>CM063186.1:2263750-3665000 GCA_031835075.1 Saguinus oedipus
AATCTTCTGTAAATATTCAGTGAAATTCAGCCATAAAAAAAAATCAGTCTTATCATGTAGGACAACCTGGGTGAACCCAGAAGACCTTATGTTAAGTGAAATAAGCCAAGTGCAGAAGAACAGTATCCTGTATCTGGAGTCCAGAAAAGATGAGTTCATAGTACAGAGTAGAATAGTGGTTATCAGAGGCTGGAGAGGGTAAAGGGTTATGGAGATAGGGAGAGGCTGGTAAATTGGTACAAAGTTACAGTTAGATAGTAAGAATAAATTCTGGTATTTGCATGGTAGCAGGACTCTCTTTAACAATAAGGTACAAACAACAATGAAAAGAGACACAGAACGTCATTATATAATGATGTAAAGGTCAATTTAGCAAGAAGATACAACAATTAAATATTATATGCCCCAACACTGGATCACCCAGAAATTAAAGCAAATATCATCAGAGCTGAAGAGAGACAAACCCTATACAATAATACTAGGAGACTTCAGTATTCTACTTTCAGCATTGGACAGACAAAATCAACAGAGACACATCTGACTTAATCTGCACTGTGGACCAAATGGACCTAATAGAAATTTTAAAGACATGTCATCTAATGGCTACATAATCCACATTCCACATTCTTCTCCTCAGCACATGGATCATTCTCAAGCATAAACCATATTTAGGCTACAAAGCAAGTCTAAAAAACTCAAAAATACTGAAATTATGTCAAGTATCTTATCTGAACAAAATGGAATAAAACTAAAAATCAATAACAGGAATTTTGGAAACTATACAAACACATGAAAATTGAGCAACGTTTTCCTGAATGACCAGTGTGTCAACCAAGAAATCAGAAAGGAAATTAAAACAAAGAATAATGGAAGCACAACATACCGAAACCTATCAGATACGGCCAAAACAGTATAAGAGAAAAGTTCATTTATAAGTGCCTACATCAAAAAGTAAAAGAAAGAAAAAAACACTTCAAATAAACAATCTAACAATGAATCTTAATTAGAAAAGCAAGAGCAAATCAAGTGCAAAATTAGTGAAAGAAAATAAATAAAGGTCAGAGCAAAAATAAATACAATTTAATTAAAGAAATAATACAAAAGATCAATGAAACTGAAATTCTTTTTTGGAAAGATAAATAAAATTGGCAAACTTTTTGCCAGGCTAAGAAAAACAAGTAAAATCAGAGATGAAAAAGGAGAAATCAGAACCAATATGTCATAATTCAAAGGATCATTAGAGGCGACTGTGAGCAACTACACGTTAATAATACTAAAAGTCCGTGTCCTCCAAGAACATTGGACTGGAAAAAGATTTATTGAATAATATAAGCAGAGGCAACCAAAGTAAAAAGTGGACAAATGTTATCACTTGAAGCCGAATAATTCTGTGCAGCAAAGGAAACAAGGAAGCAATCATCAAAATGAAGAGACAACTCACAGAATTGGAGAAAATATTTGCAAACTATTCATGTGACAAGGGATAAATAACCAGAATATCTAAGGAGTTCAAGCAACTGTATAGGAAAAAATGTTATAATCCAATTAAAACATGGCAAAAGATCTTAATAGGTATTTCTAGAAAAAGGCATGTAAATGGCAAACAGATATATTAAAAGGTGCTCATGGGGAGAAATGCCAAATGTGGGTGAAGGGGCAGAAGGCAGCAAAACACACTGCCATGTGTGTACCTATGCAACTATCTTGCATGTTCTGCACATGTACCCCAAAACCTAAAACGCAATAAAAAATAAAAAATCAGTATATCTAAGAGATCTGCATTCTCAGGCTTATGGTAGCACCATTCACACGGCTAAGGTTTGGAAGGAACCTAAATGGTCAGCAATAGACGTGTAAATAAAGAAAATGTGGACTAGGTACACAGTGAAATACCGTTCCGCAATAAAAAAGCTGTCGTTTGTAACAGCGTGGTTGGAACTGGAGGTCATTATGTCACATGAAATAAGCCGGCACAGAAAGACACATTTGCATGTTCTCACTTATTTGTAGGAGCTAAAAATTAAACCAAGTGTACTTGTGGAGATATAGAATAGAATAATGGTTACCAGAGGCTGGGAAGGCTAGTGGGGTGGAAGGTTGAGGGAGAATAGTTAATGGGTTCAAAAATGAGAATGACTAAGATCTTGCATTTGATAGAACAACAGAGTGACTACAGTCACCTTCAGTTTATTGTACATTTTCAAACAACTAAAAGAGTAGAATTAGGTTGTTGGTAACACAAAGAAAGTATAACTTAATCAAGTGATGGGTGCCCTATTTATCCTGATGTAATTATTATGCATTGTATGACTGTATCAGAATATCTCATGTCAACCCCCAATATATACATCTACTATGTCTCCCAAAATTAAAAATAAAACAATGCTCATATATATGTATAATGAGCATCTATATAACAATTTATGAGCATATATTATATATTAATATATAATAATTTGTAAATATATATAAGCATATACATAATGTAATAGGAATATATGAATACGCACAATACATACACAAACTTAATTTTCCATGATTAATTTTATTAACATATTTACCTAAATATTATTAAGAATCTCATCAATATCTAAAATGTTACTCTTTTTGTAAAATCAGATTGCCATTTATTGCTTCAATGAGGATCAAATGACTCACTTTATAGATTATATTGCCACCAAATGTTCACTATGGGCCAATGTTTATCAATTTCTTCTACATTTGAAGAAATTTGAAAATGTAAATGTGTATGTCTTCACAATGACCTTCTGTGGTAACGAGAGAAGGAAAGAAAAAAATCCCTTGGGGGACACAGACTGCAGAAGCAGCCTGCCTGAAAAGTCACAGCAACAGGGAAATATTAAACAACCTGGAAAAATCTCAGCTGCACCCTCACACAGATAAGCAGACAGGGTCCAGCACAGAAGCCCTTTGTTCTTTGTATAATTAGTGAGCTATCAGGAAAAAGTTTCCTCCCCTTTTCGGGCATATACACAGTGGGCTCCTTAGAAACTGGCACAAAGAGGAGAGGGCTTACCTAAAACAAACCCACAGTTATGTAAACAAGAGAAGTGGCACTTTGTGCTTGCCAGAGACGTACTCACAACTGCATAAGACAAGGGTAGTTCCAAAGACAACTTTACTGGTAAGAGAAGTTACTCAAACTGCTACAGAGATGAGAGGAGTTTCTTATAAAAACTTTTGAATTTAGCTGTAACCTGGCAATCCACTTGGTCTCCCCTCTTCACTGAAGAGAAATTTCTTCTTTTGCTTATTAAACTTTCAATCCAACCTCACCTGTGTCCAAGTTCCTAAATTTTCTTGGATGTAGGACAAAGAACAGTGGGTGGTAGTTCAGACAATGAGGAACTGCTACATTAAGGGGCATTGATGAGAATTCAACAGCAGAAATTATTAATGCCCCCATTTTACAGATAATGAACTTAGGACACAAAGTATTTTTAGTAACTCATCCAAGAGTATATAACTAGTAAAGTGTTTGACTGCGAACCAACATACTAAATTAGGAGTCAGCATTTTTTTTTTTTTTCTGTAAAGGACCATATAGTAAATATTTAAGGTTTTTGAGCCACATACAGTTTTGGCAAATGTTTTTTTTTTTTTTTTTTTTTCCAAAAAAAAAATTGTGCTACCCTTGAAAAAAATGTCAAAATCATTTTATGCTCTCAGGTCAAACAAAATCAGGCAGTGGGCTAAATTTGTCCTGCATTCCATACGTTGTAATTCTGCTGCTAGATTAAAATAAATTACTTCCTTTGCCTTTCATTACCTCTTATAATAGATTCCACGAAAGGTTAACTATACCTCATTATTTAAATTTCTTTGTATTATTTGTTGTCTTTGTTAATTAGAGATACTATCACTATTATGTTGTGTTTTACTTATAATTTTGAAGGCAAAATATTTGAGTAGAAATTTATTGTAATGAAATTTTAATTACAAGGAATAATGTTAAATCACCAAATATTAAATGTTTGCTTGAAAATAGTTTTCTTGATATAAGGTAAAAATATAAATCTTAATATAAATGTTTCATGATTATGAAGGCCCTTTCATTCAAATAAGGGATATCTTAATGTTGCTGATGTAAGACATATTATAATGTGCTTTTGTGTGTATACAAAGATAGATTTATAATCAGAATAATCAGTAGTCCTTCAAATTAAATGCTTCAAATAGCATTTTCAATTAGCAATAACTCCTATAATTGTCCAGTTAAATCTTCATTTTAAACACTAAATATGATTAAACTTCTACTGTGTAAGCTGTCAAATTTACAGAATTTGAAGATTTCTGCTGGAGAAAAATAGAATCTTTGTGTTAAGGAAACCAATATTTTTTAAATAAATCTATGTTATGCTAGGAATATAAGTTGTTTTTACTGCTAATTGATACATAGTAAACAAAAGTGCAATCAAGTGAGTATAACTAATCCTAATTTTTTCTCAACTGTTTAAATATTTAACATGTAAAGATGGAAAGGATTTTCTGTGTTAGATTGTATTTTGTATTTGTCTTTGTGGGTATAAATTAATTTCATGGTCATGCATATTTTATATAGACTTTTTTTCAGGTTTTGGGTTTGGTATGCCCATGGCTTTGTCTGTGGTTTGTTTGTCCTTATGTATGGGCTCCAAATAATCTAATTTAATTTTATAGCTTGAAACTCCAACTTCATACTGATAACTCACAAATTTACTTTTCTAGCTCTGCTTTCTCCAATAAGATCCATACTTCATACTGCCAACGTTACACTTGACTTCTTACTTGAGAGAAGTCTTCAAAATCTTAACATGGCCAAAATGAAGTCATTGATTTTCTTGTCCCAATCTGTTTCTAACATCTTCTTTCCCATCCTAGTAAAACATGAAGTTTATCCCTTTGGTGTGTCCTCAAACTTATAATTCCTCAGTTTAACTCACTTCCCACATTCAATTCTTCAGAAAAATCACATCAACTTTACCTATTAAAAAAATCAATTAACACCCTAGTTCAGAGAGTCATCATTTTCCCCCATAATACACAAGTAATTTAAATATTTATAAATGTTCTTTCTGCTTCCAAAGTTAAATCAGTCTATTTTCCACATAGAGGTAAGAATGACTATTTTAAAACGTTATTCAACTATGTAACTCCTCTACTTAAAATTTGCCAATGTCTTCTCAACAGATTAATAATAAAATGAGCTAACAAAAAACCTTCAATGTGTTTTACGAGAATTTACCATATTGGCCCCATCAATGCTGTAAGCCCCATGTATTCCCACATTCTCTCTTAATAAATTGGATATGCATATTCGCCAATCTTTCTCTTCTTTGACCTTATGACTACATTCTAGCTTTCCTTGTTCATTAGCCTTTCTTTACTTTGCCTGAATTATTTTTTCTCCAAAACAGTGTCCCATTTCACTCTCACTCACAGCATCTCAGAGTTGTTTTGTTTTTCAAAATTTTTCAACTTATGCTACTTACTTAATTTTCATCTTCATCAGTCCCCTCCCCAAATAAAATCTGATTCCAAATAAGTTCTTTGTTCTTTCACTTCTTCATCTATTACACCATTGAACAATAAATTCAATAGGTATTTGGTCATTTGGTAAAATAATTAATCAATATGTCAATGACAATAATATAGTGCATTTAATTTTAAAAACCCTATAATTTATGGCACAATAGTGTGTAGACTGCATATGGCCACAAATTTTTTGTATCTGCTTCTATTCAATGGCAGAGCGTATGTTATCATCCCTTAAAACTGGTCTGGCCTTGTTACTAGTTTGAACTGTGTGTAACAGAAGTAATTTCTTCTAAGTTTCGGAGTTTAGGCTTCAGGAGGCCTTACAACTTCCACCTACACTCTCTTGAAACACTGTCTTCAGACCACTGTGGAAGGAAGCTGGGTCAGCACGATGGAAGGTAAGAGCCTATGTAAATCCAGCACCAATTGTCACGCATGACAGTGAAGGCTTCTGCCCAGGTAACCTTCCAGCACAGTCACATTCCACTGAATGCTGCCGCATGAGATGTTCAAGGCAAAACTTATTAAAAGAAAATTTCTGGCTGGGCGCGGTGTCTCAAGCTCATAATCCCAGCACTTTGGGAGGCCAAGGCAGGTGGATCTCGAGGTCAAGAGATCGAGACCACCCTGGTCAACATGCTGAAACCCCGTCTCTACTAAAGATACAAAAAATTAGCTGGGCATGGTGGCGCGTACCTGTAATCCCAGCTACTCAGGAGGCTGAGGCAGGAGAATTGCCTGAACCCAGGAGGCGGAGGTTGCGGTGAGCCGAGATCGCGCCATTGCACTCCAGCCTGGGTGACAAGAGCGAAACTCCCTCTCAAAAAAAAAAAAGAAAAAAAGAAAAGAAAAAAGAAAATTTCTTTTAGCTCACATACATATAAATTGTGATAATGTAAAGCTTTTACATTTTAGGAAGTTTGTTGTACAGTAATACATAACTAATGCATAAATTAATACTTAGACATACGGTGCAGGACATCAAACCTCTATATAGGAGATGTTGACTTTGATACCATATAGCAGATGGTTGCTGGAAAGGCAATAAGAAATCTGTAAAACGATATTTTGGAACACCTGGACTTGGGGGAAAAAAAGCCTGTCAGTGACCGAAAAGCAAAGATAGAAACTGGAGAAAGAAGAAACAAAGTTGCAGAACAACGGGCAATTTGCAATGATGTCTCTGATAACATGGCAGGTGGCAAAAGTACACACGAACTTGTGAATCTGGACCAAGAGATCTCTAGAGAGACGACCTAAAGAAGGAGACATTCTGTTTGTTAGCAGAACATAGAAGTTATACAGAAGGATGTGTTGGGCTTGGAAAGTTAAGCTCTTTCATATTTTCTGTTTTTCTATGCAGGAGATTTTTAAAAGAAGTACGTGATGTTAGAGAAAAATCATATAATAATGTGGCTAAATCTGTATCTTTGCTAAGATCTCAGAAATATTTAGGGTATTAAGTCCTCCTGAGGAGATTTACAAGAATATTACTGGCGTCATATCACAGCAGATTCAACCAAACCTAATGGAGACAGAGCATATTTTAGAAATAATTCGTGATGTGGTTATTTAAGTATAGAATGAATCCTGAGATATTCACGAGAAACCTTCTCAGATTTTAAAAGAGTTATTCTAGCAAAAACATTGACATCCTGAAATAAAAGGGTCAATAAACAGTTTAAAATTTATTTAGGCAGGAAGGGAGCTAACAGAGCTACATAATTGCAAATATAGTATATTTCTTATCTAGAAGAAAATGTCTCTCAAAGGATAGATCTGGAAAGCCTGAGGCCAGTACCAAGAGCTCAGGATTACAATGGATTTGGAAAGCATAACCAGATAGGAGACTTTGGGGAAGTGACAATAGGCTTTTGGCTGGATGTCGGATCTTAATTATCAATCAGTGACCTCTACGTGTGTATCTTCTTCCTCCTTTTGAGTGATAGTGTCTATGGTGAGTACGTGTTCCTGTCTCCGCAGACTAAGTTTGATGTATGGGGAAAAACTTTCCTTCACAAGTTAACAAGCTTTTCATCAAAAGGAGCCATACCTGATTATTCTGATCAAAAGGGATTGGTCCATATCGTGATCAGAGAAAATAAGGTAATAATATAGACATTTTTGAGAGAATCCTGGTTCACTGTAGGTAATTTTTACATGTTGGTTAAAGGGCACACTGTGATAGATTAAATACGGCCATTAATTCTTTCAAGTTCCTTCTTGGAAGAAATGGATCTATTTATTCATACTTTGAGTTTGGCCAGAATTTGGGAAGTTTATTTTACCAAAGCATGTGACAGAAAAGACATTGTGATTTCTGGAATCTTGAAGTTCCTCTGTGGCGCTTGCTGATTTTGTCAATATCCATCTGGAATATTGACCTGAGGCCACCATGCAAGGATGGTGATGTAGATTGATTGAGGATGAAAGGCCACAGAGACAGGATCCAAAGGACGCCACTAACATCCAGCCAGCACCAACTGCCACAGACATGAATGAAAAACACAGGATTTTCCTTTCATGTGACTCTTACTGAATGCAGCTGCAAGAGCGAACCCCTGGAAATGCTGCAGGAATCACCCAGGCAGCCCACTGCAATGTGACAAGTAATAAGCAATACATTTTCATTTTAATCCACTAAGTCAGAGATAGTTTGAATGCAGCAATATATAACTATTAGGCATTAAGTTATTAGGTAATTATTTTTATCTTCTCTTAGAGATATAAGTATCTAGAAATTCTAAGAATCAACTTATTTTCTTTTCATAATTACTAAGTGTCTTAAAAATTGTTTTTACAATCAGCTAACATTGGATTCTTATATTTAATAAATATAAGTCCTTATATTTAATAAATAGAGTTACTGCTAATTTTTTAAGTCCACAAATATGTATTGAGTGCCATCATTGTCTACAGAAACTGTGCTGGTGAAGCCGGAGCTAATAAACATTTAAAAATATGCATATTTTAACTTTACTAAGAACAAAGGAACCCATTATTCTTTCAATATAATTCCTGACGTAAGTAGTCCTGCCCAGTGGAGCAAGTTTTCTTAATGAAACAGTTCAGCCAAATATTTTCTCTTCAGCTTTCCTTTAAACATTGACATTATGAGCATCACCCAGGCATGTGACGGATTAGTGCAATGGAGGATAGAGAGGAGAAAGGAAGATAGAGGAGAAATGAGCATCGTCTTAAGGATCAGACCTGGAAGCAACATCCATCATCTCTGGTTGTAAATCACACACACACACACACACACACACACACACACACACACACGCAGTTGACCCTTGAACAACACAGGTTTGAACTGCAAGAGTCCACTTACATGCAGATATTTTTCAACCAAATACAGATGCAAATTACAGTTTTTAAGGGATGTGAAACTCGCATTTAAAGAGAGCCAGCTTTATACTGTATTCAGGTGTGTTCCACAGTGCCAATTAAGAGACTTGAGTATATGGAATTTGGTACACTTTGGTGACATTCTGGAACTAGACTCCCCTCAGTCTACCAAGGGACAGCTGTACATGCGCGCGTGTGCACACACACACACATACACACACATACATACACACAGACACACACATACACACACAGACACACACACAAACATACACATACATACACACACATACATACACACACACAGACACACACATACACACACATACACACACACATACACACACATATAATTTTATGTTACGTAGATTTAAGCTTGATTGACAGCTCTGATTTAGTTACCTATAGTTAGGAGTCATCTTAATTGGGGAAATTAATTATTTTCATTAGTGTGGAAAACTGCGACTCAAATTAGAAAAAAAGGATATTTTTACAATCAAATAATTATCTATCTTGTCCCCAAGCATTAAATAGGTGTTGTGTGTATCTTTACACACACAAACTTACTATAATTACATATAGCTATTTAGATAGTTATTTTAATGTATTTATAATTATATATTTTAATAAATATTAATAGACTGGAACATAAAAGTAAGGAAGGCCGTAGTTAATTATTTGCCACAATATTCACTGTCCTCTTAAATATTTCAGGTAAAGAACATCAGGATCAACAGTAATTATTTTGCAGTAAGGACGTAAAATGGAAGCGTGCTGCTTATATAGCAGGCAATAAAAGCAAGTTCTTTACAAATCAGTGTAAATGAGTGTACTGGTGAAATTGTAAGACTATGTTCTGGGAAAAAGCTTAGAAGTCATGTAGGCTAAACCAATATCCAAACGAGCCCTTACAATCACCTTCCTTTACATATTCTGTCCTTCACAACCAAAAGCAAAATAATTCACTGAAAACGGGCTCTGCAATCCACAAAAAGGATATTAAGTGCCAAAAGAGAGGGACAGAAACCTGCTCCCTTCATATTAGTGTTTCTTCCAGCTTTATTACAAATATCTGATAATGTTTAAAAGACAGCAAAAGAATAAAAAGTATCATTTACATCTTTAATAATAACAGTCTCTGGAGGTGCTGTAAAATCCATGCAATATTAAAATTTTGATCAATATTGTGTCGCAGCAGGATTCATATATAGGGAATGGAGAAATCCAGGGACTGGGAGAGCTTGTAGCTTCATTAGCCACACAAATCCCATCACACCTGATTGATGAATCATCAGGCATAAATTTTGACAAGTTCTGAGACTCTCTGAACATTAATTTTACATTCTTGAAAAGAATGACAAGAGATAAGAAGATCTTTGTGCAACTTTCCAGCTCAGAATTTTCAGGGATGTAGGTATGAATTAAAATTCAAGATCGATTTTCTAAAGGAAAACCATTCTCCTTCTGCCTCTCATGGAGGTAGATTGTAACCATGTATGAGTTCCCAGACAAAAGCTGAGCCCTGATAGCTGTGCAGCCTCCATCAGCCTGATCAGGTCACTACAGCCTTACCCAAAAAGACAAATTGGTGTGACAACATAAAAAGGTTTCTATGACTGTGGGGCCAAAGGAAATTCCTGCCATTCGTCTGAAGAACTGACAAGGCAGGCAAAGAATTATGCTTGCTAGTGAGAAAAGTTGCATTTTGTTAGGTAACATCTAAATGTATCATTTTATTGTAATTATATTTCTATTAACAGAGACTATGAAAACATATACCTATCATTTACTTATTTTGTTGTTAGTGGTGGTTTGTGTGTATGTGTGTGTGTGTGTGCATGAGAGAGGGTCTCACTCTGTCCAGCTGGAATGCAGTGGTGAATCTCCACTCACTTCAAGCTCTGCCTCCTGGGTTCAAGTGATTCTAGCGTCTCAGCCTTCAGAGTAACTGGGACTATAGGAGCATGCCACCACACCAGGCTAATATTTGTATTTTAGTAGAGATGGGGTTTCACCATGTTGCCCAGTCTGGTCTCAAACTCCCCACCTCAAGTGATCAGCCAAACTCAGCCACCCAAAGCGGACATGAGTCAATGTGCCCAGCCACATAAACCTTTTCTTTCAATCTAGGATTCTTCATTTCTGTATCTATGCCCCAAAGTAGTTATAGTACCTAATGCTTCATCGAAGGCTTTCCACACCACCCTGACTCTTCTTCATGTGGGAGTATAATTTTCTAAGTTTTTAAAGGCAATAGAGTGTGCTTGGACATATGGCTTTGAAATTACAATTATATTCTCATATAACCAAATTTTCAATCAACTCAATCAATTGTTTATTATGATTGATGAACAAAATGAAAAATCAAGATTTATGTAAGAGATCCATGGAAGTCTTGAAATTCCAATAGTGAGGAGCAAAATGATGAGTCAGTAATAGCTTTTCCTAGGATTCATTCTCTGAATATAAGCATTTGAAAGAAGCCTAATACACATGCCTTTATTTTCAGAAAATAAAGTATCACTTCTTGACTCATAGGCTGTAATTATTTTCAATATGTTTTTAATTTCTAATTTCTAAATAAAAATATTTCATTGATAAGTAACTTTTGAAATCCTAACCCATTTTTTCAAAAGATTGAAACTAATCAAAAGCATTCCAAAAACTTAACCAAGTCTTTGATATGATTTTACTTTAAATATTTTCAAAGCTTTTCAATCTTTTGTCTAGACTGTCTAAGTATTATTCCAACAAGATCACAGTTTTCTGAATTGAAACAATGTCACTTGTGATATTAAAAACGGGATATATTTTATTCAGGAGTCTATGACTTGCATCTTCTTATCTTTTGATGCCTATTATAATCAGACTCACTGGTGCCGCCATTTATAAAATATTTATACATCTAAAAAGCAAATTCTGAATGACGACTAGACAAAATTATCAAAAAAATAAATAAATAAGTCTTCTAACTAGTTTTTAACCCTGGAAGTAGGGTTTGAAATAAGAGTATGACAAAGTAGAAATATAATTTCTATAAGCAAACTTTTATTAGTAGGTTTTACTAGTGGTTTATTTATTAAATGACAATAAATACACACTAAGTTGAGGACTTGTTTTACAAAATCTATTAATTAAGATAAATTTCTGATTAAACTATTTTAATAAAAAATTGTGGATTTTTGGTGCTTTATGATTTCAGGGAATTATATGAAAACATGTATAAATTGAACATCATTATATATGCTATAGATACATTTTATTGCAAATAAAATACTATAAAACAGATTAAAACATATGCAAACAGTTAATTGTATCAAATTGCCTAAAATAAGACTTAAAGTTTGTGTTTTAAATTTATTTTTGAAATACTGTTCTTCTGTTTCTATGTGTCAAAATAAGACTAACATAACAATTTATTAATATATGTGTTTAAAATAAATTAATCAAATTTGCTCAGGTATAGATAGAAGAAGATGAGTTCAGCAAAGAGGAGAAATTAGACATTAACATTTAGCAACACCATCACCATGTACAGAACTTCAGTCAGTACGTATGAGTCTAATATGTGTGAGGAGAATTCAGGGACTGGCAAATTCAGGGAACTACTAAGAACGAGGATTTGCAGGAATTTGGACAACAAAGTATCAGAGCATTGAGGTGTGTGGCTTCTGGCTAAAAACCTACGTGTGACCTTTCAGGCCTGAATCCTAGGTGACTATGAAGGCTTTATCTGGCAGGCTTCATGGAGGAAACTGCCCTGGCCTTTCAGTACTAGGTTGGTGCAAAGCTAGTGTGTTAGAATCCGAATGAGGCTTCAGTCAAGGCATCAGATTCCTCTGGTGATTCATGCTCTTGTCCATACCTGCATTTCCAACTTGGAAGCCTTTACATGGAGGCCTCTCTATGGGGTAAGAGAGGCTTTCAGCAGAGGCCTCATTGGGCTCCTTTGACTCAGGACTTCGTACTTTTCTACTCCTCATTTGTCTGCCTTTCCCTTCCCTTCCCCTGGCCTCTAGGTCCAAAACACCACACAAGCCTTTTGCTCAGGGCTCCTTCTGCAGTGAGAGGCTCCTCAGGTCTTCACGCTGATCTCCCCAATCCTTGACTAGAACAATCCCATGGGGAAAATGGGATGATTGCAGAATGTGGCAGGTGGGGAAAGGAGATGGTACTGTCTCCAGTTTAGTCTCTTGCTTATGTATTTGCAGTAAGTGATTAGAAACGAGCATTGTTTTAGTTTTGTCTTGTTGCCTTAATCAGGTACAGCAATGCTTGGCAGCTGAGTGTCTCCAGCTCAGCTGAACTGTGAACAGGCACCTGTCCAGTAAGTTTTTATCAAAAGGTTTGAGAAGCTAAATTGGAAAACTTTTGAATAAGATGCCAGGGAAATTAAAAATATAAAGCTCTGACTATTATCTAATTGTGTTTAAGCATCAAGTAGCTTGATGCCAGAGCAGCAGAATACTTGGCAATGATATAGATGTCACGAATATGTCACCTGTCTCATCATGGGACTAATGACACACTGTGTGAAAACTGCAAGAGCTACCATTGGGCATGGAGTTTGGATGGGAATGAGAGGTGTTTTTTTTTCAAATAGTCTTTAATTGTATAAAACCATGAGAATCGAAAGACATATTGGGAATATTAACAAATTTAAATATAGGCTTACATTATTTTAAATACCAAAAATGATTCAAATACTTGTAACACCTATAAAATGTATTTCTCTTTGCAATACTCCTTGGTTAAACACACTACTATGAACAATGCTTCCTTTGACTCGTCATAAGAAATTTGGAAACCTGTAAGTAAATTGTGTTGTATTACACTAAACTGTTTACAAATTAAATTCCCCATCTATCTCATTTCTCATGCTCTAAAGAAAAAACAAAACAGTACATATACACATAAAGATATATAAAATAATGATTAGACCACAATACTAGGTAAAATATTCAGAAGTAATTGAATATATTCTTTCTTGTTTCTCATTCCTCATATTTTGGCAGAGTTTGTGGAAGAGGTCAACTTAAATCTGGATAATTTAAGCCACTCTCAATTTCTCTTAGGTAAAGAATATGGGGACACAACAAAAAGGACATAAATAGTTCAGCAGGAAAAAAATGAAGACACTGATAAGTTTAAGTACAGTTAAAAAATTCTTCTTCGTCTTCTTTTTTTAGGAGTTTGAGAAAAGGAAAGGAAGAGAAGGAAGGAAAGCTGATTTAACACAACCTTCATTACATTTGTCAAATTAAACTGTAAGAAAATTGACAGTGGCTAGGAGAAAAAAATAACACAACTTGCACTCATTATCTAGTGTTCCCCAAAAGTCTGATGACAGAAGGAGTGAGTAAATAAATAAGTGGGTTACAGGATGAACTAAAATTAATTCAATTTAAGCAACTGAACATAAGTGATTGCTACAGTCTTTAATATGGTCATAACATATTCTATGTAGTTTGTTTCCTGCTCTTGCATCCAGCCTGGTCTTTTACAGTGGTTTGCTCATTTATTATGCTCCGTTCACTCAGTCATCCTCAAACTTGCTAATCAGCACTTAGGCAAATCTGAAATTTGCATACGATTTGGTCCTTCGATTTCTCTGTCATATATACTAAAGAATTTTCAAATGGGATCAATTATTAATTCTAATTAGAATTCTAATAACAGTCTCCCAAATTACACTGTCCACTGGTGTTCAGACTTGCATAATTCCTGGGACTGTGAATTATTAATTGATGTAGTTATTACCTTGATTACACTACATTACCTGGCACAGCTGACCTGAAGACAGGAAAACAATCTAGGCAGTTATATACCTTAATCACATGAACTCTTTAGAAGCAGAGTTTTCTCCATTTGGTGAAAGAGAAGTCAGAGAGACCCATTTCAGCTTGCCTGGAAGAAAGAGCATATTCATGCTATAAACTGCTATGGGAGAGGGCCAGTCTCTAACAGCTGAAAGTAACTCATGGTGCTTGAAAACTGAAAGGAAATTATGAACCTCAGCCCTAAAACCACAAATAAATGAATTCAACCAACAACCTAGGAGGTGGAAAGACGACCCAGAGTCCCAGATGAGAGTGAAACTCTTGATCGAGATCTTAACTTTAGTCTAATGAGACCCCGAGCAGCAAATCCAGTCTGGCAGTAACTAGACTTCAGATATTTTGAAACCGTGAAAGAATAAATACGTGTGCTGTAACGTTTGCCAGTAACATGTTATGCAGCAAAGAAAATTAGGGAGAGAGAAGTGGAGAATGTATCGAAGCATAACGACAATCAAAGGAAGGAAAAGCAAAATAAAGGGTTACCGCTGAGTTCTACGTAACAATCTATATATAACAAAGAGTTCTGGAGTCAGAAATTCAAATAAAGGAACAACTAAATAAAACCAGAAAGCAACTTGTGAGCATTAGTAAGGACAATCCCATGAACTAGAAGGTCGTGATTAACTCAGCCTCCGACACGGGAAGTAGGGGAAGGGGAAAGGCAAATAAACAAAAGTTCTACTAATTCTTTCTTTCCGCAGAACTTTTCTTCACGTCCATGCTCCTCCCTGAAAGAAACTCACCTTACTCTTAAGGATTAACTTACATGTCTCCTTTTCATAAGGCTTTCCCCTTATGTTTCCTTGAAATTGCATTTCTCTATGCAAATATACATTCTATAGCATATTCTACTTTTCTTAGATAAACACACACTATCACTCATAACAACTTTTGTTTTAATGTTTATGTCTCCATCCTTCCATGGAGAGAGAGATTGTGCATCTTTTGCTAAGTATTAACCTTCCTGTGTGACATGGTAAAAGCCCCGTAAAAGTGCACACCTCAAGCACACCTCGGCTTTCCATTGAAACTGCTCCCTGTAACCCTGATGTGACAGGCAAGCAGTCCAAACCCACGCCATCTTGGCCGCTGTGACTTGTAATAAGTAACTAAGGTCTGTAATTTCCACCCTACCCAGATAATGTGTAAACTAACGCTCACCTTGACTGCTGTGAACCACTTAAGTAACAATCGGAATGTCCAAAGTCCACTAGCCCTTGGAATGTCCCAAGCCCCTCACCCTCGCCCCTGCCCAGGAGGTGGTTTTCAGAATGTCCAAAGTCCACTAGCCCTTGGAATGTCCCAAGCCCCTCACCCTCGCCCCTGCCCAGGAGGTGGTTTTCAGAATGTCCAAAGTCCACTAGCCCTCGGAATGTCCCAAGCCCCTCACCCTCGCCCCTGCCCAGGAGGTGGTTTTCAGAATGTCCAAAGTCCACTAGCCCTCGGAATGTCCCAAGCCCCTCACCCTCGCCCCTGCCCAGGAGGTGGTTTTCAGAATGTCCAAAGTCCACTAGCCCTCGGAATGTCCCAAGCCCCTCACCCTCGCCCCTGCCCAGGAGGTGGTTTTCAGAATGTCCAAAGTCCACTAGCCCTTGGAATGTCCCAAGCCCCTCACCCTCGCCCCTGCCCAGGAGGTGGTTTTCAGAATGTCCAAAGTCCACTAGCCATTGGAATGTCCCAAGCCCCTCACCCTCGCCCCTGCCCAGGAGGTGGTTTACAGAATGTCCAAAGTCCTCTAGCCCTTGGAATGTCCCAAGCCCCTCACCCTCGCCCCTGCCCAGGAGGTGGTTTTCAGAATGTCCAAAGTCCACTAGCCCTTGGAATGTCCCAAGCCCCTCACCCTCGCCCCTGCCCAGGAGGTGGTTTACAGAATGTCCAAAGTCCACTAGCCCTTGGAATGTCCCAAGCCCCTCACCCTCGCCCCTGCCCAGGAGGTGGTTTTCAGAATGTCCAAAGTCCTCTAGCCCTTGGAATGTCCCAAGCCCCTCACCCTCGCCCCTGCCCAGGAGGTGGTTTTCAGAATGTCCAAAGTCCACTAGCCCTTGGAATGTCCCAAGCCCCTCACCCTCGCCCCTGCCCAGGAGGTGGTTTTCAGAATGTCCAAAGTCCACTAGCCCTTGGAATGTCCCAAGCCCCTCACCCTCGCCCCTGCCCAGGAGGTGGTTTACAGAATGTCCAAAGTCCACTAGCCCTTGGAATGTCCCAAGCCCCTCACCCTCGCCCCTGCCCAGGAGGTGGTTTTCAGAATGTCCAAAGTCCTCTAGCCCTTGGAATGTCCCAAGCCCCTCACCCTCGCCCCTGCCCAGGAGGTGGTTTTCAGAATGTCCAAAGTCCACTAGCCCTTGGAATGTCCCAAGCCCCTCACCCTCGCCCCTGCCCAGGAGGTGGTTTTCAGAATGTCCAAAGTCCACTAGCCTTTGGAATGTCCCAAGCCCCTCACCCTCGCCCCTGCCCAGGAGGTGGTTTTCAGAATGTCCAAAGTCCCCTGGCCCTCGGAATGTCCCAAGCCCCTCACCGGCACCCCTGCCCAGGAGGTGGTTTTCAGAATGTCCAAAGTCCACTAGCCCTTGGAATGTCCCAAGCCCCTCACCCTCGCCCCTGCCCAGGAGGTGGTTTTCAGAATGTCCAAAGTCCACTAGCCCTTGGAATGTCCCAAGCCCCTCACCCTCGCCCCTGCCCAGGAGGCGGTTTTCAGAATGTCCAAAGTCCCCTGGCCCTCGGAATGTCTGAAGCCCCTCACCCGCACCCCTGCCCAGGAGGTGGTTTACAGAATGTCCAAAGTCCACTAGCCCTTGGAATGTCCCAAGCCCCTCACCCTCGCCCCTGCCCAGGAGGTGGTTTTCAGAATGTCCAAAGTCCTCTAGCCCTCGGAATGTCCCAAGCCCCTCACCCTCGCCCCTGCCCAGGAGGTGGTTTTCAGAATGTCCAAAGTCCACTAGCCCTCGGAATGTCTCAAGCCCCTCACCCTCGCCCCTGCCCAGGAGGTGGTTTTCAGAATGTCCAAAGTCCCCTGGCCCTCGGAATGTCCCAAGCCCCTCACCCTCGCCCCTGCCCCAGAGGTCGTTTTACGGGCATAAAAGGTCTTGACACCCTCCTTTCAGGCCCAGGGGTTGGAGAGACGTGAGTCCTCCATGGCCGCTGGCAATAAAGACCCTGTAATCTGGCATACTGTTGTCTTGGTGTTGACTTTCTATGCTCGCTCTGGTACACACCTGTGCCTATCAATCACAGTGCTTGAAAAATAGATTTCAAATGAATTAATGATTCCAGAAATGAGTTACCATAGGTGATATGAACAGAAAGTTTCTACCTCTCCTTTCTATGAGAAAATGTGTGTGGTTTTCTTTTTTGAGGTATGTCTCAAAAGATGGTTATGTGAAAATGACTTACATCTTTCTCCTGCCTCTGTCTAGTTTCCCTGAGAAGATCCTTCCTCTGACTGACACATGAGGATTTTGAATTGGAAATCTAGTTACAGTGGAAAAGGACCGTTCAACTACTGGCTTGCACATGAAGTGGTATTTTGGTTCCTAGTCTTTTCTTTATAATGCCAATGATTTTAAACTTAAAAAGGACTACTTGAGGTATTGCATTTGAAATTTAAATCTCATTTCCATCCAGATACTTTCTAAATCTCTTCCCTTTCCTTTTGTTTTCCATTTCTTCATAATGGATATATATTTTTACCCTGCCTGGGTAGTTTCCTTACAGGTATTTGTATTCTTTTCTTCTAGATTTTACAATATAGTTCTGACCAGCCTAGAAAATGCTATTCTTACAGAAATGATACTTGGTAAAAGTTTAAAGAATCTCTACCACATACAGTTATTTGTATTTGAATGCTCTCTGAAAGTTTCACTCATGCAGTTGATCAGTCTACACATTTATTTTGCCAGAAATGTGTTGAATAATATGTATTTTCTCTTATTGTTCCATTTACAATAGCATAGAGGTTTTTTTTCCCATAAAATCAGTTAAATAATAATTCATATTAAATAAAATTTTTAAATATTGAATCACCACTGGATCCAGAAAAACAAACATTTATTGTATTTCTTAATTAGAAATTTGGATGCAAGTAGATGTTAGGGTAAAAATAATGAGTATTTCTAAGGAGAATTACATTTCTTTAAAAAAAATAAGGAGAAATATGATTGTCTTTGTGACAAAATAATATACCTTCCCTCCATAAATGTCAGAAAACAAGAATTTTCTTTCAAAAGGTGTTTATCTTTTTGTTCAACAAATCAGAGAAATCAAAGTAAGAAAATAAAAGTCCTCAAAATAAATCAAATACATGCTTTTAGAATATTCTATAATCTATTTTAGAGCATTTTAGATCACTCTACCTTTTTATCATAGTGTAAGCAGATTCAAAAATGCTAATAAAATGAACATTAACAAAGACAAAAAATGCAATTAAAAAAAGCTGAAATCCCAATAAGGAAGAGAGCTATTTCTGAGCAATTAATCTAATTGCTCTTTGTCCTGTCTCAATTAATCTTCCTGTGGTAGGAGTTATTAAAAAATTATCTTAGGCAGATAGAAAGGAAAAAGGGTCCTAGGGAAGTTGTCATTTTTTAAAGCATCTTCTGAAAAGTTTCTTGTAAACTTTTAAAGCCCTGGCTCTCAGAGCCAGGCTGGCAACCTTTGTTCTACAAATGCAAGCTGTCAAAAACTGGTCTACCCAAACATGACAATTCCACCCCTTCTTGCCCTTTCCCCACATGTTCCTGGCAACATGGCTGCTCCACATATCCCCACATGTGTGGAACATCATTGTGCCCTGCATTTGAATGTTAAAAGGCTAGGGTGGGAGGCCAGCATTTTCATGTGCTGTGTGAATGACATGCCTGGTCAAACCAGCCCTCTGAGCTCCATGCAAATCAGACGTCACCTCCTCCAGCCTCTGCATATATACCTGGCTGGTGTCAACTGCACTTGGGGTTCCATCTCTCGAGTTTGAAGCCCCCCTCCCTCTGTCTCTGTACAAGGGAGCTTCTTACTTCTTTCTTCTTTCTTGCCTATTAAACTCCCTGCTCCTTAAAGCTACTCTATGTCTGTTTCATTTTTTCTAGTTTGACTGTAGATGAAGAAACTGGTATTCTCTACTCCTCACAGCCCTGTCATTACCAACAACCTCCCCTGGTACAGGCCTCCTCACCCCATATTACAAATGAGGAATTGGGGCTCAGAGTATTTAATTCGTTCAAGTCAAATGGAGTTGAGAAGTTTCAAGACCACCATTCAAACCAAGAAGCATGAGATTCCCTCCTCCGCGTTGCCTATATATCTAAGGCTCTGTACAATCATGCATTCAGTCAATAGATGTTTACTGAGTCTCTTTTATGTTTAATGTATTGTTCTCTTCACCAGAATACCATAAGTAGTGAAAGATTCAGTTTTGTGAGCCTACCTTCTCTCTCCTGAAACTGCGAGAATTTGATAATTCCTCTTTAATAATGACCTTCCCCAAACTTGGTTCCAAACAAACGTGGCATCCATGTCATCAGAAATGCATAAACAGACACATAATATTTCTTTTTCTTCTCATTATAATTTCTTCAGTTTTAATAAGTAACATGAAATGATTGTCATTAAATAACTGAATTCTCCCACACTTGTTGGGCAAATGTGATCATTAAACATCTCTCTGACTTTATGTCTGTGTAGAGCCACAAGTCATGGAACAAGTACTCTGTTGCTGGAGATGTTAAAATGTCACTCAGAAGGCAGCTGGGTAAGGGCTTTTATATTAAAACTTGACATGACTTTCTCACTGTAGTTCACATTACTTGGAAGTTTTAAATGAAAAAAAAGAAAAAAAAAACTAGTTCATCTTTAATAGGATAACAGTTGAAAGCCTGGTGCCTTCAGCACTTACTATCACCAAAAAGCTTTCTGCCTCCTCTTTCTCTGCAGCTCACTCAGGTGATGCATCTTTGTCAAGCTTTCAGCATAAAGTAAATGCAGGTCGAGTGCTGGATTTTAAAAACAGCCAAAGGTCAATTATCTGATGTATTTGTTTGTTGTGACTCTC
Source organism: Saguinus oedipus (assembly GCA_031835075.1). NCBI lineage: Eukaryota > Metazoa > Chordata > Mammalia > Primates > Cebidae > Saguinus > Saguinus oedipus. The sequence continues at coordinate 2,284,520 of CM063186.1, forward strand.
ACTCATACAAGAAAAATAAATCATCCATCTGGAAATTTGATAGAAAATATGTATTAGACACTGAAAGATAGGTATATTAAAACATAGTTTTTGCTTATAATCTAGTTATTCACGGTTAAAATAAAACAAATGTAGACAAATTGTGTTACTTTTCAAATTATCCTTCAGTCTATTTACTTACTGCATTTTAATCAGTTAACTAAAAGGTACCGTATTGCAACTGAAGACAAGCAACTTATTTTTTAGACATAAAATAATTGCGTAATTTGGCATAGTTTTAAAAATTATTTCTTTATGCATTATTATTATTTTGATTCAGGAGTTCCTTTAACACATTCCAGTACCACAGCCAAATAAATCTATAGCTACAGAACAACGTAACAGTACCAAAACATTTTAGAAGTGATAAGATAAATTTTACAATCATCACAGCACTCACTTCTAGAGCATTAAAAAGTTTAGTCACATTTAGAAAATGAAGCATTTAGGAACTCCCTAATCTCTCTCGTCTTGTTGGAACTAGAGCGCATGTGAAATCTACCAGGTGAACTAATTATAAAAGGCAAGAGAAGGATTTCTAAATGCAGGGCCGGATCTGATCTTAAGTGACTAATTAAGCGCACAGCAGTTTACTTTGATATCTGAGTTCATGTTCCCTTAATTTACAATGAACATGAAGCTCACACATAAACCTTAGAGCTGTCAGCATGTTTACTCATATTTTTTATAAAACAATATATTTGACCTTTCACTGATTGATTTCTTGCTAATTTTCACTTATTTATTTGGTGCTTTATATTTTCAAAGCATTTGAACCACTGCCTCAGTGTCAACATGGAAGCCTAATTATCATGTATCTTCAAACTAAAATTAGTTTGTGTCAAACCTAAAGCAAGTCTCTCTGCCTCTGAATGTCCCAGTACTCATAGACCTTATGGATCCATATTATTAAATATGTTATTATTATTTTTTAAATTTTTTATTTTTTATTGCATTTTAGGTTTTGGGGTACATGTGCAGAACATGCAAGATAGTTGCATAGGTACACACACGGCAGTGTGTTTTGCTGCCTTCTGCCCCTTCACCCACATTTGGCATTTCTCCCCATAAATTCCAGCTGGGCACAGGGGCTCACATCTGCAATCCTAGCACTTGGGGAAACTGAGGTGGGAGGCTTCTTTGAGGCCAACAGTTCAAGATAAGACTGGGTGTATTAGTTTGTTTTCATGCTGCTGATAAAGACATACCCAAGACTGGGAAGAAAAAGAGGCTTAATTGACTTACAGTTCCACATGGCTGGGGAGGTCTCACAACCATAGTGGGAGGCAAGGAGAAGCAAGTCACATCTTACATGGATGGTAGCAGGGAAAGAGAGAGCTTGTGCAGGAAAACTCCCATTTTTAAAACCATCAGATCTCACAAGACTCATTCACTATTATGAGAACAGTGAAGGAAAGATTCGCCCCCATAATTCGTTAATTAATTCATATATATATTATATTATATTATATTATATTATATTATATTATATTATATTATATAATATTATATATATATAGTAATCACTGATGAGGAACTACATTCTAAGGATAAAAACAAAATGTGATTTATGGTGAAAATATTTTTAATTAATATCTGATAATTTTTTAATTATATGGTGATGGTGACTGTGATGCTGCTGCTGGCTTTGTTTTTAATGTAAGAGGCATTAAAACTAGAGTGACTCCATCTTGAATAGGGGTTGGGTAAAAGGAGGCTGAGATACACTGGCCTGCAATCCCAAGGGTTTAGGCATTCTATTCACAGGATGAGAGAGGAGGTCAGCACAAGATTCAGGTCACAAAGAGCCTGCAGATAAAATAGGATTCAGTAAAGAAGCTGGCCAAAACCCACCCAAACCAGGATGACGATGAGAGTGACCTCAGGTCACCCTCACTGCTCATTACATGCTTATTATAATTCGTTAGCATGCTAAATGATGCCCCACTAGTGCTATGGCGGTTTAATAATGCCATGGCAACATCTGCAAGTTACCTACATGACCTAATCCTCAGTTCGGGAAGTCCCCACCCCTCTCCTGGAAAACTCATGAATAACTTACCCATTGTTAGCAGATAAGCAAGAAGTTGCTTTAAGAATACTCAGTCAAGCAGCCCAGGCTGCTGCTCTGTCTGTGGAGTATCCATTCTTTTATTGTTTTACTTTCTTAATAAACTTGGTTTCATTTTACTCTGTTGATTTGCCCAAATTCTTTCTTGTGTGAGATCCAAGAACCCTCTCTTGGGGCCTGGATCAGGACCCCTTTCTGATAACAGTAGCTCTAATAGTAGTAGTTAATAATTTAATGTAGAAAGAAAAGAAAGAGGTAAAAGTAGGAGAAAAAATAAGGAGAAAATAGGGGAGGGAAAAATAACAGAAGAGAGAAGAGGAATGAGAAAAATGATGGAGATGGAGGAAAGATAAAATGATAAAGTCACAGTTACAAATGGCTTGCTTAATAGAAATTATTAGCTATTAAAAAACAGGGTAAATATGTTTATTAACAATCTGGTATTATTTAAGTAATTAAATGTACATGCAAATAATTCTATTCAAATTCTAGAAAACGCTTATATCAGTATGCTTTTTCAGTTGATTAAAATTTATGTTTTATGTAATTAAATATTGTAATGTCTTATAACATTTATTACTTTTTTATCAGTATATTCGAGTCGTCCTTCATTTTAATGTAGCTCATGCAATAACGGAAGGTGTTAGAGAATTTTAATTTCACTGTTGGAGTGGGGCATTTTCAGTGCTCTGCCCATATCCATCACATTTTCTTTTAGTATTTCCAAGTCCTCTTCCATGAGCTTTTACTTCCCAGGTCCTCATTTACTCCTCCTCTTAGGAGGAGTGACCTGTTCTTGCTGAACAGCTGAGAGCTAGCCATGCCTGAGACTTAAGTTCACCTTTGCCAGGCACAGATTCTGTCAGCAACAGATCCCAGGGCAAAACTTACATTCCAGCATCTTCTTGCTGATTCCGCTCTATTCTTACCATTGCATGCCTTCTTCTTCTAAGTCTTCCTTCTTTTATATACTTATTGCTGTTTCTTGGGAGTATTTTCTTAAAAAGTTATTTTATACAAATTTTTGTCTCAGTCCTGCTTCAACGGAACTTGACCTAAGAAAACTATAAAATGAATAAATGAATTGAGCAATTGATTTTTGGATTTTCTTTGTGTGTGTGTGTCTCTGTGTGTAAACCAAAATTTTAAAAATTGTATAACGAAGAACAGAAAGTATTTGAAACAAGCACTTGTAAAAACCCAAGTTGATTTAACATTTTTTTTTCTCAGTTACTGCTGTGTTTTGGGGCTGTGTTTGTGCATACATTTGTCTGTGTGTGTGTGTGTGTGTGTGTGTGTGTTTTCAATGGCTGAGAGGTAGAGAGACAAGTTGTTACCTTTATTATTACTACAAAATATCCTAAAAGTAGAAACATTACATTTGGAAATTGAGAGTTATGAGAAAGTTGGTGTAAATTATGATATGTAGTATATGGCATGAATAAAATTTAATTACTATTATGAAGAGGTAAAAGAATTAAGCCATTTTAAAGACAGTTATGAGTCATAAATCTGTGTATGCATGTAATATTTATGTAAATGACCAGACTTAAATCTGTGTTCATATTATATAATGTGCCATAACTACATATATATGTGCACAGTATATATATATATATATATATATAGTTTACATATAAAAAGAAACTATATAGTTTTATATATATACACTGTAGATATTTTGATAGATAGAAATAAAAGTGAACTTACCTCCTTGCCTGTATATGGAGACATAAGCATTGAAAATTTGCCTCCTCAGTTTCTGATTTTCAAATTTTTGTAAATTATTTTTACCAAACTCACATTCAAATAACATTATTAATGTTTGCATTGGGCACGGTCTATAAAAATAACTGTTTGAACTTACACAGCTCTGCCTTCTCTATTAGGAAATGTAAACCACAAATAAGTCCCCCACCCAATCATCCGATTGAGCCCCTCCTCTCAGCCGAGAGCATCCCAAAGTTAACTTGAAAAGCTGTTCAGGCCATGATGAGAAGTAGGGGTCATGCCTCACCACTGACCATCGTTAACATCAACACGGACACTATACCTAAGACTGGTAGAAGAGACTCTTTAAGTCTGATAAGAAACATTTACAATCGGCCGGGTGCAGTGGCTCACGCCTGTAATCCCAGCACTTTGGGAGGCCGAGGCGGGTGGATCACGAGGTCAAGATGGTGAAACCCCGTCTCTACTAAAAATACAAAAAATTAGCTGGGCATGGTGGCACGTGCCTGTAGTCCCAGCTACTCAGGAGGCTGAGGCAGGAGAATTGCCTGAACCCAGGAGGCGGAGGTTGTGGTGAGCTGAGATTGCGCCATTGCACTCCAGCCTGGGTAACAAGAGCGAAACTCTGTCTCAAAAAAAAGAAAAAAAGAAAAAAAAAAAAGAGAAACATTTACAATCTATTCTCTCTGAACCCTTCTACCTGGAGCCTTCATCTGTATGACAAAACCTTGGTCTCCACAGCCCCTTATCCTGACCCAGCCATTCCTCTCTGTTGATTTCAGGTCTTTAAACATAATTCTTTCATTAAATCATCAATCTGAAAATCTGAATCTGCCTATGACCTGGAAGCCCCCACTTCTAGTTGTCTTGTCTTTCTAGATAGAAGCAATGTACATCTTACATGTATCGATTCATGTCTTATGTCACTAAAGTGTATAAAACCAAGTTCTAGTCCAACCATCTGGGAACAGATTCATGTCTTATGTCACTAAAGTGTTTAAAACCAAGTTCTAGTCCAACCATCCTGGGAACATGTTCTCAAGATCTCCTGAGGGTTTTGTCATGGGCCATTGGTCACTCATATTTGGCTCAGAATAAATCTATTCAAATATTTTACGGAGTTTGACTATTTCCATTGACAGAAATTTGGAGTTATACAGTTCATATGAATTCGATTTTACCCAGAAATAGTGAAGGGTGGGCTTCTAACTTGCACTGCAATGTTAATAATAAGGCGAGCACACAAAATTATTTACGCTATGTAACAAGGAAATCCAGTAGTAAAGCTGGCTTCAAACACAGCTGGATCTAGAACACATCATGTGTTAATGGGGCAATACTTCTTTATACCTCTTAGCTCTGCTGAGAAGCTCCCTGATCTCCTATCCCTTTGACCTAATTCTCAAATGGGCTGTTTCTAGGCAGTTGTAGAAATGATAACAGACAGCACCAAACTTGTATTCTAACAGGAAAACAAGTCTGTCACCAGTGTGTGCCTTTTTTCTACAAGCTCAACATGAAACTCACATACAATTGTATTGTTCAGGAGATCACATAGAGACAGAATTATTATATGAGGGGCCTGTGACTCTGATGGGCCAGGTCTGGGCATGAACCTCACCTCACCTCACCTCACCTCACCTAACCTAAATCACAGCCAGTAAGAGTTGGAAAAGCTCTATTATCCGAAGGAAAAATGAACATCAAAGGTATTTTGGACATTGTCAGAACAGAATGTCACAAGGTTAAAGTCCCTTCTTAAAATTCCTACATAAAATTGTTCTCAAGTGTCTAACAAATTGATTGGAAGGCAAGCAGAAGTCACAAAGGAGAAATCCAGGAAACAGAAGAAAACGGTCAATGAATATTGACTACATCTGAGTTGATGTGTTCAGTCTCACTGAGCAAACGTACACTTTTGCTGACAAGACTGAAGCACAGTTTCTTTTAAACTCTAAAATGACACGATCAGCTTTCTTCATCCTTTTCTCAGTTATCTTTAGGTGCAATGTTAATTTTAATGTACTGAAAATTTATTGCATTCATAATAGGTTGACTGCCATTAATTGACATCGATTTATTATTTTATTTATTAATACATTTATCTATTTGGTTAGTGTATATTTATTAATTGTTTGCCAGGTATTAGGAACTATTCTGAAGGGGCAGCATGCAAAAATTGTCAGCACTCATTCTCCGTTCTTGGATATCACAGTGTCCAGTTAAGAACAGGTACATGTAAAAAATTATTGTGAAGTCTGTAATCCACCGTGATTACCTTCATCATCCATTTATCTCACATAGTATCTGGCACATAGTAAATGCACCAAATGTTTTATAAATATATAAATAACTGCACAAATCCATAATATTAGTAGCTAATACACACATTTTCTATAGAGTCAACAAAAGTATAAATAAAGCATTTAAAATATATTTACTGAAATTGTTTTCTTTCTCAAATTAGTACGTTAGGCTTAACACTCATTTATGTACCTTATTAAATGTCTAGTTAACCATAAATATTATTTTCTTTATATACTTTAGGAAGAATTTTGTTTAGTGATTTGAATAGCTTTTGTTCCTTTAAAACCTATACTAATTTAAAATGATGTAATTATTTAAGAAAACATATTCCAGTAGTAGGTAGGGATATAAAATAATTTTACTTTTTTTTTGTAAAAATATTACTGTAGCATTTACCTACAGACAACATGAATAAAATGTTTCCATTGATCGTAGAGATAACAAATATATGTGGAATTTTACTTTCTCATGCTCAATTTTCTGTCATATTATTTGTACAACATTACAAATAAGTGACTTTAAATAAGCAGATTAGTGTAGACTCAAGGAAAAACAGGTAGAAATTAACTGATTTGATCAAGAAGACAGATGTTAATACGTCAAATGTGTTCACTAAAACTACTGATTAAGTAAAATTTGTGTTTTTTAAAATTTAATGTAACTAAAAGGATGGATTTTAGGTGCAATAAAATGAATAAATGACTGAATAAATCAGTAAATAAAAAATACAGTTAGAAATGAGTTGGGTTAATCAAATTACACTGAAGAACAGCAAGATGCAATTTGGAGTACAAAGGTAAGAAGGGCACAGGCTGATTTTGGATATGAGGCGTCATTCCGGTTATTTACTGCAAACAACCGTTTTGTTTTGTGTTGTTTCGGTGTGTTGGTAAATTTGGGCTTTCACTACAAAATAACATAGACGTAGCTAAAATGTATTTCTTACCACTCTAGAGACAGGAAAGACCAAGATCAAGGTCTGCGAAGGTTTGGCTTCTGGTAAAGGCTGTGTTCTCGGCACGCAGATGGCCACCTTGTCCTCCCATGGCCTTTCTTCTGACTGAGTGTGCAGGGAGAGAGTGGGAAAGCTCTCAGGTATCTTTTCTTATAAGGATGCTGTTTCTATATAATCAAGGCCCCACGTTTATAACCTAATTTAAGCTTAATTACCTTTTTAAAGGTCTGAGATCCGAATATAACCACACTGATGGTTACTGCCTCAACATATGCAATAACCGTTTTGCGGGAATACAAACCTTCAGCCCGTAACAGTGGAAATGATAACTAATAGTCAGACACTCTACTTGGTTGTGTCATTACTTTTTCTTTTTCATAAATTCTTCTTAATGGGTTTACTCAGTCTCAGAATATAATTTAGCACACTGAACAAAAATTATAATATTATACTATTTTTAAAGTAAACAGTGATAGAAGCTATTATTAATTCCTTCTATATAATGATATTTGAATCCATGAATATGTTTTGAAGTTTGTCGTCTTTTAAAACTCTTGTTAAAAAAATATTAGAACACTTCCACAAAAGCTTCACATCTTGACACAGAATAATATTGTCTATAATTACATTTGTTATACTAATTCAGAATTTCCTTTTCTTCTTGGAAAACTAAGGAGTTGTCTTTATATATTGCACTGAATATTTCAACTAGGAACTAATAAATGTAATTTTTAATTTCAGATTTATTGTTACATTTTCTATTTTAGAAAAATCATCTCATTTCTTAGCCTTTTCAGTTAAACAACGAAGTTGGTGTACATACAAAGTGAATTTATTCCCGCATATTCTACAATAAAACCATGAATTTATTTTAGATCCTGCTTTTTTGGCTGTTCTTTGCCCTTACTCTGTTCCTCACAAATGCACATTTCAACAGATAGTGTTTTTTTTGTTTTTTGGTTTTTGTTTTTTTTTGAGACGCAGTTTCACTCTTGTTGCCCAGGCTGGAGTGCAATGGTGCAATCTTGGCTCACTGCAACCTCCGACTCCTGGGTTCAAGCAATTCTCCTGCCTCAGCCTCCCAAGTAGCTGGGACTACAGGTGTGCACCACCATAGCCAGCTAATTTTTGCATTTTTAGTATTATGGAATCTATTCTGCTCTGATTTTTTTAAAGAATCATGGCAAAATCAATAGCTCTGGTTGCCTCATTAAAAATATTTAGAGCAATGACAGTTTCAGAATGTGAATACAGTGGTTCAGCTACTGGTTCTGGGTTTTTCACTGAACCATCCTCTTCCCTAATCCTTCTTTCCCAACCCAAAACCTGAAATAATGCACTTGCTTTTGGTTCTTAGACCCTTAGATGGAGAAAATTGAAAGGAGTAAATATTCACTGTATTATTAGAAAAACTACAATAATTACTCTAAATAAATTATCCTGTGTTGTACATGAGGAGGTCGAGGACTACAGAAATTCACCGACTGTCAGGATAAAAACTCAGATAGATCTAACTCCAAACTCAATGCTCATTCCTCAAACCATACTGACTTCTAGAATAATCTCTTCTATAAACAAATACTGCCTTCTCTGCCCATTATTCTGGCTTGATTTACAGTTAACATTTTCTCTTCTTGGTTTCTTTGTCATTGCTGACTACTAGAGTTCCCTACTCTTTCTAGAAAACCAAAATCCTCCCCAGAAATCTGTCTTTTCTGGCACTGGATCTCCTTTCTAGTTCTCTCCATCAATAAGCAATTAAAAAAAAAATGTGGTTTCTCTACCCTACTCCTGCACCACCATTTCTCCTAACTAACTGCAGATTATTACTGATCCTAGGGTTCTCTCCCTCTATGCTTGTAGCTGCAGTGCTGTGTCTGTAAGCCTAAGTCTTATCCAGCTATTAATCCTCTCTGGATCCCGGGATCAGCAGCCATAGGTAGGATCCTTCTGTTCAGAGTCTTCAGTTTTCAGACATAATCACTGCAAATAAGTCCTTCCCTCATTGGAGGGAATTGTGACTTGTTCTTTCCATTTGCAAGATGTAGGTAGTCTTCTCAAACATAATCATATTTAAAAATCGTGATATACAAATAAATATTTTGCTGACATTAATTTTTGTTTGTCTTGGATATTATTTCTTTACAGACAACCTAATTCAATCGGGCTTTGGTTTGTTTGTTGAATGTGTTTCTCTCTTTCTACGATCATTTGCTTGCTCTGAGGATGATGAAAAAGATATCTACAAATTAAAATTAGTTAAGCAACGCAAAATATATAAAAATGCACTTTAAAATGGTTTTGGTGATTGTATTTACATTGATCCCTTTAATTTTTTTTGTACTTTTATGTGATATGTAATATGATTGTAGGTAAAATAAATATTACTTTTCACTTAGTCATATCACCTTTTTTCTTATTTTAAACATGTAGATATTACTTTATGTCCATTATTAAAAATTTGCAATAAAATTATTACATTATCAGAAAGGTAGAGACCTAGAGTTCAGAAATCTGTATTTCAGGATAGTGGAATAAAATATGATAATGGTCTAATTTATGCCTTTCTATATCTTCCAATTTTCTGCATGGGAAATAGGTTTCCTTTATAATCAGCAAATAATATGTTTCAATGTAAAGAGTCAAGATATATATGGAATTACCTTTTCTTCATAGAATAACTTGTCATAATACATATTATTATTTAATATTTAAGACCAAATAACACCTCACAGGAACAAATACTTTAAATTCACATTATTCAGTTTCATAGTATCTCTAAAGGGATAGTATTTGAGCTGCTCTAATAGATAAAAATGATAAGCTTCTATGCAGTTTTTACAAAGGCAAATTGACTTTTGTCTACTCCAACAATGATAAGGGAATTCCTATGGGACATCAGAGAATGAATCTATGATGGAGCAAACAAATGTAAAGTCATCAAAAAATAACTTTCATTATAGTGTGACACAAACATTATATTCATTTGTTTTAAGCCACGTATAGTGAGATACAGAGTAAGAAGAACAAGGCACGAGGGCCATGCGGAGCAGCAGCTTTGCACAAAAGCACGTGCAAGGGCGTGGAAGGCTCACAGAACCTAAACACTGCACACCTCACAGGCTTCATATAATTCAGCTCTGTTGCTGAAGCATAGCCTTCCAGTTTGGATAAATAAATTTTATTAATCATGTTAACTGAAGATGTGTTGCTGAAGCATAGCCTTCCAGTTTGGATAAATAAATTTTATTAATCATATTAACTGAAGATGAGCTTGTAAGTTTGCTATGAGGAGAGAGGTTAAGGTGAATTTAGGTTGTTGATGAACTCAGGACTCCAGAGCTAGCCAGTGATCATTTCAAAACACTTTCCCACAACCTAGGAAGGAGGTGGGAGTTGTTGGTTTGAATAGCTATGAGAGTGTTATTTGATTCCACAGTATTTTTATTTACCAACGTAAGATAGGTGATAAAGAGGAAAATAAATGCTAGCATTCTGAGGACTTAAAGTGCAGGAGAAAGAGAAATAGGAAGCAAAATTGCCTGGAAAGTAACTTCCATAAATGTAGAAGCTGTTTTAGCAGAATATGAAATGCTAACAAGAATAGACAATATAGAGAGGAATATAAATGAACTAACAGAGTTGAAAATCACAACACGAAAACTTAGTGAAATATGCACAAGTTTGAATAGCCAAATTGATCAAGCAGAAGAAAGGATATAAGAGGTCGAAGACCTACTTAATGAAATAAAATGAGAAGACAAGAATAGAGAAAAAAGGATAAAAAGGAATGAGCAAAGTCTCCAAGAAATATGGGACTATGTGAAAAGACCTTATCTATGTTTGATAGGTGTACCTGAATGTGATGGAGAGAATGAATCCAACTGGAAAATACTCTTCAGGATATTATTCAGGAAAACTTTCCCAATCTAGCAAAGCAGGACAATATTCAACCCCAGGTAATACAGAGAACACCACAAAGACATTCCTCAAGAAGAGCAACCCCAAGGCACATAATCGTTAGATTCACCAGGGTTGAAATGAAGGAGAAAATACTAAGGGCAGCCAGGGAGAAAGGTCAGGTTACCCACAAAGCGAAGCCCATCAGACTCACAGCAGATCTCTCAGCAGAAACCCTACAAGCCAGAAGAGAGTGAGGGCCAGTATTCAACATCCTTAAAGAAAAGAACTTTCAGCCCAGAATTTCATATTCTGCCAAACTAAGCTTCACAATTGAAGGAAAAATAAAATCTTTTATGAAGAAGCAAGTACTCAGAGATTTTATTACCACCAGGCCTGCTTTACAAGAGCTTCTGTAAGAAGCATTATACATAGAGAGGAACAACCAGTATTAGCCTTTCTAAAAATATACCAAAAAGTAAAGAGCATCAACATAAAGAAGAATTTACATCAACGAATGTATAAAACAGCCAGTTAACATCAAATGGCAGTAATCCTAAATTTAAGTCGACTAAATACCCCAATCAAAAGATACAGCTAAAACCTAACAATATGCTACATCCAGACCCATTTCACATCCAAAGATACACAAAGACTCAAAACAAAGGGATGGAGAAAGATTTACCAACCAAATGGAGAGCAAAAATAAATAAATAAATAAAAAGCAGGAATTGCAATTCTCATATCTGATAAAATAGATTTCAAAGCAACAAAGATACAGTGGTAAAAGGATCAATGTAACAATAAGAGCTCATAATCCTAACACCCAGATACATAAGACCCATAAAGAGATTTGGATTCAACGAGACAGAAAATTAATAAGGATATCCAGGACTTGAACTCAGATCTGGAACAAGTAAACTTAATAAATATTTATAGAGCTGTCCATTTTAAATACACAAAATATACATTCTCCACCTTAAATACACAAAATATTAATCGGCCATTATTAATACCCATTTTTAGAATAAACCTACATTTCCATTCTCTCTCCCTCTTTTTCTTCCTCTTTCTTCCTCTCCTTCACTCTTTTTTCTTTCTTTCCAAAAGTAAAAAAATTTTAAAAAAGCAAGCAGAATATGGTGTCTGAAAACTAAAGGAGAAGCTTATACGAACACATATCACCAGTTTTCTCGGCGAAGTGAATTTAATCTTTCATCATTCCACACATGCAAATGTGCTATATATTTACTGCTCAGATGGTGTTAATAATTTATATTTTACATTAAATACTACCTTAGTGGAAATAATTTAAAATGATAGTTGATACTTTATAAAATTTTACCCATGTCATTAGAATAAAATAATGTTCACACCAACTGAAGTCACCAGTTTTTTATACAGAAATCACTGGACAAGTATTCAGTTGGTAAAAGGGTGTTCAGGGTCACAATTTCAGTAATTGTATTGTGCTGCTGTTCTTGGCCACAACCTCTGCTGGGCCCCTGAGAGGGTCAGCATTAAAGTCAAGTAATAAGATTTCAGAATCAAGTAAAATTATAAATAATTTTGTACATAAAGTACAAAAATAATCAAAATATGTGGTTAGTATGAATTAAGGACGTATTATAAATTTTAGAAAGAGAAACTGGAAGCAAAATTTGTCGTGTGATTAATGAAATCTTAAATAATGTATATATTGTTCAGACCTACTACCAAGTCAGAATTAGTCTGCAAAACTTTAGAAAAAAGATAGATCTAAAGGTACTAGTCATAAACCATGATGGATAGATGGATTTGGAGAATGCGATAAATGAGAAGCCACAGTATACTGTAAAAACATTTCTCTTCTTTTGTATTGTTGTACTGATAAATTTAGAAAACTAACTCTGTAAAATTCCGTTGAAGTTAGCTGAACTACTCTTACTAAAATAGAAATATATTGAATACTACAAACCAGTGTTTATATCCTTAGGTATCAAAAGTAAGAAACAAAAAAGAACAATCAAAAGAAGAGCAAAAACGAAATTGATTTTAATGATCTCTCTTGTTTGTGCAATCCATAATTTAAAAATCAAGGCATTTTCCCCTTTCTATTTTATCTAAGGGTAACTTATAGAAGAAATGATCAAAATGGCAAGATTAACAACATGGAGCTATATCCTGTTTTCTTGATAGTATAGACAAATGTCCGTTGTCAAAGGCATGACTCTTCTGTTATCGGCTCTTCTTAGCTGATATATTAATTATGATATATATTCATTTAATAGTCATTTAAGTCTTCTACCATTGGCATTGCTCAGAGTTATGCAAAAGCTGAAAACAAGGCCTGTGAAAGACGTATTACACATGCATAATTGAAGGGCTTTTACCTGTGCTCATTGCTTTCCTGTGACAAGAATTGCTTGTCACACTACCCTGATCTTTCCTGATAATAAGAACTCCAGTCACGTTAAGTTGATAGGGAGTGTGGTTGCCATATAAGTCACAGAGTTTAGCTGTTCTAGGGACATAGATAGACAGAGCACTGGTTGAAAGAGCTCTGTGAGCTGTACAGAGAGGCATTGATAGGTGCCCTACCTCAGTCAGAAGAAAGAACAACACACGTGTCTTCTCAACAAAGGCTAGGGGTGTGTTCATTCTAACGGGAACAGATAATCTGCTGATAAGCTCAGAATATAGGAACTGCCACTGCAGAATTGTTACTGAGATCTGACCTAACCAACTCTATCTTGCTTCTAATCTCCAAGCTGTTCTTATTCATTCCTGGGTGTAGGCTGAACTAACTTTCGAGGAACTTAGTTTATAGTTTAAAATAAATATGATAACATCCCTTTCCCAAAACATACCTCTTTCTTGCCTGGGAACTAGACTGACTTTGCATGACTAACAAGTTACCCACAAGATTAGAAATTATGGTTTAGGAGTTATGCAGCTGGAGGCTGCAAGACTCTGACCCTTCCTAATTGGTTCTAAGATCAATGCTATTTTTGATCAATGCTATTTTAGATCCTGTACTTGATGGAGCAGTTGGCACCATCCTGATCGATAAACTGGCTCATCTGATCTTGTGGGCCACACCCAGGAACTGACTCAGTGCAAGAAGACAGCTTCAACTCCCTAAAGATTTCATCTCTGACCCGACCAACCAGTAGTCCTGGCTCACAGGCCCACCAAGTTATCCTTAAAAATTAATCCTCAAATGCTCAGGGACACTGATTTGAGTAATGATAAAACTGGTTTCCCTCACAGCCAGCTCTGTGCAAATTCCTCTTTCTCTATTTCAATACCCCCGTCTTGATAAATTGGCTCTGCCTTGGCAGTAAGCCAGGTGAGCCCATTAGGCAGTTACAATGCTGCTCCAGAATCCTGGGGCCCAGCGTCCTCATCAATGCTATTTTTGATTCAAAAGCCACTCTGGATTAGCTGTTTCTCCAGGTTCTAATCTACTCTCTTTAAGAGAAATCCACTCTGCTCAGTCACCTCCAAGCCCTGAGGCAACTGGGGAAGACTATGGCCTTCTCAACCCTGCCCCACATACCATCCTGGGCCTAGCAAGGATCTGGAGCCCCTGCCCCATGCTGTGGCAGGTACAGTCAGGGCTGCTTGCTCCATGGAGCCAGGAGCAGGCAGCAGCCCACCCTCCTGGGCACAGCTGCCGGTGTCCAAGTCAGGGTCATAGACCCAGGATTCCATGTGCTGTTGAGATCTCAGGAAGGCCCCCTTCTACCCTTGTAGGCTTGGAAGTACCTGATACCACTATGGCTTCTCCCTGCTGTTGATGCCTGCCCTGATCTCAGAGAAATGTGAGGTCAAAGCTGGGCATTGTTGCAGCCTGGGTGGGGGTGCATATGCTTGGGGAAGTGCAGACACACCAGCCCCCTGACACCTTGGTCACATCCAGACTCTGGGTGCTAAGAAGCACGATTCAAGGGAGCCAAAAGGGACTGAGGGCCACTCAGTGCTGGCCTCTAGGTGCCCTTGGTGCAAGCAGCCTGGGAACCATGGACAGTGTAGAGAGGCAGACAGGCTCCTGGGCGGAAGGCAGCAGGCTCCAGGGAAGGCTCCATCATCAGGTCAGGGAGGGTCTGAAGGCTGGGGACCAGGCTGCTAGGCCCATAGACCAGCATCAGAATTTGTGCTGCCTTTTTCAGCCTGCCCATGGCTGCATATAGACCAATAATGAGCATTTTCTTTCTTCCAAGGCCCATAAAAGCCCTGGGCTCAGCCCAAGCACAGCAGGTATTGAGATGACCAGCTTCAGGAAGAAGCTACCCCACTCTACAGCCTCCTTTCTGTTCACAGCTGGGAAGACTATGGGACAACCTGCCTGCAGAGAAAAGCAACCCACTCAAGGCCTTCCTCTCTTCTAAGAGCTGCAGACATCAGGATGCCCTGCCTTCAAAGATGAGTTATCTACTCTAGGGCCTCCTTTCTGCTGAGAGCTGAGAATATGATGGAATGACTTGCCTGCAAAGAGGAGCCACTCACTGCAGGATCTCCTGTCTGCTAGGTGCTGAACACTCAAGGGGAGATGCTGGCTGCAGAAAGAAGCTATTGGAGCTACTCACTGTGGGTCTCCTCCAAGCTGTTCTATTGCTCAACGAAGCTCCTATTTGTTTCTCACCCTCCAACTGTCTGTGGGTCTCATTCTTCCTCGTCACAGGACAAGAACCTGGGACCCATTAAATGGCAGGGCTAAGAGAGCTGTAATTCAAATGGCTGAAACATGCCTCTTGGGGCTCTGCAGTTCCTGACATCCCCAAGCTTCCAGGCACCACCACATTCCCCAGTGCCAGCCCAGCCAGGGAAGCTGCGGGTGGTGCACCTGATTCAGCTCTATCCTCACAGACGCCCGTGCCAGCACCTAGAGCTGCCGGCCCCACGGCAGTAGCCAGTGTGTCTCACTGCACAGTGGCCAAACCCCACACTCACTCACACACCCATCGCCACTCCATGCCTGACCTGCAGTCTCCATTGGAGGAATGAGTTACAGGCCCAAAGTGTGAGTTGAGCACAGCCTGTCAGTCTGAATGTGTGAAATGAGCCCAATGGGCCCAAGCAAAACTCAGACAAAGGCACCAGCACCTGCATGTTTCCGGCCGGAATAGTGATACCCCAAAGATGCTGTAATTCTAACATCAACGTTTTTGAACATGGATTCCATGGAGAGGCATGAAACTCAATTGAACATGAGTATTTTCTCCTTTCATAAATATTCATGGTTCCTTTTGCAGTTTATTGAACATGTATATTTGGCCACACCATTCTGCATGCATTTCTATTTCCCCTTTCAGAATGGTGACCCTGCAAGCTGTAACTCTTTATGAGAGACAAAGCCCTCCTTTCCAAATGTATATACCTCGTCATTTTCAGTTGACATATACATGACTTTTCAAGTCCGTAAGTATTAACCTGACCATGCCGTAGCCTTGCAGTCTCTCTAAACCTGTTCTTATTCTGGAGACTTCCCAGATTCACAAATTAACCTTTGCCCAGTTACACTTTGATAAATTTAAGTTGTCTAAAGTTTTTCTTCTAACAGAGGGCATTTTGAATATGTGTACTACTTTTTATTACTAAAATGACTAGGTCTTCCATTAGCATTTAGTGAGCAAAGATACAGAGTTCTAAAACCTTTACAATGTGGACAGCAGACAAGAAAAATTATCCAAACCAGAATAACAATAATACCCCTATAAGAAAACATTAAAAGGAAAGGGACTGCTTATAGAAAAGAAAAATGCGACTATTTCAGAGTATTTCTATATATGTCATGGTAATTCTGGTGCAATTTAGAAAACTATAGAGATCACTGTATGTATTATAATTTTGAGGCTTAAAAGAAGTAGAAATTTACTGAGTTTATCTAGTAGAGTAGAATAGCTCGTAGAGGTGTAAATTTAGAACAAATATTCACAGAAAGAGAGGATCCTTTTTACTCTTTAGGGTGTCTATCAGGAGAGGTAAACAAACTTTATTAACAGAAAGCTTGTACATTGCTGATCATATGTGCACCATAATTATTCTTTAACTAGAAGCTCAAAGGAATAAAAATATTCGGTTGGTGCAAAAGTAATTGTGGTTTAGGACTGTTAATTTAAATCATTTAACTAGACTCAAACACATCTTTATTAATCAAAACAGAAACCATTATAATAAACACATTTTTGCCACTGAGAAGTAAATTTGTTTACTCCTGTAACATAAAAATCTGTGCTTTGGGATTTGATGAACCTTGGAAAGACTTTTCTGTATCCTGCTCGTGTGGAACCATTTTCCATGCCAAAGTTGTCAAGATGCTCTAAGAAATGTTAGCCGGTTGGCAAGAGGTCACATAACTACGGTAGATGAAGCAAAATGTCAGGCCAATTTGCTCAACTTTCCAAGCATTTGTTGTGTGACATACACTCAGGTGTTGTCATGGAGAAGAATTGGACCAAGAAGTTTTTGATGCATCTCAACGTTTGCTAGCATACTTCTCAGCTGTACTGACTGCACCATGATTCGGAAAGCTGCAGTGGAGCAGTCCAAAAGCTCAGACCACCAAACTCTGACCATGACCTTTCCCGATGCAAGTTCGGCTTTGGGACGTGCTTTGGAGTTTCTTCTTGGTCCAGCCACTGAGGCGGTCATTGCCATTCATTATATAAAATATACTTTTTGTCACACGTCATAATGTGAACAAGAAATTTTTCATTGTCGCTGCATAGAATAAAAGAAGACAACAATTTAACAAACAAAACAACACTTTTTAAAACATTTTTGCTCAGCTCATGTGGCATCTACTGCTTGAGGTTTTTAACTTTTCCAATTTGCTCAAACGTTGAACGATCATGGAATGATCAATGCTGGGTTCTTCTGCATCCTCTCATGCAGTTGTAAGAGGATCAGATTTGATGATTGCTTTCAATTGGTCTATCAACTTCGGACCACTATACTCCTCATCCTCAAGCCTCTCATCTCCTTAGCAAACTTCTTTAACGACCACTGCACTGAACATTTGTTACCAGTTCACGGGCCAAATGCATTGTTAATGTTGCAAGTTGTCTCTGTTGCTTTACAACTCATTTTGAATCCAAATAAGAAAATTGTTCAAGTTGGCTGGGCGCAGTGGCTCATGCCTATAATCCCAGCACTTTGGGAGGCCGAGGCAGGTGGATCACGAGGTCAAGAGATTGAGACCATCCTGGTCAACATGGTGAAACCCTGTGTCTACTAAAAATAGAAAAATTAGCTGGGCACATTGGCGTGCGCCTGTAATTCCAGGTATTCGGGAGGCTGAGGCAGGAGAATTGCTTGAACCCAGGAGGCGGAGGTTGTGGTGAGCTGAGATTGTGTGCCATTGCACTCCAGCCTGGGTAACAAGAGTGAAACTCTGTCTCAAAACAAAAAAAAACAAAACAAAACAAAAAACAAAAAAAAAAGAAATTTGTTCAAATTTGTTTTTTGTCTAACATTATTTTCAGTCTAAAAATAAAATAAACAGCAGGTAACAAATTATTAGTCAATAATAAAGTGAGAAGTATGATTAACATGATGTATAACTATATTTAAGAATATATTCCAATATCAAACAGCAAATTTAAAAAATACAAAAACTGCAATTTGCACCAACCTACTGTTATTTTAAACATTATTATTATTATTCTTGAGATGCAGTTTTACTCTTGTTGACCAGGCTGGAGTGCAATGGTGCAATCTTGGCTCAACCTCCGCCTCCCGGGTTCAAGCAATTCTCCTGCCCCAGCCTCCTGAGTAGCTGAGATTACAGGCATGCACCACCACACCCAGCTAATTTTGTATTTTTGGTGAAGACAGGATTTCTCCATATTGGTCAGGCTAGTCTTAACTCCCAACCTCAGTTGATCTGCCTGTCTTGGACTCCCAAAGTGATTGGATTACAAGTGTGAGCCACCTCGGCCTTAAAATCATTATTAAGCATAAGCATAGTGCATACCACATAAACAAACAAAATGTTTCCAAGATTATAAGACACTGGAAACATGTATCATAATTATTTTGGGAGCTATGATACTTTTTAATCTGCCATTTACTTTTCTTGTCAAAGAACGTTATGCTGTCATTTTCTATTACTGCCAAAATTTTTATTTTATTTCTTTTCTCTTCATTTCCTTCTTCAAGAAAAGGTAATCTAGTTTTTTATATTATTTATTTTAGCTACCAGGAGCTAAACAGTCAGTTATTTATTCAATTCACTATTCCTCACTTACTCCAACATGTTTAAATAACACTGAAAGAACGTAATTTCATAGGTTAGATTTGGTGTCAACCAGATGAAACTATCCCCAGTTAAAGAACCATTTCGGATCATTACAAATTAATGAAGTCCTGGGGACCTTCTCCAAGATGGCCGAATAGGAACACCTCCAGAGTGCAGCTCCCAGTGAGAGAGATGCAGAAGGTGAGTGATCTCCACATTTCCAACCAAGGTACCAGGTTTATTTCAATGGGACTGGTTGAACAGTGGGTGTAGCTCAGGGAGGGTGAACCAAGGCAGTGAAGTGAGGGAGGGCGGGGTGCTGCTGCCACCAGGAAGTGCAACTGAATGGAGGATTGGGCACTTTACCCCCTTGGCATTTCAGTTCAGATGCTGTGCTTCTCCCACGCCCTTTGCAACTCACAGTCTGGGAGAATGCTGCCAGGCTGAGAAGCACTGTGAGTTGCTGGTGCAGATCTGAGTACCAGCTCTCGCTGGCTCAGTGCCATGAGTTGTTGACACAGAACTGGGCATATGTTCTGACTAGCATGGAAAGCGCCTGCAGTATGGATCTACCCACTCCCCAGAAAGAGGGAGAGCTGAAAGCAGGGAGACAGGTGATATGCTTGACAGGTCCCACCCCCACAAAGACCAGTAAACTGAAATCCTCTCATGTGAGAGTTTTGAGGGCAGCACATCAGTTCTTACTCAACCCGGGATGATTGAGCTCAGTGGGGGAAGGGCATCTGCCATTGCAAAGGTGGGTCTAACCTCACCTGAGTAAACAAAAGTCAGAGGAAGCCTACATAGCAGCCGAGCTGATTCCAAGGCAGTCCAGCAGTGATTCTGCAGGCAGACAAGGGACAGACTGCCTCCTCCAGTGGCTCCCTGACCCCTGTATAACCAAAAAAAATAAAAATAAATAAAAAATAAAACCCATGCATCATACAGCAGAGGGGCCTAATTGTTAGAAGTAAAACTTAAAAGGAAATAGCTTCAACATAAACAGAAAGGACATCCACTCAGAGACCCCAACTGAAATCACCAACTTCAAAAATCAAAGGTAGATAAATCCACCTTTATCTACCTTAGAGGGGGAGAAACCAGTGCAAAAGGATGAAATCACCAAAAACCAGAACTCCTCTTCTCCTCCAAGGGATCACAACTCCTCACCAGCAAGGGAACAAAACAGGATGAGAATGAGTTTGATGAATTAGCAGAAGCAAGTTTCAAAACATTGGTAGTAACAAACTTCTCAGAGCTAAAGAAATATATTCTAACCCAATGCAAAGAAACTAAGAACCTTGACAAAGTTGGACGAAATGCTAACTAAAATAACCAGCTTAGAGAAGAACATAGACAACCTATGGAGCTGATAAACACAGCAGGAGAACTTCATGATGCATACACAAGTTTCAATAGCTGAATCAATCAAGCAGAAGAAAGGATATCAAAGATTGAAGATCAACTCAATGAAATGAAATGAGAAGGCAAGAATAGAGAAAAAGGAGTGAAAATAAATGATCAAAGCCTCCAAGAAATATGTGATTATGTGAAAAGACCTAATCTGTGTTTGATAGATGTACCTGAATGTGACGGGGAGAATGAATCCAAGCTGGAAAACACTCTTCAGGATATTATCCCAGAGAATTTCCCCAACCTAGCAAGGCAGTCCAACATTCAAATACAGGAAATATAGAGAACACCACATAGATACTCCTCAAGAAGAGCAACCCCAAGGCACATAATCGTCAGATTCACCAGGGTTGAAATGGAGGAAAAAATTCTAAGGGCAGCCAGAGAGAAAGCTTGGGTCACCCACAAAGGGAAGCCCATCAGACTTATGGTGGATTTCTCAGCAGAAACCCTATAAGCCAAAAGAGAGTGGGGGCCAATATTCAACATCCTTAAAAAAGGAACTTTTAACCCAAACTTTATATCCAGCCAAACTAAGCATCATAAGTGAAGGAGAAATAAAATCCTTTACAGACAAGCAATTGCTAATAGATTTCACCTCCACCAGACCTGCCTTACAAGAGCTCCTGAAGGAATCACTAAACACAGAAAGGAACAACCAGTACCAGCCACTGCAAAAAGGTACCAAATGATAAAGACCAATGCCACAATGAAGACACTGAGTCAAATAACAGGCAAAACAGCCAGCCAGTAACAAAATGGCAGGATCAGATTTACACACAACAATATTAACCTTAAATGTAAATGGCCTAAATCCCCCAATCAAAAGACACAGACTGGCAAACCGGATAAAAAGTCAAGACTGATCAGTGTGTTGTATTCAGAGACCCATCTCAGACACAAAGACTCATAGACTCAAAATAAAACAATGGAAGAAGATTTACCAAGCAAATGAAGAACAACAACAAAAAAGCAGGGATTGCAAACCTAGTCTCTGATAAAATGGACTTTAAACCAACAGAGATCAAAAGAGACAAAGAAGGACACTACATAATGGTAAAAGGATCAATGTAACAGAAAGAACTAACTATCTTAAATATATATGCACCCAATACAGGAGCACAGAGATACATAAAGCAAGTGCTTAATAACCTAAATAGAGACATAGCCTTCTGCAAAATAGTAGTGGGAGACTTTAACACTCTACTGTCAATATTAGACAGATCAGTGAGACAGAAAATCAACAAGGAGATCCAGGACTTGAATGCAGATCTGGACCAAGTAGACCTAATAGACAGTTACGGAACTCTCCACCCCAAATCCGCAGAATATACATTCTTCTCAGCATCACATCACACTTACTCTAAAATTGACTACATAATTGAAAGTAAACCACTTCTCAGCAAATGCTAAAGAACAGAAATCATAACAGTCTCTCAGACAGCAGTGCAATCAAATGAGAACTGAGGATTAAGAAACTCATTCAAAACTGCACAACTACATGGAAACTAAACAATCTGCTGCTGCATGACAACTGAATAAACAATGAAATGAAGGCAGAAATAAAGATGTTCTTTAAAACCAATGAGAATCAAGACACAATGTACCAGATTCTGGTACTTATTTAAAGCAGGGTCTAGAGGGACATTTATAGCAATAAATGCCCACATGAGTAGCAAGGGAAGATAAAAAATCAACACCCTAACATAGAAACAGCTAGAAGAGCAAGATAAAAAAAACTCAAAAGCTAGCAGAAGACAAGAAATAACTAAGATCAGAGCAGCACTGAAAGAGACAGACACACACACACACACAAAAAAAAAATTCAAAAAAATCAATAAATCCAGGAGGTGGTTTCATGAAAAGATCAGCAAATCAGACAGATCACGAAGCCAGACTTTCAAAAAAGAAAGGAGAGAAGAATCAAGTACATACAATAAAAAATAATAAAGGGGATATTACCACTGATTTCACAGAAATACAAACTAGCATCAGAGATTACTACAAACAACTCTATGCACATAAACCAGTATATCTGGAAGAAATGGATACATTTCTGATATCATCCTGATACCAAAACCTGGCAGAGACTCAAATAAAAAAGAAAATTTCAGGCCAATATTCATGATGAACATTGACACAACAATCTTCAATAAAATACTGGCAAATCAATTGCAATAGCACATCAAAAAGCTTATCCATCCTGATCAAGTAGGCTTCATCTCAGGCATGCAAGGCTGGTTCAACATATGCAAGTCTATAAATGTAATCCATCACATAAACAGAACCAAAGACAAAAGCCACATGATTATCTCATAGATGCAGAGAAGGGTTTTGACAAAATTCAACAGTCCTGTATGCTAAAAACCATCAATAAACTAGGTATCATGGAATGTATCTCAAAATAATAAAAGCTATTTATGACAAACCCACAGTCAATGTCATACTGAATGGGCAAAAACTGGAAGCATTCCCTTTGAAATCCGGCACTAGACAAGGATGCCCTTTCTCACCACTCCTATTCAATATAGTACTGGAAGTTCTAGCCAGAGCAATCAGGCAAGATAAAGAAGTAAAGTGTATTCAATTAGGAAAAGTGGAATTCAAATTGTCTCTATTTGCAGATGACATGATTGTATATTTGGAAGACCCCAGGGTCTCAGCCCAAAATCTCCTGAAACTGATAAGCAACTTCAACAATGTCTCAGGATAGAAAATCAGTGTGCCAAAATCACAAGCATTTCTATACACCAATAACAGACAAACAGAGAGCCAAATCAAGAGCCAACTCCAATTCACAATTGCTACACGGAGAATAAAATATCTAGGAATACAACTAACAAATGATGTAAAGGATCTCTTCAAGGAGAACTACAAAACACTGCTCAAAGAAATAAGAGAGGACACAAACAGATGGAGCAACAGTCCATGCTCATGGTTAGGAAGAATCAATATTGTGAAAATGGCCATACTGCCCAAAGTAATTTATAGATTCAATGCTATCCCCATCAAACTACCATTGACCTTCTTCACAGAACTGGAAAAATCCACCTTAAACCTTGTATGAAACCAAAAGAGAGCCTGCATATCCAAGACCATCCTAATCAAAAAGAACAAAGCTGCAGGCATCACTACCTGACTTTGAACTATACTGCAAGCCTACAGTTATCCAAACAGCATGGTACCAGTACCAAAACAGAGATATAGACCAATGGAATAGAACAGAGGCCTTGGAAGCAATGCGACACATCTACAACCATCTGATATTTGACAACCTGACAAAAACAAGCTGGGGAAGGATTCCCTGTTTAACAAATGGTGTTGGGAAAACTGGCTAGCCATGTGCAGAAAGCTGAAACTGGACCCCTACCTTACACCTTACACTGATATGAACTCCAAATGTATTAAAGTTTTAAACATAACACCTAACACCATAAAAACCCTAGAAGAAAACCCAGGCAATACCTTTCAGGACATAGGCATAGGCAAGGACTTCATTACTAAAATACCAAAAGTGTTGGCAACAAAAGCCAAAATAGACAAATGGGATCTAATTAAACTCCAGAGCTTCTGCACAGCGAAAGAAACAATCATTAATCATTAGAGTGAACAGGCAACCAACAGAATGGGAAATAGTTTTGCAATCTCCCCATCTGACAAAGGGCTGATATCCATAATCTACAAAGAACTAAAGTGGATTTACAAGAAGAAAACAAACAAACCCATTCGGAAATAAAAGGATATAAACACTTTTCAAAAGAAGACACATATGAGGCCAACAAACTTGAAAAAATGCTCATCATCACTGGTCATTAGAGAAATGCAAATCAAAACCACATTGAGATACCGTCTCATGCCAGTGAGAATGGCGATCATTAAAAAATCTGGAAAGACAGATGCTGGAGAGGATGTGGAGAAATAGGAACACTTTTACACTGTTGGGAGTGTAAATTAGTTCAACCATTGTGGAAAACAGTGTGGCAATTTCTCAAGGACCTAAAATTAAATTCCATTTCACCTAGCAATCCCATTACTGTGTATATACCCAAAAGATTATGAATCTTTCTATTATAAAGACACATGCACACGTGTGTTCATTACAGCACTGTTAACAATAACAAAGACCTGGAACCAACCCAAATGCCCGTCGATGATAGACTGGACAAGGAAAACATGGCACATATACACCATGGAATACGATGCAGCCATAAGAAACGATGAGTTTGTGTCCTTTGTAGGGACATGGATGAATCAGGAAACCATCATTCTCAGCAAACTGACACAAGAACAGAAATCCAAACACTGCACATTCTCGCTCATAGGCAGGTGTTGAAAATGAGAACACTTTGGCACAGGGAGGAGAACATCACACACTGGGGTATGTTGGGGAGTGGGGGCCTAGGGGAGTGACAGCGTGGGGCGGGGAGTTTGGGGAGTGATAACACTGGGAGAAATGCCTGATGTAGGTGCCAGCGGGATGGAGATAGCAAACTACCAAGGCATGTGTGTGGCTATGCAACAATACTGCAAGATCTGCACACATACCCCAGAACTTAAAGTACAATTAAAAAAAAAAATGAAGTACAAAATTTACTTTCAAGGAAGAATATTAGAAGCTCAGTTGTAAAGTAAACAATAATTCCTTTAGAAGGTAGAATATAAGAATTATGCTTTTCGGTTATTTTTTAAAGTTTTTTTTTTTTTTTAAAAGCCCACCTTTCTGATTATGGCTTCTTTATGCACTAAAAGGTTAGTGTTCCTAATGATGCCATTATATTTAACACATTTTAATAAGCATAGAAAAGAATAAGAAAATGCAAAATCTAAATTTAGCGCAAAGATGATCTATACTGTAGTTTTTTATTATTTATATTTTTATTATTTATTTTTTATTTTTATTGCATTTTAGGTTTTGGGGTACATGTGCAGAATGTGCATGATAGTTGCATAGGTACACACATGGCAGTGTGTTTTGCTGATACTGTAGTTTCTATATTATAGTAAGAAGTAAAGAAAATAGAAAACAAGCAAAAAAACTTTGCAACTTTGAAGAAAGAACATAAAAATAGAGAAGCACAGTAAAATCTTGACCTCATGTTTCTTAGAAACAAGTTGACGTGATCTCTCATAACATTGAAACTTAATGGCTTCATGTTTTTAATTAAGGGTCACTAGCCAACTATAAAGAGCTTGCATCTTGCTTCACTGTAAGCCTGGTTTTCTGGATAATAATGGCACACAAGCATGAAATGTCTATGAATGTAATGTATTTTCTGTCTTCTGACACTTTAGGGAATTTTATATCACACGTATTGTATTAGAATTATTTTTGCATGTTCATTCATTTCCGACAGACAGTAATCCCTTGAGGGAACAGGATTATTCACCTTTTAATTTCTTGTGTCTATCACAGTGCTTGGCACATAGAAACGGATGAATCAAAACAAACTGAACTAAAATTTGTAGAACTTGTAATAATTAAGTTGCAGGCGACAGAGAGAATTACTTTAAGGTAAAGAAATTGCCGGGCTCGGTGGCTCAAGCCTGTAATCCCAGCACTTTGGGAGGCTGAGGCGGGTGGATCACGAGGTCAAGAGATCGAGACCATCCTGGTCAACATGGTGAAACCCCGTCTCTACTAAAACTACAAAAAATCAGCTGGGCATGGTGGCGCGTGCCTGTAATCCCAGCTACTCAGGAGGCTGAGGCAGGAGAATTGCCTGAACCCAGGAGGCGGAGGTTGCGGTGAGCCGAGATTGCGCCACTGCACTCCAGCCTGGGTAACAAGAGTGAAACTCTGTCTCAAAGAAAAAAAAGAAATTGAAAGTTCTTGAAATAGCCCAAAATTTCACTAGAATCATGGCAACTCCTATACTAGGTACCACATGGAAGTTCTGTTTCTATTTGCTGTTGTCCTTGCTTCGATTTGTTAAAAAAAATTCTGGGTGGGTGCTGTGACTCACGCCTGTAATCCCAGCACTTTGGGAGGCTGAGGTCAGAGGATCAGGAGGTCAGAATATCGAGACCATCCTGGTCAACATGATGAAACCCCATGTCCAGTAAAATACAAAAAAATAAGCCAAGCATGGAGGTGAGTGCCTGTAATCTCAGCTACTCAGGAGGCTGAAACAGGAGCATCACTTGAATCAGGGAGGCGGAAGTTGCAGTGACCCCGAGATCGCACCACTGCACTCCAGCCTGGTGACAGAGCAAGACTTGCTAAAAGAAAAAAAAAAAAAAATCCACGATTTGTCTTATCTTTAGTCTTAGAAGAATAAAGACAAAGATAAAAATAAGTAGCATTTAAGCTAAAGAGAAGAGCACTATACCCACAGTGAAGCTGGGATTTAAGATTGATTATGATCTGGAAGACAGGCAAAGGGCCCTGACTCTCTGGCAATGGTTTAGTTTGAAAGTCAGCTCCGTAATACATGGACATTTGTTTACACAATTGTTTTTTTCTTGTGTCTTTTCTAAACCAAAATAATATAACAAAACTGAATTGTTGCGGCACCAACATATTGCAAAGCTTGCCTTTGAGTTTCGATGATTGAGTTTCGATGATTGTAGTACTTATTCCTATCTCCTTATCATCATAGCAACGTCCAACATCAGTTTCCCAGAAACGGAAACAGAGTCGGCAAAATGTTCATGAGTAGTTACTTTCCTCTATGCAATGCACAAAAGGAAGTCTTATCATTTTAACTACTATAATTTTACTGTGAATTTATTGAAGTTGGCACCCAGAGCTTTGATACGTGAAGGACTCTAATGAATGACCCCACATTGAAAGGATATATTTGTCAGACACAGTGAACATTCAAATATCTTCTTACCTTCAAGCTTTCAAAATGCTTCTTCCTCTGGGATACAGACTGGAGATTCTGATTCTGCTGTTTTCCTTCCACCACAAGGGTAGCATTCTCAAAAGAAGCTCCTCCTCCAACCTGGATCCCACAATAAGGGATCTGGGGAGGGATCGCCTGGGGAGAAGTGCCAAGTGTGGGTGAAGGGGAGGAAGGCAGCAACACACACTGCCATGTGTGTGCCTATGCAACTATCTTGCACGTCCTGCACATGTACCCCAAAACCACCTAAAATGCAATAAAAACTAAAAAAAAAAAAAGAAAATCTTAAAAAAGAAGAAAACCTGTGGAGGAGCCAGCTTGGAGCAACGGAAGAATAACGTTGTTTGAAGCCATTGGGACTTGGAGTTGGTCGTTACTGTAAAGATAACTGACTGAATCTGGATTCTGCACATCATGACAAGAGGGTCCTACTTAAACTGGATCTACATGTCCCAAACCTTATTATAAAGAACAACAATATCGTTATGTTTTTTGCCAAAATTTTTTATTTTCATGCATAAAAAGTAAAGAATGGTCATTTGAGGCCCTTGAAGTTAAAACAAGGTGAGAGTAATATGGGATATGCATGATAAATCTTGTCTTCCCAGAAGTATGAGATTTGCATTACTTTATGTACATGATATATTTTCATTACTTTTTCTAAATATTTTCTAGTTTCCTCTTTCCATCCCTCTCTCCCTCCCTCTCTCCTCCCTCCCTTCTTTCGTTTCTTCTTTCTTTCTTTTCTTCTCTTTGTTTCTTCCCCTCTTGTAATTTTTTTCTTAGCTTACTTATAAGTAGATTGTTTAATTTCCGAGATATTTGCGAACATCTTGCAGTTTTTGTTTTCTAATTTAATTCTTTGTCGGTACGAGAATATGTCGAACTTTTGACATTTCCTTTATGGCCCCATGTAAAGACTACCTTGGTGCATGAACAATGTGTGAACTTCCAAAGTGTGGATTCCTTAACTGTGGGACCTTGTGTTCTATAAATGTAAATTAGATGAAGGTGGTTAATACTGCGCTTCATATGATAGTGAATTTGCCTCTTTCTTCTTGTGTCTTGTTAAACTGCATTTCATATATCCATAATGATTTTCAAGCATTATTTATTATTAGGCATATACATATTTACAATTGTTAGCCTTCCTAAAGAATTGATACTTTTATTATTATAAAATATTCTAATTATCTCTGATCATCTCTGTCCTGAATTTGATTTATCTTCACTTCAGCCTTCGTGAATTATTGTTTGTCTACTATGTATTTTCTCACAGTTGTATTTTCAATCTACGTTTTCATATTTACGGTGCCTCTCTTGTACTTAAAGTTCGTACCTTTGATGACTGCTTTGCCTGTGGCTCTTGTCTTGCAAAACACTGTATTTTACAGTCACCAAATTATACAACATGATGAGGTTAACCATTTAAAATGATATAGTAGAAAAGTCAGAAGTCTAAAATAATTATGAAATATTGGGTCTTTTTCTTTCTCTTTCTCCTCTGTCTCCTCTTTGTGCGTATGTGTCTCTATTTCTCTTAATAATATGATTTCTTTTTCCAGGAACTTCATAAGCTTAGAAGAAATTTAGAACTTTGAGAATATATAAAAATTGAGGATGTTGAGTACATAAATATTTTGGCATAGATGCAACTGTCGCCAGTTGGTAGTGGTAATGATTCAGTTTTAGGCATTTCATCATATATTTATGTAATTTTATTGATTTTTATTGATGATAAATATTGCTTGCTTAAATATGACAAAATACTATATATGCATATACATGCATAATATATGCATAATATCACTTATGTACATCCTCCTGTACACTTTAAATCACCACTAGATTATAATACCTTATATAGTATAAATGCTACATAAATAGTTGTTATACTATATTAGTTTTTATATTTATTTCTAATTTTGTGTAGTTATAGTTTATTTTTAGTAAGTATTTTTGATCTGCAGTTGGTTAAGTCCATCAATATGTAACCCACACATATAAAGTCTCAATGTAATATTGTATTAGCCTGGATATTTTATTTTTCTAAAGTGATGACATTTCTTCTGACATTGAGGTTAGGAACGAAAGCATTTCTCTAAGCAATATTTGTGTTTCAAAAAATATTTCACTTACTGTTTATCTCAGAAAGTGCTGCTGGATAAATATGCTTGAATAAAATCATTATGTTGTGAGGCTTTATTAATGTTATAGCATTGCTTTTGGAAAAAGACATAACTGTGAAATTTCTCATTAGCTACTTTGGAATATTATTTATTGTTGATGCAGCCTCAACTGAATTTACATTTAACTTATGCTACTTTCTTGATAACAAATATAATGTCTTCAAATTATTTTTTCTTTAGATGTTCTAAGTAAAATGTTCACAATGTAGTTCTTGCATACTTCAAATTAGAGTTATTTTCCCAAAATATATACTATAAAATAGTATTTGTGACACAAGGAAAAGTGTTTTTTATCAAAATGGCACATTCACATAAATGATTTGGATTCAATAGCTATGAACATAAGCCAAAAAATGCAAAATTTTATAGCTAACTAATTTCACTCGACTTTCCATATTTTCCAAGGTATACTTCATGTGATGGTTTGCTATCATTTTAGTTTTTGTAGATTGGCACTATTATATTACCCGTTTACAAGTTAATAAAAGACTTTTATGAACAAATTGATGAGGAATATCTTTATTTGAGAGATGGATGTTGCAGTCAAATAATTATTGACATTTCTTCCAAAAACATTACAAAATAATTGTTTAGTTAATACTGTAAAACATGTTTTACAAACCCAGGTTTTAAAAAGAGTCTTATATTCAATAGACATCATATTAATACGTGAAAACTGTATAAAACATTTGTATACCTGTCCTGCTTGGGACATACAGTTAATACTTTGAGAGTAGCTCCATTCCATGGCTCTTAGAGAAACCCTAGGATATAACGATTTACAAGGTCTTCCTGCTTACTTTAATCACACTCCAATATTAAATTTTTACATATTTTTTTAAATTGCATTTTATGTTTTGGGGTACATGTGCAGAACATGCAAGATAGTTGCATGGGTACACATGTGGCAGTGTGATTTGCTGTCTTCCTCCCCCTCACCCACATCTGGCATTTCTCCCTATGCTATCCCTCCCCAGCTCCCCCCGACTGTCCCTCCCCTATTCCCCCCAATAGATTCCAGTGTGTAGTGCTCCTCTCCCTGTGTCCATGTGTTCTCATTGTTCATCACCCACCTATGAGTGAGAATATGCGGTATTTCATTTTCTGTTCTTGTGTCAGTTTGCTGAGAATGATGTTCTCCAGATTCATCCATGTCCCTACAAAGGACACAAACTCATCATTTTTGATGGCTGCATAATATTCCATGGTGTATATGTGCCACATTTTTCCAGTCCAGTCTATTATCGATGGGCATTTGGGTTGGTTCCAGGTTTTTGCTATTGTAAACAGTGCGCGGTGGCTCAAGCCTGTAATCCCAGCACTTTGGGAGGTCGAGGCGGGTGGATCACGAGGTCAAGAGATCGAGACCATCCTGGTCAACACAGTGAAACCCCGTCTCTACTAAAAATACAAAAAAAAAAAAATTAGCTGGGCATGGTGGCGCGTGCCTGTAATCCCAGCTACTCAGGAGGCTGAGGAAGGAGAATTGCCTGAATCCAGGAGGCAGAGGTTGCAGTGAGCCAAGATCGCACCATTGCACTCCAGCCTGGGTAACAAGAGCGAAACTCCATCTCAAAAAAAAAAAAAGAAAAAGAAAAAAGAAATGTGTTTTTGTTTCATTTTAAACTTTTATTTCAGGTGTAGGGGTATATGTGCAGGTTTGTTATATAGGTAAACTCATGTCTTAGAGGTCCGTTGTTCAGACCATTTCATTACTCAGGTACCAAGTCTAGTACACAATGGTCATTTTTCTCGCTCCTCTCCGCCCACCACCCTCCTCCCTCAGGTAGGCCCCAGTGTCTGTTTTTCCCTGCTTTGTGTTTTTGTGTTCTTATTATTTAGCTCCCACTTATAAGTGAGAGCATATAGTATTTGGATTTCTTCTCTTGCATTAGTTTGCTAAGGATAATGAAAAAGAGTGTGTTGTAATGAGGTCAGGGTAATTCATGGCAGGGAGAAATTTTATAGAGTACCTGAGGCCTGCCTTTGAATAGGGGAGAGGTTGAGGACCTAACTTCACTTTGACATAGAGAAAACCATAATTTAGCATAGTGCACACAAAAGATTATAAATGCATATTCTACCAAAGGTACAATTTGAAGACTATGGTAAAACTCAATCAATTATCAGAGAAGCCTCCTCAAATCTTTTCCAGAGTTTCTCCTTGACACATATTTGTATAATTTAGAGGAGACAGTTTTTCAGCATGTGATGTGTATATTTTTGAGTTTGATTGATTCAGTGTTAACGCGAGTAAAAACTGGAGTAGTATATATCTGGAGATAGAGGATGGAGGTGAAAATAGGAATAGAAAATGGAACAAACAGAACAAACGTGTGAACATTTAACTATTGGGCTTTGGGTCAGCAGGTCAGAAGAGAGAACTGAAAATGTCTCTAAGTATTTTGGTTCCAAAATGAATGATTACAACTCTGAGTAGAACCAAAATTTAATTACGTAAAAACATTCTGACTGGATTCCAGATCAAAAAAATAAACATCTTTTCAAGTGTTGGTACAAGTGCTTGGCCTATCTGATTTAGAGTAACACATTAATATAAATAGAAATTTTTATAATTATATATTTCAAACAAACTTCACTTTTTTGTTTTTATTTTTTCTACTATATTTAAATTATTAATTAATTCAGAATCTTTTTATACATTGCAATATGTTTCAAAAAACAAAACAAAACAAAAAAAACTAGGCAATGAACTCTAAAGTCCTTAAAAGGAAAAAGTGGAATATCATTCTAATGTCACTATGTCAGTTGCATTGTAGCATGCTATGACATGTGTTAATGGTGGTAAAACTGTTATTAGCAATGACTATTTTATTTTCAGTAAAAATATTTGTAAAGGCCATTGATCAAACATGACCATTATCAGAATTTCACATTAGGAGAATGAACGTTCATGACATAAAATTTTAAAAAATGCCCCAATATAAAGTAATTCTATCTTACAAACTAATATAGGAAAATGAGTTTTAAATCATTCCAAACCACTTAAATTACTTTTCAGTGTCCACTTCACGCACTACATTGTAAGTTCATTATCACTGAAACATATGCTCTGCTGAATGTAATATTAATATTAGGAAATAGCCCTTTATAATTTATGGCGAAGTCTATTAGATGACTTACTATGAATATTTTACTAACAGATAATGTAAATCTAATGGTTTTAAAGAAGTACAATTTCTAAGTGGTAGTTTAGAAAATAAAGTAGTAAAACTTTAAGAATAAAAAGAGTTCTTTATAAAAACTTACTTTACACATTTTTCAGATTTCATAATATTCTATTTGCTCTTCAATTGAGAAAATGATTTACAGGTTTTAAGAACTGGTTCACACTGTCCCTAAATCAAATAATTAATGTTAAACTCTACAATTATCAAATACCATATTTTAGTTTTATACAAATATTGTTTATAAGAATAATGTAGCCTTAAATTATGTTGTATGTGAGTCCCCAGAATAATAAGTTAATATTTACACTTTCCCATTTATATCTCTAAGTAGACATGGAAAATGCCATTATCTAGCATTTATCATCCAGCATCATAATCTGCATTAAAGAGGTAATTGGTGACAACTTATAACTAAATCAAAGTTTCTTCTCACTCTATTTATAGTGTGGGTGTAGCTATTAGAAGTGGAATGATTTCACAAACTTTGGCCACCTTAGTGTGATATTAACGGAGATGTTGGAAGATTCTCCAAAAATTTCTTGCTGCTTCAGGGAAACAGTATATAAAATTCATTATAAATTGATTTTTGTTTTGCCATTCAAAATAATGTTTTAGAAGCATCCAGATTACTGGAAAGCTGGGTATTGTAAGATTTATTGCTGAGGTAAAATGGGGAAACTGAGGCAAGTATAAGAAAGTGAGAAGCTAATTTATTCAGCTCTTGGGTGTGCTTCAGTGGTCTAAGGGGGGGGCCAGAGAAGTCATGCTAGGCTGTTCAGGGGTTTTATGGGGAGGGCACGCAATTGATTGGCTACTGGGTAAACAAAAAGAAGGCATTTCTATTGGCTGTTGAGGAGCAGGAAGTACATGGAGTTAAAGTAGGAAGTACATGAAACTAGCTGCCATTGGTAGGTGGGCGGGACCTTGGGTAAGTGGGCCTTGATTGACTACTGGGGAAACAAAGAGAAGGCATTTCTATTGGCTGTTGAGGAGCAGGAAGTACATGGAGTTAAAGTAGGAAGTACATGAAACTAGCTGCCATTGGTAGGCGGAAGGGACCTTGGGTATGCAGACCTGCCGGGGGCGTAAGGGGCAGGCTGTTGCTGGGCAGGGAATGGTGAGGCTTCTTTAAAAAATTTCTCTGCAGGGTTTTTTAACAGTGGGCTGGAGGTTGGATGCATAATTTAGTACTGAGTGTGGGCTTGGGTATGGTATGCAGAGGCGGGTGCGGGAAGCTTTGTGAGGAAGCCAGATAATCAGCTCAGGTGATGATGCAGTTATCAGGTGCAGAGAGTGATGAATGTGTCCCTTTGACTGCTGGCAAGGCAACCAGCCTTACAGGTATTAATCAAGGGTTTTTAAATATCTTTTTAAAAAATCCATTACACTAATATTAAGCATTTTTTAATCTGAAGAATGTTATGGAATACATTGACAAACAATGGGAAGAATGTGAGGAGGTATTTTTACCAACTGAAACAAAAAATAAATTAGTTTCTAGAATGTTAAGAAACTATTGAAAACTCACAAATAAAACAGCTGCCCAAAAGAAAAAGTAATAAAAGATACACACAGGGAATTTTTAAATGTGAAAACTAAAAATGCTGCCAGAATATAACACGATGCCCTGAAGTCACTGCTGTAGTGGAATGGCCTTCCAAAGCTATACCTATGTCCTAACCCCTTGAACCTATTAATGTGACCTTATAAAAATGGGTCTTTGCAGATATAAACAAATTCAGTATCTTGAGATAAGATTATCTTGGATATCTGGGTGATCTGTAAATCAGATCTGTAAATCAAGCATTTTTATGAAAGAGGAGAAGATACACGAACACAGAGGAAAAAGCCTTAGGAGGGAGGCAGAGATTAGAGTTAAGTAGACCCAAGCCAAGGAATGCTTGAGCCACCAGAAGCCAGAAGAAACAAGGAAGGCTGCTTTAGTAGTGAGTTCAGAGAAAGTGGGGCCCTACTGGCATCTCAGTTTTGTATTTTTGGACTAAAGAACAATGAAGAAATCAATTTCTATTGTTTTAAGCTACCCAGTTTGTAACTGTTTGTTACAATAGCCCTAGAGAACGAACACGTAGACAGAGAAAACAAAATTTAAAACCACAGATTGTAAATGGAAAAAAATAGAAATTTTGAAATTTCTAAGTTTTAACGGTAATGTAAGGGCATAGCAATCCTTCTGTATATCTGATGGGACTGATTCCAAATGACTATACTAGTTATTTGGAAAGCAACATCCTGTATACAGATGACTCAAATATTCTAGTTCTGGCTGAATGTCCTAGAGAATGTTTACATACTTCCTGAAATGGACATGTGTAAAGATGATTGTTATAGCTTTGTTTAGAGTGGTACAGAAAGTGCAAAGTTTGAGGCAACATGAATATCTATTGCTGGGACGGTGGAAAGAAACAGTGCAGTGTAAAGTGGTTGATACCAATAATGAAAACACTACCCATTCTCTCTCTCTCTCTAATATATGTGCACAGGTACATGTATGCATATTGCACTGCGTATATATACACACACATATTCATGCACATATGTACATGCATACTATATACATTTACTTAGACTATGCAATGTGTAAGAATATGTTCACATAAACAAATATGTATTAAACACATTAGAATGGTTTCCTATAGGCTAGATATACACAGACAGATTGTAGTTATGAAAGAAATGAATTAATCAGTACTGAAAGAGGCCCCTGAATGCACCAATGAAAATAATACACTATGGACAACTTAAGATTATGATTAACTTAACCCTCTGTACCTGAGCTCTCTCTTCAGATACACTATAGTCATGTGTTGCTCAATCATGGGGTTATATTCCAAGAAATGTATCATTAGGTGATTTCTTTTGTGAACATCACAGAGTGTATAAACTTAGAAAGCAGGGCCTAGTAAAGGCCTAGGGCATATGGTAGAGCATATTGCTCCTAGAATACAAACCTGTTTAGTATGTTAGTACTAAATACTGCAGACAATTATAACACATCTGTATTCGTATATGTAAACATAGAAAAGAAACAACAAAAATACAGTATTATAATCTTATAGGACTATGTTCTCATATGTGGTCTGACATTGGCTGAAACACAGTTCTGTGGTGCATGACTAATAATATACCTTAAATTCACTTCTGTACGCACAGCACTAACGTATATAATTTATTGATGGCAACAGCAATTAAATATTTTTCTTGGTTTATAATTCAGTGAAAGAGACACATGTACACAGTATATTAGAGAGTAAATTGTGATAGATGTACAAGGAACACACTTACATAAGTAAAGAAATGGAAACATTAATTATAAGATAGTCATTTGGAAGATTCATGGAAGAGTTATAATTTGAGTCGCACCTTCAAGACTGGAATAATTTTGGGAGGTGGGGGAGAAAAGAATGAGAAAAATGCCAGATATAATTTAGCGTATGGTGTGTTGAGAGGTGAAAATGCAGTAGGGGCTACCAGCTCGATTAAAGGAATTCAAGCAGAAGTGAAGAAGAAGTAGGAGGTGAGCAGAAAAAATAAGGTTGGCATCTTGTTCGACACGTTGGTGTATGCTGTCCAAGAGCATCACCTGTGGTTGTTTTCTACAACTACTAGTCAGAAACATTTGGCTAGATTGAGAGATATGTATTCAAGGGGATTTGGGGTCAGAAAAGTGTAGAACAAAGACAGTAATCCAGTATGAAGAATAGAGTTCAAAGTGACAGGCAGTGCCACAAGGAGAATCGAAGCGAAATCTGAGGACCAGGCGTGGGATAAGACATGTTTAAACACAGATTTTGTTAAGCATGTGGCAAAATAGGAGAGAGATTTAGAGACTCGCATAGCAGATATGTAAATAATATGAGCACATGCCTTAATACCTGAAAGAGACATGCATATTTGAAACTACTGGGTTTAACAATGAAAACAGAGGCAGAAGTGGAAAATATTACTGTGACAATGAGGGGAAAGGTGGTCACAGAACCATAGGCTGGTGGTCAATTAGACCAGATCTACCATTATTTGAATATAATTAATCAACTTAACCATATAAATTACAGTTTGCTAGACTTTTTTTTAAGACGGAGTTTCACTATTGTTACCCAGGCTGGAGTGCAATGGCGCGATCTCAGCTCACCACAACCTCCACCTCCTGGGTTCAGGCAATTCTTCTGCCTCAGCCTCCTGAGTAGCTGGGATTACAGGCACGCGCCACCACGCCCAGCTAATTTTTTTGTATTTTTAGTAGAGACGGCATTTCACCATGTTGACCAGGATGGTCTCGATCTCTCAACCTCATTATCCACCCGCCTCGGCCTCCCAAAGTGCTGGGATTACAGGCTTGAGGCACCGCACCTGGCCCAGTTTGCCAGTCTTTAGAGATAAACCTATGGTTTTAAATTCTCCGCTGGCAAAAATATCAACTGGAAAAGATTTATAAGATATATTGTCTATAAATCAACAATTATTAACTATCAGAAAATTACACTGAAAACTCAATGTCTTATACCACTAATACTAGCAAGAGACTGAAAAATTTAAGCAAGAAAAAAACATTCATGTTAATGTAATTCAGTATAGAAAACTAAAAAAGTCCCAGACGCTTCAATATGTTTAAATTGCTTTTTATTAATCTTACTGAAGAAGAAAACTTAATTTGAAAAAATTAGATGTGTGAGTTAAAATGTGTTTCCATCTATTTAACAGAAGAGTGAAACCTGTGAAAAGATGTATTTTTGTGTTTCAGTGCCAAAGAGGTTTGATTTGTTGAAAACATCACCTTTCAGAAAAGTTTTAAAACCTAAAATTTTCCAAAGAAAAAGACTTCTTTGCAAAAATAGAATGCACAAGTAACAAATTAAGGGAGAGTTAAATGTTCTATACCTACATATATCCAGTGGTTTTTATTTACAAGTCATCTTTTGCAACAGTATTAGTAAGGTTTATGTGAAGAGTTTCATAAATTATCTGTCTATATATCTACCTCCTTACCTAATAATCATCTGATAATCATCTAATAAAATTTAACAAAAGTGAAAACTCAACAGGTGTTAATTTACTGAGAAATGCTTACTCTGAATTGTATTAAATATAATTTAATAAAATGATTTCATTTGTGAAATTGTAA
This sequence comes from Saguinus oedipus, assembly GCA_031835075.1. Taxonomy (NCBI): domain Eukaryota; kingdom Metazoa; phylum Chordata; class Mammalia; order Primates; family Cebidae; genus Saguinus; species Saguinus oedipus. Next base: position 2,322,528 of record CM063186.1, read on the forward strand.
TTTATCTTAATTCCTTTATTTTATCATTTTTAATTTTAAAACTCATTTAAGATGTAAAAATTCTAAATGAGTTAAGTTTTGGATTTTTATTTCCTTTAAACATAGTAAGTGTATATTTGCCCAAGAAAAGTAATCTGCCTTTTATGCAATTTATTTAATTTTAATTCAGAAGTATTGAATATACATTATATATAATATTAAGTATACATTATATATAATATTAAAAGTTAAACATATATTTAACAGATTATATCTGAATAAATAAACATTTACTAGATTCTATCTTGAATCAATTTAATGCAAAGTATCAATCTGCATTTTCCAGAATATTTGAGTTGTACACTTATAAATACATATAGGTGGGTATTTAAATAATGAAAACAATATGAAAAAATATTAACGTTATATATGTTTATTATATCTGTTCATATATCTCTTTGTATTTATGCATGTATGTATAAATTATGCACATTTATGTATAAATTATGCACATTTATGTATTATATATTTCACATATCTATATTCATGCACACCTGCACATGTGTCTATGTTTCTATAACTAGAATACAAATATATGTACACATTTGTATACAAATATACAAATAACTATGATAGTTATTTAGATATTTCTAAATATTGTATTTGTTGTGTGTAGTGTCTCTCTCTCTAGAGTGATATAAATAGATACATGTAAATAAGTATACATCCATTGAGAGACAGCTTATGATTCTCTGAGTAGATATTTTTCTTTATAATCTTATCTATTATGAGTTATAGTCATTTCCAGAAGTGTACATTTATTAGACGTTTTGTATTCCTTTTGTGAGAATAAATAATTTAATTGTCATTTGGCATTTAATACTTTTCTCAGAATTGAATACTTACTCTATGGCTCTATATTACAAGAAATGGACTTTCATGTTTAATAGTAAAATAAGTAATACTTTCCTTTTAAATTTGGTACTCCTGTGGCCCATATTACACCGTAGAATAAGCCTTGCAGTACAGATGGAATCTCATGTTTTTCTACATTGTAATTGATATTCCATATATTCGTGTGTCCTGCATTAAAAATTTGGTCCTGGAAAAAAAAAAATCTCGTTTGACTGTCATGCAGCCATTATAGAAAACATTAACCAGAATTTTTAAAATTCTACCCCTATTTTTATTTATATTTGGAAATATTCATATAATTTGAGTTCAGCATTTTGCCCCAGAAATGTGTGTGTTTATGCAGTGTGTGTACAATATGTCTGTGTGCCATGTGTCCATGTTTGCAAGTCTGTACTATGTGTCTGTGGGTTTGTATTACATATTGATTGATAACACTGGACTTTCTTATATAATATATGATTTCAAGATTTAAACATGCATGCTCCTAGATATTTTAATGTTTTATATTACCATTAATGTTAAAATACTGTAAGCGTTTTGTGGAATATTGGATTATAAAACAAATTACATGTTGATGACTAAAGTGAAAAAGTGGATAATAAAATCTAAGAGTTGGAAAGACACTGAATCACTCATCCCTTATTTTATTTTATTAACCTCCAAATCCTCCTCTGAATGTTGTTTCAGCCTCTTCTCAAAGGCTGTTATTGAGAGAAACCACATCATTTTCCAAGGCATTTAGTTCTTCATTCTTTGGCTGTGTTCCAAATGCTACTTTATTTTGATTGTAAATTTACATCTGAGATTATTTCAAACAATAGTAATGATGTGTAATTTGTGTTTTCTCTCTTTCACATGCTAATCTTGTACTTGTTTGCACAGAGTTGGTCATAGATCCTCAGAGCCTTGTAATCAATGCCTAAACACCATATCCCGTATGATTCTATGAAATTTTTCCTCTCTTTTCTTCTGATTATCTCCCTTTCTCTGCAGAATTGCTGATGGATATTGACAAGAAATTAAGAGAAACTTCAGGAGTAGAAAAGTGATGTCAGCTAGATGGCAGAGTAGGAAGTCCCCAATTCCAGGTACCTCACAGGAAAAAAAACTTCAAAAATACTAATTACTCATGAATTAGAATGCTTTTGTGAGAACCCCAGACCTAGAGGAGAGATGTCAGCATTCCAGTGGAGCATAAAAAGCAAAAGAAACACTTTAGTAAGGGTAAGATGAACAGTTTCACTTCGTCACTTTGTCTGCAGTACTCCTCCCAGCACGTCGCATCAAGAAAAATAATCTTGGCCCACCTCTCTCTCCAGTGGAAAAGGGAGAGTGAGACGGACATCAGAGACCCGTTTCTCTTGTGCCTCGTGTGGAACAGTGGGGTAATTGGTACAAGCAGAGCACGTGGGGAAAACAGGGAACAGAAAAGGCGTAGGGACTCCCAGTGGCTTATGTGTATGTCTTGAGGACAGCCTGACATTGTGGCCTCAGCTTACCAGGGGCTTTGCTAGTGGCCTTGACAGAACGACTCCTAAAACACCCCTGCCCAACTAGAGAGTGCAACTTGTGGCCTTATCTGACCAAGAAACCCAGCCATCAGCTCTATGCGAGCAGACAGCCAGAGCAGCAGCCTCTTCCAGTGGCAGCCTTGCCCAGCCCAACTTAGTAGTCCAGCCTGCAGCTCCCCAGGACAATGAGCTCGACTGGCATCCCTACCACTGGCAGAGCCCAGTTAACAGTTCTACGCAACTTTGAACCCAAGTCAAGAGCCCTGCCCAACCCAAAACACGGTGAATGAGTTGACTCAACCAGAGCCCAGCCAGATGTTCTCTCTGATAACGGAGCCCAGCCAGGAGCCACTCTCTCCCCAACTGTGAAATCTTGCAAGCAGTTCCACCCAAGTTCAGAGCCTAGCTAGCAGTCTTCACTGATTTTGGAGCTTAACCAGCAATCCTTCTCACACTGGTGCTAACAGATGGCCTACCCAAAAGCCTAGCCTGAGGTGACTAGAGGAGATTTTTGTCTGCTAAAACCAAACTGTAAAGAAAGACTGGAAGAAATGACCACTTCCGGAAACAGACAAACATCGATGTCAGAATACAGGGACCATGAGTAATCAAAATATGATACCAATGAAGGAAATTAAAAAACACCAGGAAGTGGCTCAAAAGAAATAAAGATCTCTGAACTTCTAAAAAAGAATTCAAAATAATTCTTACAGACACTTAGATAAATACAAAAGCTATAGAGGCAAATAAATGAAATCAGGAAAAAAATACAAAATCAAAACTTCCATAAATAAATAGAAACAATTAAAAAAGAGAGAGAACATAAGTCTAGAGCTGAAGAATACAATGGTTGAGATGAAAATTTGATAAACAGCCTCAATAGCAGACTCAATAAAGCAGAATTAGGAAAGTCAAGCACGAGTAATATAAAATGATCCAGTCAAATGAGAAAAAAAAAGAATGAAGAAAGCCTATTGGACTTACAGGACCCAACAGGAAAAATAATATACGTGTGTGTGTGAGTGTGTGTGTCTGTGTGTGTGTGCATATATGTATACACACACACAAAATGAAGATGCCAGAAGAACAAGACACTAACAAAAGGCATAAAGTCTGCTTAAAGAAATAATGGCTGAGGCTGGGTGCAGTTGCTCACACCTGTAATCCCAGCACTTTGGGAGACTAAGCAGGGCAGATCACTTAAGGTCAGGAGATTGAGATCAGCCTGGCCAACATGATGGACCCCTCACTCCACTCGTCTCTACAAAAAATACAAAACTTAGTTTGACTTGGTGGCACACACTTGTAATCCTGCTATTTGGGAGACTGAGGCAGGAGAATCACTTGAATCCAGGACATGGAATTGTAATGAGCTGAAATTGCACCATGCACTCCAGCCTGGGCAACAGGGCAAGACTTTATCTCAAAAAAGAAAAAGCAATAATGGCTAAAAACTTTCCAACTATGTGTAGGGAAATGAGTATAGAAAAACATAAAGCCACAATCATCAAATAAGTTAAATCTGAAGAGGCCTACACTGAGATTCATTATAATTAAACAGTCAAACATCAAAGACAGAGAAAGGATTTTGAAGGCAGCCAGAGAAAATCAACTTACTACATGCTAGGGAATTCTTATAGAACTATCAGCAGATTTTTCAACATAAATCTTGCAGGAAAAGGGAGTAGAATTATATATTAGAAGTACTGGAAGAAGAAAAACTGTCAAACAAAAATATCTGAAGAATTTGTCCTTCACTTTTGAAGGACAGATGAAGACTTTAATAGATAAACACTGGACCTCTTTTACAAGAAATACTAAAGAATTCATCAATTTAAATGAATAAATTTTAAACAGCAACAAAATAGCATATGTAAATGCAAATATTACTAGTAAAGATAACTATATAAACAGGCATAGAATATTGTAACACTTTAATGGTGGTATGTAAATTAATTTTGATGCTAGTATAAAAATTAAAAGACAAAAGTATTAAAAATAATCATAACACAAATCTTGTTAATGGATACAAATTTTTTAAAAAAGAAATAAACCATGACACCAAATGTGGAGAGGGAGGAAATGTATAGAGCTTCTGTACGTTATCAATGTTGTTTTCAGCTTAAAATAGACTTATAATGATAGCAAGTCTGATACAAGCCCCATAGCAATCACACACCCACACACAAAATCGTGTAATAGATGAACAAAAGCTGAAGAGAGATGAATTGGGCCTGCATGGCGGCTCGCACCTGTAATACTAATGCTTTGGGACATGGAAGCAGAAGGGTCTTTTGAGGCCAGGAGTTCCAGACCAGCCTAGGCAACTTAACAAACCCCTGTGCCTACAAAATAAAAATAAACAGAGAGAGAGAGAGAGGAATAAAAACATATCAGCATAAAAAATAATTGACAAAACTGACAAAAACAGGTAATGGGGAAAAGATTTCCCATTCAATAAATGGTGTTTGGAAAATTGGCTAGCCATGTGCAGAAAGCTGAAAATGGACCCCTTCCTTACAACTTACACTAGAATCAACTCCAAATGGATTAAAGATTTAAACATAAGACCTAACACCATAAAAACCCTAGAAAAAACCTAGGCAATACCATTCAGGACATAGATGTAGGCAAGGACTTCATGACTAAAACACCAAAAGCAATGGCAACAAAATCCAAAATAGACAAATGGGATCTAATTAAACCTAAGAGTTTCTTCACAGCAAAAGAAACAATCGTTAGAGAGAAACAGCAACCAACAGGATGGGAAAAAGTTTTTGTAATCTACCCATCTAACGAAGGTCTGCTATCCAGAATCTACAAAGAACTAAAGCAGATTTACAAGAAAAAAACACACAACCCCATCAAAAGGTGGGCAAAGGATATGAACAGACACTTTTCAAAAGAAGACATTCATACACCCAACAAACATATAAAAAAAGTCTCATCACTGGTCATTAGAGAAATGCAAATCAAAACCACATTGAGATACGATCTCACACCAGTTAGAATGGAGATTATTAAAAAATCTGGAGACAACAGATGCTGGAGAGGATGTGAAGAAAAAGGAACACTTTTACATTGCTGGTGGGAGTGTAAATTAGTTCAACCATCGTGGAAGACAGTGTAGTGATTCCTCAAGGATGTAGAAATAGAAATTTCATTTGACCCAGCAATCCCATGACTGGGTATATATCTAAAGGATTATAAATCATTCTATTATAAAGACACATGCACATGTATGTTAATTGCAGCACTGTTTAGAGTAGCAAAGACCTAGAACCAACCCAAATGCCCATCATTGATAGACTGGACAAAGAAAATGTGGCACATATACACCATGGAATACTATGCAGCCATAAAAAATGATGAGTTTGCATCCTTTTCAGGGACATGAATGAATCTGGAAACCAATATTCTCAGCAAATGAACACAAGAACAGAAAACCAAAGACTGCACGTTCTCACTCATAGGTGGATGTTGAACAATGAGAACATGTGAGCATAGGGAGGGGAGCATCACACACTGGGGTGAGTTGGAGGGTGTGGGGTTAGGGGAGGGACAGTGGAAAGCAGAGAACCTGGGGGTAGAAAAGAGTGGGAGAAATGCCTGATGTAGGCAACGGGGGGACAGAGACTGCAAACAACCATGGCATGTGTGTACCTATGCAACCACCCTGTGGGATATGCACATGTACCCCAGAGATTAAAGTACAATAAAATAAATAAAACAAAAAATAATAGTTAAACCACAAATAAAGGCAGCAAGAGAAGAGAGAACAGGAAACGTATAAATCAGACAGAAACCAATAACTAACAGTTATAGTAAGTTCTTTCCTATACATAGTTACTTTAAATGTAAATGAATTAATCTTAGTAGTCAAAAGATAAACGGTGCTTGTACTTAAATGAATTTTCAAAAGACCCAACAATATGCTGCATAGAAGAGAGTAATCTTATATTTAAGAATTAAAAATAGGTTAAAAGTGAAGAGATTGAAATATATATTTCACAGAAATAGTAATCAAAAAGGAAAAGAATTGATACCTAATAAAACACATTTATATCAGGCAAAATAGATTATAAGCTAAAGATTGTCATGAGACAAAGATGGTTAGTGAAACATGGTAAAGTGTAAATTGAGCAGGAGGATATAAGAGTTATAAATATAAATGCACCAAAACCCAAAGCACTTCAGTATGTTAAGCAAAGATTGACATCTGAGCGATGAAATAGACAGCAATGCAATAATGGTAGGAAGCTGAAATACTCCTGTCTGAATAATGCATACATCATTTGCAGATAAAAAATTATTGTAAGTCTGCTCAGCCTACGCTTTATAAATGAAAAAACAAAGAATGGATGACAGCATATCTGTTTGCAGCATGTTTTAATGTACTGTTTAAGCCTACTGTTGAGATCTACTGCTCAAAAAATAGGTATTTTTCAAAATGTTTCTGCTTAATTTGACAATGTACATTGTCATTCAAGAACTCTGATGAATATGTACAAGAGACAAAATTTGTTTTAATGGAAACTAACACAACACCCATTGTGTAGCCCAAGGATCAAGGAGTAATTTTGACTTTTGAATATTATTATTGAAGAAACACCTTTCATAATTATTTATCTGATGGATTTATTTATCTTAGTGAGTTACAAGATTAGATATTGCTAGATAACACAGTAGACATCTTATTTATATTTGATCTGATAGGCTAGGGCAAGTGAAGATATCAACTTCTTTACTATTATGTTGAACAATTACATATACACATGTAAAATCTCATCCCTTTTTGTGAAATAGATATGCTTATTATGATCATTTAATGGATGATGAAGTTGATGATTAAAACGTTAGCTGTTACCTAATAAGTGATAAAGTCAGGACTCAGAATAACAAATTTAAAGTCTAGTGCTATTTTGCAAATTCTGGTCTTGGATAGTAAGCTAACCTTAGTATAGAAGTAGGTATAATTAACGTGTGTATTATAGTTTGCAAACAGCATGAACATAAAATTGAGTTGTCACATGTTTTTTAAACTGTTAAAATTCCAATAAATGTATATTCTATTTTTAAATTTCCTTTATGTGCAAACGAATATAAATCTATAGTAATAAAAATAACAAAAATAAATGTCAAAGGGAAGTTTGGAGCTATTTACATTGTAGTATCAAAATAATTTTCATTTGAACTTCATATGAAAGACATTTTCAAATATTCTCAGTCACATCTGTAAAATGTTAATGTTTTCAAATTATATACCACATTATAAATTTTATAATATTACTTTTGATTTTAAGTGAATTTCAAACTTTATATCAAACAAGCACATCTTAATACCGAATTGTTAGATGTGCCCAGTATTATTTTAACAAATACTTTTCAAGTTACTTCACTGGAAGGAACAATATCTAATTTTCTTTCTCAAGGATAAGAGTTACCTTCTGCCTGTATGTACAACTATTTTAAAATTAAATTTTAAACAACAATTGTTATTGTAAAATTTTATTCATATTTCTGTTTTACATTATGACTCATGAATTTTGTATAATTCCAATAGACTTAAAGCATGATTTTCCCCCTAATACCTCAAATACTGACAACCTAGTTACTATTACAACTAAAGCTATTTTTGTGTTACACGAGATTGATTTGCAAATTAGCTCATTTGCAACAGTGGAGAAAATGATTAAAGTAAGAACGGGATAAAAGTGAGAGCTACCTACATACGAACATATGCTGTTATGATACTGCTTTCTTGAAAAGTGTAGTCTTCAAATATACAGAATGATTCCATAAGCATGGAGAAAATAATTTCCGTGTTAGTATACATTCACATTAAATTCCTAAATAGTTTTCATCAGCATAAGATTTTGGCCTTACATCTTAATCGCAACCTATTGCTGAAAATTCAAGTAACCCTCAGCATTCTATAAAAATATTAGTTGCCTTCTTAATAATCTTTAATTTTTTTTCATAGAACTTTTTTTATTGCATTTTAGGTTTTGGGGTACATTTGCAGAACATGCAAGATAGTTGCATAGGTACACACATGGCAGTGTGATTCGCTGCCTTCCTCCCCTTCACCAACATCTGGAATTTCTCCCCATGCTATCCCTCCCCAGCTCCGCCCCCACCCCGCTGTCCCTCCCCTACTCCCCCCTATAGACCCCAGTGTGTAGTCTTTAATTTTATAAAAATCTGCTACATAGGCCAGGCACGATGGCTCACGGCTGTTATTTCAGCACTTTGGGAGGCCGTGGCAGGTGGATGACCTGAGGTCAGGAGTTCGAGTCCAGTCTGACCAATATGGTGAAATCCCATCTCTATTAAAAACAAGGAAATTAGCGGGGCATGGTGGTGTGTGCCTGTAGTCCCAGATACTTGGGAGCCTGAGACAAGAGAATTGTTTTTACCTGAAAGGCAGAGGTTGCAGTGATCCAAGATCACACCACTGCACTCCAGCCTGGGTGTCAGATCATGACTCTGTTTCAAAACAACAACAAAAAATCTGTTGCATAGGTTTTTAATAATCTTCATAAAAGAATCTCAGAGTTGTTTTCTTATCTTCATGATTTTATAAATCATGGCGACCAGAACACTGAACTTAAGCATATTAGTTTAACAAGCCACAGTTATAAATGACTGAAAGAAAACACAATTTGCTGATGCCACAGAGCTGGAAGAAACTTCTAAAACACAGTAGTTTATTTTCCATATTCACTTTTCCTTTAGGGAGACTGTGGAATCTAGTTCTTTTTAAAAATTATTGTATTTTAGAATTCATTCTGAGGACAGCTTAATAACTACATTTAGTGACTAAACAACAGATCATTTAATCATTATCGTTTCAATTAAAAAGCCAGTGTTACCCCATTGATCCAAATAAGAAGCCCAATATTAAGACAAATTCTGCCGCAGTTAAATGTATGATGGCATCAGCAAAGTACTTTTACTGGTTCGTGTGTAGTGACTCTAGTGAAGGTCAACTCTGTTTGTAAAAAAGTTTTTGTATTTTGTTGATGTGCTCACTTTGCTTGGGCAGATCCTATGCGCATGGTAGATACGAGTGAGACATAGAGTCAGACTGCTCATGTCCTGTTTGTGCCATTTACTCAGCTCAAGACCCTGGGTTTGTGTCTCAGCCTTTACTGTATTTAATGTAAGAGATGATAGGAAGATTTATGCCTTAATGTAGTTCTGAAGAAGGAAAATGTTGCATGTATGGGAGACCTTAAGCACTCTATAAATGTTACCATTGTTATCTAATACCTTGAAGATTTGCTGGAGTTATCCATAAAAATAACCCGCTGAATTCTGCTGTCAGTATTTCTGCATTTCAACTATCGATAGTGCCATCCTCTGAATACTTTTTTTAAATTATATTTAGTTTTCTTACATGAAACATTTCACATTCAATTTTATTATTTGAAGTGTAATAGTGAAGTATTTTCTTAGTGGCCTTTCAAAGAAGTTGAGAATATCAGTTCATGGAGAATGAATCATCCAAATGATTTGTGGCAAATTAATATATTGTTGATCTCAATACTTTGTTCTTTTTCATTGTAGTTAATTAACGAGACAGAACCGAGTATGAATTACATAGCATTTATTTACACATGGTAAGTTATTACACTCAGAAGGCTAAAAGCCGAATGCAATTAAATGAGTGAAGTGTGATTTACGAAAAGCATGCCTGAGCTGGCTGGCTAAATGCATTACGAACTATGACTCATACAATCAAACTAACTTATGTAGAAATGCTTTAAAATAAGTTGAATTAATGACAGCAAAACCTATAGCTAAAGATTTTATGACTTGAATAGTGTTAATTAAAATAAAAGTTCTGAATTCCTGTTGAAAGCACAGATATTGGAGATTTTTATTCATTTGTCCTTGTTGGAATTTATAACTCATCTGGCTCTTTTGTGTGATTTGTTAATGTAGACAGTAACACAGTGTGTCAAATAGTCAAATCTAACAGAGAGTTCAGAGACGGCTATGTTTACAGCTCAGTTGCGTGACTGGTTTAACTTTTCTATGAGCCTCTTTAAAAATTCTCATACCAATACCCACCCAGAGTTAATGTTATTCCATCGTATACTAACGATTATCAGGAATTTCGTTATTAATAGCTTTCTGTGTCCTACTGTACATTAGTATTACACATACTATTTGTACATATGTACTAATGCTATATGTATACTTTATAAAACATTTATTTTTATTCATTCTTTTCTAGGATTTAGAATTGTCTTCAGCAACTCTGTATCTTCATTTGGTTAGAATCTCATAAATATCATTAAAAATTGATAAAAACAAATTTAGGCAATATTTTCTGTTATTCTTTTTGCTTTCAGAATTCTGTTAAAAATATAAATTACGTTTCTCAAGTAAATTAACTCCATCTTCATGACTTCAGAAGTGATGATCAGACATACAAATATACACACAAATATTTTTCATTGACCTTCATAGTCTATAGGAATCAGACTGCCCAACACCTTTGACAGATTACCAGTACCCTTTACTCAGCTTCCCCTCATATTAACAGGCAATTTCCCTTCCTTATACCTCTGTTTCTGCTTGATGTTTTTTTAAAAAAGTTACATACAGCAAATTTCACTTTTTGCTTTGTACAGTTCTATGGCTTTTGACAAACTCATAGTCATGTGTCCAGCACCACAGTTCCACACAGAACAAAAGAAGAAGAAATTCTTCTTATCCCATGCAACATTTTAAGAGCTAAACCCATTCTCCAACCCAAAGAAATCAGTGATTTCTTTTCCTGTCCACAATTTGTGATTCCCAAAGGGTCATGCAAATAGAATCATGCAATAGGTAGCCCTTGGATTTGACTTCTTTAATTTAGCAAAACCTTTATAACTTTTCTATGGTTTTTTTTTTTTGCATCAATAGTTTATTCATTTACTAGAGGGTATAGGTGGGCTGCTCCCAATTTGGGTAATTACAGATTAACTGCTAAAAACATTCGCATAAAGTTTTTGTGTGAATATATGTGTTATTTTCTCTACCGAGGATATCTATACATAGAATCTTGAGTCACAGGTAGGTACTTCTGTATATTTAACTTTATAAGAAGCAGCCAAATGTTTTTCAAAGTGTCTGTAGCATCTTCCATTGACAGTAGCAATATATGAGAGTTCCATTTGCTCTGCATTCTCCCCAGTATTTGGTATTGTCAATTTTCTTTAACTGTAGACATTAAAACAGTATCTCATTGAAATTTAAAATTGTAATTTTATAATAATTATATTAATATACTTTCATATTCTTATTTGCAATTTGCTTACATATATATTTTTATATCATTCATTAATGATTATTATTTTTTATTTTTATTTTTATTGCATTTTAGGTTTTGGGGTACATGTGCAGAACGTGCAAGATAGTTGCATAGGTGCACACATGGCAGTGTGTTTTGCTGCCTTCCGCCCCTTCACTCACATTTGGCATTTCTCCCCAGGCTATCCCTCCCCAGCTCCCCCACCCCGCTGTCCCTCCCCTCTTCCCCCCAATAGACCCCAGTGTGTAGTACCCCCTTCCCTGTGTCCATGTGTTCTCATTTTTCCTCACCCACCTATGAGTGAGAATATGTAGTATTTCATTTTCTGTTCTTGTGTGAGTTTGCTGAGAATGATGTTCTCCAGATTCATCCATGTCCTTACAAAGGACACAAACTCATCATTTTTGATTGCTGCATAATATATTTTTAATGATGTGTCTGTCCAGCTCTGGTGGCTAGGTTTCATTTTTTGTATGTATCTTTTTGAGCTTGAGAATTATTTATATTTCCAGAAGGCAAATTCTTTGTCACAAATGGATGGACAAATATTTTATTTCTGTCTTTCACTTGCCTTTTTATTCTCCCAATATTGTCTTTTGCCCAAATTATTATTTTTTAATTTAAATAAATGCAACATATAGTTTTTTTAATGAATCAAACTTTTGGAATTGCATCTCAATATTTTTGTTAGAATATTTAAGTTTGTTAGCTTGGTGTGGGAACTGCGGTGGTGGTGGGTGCCCAGCATCAGTTGCTTTAATTAAACCGTAGCCTTAGGGAGGTAACCAGCCCTGTTTCTCAAGACACATGTCCTTGTCTATTCACCCCCACTGGTTGTGGAGCTCAGGACTGAACCCCGCCCCTGCCCTAAGAGTAAACTTTCATTGTCCCCATGATGTTGTTATCTCCCCAGCTCTAATGAGTTCCCATCAAGATCCTAAAACAGGAATGCTTACTGCCTCCCTTCTTTTGAAGTCTTTTGTTAGACAATGGAGACAAGGGAAATAGGATTCAAGTGAAACATTTTGTTTCTGCGCAGGCGCAATCGTTAGAGACCCCATGTCAACATCATGGACACTTGTCAGGGCTTTTCCTGTCATTTTCTTTGTTCCTAGACAAAGTGCCCTTGTCTGTAACATACTCGCATTTCACCAAATGTCAGCCCTTCTAGCTGCTTCAGTTAGGTTGATACCCCCAGTGAGTGCTAGTTCGTGCTCCCTTTCTTCCTGCAGATCCACTTTCTCTTTAGGTTTTGCACCATTTTGCCATTTGGGGGTTCTACGATCCTAGGTCTTCAATAGGTTTGAAAAACATAATGAATTTAAATTGGTCCACATCTGTTGATAAAGGCAGATATGCACAGTCTGTCAACTCCGCCTCTCCCGCTTAATGAGGATGAGCTCAGGCCTGAACATTTCCTATCCGGAAGAAACAGACAGAGCCTTCTCAGTCTGAGCTGGGCTTTCTGTATTGTCTGGGAATATCTTTCCCTGTTTCAGGCTCAATCTGGTGTAATTTGTTCTGCTTAGGTGTGAGCTCAGTACCCCTCCGGCTCAAACCCAGCTTTCTATATCTCAGGCCTTACCATGGAGGAGTTGAGGTCCTTCCACTGCTGCAAGAAGTGAGATGATGCAGTCACATAACTTTTGACTGCTGGGAAGGAATCCCACCGCATGGATGTGGGCGTCCAACCTAACGCAAGCGGCTGAATTTCATGCAAACTCCCTCTCCCTTCTTGCTGCAAGTAGACAGTGTAACTCTTGAGTGTTCTGTTTGTTCTCTAATTGTGCTTTGTTTTCTTCCCTGGTGATTACCTTTGCACCCTGCTTATGGTCATGGAATATTCTGTGCCGCAGCACAAAATGACTACCCAGTGAGCAGTGAAACATCTGTTATTGTAAGCTGGGAGCAACACTTTCCAGCTTTTTATACCCCGGGGGTACAACCCTCAACTTCAGTCATGACATTAAGGGTCGATTTTTTTTCCTAAGATACAGTACCTTGAAGTTTTCTTTATTACAAAATTACAATAATTCTTTAAAGTTTTTTCATATAGTGTCAATTAATGTGGAATTCAGCTTAAGTTCTGAAAAGGCATTGGATGTAACCTAGGTTTTTACTTTCTATAATAACAAAATTGTCATTCTTGATGGTTTTTCAGAACTAAAAGTTGAAGTGTAATATTAGGGAAGCCAGCCATATTGTCTTAGTTGTATAAATGCATTATATTGTAAGAAGTATCTCAGTAGCACAATAATGACCACACATTTTTCAACTCCACTAAATAAAACAGAAATTTTTTTTAGTCTACCATCAATCTTTGATTCCATACTTCACGCCTTTCCCTGGATACAGCAAAGATTAAGGAGAAACGATCTTCATCCTTGCCTTTGAAGCTGTGTTCTACAACTAAAATTTCTTCGTCAATGTACAGAACATTTTTTAGCACGTGGTTGGCTCCCTTGTGGTTAAATTAATGGTACCTTCCCCACAGGCACACTTAACCACATATGAAAGTGTGAGTCTGCATGATGCTAGTGGGGTTGGCTGAAGCTGGGGGGAGATTTACACTGAACAAGGAGCTCCTGAGACTGCTACAGGAAGAACATTCCCCTTATCTTGATACAACCCCATAGTGGAAAAAAGGAGACCATAGTCACTCAGGAAACTGAAGCATGAAGGCAGGAAAATTGTGTTTTAAGTTGGATGGGTGGTATAAAGTCAAGTTGTAAAGAGAAAAGTGAATAATAAATGTATACTCCAAGAGAAATAACGCTGAAGATAACTGTGTGGAAGAGGGTGGGTGGTGGTTCCATACCAGAGCTGCTTATTCTTCAAGTCTCCTTTGCTCCTTGTCCCATTTGGTGTCAGTTACACGTGACGAATTCAAGACTAATAGTTATTAATGAAAAGCGCCAAACGAGGCGCGAAATCTCTGAAGATGGCCAATCTCTCTCTACATCAGTTAACTTCAAGACATAATATCAGATGAATTAAGATTGATCTCAATGTATTACTTTAATTATTAACTTTGTGAAGTATTTTTTTCTGAATTCTGAATATAATTAGGCTGTCATATACTCACATCTTTTTCTAATATTTATTGATTAAAAATATCTTTGGGATTTTGGAAACTTATTATTTGAAAATATTAAATAATAAGCCATCTTGATAATACACTAGCTTTATTCTAAATTTAAATAATTTATACTTCTGATATTAAGCCAAAAGTTAGATGCAAATGATACCTTTTATGTATCTTGAGAGCATTAAAAGCAGTAACATAAAAAATGTTCAAATCTTGACCCATACATTTGATAACAATAAAGTAGATTAAGTGACCATTAAATACTCAATAATGATTCAAAATTTAATCAACTATAGAGTTTGTATGTTCATTGTTGTACGTTCCGAAAATTTCTTAAAAAACGTAGTAGAAAAATACCCTAAAGACTTGTCTGCATATTTCAATATTAAATTAGGTAAACAAGGGTAAGCAGTGGCCAGTGATAAGGGAGGGAAATTTATATTAAAACAGAAATGAATGAAGTATGCCATTAAACTACTATACAATGAATTGGATTTAATAACATCTAGAAAGCTATGTACACCAATCCTGGAATAATTCATATTTTAATATTGATGGCAAACATTTTTGCAGTAAAATATGTATGAAAAAAAGGAAAGAGCCCATTAAAAACGTTTGTCAAAAGAAAAATTTGATGACATTTTGAAAATGACATGTCAACTATGATTTTCTTAGAAATCTCTTCCTTTTAAACTTGAAAATTAGAATGAGAAAATCAGATTACAAGAAAAATCATTATTTTCTGGCAAGTTGTTTTAAACTGTTTTGATGGCCTTAAAAAGGGAAAACTATGTTGGATATATATAGCAGTTTAAATAATAAATGAAAGAGCCAGAAGAATATGTACAATAAAGGATTGTAAAGCCAACATAAATTATAAATTACTTCTCTGCACATTACTGAAAAAATATTGCTTCAAGGTTAGTGTCTATAGTAGTTCTAATAATACACAAAGAATAATTACAATATGCCTTATTTTCCTGGATATATTATTTATTGAGGTAAGTTCTTATGAGCATTAAAACATATATTCATTAAAAGGATAGGATTCTGAGGACATAGTGAAAATGTCTCTACGGTAAAAACAAGGAGTCTTAGAATTTTGTATATGTGTCCTCCCTAAATTGTGTATACCTCCTTATTTTCCTGAAACAACATTCTAAGGATTGAAAACTTACATTATACTTTTGCTTCATTGTTGAGTTAATTTCAGAATTATTTTGCACAGAATTTATCAAAATAACCTAAATATATTATACGTGTTGATGAATAATTATGCAGTACAAAAAGTAAATCCTAAGTGGAGAGCTACTTCTTAATGACATAGATTGGCTTTAAATTTCATATAAAAATACATTTAAATAAAATGATGGTTGTTAAAGGAAGTTTCTGTATTTTTATTTTGTTAACAATAATGTCATTTGATACTCTGAATTTCTTCTGAGTAATATGCTAAGAAATACATAGTGATCTATCATTAAAATTATTTATAACAGGTTCACCTAGCAATTCAATAACTTCCAATAATAATAAAAATAAAATCACCTGACCCACTAATGTAGTTTTCACCTAATCTTTGGGACATTTGTTTTTTCAGAACTCCTCCATTTTCACTCTGTTAGATGTCCTGGGCGTTTTGTTTGTTCATTTGTTTATATTTGTTAATGATATTATTTCTGTATTTTGCTAACAGTTTTATTGAGATATATATCACAAAGTTCATCCATTTAAATTGTAAAATTCAATGGCTGTTAGTATATTTACAAAGTTGAGCAACTATAAACATAATTTTAGAACATATTCTTCATCTAAAGTGATAAAGGATAAAATCATGTGCTCCTTAGCAGGCCTTTCTAGCACAAAGTAATAGTATAATTTGATTTGGGTGAAAGGTAATGTGTGATCAGGTTGTGATTTTTATATGCAGTGGGGAGAAACTGCTTTTCATCCAAGCCTTTCCCAGGCAGATACTGTTAAGGAGAAAGCACACATGGAAGTTGAAGATCTGGAAAAGAATTCCCTTTAAATTCTTCATGCTTTGGTCCTTTTGAGTAAGTCTCTGTATACACCTAGGAATATGTTTGCACAGAAAAATTCCATAATGTACAGGCATTATTTAACTTTGAAAACCTACATATCTACTGTGGGATAGATAACAAAGTCAGTATGTAAAATTAAAATAGGAAAATGTATAGTTAGAAATCTATGAATCATAGACTGGGCGCGGTGGCTCCCGCCTGTAATCCCAGCACTTTGGAAGGCCAAGGCGGGTGGATCACGAGGTCAAGAGATCGAGACCATCCTGGTCAACATGGTGAAACCCCGTCTCTACTAAAAATACAAAAAATTAGCAGGGCATGGTGGTGCGTGCCTGTAATCCCAGCTACTCAGGAGGCTGAGGCAGGAGAATTGCCTGAACCCAGGAGGCAGGTTGCGGTGAGCCGAGATCGCGCCATTGCACTCCAGCCTGGGTAACAAGAGCGAAACTCCTTCTCAAAAAAAAAACAAAACAAAACAAAAAAACAACAACAAAAAAGAAATCTATGAATCATAATAAACATAGTGTTGTTGTGGACATATAAACGAGTGCTTTGAATATTTTGTTGAAATTATTTAGAAATACCTTGAACCAAATCGTGGCTCTCTTTCTCTGAATGAGTTGACAGCTTATGGGTAACGAAAACATTTTTTCTGAACTCTCTTTCCATCGGTAGGTAAATGTTTCAGGTTTGTGAGTTTCAGTCATTTCTTTAAGGTATTTCTGTAAAGTTTTACCATGCTTCAGCTTGGCACCTTAGCAGTTACAAAAGCACTTAATGCTGTCTATGGTTTGATATCCATATTTATCCTACATGTTGAAGGCAACTTACTGATTGTAAATGAATTTATCTGGGCCATTGTGAGCTCCAGAATTGTTAACTAATTATTTT
The DNA here is from genome assembly GCA_031835075.1 of Saguinus oedipus. Taxonomy (NCBI): domain Eukaryota; kingdom Metazoa; phylum Chordata; class Mammalia; order Primates; family Cebidae; genus Saguinus; species Saguinus oedipus. The sequence goes on from CM063186.1 coordinate 2,340,261, forward strand.
GATGCTTTAGATAGAATAGTCAGCTTGTGTTTAGTTTTAATATTTTTCCAAAGTGTATGATTTGTTAGGACTAAGTTTATTATAGTTATGTGACTTTCGTACAGTCATTTGAGAAAAATACAGATCCAAAATTTGTACCCAAGTTTTCTTGGGGATTGCTCAGCTAACAAATATTAGTAAAAATTCCTCCTTCATGTGTCTTCTTTTGCTTTCTATCATTCACTCCAATTCATGCTGTCTCTTCAACATCATGCAGAAGGGTGCTTAAACCGAAGGGAGCCTTACACGAGACTGTTCTGTAGAGACCCATTTTGTCCATACGTAAGATAATTTCAGTTAATTTAGTGAAACATTTAATTCATAATCCATGTTGGGAAATTCTTCTATGTGCAGCTGGTTCAATCTTGTACTCAATGATGGTACTTTTAAAACTACATATTCTTGATCAGTTGACATTCACTCTGTTAAAAGACATAGGTTATTAGAGAATACTTTCAGAGGCAGCTCTTTCTGATTTTTAGATAAATGTTACTGTTACCAAACCTCTTAGTTTAACTTACTAAGTATATCTGGGTGACTTCAGTCTCTTGGTCTATACACAATTCACAGTTGAATATCTGAAATATTTTTGGAACTAAACTTTTACAATTAAAAAAAGAGAAGAGCTAAACAAACAATGAAACAAAGATTGTTGGACAGTCTTATTCTCTAAAATTACTGAAATTAAATCATGTGTTCAGTCACAGTCGTATGTGGAAAATATGTAATTTTATTCTATTTATTCAATTAGAAAGTGTTCTCTGAGTTCCTTTTGTGCATCAATTACTATACTTAGCCATCGTTTTCTGTGAGATAGCTAATATAATAACACTATTCTACATATTTTTTGTAAAAATGTGGGGGAAAGTAAATGCACAGCATGAAAGGAATAGAAGAAAATGTCTATTTTCTGTCCTTGCTCCCCAAATGATAGCCATTCAGGTTCCTAGCTGTCTTAGAACAATTGGATTTTCTTATAGAAAATTTAAAATAGTAAAATGAGTACAAACCCAAAAGTATGCAATGTAGGCAAAATGAAATTCATAAAAAACATATAATACTGTGCAGAAATAAAGAGGAAAAATTGACAGAATTTACGACTTTTTAAATTATATTTTAAGTTCTGGGCTACATGTGCAGAACCTGCAGGATTGTTACATAGGTATATATATGCTGTGGTGGTTTACTGCCTCCATCACCACATCATCTATTTCAGGGAACCAGCCCTATGTCACACGTGGGTACCTCAAGTTCGGTGGGACAAAGGAAGGAGGAAAAGACAGATTAAGAGAGAAAGTGGGACCAGGGGACCATCACTTTATTACTTTGGAGGAGAGAGTGAAGGCCCCAAGTTCTGATCATCCACACTATTGATTACAATCACTTTGATCTTTAGGGTAGGGGTGGAGTGATGGTGGGGTGAATCAGTGAGCCGGAACTTGTATGCCATTCTAAGGATTGATAACACTGTTGCTTTTACAGTTTCACAAAACAAGAACACGTGGTTATCTTTAGCCTATTATCTATGAGCAGCTGGTGGAACTCGGCCCTTACAAGGAGCCTATAACTCTGGCTTCGTCATAGTGCTACGAAGGGGTTTTAGGTCCTTGAGCACAATGTTTATGGTAACAGAGCCGAGGTCACCCTGCCCTGGAACAGGAGGCATGGAGAGGCCTTTCTCCCTCAGAGGCCTCCTGCGGCCTTCTGCAGTTTGCTGTTCCTTGTTTATGTGTTACTCATAACCAATTAATGTAGGAACTCTGTAAGTCCTTTCTCCTTTGCTGTTTTTCCCAACAATCTGCATTAGGAATTTCTCATAATGCTATCCCTCCCTAAACTCCCACCCTCTGACATGACCCAGTGTGTGATATTCCCCTCCCTGTGTCCATGTGTTCTTATTGTTCAACTCCCACGAGTGAGAACATGCGGCATTTGGTTTTCTGTTCCTGTGTCAGTTTGCTGAGGATGATGGTTTCCAGCTTCATCCATGTCGCTGTCAAGGACACGAACTTATTGTTTCTTAATGGATGCATAGTCTTCCATGGTATATATGTGTCACATTTTCTTTATCCAGTCTATTATTAATGGGCATTTGGGTTGGTTCTAAGTCTTTGTTATTCTGAGTAGTGCTGCAATAAGCATATGTGTGGATGTGTCTTTATAGTAGAATGATATATAATCCTTTGAGCATATACCCAGTAATGGGATTGCTGGGTCAAATGTTATTTCTGGTTCCAGATCCTTGAGAAATTGTCACACTGTCTTCCACAATGCTTCAACTAATTTATACTCCCACCAACAGTGTAAAAGTATTCCTATTTCTCCACATCCTCTGGAGGAGGATCTGTTGTTTCTTGAATTTTTAATGATCACCATTCTAACTGGAATGAGACGATATCTCATTGTGGTTTTGATTTGCATTTTTCTAATGACCACTGATGATCAGCATTTTTCATATGTTTTTTTGCTGCATAAATGTCTTCTTTTGAGAACTTTATGTTCATATCATTTTCCCACTTTCTGATGAGGTTTTTTTCTTGTAAATTTAGGTTTCTTGTAGATTTGGGATGTTAGCCCTTTGTCAGCTGGATTGCAAAAATTTCCTCCAATTCTGTAAGTTGCTTGTTCACTTGATGATAGTTTTTGTTTGTTTGTTTGTTTGTATTTGCCATGCAGAAGCTCTTAGGTTTAATTAGATCCCACTTGTCTATTTTGGCTTTTGTTGCCATTGCTTTTGGTGTTTTAGTCATGGAGTCTTTGCCCATGCCTATGTCCTGAATGGTATTTGCCAAGGTTTTCTTCTAGGTTTTTTATGGTTTTAGGTCTTCTGTTTAAGTCTTTAATCCATCTTGAGTTAATGTTTGTATAAGGTGTAAGGAAGGGGTGCAGTTTCAGTTTCCTGCATATGGCTAGCCAGTTTTCTCAACATCAGTTATTAAATAGGGAATCATTTCCCTATTGCTTGTTTTTGTCAGGTGTGTCAAAGATCAGAGGTCATAGATGTGTGGTGTTACTTCAGAGGCCTCTGTTCTGTTCCATTGGTCTACATATCTCTTTTGGTACCAGTACCATGCTGTTTTGATTACTGTGGCCTTGTAGTATAGTCTGAAGTCAGGTAGCATGATGCCTCCATCTTTGTTCTTTTGCTTAGGATTGTCTTAGCTTTATGGGCTCTTCTTTGGTTCCATATGAAATTTAAAGTAGTTTTTTTTTTTTTTTCAAATTCTGTGAAGCACGTCGATGGTAGCTTGATGGGAATAGCATTGCATCTATAAATTGCTTTGGTCATTATGGATATTTTCATGATATTGATTCCTCCTCTCCATGAGCAAAGAATATTTTTCATTTTGCTTGTGTCCTCTTTTATTTCCTTGAATAGTGTTTTATAGTTCTCCTTCAAAAGTTCCTTTACATCCCTTGTAAATTGTATTCCTAGGTATTTTATTGTCTTTGCAGTGATTGTAAATGGGAGTTCACTCATGATTTGGTTCTCTGTCCATTATTGATTTATAGAAATACTTGTGGTTTTTGCACATTGATTTTGTATTCTGAGACTTTGCTGAAGTTGCTTATCAGCTTAAGGAGTTTTGGGGCTGACTCAATGGGGTTTTGTAAATACACATTCATGTCATCTGCAAAGACAGACAATTTGACTTCCTCTCTTCGTACTTAAATACCCTTTATTTCTTTGTCTTGCCTGATTTCCCTGGCTAGCACTTCCAATACTATTTTGAATAGGAGTGGTGCAAGAGGGCATCCTTGTCATGTGCCAGTTTTCAAAGGGAGTGGCTACAGCGTTTGACCATTCAGTTTGATATTGTGTCTAAGTTTGTCATAAATAGCTCTCATTATTTTGAGACACATCCCGTGAATACCTAGTTTATTGAGAGTTTTTAGCATGAATGAGATGCTGAATTTTATCGAATGCCTTTTCTGCATCTATTGAGATAATTATGTGGTTTTTGTCATTGGTTCTGTTGATGTGATAGATTAAGTTTATTGATATGCATATGTTGAAACAGTCCTGCATCCCAGGGATGAAATCAACTTGATTGTGGTGGATAAGCTTTTTGATGTGCTGCTGATTCAGTTTGCCAGTATTTTAATGAGGATTTTCTCATCAGTGTTCATTAGGGATATTGGCCTGCATTTTTTGCTGTTGTGTTTTGTCTCTGCCAGGTTTTGGTAGCAGGATGATGCTGGCCTCATAAAATGAGTTAGGGAGTAGTCCCTCTTTTTCCATTGTTTGCGATAATTTCAGGAGGAATGGTACTGGCTGCTCTTTTTACCTCTGGTAGAATTCCGCTGTGAATCTGTCTGGTCTTGGGCTTTTTTGGTTGGTACGCTATTAATTACTGCCTCAATTTCAGAACTTCTTATTAGTCTACTCAGGGATTCGACTTCTTCCTGGTTTAGTCTTGGGAGGGTTGAGACTTCTTCCTGGTTTAGTCTTCCTGTATGTGTTCAGGAATTTGTTCATTTCTTCTAATTCTCTAATTTAGTAGAGGTGTTTATAGTAATCTCTCATGGTAGTTCGTATTTCTGTGGGATCAGTGGTGATATTCTCTTTATCATTTTTGTTGTGTCTATTTGATTTTTCTCTCTTTTTTTTTTTATTAGTCTGGCTAGTGGTCTATCTATTTTGTTAGTCTTTCTAAAAACCCAGTTTCTGATTCATTGATTTTTTTGAAGGCTTTTTCATGTCTCTATCTCTTTCAGGTTTGCTCTGATCTTAGTTATTTTTTGTCTTCTGCTAGCTTTTGAATTTGTTTGCTCTTACTTCTCTAGTTCTTTTAATTGTGATGTTAGGGGGTTGATTTTAGATCTTTCATACTTTCTCCTGTGGGAATTTAGTATCAATTTCCGTCTAAACACTGCTTTAGCCATTTCCCACAGATTCTAGTATGTTGTATCTTTGTCCTTGTTGGTTTCACAGAACTTATTTATTTCTGTCTTAATTTCATTGTTTACCCAGTAGTCATTTAGGAACAGGTTGTTCAGTTTCCATATAGTTGTGCAGTTCTGAGTGAGTTTCTTAGTCCTGAGTTCTAATTTTATTGCACTGTGGTCTGAGAGACTGCTTGTTATGATTTCCATTCTTTTGCATTATGTGAGGAGTGTTTTACTTCCAACTATGGGACAGCGGATCTCTCTGCAGAAATCCTACAAAACAGAAGAGTGTGGGAACAATGCTCAACATTCTTAAAGAAAAGAATTTGCATCCCAGATTTCATATCTGTCCAAATTAAGTTTCATAATCAAAGGAGAAATAAAATCCTTCACAGACAATCAAATGAGAGATTTTGTCACCACTAGTCCTGCCTTACAAGAGCTCCTGAAGGAAGCACTAAATATGGAAAGGCAAAACCAGTACGAGCCACTGTAAAAACATACCAACTTATAAAGCCCTTCAACACTACAAAGAAGTGCATTAACTAATGAGCAAAATAACAGCATCATGTTGACAGGATCAAACTCACACATAACAATATCAACCTTAAATGTAAATGGGCTAAATGCTCCAATTAAAAGACAGACTGGCAAATTGGATAGAGTCAAGACCCATTCATGTGATGTATTCAGGAAACCCATCTCACATGCAAAGGTACACATAGGCTCAAAATAAAGTGATGGAGAAATATTTACTGAGCAAATGGAAAGCAAATAATAATAATAATAATAATAATAATAATGAAAAATCAGGGGTTGTAATCCTAGTCTTTGATAAAACAAATTTTAAACCAGCAAAGATCAAAAAAGACAAAGAAGGGCATCACATAATGGTAAGGGGGTCAATACAACAAGAAGAGCTAACTGTCCTAAATATATATGCACCCAATACAGTAGCACCTAGATTCATAAAGCAAGTTCTCAGAGACCTACAAAGAGACTTAGACTCCTACATAATAATAGTGGGAGACTTTAACAGTCCACTGTCAATATTACACAGATCAATGAGACAGAATATTAACAAGGATATTCAGGACTTGAACTCAGCTCTGGACCAAGTGGAATGAATAGACATCTACAGAACTCTCCTCCCCAAATCGACAGAATATACATTCTCCTCAGCACCACATCATACTTATTCTAGAATTCATGATTTTGACCCTCTTAAAAATGCTAAATAAATACACATTGGTTATTATAAAAGTTATGGCAGAAAGAAATCAGTAGTCTGTGGTACATGCCTATAGTCCCAGCTACTCAGGAGGCTGAGGCAGGAGAATTGCTTGAGCCCAGGAGGTGGAGGCTGCAATGGGTCATGATGACACCACTGAACTCCATCCTGAATGACAGAGCGAGACTGTCTCAAAAGAAATAAAAATCTAGTAATTTGTTAATAATAAAATGGGAAATTAGGCACAGAAGAAAGTTATTTTCCATGATTAAAAAAGACAAGACTATAATGAATTACAAACTACCCTAAATAAACAAAAGTGAAAGTTAAGGCAATAATATACGCTTTGTTTCCCGGAGGTGAGAGGGTGCTCGTAGACATTACTGAGTGCCACTGGTAGTTTCAGCACTTCAGCAGTCACCCAGCATTTTGCAGTACTGTAGTAAACCATCTCAGGATCAGAAAAGTCATCTATTCAAAGATGATTATACTTTTTACTTTATAAACAGATTCATTTTAATTTCATGAGATGTTCTTATAAATTAGATTGCAAATATAGCATAATTCAAGTACAGAGAATGATTATGTTAATAATTGAATGTATACTTATTCATCAGCAATTGGGTAATGTTATGCCTTAACTATTTGATGTCTATTGTGTTCCAAAGATTGTGGGATATAAAATACAAAATAGAATTCATTAGAAAGACTCATTGTAATCACAGTTGTAGCAAAAGAAGAAACTGAAGAAGAAACAAATACTAATTTTACAAACATTTCAAATCAGATGTTAAGTTTACAAAAAAAATGAAAATGAAAATAGATTGGCAAAAGCATGTGTCATTATTTAAAACCATTAATAAATTATGTCAGCACATGAATACATAAAATACCCAGCAGATAGATAGTGTATTTTACAGCATGAATTGTATGAGAACAAAGACATCGTTTTATTCATTGCTGTACGTTCAAATGCTAAGAGAAAACATGACAGTAGAAACACACTCATCATATAATTGCTGAATAGGTGACTGAATGGATCACTGAATAGAGACAGATTAGTTCTCACCTGATCTCTCTCTGATAAGATTGCAGAAAAGTTTCTGAGATATTCTATTAATGGAACTCTTTTTATTGTTTGACAAATTATCCGTGCACTTTTTTCAAATTTGACAATAAACCACTCTTAGAAAGTGTGTACATGCAAAAAATAAAAATAAGTTATATGAACAAAATAGAGTTTCCATAGAGGTACACCTTGATATTTTGTGTTCTAATTTATTTATTAAAAGATATTTGACTAAGTGTTACCAAATGTATCCCATGACCTGGTAGTGAGACACAACTTAAATTCAGAGCAATCTTCAGATTTTACAGTTGAGATCAGAAACACATAACTGGCCATAGCTTCCTTATCTCTGTAAATAACACAGCCAAGTCAGTAAGCTAAGTTTCCTGAAACCTAGCAGAGAACTTTCCATCACTGTATTCAAAATGTCAGTATTTATAGCCAGGCTCCAAATAAGCAAATAAATCTATAACTAAAAAATGTAAATTACACCTGTTGTGAGTTCTTATACTTAAATACTTCAAAAGTAATCCTGAATTTGATTGACATATTTATTAAACGATAGCATGTGATTATGAATAAAGGAAAGAGTTTATAAGTTCCCTATTTGTTCACATTTTGGACAGGGCTGAATAGTCGTACATGGCAATGGAACTGAATTATAAACAGATTTTGGGGGAATTTACTAAATGTCTTCCTTTTCTCTCCTCTGTCTTCATTTTCCCTTTCTGTTAGCCAAAACATTTTATTTATCTTTCCTTTATGCAGTTATCAGTACAACCTCACAAGCTTACATAAAAAAAAAGCCAAATAATTATTTAAACTTATAACTCCAAAATCTGTATTGAGAATATCTGATTAATTTAAGTATACCTACATTGTCTTACAATATTTATACTGATTTATATGTAGTTCTTCAATGTGAGAAACAGAATTTCAGATAAAGCATTTAGATTAACAACATATTCATTAAACACATTTTCAGAAAAGGTTACCTATTTAATTCATGTATTTATTTATACCCATATTTAAAAAAATAAGTTAAAGATGTAAGTTTATTAATATTTAATGTTATAATTTTCTTCAAGGATTTTTATTATAAAATTCAATAAAGAAAAATATTATACAATATATGTGCTATAATAAATTATATTAATATACCCAAATAAGTATAGTAATGTATTATAACATTTTTTAAGAATGAAGTTTATTAAATTTATTTGCTTAAAATTAAAAATATGAGACATTCAGTCAAACTTTCAATTTTATTATTAAACATCTAAAACATTATAAGCAGACTATCAAGTTATTCTATTTCACTGTTCAGAGGATTCATTTACTATCAATATGCATTAAGTTTGTTTTAAAATTCTAGACCGGCCGAGCGCAGTGGCTCAAGCCTGTAATCCCAGCACTTTGGGAGGCAGAGGCAGGTGGATCACGAGGTCAAGAGATCGAGACCATCCTGGTCAACATGGTGAAACCCCGTCTCTACTAAAAATACAAAAAATTAGCTGGGCATGGTGGCACGTGTCTGTAGTCCCAGCTACTCAGGAAGCTGAGGCAGGAGAATTGCCTGAACCCAGGAGGCGGAGGTTGCGGTGAGCCGAGATCGCGCCATTGCACTCCAGCCTGGGTAACAAGAGCGAAACTCCGTCTCAAAATAAATAAATAAATAAATAAATAAATAAAATAAAATAAAATAAAATAAAATTCTAGACCAATCTAAAACCCAGCTGCAGCTCTCTTAAAAATATTAAAGTACTAAATGAGGCATTTTTATAACATACATTAATAAAATTAAAGAAAATCTAATTAAAAGAAAAAGAGAAATGACAATTACACTATTAGGTAGCATTCTTTATTATAAAACTATGTAAAGTAATTTTATCCATTATTTTACTATTTTCTAAGCAATATAAGTGTACAATATCTGTAAGTTAGATACCTTAAAATATTATAAAATATTTAAAGAGAAATTTATAGCATTTAATAAGTCTATTTATCAGTGCACAATAAAATATTGTTGTTTCTGTATGTTAATTTTCAGAAGAAAGAAAACCATTAAACAAGTTTCAAATAATTAGTTAAGGCCAACAAACATATGAAAAAATGCTCATTATCACTGGTCATTAGAGAGATGCAAATCAAAACCACATTGAGATACCATCTCACACCAGTTAGAATGGCGATCATTAAAAAATCTGGAGACAACAGATGCTGGAGAGGATGTGGAGAAATAGGAACACTTTACACTGTTGGTGGGAGTGTAAATTAGTTCAACCATTGTGGAAGACAGTGTGGTGATTCCTCAGGGACCTAGAAATAGAAATTCCATTTGACCCAGCAATCCCATTACTGGGTATGTATCCAAAGGACTATAAATCATTCTACTATAAGGACACATGCACACGAATGTTCATTGCAGCACTGTTTACAATAGCAAAGACGTGGAACCAACCCAAATGCCCATCGATGATAGACTGGACTGGGAAAATGTGGCACATATACACCATGGAATATTATGCAGCAATCAAAAATGATGAGTTTGTGTCCTTTGTAAGGAAATGGATGAATTTGGAGAACATCATTCTCAGCAAACTGACACAAGAACAGAAAAAGAAATACCACATATACTCACTCATAGGTGGGTGAGAAAAATGAGAACACATGGACACAGAGAGGCGGTCTACTATACACTGGGGACTGTTGGGGGGAATGGGGAAGGGACAGCTGGGGGTGCTGGGGAGGGATAGCCTGGGGATGAATGCCAAGTGTGGGTGAAGGGGAGGAAGGCAGCAAAACACACTGCCATGTGTGTACCTATGCAACTATCTTGCACATTCTGCACATGTACCCCAAAACCTATAATGCAATAAAAATTAAAAATAAAATAAAATAAAATAAATAATAATTAGTTGATATCAATATGAGTATCCTTTCAGTACTCACTCCACTATTTCTTCAATCATTAACAATAATGTCTAGAAGGTTCAAAATTAACACAGCTACTGACTAGACACACGTCTCAAAATGTTTGGAATTGAGATTTGCCATAGCTTTCATAAAAGTTATTTTAAATAATTTTGAATTTTATACTTTGAAAATTAATACGTCATAATAATATTTTACCTGTTCGAAAGGAAATGTATTGATTCTCTCTTTTTTGAACATGGGTAATTTTAAGTTAAGACCCTTGCCGTGGAAACACTTGTTTATTTATGAAATAAGGACAGGATTCATGTGTATGTACCCATTTATATCTTATTTTTATCACTACCTGAGAATGGAAAACATAAATTTTGTTCATAACATATATACACATTGAAATTATTTTCGGCAAGGATGTGATTTAAAATTTATTTTTTCTTTACTATTGTATAAAAGCATTCAAATATTGACAGGTTTATGTATATCACAAAGAAGACAAGAATCAGAGATTGACAAAGGTAAAATCTTTTTTGATGGTATATTCTATCTTCAGGAACCAGGTTTCTTTCTGCATTTTGCTGATGGGAAATTTCCTGAGATTACATACTTACAATCTAGTGTGTGACTGTGACACATTCTGCTCTACAAGATCATCTGTCTAATAAGATAGCAAACTGCAAAGAATTGAGAAATTGATTTTTCCAAGTTTAAACTTAATGAAAAACAACCTGGTTTCAATCACACTGGAAGGTGAGATATAGAGTTGCTTATTAAAACCTAGATACTTGGAAGTGAAGCCCCTTTCTGTCTGTAGAGATAAGCTGTAACCAAAGAGATTGTTCTCTAACAGAAAGAAAAACAAAACAAAACATATCAACAAGAAAGGTATTGCTACACCAAATGCGTGTTTTGAAATTTGCCAATATGTCAGCATAAGGAAGTCACATCAGAAGCCGCATATTATGTTTACTTTCTAGTTCGGCAAAACAAAAGACAACAGGTTTACTGTATCTTTCTTTGATAAGCAAGGAGAGATGTTTGGACGTCCAAAACTTTTTCCTTTTTAAATGTCCTCTCTCTCTTGTTAGTGAAACATACAGAAACCTTGACGTATCAAAACCTGATTAGTGAAAACGTCTTAATAAAAACACACTAGATTTTTATCTTTCCTGGGAGAAAGAAAGGAAGGCACTTCCTCACCAAACAGTTTGTCTGTTTCTCTTGAGGAAAATACTGTCTTCTTCCTTCTATGATTCAGCCTAAGAAATTTTAAATTTCTTTACTTACTCCACCTATTTTATAGAGCTTTAAGAAATGCTTCTTAGAGTTCACTAACTGCAAAGTTTGAGACAAATTCTTCATTATTTTTGAAAACTCACTGCATGTAGATTTCTGCAGACCCTCCGTGATAGACTATTCGCCTAATGAGCAAAGAATCCTGCTTGCTAAATTTTCTTAACCTGAGAATATATTGCTTTTATAACAGAGGTAGAATTTATCCTCCCTTCAAATCTTTTCTACCTAAAACAATTGCATTCGTTTTCCCTAGTTTATGTTAGTTAAATTTTGTAAAGGCTTTTGTCATTATGTCAAAAGAGATTGGAAGGTAATTTTTGGTGACTCTTTAATAGTGTATTGTGCAGTGCATTTGAAACCAGGGATACTTTGATATTTATAGATATAGATATGTCACTTTAAAATATGAGAAAATATAAGTGCTTTAGTGATATACATAAGGAGATTTTTCATGTTTGTTTTTAAAACCTCAAGTTTCAATGAAATGTACAAAAAGTAGTTCCTGTTTAGTAGGGATTGCATTGAATTTTCGTAGTCATTAAATCAGAGCGAGCAGTTGCAATAGTTTTCACTGCTAAAACAGTGATTTACTAGTTTTGCCTAAGAAACATCTGGAGCATAATGTGAACCATGATATAGACAACAGATTTGCTTCCAAAAGAAGTTCAATACCTCCTTTATTTATTTTCATCGAGTACCCTTCCCAGCATTAGAACGTTGAATGGGAGCTGACAAAAGGAAAACACAATTAAGAAAAGAATACTATTTAAATTATATCCAAGCCTTTCCAAGGAATGTGTCCATCAGTCATTAAAGTTCTCCTTTATTCTAATGAATCTGTTACTGTTGTTTAAAGGACTGAAATACAGGCTACATTCAGTTTGATGTGTTCTTCAATATATTCCTTAACATCAAAATCAATTAAGAAAAGGAAGTATTGTTGATGTCTTTGAAGTACAGAATTAAATGTAATCAAGCAATTATTTTAGAGTTAATTGCTCCCTTTTTAAAATTAAAGTTACAAAGAAATGGAAATATGGACATCAGAATTACACTGATAGTGTCATTCAAATTGAAGCAATATTCCAAGGATTTTTGAAATCATTAATCAGAATTTTAGCTTATAGTCTGGACGTGGTGGCTCAGGCTTGTAATCTCAGCACTTTGGGAAGCCAGAATGAGCAGATTACCTGAGGACAGGAGTTTGAGACGAGCTTGGTCAACATAGTGGAACCCCACCTCTGCTAAAAATACAAAACTTAGCCGGGCATGGTAGCACATGCCTGTAATCCCAGCTACTCAGGAGGATGAGGCAGGAGAATACCTTGAACCCAAGGGGCAGAGTTTGCAGTGAGCCGAGATTGTACCACTGCACTCCAGCCTTGAGGACAGAGCTAAACTCTGTCTCAAAAGAAAAAAAATAAAAGAATTTTAGTTTATAAATTATGTTTTACTTTTTTTTAAAGCTGTAACTAAAAGAGAAATAAATAGCTATTCAGACATACATATGCCATGAAAAGAAGACTAACACTTCGTTAAATGTTGTAACACACTCATTTGTGTACAGAATTCACAATAAACTTTACCTGTATGCACTTTTTACCTTTTATAAATATGTCATTGATTTGAAAGATTATTGCTCTACACTGGAATTTATTTGCCTGTTTTAATTTAGACTTAGCTAATGGCACTAAATCATACAAATGACTAACTTCTATACATGTGACACACTGAATTACATACCATCTAAATATGTATGCTTACCAAAAGTAAACCTTAGAAAATAGCAACTGAACCTCAGGCACTTTAGGCAGCTTGAGGGTTGATTTTAAGAGAGGACTTCTTATAAAATGTGTTAATAATAAAACTGAGAGCAATGGTTAAATCTGTGATTAAATTCTAGGAGAATCACATTCTTCGCTATAATCTCAGGTAGTGCTGGCATTGTTACAGTAAAAGAAAATTGTATGATTTCCTGGTGAATTTTTAAAAATTACTATTTGAAATGTTTGTACTATTAAAAGCTTTTTACACCAGTATGTCATCCATATAAAATACAGAAATAAATTGGTTGCTGATATTTCAACATTTATTCCTGCGAATGTAAATATCTATATTTAACCTAATAGCTTTATTTTTATTGCTGACTTGCTTTAAAAATAAGTAATTTAAGTTTGTATTTATAAATTTAAGTCATAGCAATTGTAAATATTAATCAAGTAAGCCAAAATGCACATATTCATTTGGGTTATTAATATTAACAGAAAAAAATACAACATTGAGACTTTAAATTTACTTTGAAAACATCATTCTGCTACATACAAATTGTGCAAATTACTTCTTTAATTAAAATACTTAAGCTTTTTTCTGTAAACTCTTTGTACTTGACTGTGTGTAAGATACAGTTACAATTTACCAATTTATATGTAATTTACTCAAAGTAGAATCAAGGAAAAATGCAATAATGGCTAGTGTTTCTGAATAAGTAAATCCAAATACATACATTATACATTATATTGACTAATCTAATGTATAATAGTATTATTACAAATATTTTAGAATTACTCGAAATAGAAAGAAATTTTGTTTTTCTGTGTGTAGCTTGTATACTTTAAAAAATGATACCATGAATCAATCAGAATTCAGCATGTTTAAGCATACTTTTTGATGCACATGCAATTCTGGGAAAGAGTAAAATCTCTTTAAAAATGCTAGCATATCAACATTAGAAACTAAATATTTTTACATTTTATTTTAGTGCCTACGATTAATGCTTTAAAAAATACCAGTCTAACTAATTACACTCAAAAAGTGGGGGATTATGTTACTTTTCAATCAGTTTTCAGAATATATACTAATTTAGAGTAGAATCTAGATCATTAAAGTGAACACAGAATGATCTAATCTTTTGACATAATAACCACAGGCATATTATACATTATAATTCAGCTTTCACTAGTAACTCTTCTAAGACAATTAATTTTGTATCTTTTAAAATAAGAATAACCAACTCAGTGTATGTAGAGCAAAATATTTTAGCATTTTTCTTGTTACAAAACCATTATATAAGGAAATTGTACAACTTTTTGAGAATATACCTGTTTTTCTATCACTTATCCTTTTTCTTTGTATGCATATGTGTGAATATAATAAATTTATTTTAGTCTTAACTGTTGCGCTTTTATTTGATTAATAAGTGTATTTTTATGTTGAAAATGCTTCCAAAATATTTGGTTGACTGAATTGTATTTTATTATATATTATAATATCTTAATTTAAAAATACCTTCTTTTGGACATTTAGATTCTCATTTTTCATCATTGCTTAAAATAATGTGATGAACACAGGTAAATGTTTGAATACAGACAGAATTATTTCTTAATAGAATTTTAGAAGCAGAGTAGTGAATGGAAGAATATGGAGTGTTTAAACATTACAAATCCATGTATCGATTCATATTTTTATTAAATGTGTTTATTTTTCTTGTAGGTTTATGTATTGCTTTATAAATAAAAGCTGTTAATTTACATTTCTATTTTTCTAATTGTGCACTTATCTGCTTTTATTTTGATAATTTTTAAAGTACGATTATTGAAAAAATAAAATTTGTATAAAAAAGTTAAGATGATTCTTAGAACTGATTTTCACAGAAGAAAAATGTTAATGTTTAGATTTTCTTCAATGTTGGGTTGAATTTTTTTAATATTTAGAATTTCAATGTCCGTGGAATTTATTTTGTGTGTAAGGTAAGCACCAGCTATATGTCTCCCAAATGTTTAGGCATTTTTTTCAAATCAGTTCATTGAATTAAGATTGTCAAATGATTTATCCTGTTGTCAATTATGTTCGTAGAAATGTCGCTGAGCTTAGCCATTGTTGTTTATCGTCCTGAACTGCAGAATCACTCTGTTAATCAGAGTTTGATTTAAAATGACTAAAATATACACGATAATCTGGACGCATACGGTACCACCCAAGGATATTGAGCCCTCTCATCCACATGTTATTCTCAGTCTTTCTTTTCAATATTTTTGGAATGTTTGCATGCTCTGAATATTATTTCTGTCGCTCTGGAACTTACCATGTAAGAAATAATAAAAAACATACGTAAGAAATTGTGAATGAAAATACTACCTACGAAGGTAAAGGTGAAGTGGCTGGGATCCTAAAATGTGTGTGTGAGGGTAGGGTGCATTGTAGTATACTGGGAAAGACTTCCCAAGGATGTGAGACTCAAGGAAAAACTTGCACCAAAGCAAAAGAATGAACCAGCTTATGCTATAACGAGAACAGGCTATGAAAACGCCATGAATTTGAGAAAGAGCTTGTTGAAGGAATAGAAAGACAGCCAGAGAAACTGAAAGTTCAGTGGGAAAAGACAGGGAGGTTAAAGTTGATGTCAGAGACTTATTAAGATAATTAGGTAATGAAGTCTCTACCTTAAAGTCTTTGGGTTTTGTTTTTCATATATTCAATCAAGATTTGTAGCTGAATTTCTTTAGTTTATTTTTAATGCCCTTTTGAAAAGGAACATTTTCCAATTAAATATATTACTGCTAGAATACAGAAACCTTACTAATTTTGTGATTTAATTGTGTAAGAGACCACCTAATTGAGTTTATTATATTATCAATAGTTTCCAAATGATAATATGCTGTCAATGGGAATCTTTGTTTTGTTCTTCACTTTAATGAAAATAAATGCCTTTACCATTTACTTATTACATATTGATGTTGAGTGTTAGCTTAAGACATTTAATAATTACCATGTTAAGAATATAAAAACCTTTTTTTATTTTCTAATTAGGGTGAAGTGATGAATTTTTCTAGAGGTTTAAATTTAATTCCCTAACTGATGAATTTTACAAAATACATTTTTAGCATTTTTTAAATAATTTTCTTCTCTCTGCATTGTTTTATTGATATTCTGAGTACATTTCAAGTAATGAATCATTACTTTCCTGAAATAAGAAGTACTTAGTAGCTGGGTGTGGTGGCTCACGCTTGTAATCCCAGCACTTTGGGAGGCGGAGGCGGGTGGATCACGAGGTCAAGAGATCGAGACCATCCTGGGCAACATGGTGAAACCCCCGTCTTAAAAAAATACAAAAACAAACATGCTTTTCTGATCATTTAGACGCTGTTCCTATTCTTCAATTTCTCAAGATTTTTCCAACCTTCAATTTGTTTTGTTGTTTTCTCCTAACTTACCTTTGACCAAAATAAGGTACAACTAGTTTATCAAGTGATGAGAGCATTGCTCAGTGTAATCCGCTTAACCACAAACTTTCCATAAATTGATGTTTCCTTCTCAAAGCTACCGCTAGATCTCATGATCGGAGAAGCTCTCCAAACATTCAAAATCTTACCGTTCTAGACCCCTGCAATTTTATCAGACATCTCTTCATCCTTCTCAGCTTTTGTTTTGTTTCGTTTTGCCTTCCTTTCTATAGCTCGTATTCTTTTCCTTGGGATTATTAAATAAGAGTAGGAAGGTGGGACAATCCAATAATATTTTCACAAAGTATTTTGTAAGTTGTTGTATGGAACTAGAGTAGCCTGGTTTTCTTCCTCATGTAGTTCACGTGTCTTTACTTTAAGTATATCATTTCTTCTCTACAAAATAAAGTGAGGTTTTCATTATATGCATGAGGATTACCAATAAATATAATACTAGGGAGATTTTTTCAAGCCAGCTCTACCTGAGAGTAATGTTTTCTCACCTAGATACTAATATAGTTTACTTTACCAATCTTCACTATGAATATGTGTTCTTTTAAAAAAAATCTGTATAAGGATAGAGATTTGAAAAAAGTTGGAAACAATAGTATTAGTCATAGTAAGTTAAGATTTGGAATTCTTTTTTTATTCTAAATTATTTTCTTTCTTTATTATTATTATTATTATTTTAATCATACTTTACGTTCTGGGATACGTGTGCAGAACATGCAGGTTTTTTACATAGGTATACAGGTGCCATGGTGGTTTGCCGCACCAGCAACCCATCATCTACATTAGATATTTCTCCTAATTCTCTCCCTCCCCTAATCCCCCAACTGCTGACAGGCCCTAGTGTGTGATGTTCCCCTCCCATCCATGTGTTCTCATTGTTCGACTACCACTTAATAGTGAGAACATGTGGTGTTTGATTTTTGTTCCTGTGTTAATTTGCTGAGAATGATGGTTTCCACCTTCCTCCATGTCCCTGCAAAGGACATGAGCTCAATCTTTTTGCACAGCTGCATAGTATTCCATGATGTATATGTGCTTTCATTTTTTTTTATCCAGTCTCTCATTGATGGACATTGGGTTGGTTCCAAGTCATTGCTATTGTGACTAGTGTTGCAAAAAAATATATGTGTGCATGTGTCTTCATAGTAGAATGATTCATAATCCTTTGGGTACATATCCAGTAATGGGATTGCTGGGTAAACCGGTATTTCTGTTTCTAGATTCTTAAGGAATCTCCACACTGTCTTCCACAATGGTTGAACTAATTTACACTCTCACCAACAGTGTAACAGCGTTCCTGTTTTTCCACATTCTATCAATCTGACAAAAGGCTGATATCCAGAATCTACAAGAAACTAAACAAATTTACAAGAAAAAAACAAGCAATCCCATCAAATAGTGGATGAAGGATATGAACAGACACTTCTCAAAAGAAGAAATGTATGCAGCCAACAAACATATTTTAAAAAACTTTTCATCACTGGTCATTAGAGAAATACAAATCAAAACACAATGAGATACCATCTCATGCCAGTTAGAACGGCGATCATTAAAATTATGAGACAACAGATGCTGGAGAGGATGCAGGAACTGTTTTTTCAGTAACTAAACTTCCTAACATAATTGCCAGTACATTTTGCTGTAGGATAATGATTAAAATTGTATTAACTAACATATTTAAAATTCTCCTTGAGTCTTAGTGGCCACATAATATTATCTGAAAAAAATCAACTGTAAATGTTTTGTTAACAGGGAAATTTAAGATATTACAGATATCAGAGACCTCAAGTTTTGGAAGGAGACTGGGTTGCTGTAAATGAGGGTAAAGTTTAGGGGAAATTAGGTTAGTGAGGATAAATATTATAGCATTGGAAGAAAGTAGTGTTCTTGTTATTGTCCTTTGAAGTATGTTAAACGCGGTGAGATTTCTAACATGTAAACAAGTGTTTAAATTCATTATGATGGAATAAAATAGGCAAATAGCTATTTAACTATGAAATCAAATTATCCTCTGCAGCTTAAGGTAGCCTCTCATTCAACAATGCAAAGGAGATGTCACTTTCGAAGTGTTTCTTCAAATATAGATGTGTTGAAGAGCATTATTAATATCAAACTGACCAATATCTGCCAGAGTGAGAGTGTTTTTTACTCTGCTGTTGTTGGGCTTGGCTTTCTTTTCCTATGTTTATTAGCTATTTTTACCCCCTTTTAAAAAATGAACTGTTTGTTTTTATTACTTGGTCATTTTTCTATTATTTTGATTCATAAGAACAATTTCTATGGTGAAACAAAAAATATTCTAGTTGTCCTCTCTTAAATGTTACATATATTGTTTCTTTCGAGCCTTTTGACTCTGTTTATAGTATTTCATTCATACATAAGTTTTATGCCCGTAAATTAGATAATCGCTTGTGTTGTGTTTCTGTTTTGTAATCAGGCTTAGAAAACCTTCCCCTAGTCTAAGATAACTGAATACATGCTATATTTCTTCTATTTATTACATGATTTCATATTGTAACAGACAAAATGTTAATCCATCTAAAATGTAAAGTTAATGAAGATGAAGGAAAAGGCTATATTAATTTTGTTATTTGGGGAGGGCACTTTTATTATTTGTACCATATTTCTGGTAACTTTTGTTGGTTTGTTTTCAATATTTTTCTTTAATCATATGGGAAATATTTGTTAATTTAATACCAAAGATTAAAATCTGTAGGAAATATAAAAAATATTTCCTTGATTTGTATATTTCTAGAGCATTCAGCATTTAAGAAAACTACTGGGGAAATGCAGTAGCCCAGGAAGTAATTAGAAAATCTGATTTCTGTTTCTAAATCTGCTAGTAGCTAATATGTTGAACCTTTGGCAAGTCCCAAAGGAATCCAAACTTAGAGCTTACATACCTTATTAGAAATATGCCTCTCAAAAACTCAGACAGGACAAGGGCTCTTTAAAACCATACAGTTTTATTGTAACTTAGGGCTATCAATTAATATAAAATTGACTGCTAGTTTAGCTTTATTTTTTGAGTACCACCTCCCAGAGAAATTGACCTTATCTTGCTATGTCTGGTAACACAGGTCATTTGCTTCAAATTCCAGACAGTATCAGCCACCCACATTTGCAGTATCGTTTGTTTGCCTCTCCTCATCAAGGACTTGGTTCTGTATCTGGTTCTTGGCATTCATATTACTACAAGTAGTTAAATTCACTTTTACTCATATCTCTTTTGCATGCTGAACTTGCCCAGAATTCTGAACATTCTTAAGCAACTGAAAGATATCTGGGGTTCTCACGTGTTAACATTTGCCTGGACCATAAACAACTCCTTTCTGCTTCGTTTAGCTGAGCAAGTAGCCTTCGTTTTAGAAAATCAGACTTCATGCCTCTCACCTATCCAGACTCTTCTTGGATTTATTTGTTTATTCACATGTAAAGGTGGAGGTTAAACTAAATGGTTTTCAAGCTTCCTTTTGCTCTGACATTGTATGGTTTTATAAATCTATATTTGAATCAGTATGTCTAGGCTCTTTTCACCTAAGGAAATTATGGTTTCATTTTTCTTTTAGGAAACACAGCTCATCCTGGACATTTCTCTTATACAATTAAGAGGGTGGTCTTTAATCACAAAGTTTTCATTCTTCTATGTTTCATTATCTGTACAGGTAACTTTACCCACTGTGTGTTAACTAAATAAAATCTATCATTCATTGAGTGGACAGTGCTCATGGATAGCATTCTTTGATGTAAGACATAATTTAATAACACTATTTAAGGAGGTTTTAATATATTTAACAATCCAAAATTAGATTATTCTTTTCATTCATTTTATACATTTCTCCCAATTTATTATTTGTATTTTAAAATATTCTACATATTAATCATTATATAATTTTCCTTGTCATTTTGCTTGAGATCTGCCATACACTATATGTCTGTTTATGTCATCCTATTTAAATATAACATTTGTACACTTTAAAAGGAAGAAAAGGTATTTATTTGGAATTCATGTAAATCTTCCAGGTATAAAGATTTCTTTACTTTACTTCTGAGAGTGCTAATATTTGTCTGTGATCTCGTTAGACAGAACATAGTATTAGTTCATGTCAGAGTAGTAGGACCCTACTAAATAAAAAGCTGAAGGGAAAAAAAAATAACAAAGAGAGGGAGAAAGAAAAAGAAAACATTGGGGGATATTGACAAATTCTTGACTAGGAGAGACAAAATGTAATTTTACCTCCTTAAAATTTTTGTTTTGAATGCAATTATTCTTAAAGCCATCACAGTGCACTATATAGAGATACTCACAGATATATTATATAAAACCTTGACTACATATCCGTTATCTTCCTCTCTGTAAGAGCAACAAAACCTCTAAGCTCCTTAAAACTGATAAAAGTTTAATTGTATTTTGTCATCGATAATTTATGGTTCCAAATTACACTAAATTGGCAGCTGGTGATGTGAAGTGCACATGAAATCAGGCCAATTCCAACCAAATCAGGCATCAAATTACATTTTAATACACTTTGATTCTACTTCCCATGACCCTTTTCTCTTTGTCGTGCCTGCCTGATTTCCACGTGTGATTTGTGCACACAGATGCTGAGTTTTACTGCTTTGGTAATTTAGAAATCTGAATGTTGAAAAGAAGATTTTAGTATACACAGGGAGAAACTAATGAGAGCTTTTTGTTGTTGTTTTCTGTTTGTGTGTGTGTGTGTATGTGTGTGTGTGTTGTTCTTTTTTAATGGTAATGGATATCTGCTGCTTAAGACACAGCTAAAGAGCCACGGTAAAAAGACAATATATGCTTTCCCAACTCCCCTGTTAACATTTTTAGGAGTAAAAATGTGGCTAGCCTAGTGGCTTTTACACTAATTACTTATGTAACAGGAGGAATTCAAAAAGCTGCAATGGAGAACATAGCCTTTAGGCCAAAGAAACCTAGTAAAATAAATTCAACATATCTACTTTATAGAAAATCAGAGAACTGCAGTATCACCTTTTAAAATATTCATACTGGCTTAGAAATTGTTGGTAGCTAAGTTAATGCTGAGTGAATAAAGCTAAATCTCTTATGGTAGTCTAAAAAATAGCAACAGAAATAACATATAAAACTAAACAAAATTCATGCTTTGGAGTAACTGAAAGAAAGAGGATAGCTAACTTTGAATCACCCATACATGGAATAATAAACACCCACTCAAGTTATTGCTCAAATTCTCTATGCAAACCTTTGAATCTCGAAGAGCAAGAGGAGTCAAAGAAAACCTACATACAGGGGATAATAGGAGAGAAGGCTGCAGTCTTAAGATTGAGCTATGCTCACTAACAGAAAGAGAAAGTCTCATCTACATAGAAAAATGGTATAAAAGATTATTTTAGATCAGAAGAGCCAACAGGGAAAAAATTTTACAATGTGTGTGAAATTTGAAAAAGCAGTTTTTTAAAAGCAAGTTTCAGGGAGAATAGGAGAAAAAGGAATGGAGATGATTGATTCAAGTGAATAAAAGAAAATTTAGTAAAATGGAAAACATAAAAGGCATAGAACCACGCCCCACTTCTCTTGCTTCAAAAAGTCACTTAAGGAAAAATCACGTTTTGTTATACCAGAGTGTACTTGTGAAAATTCTGCCTTGTAAACTACCCCAGACTATAAACCATTGACACAGAAATGCAAAAGAACAAATAATTTTCTTCTATATAAAACTGCAATAAGAATTAAGCAGAAGATGGGACAAGAAACAATTCTGTTTATAGATTTAAACTACATTGTGATTTGTATTTATTTATTCCATAGAGCCTTTTGGAATTACTTAAAAATGAATTTGAATAATCAAAAAAATGTTAAGAATATAAATAGTGGAAAAAGAAGAAAAAGATCTGGCTGAACTCAAAAAAGAAATAGACTGAAAAAAAACAAAATAGTATCAAAGTAATAATTGAACTGTACATTTTTAAAGTATCACTAGATCTGAATTTAAACATAATAAGAGAAATTAAAAGAAAGCTCTTTCTCAACCAAGAGAAGGATGTAAGCAATAAAATAAAAAATCGTCAGAGATCTTGTTTGAAAAGAAACACAGATGACAAAGATCCACAACATGAGACATGATTCTCTGAAGAAGTGAACCAAAACAATGGGATAGAACTTATTATTATTATTATTATTATTTTTAATTGAGACGGAGTTTCGCTCTTGTTACCCAGGCTGGAGTGCAATGGCGCCATCTCGGCTCACCGCAACCTCCGCCTCCTGGGTTCAGGCAATTCTCCTGCCTCAGCCTCCTGAGTAGCTGGGATTACAGGCAGGCGCCACCATGCCCAGGTAATTTTTTGTATTTTTAGTAGAGACGGGGTTTCACCATGTTGACCAGGATGGTCTCGATATCTTGACCTCGTGATCCACCCGCCTTGGCCTCCCAAAGTGCTGGGATTAAAGGGGATGGAACTATTATTGAAAACTCATTGGAGATAACAAGCTTAAAATGACCCATTTCTATAGGAAACAATAACAATAAAAAGAAAAAAGAGACTAAAGGAACTGCTTCTTTCAGAAACCAACTACGAAACAAATACATATCCAGTTAATTTCAAAGGAAAAAAATCTATAAAGCTTTTAAAGATTAAATATTCTCAATGTTCCACAGTATTAAAAATAAAGAAAACTTCTTATAATTTCTATAAAGTGTAGCTTTGCTACATAAATCTATTAAAGATAGTAGCAAAGAAAAAAAAGAATGTCACTTAAAATATCAATGCAAATTATTAAATTAAATGTAAATGAATATATTTAATAGCATAATATAAAAATGGCATTATAGGGAGGGACAGAGGGGTTAGGGAGTTGTGGAAGGATGATATGGGGAGAAGGGCTGGATATAGGTGATGGGGATGGAGGCAGCAAACCACATTGCCATGCGTGTACGTATGCAACACTCCTTCATGTTCTGCACATGGACCCCAGAACCTAAAGTGCAGTAATATATATATATATTTGAGAGATCTAGAAAGAGCCAATATAATTATTTGCATTCTTAAATACAAAAATTTACAATGTAATGAAGGTGTCTTCTCAAATCATGTGACACACTGGTTAGCCACCTGGAAAATAGAAAATATATCTATACCTCATATTATGCACAATAATAAACTCCAAATGCTCAAGAATATTAAAAACAATCAGTGATATTAAATAAGTGAATGAATAAGTAAGCCATACAATTTCTTACAAAAAGGGCTGGAATGAATTCATTTATAACCTGAATGTAAAATACGTACTTAAAAATTAGCCAGGCGAGGTGGCTCATGCCTTTAATCACAGCACTTTGGGAGGCTGAGGCAGGCAGATCACAATTGAGGAGACTGAGACCACCCTGGCCAACAAGGTGAAACCCGTCTCTACTAAAAATACAAAAACGTTAGCTGAGTGTGGTGATGCCCAGATGTAGTTCAAGCTACTCGGGAGGCTGAAGCAGGAGAATTGCGTGACCCTGGGAGGCTCAGGCTGCAGTGAGTTGAGATCACACCACTGAACTCTAGCTTGGCGACAGAGCAAGATTCTGTCTCAATAAAAATAAAAATAAAAAACTTAAACATGTAGAGGTCGTTAAAGAAAAAACTGATAAACATGATTACATAAACATAATTATAAAAGCAATTGCATAGCAAAACAAGAAAATAAAAGGATAATGAAAATATTTGCAGTCACAAATGAAGGACAAATAACATATATAAATAACTAAAAATTTTCAGGAAAACGACTAAGTACCTCTGTCAAAATGCGGAAGAGGCAGAATCAGACAATAGAAATAAAGATGTAAAAATGGCTCTTTAACATGTGGCTCTTTAACAAACTGCACATTTTTTTTTCCCCCGAGACAGAGTTTCACTCTTGTTACCCAGGCTGGAGTGAATGGCGTGATCTCGGCTCACCGCAACCTCCGCCTCCTGGGTTCAGGCAATTCTCCTGCCTCAGCCTCCTGAGTAGCTGGGATTACAGGCACGTGCCACCATGCCCAGCTAATGTTTTGTATTTTTAGTAGAGACGGGGTTTCACCATGTTGGCCAGGATGGTCTCGATCTCTTGACCTCGTGATCCACCCGCCTCAGCCTCCCAAAGTGCTGGGATGACAGGTGTGAGCCACCGCGCCCGCCCCAGCTGCACAAATTACTTCACCATTAGAGAAATAAAAATAATCATAAATCAAAATTACATCTCTTAACTATTAGCTCGGCTAAAATTTAGATTTACAACATATTCTCTCGGCCTGAGGAAACAGATATTCTCGTATATTATTGGTGGGGATGCAAATTTGCACAACAGTCTTGGAAAGACATTTGTGACTCTGTAACAAAACTACAGATACAGTTACACTTTGACTAGCATTCCCTTTTAAAAATGTACCTTGCGGGGCGCGGTGGCTCACGCCTGTAATCCCAGCACTTTGGGAGGCTGAGGCGGGTGGATCACGAGGTCAAGCGATCGAGACCATCCTGGTCAACATGGTGAAACCCCGTCTCTACTGAAAATACAAAAATTAGCTGGGCATGGTGGCGCGTGCCTGTAATCCCAGCAATGGGAGGCTGAGGCAGGAGAGTTGCTTGAACCCAGGAGGGGGAGGTTGTGGTGAGCCGAGATCGTGCTATTGCACCGCAGCCTGGCGCCTGGCGACACAGTGAGACTTTGTATCAAAAAAAAAAAAAAAAAAAAAAAAAAAAGTACCTTGAATTTACGTTACCTCCAGCAACATGAAAACAGATATTTCTAAGCTTCTTCATCACAGTGTTATTTGTAATCACAAAATACGGTATTGCAAATAAGCTAAGCAGCCATACATAGGACAGTGCTTTTGATAAACTAGTATATCCACATATCATAGACACATTCAGCCATAAAAAGGGCTGTTTGAACTGATAGGAGATAATTTCTAGAATCTATTGCTATGTAAATAGAAACAAAGTACGATAATATTTTTATAGTAGATGAGCTTTTTATTTAAAAACAAGAAAATATTTGTATATTGATTATTTGTGTAAAAACACAGGACAGCTACATGAGACAAAAACAAGATTAGTTATTAACAGGGATAGATTGGAACAGACAGAAAAACTGGGCGCTTGAGACGATCCACGGTATATGGGAAAATGACATTTCTGAGAATAACTTTTTGTTTAGTTTTGACTTTTAGAACATAGTTTCTGCATGCTCAAAAAATAAAAAAGGATAAAATGAAATAAAAAAGAAATACATCAGCCTACCTAACTTCAGATGACTAAAATAACGATACTGAAAGGGGGAGACGAACACAATATTTTGACTAAATACCCTGGGACGGAAGGCAAAAAAAGGCGTTAAAAAAAATCAAACACTGGACATCAGTTCTATTTTTCACACTAATATTCACTGATAATTCTGAATTACTTAATGTGGCCCCAAGGAACAGTAACAAATAAACTTATTGATGATACAACGTTACTGCTGATAATACTTCGCAGAGCTCTGAGACTGAGGTCCTTGATTTTAATTTGGTCTTTGAGGATTCTGTTGGCCTTTGGATATAAATCTCTTCTTAGCTGTTGAAAATTGTTGTCATTTTTATCCACACATGATAGCGTTGCTCTATTGAATTTCCCATAGGTAACAAATCAGCCTTTGGGAATAGACATATACATGATCTTGGAATTAAATTACCAACAACCAAAACACTTGTTATATGCCGATATCTGTTTACAGTTTCAGAAGAAAAACTAGTGTAGTATATTGTATTTCAATAGAATTTTACTTTCAAAACACATATGGTAGTTTAATCTATATGAGAACAAATAAATCAAATCAAGTAAAATTGATTTAAGTAATATGCATCGGTGTTTCCCAAAGTTTAGTACAATCAATTGGGAAATTTATTTTGCAAGTTAAAGTGCTTGTGCTGATTTTTAAAATGATGATATATCACAAGGAGTAAGTGAATAAATTAGGCTTAATGAATCTGAAACATTAAGCCAATTATATTCATTTAAATAAATGTCTTTATGATAGGAATTTCATAAAAATATTTATGGAATATAAATAATCACCAAAATGCTATGATTGCCAATGAACATTTAATCCATTCTATGTAATGTGTATTTTTAAATGTCTGAAAAAATAAGGCTTGGGACACTTTGCTGGACAAGAAAGATTTCATGGATAAGATTTTTTAAAAGTCAGGAATGATATGTAATTCCAGAGGTTTATGAGCTACAGTTAGAATACTTCTAATGCTACATATACTTTCACGTAAATTTATAAAGCTACATGTTGGCACATGACAGAATTTTCTAGTTGAAAACTTGCAGATAATCACTGCTATTCCGAGTTTTCTGCTGAAAAAAAAAAAATATTTTTTTGAGTATATTTATGTGCTAAACTGCTTCCCCAAGTAAATGGCAAATACCACAGTCATGTATCTATTAATTCAGTAAACCTAATTTGTAATATTTATGGAAAAATATAGGCAGAGTAATAGTAGGACCAATAGTTGTTATCTAAGTAAAGAACTTACCATCAAATAATAACGTCTTTAAAGGTTAAAAAGATGTTGCTCACACAAATATAAAGTAAGCATATGTCAAATCTTTTTAATTTCTTTATAATATTAAATATATATTATTTCTTCAAGTACTATATCATTTATAATTTATGTTTTTTACTCTTTTATGTTGCATTAATCAATTTGTGTATATCCTATTATAAATTTTAATTACTATAAAAATAATATTTTTGCATATAGTAAAAATAACCACAGAACTAATAATGATTATTTATGCCTTTCAATTCCTGTATGATATGGTTGTTTTTTTCAGTTTTTACTTCATTTTCTTTTTTTTTTTTTATTGCATTTTAGGTTTTGGGGTACATGTGCAGAACGTGCAAGATAGTTGCATAGGTACACACATGGCAGTGTGTTTTGCTGCCTTCCTCCCCTTCACCCACATTTGGCATTTCTCCCCAGGCTATCCCTCCCCATCTCCCCCCCCCCACTGTCCCTCCCCTATTCCCCCCAATAGACCCCAGTGTGTAGTACCCCCTTCCCTGTGTCCATGTGTTCTCATTGTTCATCACCCACCTATGAGTGAGAATATGTGGTATTTCATTTTCTGTTCTTGTATTCTTATGAATAGTTATTAGTACAGTCTTCGCTCTCTATTATAATAAATATTCCAGTCCGGAACAAGATTTGTATACTGTTTTCCAACTTTAATCCAGGACATTCAATAAATCGTGAGGCTTTTTCCATATCAGGCATTTCTTTTAGTTTTGCCAGCAATAGTCCTGTCCTTTAATACAGTGGCCATACTGTTTTTGATTATCGAGCAACTATTTAAAAACATTATTCTGGTTTATTTTTTTCCTCCCAGTGCACAGTTGTATTCTCTTATCTCTGGTAAGACCAAGCACACTTCCTTTTCCTAAGGATGGCTAGTAGGCAGCCCACTGTTTCTATGATTTCTGCCCACTTGCTTCACAAAGTAAGTGTACCCCATGTGTAAAGCAAACTCACCCTAGTCCTCCAGGATTTTGGTAGTTTTCATTTCCCGCAGAAACTTTTAAAAGTTTAAAATATACATATGTATAGTCCCTGTCACAGCAGCTCATTCGAGGTTCACATCACCTTTGAATAGCATCTCTCCCCATCTAGGTGCCTTAACTGGTGGGATACCCAAAACTTCTCTGGTGGCCCTTGGTTACCAAGCTCTTTGGAGTTAATTTTAAGGAGGGAAGAGCAAGAACGGTTTTACTAGGTGATACTGAAGTCAAATGTACTACTTCCTTCTTCATTTGATAAGAGAAACTTCACCTCTTTCTGAAGAATAGAGTTCTTCACCCAGTCAGGATAAAATTTATTTCATTTCTTGCTAGTCTCTTGGCATAAAGAGCCCCAAGGTTAAGGGCCCATAGTCATGGCTGAAAGTTTAATAGAACTCTTTCTATTTTCCCTTGTCAATGAGTTACCCCCTTTCAATAGGACTTCTAGAGCCAAACTACCTAAAGTTGTGGAAACAAGGATATATTCCCCAAGTTGGTCATTAAGCATAATGGTAAATAGGGCCATTCCTACTTCATTCCTTTGGTTTCAAGAGTGACACCCTGTCTAATGAGAGGGAAATGGTGATCATAGAAACTCTATTGATGTTTCTCATATAGTATGTCTCAGTTTTAAAATAGCAAGAGCAAAAAAAATTGGTTGTGATACTTATAATGGGCAAGGTAAGGTTTTAAATGCTTTAACTATAAAATCTTATTTCATATTTAAAACTACCTGTAAGTATCCATTCCTCCATTTGTCAGATGAGCAACTTGCCTACATTATCACATCCAATAAAGTTGAATGTGACACCTGAAGAGGTTAAGTCCAAAGATCTTGAACCAAACTGCTATATTATACTGTCACTGAAAACAAAGATGTTTTTAACACTATTATGTTAACCAAGAATGTTAGCTATTAGGTTATGTTAGCAGTATATAAAATTCAAATATGTCTGTCATGGAATTGGTAGCATTTTAAATAGTTTAAAATGTGGTTTTGAATATAAATTAATGGTGTTTCTATTTTGATGACGACGTAAACTACCAGATAGTCTTTATAAAAATATAGAAAGAGTATAGTATTAATTTACTTTTACTTTTTACTTTAAAAAATGTGGTTATTGTTAAAAATATATATTTATCTGAAACTTTGCTGCAGTCACTTTCTAGTTATTTATATTCAATAAAACTGTGAAAGTATAAATCTATATTATGCTATTAAAAATAGACTTTGTTAGAATGGAGACATGATTTTATGTGTCCTCCACAGATTTTGAAGATTCATCAAATGCGTAGGGCAGAAAAAGTAAATGAGACACTATTTTGAGATTTGTTTTACAAACCACAGCATAGGAAATGACAACATGACAGAATTAATTTAAATGAAAACTCTAAACCCTACTCCAAGTAAATTTAATTCATGAGGCTTCCAGTTGTTCTCAAATTTCAATTTTCTCTGAATCAACTGTGAATATTATAGATACCCACCTTGGGCTCCAGCATAGGGGTTCTGAATTATTCTCAGGTGAGACTAGGGCAATTGATCTTTTTAAACAGCTCTTAGATAATTCTAGTGTGCAGTTAGATCATGGAGAATCCTTGGTATATAATAAAATTCACATCCAAAACTTTACTTTTTGGATTTTCAAATTTATATATCACTGTTGTACATACTTTGGGGTTACATGTGATATTTTGAAATATATATATAATTTGTAATAGTGAAATCAGAGTAATTGGGATATCTGTTATCTCAAACATTTATCCATTCTTTGTGTTGCGAACATCGGAATTCTTCTCTTCTAGGTATTTTGAAGTACAAATTATACTTAACTATAATTTCCATGCTGTACTATTGAATACAAGAACTTATCTATCTAGCTAAATTTTGTACCTATTAAATGTTTTCTCTTTATTTTCCACTCCTCTCTTCCTTTCCACACTCTAGTTACCACCATTTTACTCTCTACCTGCATAAGATCCACTTTTTTAGCTCCCACACATGAGTGAGAACATGTGATATTTGTCTTTCTGTTTCGAGCTTATCTTATTTAACATGATGACTTCCAGTTCCATTCATGTTGCTGCAAATGACACAACTTAATTCATTTTATGTCTGAATAATATGCCATTGTGTGTGTATATCACATTTTTAAAATCCATTAATCCATTAATGAACACAGGTTGATTACATATCATGACTATCATGAATAACACTGCAATAAGCATGGGAACGTAAATGTCATAATGAGAATCTGATTTCCATTTTTTTTTATATATGTACCCGGCAGTGTGATTGCTGGATTGTATGACAGTTCTGTATTTTTTTTTTTTTTTTTTAGGAAATTCCATTGTGTTTTGAATGTTGGATGTACTACTTTACATTTCTACTGAGAGTACATGAGCATTCTCCTTTCTCCACATCATCACCAGCATTAGTTACTTTTTATCTTTTGGAGAAGTGCCTTTTTAACTCAGGTGAGATGATATCTCATTGTGGTTTTGATTTGCAGTTCCCTGATGATTAGTGATGTTGGGTATTTTTTCATAAACATGTTGGCCATTTCTAAGTTTTTTTGAGAAATACCTATTCAGGGTTTTACCAGTTTCTTAATCAGATTATTATTACTACTTATTAAGTTTCTTACATATTCTAGTTATTGATTCCTTGTCAGATGGATAGTTTGCAAATATTTTCTCTCATTGTGTAGATTGTTTCTGTACATTGGTAAAAGCTTCCTTTGCTGTAAGAAGGGTTTTAGCTCAGTGTAATCCCATTTGTCTGTTTCTGTACTTGTTGTTTATGCTTTTAAGGTCTTACCCCTCAGAAATATTTGCCCAGACCAATGTCCTGTAGCTTTTCACTACTATTTTCTTCTATTAGTCTCATAGTTTCATATCTTACATTTAAATCTTATCCATTTTGAGTTGGCTTTTATATGGGGTGAAAGATGAAAGTCTAGTTTCATTCTTCTGCATATACATATCATTTTGCCAGCATCATTTATTAAAGAGATGGTCTTTATCCAAGTGTGTGCTCTTGGCAACTTTGTCAAAAAGAAGTTGCCTATAAATTCTCGGATTTATTTCTAGGCTCTCTATTTTATTCTGTTGGTTTATGTGTCTCTTTTTATACCAATATCATGCAGATTTGGTTACTATAGCTTTGGCTATTGTATTTTGAAGTCAGATTCTTCTCTTGCTGAGAAATGTTTTAAGTATTTGAAGTTTTGTGGTTCCATATAAATTTAAAAAATATTTTTATATTTCTGTGAAGAATGGCATTATTATTTTGTTAAAGACTTCATCAATTCTGTACGTTGCTTTGGATAATATAGATCTTTGAACAATAACAGTTCTTCCAATTCATGATCATGGGACATCTTTCCATGTTTGAGTGTGTGTCCTCTTCAATTTCTTTCACCAGTGTTTTGTCGTTTTCCTTGTAGAGATCTATCACTTCTTTTTTTAAATATATTTCTAAGTATTAGGGTTATTTTGGCTATTACAGGTGGGATTTCTTTCTTATTTCTTTTTTTCAAATTGATCCCTGTTAGCTTATAGAAATGTTCCTGATTTTTGTATGTTTATTTTTTATCCTGCACATTCACTAAATTTGTTTATCCATTTAAGTGTTTTTTTTGTAGAATCGAGGTTTTTCTAAATATAAGATCACATCTTCTGCAATTAAGGATAATTTGACTACTACTTCCCCTGTTTGGGATATTCTTTATTTCTTTCTCTTGCCTAATTGCTTTGGCTGGCACTTCTGATGCTATGTTAAATAAAAGCAGTGAAAGTGAACATCCTTGTTTTGTTTCAGATGTTGGTAGAAAGGCTCTCAATATTATTCCTGTTGCATATGATGTTAGCTGATGTTGTTATATATGATCTTCATTGTGTTGGGGCATTTCTTTTCTACACCCATTGTGGAGGGTTTATGTCATGAAGGAATGTTGAATTTTATCAAATGTTTTTTCAGTGTTCATGTGACTTATCACATTTACATATTTGCAAGCATCCTGAGGTACACTAAAAATTAAAACAATAAACTAAAACATATTTACCAAAAAATTACTTAAGCACAACAGAAGACAGTAAAAAAAAAAAGTTATACAACTTGAAAAAAGTAACAAAATAACAGTAGTAAAGCCTTACCTATCAATAGTATGTTGAATGTAAATAGATTAAATTCTCCAAGTAAAGCTCATGTAGTGACTAAATAGATAAAATATGTAAGACATACATATATATATATATATATATATATATATATATATATATATATCTCACATATAGCACCATATATCTGCCGCTAATATTAAACATATATATATATGTTGTTTATATCAAAGATATAAGATTCATATATATATGAAGTAGGTATATAAGTGAATATATATATATATATGAGTATATAAGTGAAAGGTTCTTACAGACAGCATATATATGTGTGTAACATTAGCAGCATATATACATATATATATATATGCTATCTATAAGAAACTTGCTTTAACCTATAAAGATACACATAAATTGAAAATGATAGTGTATGCCAAATGATCAGGGGTAGCTATACATACATCAAATAAAATAGACTTTAAGTCAAAAATTGTGAAAAGAGAAAAAGAAGGTTATTATGTAATGATGAAAAGATCAATTCAGCAAGAGGATGCAACAATTGTAGATAGATATGCACCCAATACCAAGGCACCCAAATATAGAAGTCAAATATCATTAACTTTAAAGGGAGAAACAGACTTTAATATAATAGTAGTAGCAGAATTCAACACACCACTTTTGACAATTGATAGATTGTCCAGAGACAAAATCAGCAAGGAAACATTGAAATTAAATCACACTCTAAACAAATTAGACCTGACAGGCATTACAGAACATTTTACCAAACTGCTCCAGAATACACAGCTTTTTCTCATCAGCTCATGAAACATTCTCTAGTATAAACCATATTTTAGACTATAAAACAAGTCTCAACAGATTAAAAATAGTCCAAGTTTTATCAAGTAGGTTTTCTGATCACAACAAAATATAATAAGAAATCAGTAATAGGAGATATTTTGGAAACTGTGCAAATACATGGAAATTAAACAACATGCTTCTGAATGAGCAATGGGTCAATGACAATTTTTAAAAATCCTTGAAATTAAGTAAAAACAGAAATGTGTAACAGAATTATGGTATATAATAAAGATAACATAAGAAAGATCAGAGCATAAATAAATGAACTTGAGACTAAGAAAAATACAAAAGATCAACAAAATGAAAAATTGGTTTTTGGAAAGATAACCAATATTGACAAACCTTTAGCTAGATTAACTAAGAAAGAAGAGAGATGACCCATATAAATGAAATAAGATATGAAAAGGGAAATCTTACAGCTGCAGAAATACAAAAGATCATTAGAGATTATTACACCATCAGATAGGAATATCTAGAAAAAATGGATAAATTTTCTGGACACATTCAACCTACCAAGATAGTCTTCCAATTCATGATCATGGGATATCTTTCTATGTTTGAGTGTGTGTCCTCTTCAATTTCACCAGTGTTTTGTCGTTTTCCTTGTAGAGACCTATTACTTCTTTGTTTAAATATATTTCTAAGTATTAGGGTCATTTTGGCTATTATAAGTGGGATTGCTTTCTTTTTTCTTAATGACTTATAAAGAGACATGGCCTTCCGCACAATAATAGTGGGAGACTTTGACACCACATTGGTAATATTCGATGGATCAACAAGATAGAAAATTAACAGGGACATTTATGGTTAGAACTCAGACTTGGAACAAGTAAACTCAGTGAATATCTATAGAATTCTTCACCCCAGGTCTACAGAACATACATTTTTCTCAGTATCACATTACACCTACTTTGAAAGTGACAAGTAAATTAATTGGAAGTAAATCACTCTTCGGCATTTGCAGAGTATTTCACAGACTTAAATGAAATATTGGTTGGCTGTTTGTTTGTTATTTTCTTCCCTTTTTCCTTCCTGTCTCCGTTGTTAAGCACAATTATTGGCATAAAGGAGGTTTTTGATACCAATGCAATTTTGGATTGCATTCCAGCCTGGGCAATAGAGCAAGACTCCTGTTCTCTCTCCCCCTTTCTCTTTCTCTTTCTTTCTTTAAAAAAGAAAAGAAAGAATACCAATATTTTAATACATTTTATATGGTTAGTTAATAAATGTGTTTTTAAAAATGAATGGAATATTTATTTAAATTAAATATTGAAAGGTGCAATGTTACTAATTTGAATGTTTGTGCAGGAGCAAAAGTGTGTAACTTTGCATGAATTGAGGGTTTACGTTGCTAAAGACTGCCCATGTGTCGCCCTTTCAGGAAAAAATGGCAAACTCGATATTGCAAAAATTATCTTTAGTTGAGGCTTTAAATTTTCCTCTGTAAAGACTGATAGCTAAGGCCAAATTTTTGGTATTTTCTTCATACAATGTCTTTCAGTCATAAGAAAAAGCTTTCTAAAACTATATATAAATACACATAAAGTTTCCAGATAACATTTTAGAACATTAAGATTGAATAAAACTATCCATTTTTAATCCTTGTAAATTTGCTTCTTAATTTTCAAAGCAAAATATCTACTTTGTGCAATTATTTTGAGATTCTAATTAGGCACTATATTTTAAGTACCAAGTAAATGTTCTGTAATGTGCATATTTAATATATATTCAATAAATGACAGCCATTATTGATGTTGTTGTTATTGTTGATGGTATTCACCAAATAGATAATTAGTGATAAAGAATTCAAAGCTTAATATATCATAATAATATTCCCATGTATAAAATAGAAGCTTCATCAGCTACACAAGTTGCAAGTTTATAATTTTAAACATTTCATATGAATTAAATTTAACTTTATATTTGGAATTTAGATATTCCTATAAACTGTTGTTCAGTTTGGCTCAACTCTTACTCAAAAAACTAAAATAAAATAACATTACAAAAAGTAACTTTAAAAATGTTGGCATTAATATTCCTTAAGAGTTAGGCGAGTTTTAAAATATTAAATTAGTTTTCACTTCTTAAAAAATAATTATTTCTAGAAAGTTACTGTGGATTTTGATAATAACACTGAACTATAATTATGGTTCAGATGGTACTGCTATTCTTAGCTCATATTTTCATTTGTATATAATTTCATGACAAGCACCTTTTCAGGCTAGAATTTCTCACACTTTTCAAGCAAAAAATAGAATTTTTTTCTGTAGATTGTTTGCATAAGCAACAATTCACCAACTGTTAGGGTAAGAAGTGTTTTCGAAGTGCTGTGAGAAAGTTTTATTTTACTTGTTTTTTATAACTTTTAACAGTCCTTTCAATTTGTTGGTTTTATGCTTTCATTTTTATACATATTTTAAATTTTTCATAATCTAAAAATAATTTGCTAAATGTAAAAATATGTAGTAGAGATTACAGTAATTTTTTAAATTAATAAGATTTCCAATCTGGTGTCCATATCTTAAAAGAAGAATGAATAAAGAATACTATAGGACCTTTTTTTTGGTAAACCAATGTAAAACATATCATCAGTTTAATTTTATGCTTATAGATGTGTTCATGACAGTTGTTCTCTGAGGAATCAATTCATTTGTTCCTATTAAGACTCCATTAATAGGCAAGCATTCAATGGTGATAAAGCTGGCAAAAGGCCAGAACAATGGCACATGGATAAATGTGGCAGTTTGGGTTTATAGATCAACACCTGAGAGAAAGTCGTGCCTCAGGTTCTCCATAGTCAACACCTGAGAGAAAGTCGTGCCTCAGGTTCTCCATAGTCACCCTGTGGGCACTAGGGCCAAGACCTGACTGGCAGCCACAAGTCACCTAGTGTTGCTGAATAGTAAACTCTGAAGCCTGTGCATGGAATGGTAAACAATACCATGCTGAGCAATGAAATGGAGTCTGTTGATGCACGTTCTGCATTTGTCAGCTTTGCTGTGACATCTGTGAAGGGACCTTCTGGACTTTCATGGAAAAACTTTCATGGAAAAACTTTCCTATATTCAATAGTTGCTATTTGCAGATTCTGCTTGTATTTACTGTTCTACATATTTGAGTGCAGGAAAATATTGGCTCAAAAACACAGTGTCTTTGATGTCTTACAATCTATCCCAGTGCTGCTTCCCCTACTTTACACAGCCATGTAGCCAGATTAGAAATGTTGATAACTTTATTGTGACAACTTCCACATAATTTGATATAATAAATATTCTGATCACCTCCATGTAATATGATAATGACAAGAATGGTAATGATACAAGTGCATTCAATTATTAAGTACTTAGTCGTTACATACTATATTTAGCTTGTCTCCGCTTAGAATCTGTGTTCACACAGTCCTTGGATTGAAGCCTGTGATAGGCAGAATAACTCTTCCTTCTACTGGCAAATATGCCCAGATTCTAATACTAAGAACTGTTGAATATGTTTTGTTACATGGTAAGAAAAAAGGAACACTGAAAATTGAATTAAGGTTTCTAAGGTGACCTTGAGATTGATTGTGTGTGTTGGCTCAGTGTATTCCAAGAGGTAGGGAAGAAACGAAGTAGAGTGATGAAGCTTGGGAAAGACGCAACCATTGCTGGATATGAAGATGAAATAAGAACCAGGAAATCTCTATGAGCCGGAAAAGTCGAGAACATGAAGTATCTGCTACATATTACTGAATAAACAGTCCGCTGGCACCCTGATTTTAGCCCAGGGAAATACATTCTGGACTGCCAACTTCCAGAACTGTAAGAAAATAAACTTTTATCATTTTGTTTCACCAAGCTAGTGAGAATTTATTACAGCAGCGATAGGAAACTAATACAACTCATCTACACTGTGTCTACTAATGTGTATAATGGAAGAAAAATCTATGATGGCAGAAGAACGTGAACTTTTCCTTAAAATGATCATTTGTTAGATTATCAAGGATTTGATGGGCATTGCGCATATACTTCGAAAAAAAAATGATGGCTCCTTTTTAGAAAGAAAAGCCAGTGCAAATTGGGTCTGAAATGAGGAATAAAATAAATAAATAAAATAAAATTTTCAGTGGGTTAAAGGAGAAGAAAAAATATACTTTAATAACAGAATTCTCTGCTAGCACCATACATTATTATGCTATTTATCCAGCTGACCCCTAAAGAACAAGACTTGCAAAGACTGCCAAACATGGATTTTGAATTTAGGTAACCATGTGTATGGAACATATAAATGTTAATTAATCAAAGCCTTAACAATATGGCTTCATTGATAACATGCCCTGAGCACCACAATTCTCGGTTATCAGATTAAAGTATTTTTTTCTTTGTAGGCTTTGATTAAATTTGTCTTACTTAGGTCACTGCAAACCTCTCTTCTAAATGTCATTTCTATTCTGTGGTGGTAAATTTGATACTGAAGGATAACCTAGGTGTTATGAATTGAGTTGTGTCCAGCCAAATATTCACGTTTAAGCCTTAATCCCCCATAATTCAGAATGTGATTGCATTTGGAGATAGGGTCTTTAAAAAGTTCATTAATTTAAAATGATGTCATTAGACTGTATTCTAATTCAATATGATTTTTATCTTCTGATATGGTTTGGATTTTTGTCCTCACACGAATCTTATGTCAAATTATAGGCTGGATACATTGGCTCACACCTGTAATACCGGCACTTTGGAAGGAGAGGCAGGCGATTTCTTGAGGCCAGTAGTTTGAGACCAGCCTGACCAACAAAGTGAAACACTGTCTCTACTAAAAATACGAAAATTAGCTCGGCATGGTGTGCGCTCCTGCATTCCTAGCTACTCCAGAGACTGAGGCTGGAGAACCACTTGAACCTGGGAGGTGAAGGCTGCAGTGAGCTGATATCATGACACTGCGTGTTAGCCTGGGTGACAGAGTGAAGCTCTCTCTCAAAATAAAATTTAATACATTATAATAATAAAAAAGCATAATCCTCAGTTTTGGAGGAAGGGCCTGGTGGGCAGTGATTGGATTATGGGGGTGGACTTCCACCTTGATTTCTCATGATAATGAGTTATCAGGAGACCTGGTTGTTTAAAAGTGTGTAGCACCTCCATCTTTTCTTTCTTCTTCCTGCTCCAAACGTGTAGGAGGTACCTGCTTACCCTCCACCTTCTACCATGACTGTAAGTTTCCTGAGGCCTCCCAGCCATGCTTCCTCTAAAGCCCGTGGAACCATGAGCCAATTAAACCTCTTTTCTTGATAAATTACCCAGCCTCAAGTAGTTTTGTATAGAAATGCAAGAAGAAACTAATACATCCTCTTAAGAAGAGAACATTTTGGGGGCCCAAAGTGGCTCCGGCCGGATGTCGTGGCGCTTGCGAAGGCGAGGCCAAGAGTTCAAGGCCAACCAACCTCAGCAACCTTACAAGCTCTCAATGATTGGCAAAAAAAAAAAAAAAAAAAAAAGAAGAGAACATTTTGATACAGACACATACAGGGTCAAGACATTGTGAGGACACAGAGAGAAGGAAGCTATTCATAAATCAGATGCAGAGGCATGAAATAGACACATGCCTAATGGCCCTCAGAGGGATCCAACTTCCGTCACCCAGAACAGTGAGGAAATAAATTTATATTGTTTAAGCCACCCAATCTGTAGCACCTTGTTATAGCAGCCCCAGCTTACTAACACACAGGTCAAGTTGATCATATTAAAATATCAGTGCGGGGTTTTTTTCCTGTTTGTAGTTTTTAAAAAAAATTTTGTTGTTGAAAGAATAACCACAATCAGTTTGATTGAAATGTGAAAGGAAAATAAATCTCAGAACCTCAAACTCAGTAAGCCAAAGAGAAAAGTCAAACTGGGAACTGGATCCTGCAAACCTGGCTCCCACTTGATTCCTAAATAAGATGGATATAAAGATAAAGAGCTACAGGCCTCCCTCAAGTTTAGGTTATTACTCTAAAACAGCTCTGTTGAATTTCACCCAGGCAACGTAAGTAGATAGCTTATCTTCACAGGTGCAGGAAAAACTCAGTCATCCCTCGGCTCACCTGAGACAAATGGTTATCTGATGGCATTCTCTGCCTTATTGTCTATACTGCCCTATGAAAACTGTAGATTCACAGAGCCAGAAAAAGGCATGAGTAACGTTTCTTCCACTCCCTTCCCACATGAAAATTGTATATTCAGTGAAAAGCTAATCAAAGACTCCAAAGGATGCAACTGTTTTGTCTTTTTATCTACTGAAACATTTTTAAAAATATTTCTTTTCCCCCAATATCCATCCTTTCCTCTTTAAATATTGAAGTCCTAAAAGTTATCTTTGGAAAAAGGCATAGACCTCACTCCTGGGCACACATCCTTAACTTTAGGAAATAAACCTCCTAAAATGATTTGATACTTGTCAAGGTCATTTTCTTTGATTTATAAATATACTAAGCAAACCATAGGAGCTAGCAAAAACTTAAACAGTTCCAAATTAATAATAAAAATGTAAAGTAAAACAAAAACAGAGAAGCAGTGACTATGTTTTTCTGCAAAATCACTCAGAAATGAGAATGTCATAAGCCTACAGAAAAAGTATTGCATAGAGAACTTTATGGGAAACCTATGTAGGAAAAAAGAGAGTAGGTTGGCAACAGAAGGGAAGGCAAGTGCATCCAGATTGAAGTAAGAAGTCGTAAGTCTGGAACTGATAGAAAAGGAAAAATTCTTCTAGAAAAAAAAGTAGTTGAAAAAGCAACAGCACCTGACGAAGCACAATTTCCGTTACAAGCTTTGTTTTTCTTAGAATTTTGTTTTGCTTTAGAAAGCTCTGATGGGTAGCCATTGGACCACTGAAAGCAAAACGTACTTTCTTTATTGCATGTTGTAGAACCCCTGGTTTCCTTTCATCATAAAAAAGCAAAACAAAACACTGATAGATTTTGTTTCACTTTTGCTTCATTTTATTCTTTTCGTATTGCATGTTCCAGCATTAACAAAACATCTTTATTTACCGTGATGCTATTCTTTTACAAGCCGAAATAAAACTTGCAACCTTCGTTCACGGAAATCAATACTAATTGTTAGTATGATCTTATTCACCTGGTTGGCATCATGAGTTTGTGTGTGCAAATGAAGTTCAAGGATCTTCATCCTGGGGGATAACTTAAGTGTACTTTATTTGTACTTTTAGAAAATATACATATGAAAAACTTTAATATTAAATGTATACATAATGTGTAAAAGTCAAAATATAATAAAAGATGCAAAAACTGAAAAAGCGTTACTCCATTGTGTAGGGTTTTGTTTGTTTGTTTGTTTTCAACTGACGAAGAAAAATTTTATGTATTGATCACATTCAACATGACGTTTTGAAATATATAGACATTGTGGAAGGGTCAAGTAGCAATGATTAAGATGCATGACTTCATATAATCATCATATTTTGTGATAGGAACATATAAAAGCCTCACAGAGATTTTTAAAATAAAATATGTTGTTGCAAACTATGGTTACCATGTTGCACAACGAATCTGTTAAACTTAACCCTCCTGTATAAATGGCAGGTTGTATCCTTTGACTGGAATCGTTCTAAATCTACAACCCCAGTGCCTGGTAAGCAGCATTCTGTTCTCTGCTTCAGTGAGCTCAACATTTTAAGATTCCATATGTAAGTGAGATCATGTAGTGTTTGCCTTTATGTGCTCGGTTAAACATGATGTAATGTCCTCCAGAATCATTGATGTTGAAAATAACAGCATTTCTTTCCAATAGTGTTCCACTGATATTATATATATATAATATATATGACATATATTATATTATTATATATAAATATTATATATATTATAAATAATAATATTATAAAATTATTATAAATAATTATACATTATAAATAATAAAATATATTTAAAATATTATATATTATAAATAATAAAATATTATATATATAATATTTTCTTTATTCATGCATGCATTGATGAATATTTAAGTCAATTCCATGTCTTGGTGATTGTGAATAATGCTTCAATTAACACTGGAGTGCAAATACGTCTTCAACATACTGATTTCATTTTTCTTGTATGTATACCTAGTAATGGGATTGCTGTATCATATGGCAGCAGTTCTACTTTTAACATTTTGAAGAAACTCAATACTCTTTTATATAATGACTGTACTAATTTGCATTCCCACCTACAGTGTGCAAGAGTTTCCTTTTCTCCACGTACTTGCCCAAACATATCATTTATCTTTTTAATTATACTCATTTTAACAGATGTGAAGTAATATCCCATTATGCTTTTAGTTAGCATTTCTTGGATTACTAGTGATAATGAGCATTAGTTTTATACTTCTGCTGGCATGGGTATGTCTTTCTTTTGAGAAATGTCTTTTCAGGGATTTTGCCCATTTTTCAATCAGGTTATTCATTTGCTTACTATTGAGTTATTAGCATTAACCCTTTATAAGATACCTGCTTTGTAAATATTTTCTCCCATTCTGTACATTGCCTCCCAACTCTATTGAATGTTAACTTAGCTTTGCAGAAGCTTTTTAATTTGATGTAATACCATATGTCTATTTCTGTCTATTGTTGTCTGTGCTTTTGGGTTCATATATAAAAAAAAAATCATTGACAGGTCAAAAATCATTGCAAGAAAACCACTGACTCAAAAATGACTCATTTTGCTCCAAATTTTCCAAAGTAAGATGTCTTACTCTGAAAAAAAAAAAAAAAAGCCATTGTCTTTCCAATAGCCCTATGTAATCTATCCCACTTTTACCTATATAAATTTATTTTCTACTAATTTCCTCTTCATTCGCTCTGCTTTCTTCATAGGTGCTTTCTTGCTTTTTGTTAAGCATGCCAGGCCACAAGACCTACATATTGTCTCCTTTCTATGAAAGAGTCTGTTTCCCTGCAAACTGTGGAAGATTACTTTCTCTCCCTGCTTCTCTGCTCTGTATGTTCTTAAAGCACTAACATATTAGCGTTAGCCTTGCTATCTTCATTAATAATTTCCAACACTGTAGTTCACACTCCTGATTCACATTCTCCTATTCCTTTTTATTTAAACAAATTTTACATAGAACTTATTATAAACACATAATTTATACTTTTTTACTCATTTAAAAAATAGTTTTGTCTTCTAACACCAGTTTGTAAGTTGTATTATGGCAGAATTTTTGTCTTTATTTTTTACTGCTGGATCCCAAGCACCAAAAACAGCTTAATAATTTAAGTACTCAATAAGTATAAAGTGAATAATTTTCAAGTCATGCCATTTTCAATTATAATCTTGCACATTCGTCCTTGATGTGGTTTGGCTCCGTGTCCCCAACCAAATCTCAGCTTAAATCGTAAGCTCCATGTTTCAAAGGAGGGAGCTGATTGGATCATGGGGATGATGTCCCCTATGCTGTTCTCATGATAGGGGTTAAGTTCTCAGGATATCTGATGTTTTAGAAGAGGCTCCTACCACGTCACTCTCTCCTCTCTCTCTCTCTCTCCAGTTGCCATGTAAAACAAACCTGCATCCCCTTCAGCCATGATTGTAAGTTTCCTGAGGCCTCCCCAACCATGGAGAACTATGAGTCAATTAAACCTATTTTCTTTAAAATTACCCAGCTTGGGGTAGTTCTTTATAGCAGTCTGAGAACAAACTAACACAATCCTTAAGTGGCCGGGAGTGGTGGCTCATGCCTGTAATCCCAGCCCTTTGGAATGCCAAGGTGGGCAGATTACTTGAGGTCAGGAGTTTGAGAGCAGCCTGGCCAGCATGGTGAAAGCCTGTCTCTACAAAAACACAAAAATTAGCTGGGCATCATGGTGGGCACCTGTAATCCCAGCTACTCAGGAAGCTGAGGCAGGAGAATCACTTGGCCAAGGGAGGAAGAGGTTGTGGTGAGCCAAGATCGCACCGTTGAACTCCAGCCTGGGCAACAGAGCGAGATTCTGATAGAAAAGAAAAATGCTCTAAAAGTTTAGTTTTCTCCATACTCTCACTAAAGTTTTATATTATTAAATATTTTAATCTTTCCATTTGAGAGAAAATTGAAAAACAGGGAAAAGGGGAACAACGAATCACATCCAATACAGAGGTTGATTATGTTTTCCTTTTGGCCCACCTTAAATACGACTTTATCATCATGGAAAACGGAGTTTGTATAAAGTGTGTTAAGATCAG
Organism: Saguinus oedipus; assembly: GCA_031835075.1. Classification (NCBI taxonomy): domain Eukaryota; kingdom Metazoa; phylum Chordata; class Mammalia; order Primates; family Cebidae; genus Saguinus; species Saguinus oedipus. Next base: position 2,383,680 of record CM063186.1, read on the forward strand.
TGCATTGGAAACTGGCTGTATTCGTTTTCTAGGGCTTCCACAACGAAGTACCACAGACTGGTTGGTTTGGAGTACAGAAGTTTATTTTATCACAAATCTGGAGTCTGTTAGCCTGAGATCAACCCTTGGAAACAGTGGATTCTTCTAAGCCATCTTTCCTTGGCTTGTAGACAGAAGTCTTCTCCCTATGTCCACATTTCCTCTTCTTATAAGATCATATTGGATTCATAATCAATCTGATTAATCTAATTAATCGTTGGATTAATGATCTTATGTTAACTTAATGAGCTCATTAAATACTCTAGCTCCAGATATAATCACATTCTAAGGTATAAGGTATTAGGACTTCAACATATAAATTTTGGTGGGGGACACAAACTCATAAACTTGACACACAAAAGTAGTCATCCTTCTTCTTAAGGACAGTAATAAGGGTTTTTCCTCTTTAGAGTAGCTACTTTTCTGGCAGTCAGAATTCTAAGAGGACTACTAATGACCCATACCCCTCTATAAACTCCTCCTCAAAGTGTGGTGGAGTTTGTGAACTTGGTTCTAGACAGTGGAATATGGCAAAGAGGATCGAGAAGTCATCTTTATTAGGTTATAGATTACGGCATATGTTATATTAGCATCACTTCCATAATAATTATAACAGATTGGGGTGAGAGAATCTCCTGATACACTTGAAGAAGAAAGCTGTTATGAATTCTATGGTCACATGGAAACGATGCCAATGGCCTGAGAGCGTGGAGGAAAACTGTTATGAATTCTATGGTCACATGGAAACGATGCCAGTGGCCTGAGAGCGTGGAGGAAGAGCCTTCCCGAGTCAGGCCTGGGTACAGCAGCACTACCCAGAGGAGACTTCAATGCCGCCTTGTGAAACCCTCCGCAGAGACCCAGGCAAGCTGCGCTCAAACCTCTAATTTGTAAAAACTGAAGCAATAAATTGAAGTTGTTCTAAGCCACCGGTTTGATAGCAATTTGTTATGCAGGATAGAAAACAAATACATAATTGGTAAAAAAGTAAAAATGGAGAAGAATGAAGAAGACTCTGTAAGTTCTGAAGGCGTCCATAGCCGCTCACCTCTCAGTGGATCTCTAGGTCCTTTTTAGATTCTCCCTTATTATTATTTTTTTGATTAGTTTGATTTGATTCTTTCACAGAGAATGTATGAGATATCACAATTTCTTTTTTTCTGAGCAGATTTCATATTTGTCCTGCTGTCCCAGTCTCATTATTTATGAATTTTTTTGTCAGCCTTCCTCACCTAGTCCCCACCTTGAGCATTATTTCGTAAGGTTATAATTTGGGAACTATGGCTGTGGCAAGGCAGAAATTATGTGTTCTTTTCCCCTATCTAAAATTCTATCCTAATGCCAATTAAAATCTCATTTCCTCATAACCCCTAATATATATAATAAAATTATTAGATAAAACTCCAAGTTTTGAGGACTTTCAGGGTATTTTGACTTGGTGACTATCTCTGTAAAAAGTCTGTGTTTCTTAATTTGAAATTCCCAGTATTTAAGATATTAGTTTTAGACAAATGTTTTTTCTACTTACAAAATTTTCTCCAAAAATTTAGTTATTTTGTGGAGGTATGTTAATTACTACTGAGACAGTGTAAGTTATGGGTCAGGTTCGAGTTTGAAATTGGGTTCTTAGCATGTTAAAATTGTTTTAACAAAACTACCATAAACTAGGTGGCTTGTGAAAAGTAGATTATTTCTCAAAGTTCTGAGAATACTGAGAAGTCCAAGATCCAAGAACTTGAAAGTTCAGGGTCTGGTGAGGGCCCATTTCCTGGTTCACAGATGGCCTTTTTGACCTGTGTCTGACACGGTGGAAAATGTGAGAGATCTCTGGGGTCTTTTGTATAAGGGCACTAAACCGATCTATGTGGGCAACATTCTGTGACCTAATTATTTCCCAAAGACTCTATCTCCTAACCTATGCAAGATAGTTGCATAGGTTCACACGTGGCAGTGTGATTTGCTGCCTTCCTCCCCTTCACCTATATCTGGCATTTCTCCCCATGCTATCTCTCCCCAACTCCCCACCCCCCGCTGTCCCTCCCCTCTTCCCCCCAACAGATCCCAGTGTTTAGTACTCCCCTCCCTGTGTCCATGTGTTTCCAAACATTTTAATGTGATTACCTGTTTTTAAAAATTCTTAATAGAAAATAATACCTTTTTTTTTTTTGAGACAGAGTCTCGCTCTGTTGCCCAGGCTGGAGTGCACTGGTGCAGTTACGACTCATTGCAACTTCTGCCTCCTGGATTCAAGGGATTCTCCTGCCTCACCCTCCAGAGTACCTGGGATACTGGGGCTACAGGTACCCAGTGCCACTCCTGGCTTTTTTTTTTTTTTTTTTGTATTTTAGTAGAGATAGGGTTTCACCTTGTTGCACAGGCTCACAGTCCTGAGCTCAGGCAATCTGCCCGCCTCAGCCTTCCAAAGTGCTAGGATTACAGGCATAAGCCACTGTGCCCAGCCAATAATACATTTTTGATAGAAAACATGATCTATTATGACCAGCAAATAATTATAAGAATAATGAAAACAATACTTGTAATGTAAGTAATCAAATATATAAAAAAATTATGTTCAGTTTCTGATCACAATGATATCAAACTACCACATAATCAGTTAGAAATGTGTTTTTTGCTGATCATATTATGTTGTTATTTAGTTTTACATATGTAATTTATTTTGTATTTTATCAGTCAAGTATATAAAATCTGTTGGTTCAAAGTTTTAATTATGCATAATTTTAACTTCTGTCATTTCATTCTAACACAATTTTATGGAAACACTATTAAATAAAAGAAGGTATTGCTTTAGATGACATTTATGCAATTATACTTTCGTAAATATTTCTGTATCCAAGTATTCTATAATGTACTTTTCTATGAAAATGACCTGAGAGGATATATGGTAATAAAGTCCAAAAGGGCATCGTGGTTCTAGGCTGGCGAATGTACTGAAGTGGGTGAAGGGCTGTGCCTGAGAGCGCAGTCATTCTTAGCTCCTTCCCACAGACATTTCCCTACGCATTTCTCCCATCTGCTGGTTCCTAGGTTGTATTTATTTATAATAAACTGGTAAGCTAGTAGTAAAAAAAAGGGCCTCATAATTCGTCAAATGTGGAAATATATATAGCATGAGTAGATTGAATGCTTTGAAACACAGGACACTATCATAAGGGTATCAATGCTTATGGGCTTTTGTACTTTAGACCTTTCCTTTAAGTGCTTATTAAATCATTTCATGTACATGCCATCAGGTAGCTGTTTGTCCCAAAGTAATATAATTGCTGTATCTAGCTGGCTTTCCAATTACATAAATGTGACTCAACATTAGACCAAAGACAGTATAATTTAATTAAATACGCCTTAAATCCAAATTAGAGCGTAGACATAATATGTTCTTTGAAAAAAATGACATTTTAAAATAAAGAGTCATCCTATATTTGATCGTTAACAATATTTAGCAAAACTTTCAAACATGTAGGTTTTCAAATGGAATTCTTAAATATTATATAATTTGTACAGTTGCTGTCAAACTCACTTCCTGGTGAGTCCCAAAGCTTGTTACCATTCTGAGGGTCATTCCTTACATTAAAGCTTCCTTGAAACTCTCTCCAGTTACCTTAAATTATTGAAATTTCTGAAAGAAAAGGCATAAACTTATTTTATCCTTTGAGATTTTAATAAGTTTTTACAAACAACACCTTTGTTAAAAGCCTTATACTTGCAATTATTTCTAGAAAGAGATAAATGTAAAGCTATATTTCTACTGTGTTTTCTCTAATGATCAATCATAATACTTGATTAGATACTCATTTCCATACCTTAGTTCATAAGATATTTTTAATATCTTTGTTTCTACCTCAATTGAGATGGAATTACTCTGTATTTCTCTCATGTCATTCATGTTATAATTCTCATTTACTGACTTCTGTCTTCAACAGACATGATAAAGGAGAAGGAAGCAAACAATCTTAGCCATTCCTCATTAAACTATTCTCTTACCTCACTTTCCAGGCCCCAGAGTTATCATGAGCTGAAGGCTTTACAGAGAACTGCAGTGGAGTTGATAACTAAAGAGATATTGCAATGGCAATGTCAGTGAAAAACAGTAAGTAAACGCTCTGAGAAGAGTCTCTATCATCTTCTGTTACCTTTTAAGAAACAGCTGGCATCTCCTGCTGAATTTAGCCAAATCAAAGAAACTTGTTTGGTTCCTATCAGAAGACTATAGCCGTCATTCTAATGACCACTCTTAGGAGGTCCATCTCAGGAGATATTATGGAAATACACAAAGGTGTGAAAACCTAGTAGTAAAAAATTCAAACTTCAAGTTAAATACTTAGAATTAAAAGAAAAATGTTTTTATCTATTGTCCATAAAGCACATAGTTTACAAACATAATGCAGTGTTACATTAAAATTAGAACATTTATTTTGGGTCATTAGATTCTGGTATTTTTAAAGGAGAATTGATCTTCATATCCTCATTGTTTTAAAAATATTCTTTAAGTTTGTTTACACTAAGTTCTCTGGAATAGACAAAGAATTATCTTGCTTACTATATCTCAAATTCTGTGGTTCAAATAATATACTATTTTCCTCTTGTACCTCTAATAACTAATATATATCAACATGTCTTTCAGTCAGTTTATTGAATATTTACTATATACATAGTAATATTATTCTTTATTTTTTGAAAATAGTTTAGTATTTGTCATGTTTTAAATATTTATAGACAAAAATTGTGTATATTTTTATGTGCACGTTTTGAAGTATGGTGGCGTGGCTAAGCTGAGATACATCACAGTTACCATGTTGTAAGTGACATGTTGAACTCCTAAGCTCAAGCAAGCCTCCTGCCTTGGCTATCCAAAGCACTGGGATCATAGGTGTGAGCCACTGCACCTGGTTTTGTTGATACTTTCATAGCTGTGCAGAAGCTTTTTAGTTTAATATAATCTCAATGTCTACTTTTGCCTTTGCTCTCAATGCTTTTGTGTTCCTATCCAAGAATTCACTGCCCAGACCAATGTCATGGAGTTTTTCCCATATTTTCTTTGAACAATTTGGTGGTTTCACTTCTTGTTTAAGACTTTAAGCAATTTTGTTGATTTTGTATATCATGTGAGGTAGGGATCGAATTTCATTTTTATGTGTGTGATCACATTGTTTCAACATCATTTATTGAAGAGTCTGTCTTCTCCCCACTGTGTTTTCTTGACACTTTTGTCCCCAAGGAGTTGACTGTATATGTGTAGGTTTATTTCTGGGCTCTCTGTCCTGTTTCTTTGGTCTGTGTTTGTTTTTATGATACTACCACACTGATTTGATTACTATAGCTTCATATTATATTCTGAAGTCAGGTAGTGTGATGCCTCTAGCATTGTTCTTTTTGATCAAGATTGCTTTGGCTATTTGGGGGTAATTTGTAATTCTATACGAATTTGAGAATTGCATTTTCTACTTCTGTAAAGAATACCATTGGTATTTTTACAGGAATTGCATTGAATCTGAGGATTACTTTGCATAGCTAGTATGGACATTTTAACAATATTATATCTTCCAATTTATAACCATGACATATTTTTCTACTTATTTGTGGCTTATTCAATTTATTTCATCAATGCCATATACTTTTCATTGTACAGGCCTTTCTCTCTCAACTAAGTTTATTTTTAAGTATTGTATTTATGTATTTTTTAATGTATTGTGAATGGCATTGTTTTCTTAACATTTCTTCAGATAGTCCATTATTAGTGCATAGCAATGCTACTGATTTTTATATGTTGATTTTCCATCCTACAACTTTACTGAATTCATTTATTAGTTCCAACAGTTTTTTGATGAGGTCATAGGATTTCCTATACACAAAATTATATTATCTTCCAACAGGAACAATTTAACTTCATCCTACCCGATTTGGATGCCTTTTATTTAGCTGGCCTTTACTCTAGCTAGAACTTCACGTATGATATTGAATGGAAGTGGTAAGAGTGAACAACCTCGTCATATTCCTGATCTTAGAGAAAAATCTTTCCACTTTTCACTACTGAGTACACTGTTAGCTGTAGGCTTGTGACAGAGGGCCTTTAATGCATTGACATACATTTCTTCTGTATCTCGTTTGTTGACAGTTTTATCACGAAAGAAAAACAGTATTATACTTTCAAAGTGAAAAATACGAGATCAAATAAGAGTCAGTATTCAGAGTTCAAGTAATCCTTAGATACTGTTTTTGTATTTACAAGTTGAAAAAGGGTGTCCACAGAAAAATTTGGGCAACTGTAGCATTAGGAAGCATTTTTTTCAATGTTCAGCAAAATATTTGAAGATTTTGTTTTGTTTAGCCTTTAGTTCAAATTAGGTTTATTTTATGGCTTATATTTACACTATGGGAAATGCAAGCATTTTCCACTCTACTTAACTATTTATAAATGAGAAAATGTTAATTAAATGTTATCATTCATTTAAATTAGCTGGTCATTAAGAGATATTGCCAAATACCTTATTTATATGTAATGTTACATGTTTATTATAAATTTTGCCTCTATTGACTTGATTCATATGTAAATTGCCTCAGTGTAAAATTAAATTGTCAACGCCTATAATTATTAATTATGCAATTATTTTATAGGCAAATAGCAAGAAAGAAAAATAATTTTATATGTAAATAATGCCAGAAATAAATTGTAATATAATTTGCTATCCAAGTAATTATGGTTTTGATCTTCATTTATTTTGCTGTAATACTATATTATCAAAATATATAATTGAATTTATTAATAATTCATTACATAAAAGAGAGATGCATGAAACAGCTAAATTAAGGAAACCACACATCATGTCAGTGTTTTTGTAATATGGTAATAACTTCCAATGTCAAGAGTATGGTCTCTGCTTTCTTATCTAGTTAATTTATAGCTTTGTTTATAATTTGCTATCCATTTTAGGGCACAACTCCTATTTGTTTAAAAAAAAAGGGATTTAAAGTTAGCAGATATTGTAGTTTATAGCGTACTCTGTCCAGTTTAAGGTTCCCATTGTCTTTATGAAGTGCGACATTTTGTGTTTAGAAGTATTTCTGATGTCCTTTCGCAGTAATATCTTAAACTATCGCATTAGTTGTGGTATATATAACAAAAATATTTACTATGTTATTGGAAATCATAAAACACCAATGTACTAGTCTGAGAAAATGTTTCCATAATGAAGTTTAAAGAGCAAGGTATATTCAAACAGACCTGCTTTCAACGCAGGAGTCTTTCAAGTATCAGCTTCTTGTTACATAATCTAAGCCTCATCTTCCACAAATGAAATTACTTAGAAAATGTTGTGAAGATTACATACTTATATAATGTGGTCATAGCTCCAGAATCTTTAAAATCTTATTCAAATGCCACTCACTCCCTGACTGAAGATTTCCCTTATCTCTGCCACACGAGGATGAATGATCTCTCTTCCTATCAGTATTCACATAACACTTTTAACAAATCACCCTACTTGTACCTATCATTTTCAACTTCAAATTATAACTTTTTAAATTTTATAACATATTTTTGAAGGCATCAGAATATACATTATACAAATATGTAAAAAATATATAAATGGATAAATAAATAAAAATAAAATTAAATAATAGTAAAAAAGCAAATGTGAAAATTAGAGATAAATACATATAAAGAATGCAAATACAGAGACTTATTTATAAGCAGATAATAACAAATAACTACTGTTAACAAAGTAAGATAAATAGATTTAAAGTTCACAAGTATTAAAAATTAAACTAGAATTGAGATCCAACTGTTCATATAGGTAAAAATTATATTAACTTGCTTTTACAATAAAAGGCATCATCTATTAAACAGAAATAAATAAAATAAAGTAAGTTTTAATTAATTCTATAGTTGAAAGTATATTGTCTAAATTATTTTGCAATAATAGATTCTGAATATCTTTAAGCTGTAAATAGTGTAAATATTTCTAAATATTAAAGAGAACTGCTTTGTTTTATGGTATATTTATCACATGTATATGTTACCTAATACTGTTTTAATTTAAATCTCTCAGATAACAATATCTACCATTATGCTATCCAGAAAAAAATAGAGTTCTTAACCTTGAAAACTCATGTTTAAAATATTATTAATAAATATAATCCATGAAACTATATTTCAAGTGATTTATAACATTGCATTGTATCTTTGCTTTTTCTAAGGGTAACAAATATAGTCTTTAACTGTCAAAGCGATACAGTGAATAGTTTTGTCACAAGCAAGGCTTACTTAAACTTTAATTTCTGTAGCTCAATTAAAGTAAATGTAGGTAGTTGTTTGACACATAATTATAATGTTGATTAATTTCCCTGGTCTACTTCTGTGGTTGGTGTAACCAACAGAGAATGTGTTCTGTAACTAACAGAAAAGAGTTTCTGTCATTCAGGCGTAAAGTATAAGACTCTGCAGAATAATATTGCTTATTCTGTGAGCAATAGAAACACTTTCCTTTCCAGGATATTATTACTTATTTTTTGACTACTTTTCCTGCACCAATTACAGTGCATCTTCCTGGAAATATCTTTGGCTTCCTCAGAAAGATTAAAAATATGTTAACAAAGGTAAATTTTTGAGCACATTTATTTACTAATATAAAGAGCATTAGCAAGAAGAAATGTATTTCTTCTACCTTGAATATTCAGATATGTATAATTAGAGGCTGAATATTTAAGAAAGTCAGCTAAACTTTAAATATCGCATGGTCCAAAGAGATTTCAGAGTAGGTAAATATCAAATGAATAAAATCTTATTGGAACTCCATTAGTCTGATTTTATTTTTTAAGCCAATGTCTTGGTTTGCTCTGGCTTTAGGAAAATTATTACATATTTTAATTCAATATATAATTTAGTAATATTACCAGGTGTGGTGGCTCACTCCTCTAATACCAGCACTTCAGGAGGCTGAGGAGGGCAGATCACTGGAGGTCAGGATTTTCAGACTAGCCTGGCCAGCACATGGAAACCCCATCTCTACCAAAAATACAAAATTAGCTGGGCATGGTGCTGTGTGCCTGTAATCCCAGCTACTCAGGAGGCTGAGGTGAGAGAATCATTTGAACCCAGAATGCGGAGGTTGCAGTGAGCTGAGATGGCACCTTTGCACTCCACCTGAGTAACAGAGGGAGAATAACATTCATATTATTATCATTATTTAGTGATATAGATATGGTTTGGCTCTTTGACCCCACCCAAATCTCATTTTGAATTATAATCCAAATTGTAATTGGATGGGTTGGGGGAGAGACCTCCTGGGAGGTGATTAGATTATGGGGGCAGTTCCTCCCTGCCATTGTCATGACAGTGAGTTCTCATGAGACTTGATGGTTTTATAAGGAGCTTCCCTTGTTCACTCCGCATTATCTTCATCCTGCTGCCATGTGAAAGAAGGACATTTTTGCTTCCCCTGAACCATGATTGTAAGTTTCTTGAGGCCTCCCCAGCCCTGCAAAACTGAGAGTCAATTAAACCTCTTTCCTTTATATATTACCCAGTCTCAGACCGTTTTTTATCTCAAATGAGAACAGACTAGTATAGATGTCAATATCATATAAATTTTCTTATCAAACGAATCACCTTGATATGTAGAATGAAAACTGTATTGCTATTTTCAAAAATTTCAATAACAATTCATTCTTTAAAAATATATTAATTGTGAACATGTGTGCATCAATCTTTGCATTACAATGAGGCAATGAAATAGATTAAATATGAAATCACATTTTAAAACTAAAAAATAATCACATAACCAATAATATAAATGTGACCTTTTCTTGTATAAATCTATTTTGAAATTTCTCCTGAAATTAAAATTTAATTCACATTTTTGTAAAAATACAAATATATATGGTTTTATAGACTTTAAACTCATCTAATGGAAAAACAAAGTAAGAAAGCATTATCTTAGAGCTTATTTCTATGAATTCAAGGACAATAACAATCTTAGTATGTAAATAAAAGCATAAATACCCTGAATTATTGCTTATAATAACAGGCATTAATTACATTTAATGAATAGTAAGTATAGTGACTCTGGGCATGTCCGTCATGAAGAATAATTTGTTGTCTGAATCTAGCACTAAATTATTTCAGTTTATCTATAAAATGATGACACCATATAGGATGTTTAAATTCCTCTCTAGTTCTAGATTTCTATGATTTTTATATTTACTCATTTGAAGAAAGCAACAGATTATTTATTATAAATCTAAAATTTGTCCTGTGATTTCTTTGCAATAATGGTACATTATCTTGTCTTGCTAAAATCTATGATTACCTTTGTAAAATGCACATGCAAAAAAAAAAAAAAAAAAAAAAAAAAAACATGAAAATACCACGGTTAGCTAGCCACCAAAGGATTGATCTATAGTGTACAGGAGTGTAAAGAAGCCAAATATTATACAAAGCCATTACATTTTGAATTGCTTTCTGTGAGAGACTAGATAAGACAAGCAATTATTTGAGTCAAACAAAAGTAACAATAAACTACACATAGTTTATTTATAACCATTTGTCTGGAATTCATTCAGTTGTATCCTATGCAGACAGAGAGTGTCCCAAATAAATTATAATTTACATGCCATATATCTCAATAATGGGTGCAGATAATAGCATGGCCATTAAGAGAAAGTAAAAATGTTTTTAACATAAAATTCAGATTCTGTTTTTGTTTACCTTTCCATTATTTCTATTTAAGTGCTTTTATATAGTAAGAATTATAATGTACACTTATAAATAATTGAGTATTCAAGTTTTTCTATACTGATATCTGTAATATAGAAACATTTAATGTCAATTTTATAATGTTAATTATGAACAAAGGCACCAGATTGGTTACTAAACATTTGTATTGCAATTATCTTGCATGAATGGATATATTGTAATTAGTTAAAATTTACTGTCAAAGTTAATTGTGTTTGGACATGAAATACAGACCCAAAACCTTATTTGAATAATGTGATAGCCTGAAAATGGTGTCAGGTACATTGGACAGATGCACTATTAAATGTCTGTGAGAGAAGATTCCTTGCCATATAACTGTATCTGCATGTATCAGAAGTCTTGACTTTAAACTTAAGACTGATCAAGGCATGGTGAAGATACTACCAGAATGAGGGTTATGTTAAAAAAAAAGGCCATCAAAACGAAATAAAAAATAGTTTATGTAAATTGAATACCTATTTATTAACATTGGTTCCAAAAGTCTTGGCAGGATCAGTGGATAATTTTGGTCAATACATGTGTCCTTCACACAGATAGATGCTTCATACAGATAGATTACTCACCCAGTGTGAAGCATTAGCAACCTATCTGAGTTTCAAAAATATCATCAATTTCGGAGGGCATAAATAGAAACTGTGATTTATTTGATCGGCCAAACCTTATGATATATGTTATTATTACCGTTAGTTTGGTAAGTGGTCTTCCTGTGACATCCAGGCTGGAGTACAGTGAAGTGATCACAGCTTATTGCAACATGAAACTCCTGGGGTCAAGCCGTCCTCCCACCACAGCCTCCTGAATAGCTGAGACTTCAGGTGCTCACCACCATGCCCGGCTAATTTATTTTTTTCAATAGAGATGATGTCTTGTTGTATTGGTCAGGTTGGTATCCAAACTGTCCTCAAGCAATATTCCTTCCTCAGCCTCACAGAATTGTTGTTTTTCCTTTTTTAATAGCAGAAACAGTAGGAGCTCTCTGTTAAAAAAGACTGAGTAAGAAGAGCTAGATACATAAAGAACATAAGAGTTTAACAGATCTAAATGTGGAAAAGGACTCCCACAATCCATTTAAAATAAAGCTGGTTTACATGGGTGGGGTTGGGATTGGAGGTAACACCAGAGATTCTATTCTGTGACTGTAGTAGAACTATTTTTAAGCCTAGGCTAATGAGAATTTTGGGGTGCTAATTTCTATTCAGTGTACAAATAAGTTAAAATTATTTGGAAAGTTGGGATCCAGAAAAATAAGTAAAAGTTTCACAGTGAGCTAATAAATCGCAAAAATGTGTGTGTGTGTGTGTGTGTGTGTGTGTGTGTGTGTGTGGATTTAATGATATATAGATATTATTGCATTCCTATTCATAGAAAATGTTCACACTTACCTTTTGCAAATTCTTTTAGAGGATTTAAGTCTATTTCACTAACCAGGAATAAAATATGAAATTTTATTAGGTTTATATGTAGATATTTAACCACATTTTTTAAGTGCAATTATCTGCAATTTGCTTAATTTGGTGATTAGAATGAAAATACATATTCAATCTTACTTAATAACATGAATTATAGGCTTCTTTGCAGAGCACAGGTTATTCTTATGGAATAAGCTGAGAATTTCTTGATGAGTTTCCAGAAATGCTAGATATATTCTGTTTTTATCCACACTAGTCCAGTAAAACAGAAGCAACACAAAAGTGCTCATGCTCATGTGTATCTCGTTTCATAGAGTATAACTTAATCCTGAGATGAGATAAGATAAAAACAAATGTAATGTGTGTATAAGAGTTGTGACGAACCACTCGAAAATTTCAGCAGACTTAAAGAATTTTTTCTCTCCTCTTTCTTTCAGTTTGGTTTAGTCTTTTTCTAAAAATCTGTAGACAGAAATAAATAAATACCCTTTAGGTTTTTCTGTAGTGAAAATTAAATGTAAGATTGAATTACGCTCGTTCTGATAGATTCGCTTACCTTAGCAGTACAACTGAATCTTTCTTCTTGGTTCATTTCATTTCTCAATGATCTCTCTCAAAGAATTTTAGCATACACTGATACAAAATTTTTAAGGGAAACAGACTCCTATTAGCTTATTGTATGTCGCTTACATTTTTGCTTTGCGTTTAGCTCTTGTGTATATCTTCTCTTGTGTGTATCTCATCTTTTTCAGAACTATTTTTCAAAAAAATAAAACATTAAAAACTGCCTACATGAAGAAGATTGAACCAAATTCATATTACCCAGTGGAGTTGTGAACAATTTTTAGGAGTATATTTTATTGTTGTTTGTTTGTTTTAACAAACTACTGTCTTGTTGTGGAAAAGAGTCAAACTCTGTAAAATATTTGAAGAGATTTATTCTAAGCCAAATATGAAAGACCATGGCCTGTGACACAGCCCTCAGGACATACTGCGAACATGTGCCCAAGGTGATCGGGGCACAGCTTGTATTTTTTTATATTTTAGAGAGTCATGAGACATCAATCAAATACATTTAAGAAATACATTTGTTTGAAAGAAAGATGATAACAGTCCTTTCTCGAAAGAATCCCTCTTCCCGCCTGGAGACTAGACTGCCTTTGTAGGACTAACAAATTAGAAATTACCGAGTTACGCAGCTGGAGGCTGCAAAATTCTGACCCTCCCCAAATTGTTCCTGAGGATAACGTGACTATTGAAAGACCTAAGATCAGTGCTTGAGTTACTTTGCAGACCCTGAGCTTAATGGACAAGCTGGAACCACCCAGATCCATAAACTGGCTCCTCTGCTCTTGTGGCCCAGACCAAGGAACTGACTCAGTGCCAGAGGGCAGCTTTGACACCCCCCTCCTACGATTTTATCTCCCTCCCAACCAATCAGCACTCCCAACTCACTGGTGCCCCACCCACAAAATTATCCATTAAAACCCCAATTTATGCATCTTCTGGGAGACTGATTTGAATAATGATAAAACTCTGATCCCCATATAGCTGGCTTTGCATGAATTACTCTTTCTCTGTTGCGGTTCTCAGGTCATGATCGGCTGTCTGGGCAGCTGGTAAGAAGAACCCATTCGGTGACTTACAACACAGAAAAAAGATTGCAAACATTTGTGTAACCCAATTAAATAAGTTAGTCAGGTTTTCTTAAGTAGATCGGGAAAAGCTTTTATGTGAAAATCTTTAGAACTTTTTTATTGTGTTGGGACTCAGAAAACAAGAACTTAAAATTCGGCATTTGGATGTGCTGAACCGAAGAGGTAGCCTGGAGGTCTCTCTGCCCTCCCAATCTTGCCTCTCAGTCCTCTGTCTCTCCCCAGGTAAGGAATGAGGCTGTTCTCCGAAGGTTCCTTATCTACCTAGAAACCAGACACGCCAAAGAGGAACACAATTGCCTTCAATCCCCTCCCTGAAATTAAACCAGAGAAGATGAAAACTCAGATCACAGAATAAAAAACTGAAAATTAAACACTACACCTGAAACTCAAATGAACTCTGTTCTCTGGTCTCACTGAATTCCTCAAGACAATTATTTATTAACTGCTCTCTGAGCATTAGACTCATTTATTTCCCCTAATAATTATTTGTTACATTTCAAAATGGCCGTCTCCTCCTCCCTTTTTAGGAAGAATATACATTCATATTGACCTCATTAGCTTATTGGATAATTATCCTCCTGTGATTCTTTCATGTTTATGTACATTGAATACATTTGTGTGCCTTTTTCTCCTATTGGCAGTATGTTTTCAGGAAGATGGCAAAGGGGAAGCTTTCTTTTGGTCTTTACGATTGTTATGTAGGCTTTTTTGTTCGTTTGTTTGTTTTTGGGGGGGAGGTTTGAGACGAGGAGTCTCACTCTGTCATTTAGGATGGAGTGCAGTGGCGCACTCTCAGCTCACTGCAACCTCCCCCTCCCGAGTTCAAGCAATTCTCCTGCCTAAGCCTCCTGAGTGGCTGGGACTACAGGTGCGCACCACCGTATCCAGCTAATTTTTGTATTTTTGGTAGAGATGGGGTTTCACCATGTTGGCCAGGATGGTCTCAATCCCTTAACCTCGTGATCTGCCTGCCTCAGCCTCCCAAAGTTCTGAGATTACAGGATATAGGCTTTTTTTTTTTTTTTTTTTTTTTTTTGCTCTGCAGATAGATTTAGTTCTTCACATTTCTGGAAGGATCTTACTAAAGCCAAGTCTTCATAACTTTATCAAAAAACATATACCTGCAACTTAACGTTAGAGTGGGTCAACCAATAAATGAACAAACCAGGGTGAGTAAGAATATTGAGTGATGCTGGAGATACCAATACTGCTTTTGACTTGGGGAGAGAAGTAGAGATGAGGGCAAACGATCGTCTCCTAATTTCTATTTTTGTAGTGTAGAAAAACATATATTGCATCAGAATTGAAATCCAATTGATTCTAGCTACCTAAAACAATTTATGCCCAGTTTATTAATAAATATATGTTTTAAGTTATTCACTTAAGAAATTAGACATTTCATTATATAGACAAAAATTGTGTGTAATCACTCTAGTGTTATATACACACATAAACTGAAAATTATAATCATATATATATGTATATTTTGCATAAGAACTATTTCCTATCTTTAAAGGATTAAGAGAAAGAATGTTCCATATAAAATAATATTGTTTTGGGCTCAAAATAGGAGCCTCTTGTGTGTATATGCATATGGGATTCTGTGTGCCCAAATAGTAAATATCACTGACAAGTACTATTTATTTTCTCCAGTACTATTTATTTTTAGACATATTTCTAAAATAATATTTTTTTATTCTAAATAGCAAGAAGTTATCATATGATATTGTGTACTTGAATCTCAGGTATTTTGAAGGAAATAATTTTAGGTATAAATATTCAAATGTTTGTTTAACTTCATGTCCGATTTAACCTTTTTTTCCTTCATCTGCAATCTTGCACCAGACTTACAAAATCAGGGTAAAGCCTTGATGGTATGCAAAATTAACCAACAGGTTTAAATAAAAACTCATAAAAAAACTCATAAAACAATTCCAAATTTTTTAGATTTAAAATGTATCAGAAAAAAATAATCTACGTGGATTAGACATTTTCTGTATCTTTAAGAGGATTTACTGACTATTTTTTAACCTGGGTGAAGGAAAAAATGCTGACAAATACCTTCGAGCTGTTACATTGTTGAAATAAGCAAGGTCTTAGAATGTAAAATGAAATTAGTTTTAATAATATCTCTGGTTTATAAAAATTATTTTATCTCTGCCAGTTTTTGGAAGATAAATGCTACTTAGAGAATACTGAAGTTACTATGTTGGAAATTTAATGTGTGGGCTGGCACTTGGAAAGGCCAGCATAAAGGCCACATATTTTTTTGAGTAGGCTGTGCAGCCTACAAAATTGATCTGTTTAGCTCCCCAATTTGAATAATCTTGCAGATGACTCAAGCTAACAAATTCTCAAAAGTTGATGTATAAAACCAGAATACTAATTGGTGTTTTGTTTTTCCCACCAGTAAAAACTACAAAGTCAAGGCAGCTTCCTTTTTCTATCAGCTGGTGAACATGATTTTTCTCTGTGAGTGAATTCAATGGAATTTGAAGCTTTCTTGCTGATAAGTTATACTCTGTAGGCTGATTTACATGGTTTAGATCAGGGGTTCTCAAACCAGTACCTGAAGACTTGAGAGGAAATCCAATTCTCAGCCTCTGCTAATCTAGACAGATTAGAGTGAATCAGCAACTGAATCAGAATTAAATGGTAAGTCAGTGGTTACATGGCCAGAATCTGTGCTGTAACACGCGCTCTAAACTATTCTAACACATGCTAAAGTTTTAGACCCACAGTTTTAGATGGTCCAAATCAGCATTAGTCTGAAAATTCATCTTCATAAATGTGAAATAAATAATGAAGGGATAAGTAGTACATCTCCCTGGCCTCATTTGTCTCTGATTAGCACTGTAGCTACTTAAGTACTGGCAAGAGCAGCCTTCAGGATTTGTTATTAGGTTGGTTTTAATAGATTCACTCTATTTGCACTGAATATTAGTTACCATGATATCTTTTTTTACCCTTTTCGGTGATACAATATCTCTGGTTAAGTTCGCTATGTGTTGATTTACAGCTGACTCTAAGAGGCTGTCTTCCCTATGTTCAATGGCTAATATCGGCATATTATTAGGGACCCTTTTATTCCAACTTTCTTTTTTTTCTGTCTCTCCTTTTCTGTTTTTATATTTCTCCCTCTCTCGTATTTTAAATTTTTCAGATGTTAAGAGATAATCTGGAGATCTATAATTAATGCACCTTATTGCATTAAAACATATTAATAGTCAAGATATTCATAATGTTTAATCGAAAGGACTTTGACTAGGCCAAAGCATACAAAGCCACTACAATATAGAACATAGAAGAATTTTAAAAACCCAAATGCCCATCTCTGATAGACTGGACTGGGAAAATGTGGCACATATACACCATGGAATATTATGCAGCAATCAAAAATGATGAGTTTGTGTCCTTTGTAAGGACATGGATGAACCTGGAGAACATCATTCTCAGCAAACTGACACAAGAACAGAAAAAGAAATACCGCATATTCTCACTCATAGGCAGGTGACAAAAATGAGAACACATGGACACAGGGAGGGGGGTACTACACACTGGGGTCTATTGGGGGGAATAGGGGAGGGACAGTGTGGGGGGGGGAACTGGGAAGGGATAGCTTGGGGAGAAATGCCAAGTGTGGGTGAAGGGGAGGAAGGCAGCAAAACACACTGCCATGTGTGTACCTATGCAACTATCTTGCACGTTCAGCACATGTACCCCAAAACCTAAAATGCAATAAAAATTAGAAAAAAAAAGAAGAATTTTAAAAACATATTTTGAGTGACTACCTCCAGCAGCATTAACCAAAAATACATCATGAATGTGGCCTCTGGAAAAATGAACTTTTAATTCAAACTGGTACCTGTGAGCATGCTGTAGGTCAGCCCTTCATGACTCTCACATATAAATATAAAGAGAAAAAAGAAACTTCAAGAAGAGTTGCCAGTATTCCATTCCCAAGGGATTATATATATTTCTTTTGAAATATCTACACAAGAAGAGCTAAATGTATATAATCTGTGCCATTTACCCCCTTTTTTCCCATAAGTAACTAGATAAATTAACATTTCATATGAAATTATTCTAGATAATCACATTTGTAATTTAATCCTTTAAGCATGTAATGTATTTTTAAATATCAAAATATTAATCTTTGCATAGGTGTTGTATCAACTGTTTTTGGCCAAAATGTTTAAAACTATTTTAAAAATGTTTCCAATTTCTCAGAATATTAATAAATCCTATTCTTATCATAGATAAAATGTCTACATTGTTTATGGAAGTTTAACATTTATCAAATGTGTTTTACTAATTCATTGTTTTTGATATGCAAATTTAAAAAGTGATAGTTTGACAGTCTGATTGTATAACTTTGATGGTACCTGTTCCACCATTTTTAATTTGGCATTGGTATTATATTAGAAATTTTGGAAAAAAAATTAAAAATCTATAATTTAAAAACAGCATCATCAAATAGGTTTTGTCTGATAACAAAGCCCAGTTACATTTTAGGACACAGCAAGGTTATTTTTTTGAAACCATTGTTGTGGAATTAAATTGGATCTGTTAATTCATCTCTATAAAACTGTTGTGAAACATGTAAGTCACTGTATAACTCATAAAGCAGGCTGCAAATTCAGGTCTGTAACTGTTTCAGAAAGAAAAAGAGAGCCAGAAAGCAGAGAAATGTCAATGCAGCGTTTTAAAGAAAGTCTAGGAAAATGAAGGGTTGATTCTTGCTCCGGGATAATAGTGGGTTTCCCCTTTGAAGAAAAGTAGACTGTACTTTGAACCTCTCCTTTGGGATCTTTGTTTGAAATGTTAATTAGATAACTGGTTTAGCAAGGATTAGGACGAGAGCGAAACACCACGACAGCAGTATATCCTCTCCTGGGAATCTTTTCTGTTTTAGGGACTGCTGTGGTGTTTAAAATGGATGGAGTAAAAAAATGTCGCAAAATACAGATCATTGTGTTTCTGAATGTACATTAAAATTCCCAGTTGAACAAAAAATAGTTAACTTAAAAGATTATTTATATGTTGAAAATGTAAACATTTTTAAATTTAGAATACATTAAGCTATTTTTTTACCTTCATATACATTTTGAAATGATTACTAAAATCAAACTAATTAACACATCCACTGTGTGTTGTGTGTTTGTGTGTGTGTGTGTGTATGTGTGGTGAGAGCACAAGATCTGCTCTCTTAGCAATTCCTGCTAAATTGTGTGTCTTGCAACTTCTTTTATTTATTTACTTATTTGTATTTTTTGGACATAGGGTCTCACTCTGTCACCCAGACTGTACAGCCGGGGCATGATTACAGCTCACTGCAGTCTCTACTTCCTGGGCTCACACTGTCCTCTCAGCTCAGACTCCTGAGTAGGCAAGACAAAAGGCACATACTATGAAGACCAGCTAATTTTGTATCTTTTGTAGATCTGGGGTGTCTCCATTCATGTTATCCAGTCTGGTCTTGAACTCCTGGCGTCAAGCAGTTCATCCGCCTTGGCCTCCCAAAGTGCTGGGATTACAGGCCTGAAGCCCTGTGTCAAGCCATCGCAATCTCTTTACATAAGCAGTATCATTACTTCATAGGATTTTTTTAAAATCTAAAATGTATCTATAGAAACAGTATCATCTTAGTTACTGAGGTTCGGATGTACTGTTAAATGAAGTTTTGTCTAAATCTGCCTTTTGTAAGGTTTGCTTAAAGGTTTCTCTACACATAGTGAACTGTGACCTAACTGAATGTGTAACCAGACTGTAACCCACTCTTGTAACAAGTAGCCGAGTTTCAGCCAGTCAGAGAAGACATACTTCAACCACTCACAGTGTCCAAGTGTTCAAACCGTTCAGAGAAGGCAAACACTGAGTGGTAGCCAATCAGGCTGCTTCTGTAACTCCCTTCTGATTTCTGAACGTCACCTTCCGTTTCTTTTCATAAATCTTATCCATCCATGTGGCAAGACAGTATCTCTTCAAACCGGTTATGGCCGGGAAGGCTGCACAATTAGAGAATCATTCTTTGCTCAATTAAACGTCATTAAATTTAATTTATCTAAAATTTTTTTCTAACAAACTCTAAAGGCAATTTCAAATACTTAATTATATGTTAATTATTTTAACAATTATTGAGAACTTACTATGAACCATATATTGAGTATATTCGTGGACTCTAACCTTATGGACTTGATACCAGTAGAGGTATAGATATCATCACAATATGGTGTGATACATGCTTCAGTGGAAATAAGGAGAATGATGGTCCACTTGTGTATAGAGGCATTCCTAGCACTAGGTGGGAAGCATCAGAAAGGCTTTTTCTGAAAGACATCACATTGTGAGTAAAATATGAAATATGAGTTAGAATTAGGTAAAGAAAGAAAGAAGCGGCATGGAGAAAGGTCGCTATAAAAAGGAATCAGCTTTTTTGAGTCTATGTCTAAGAGAGTATTTCATATTTAAGGAACTATGGACACTTGAATTTGGCTAAAATGTTGAGTTCAGAGAGAGAGGAATAGAAAACATAATTCCAATCATGGAGATCTTGTTACAGAATCCACTCTTCATCTAAAAGCAATGGGAACTCATTCACATATTTTCCATATTAGGGGACATTGTGTTGAAGTTTGTGTTTCAGAAATTCAAATTCTGATTCCACAGATTGAAGATGAGAAATACTGAAGACAGAGCTGTCAACAGACATTCGAAGTAAGCTGGTGGAGAGACAGCAGTGTGGAGAAATAGGTAGACACAGCAGGGGACAGAAATAAATGGTCATACAAGAGAGTCATACAGGAGTTTAAATCAAGAAGTCTTGCTAACTCTGATATAGAGGCTTAAAAAATAATAATCCAGACAATTTGGGAAATACGATGGGCTTATATAGTGTCAAATATGTCTGAAAACATGAATTTATTTGCATAAATCATGTATATGAAATACACATTTCATATTACATATATAATATATACAAATATTTAAATGGTGTTTTACAAATCTTTCTTCCTTAGCTGAAATAACAGGCCACCAATGAAAACATGCAATACCTTACTAGTCTTTTGTTTATTTTAGGTTTATTGAAGTATAATTTACCAACAGCAATTTTGACTCTTTTTAAGTTGTATAATCCAATGAGTTTGGACAACTACGAGGATAAATTATGGAACAATTTCTTCACTGTAAAAAAGTTCCTCCACTTACCTTTGTAGTGAGCATCTCACCCTGCCTTCACCCAATTGTAGCTACTGATCCCATTTCAGCTCCTTCAGTTTAACCTTTTCCACACTGTTGTATAAACGGAATTACACAGAATGTAGTCTTTTTCATTTCACTGAGCATGCTGCTTTTGAGAGCCATCCATGTGGCTATGCATGCACGTGTCCCTTTTTATTACTGTCTCTTTTTATTATATATTCGATTATATAGATAAACAAATGCATTGTTATCTTAAATAATTTTATTTTATATTTTCATTATCTTTTTATTTCTGCATTTCACATTTTGGATTGTGTCCTATGTGTAAATAATAGTTATAAGAAAAGAGTTAAGCTTTACGTGTGATGCCAAGATGTCTCATTATGTGGATTATCATATAGACTATAAATCCTGAAGGGAAAAATATCCAGATTTGGATAAAATACTCATACATGACTTGGAGAAAGTGTTATTTCAAAGCAGTTCCAGTTTTTTACAATCTATCCTTATTTACATTTTTTTTTATCTTGAGATAAAGAAAATATCCCATGTTGCTACAAGCCCTGTTAGAATTTGTACCAATAAGTTATTGAGGGAATACTTTTTATCCAGGGACTTCAACTACTAGAGGGGAATTAGAGTGTTAAAGAGAGTAGATTGAATGGAGTGTAGAAGAATGGAGTGTAGTTAAAGAGAGTAGATTGAATGGAGTGTGAGCATTAGAGCCAGTTTCATGGAGTGAAACAGGGAGATAGTTACATAGCAACATCAATGAATGGAGGCAGTCATTGAATCCAGGTGCAAATTAGCCCATCTAGAGACTCGCAACCCAGTCCCAGATGATTGAGCCAACATCTTACATTATTATTCTCAGTCAGGTGCACCATGTCAATAGATTCAACATAATCAAAGACTTCTATTCTGTCTTCAAATTTAAAATCCATGCTTACCTATAGATGCTTCCCAGACTTCTGCCAATAGAGATTGTTACACTCTCTGCCTTTAGATCTTGTAAAACTTTCAGTGAATAGACGGTCTCTTTTGGGAATTACCTTTGTGCTTCCCTGTGTGGAAATCATTGGACACTAATTCTCATTGTATGCCAGGAGTCAATGAGAGACAGCACAGGTCATTCCTGAAGAGAATCAATGCCAATTTGCAAAGAATGCTGGAGGTTCAGTCTTTGAAAAACTTTAATGCAGGGGAGTCATACATTCTTTAGAAAGGTGAATACCAACATTTCTCATTCCAATGAAATACCACCAGTTTCTTCCTTGCTTGTCGTGTTTCATCATTGTTTCTCCCTTTTATTTGTCTTCTAACCTTAGATTATCTGAGTGTTAAAATTCTACTAATATTAGATTCAAGTCATTTGAATTTAAATAGCATAATACGAATTGATCCCTAAAAAGAAAATCCAACAGTAAAAGTTATAAATTGCATCTGAAATTTTGGATTTATTGTATAAATTTGGGAATAATCAATAATTACCCATGTTATCAAAAATTCAATTATTTGAAGATGTTAAAAGAAAATCACGTTTCTTTATATCTATCTAAAATGATTTTTAGAATAACCTAATTAATAGTGTGCCAAACGGAGGTATTTATCAATATGTACCATTGCAGTCATTGTCCAATCTATTTCCTAGGGTATTACAAAATCTATTGCTGTTTCTTTAAAGGTAATCCTCAGGTCTTTTATACTATAGGAATGTTGAAAAGCAATGTCAATAAAAATTGCTACATCCATGCAGCTCCAAAAGATAAAATCAAACTAAATTTTGTCTCTTGGCACAGTGTTTGTTTGTCTTAGCAGAGATAAACCATAGTTGTAGGTGCTAATTTTAGTAGCTTCTATAGTCAACCTACTAGTGCTGGTATCTATATTAGCTATTTTATAGGCAAAAAGTTAATTCTTAGTAGGATGATTATTTTCTGTTTATGTAAATAAAGTTTTAAAAGGATGAGAATAATGTGCTAATCAAAAACACAAACAATTAAGCAAAAATAAATTTATATATGTCTAATTATTTGGGTTTTAAAAGTCCACTAAGTCTTAGAATAAAATAATATGAATTTTCTATTACAAAGGATTATCCAAAAGTGAATAATTTATACATAACAATGGAATGTTGTTTTCCATTCTGATAAGGTTATAATTTAATTATAAATATAATTATAAGTATCTTATAAAGCATAATTACTTGATGCATTATTCAATACATTATACAATAGTACTATGGATAACTAATTAGTAATTAAAAGCCTGCAATTTATTTTTTTCTTTTGAAATATTAACATTAGAACTTAGAATTCATGAATTCAAGATGTCTTCATTGTTGCAACAGATGATAGTCTTTTAATACCTACATTTAATATCTACTTTTATAATAATTTGTGTATTGTTATATGTGTAATTATTAGAAAATATATACCATATTTTATAGAAAATAAGCAATTTATTTTGTTTTCCTTGAGAATGCAATGGTGTGATACCTGTATATGTAATGCATAATATATATTTATGAAACCATTCAACCATTTAATATGAAGAATGAAGTTTTCAAACGTGAAACCAAAGCCATCAAAATAAAAATTGATGATCAAACAGAAAATGAAGGTGGCTGTTTTTATGAATAATGTTATAATATGTTGTAAAAACATACTGCAGTTTGAAGAACATAAATTCATATTTTCTTGTAGTTTTTCTTTCGAAAATGTATGGATTTTTATTTCAGGGGGTTCACCTCTAGGTTTGTGACATGAGTACTTGTCTAATAAAAAGATTTGTGTTATGACTGATCCCATCACGGAGGAAGTGAGCATCGTGTCTAATAGGACGACTTTCCGCCCTTGCCCTGTCTCCTTTTCCATTCCAACCTCCTTCAGTCTCCAGTGACTGTTGTTCAAATCTTTTGGTCAGTGTGCCCCCACTGTTTAGCTCCCATTTTTAAGTGAGAACATGTGGTCTTTTGTTTTGTGCTCCTGTATTAATTCACCTAGTGAAATGGCCTCCAGCTTCATTCACGTTGCTGCAAAACACAGGATCTAATACTTCTTCATGGTTGCATATTTTGCAGCACACATGTACCATATTTTCTTTATCTAGTCCACCATTGACGGACACCTAAATTGACTCCATGTCTTAGCTATTATGAATAATGCTGCAGTGAACGTAGGAGTGCATGTGCCTTTCTGGTAGAATGATTTATTTTCCTCCGGGTATATACCCAATAATGGGAATGCTGGGTCAAATGGTAGTTCTGTTTTGAGTTCCTTGAGTAATCTCCAAACTGCTTTCCACAGTTATGGAACTAACTTACATTCCTACCAACAGTGTCTAAGTGTTCCCTCTTCTCCCCAGCCTTGTTACCATGTTATTTTTTGAGTTTTTAATAATGGCCATTCTGACTGGTGTGAGATAGTATCTCATTGTGACTTCAATTTGCATTTCTTCGATGATTAATGAGTTGAGTACCTTTTCATATGTTTGTTGGCTGCTTGTACAACTTTTGATAAGTGTCTGTTCAAGTCTTTTAATGTGATTTGTTTTGGCTTTTTGAATTGTTTAAATTCCTTATAGATTCTGGATAATAGACCTTTACTAAATGCACAGTATGCAAATATTTCACCCATTCTGTAGGTTTTCTGTTTACTCCACTGATGATTTATTTTGCTGTGCAGAAGCTCTTTAATTCAATTAAGTCTCAATTGTAATCTTTGTTGGCATTTCTTTTGAGGACTTAGTACGCAAACTTTTTGCAAAGGCCAGCATCAAGAAGGGTATTTCCTAGGTTTTCTTCCAGGTTCTTTTTTTTAAAAAAAATAGTTTTAGCACTTACATTTAAGCCTTTAATGTATTTGAGTTAATTTTTGTAAAGGGTGAGTAGTAGTGGTTCAGTTTTACTCTTCTGCATATGGTATCCAGTCATCCCAGCACCATTTATTTAATTGTCTATCCCTTCCTCACTTTATTTTTGTTGACTTGGTGGGAGATCAGAAGGTTGTCGGCATGTGGAATTATATCTGGGTTCTCCATTCCATTCCATTAGGCTGTGCGTCTGTTTTGTTATTGTTGTTGTTGTTTTATCAGTAACATCCTGTTTTGGTTACTGTAGCTTTGTAGTATAATTTGAGGTTGAAATAACATGATTTCTCCAGCTTTGCCTGTTTGCTCAGGATTTCTTGGGTGATGGCTGGCTCTTTTTTCATTTCATATGAATTTTACAATAGACATTTCAAATTCTGTGAAGAAAGACATTTGTATTTTGATAGAAATAGTGTTAAATCTGTAGACTGCTTTGGGTAGTATGAACATTTTAGTGATATTGATTCTCCCAACTGATGACCATGGAAATGGTTTTTCAGTTGTTTGTGTCATCCATGATTTCACTCAGGAATTTTTCACAGTTCCTCTTGTAGACTGATTTCTGTACATTGATTTTGTATCCTGAAACTACTTAGGTTGTTTATCAGTTCCAGGAGGCTTCTGCTGGTGTGTTTAGAGTTTTGTAGGTGCAGAATCATTTCTTCAGTGAAGACATATCATCCTACTTCCTTTTCTATTCTGATGCCTTTGAATTCTATCTCATGCATGATTACACTACCTATTTGTTGAATACGAGTGGTGAGAGTGACCATTCTTGTCTTGTTCCAGATCTCAGGGTAATGTTTACAACTTATGCCCTTCAGTATGATGTTGCCTGTGGCTTTGTCATACATGACTCTTATTATTTTGTCCCTTTGATGCCTAATTTTTTGAGGGTTTTCCTTACGATGAAGGTGTGTTGTATTTTATCAAAAGGTTTTTCTGCATCAATTGAGATAATCATAAGGTTTTTGTTTTCAATGCTGTTCATATAGTGAATTAAATTTATAAATTTGTATATGTTAAAACAAGCCTCCTGGGAATAAAACCTACCTGATCATGTTGAATTAATTTTTCTGTGCTTCCAAATTCAGTTTATTAGTATTTTGTTGAGGACTTTTGCATCTCTGTTCATCAGGGATATTAGCCTGTAATTCTCTTTTTTTGTTGCTGTTGCTTTTTTGTGACATGTTGGCATCAGAATGATGTCGGCTTTATAAAATGGGCTAGAGAAGAGTCTCTCCACCTTTGTATTTTGGAATAGTTTCAGTAGAAAAGGATTAGCTCTTCTTTGTATGTCTGGTAAAGTTCAGCTGTGAGTTCATCTGATTGGAAGGTTTTCTTTGTTGGTAGGCTTTTTAAAGATTATTGATTCAACCTTGGAACTTGATATTGGTCTATACAGGTTTAAGTGCTTCCTGCTTCAATCTTGTGGGTGTTGTAGGTGTCCAGAAATTAATTCATTTTCTCTGTATTTTCTAGTCTGTGTTTATAGTGATGTTCATAACAGTCTGTGGAATTTTTTATTTTTGTAAAATTGTTTGTAATGTGGTATTTTCATTCTGATTGTCCTTTTTGTATCTTCCTTTTTTTTTTCTTTGTTGATATGGCTAGCAATCTATCGCTCTTGTTTATCCTTTCAAATTACCAACTTCTGTTTTCATTGATTTTTTTGTATGGATTTTGGTGTCTCAATGTTGTTCAATTCTGTTCTGATTTTCGCTTTTTCTTTTCTTCTGCTAGCTCTAGCTTAGTTTCGTCTTGTTTTTCTAGCTCCTGTAAGTGTGATGTTAAATTGTTAACATGAGATTTTACTAATATCTTCAAATAAGTGTTTGGTATTACAAACTTTCTTCTCAACACTGCTTTTGCCGCATCCCACAGATGTTGGTATGTCATGTCTCTGTTTTCACTTATTTTAAATATATTATTTTAAATCTCTGACTTAATTTTGTTATTTACACAAAATTCATTCAGGAGAAATTTGCTTAATTTCCATGCAATTGTGTGGTTTTGAGAGATCTTCATGATATCAATTTCCATTTTTATTTCATTGTGGTATAAGAGTATGGTTGGCATGATTAATATTATTGAACTTAATGAGCCTTACTTCATGTCTAAGCATGTGGTTTATTAGACACAAACCACATATTTCAATGTACAAATGAGACAAATGTATATTCTGTGGTTGATAGGTATAGTATTCTATTCTGCAGATGTTCATGTGGTCCAATTGGTCAAATGTTGGATTTAAGTTCAGAAGTTCCTTGTTAGTTTTCTGCCTGAATGATCTGTCTAATATTTTCAGTAGGGTTTGCAGTTCCCTACTATTATTGTCTGGCTGCTTAAATCTTTTTCTAGGTCTAGAAGTACTTGTTTTCTGAATCCGGGTGCTCCAATGTTGGTTTTGCATGTGTTTAAGATAGTTAAGTCTTGTTTTTGCACCAAACCATTTATTATTATTTTTTCTTTCCTTTTTCTTTTTTTATTACCATGTTTCATTTAACATTTGTTTTTATCTGATATAAGAACAAACATCTTTTCTCTTTTTTATTTTTCATCTTTCGCCAACCCTTTACTTTCATACTATGGATGTTGCTGCATGTGAGATGGGTCTCTTATAGACAGACGGGTCTCTAAAAAATGAGAAAGTCTTGTTTTTTTATCTGACTTGCAACTCTTTGCCCTTTGAGTAAGTCTGGCACATTTACATTAAATATTAATATTGATATGTGAGATTGTGATCCTGTCAAAGCTCGTTGCTTTGTTGTCTCAATTGTCTAGTTACTTTAGAGGGTGTGTGGGCTGTGTACTCAATTGTGATTTTATGGCGGCAAGTGACATTCTTTTGTTTGTTTATTTCCACATTAAGAAATCCCTTTAGGATCTCTTGTAAGGCTTGTCTAATGAAAAGTCTTTGCTAAGAAATCTGCTTTTAGCCTGATGGGTTCCCGTTGTATGTGATCCGATTTTTATCTTCTCTAGCTAATGTTAAGATAACTTTTTAGCATTGACCTTGGACAATCTTATGACTATGTGCTTGGTGATATGTGTTTTCAATAGTATCTCACAGGTGTTCTCTGGATTTCTTCTGTCTGGATGTATTCCTCCCTAGGAAGATTAGGAAAGTTTTCTTGAATTGTTCTTGTAAATATACTTCCAGATTGTTTAATTTTTCTTCTTTTCTCTCAGAAATGTCAATAATTTTTAGGTGTAGTGGCTTCACATAATTCTATATTTTTGAAATAATTTGTCCTTTTTTTTTTTTAAGTGCTTTTTTCTTAGAGCCTGCCTGACTGTGCAAGTTGAAAAAACTGAACTTCCAGCTCTGACATTCTCCTGCTTGGTCTAGTTTATTGATAAAACATTTAATTGCATTTTGAAATTTCTTAAGTAAGTTCATTAATCCAGCAGGTCTGACTGATTTCGCTTAATAAGTTAATCTATTCTTTGTTTCCTGGATTGCTTTAGAAATTTATTTGTGTCCATTTTCAACCTTGTCTTGGATCTCAGTGAAGTTTCCTGCAATCCTTCCTTTGATTGCTTATCTGCCCTCCCTGGGTTTCCATTTTGGTTAAGGACCATCACTGGAAAGCTAGTGTGATTCATTTGTAATAATACAACATGCAGATTTTCCACGATGTTAGAATTATTGTGCCAGTTTCTTTTTATCCGGAGAAGTTGGCACTTCTAATTTTTGTGCAGATAGATTTTTTCTTTGCCAATATAATTTTTTTCTTTTCTCTCCATCCCCCACCCCCCAACCGAGGGTTGTGTCTATAGAGTATGTTAGGTAGTGTCTTGTGTGTTCGCTTCTATAGCCCTCTTCGTTTCTGTCAGTAGGTTTTATGTTGGGCTGTGTGTTTCAACCCACAGGTCAGTAGATTATGCTCGTCGTGCTCACAGCTGAGAGCTAACTGTAGTGCAGGCAGATGTCCAGACAGCAGAGTTCCCAGTGTCCTGAGTTTCCTATTCTACAGGGGCTGGGGAGACACAGCTACGAAGAACTGGAGCCCCTGCTTTGCCCACAAGACCCCTATAGTAAGCACAGGCACAAGCCTTGATGAAGGTGGCTGGGAGGAGCTCCTGGTGAAACGCACTGACATCTCTTTAACAGTCGGGGGGTTGCACCAGTTCCTCGTCCGAGACAGGTAGTGACCTGGACTGTCACCCTCCCACATCCCTGTTCTGGGACTTGTGACTCCTATTTCAGACACACACTGTAGTCTGTCTCCAGATTGCAGGATGGTTAAGAACCTCCAGAAATACTTGTTTTATGACTCTCCCTGAGAATGGCTTAGGGGCAGAACTTCTGTCACTCAGCCTGATACAGGTAACTTTCTGGCTTTCCTGTTCTCTGATGCGGTAGCACTGCTGCTTTGTATAAAGCAGGGGGCTCCACTTTTAAGCCCATGTGGTTGGGTGTTGTTTGTGGTGTTGGATGGTTGGGTTGACCTGGCCTCAGGCCCTGTGGGAAGTGGTCACCATTACAGTTAGAATGGGGTAGTTAGTTTCCCAGTTCACAGCCTCCTAGATGGCATTTGGGAGAGCATGTATGTGTCCTAATAGGGCATGACCAGGGTTGGGCTCACCCATGGTGTAGGTGATGGCTGTGATTGGGAGAGGCAGACTGTTTCCCAGGACACCGGCTGAACTCTCAGTAGGTGGCAGGCAGCCTGGTTAGGGGGTGGGAGCCCAAGAGAAGACCACAGGCCTATAGGAGTGTGTTTTTCAGAAGG
The DNA here is from genome assembly GCA_031835075.1 of Saguinus oedipus. NCBI lineage: Eukaryota > Metazoa > Chordata > Mammalia > Primates > Cebidae > Saguinus > Saguinus oedipus. The sequence goes on from CM063186.1 coordinate 2,413,366, forward strand.
GCTCTACTGGTGTGGCTCAGGTGGGCAGCAACCTGTGGTTATGATTCCAAAGGGATACCCATCAAGCTTTGAGATTGGCATAATTTCTAAATATGCCCTTTCAACTATTGCATTTATATAATTTTTGCATCGATTTATGAATATTTTAATAAGATTCTACTGTATGTCAACACTTCAGAAATATTACAGAATCTGCTTTGTACTTAAGTGGACTAGTAAAGCATTTTTGCATTTTAAATAGGAAAATTAAAAGTATTGAATGTTTAGGCTGACTTATATTTCATTTAAATGTTAAGTCAGAAACTATAAGCCATCTGCGCTGTTATCTTCATGAACAGTTACATATTCATATATTTATGAGAGAGAAAGTTACAAATATAGATACAGATAGAGAGGTAGCTGTATACAATATGAAAGTAGATAGATACTAGCAGAAATGCCAAGTCGTGTGTACCTATGCAACTATCTTGCACGTTCTGCACATGTACCCCAAAACCTATAATGCAATAAAAATTAAAAAAAAAAAAAGAAATGCCAAGTCTTTGAGTCAGAGTTAAAATTTTATTTACTCATAGCAATAAAGGGGGCAGTATTGATCTCCCTATGCCTGACACCCTTTAGGAAATGTGATAAAAAGCATGTGAATGAGCAGTTTTGTTTTATTTTTTTTCCCTATAGGAGAGGAATGCAGAAATGTGAATGTCTCTACTTACATTATATTAAAAAGGACCATTGTACACCCTCTTCCTCCTGAGAGAGGGAGATAATTTTAATCTCTTCAACTTAAATAATTTCTCTTATTTGAAAAAGATAGGTAAGATCCCGGGTCTTTATCTTTTGAAATTTAAATAAATCTCTCAGATATGTAACTATTTCCAATTTTATAACAGGGTTTAATCCCTTTTGAAATGTAAACACACAGGACCCTAACTCTGTAAATCCCTCCACCCTTTGCTTTCATTCAGGTCACAATCATTTAATTCTTGAAGTTCTTTTCAGGGATAAGAGAAGCATTTTTTTTTTTTTTTTTAGATAGAGTCTCCCTGTTGCCCAGGCTGGAGTGCAGTGGCAACCTAGGCTCACCACAACCTCCACCTCCCAAGTTCAAGCGATTCTCCTGACAGCCTCCTGAGTAGCTGGGACTACAGGCATGTGCCATCACACCCAGTTAATATTTGTATTTTTAGTAGAGACGGGTTTTCACCATAATGGCCAGGCTGGTCTCAAACTCTGGACATTTTGATTCACCCACCTCAGCCTCCCAATGTTCTGGGGTTACAGGCATGAGCCACTTTGACCAGCCCTTTTTATTCTTTGAATGAAATAATAAGACAGATGGCTGCAGATCTCGTACTTACAGCATGTAAAAAGCAAATATTTCTGGAGAAATGAAAATCAAGCACTTTCTATTTTTGTAACATATTAATGTTTATGTCTTAGGAAGCTAGGACTCTGTAGAAATACTAAGTAATCCAGGAAAGATTTATCTTCTTATATGAAGTACATTTTAAGGTCTCCCATAATAACCTTGTTTGTATTTATTTGTGAATTCACGAGCATATAAAAAACCACAAAATGTCTCAAGTTGAACATAAACTCTCATGACTCTGAAGATTAACTTGATAGAATATTTGCATTGAGAAAGGCTACTGGGTGTTTGCAGCTGTATTTAGAATATAGCTCTATTTCATCGAGATAGATTGTATCTCTCAGGATGGATGGTGGCAGGTTACTTATTTCTTTATTTTGAGTTTTGTTTTTAAGAAACAAAATTATATATGTTTAGTGTTTTCCTATGGAAACTAAATTCCATTATTCAGGGTGATGCTATGAATACGTTGTCATTTGTTAGCAAAGAAAGAAGGAGGGAAGGAAAGAAGGGAGAAAGAGAGCAAGGAAGGAACGGCAAAAAGAAGAGAGGAAGGAAAACTCTCTGGAAGCTGACAGCTGGTAACTGGCTGTCAGAAGCTAAGTTATGGCATTCCCAAATAAACACAAACAAACTACACAGAATATCAACAGTTTTCAGGCAAGGCCAAAAATGACAATAATAATCAGACAAGAACAAAGGACATTCTGTGATTACTAAACACCATTTTTTCTCCCTCGTCTAATATGGATGACTACATTTTTTTTAACTAATGACACATCCATTTTATGCTTTTCTTCTTTTATGTAAAATGTGTTAAAATATCAAATGATGAGTTATCTGAACTTCATTAAAGCATCTATTTTAGAATACACCTTTTTTATAAAACTTTCTGTCAAATTAACATGTTCTCCAATTGCTATTACATATTTGTATGGTTAGTCAATAAATAATTGTTTATATGCACAAAATTTAATAGACACAATGGTGGTTACCTTTGATTAGGATTTGGGAATATACAAAGACTTAAAAGTAGCATAAATGTGACCTCTAGTGTACCAGTAACTTCTAAACTTCATTAGAGTAGTGGTTATATAATTGTGTACATTTTGTAAAATGAAAATTAAATGTGCTCTTATTTGCATACTATAGGATAGTTCAGATGCTAAAATCAAACTCTTCCATCTCTGTTTTACTGAGATGCCACAGAAATTCCATGTTGTGTGTTCTCCCTGGCTTCAACAAGCTAATAAACATAACTTTGAACATTACGTACATTTCTGGTGGTTTTTGTCTGGTGTGAAGAAAGTGAAAATTTCAGATAGCAGAAGGAGTAAAATTATAGGATATGACATGGAAGCTTCCATAGATTATTTGGAGAAAAAGGTAATCGAGGCAGAGGGAGTGATGGAAAAAGCAGTAAGAGATGAAATCAGAGCTAAGAAATGATCAAATAAGTTAGGGATAGACCCTTGAAATAATAATGACTTTAAAACTTACTCTGAATAAGTTGAGAAACCATTTAAGGATTTTGATTAAAGTTTTGGTATGTGTGTCTATGGTCAGTTTTAAGAATATCACGCAAACTGTGATGGAATCATGTAAAGAGGGAGGTATGTGATCAAGGACGTTAGCCGGGAGGTTTTCGTGGCAACACGAGTGAGTTCGGCCGATAGTTAACAATTCTGATGGAAACATTCAGTGTAGCCAATAAACTTGTATCAAATTTCATTTCCCACTTCTAAGAACATTAAATGCCTGTGAATTGTTCTCATTTCTTTGTTTAGAAACGTATTTGAATAAATCTCTCCATATTGTTGTAATTAACAGACATAATGAGGATAAAATACTTCCACGTTTTTTGAAGTTTGAAAAATTTAATAATTTATTGTTATCAGCTAGTAAGGGCTTCATCATCTAAAACCATTGTGATCAATATTATTCAATACCTCTAGCTGTATCATTGGCATCTTGAAATTTGATTTAATGGAAGGAAACTAAGATGACTAATAAATACTTAAAAGAAAATCATATATTTATGCGGTAACTTTGTCCCTCAAGTGTGTAGAAAATTTTTTAAAATTGAAACTTCTTTTTAGCTGAGATAAAATAGTCTTCAACTTTCAAACAAATCTATTCTGTTGGATCAAGTCGAGATGCTTACAATATCCTTCAGGATCGTCAGTCTTCAGTTCTAGCCTCCTCTCCTGCCTCATCCTCAATAATTCATGACTTCCACTCATATTACCATCGTCAACCATGTCCTGTAGTCCTGTTACCTGAATTTTTTCTTCCCAAAACCAATTTAGGCCCCTTTACAAGGTTAGTCAATTAACATAATATATTGTCTCTTTAAAATAACATTAAATATGTTTAGACAAACATTATTGGGGTAATATAGCTTATATATCATATAGTACACAGGAGCACACTTAGTTTTGATTTTACAAAATGAACACAATTATATAATCACTACCCTAATCATGTTATCGATGTTACCAGTACCCTAGAGGTCACATTTATGCCACTTTTAAGTCCTTATATACTCCTAAACCCTCTGCAAAGGTAACCACCATTGTGTCTGTTAAATTTTGTGCATATAAACAAATATTTACTATTTAACTGTACAGACATATAATAGGCAATTGGAAAACAGATATCTGATTGAAACTATTAAGTCTATGTACATAAATATATATATCCTTGTTCCTAAACAAGAACCACTTATATTGCCATTTTTCAGTTTCTTCAACAAGGATAAGGGCAAATCCTAGATATAACACTATTAATCAAATTTTCTCTTATTACTGATAAACATAATGTTAGCCATCAAGAGATAGTGATATTTAGAATGTAGTATTCTTATTTTCTGTGACTGTCTATTCAGCTGGCTTTTTTGTCCTTGAAAACTGTGGTTTTTGTTCAGTTATAGCAAGTTTCTTGTTACTCTGATTATATCTTTTTACATTTACTACTTCACAGCAAACTGACACAAGAACAGAAAATGAAATACCACATGTTCTCACTCATAGGAGGGTGATGAACAATGAGAACACATGGACACAGGGAAGGGAGCACTACACACTGGGGTCTATTGGGGGGAATAGGGGAGGGACAGCATTGGGGGAAGCTGGGGAGGGATAGCAGGGGGAGAAATGCCAGATGTGGGTGAAGGGGAGAAAGACAGCAAATCACACTGCCACGTGTGTACCTATGCAACTATCTTGCATGTCCTGCACATGTACCCCAAAACCTAAAATGCAATAAAAAAGAAAAACAACAACAACAACAAAATAAATTTACTACTTGGCTTAAGGGGATTACATCTAGTGAAAACGTAGTGACTGTTTCGTATGTGTGTATTATTTTACTTACCAATTTATTTTTGAACTTATTTTTTTCTCTCCTATATTACTTCATGAATATTTTTTATGGTCTATGTTACCAATTCCCAAATGTTAATAAAACAATAATTAAGCATTTACCTTTGATATTGTTTTTTTCCCAAAGATGCTCAGAATACATGTATTTTACTTCTGTAGCTTTTTTTTTTTTTTTTTTTTTTTGAGACGGAGTTTCTCTCACCGCAATCTCCACCTTCTGGGTTCAAGTAATTCTCCTTCCTCAGCCTCCCGAGTAGCTGGGATTACAGGCACGCACCACCATGCCCAGCTAATTTTTGTATTTTTAGTAGAGATGGGGTTTCACCTTATTGACCAGGATGATCTCAATCTCTTGACCTCGTGATCCACCTGCCTCGGCCTCCCAAAGTGCTGGGATTATACATCTGTAGCTTTTAAGCAACAGAAAGCCAGAAAGCTTTCAAGGATATTATGACATTCATAGTTTGTTTCTTCTCAAATCTCTTCATTCATTTCCAGCAGATCATTATATTTCTATAACTATGGTGGTTTATTTTGCAGGGTCTTTTTTGGAAGTGGCATCAGCTTTGGAATAAATAATTTAAGATAGGAAAACTAGTGAAAACCTCACTAATAGAGAAAGATATGTCCACTTTGGGTATGTAATACGAGAAAATAAATAAGTATAGATGGGTTCTTTTTGTATTTATATAAATTCTAAAATGCAAAGCCTTTTGAAACATAATGATAAGATGGTACAATTTATATTTTTATTTCAAAAGATGAAAGGAATATTTTTATAATTGAATTTCACTAATCTCCTGAAACATTTTGTAATAGTAATATTATAGTAAATATACATAAATAAACTCTCAAACTGTTCTGTGGATTAAATTGATGCATAGCTACTGCAAATGACAACACACTTCCAGACATTTTAAATAATTATAGACAGATAAGTTTTCTGTTTGCTCTTTAAAACAGTAACTCATGAAATTATAAATTTTTATTACAACTGCCAACATAGTAATCTTGGGATAAATATAAATTTCCAATAATCATATTAACAAAATATCACATGTGCATGCACACACACACACACACACACACACACACCCCAAAATAACTTAGTCCTTCAATCCAACCTAACAGTCACAACTCCTCATGGAAACTATTGAGTAAAATCTTGTTTCTGAATTGTGGCATGAAGGTCAATTAATCTGGAATATGCAGTCTGTTCTATTTGAAACATCTAAAAATTCTCAATGAAATGTCAAAGCATCTGATTCTAGAAGTACAATATTATGTAGAAAATATATTTACTTCATCTATGAATTTGATTTCTGTTTAATATTTCTACATTTAATATTATGTCTCTTTTTCCTGTATCTATTTAGGTGTATGAAGAACTTCAGTAAGTTGTTTGTGTCAACTTGACTGGGCTAAGGGATACCCAGTTAGCTGGCAAAATATTATTTCCAGTTGCTGCGATGAGGGTGCCTCTGGACGAGATTGGTATTTGAATCAGTAGACTGAGACCCATCCTATGCAACGTAGGCTGGTATCATCTAGCCCTTTGAGGGTACAGATAGAATAAGAAGGTGGAGGAATGACAGATTTTTTTCTCTTGTTAAGCTAGAGCATTCATTTTCTCCTTCATTCCAACATCAGAGCTCCTAGGGCTCAGGACGTCAGAACTGGCTGAAATTACACCAGTGGCTTTCCTAGTTGTCCAGCACGCAGATGGCATATTGTGGGAATTCTAAGTCTCTATAATTGCATGAGGCAATTTCCATAATAAATCTCTTTTTATATATGCATATATTTTCTCTTGGTTTTGTTTGAAGAATGTTAAGGATCAGTTAACAGCAAAATAAAAATAAAAATTTCCCTTAATTTTTTAATTGTCTAATTTTTCTTTTTTACTTGAGGGTATTCATTTAGTTGGGAAATGTATGCTTTATGACATTGTTGCCATGATCTAGACTTTTTGCTATAGGCTGTTGATTCTGTGGTAAAAACTGTGTTTTTTGTTTGTTTGTTTGTTTGTTTTACTTTTGAAGTTTGTCTTTAAGAAACAGTAACTCATAAATACAAGTTGTAATAAGTGCAATGAAATAAAATTGCAGGTCACTATTAGAAATGGTGGTATTGGCATTCTAACAAAAAGACGTGTTCACTCACATGTTCATTGCAGCACTGTTCACAGTTGCAAGATATGGAATCAATCTAGGTGTGCATTGGTGGTGGATTCAATAAAGAAAATGTGGTACGTATACACCATGGACTACTACATAACCAAAAAGAAAGAATAAAATCATGTCTTTTGCAGCAACATGGATGCAACTGGATGCTATCATCCTAAGCAAATTAATGCAAACATAGAACACCAAATATCACATATTCTTATTTATAAATAGGAGCTACATTTTGAGTACACATGCCCATAAAGATGAGAACAATAGACACCGGTGACTCCAAAAGGAGGGAAAAAGAGAGGGGAACAATTCTGAATCTCTATGAAAGACTCTAAAATAATAATAACTAAAAGGAAGAAGCAGGAGACATACTGAAATACAAATCTAGAAAACTGGAAAAAAAAACATTTCTGTATTTTATTTTAAGGATTGACACCTGCCAAATAAGAGAATTTGAAGAAGTTATTTCATGCCCCAGGATCCAATATCTTAATTGGCAAAATGAGAATATTCCTGTGATTTCCAAGACATTTATGGATCATAAAATGAAATGTATATATGAATACTCTGTATATTTTAAGACATTAAGCAAATATAAAAAGTTAACTTAAAGGTTTAGTTGTTTTCATAAATATAATGTGTAACTTTTATTTATCATAAATTTGAGTTATTTGAAAAAATATGCCTTTTTTAGTAAAACGTCTATTTTCACAAACACAACCTTAGATTTTCTCAATTGCAAACTGATGTATCAGCAGTATCAGTATCAGCTGTACACTATTATTTTGATACGCTAAAATCTCTCAAGTTTTCATTTTATCTCATATGTTCCCTGAAACTGTTAATGCATTAAGCCCGGAGATTTGATTACTGTTGGACTGAATTTTCAGATAAATGGTATGCCAGTTCTCATCAGGATTTCTGAGTGTCTGGCAAAGAGTGACAGCTGCCTAGAGCTTATAATTTAGTGACACGTTACCTCAGTGAATGGAGCAATTTCCATAGCAAAATACATATGGAATCAAACCTTAAAGAGCTAGAAAATTCCTTAACTGATTTAAAATGAGACTAAGTATTAAAGGGACACATTTAACAATTCTGTCGTGTTTGAAGAAACATGAAATGGACAACTGAAAACATTTCTGAAAAATTGCGAGCACTTCATTCATCTTGTATTAGACCATTAGATATATAAATATATTTAAACCACACTTTAGTCTAAATAATATTCTGGAATTCACACAGTGGTTGTTTTTCTGATAGTTCTATTTTCAGTTCTTTTCAGGATTTATCAAAAATGACTTCTAAATTATTTAATTGTGCTTAATTTTGCTTCAGATTTTTTTCTATTATTGATGTAGACTTTCTCCAGAAAGTGTTTATTTCCTCCTGAGATTTTACATAAGGGTTTCTTCACTTTGACACTGTGCAGTGATGACAGTTTGGGTTGTGTAAATGCAGTTTAAAATAAGTAGAATGTTATTTAAGACAAAAATAATTACAGCTGATTATTCTGAATAGGTAGGTGACTGTGCATGGATGTTCTTCTAAAATAAATAATAGACTTTATAGAGATAAAGGGAAAGAAGACCTATATTTAACATTGGCTCTTACCGAGGAAAGAATGAAATGTTAAAAGCTCTGCTGGTTCTTTTGAACTACTAAATGCTTTGAGGCCTGACCTAGTTGGTCTTCTTATTATCACAACACCTTAATTTATTTTTGGATGAAGAAAAGTAAACCTTGAGGTTGGTACAGGATTGCACGCCAGTGGTTCTCATAAAATGAGTGCATTTCTGGATTTTGGGAATGCAGGCAGAGAGAGAAAGAGTGAAGTTTTGCATCCTCCTGACCGAAATAATAAAAAGGCAATTTGAAGAGCATGTTAATCCACAAAGTATTTTAGATGTGGAAACGCAGAAGAAGCAAAGCGCTTTAAGAAAACAGATGCTGCTGGGCGTGATGGTTCATGCCTGTATACCTAGCACTTTGGAAGGCGGAGGTGGGTGGATCACTGAGGTCAGGAGTTCAAGACCAGCCTGGAAAACATGGTTAAACTCCGTCCCTACTGAAAAAAAAATTAGCTAAGCATGATGGTGGGTGCTTGTAATCCCAGCTACTTGGGAGGTTGAGCCGGGAGAATTGCTTGAACCCAGTAGACGGTGGTTGCAGTGAGCCAAGATTGTGCCACTGTTTTTTATTTTTGAGGTGGAGTGAGACTCCGTCTGAAAAAAAAAAAAAAAAAAAAGAAAGAAAATAGATTCATGGTATGTTAGTGGCTTACTGCTCTGTTGTTCTATGTGATTCTTCTATTATTTCATAAAATTCTGTAAAAGTGTTTCACTATTCTGTTCCATACTGTTGATTAACATATCATGTAAAAATAGCTGTACCAACCCTAGTAGGCAAAGCAGGTGAGTGAAGAATTTGGAAAGAAAATACATCAAAACAAGAGAAAAAGAATTGGAATTAACTCTCTGAGATCCCTAGAGTTTAGAAGCAGAGCTGGATTTCCATTCTTTTGAGTGATGGATAATCAAATAATTTGTATTAAGTCTTAAGAGAAGGAGTTCCTTACAAAGTCTGGAGTCTCTGGAGAAATCTGAATAGCATAATTTATGTATGCAAAATAGTGTCTCTAATAATTTGTGGCAGAGATGATTTAAATATAGCTACATGATCAGTTATTGTGCTTATTTTTTTCGGAATATAGTGTGTATGTTTGGTCTAAAAAAGAATTCTTCAGGTAAGTGCAAGATTATGGATTAAGCATGATTTACAACTTCATATTAAATTCGTGTGAGCATGTATTTCGAAACAAGAATTTGTAGAGGTGGAAAAAAGTGATCCCTTTCCTCCCCGTTATAAAGGGTTCGGGTTGACACAGCTATAACAACAATCACAACAAAACGTTAACAAGAGGAAAGAATAACATATTTAGTGCTTGCACACATGTGCAGGAGTCATACCATGACGTGGTCATCATCCTATCAACCACACCTCAACCACACCTCGGCTTTTCATTGAAACTGCTCCCTGCAACCCTGATGTGACAGGCAAGCAGTCCAAACCTACGCCATCTTGGCCGCTGTGACTTGTAATAAGTAATTAAGGTCTGTAATTTCCACCCTACCCAGATAATGTGTAAACTAATGCTTATTTTGACTTCTGTGAATCACTTAAGTAACAATCGGAATGTCCAAAGTCCCCTGGGCCTCGGAATGTCTGAAGCTCCATCCCACCCCCACCCCTCACCCTCACCCCCAAGGTGGTTTATGGTCATTAAGGGTCTTGACACCCTCCTTTCGGGGCCACGGGTTGGAGAGACATGAGTCTTCCGTGGCTCCCGGCCATAAAGACCCTGTAATTTGGCATGCTTCTGTCTTGGTGTTGACTTTCTATGCTTGCTCTGGTATAACAATAGAGAATATTACAGACTCCAAAAAGAGGGCCAGATGTTTGATACTTAAATACTCTCTCCATTGAGGAGAAGGAGCTGGAGAGTAATGATTGGGCTTGAAGTCCAGAAGATGGTTTGGAAATGATTCTCTTTGGACACTGCATAGGACTGAAGGACTAAAAGTAGTTTGTGGACAAGTTACGAAAAGGTGATGGAATTGTGGAACTGTGTTGTAAACAAAGCTTCTCTTATTATGCAGATAAGATCCCCGAGTGATTCTCAGAGATGCCTTTTTAAAGATATGAAAAGTCTCTCTAGGCATGGTGAAGACTCCTCATCTCTTCTTTTCTCAGATGATTAATGTTTCCTGGTTGTTGCATGAGATTCCCACGGATGGGGATTTAAGAAAATTGCATTTTCTCAATCAGATAATGAAACTTCCCAAGAAAGCCCATCTTGGTGCTTTGGAAAAGAAAGAGATTCAGAGAGACAGGGGGCAAGGGAAAGTCAGAGAGAGACCTTGAGACTGTTTCTTTAGTTCAGCATGTCAAATGCCACACTTTGGGGCATTCTTTTATCCAATTTTACAAACCAGAATAATCCAAAGACATAGATTAACTGGCATAATAATTAGAAGCTCCTTAACTAAAACTTCACTATAAATTATTTTCTAATAAAGCCTTTTACATGAGATATCTCTGATCCCTGGCTTTGACACTGAGTAGCATTTCTAATCATAATCTTAGTAGGTCAATATAGCAGCTAATCAGAGATAGGGAACAATTACTGATGTATTGAATAATTTCTTATATTGTCTATTATTTTCTAATGTCTTTGAGGCTGTAATCACAAATAAACAAGAGAGAAATTATTTTGTACCTGGAGTCCTAGTAAAATAAATCAAACTCCCCAAAGAACTTGAATAGAGAATATTCATCATTTTTTTCTCTTCTGCAATCTCCATTCTCCTTTACAATTTAGACATTAGTCATTCAAAAATACGGAGACTTATTCTGTGATTCAGGAATAGCAGTGAGCCAAACAAGTGATAATCTCGGCTTCCAGGAGATTATATTCTGGTAACGTAAACAGACAGTAAATAAAATAAATAGAAAAATCTGAATTGAGAACTTCTACGGAAATACAAGCAGGTTAAAAGGATTTTTGCAGTTTTCAGTGACTGGGCTGTGTAACTCATGTTGTATCGAACCGAGCACAGAAAATCAACACCAAGACAAAAGTATGCCAAATTGCAGGGTTTATTGCCGGCGACCAGGGAGGACGCATGTCTCTCCTACCCATGGCCCCGTAAAAGAGGGTGGCAAGACCTTTTATACCCATAAAATCACCTTGGGGGTGAGGGGCTTCAAACATTCCGAGGGCCAATGGATTCAAATCACCTTCTGGGCGGAGATGAGGGTGAGGGGGTTCTGGATTTTTCGAGGGCCAGGGGACTATTTGACATTCTGATTGTTATTTAAAGGGTTCACAGATGCCGAGATTAACATTCGTTTACACATCGTCTGGGTGGGGTGGGATCCATAGATTTTTATTTTCTTGGCGCCAGGATGGAATTGTCTGGGGGTGCTTACTCTGGTAAACAAAGGCCAGCGACTCTGGCATTCACAGATAAGAGAAGGTATGCAGCTTTATCTCAATTTGCATCCTGCAAATAATCTAGCAGTTTACAGAAACCAAGGTTAGCAATCACTGTGAGGAGAATGGAAACAGTTTTGTTCTAACTCTAGGCCAGCTATATCACACTCATAGTGATAAGGTAATATTTAAAACAATAATCTGATCCAATCATCCTTTAAGTTAAAATATAAGCTAAGCAACTCCTAATATTTATATAGTCTTATTCTATTATGTAATTGTGTACATATGTAGTCCTCATTTCTTGTATAGAAAGAAGATCTAGGCAAGAAATTATATCCTATATATCCATTATGTTTATGCTTTACCATTGCCCACAACATTTGAGTTGATTTAAGCACATAGTGATATATTTAAAGAAATAGGGATTTCAGAGTCATCTAGAGAACTGAAGAAAATTTATCTAAGCTGATAAATGAAGGAAGAAATAAAGATGATCTTCAAAACCAATGAGAACAAAGACACAATGTACCAGCATCTCTGGGACACATTTAAAGCAGTGTCTAGAGGGAAATTTATAGCAATAAATGCTCACATGAGAAGCAAGAAAAGATCTAAAATTGACACACTATCATCAAAATTGAAAGAGCTAGAGGAACACAATCAAAAAAACTCAAAATCTAACAGAAGACAAGAAATAACTAACATCAGAGCAGAACTGAAGGAGATAGAGACACAACAAAACCCTTCAAAAATTCATAAATACAGGAGCTGTTTTTTTGAAAAGATCAATGAAATAGACTGCTAGCCAGATTAATAAAAAAGAAAAGAGAAAAGAATCAAATAGATGCAAAAAAAATGATAAAGGGGATATCACCGCCAATTCCACAGAAATACAAACTACCATCAGAGATTACTACAAACAACTCTATGCACATAAACCAGTAAACGTGAAAGAAATGGATAAATTCCTGGACACTTGCACCCTCCCAAGCCTAAACCAGAACGAAGTCAAAACCATGAATAGACCAATAACAAGGGCTGAAGTTGAGGTATCAATTAATAGCCTACCAACTGGAAAAGTCCAGGTTCAGATGGGTTCACAGCCGAATTCTAGCAGACATACAAAGAAGAGCTGGTACCACTCCTTCTGAAACTATTCTGAACAATCCAAAACCAGGGAATCCTTCCCAAATTGTTTTATGAGACCAACATCATTCTTATACCAAAACCTGGTAGAGACTCAACAAAAAAAGAAAACTTCAGGTCAATATCTATGATGAACATAGATGCAAAAATTTTCAATAAAATACTGGCAAACAAATTCTAACAGTATATCAAAAAGTTTATCATCACAATCAAGTAGGCTTCATCCTGAGGACGCTAGGCTGGTTCAACATACACAAGTCTATAAATATAATCCACCACATAAACAGAACCAAAGACAAAAACCACATGATCATCTCGACAGATGCAGAGAAGGCCTTTGACAAAATTCAACAGTGCTTTATGTTAAAATCTCTCAATAAACTAGGTTTTGATAGAAAGTATCTCAAAATAATAAAAGCTATTTATGACAGACCCACAGCCAATATCATACTGAACAGGCAAAAGCTGGAAGCATTCCCTTTGAAATCTGGCACTAGACAAGGATGCCCTCTCTCACCACAACTATTCAACATAGTATTGGAAGTTCTAGCCAGAGCTACCAGGCAAGGGAAAAAGTAAAGGAGAAAAGGAGGAAGTCAAATTGTCTCTGTTTGCAGATATCATGATTGCATATTTAGAGGATCCCATTGTCTCAACCCCAAATCTCCTGAAACTGAAAAGCAACTTCAGCAGAGTCTCAGGATACAAAATCAACATGCAGAAATCTCAAACATTCCTATACAACAACAACAGACTTAAAGAGAGCCAAATTAAGAAGGAACTGCCATTCACAATTGCTACAAAGAGAATAAAATACCTAGGAATACAACTAACAAAGGATGTTAAGGACCTCTTCAAGGAGAACTACAAACCACTGCTCAAGGATGTAAGAGAGGACAAAAACGGACAGAGAAACCTTCCATGCTCATGGTTAGGAAGAATTATTGTGAAAATGGCCATACTGCCCAAAGTAATTTATAGATTCAATGTTATCCCCATCAAGCTACCAATGACCTTGTTCACAACTGGATAAAACCACCTTAAACTTTGTATGAAACCAAAAGAGAGCCCCGAATAGCCAAGACAATCCTAAGCAAATAGAACAAAGCTGGAGGCATCACGCTACCTGACTTCAAACTATACTACAAGGCTACAGAATCAAAACAGCATGGTTCTGGTACCAAAACAGAGATATAGACCAATAGAACAGAAAAGAGGCCTCGGATGCAATGCCACACATGTACAACTATCTGATCTTTGACAAGTCTGACAAAAACAAGGAATGGGGAAAGGATTCCCTGTTTAATAAATTGTGTTGGGAAAACTGGCTAGCAGTGTACAGAAAGCAGAAACTGGACCCCTTCCTGACACCTTACACTAAAATTAACTCCAGACGGATTAAAGACTTAAACATAAGACCTAACACCATTAAAACCCTAGAAGAAAACCTAGGCAAAACCATTCAGGACATAGGAGTAGGCAAGGACTTCATGACCAAAACACCAAAAGCATTGGCAACAAAAGCCAAAATAGATAAATGAGATCTAATTAAACTCTAGAGCTTCTGTACAGCAAAATAAATATTCATTAGAGTGACCCAGCAACCACAGAATGGGAAAAACATTTTGCAATCTACCCATCTGACAAAGGGCTAATAACCAGAATCTACAAATAAATAAAAAAAATTTACAAGAAGAAAACACACAAACCCTTCCAAAAGTGGGCGAAGGATACGAACAGACACTTTTCAAAAGAAGACATGTATGAGGCCAAGAAACATGAAAAAATGTTCATCATCACTGGTTATTAGAGGAATGCAAATCAAAACCACATTGAGATACCATCTCACACCAGTTAGAATGGTGATCATTAAAAAATCTGGGGACAACAGATGCTGGAGAGGATGTGGAGAAACAGGAAAACTTTTACACTGTTGGTGGGAGTGTAAATTAGTTCAACCATTGTGGAAGACGTGTGGCGATTCCTCAAGGACCTAGAAATAGAAATTCCATTTGACCCTGAGCAATCCCATTAGTGGGTGTATATCCAAAGGATTAAAAATAGTTCTATTTTAAAGACACATGCACATGTATGTTCTTGCTGCACTGTTTACAATAGCAAAGACCTGGAACCAACCCACATGCCCATTGATGATAGACTGGACAAGGAAAATGTGGCACATATACACCATGGAATACTACACAGCCATAAAAAACAATGAGTTCCTGTCCTTTGTAGGGACATGGATGAATCTGGAAACCATCATTCTCAGTAAACTGACACAAGAACAGAAAATCAAACACTGCATGTTTGTACACATAGCGCAGGTATTGAACAATGAGAACACATGGACACAGGGAGGGGAGCATCACACACTGGGGTCTGCTGGGGGGACCAGGGAAGGAACAGCAGGGGGTAGGGAAGTTGGGGAGGGATAACATGGGGAGAAAAGCCAGATATAGGTGACGGTGGATGGAGACAGCAAACCACATTGCCATGTATGTACCTATGCAACAAACCTGTGTGTTCTCCACATGTACCCCAGAACCTAAAGTGCAATAAATTATATATATGCATATAAAGAGAGAAGAAATAAAGAATGGTTTTATGTATCACACGATAAACTTTGCAATTTTTTGTAAATGCTTAAATATTGTTCTAGCTAGACATGAATACACAATACTAAAAATAAATTTTAAATCAAGAACACTTTAACACCAAAGCTTACTAGGCAAAAAAGCTAATTTATTATAGTTATTCTTAGATATATATTTTCTTATTTTGTCCAGGTGAGGTTGCCTAATACAAGTGTAAAGGCTCCATTCTGTGTTTTGTATCTTAGCTGTTAGATTTGGTATTCGGTCTTATTTAATTTTACTATAGTAATTTAGATTTTATATTGAGAAGAAATTGATACATTATCCATTTCCTTCTATTCTAGAATGCAGAGAGAAACAAACACATCCTTTTAAAATGCCCATTCATCTTTTCAGTGGGTGACACTGAGTTAATAAGATATCCTTATGGGAAAAATACTTCCTCATATTTCACACTGTACAGAAGAAACAAATTCCAAATAGATTTCAAATATAAATCGGTGTTAAAATACAGCATTTTACAGAGAAAAACATATGGAACATCTTACTCACCATGAAGTAGGCAAATGCTTTTTTAAACAAAATGCAAATACATCTGACCAAAAATTTAAAGATTTATACACTGGACAATACTGTGAAAAATAACTTCTGTTCATCACAAGACACCATTAAATAATGAGAGAGAGCTTTATTAAATAGAATAAAATATTTCAAGAATACATGTATCTGACAAAAAACATAGCCCATAAATTATATATTATATATAATTTAGCATAAAATATATGTATAGCATAATATATATAGTACTATACTATAGTATATAGAATATATTTTGTTAAATATATAGTATAAAAATAAATAGATTTATACTATAAATATGCATGTTTATAGTAAATGTGAAAAAGCAGATAATACTTCTACAGGATCTAGCTTAGATGCATCTGTGGGAACTATGGCCATACGTATGAGACTGAATACTGGATCTACAATTCTAGACACGTGAGTTTGGAAGCCTAGACTCCTAGAGGGATAATGTTTCCGTGATAATGCATAGTAAAGGTCTATTAATGTTTCATGTTACAGTGCCACTCGGTCAAACCAGCATCTAGAAACCAAGGTACCAGAACAGGGAAAGAGCAGAGTTTTAATCCTAGCTTAGAAAATTGACCCCAGTCACTAGAGTAAAGTAGGGCTGATGTTACTCAATGGGAAGGGAAGAGTATATTTGTTACCAAGATACTCACAGTGACCTGGGATCAGATACCTAAGAGATGAGGGTCTTCGTCAACCTACAGGTAACCACACAGATAGTCAGGCCTCCCAGCACAGGTCAGTGGAGTCCAGATTGAGTGACAGAGGAGGTTAAAATGGAGTTTCATTTACAGCCTTGGAAGCTGTTGTGAGGGAATGTCATTAACTTCTCTTCCCAGGTCCACAAGGGGCAAGAACTTCCAGTGACCTGCCTGACCTGCCTTCTTCCACGTCTCTAGCCCGTAGCTTAGAGGTCTTTGTTTAACTTTTGCGTGTGCGGGCAGATAGACAGCCCAGAAATCAAAGGTCAATAACTCCAGTGGAAGTTTGAAGGAACTCCTTTCACAGGACAAAAAACTTAAATGGGGTGGGAATAACTCCATGTTGAAAGTCCCCTTCCCTCTCATCTGTGTGGACTCTGTCTCTGGATCCCCTTCTACAGCAGTGTGGCAACTGCTCTTCTTTCTCCGTTTTTTCTCTCTCTCTGCCTAAATAAATCACTTTCTGGAAAACTCTTTGGGATCTGATAGTTACTTGAATGAGCTGACTGCACCCAGCAGGTCTTCTCCCCCATTCTTGGGTGAGTGAGTGACCAAGGGCCTGGAAGAACACATCCTACTGGGGAGTAACCTGAGCCCGTCATCTGCAATTTGGTCATAGTTGGAATGGCACGGATTTTAATTCATCTTATGTTTCTTTTGCAACATTTTCCTAAGAGAAGTAGCGATAGAATCTTGGAGGATAATCCTAGAACTTTTTCTATGAAATCACTGGATTTGAGAATCAATTTTAGGAATAAAAGATGTAAAATGTGGTTGGTTTGATGTGCCTTCGTGATACTTCTACGCTGTGTCTGACCAATATCTCATAGATGAATCCATATCTGGGGCTTCCTTTTTGCTGAAGAGATACACTTTGTCCAAAGTCTCCAAGTTACAAACGTCCAGGACCTTCATCCCAAACTGGTACCATTATGAAGTCCCTCCCTGCTACAGAGCAACCTTGTAATCCTGGCTGAGGCTCTGTTGTACTTGAAAAGTGGATCAACTTCTCTCCATTCCCAAACCTCTCATTTCAAACCTCTGTTAGAGATAAAGGAGGTAAGATTTTATGAGTACCTCATTATAAATTAACATCCTAGAGTCCATTTCCCAGGGAACCTAACGTATGGCATTAAAAACACACTGCATACACATTGCGTGCACATACACACACACAGAAATCAAAACAAATTGTGGAACTGATTGGAACAAATGGAAGTTTCATGTTCATTGGTGAAAATGCCATTTTTTGGCCGGGCGGGATGGCTCAAGCCTGTAATCCCAGCACTTTGGGAGGCCAAGGCGGGTGGATCACGAGGTCAAGAGATCGAGACCGTCCTGGTCAACATGGTGAAACCCCGTCTCTACTAAAAATACAGAAAATAAGCTGGGCACGGTGGCGCGTGCCTGTAATCCCAGCAACTCAGGAGGTTGAGGCAGGAGAATTGCCTGAACCCAGGAGGCGGAGGTTGCGGTGAGCCGAGATCGCGCCATTGCACTCCAGCCTGGGTAACAAGAGCGAAACTCCGTCTCAAAAAGAAAAAAGGAAAAAAAATGCCATTTTTATACTAACTTTAAAAAGCAATTTGTTGGTGTGTCAGTCCTTTCTCATGCTGCTGATAAAGACATACAGGAGACTGGGTAACTTATAAAGGAAACAGATTCAATGGACTCACAGTTCCACACAGCTGGGAGGCCTCGCAGGCATGGCAGAGCAAAGTGATGACTCAGGTGACAGCAGGCAGGACAACATGTGCATAGCTCTCCTTTATAAAACCATCTGATCTCATTAGACTTATTCACCATCAGGAGAACAGCACAAGAAAAACCCACCCCCATGATTCAATTACCTCCCATTGGGTCTCTCCTGAGACACCTGGGGATTATTACAATTCAAGGTGAAATTTGGATCGGGAAGCAGAGCCAAACCATTTTGTTCTACCTCTGGCCACTCCCAAATTTCACATCCTCACATTTCAAAGCCAATCATGCCTTCTAAGAGTTCCCCAAAGTCTTAACTCATTCCAGCATCAACCCAGAAGTCCAAGTCCAAAGTCTCAACTGACACAAGGCAAATCCTTTTCGCCTATGAGCCTGTAAAATCAAAAGCAAGTTAGCTACTTCCTAGATACAATGGGGGTACAGGCATTGGGTAAATAGACCCATTCCAAATGGGAGACATTGGTCAAAATGAAAGGGCTACAGGCCCCATGCAAGTCAGAAATCTAGTGGGGCAGCCAAATCTTAAAGCTCTGAAATCATCTCCTTTGATTCCATGCTTCATATCCAGGTCACGCGGATACAAGAAGTGACTTCGGCAGCTCCACTCCTGTGGCTTTGCAGGGAAAACCCTTTCCCGCCTCAGCAGCTGTCATGAGCTGGCGTTGAGTGTCTGTGCTTTTCTAGGTGCCTGATGCAAGCTGTCAGTGGATCTACTATTCTGGGGGCTGAAGGATCTCTTCTCACAGCTCCCCTAGGTGGTGCCCAGTAGGGACTCTGTGTGGAGACTCCAACCCCACATTTCCCTTCTTCACTGCCCTAGCAGAGGTTCTCCATGAGGGCCCCACCGCTGCAGCAAACTTTTTACTGGGACACCCAGGCATTTCCGTACATCCTCTGAAATCTAAGTGGAGGTTCCCAAACCACAGTTCTTGACCTCTGTGTACCCATAGCCTCGACACCATGTGGAAGCTTTCAAGGCGTCGGACATGCATCCTCTGAAGCCATGACCTGAGCTGTGCCTTGGCCTCTTTTAGCCAAGGCAGGAGTGATTGGGATGCATGGTACTAAGTCTCCAGTTTGCGCACGGTGGGGAAGTCCTGGGCCCGGCCTCCAGTCCTATGATGGGAGGACTGCTAGGAGGCTCTGACACTCCCTAGAGTCATTTCCCCATTGTCTAGATGATTAACATTTGGTTCCTTGTTATTTATGCAAATTTCTGCAGCTGGCTTGAATTCATCCTCAGAAAATGGGCTGGGCCTTTGTTTTCTATTGCATCAGCCTGCAAATTTCCTGAATTTTCATATTTTGCTTCCCTTTTAAACATAAGTTTCAATTCCAAACTATATCTTTGTAAATACAAAGAACTGAAAGCTTTTAACCTCCATAATCTGTTGAGTGCTCTGCTCCTTAGACTTCCGCAAGATGCCTTAAAACATCTTCTCAAGTTCGAAGTTCCACAAATTAAGGCAAATTAAGTTCCACAAAATGCTGCCAATCTCTTTGCTAAAACGTAACAAGAGTCGCCTTTATTTCACTTCTCTACAAGTTCCTCATCTGTATCTGAGATGAGCAGCACTCAGTCAAAGCCATTCATCAAGTCTCTAAGAAGTTCCAACTTTCCCACATTTTCTTATCTTCTTCTGAGCTCTCCAAACAGTTCCAACCTCTGCCTCCTACCCAGTTCCAAAGTTGCTTCAACATGTGTGGGTATTTTTACAGCAGCACCCAACTCCTGCTACCAATTTACTCTATTAGTCCATTTTCATGCTGCTAATAAAGACATAACTGACACTGGGTAGTTTATAAAAGAAAGAGGTTTAATGAACTCACAGCTCCACTTGGCTGGGGAGGCCTCACAATCATGGCTGAAGATTATGAGCAAAGGCACATCTTACATGGCAGCAGGCAAGAGAGCAGGTGCAGGAGAATTCCCTTTATGAAACCATCAGATCTTACGAGTCTTATTCATTGTCTTGAGAACAGCACTGGTAAAACCCACCCCCATGATTCAATTGCCTCCCACTGTGTCCCTCCCATGACATTTGGAGATTATTACAATTCAAGGTGAGATTTGGGTGGAACACAGAGCCAAACCATCTCAGTTAGTATCTACTAAAGCTAAACATGTGTGTAACATATGACCCGGTCATTCATTTCTGTAGAAATGCATGTATATCACACATGCTCACCAACGTACATTCACAGTGGTGCTATAGCATGTTTTATATATTAGAGCAAAACTGGAAACTACTTAAATACCTATCTACGATATAATGAATAAATTTTTGCATATCTACAAATGCATACCATATAGCAGTGAATATTAATAAACTACAATTACAATATGGATGCCTCACATACAAATAGTGTTGAATATTAAAATTAAATATTGGTTATACTTTGAAATTTACAGCTAGAATGGAGTATAAAGGGAGAATCTGGATTTCTGGTAGTGGTCTGTTTTTATTCTGGGTGTAGAATACATTGTAGTTGTTGAATTTATAATGTCTATACTATTCTTTATGTATATTTCAAAAACAAGTTAACGTGCCCCATCTTTATTTTTGACTGAAGTATATTTTCATTTTTTCAGTGTATTTAATATTTTTAAAACAAGTGTCTTTCCATCCCATTACTGTGTAGTTCAACTCAAACACCTGTTAGTCTAAGATTCTGTACATTAACATCACAAAAACAGATATTTAGAAGATGCTGAAAAGTTAATTAACTTTATTTTTTCTATTTTCTCTGAAGATTATTACATGACAATACAGGTTTTAAACATTAAGGACCCCTACTTGTGATGTGGCATTTTAATATCAGTTTATTTGCCTAAAACACTTTTTTTCCCACTCCCCTACCAATTAACAGTTAGAATGCTACTGTTTCTCTAACATACTGCTTTAGTAAACCATGGCTTCCATGAAGTCAAATTTATTGGTTTAAGAACAAAATTATTTCTTTTTATGGGGCTGACTGTATAATTTTTTTACTTTTTATTATCTAGATATAGTTTATTTTCTCCACTAAAGTTTATTTTAGAAGAAAAATGGCTCTTTCGTCTTTGCATGATCTATAAAAAGATGCACAATGCTACTAATCAATGACAAAATGCAAAATATAGAAGTAAATTGTATGGTAAACATTTGGAGTATCACTAAATAAATATCTAAATAAATTTGATTTTTTAATGAGATAAACTCTTAATACCATTTTATAGATGAAATTAAAGAAATCTTTTTATAGTCACAGTCAACAAATTGTTCCCACTTCCTCTCCACCTTATTCCCTCACATTTTGGGAATCTTCTGTAATCATTTTCCCTTAGAAAACATCTATGTTTTTAATCTGAATCACACTAACCACACAGGAGAAAGACCTTGTCAGTTACATCACTTTATCTTTATTAAAAAAAAAAAGGCGGGGCGCGGTGGCTCAAGCCTGTAATCCCAGCACTTTGGGAGGCCGAGGCGGGAGGATCACAAGGTCAAGAGATCGAGACCATCCTGGTCAACATGGTGAAACCCCGTCTCTACTAAAGATACAAAAGATTGGCTGGGCATGGTGGCGCGTGCCTGTAATCCCAGCTACTCAGGAGGCTGAGGCAGGAGAATTGCCTGAACTCAGGAGGCGGAGGTGGCCATGAGCCAAGATCGCGCCATTGCACTCCAGCCTGGGTAACAAAAGCAAAACTCCGTCTCAAAAAAAAAAAAAAAAAAAAAAAAAAAAAAAAAAAAAAAAGAATTAGAATGAATTAAAAAAAAAAAAAAATTTTTGTTTTCAAAGAAACTGGTACATAGAAGTGATTTGCCTCCGAAACGAAATAGTCTGAAATACATGGTGTTGCAATGAAAATGATATAAGACGTTGAAAAAACAGCCCAGCGCTGCTAGGTTGTGCATTTGGAACATTTAGCTGTAATGATTTGGAAAGTAGAAAATATTCTAAATGAGCTTATGACATCAGGCAAAGCATGTGAAAAGACGGTGTTGGTATGTGAGTTAGATGCCATATGTAGGTTTTATAGGAACCATAAGAAGACGGGCTCTGAAAAAAAACAAACAACAAAAACAACAACAAAAATGCTGATGGAAAGAGTTAAAAGTAAACATAAAACATTCAGACATTCCAGAATTTGCAAGACTGGAAAATGCAGCTATCATCCCCTACTATAAAAAGATAAAATTTAGAAGTAAATTGTGTAGTAAATAGACAATATAAACTATTTCTAAATGATAGATGTAACATAATTGTTCAATGTCTTAAGATGATGTAGAAATTACTACTCTTTGATAAAATTACCCTGAGTAAAAATTCTAAAAGCATAGGTATGTTAGAAAAATGTTTAGAAACTCAGTGTATACATGTGGAGAGAAGGCACAGCTGAAAAATAATTGTTGATACAACTATTAGCACAAAAAGATGACTTGACTAAAATATATAAGAGTCAGATATATTTCAGCATCGCACTACCGAAAGTGTTCCTAAATTTAGAAAAATATTGTGATTCTTCAAGACTTGAAATATGGACACCCATCCACCATGAGCATGAAGCAAAATGAGAAATCTGAGAAATCTTTCTCTCTTCCAGTGAAATTTTCAGATGAAGCCACCGAAGTGAATGATAAAAGATGTACCGCCACGGTGGCAGCACAAGAGCCGTGGAAGAAAGAAGATTGGGGAGCTTCTCTCAGGGAGCAGAATACAAAGACCATTCTTAATCTTCAAAGTAGGAAACTTTTCAATGTTAACAAGGACCTTAGTAGAATTTTCAAATCGCTGTGGATGAGTGAATGCTGTGCATTCTTACTTCACTTATTTTCAGAAAGAAGAATTTTTTGCAGTCTTTGATTCTTACAGTACTATACTTGCTGGGGAGTAAGTGTGTTTAGCATGTAAATGTGAATATGTGTGCATAATGGGGGAAATTTTGTAGATTCTATTAGTGTTTTAAATTACTTATAGACAATTTCTATAAAGTGTAATATAACTTATTGCTACATTTAACCAAATATTTTTTAAAACTTTGTCTAATGAAATGGAAGTAGAAATGAATTATGACACATTAGAAGTTAACTTTTAAACTATTACTTCAGTCTAATAATGTTTTGTTTTTTAGTCTTCCATGAGAGTAGAATATCCTCAATAGTATCTCTCTTCACTTTGGGCCCTAAAATTACGCAAAATGAGAAACAGAGCCTCAACCAGCCCAGAATCAATATTAAACAGTATTGAGAAATAAATCTAGGTTTTATTTCCATAAAGTCATTTAAAGAAGGTTGAATCCTAGAGGAACTTTAGAAAAAGTATTGCTCAACAAGTTGAGTCCTCTGTCTAAAGTATACAAAATATGCAGTCATAAAGTAACTATTTTATCAGATACACTTTTCCAAAATACCACTTTCATTTGTCTAACGATTTCATCAGAATAGCATCTTTCTGTGTTTGTGATGAAAAAACTATTCTGAAATTCATAAGGAATTCATGTAGAGCCAAAAAGACCCCAAATAGCTAAGCCAATTCTAAGCAAAAAAATAAAGTCAGAAGCATCACATTACCTGACTTCAAGCCATACAATAAGGCTAGTGTAAGCAAAACAGTAGGGTACTGGTGCAGAACTAGACACATAGGACAATGGAACAGGATAGAGGGCCCCAAAATGAAACCACACACCTACAACCAACTGAGCTTTGACAAAGGTGACAAAAACAAATGATAGAGAATGCATACCCTATGCAATAATCTGTGCTGGTGACAAAAATACATAATAGAGAATGAATATCCTATTCAATCATCTGTGCTGGCGAAACTAGGCTGCTCCATGCAGATGAATGAAACTGGACCTCTACATTGTACCATACACAAAAGTTAACTCAATATGGATTAAAGACTTAAATGTATAGACCTCACACTATAACAATCGTGGAAGACAACCTAGGAAATACCCCTCTCAATGCTGGCGCTGACAAGTAACTTAGGACTAAACAACAACAACAAAAATCGACAACTGAGACCGAATTAAAATAAATATCTTTTGCATTGTAAAAGAAACTATCGAGAGAGTAAACAACCTGCAGAATGGGAGAAAACTTGCAAACTATGCCTCCAACAAGGACTAACATTTATTATCTAGAGAAAACTTAAACAAATGAACAATCAAATAATAAATAACTCCATTTAAAATGGGCAAAGGATGTGATCAGACACTTCTCAAAAGAAGACATAAAAGCAGCCAACAAATTTTTGGAAAAAAAAAAAAAAAAAAACAGATAAATGCAAGTCAAAACCACAGTAACTTACTATTTCACACCAGTCAGATTGGCTACTAGTAAAAGGTGAGAACGTAATAGATGTTAGCAAGGTTGCAGAGAAAACGGAACACTTATACACTGTTGGTGGAAGTGCAAATCAGTTCAGCACCTGGGCGAAGCAATCTGGAGATTTATCAAATTACTAAAAATACAATTACCATTTGACTCAGCAATCCCATTACTGGTACATTCAAAGGAAAGTAAATCATTCCACAAAAGAGACGATCTCACTCACATGTTTATTGCAGCACCGTCCACTACAGTAAAAACACGGAATTAACACAGATGCCAATCAGTGTTGGATTGGATAAAGAAAAGGTGGTATGTTTACACTGCAGAATACTATGCAGTCATATAAAGGATGCAAACATGTCCTTTTCAGCAACATGAATGCAGCCAGAGGCCATTATCTGAGGTGAAATAATGCAGAAACAGAAAACCAAACACTGCATGTTCTTGTTTATAAATGGAGCTAAACAATGGGGATACACACAGATGCAAAGATGGGAGCAATATACTCCTGGAATCCCAAACGTGGGGAGGCACAGGGCAAGGGTTGAAAACCTATCTATCGGGCAGTGTGTTCACTTCTTGGACAATGAAGCCCAAACTTCAGCATCACACACATACCCATGTTATAACCCTGCACATGTACCATATGAATTTAAAAGGAAACACTTTAAAAAAGAAGTAGAAAAGGAATTCTGAAGAATGTTAAGCCCAGATTGCTAATAATGACTCCTCGTATGTCCCCTCTCTTGAGTAACGCACCTGCAACTGCTTAACCCTTGGCTCTTTTGGCTTTGGCTTGTACCTACTTTTTTTTTCAGCACAAATAACATGCAACAGTCAAGGGAATTAATGCCAGGAAAAAAAAATGCATTCTGCTCACTATCTGAATAAACAGTGAATAAAACCGGAGAAAGTAAAGTTCTATGAATTGGAACTCATTTTTAGTACAGAACTGGCACACTGAACAAGACTGTCACTTAAACTTCTTTTCATTATGTAGAAAAATGTGTTTTCTTCTTTTATGTTTTCAATAAGATTTTTTATTTTAGTTAGAACTGGGAAGATCAGAATAATTAAATTCTTTTACTGATAATTAGGTTTATTTTTACAAAGATGTTTCTTTTGAAAATTGCCTTCCAGGTTTATTCAAAGAATAATCAGATAGATTGTTTCTCAGCTGTCAACATGACAAATCAAAACACTATGATTGGTTTTATTTCTATAAAACTTGTAAACAATGTTAAATAATGAGGTTCCCTTTACTGTTCTCTGAGAATCAAGAAATGCAGAGAAAATATTTACAGCATATTTCTTAAACCAGTGCCTCTTAAGAAACATCAGACGTTTTACAAAACAACAGTAAGTTACAATCCATACTGTCTCAGGCTTCTTTAAAACCCGTAGCATAGACACAGACACACAGATACATGCCTACTCACATGTGCATCCATGTGTGCACACACACATACAAAGTTAGAACTAAGAAGATGTCCCCTTATATGTAATACAAACCTTGTATTAAACGGGGCAGGTAAAGAAGTTGGGGTTGACCACAGCTAATTTGGAACAGTTTGTATTTAACAGGAAATGTGTAGAACACATTTAGAAAATTATAGAGGAAGAGGGGCTCAATCTTTCATACTGCTCTTACAACAAAGCCACGTTGTCAACTCTGTTTGGAGATTCCATCTTTTTTTTTTTTACTCTTTCCATTTTTTTTTTTTTTTTTTTTTTTTTTGAGACTGAGTTTTGCTCTTGTTGCCCAGGCTGGAGAGCAATGAAGAAGGAAAACCCATCTATATGCCACCTTTAAGAAACACTTAAAATAAAATGTTTGTTTAGAAGTAAGAGAATTGAACAAATATACCAATAAAACACTATTTTTATTTTATTTTATTTTACTTTATTATTATTGTTCAGACAGAGTTGTGCTCTCTTTGCCCAGGCTGGAGTACAGTGGTAAAATCTTGGCTCACTGCATCTTTTGCCTCCCAGTTTGAAGGGATTCTCATGCATCAGCCTCCTGAGTAGCTGGGATTACAGGCATGCACCACCACACCCAGATAATTTTTTCTATCTTTAGTAGAGACGGGGTTTCTCCATGTTGGTCAGGCTGATCTTAAACTCCCGACCTCAGGTGATCTGCCGACCTTGGCCTCCCAAAGTGCTGGGATTACAGGCGTGAGCCACCATGCCCAGCTAATCTTTTTTATTTGGTAAAATTATTTTCCAATTTATTTGTCGAAGATATTTTTATAAAAGAACGATTTTCTTGCCTTTTAAGAATACAGTATTGATAGGGGCAACAAACCACCACTGTGCATGCATACCTAAGTAACACACCTGCACATTCTGCACACGTGTCCTGGAACTGAAAGTAAAATTAAAAAGTAATAATAAAAATCAAAAAAATAAAGATGGACAAGAAAATACAATATTGTTTACATATTTTCTCACCACATTTTTTTGGATTGACTTTCTTCTTTAAAAGTAAAAAACAAAAGGAATTCAGAATATACTCTAGTGACAAGGGAATGACAAATGTATATATTATCCTATAGATACCTACGAATGACCCTTAGAGTCAGGCACTATTTCTCAGACTAGACAGAAAATCAGTGATTATATGTATGCTTCGTAGAGATTTTTAAAAAATACAAAAACTCTAAATGACTTTTATCTAAGGTTTCCTTGCATTCAACAATCTAGAGGTAAGATAACCTTACAAATATATTTAAGATCTGTTTTGTGTATGTGTGTTTTTAAGTGTGCTCTCTTTCTAGAGAAATTATAATTGCTCAAAGCATTCTAAATTTTCTTTAGGGTTTGCAATTTTCAGAACTCAACTATTTATAAAAGATAATATACCCAATGTGCAGATGAGATTACATTGAATCTAAGCCATTGTTTTCACATGTATGCAAGAGGTGTACCTGTGAAGAAAGTATGAACCTAGACTAGAATATGCTCAAAAGCAAAAACACTAGAGTAGCATTTTAAAAATATGTAGACAATAGGGAAAAACCTAAATTAATGAGGTCTCCCTTAAAACTGGGAAAACAAAACAGTATTTAGTTGTCTTCGATATTAATGACCAGAAGGCTCTATCTAGTCGATATTTATTGAGTTCCATCAAGAATACTGAGTTTAAACTGCCAAACATTTTTAGATACTTATTGTTCATAAATAAATAATAACTCAACAAATACAAGTTAGAATCAAAAACATTTTTAATATAAAATGTGTTATTATATACTTTAAGTTCTGGGACACACATGTAGAATGGGCAGGTTTGTTACATAGGTGTACATGTGCCATGGTGGTTTGCTGCACCCATCAACCCATCATCTACATTAGGTATTTCTCCTAATGCTGTCCCTCCTCTTGTCCTCCACCACCCATCAGGCCCCAGTGTGTGGTGTTCCCCTCCCTGTGTCCATATGTTCTCATTTTTCAGTTCCCAATTATAAGTGAGAATGTGCTGTGTTTGGCTTTCTGTTCCTGTGTAAGTTTGCCGAGAATGATGGTTTCCAGCTTCATCCATGTCTCTGCAAAGGACATAAACTCATTTTTATGTCTACATAGTATTCCATCATGTATTTGTGTCACATTTTCTTTATCCAGTCTATCATTGATGGGCATTTGGGTTGGTTCCAAGCCTTTGCTATTGTGAATAGTGATACAATAAGCATACATGTACATGTGTCTTTATAGGAGAATAATTTATAAAGGTATATACCTAGTAATGGGATTGCTGCATCAAATGGTATTTCTAGTTCTAGGTCCTTGAGGAATCGCCACACTGTCTTCCACTATGGTTGAACTAATTTACACTCCCACCAACAGTGTAAAAGCGTTCCTATTTCTCCACATCCTCTCCAGCACCTGCTGTCTCCCAGCTTTAATGATTTCCATTCTAACTGGCAGGAGATGGTATCTCTTTATGGTTTTGATTTACATTTCTCTAATGACCAGTGATGACGAGCTTTTTCTAATACATATTTGCTGGCCACACAAACATCTTCTTTTAAAAAGTGCTGTTTATATCCTTCACCTACTTTTTGGTGGGGTTGTTTTTTGTTTGTTTGTTTGTTTTGTAAAGTTGTAGATTCTGGATATTAACTCTTTGTCAAATGGATAGATTGCAAAAGTTTTCTCCCACTTGGTAGTTGCCTGTTCACTCTGATGACAGTTTCTTTTGCTGTGCAGAAGCTCTTTAGTTTAATTAGATCCCATTTGTCAATTTTGGCTTTTGCTGCAATTGCTTTTTTTGTTCCAGTTATGAAGTCTTTGCCCATGCCTGTGTCCTGAACAGTATTGCCTAAGTTTTCTGCTAGAGTTTTTATTGTTTTAGGTCTTATGTTTACGTTTTTAATCTATCTTGAGTAAATTTTGTATAAGATGTATGGAATAGGTCTAGTTTCAATTTGCTGCTTATGGCTAGCCTTTCCTCATTGCTTGTTTTTGTCAGGTTTGTCCAAGATCAGATGGTTGCGTATGCGTGATATTATATCTGAGTTCCTTGTCCCATTCCATTGGTCTATATATATCTGTTTTGGTACCAGTACCATGCTGTTTTGGTTACTGTAGTCTTGTAGTATTGTTTTAAGTCAGGTAACTTTTAAATAAATCAAAGTGGCACCAAGATTCAATGTGGTCCTCAAAGGACTATTAAATATAAATGTATCTGTAACTTTGCTTAATGATATAGGAAACTGAGAGGCAGAGACATTGAACAATGTTATATAAAATATATGTTTAGTGTAAAATACATGGCCCAAAATAAATTTTGGTATTTCCTGTCCTGGACTTACCGCAAAAAATTTAATTAACCAAGAAGTGTTTCCATAAGCTAAATAAGAATATTTTCATAATGTGTTTTTAGAAATTAATTAAAACATTTTGATATATACTATTATGCATACATAAATACCTTATTGGAAGCTATACATACAACCAGGTTAGAAACAATTTATCATTATACCACTATCTTTAGATTGGAAAGTAAACAAATGCTGTTATGAATGTTCTGTAGCTTATGCCTTTCTTTGTATGTCAAAGAATGTAGAACTACTTAAAAGTTTTAGAGTTCTTTTTTACAAAATGTTTTACAGGAAAAAAACTTGTTAAATGTATTTACTATATTTTTATTCATAATCTTAACTGACATTAATGTTATAAAAGTTTTTTTTTTTTTTTTTGTGGCTGCCGTTCTTCCATTTTGCCCCTTAAATACCGATTTTCTTCACGATTTGTCCTAGGCTCTTGGCTCTCTTCACTCTGCACCCTCTCTCTGAGTAATCGCTTCCTGTTGCTGGCTTCAATTTCCATCTTGTTTTGAAAAAAAGAAAAAAAAAGTTTTAATTTCCGGATTTCTTATAAGTATGTAATTTGTTTTCACACCTATAAATGAAGCTAATTCTTATAAATTAATTACTTATTTTTTAATTTCTTTTGAGACAGTATTTCTCTTTCACCCAGGTTGGAGTACTGTGGCACTATCTCAGCTTTCTGCAACCTTCACCTCTCTGGATCAAGTGATTTTGGTGCTTCAGTCACCCTATAGCTGGGACTACAGGGAATTGACACCATATCCCATTAATTTTTGAGTCTTTAGTAGAGATGGGGTTCTACCTTGTTGGCCAGGCTGGTCTCGAACTCCTGACCTCAAGCCGTCTGTCCGCCTCAGCCTCCCAAAGTCCTAGGATTACAAGTGTGAGTTATGACACTCAGCTGCTAAATGTTATTTTACTGATTAAAAATTGTATTAACAGCCAAATGAAATATTGAGCAATATAATTTTCTTAAACCTAAAATTCCATTTTTCTTTGTAGGACAGAAATATATTTTATTTAAAATTTCAACTTTTTTTAGCTTTTTGTTTCAGATCATAGTGAAAGTTGTTAAAATTAATTTCATATAAACATTCTAATAACCAAAGATTAAACTGTTTATATAAAATAAATATCAATTGAAAATAGTTTTGGTTTTAATTAAAAAACTGAAATAACTCTTTGATGAAATTTTCAAATTGAGTTCAATACTTTTAACGTTTCTTTGCAATATCTCCTTTAAAAGAGTAAAAATCCTGGAAACTGACACAAGAACTGAAAATCAAACACCGCATGTTCTCACTCATAGGTGGATGTTGAGCAGTGAGAACACATGGACACAGGGAGGGGAGCATCACACACTGGGGTCTGTCGGGGGGAAAAGAGAGGATGGACAGTGGGGGGTGGGGAGTTGGGGAGAGATAGCATGGGGGGAATGACAGATATAGGTGATGGGGAGGAAGGCAGCAAATCACACTGCCATGTGTGTACCTATGCAACAATCTTGCATGTCCTTCACATGTATCCCAAAACCTAAAATGCAATATAAAAAAAATAAAAAAAGTCAAAATTTTACAGGAAATAATTCAATTATCTGACAAACTAGAAATTTCTATTTTTATGTTTCTGATTAATTTTTGATTAGGGCATATTTCAAATGAGACAGAAACAAAGACTTCAGAAATTCATAATACATGATCTCTTCCTATTCCTTAATCAGCTAAGTAATGCTCTGTGTTTATTCAGTGGATTTCTCCACATCTCAACTTTTCAAGAGTAAAGATTCTTACTTCCTGGAATTAAGAGACCAAGTCTACCTTCATTGCAAGGAATAGAGAAGAGAGAGAAAGAGAAAATTATTTATGGCTAAGGTTAGGGTCAGAGTTTGGGATTTTGATAAAGAAGTGCTGCAAAGAAACTGGTACTTTAAACAGAGTTAATTTTGAATAATATTCCATTTTATAAATTATATATTTTTAATGTTCTCAGAGAAATATGATTTGAATAATTTTACTACCTCTTTAAAACTATGTCCAATGCATTTAATACCAATCTGAGAGCATATGAATTTTAAGATTTACAAGTATTACCTAATGCACTTTTCCATGGCATTTGCTGTATTCCATATAATTAAATTGAAGATAAGTATTTGTAGATTATGAATACAAACATATTTTCATCATAATTTTCTTTGTCTATTTTTACTTTTGTGCAATTAGTTAATTAGACCGCAGGTCTTCATTGAATGTCCTATTGTGTACTAAATAGATGAAAAAAACAGGTCTTTAAACCCTATGGAGATGTGTGATGACTTTTAGAAAAAATGAAGGCATGAATTAGACTGCAGAAGAAAGGAAAGAAACAAGTTTTTACGGGAGCTTTATATATGTTAAAGCATGCAAGTGAGATAAGTACACTTCTGTTTTAAAGGTTGATTCTTTAAACTTGTTTTCAACTTTTAGTGCTGTAAACAAATTTCAGAAACTAGAGACTTTATCAATACTTTTTCTGGCCTAGTAATTGAGAAATCTACCTTTGCTATAGGACTCTAAAATTAAGACTTTTTAAAATTTATAAATTATATTTTTGTAACAAGTTATTGACAATCACAAAATCTCATAAAATCACGTTAGAAGAACTGTCATTTGTCCTTAAAAATCATTTTGTTGGAGACAATTTTCAAAAAGTGTACTGAGAAAGGCAATTTAAGAAAAGAACCTTAGCGGTAGCAACCATGTTATTGTTCTAGCTACATCAACATGAGGTGAGTGATCTGGGTTATTAAATTGTTAATATCATTTGTACTTTACTTAAGGTTTTTAGTATCAAGTTAAATTTTATAGGTCGACACAGGGAAATTCATCAACTGACCTGAGTTTCATTTCTCTTCATTATCGGGAACGTCCCAGGTAGATGATCAGGTCAAAGCTCTTTGTAAGCATAATGGTAATGGGCTAATGTATAGATGGTATTTGTTAAAAGAAGATTCCTTAAATAAGAAATGCTTTTGATATGATGGTCTTGGTATATAATTATTTCCGTTAACAAAACTAGACTATACGGAACCCTAGAAAGTATTAGGCAACATATGAAACCACTAGAACATGGAGATATTTCATACCCTGAAACTCTGGTGTGCTGAAATCTGCCCACTTCTTTCAGAAACCTATAATTGTCTAAAATGCGACTCTGATGTGGGAAAGAAGATGTTAGCAGCTCTGCTCAGAATGCCTGACATCTCTTCGCTTTGCTTGTGTCTCTATTTTTTATATTCTTGAGTTTATTTAAATACCTGGTCCTGGTTAAGTCAGTCTGTTGTATCAATCTTACTCAGTGTTTAATTCCTGGGAAAAGTCTTGAACCTAAAAATATAAATCATTAACATTATATTTGCTTTCCAAATATTCTTCAATTTTATTTTACTTTATTTTATTTTAAAGATAGGTACTCACTGTGTCACCCAGGCTGGAGTACAGTGGTGAGATTACAGTTTACTGCAGCCTCAATTTTCCAGGCTCAGGTGATTCTCCCATCTCAGCCTACCCAGTAGCTGGGACTACAAGCGTTTACCACAGTGACTCTGCAATTGTTTAATTTTTTGTGGAGACAGGGTTTTGCCATGTTTCTCAGGCTGACCTGGAACTTCTGATCTTATGAAATCTACTCGCTTCAGCTTCCCAAAGTGCTGAGATTAAGGCATAGAGTGCAACACCTGGCCTATTTTTTCCATTTTAAAGTCCCAGAAATATATTTATTAACTTTCCAAAACATAAAATTACCTGTGAAAATATTACTGAATATTTTTAAAAGGTCATGTTGAAAATTCAAAAATTAATGAAAACAAATGTCACAACATCTGTTCTTTATTTTCAGCATAGCTATTTTCAGATTTTTTTTTCTGAGGCTTATTTTTCTTGACAAGCAGAGACTTAAGAAAATAAAAATAATTATTTCAGAAGACAGAATGACCACTGGAATTTGTACTTTAAAAACCCATAGCATCAACCTTGATGAAAATGATCAATTTCTATTTTCTGATGAAAAATATACTGAGGATTTTTCAATTTGCAAAGAAGTATGAGGCGACCCTGGAAACAAGAGTAATATATGTGGGTCCTAGAGACACAGAAAGTTAGAACGGTAGAAAAAAAAGCCAGTGGAGAAAAAATGCATTTGATTCAAACTCAGAAATTAGAAAGTTTGTAGTATCTGGAGATTCACCAACCAACTTAATCATGTAGCGACAGACTGTTTGGCCTGGACTACATTTGCACTGGGATCCAGAAGTCCACAAGTGGCAACATAAATGTCAAGGTTTAAGACTATTGCTCAGGATATTTTTACTATGCCCCCAGTATTGTTGCATACAGTAATCTCCAACACATTATATAACAGAGATATAAAATTGAAAAATTGATCTCAAAGAGTGAGTGTCCCACAGAAACGGTTATTCCAGATAGATAATATTTGGGCAGTCATAAAGGTAGTATTTTCAGTGTCTGTTCATGGTTAATATAGAACCCAGTTATCAATCTTAGGGTAATTGCAAGATTCTAGGTATCAAAAAACATCCTTGTATTTCCATAATACATCAAGAAATAAATGAGAATTAAATAAGCTATTGAAATGGGAATTGGCTATGAAGTAGAAATTTTAAGCACACAAACACACACAACAGATATGACTTTAGCAGAACCACAGGACAGTTTATGTTCAATCCTGTGTTGACTGGGAGCATGAAATTTGAACACAGGACACCCAGAACAATACCAAATGTTTACACTCAGTTCTACATGCCAGCAAGTCAATTATTTGGAGGTAAATTACATGCATCCTCCGAGATGTATCTTCTATATTTTAAATAATCTCTATCTTTTCAAATTGTGTTACAGGCTGTGATGTCATTCTGTTACAACATGCTATTTCCTTTATTGTCTGTTTTTGGAAGGAAGTCAATTTTCTATAAAATTATGGCACCTACAGAAGTGAACCCGGCTGCCAAATGAGTTCAGTAACAGAAATGTTCTATTTCTCAACAGAATAATGCCATATCTACTCCCCTAAATAACAGTTCCGTGTTTCGACTTCAAAGTATACCTATCTCTTTAACTTCGATGAGAATGTTAGTGCTTTTTCTAATAAGTATGCTTTCACTTATAAGGCCTGATTCAACCTGTTTGCCCTTCACTGACTTCAGTTTTTAATCTTTTAAAATTCTGCCCAGTATTAGATCAATTAAATGCCATGATGGACCAATAAGTGACATTTATCAAGACTCATCATATTTAATTATAATACTATAGAACAAGTATTTAGCCATTAGCATCTTATTCAGTGAAGTCTCAGATTATCTTTATCAGAATTTCTTATACATGCATACGACAGGGTATCTAGAAAACATACACAGTTGCCTTCCTACAGAAAATCATTGGTAGAAGCTATTATGGATGAGTCAGTGAAAAAGGAAGACACTATCCAGTTTCCGAACAGTGGATTTAATACGTTGCAATCTGGATTCACATCTTGCCTTTATTAGAGGACACAGAGGAACTTGCAACTTCCCTTTTCAACTTGTCCCAGTGGTTCTTATCACAGCCCTCAGCTGCCAGTTGGCAGCTACAACGATTTCTCAATTACAGATTTATAACCTTTGCTAAAATCGTGGTATGTGTTCATTTAAATGTAGCCTTTCAACCCACTGTTGCAAAGTATATGCTTCTCTTTTACTCTGATATATACATATTCCCCTAATTTCTTAATCAAAATTTTAATCACATATTTTCATAAATGAAATGTAGTGTTAATGAATGGGAAACTTTAGTCTCAAATTATGTGATAGATTAAAAGTGACATCTCTTTTAGTCGTTTATTTGGTCATAAGATATGAAATCTTGCAGAGTTTGAAACTGATTAGGTATTTACATTGAGTTGCGTTGTGTACTGTTACAGTTCTGACACTATTCTTAGTATAACCAAAACACTTACTGTGCATGCTAATGATAGGTATACTGACTGCACAGAGCTTTTGAAGTCATAAGCCTAGAATTTTACTACTGGATATACCTTTGTGACCTTACTATGTCAGTTTCTTAAATGGAAAATGATAGTGATACTTGTTTTGGTATAAGTTGAAACGTTAATGGGTAATATACTTGTATAACAGAAGTATATTACTAAAATCAAGCATCATTTTACATTTTTCTATAGACTACTTTCTAACATCCTTGCCACCCAATAGCTTATAAAAAAGAGGCTGCTTTATAAATTTTTTTTGTAAGATAAAGTTTTCTAGTCTGTTTTTTGAAAGATGAGAGATTTAAGAAAGATAATTGTTTTAAAAAGGTACAATGATAAAAAAATTTATTTTCAAGGATATTTCATTACGCATATTTTCAGTGAAATATAGAGAATAGTTTATTTCTTATTAAGTTTATAACTTCAATGTGACTTGTAAAGCTAGTAGCATACTAGAAAAAGAATTGTTCTTTCAGCAGATAAAGTTCTATGAACTATCATTCAACAAAGTAGTATATAATTTTGAAAATTATAGATTAATATTGAATATTTATGACATCATAGGCTTATAGCTTTAAAAATAGTTGTTCAAAATTGTAAGTATAAATATTAAAATAAAGTAAAGAATGTTTTAAAATAGACTAGTAGATTTTTTATATTTTTATATATTTTATATTTGTAAAATTGTTGCCTTAATAAATTTTATACTTTATCACTTAGGAACATTTTTGTCTCTCACTTTTGATTTCACAGCACACAGTAGAGCAGCTTGTTAAGGTATTATTGACATTTTGGGGCAGATGCAGAATCTAAATCCAGATAAACCAAAAAATAAAGTAACATAATGCATAAATTGCAAATATGCATCTTGATTTCAGTTTGAATTTGAAGTTGGGGAAATTTAAATTAAGTCTACTAATGATCAGATTAGACGGAGAGAAAAATATGCAAAATAAGTGCCAAAAACTAGGTTAATGTTGATAATAAAAGTATCTCTGAGAAACTGCTATAGGTCAATAAGAGGATCTACACATCTATCCATGCATAATGCTAGTGAAGGGGAACTATTAATTGTTTTCATTTGATAAGTGTATTAACCCATTATGCTGCTATAAAGGCCTATCTGAGAATGGATAATTTATAAAGGAAAGAGGTTTAATTAACTCACAATTCTGCAGAGCTGTGGAGGCCTCAACAATCATGGGAAAAGGAATCATGTCCTTCTTCACATGGCAGCAGGAAGGGGAAGAATGGAGTACCCAGCAAAAAGGGAAGCCCCTTACAAAACTATCAGATTTTGTGAGAACTAAGTCACTATCATGATAACAGGATAGGGAAACTCTTCCTAGGATTCGATTATCTCCACTTGGCCCCTCCCACAACACATGGGAATTATGGGAGCTACAATTCAAGATGAGATTTCAGGGGAAACACAGCCAAACCGTATCAATAAGAAAATTGTTGCTTAGAAAATTTAAGCAATTTGCTGAGGAACCAGGGTTCAAGTTAGTACTGGCTTAATATAGTGCCTTAGAACAATTATTAAAGCCAGTGATAAAAGAGGCTTCATTTTAACATCAGTTTTCAATGTCAACAGTTTCAATTAAATAATTTATTTAAATGCATCCTACAAAATACTAATACTCTTGGCTGGGCACAGTGGCTCATGCCTGTAATCCGTGCACTTTGGGAGGCCAAGGAAGGTAAATCATGAGGTCAGGGTCTCAAGATCAGCCTGGTTAACATGGTGAAATCCATCTCTACTAAAAAGACAAAACTTAGCTAGGTACAGTGGTGCATGCCTGTAGTCTCAGTTATACAGGAGGCTGAGTCAGAAGAATTGCTTGAACCTGTTAGGCAGAGGTTGCAGTAAGCTGAGATTGTGCCACTGCACTCCAGCCTGGGCAACAGAGTGAGACTCTGTCAAAAAAAAAAAACAACAATAAGTATAATATATATGATATTAAAATATATACTTCTTTGCATCATTCATGTTCTTATTTACCTACAATGTCAGAATCTTGATTACGTCCATTAAACCTTTTAGAAATATGGCAAAAGTTCAGAAATACAAACATAGTATGTTATAATCAGCCTCTGAATAAAAATACGTATTTGGAAAATTGTTATGTAATAAAAGTACAGTAAAATGCCGAGTAGGTTATCACAAGACAAAACCACCATAGAGACATTTAGAACCAGTCATGTACCCTGTATAATCTGAGACTAGCTTAAGAAAAAAAAAAACACTTTCATTTGAGGTAATCTTTGTTACTATCTAAAATTGAAATTAAAAAAAAATCATGAAGAGATGTTGGATTTTATTGGGAACATTTTGTTTGTGTATTGAGATGATCATTTAATTTTTGCTTTTAATTCTGTTTATATGGTGAATCACATTGATGGATTTGCATATGTTGAAATAGCCTTTCATCCTAAGAACAACGCCTTCTTGAGTGTAGCTTGTTAACGTTTTGATGTGCCGCTGGACTTAGTAAGCTACTATTTTATTGTGGACTGTTGAGTCTATGTTTATCAGGGATATTGGCCTGAAGTTTTATTTTTGTGTGTGTGCTTTGCCAGGCTTTGCTTTCAGGCTTATGTTGGCTTCCGGAATGCACTAGGGAGGAGCTATTCCTGGCATTGAAGGAATATACCTCAAAATAATAAGAGCCAACTATGACAATCCCACAGCCAACATTATCCTGACGGCAGTGGCAGCCACCACAAAGAAAGGCGGCAAGAACAGCACAGCCAAGGCTGTGTGCTCCAGTGAGCCAGTGTGAGCTGGGAACAGGCAGGAGCTCCCATCCTTCTGACTTGGCAGGGTGTGAGCCCTGCCTTCCTGGGCACAGCTGCAGCCACCTAGACAGCTGTGAACCCAGGCATCCTTGTGCTCTCAAGGGCCCAGGAAGCCCCCCTGACCCCACAGGCTTGGAAGTGCCTATCCCCACTGCCTGGCTTCTCGACTCCTGTTGCCTGCTCTGGGGCAGTGCAAAGTCGGGCTGAGCCTGGGTGCTGTGTCAACCAGCCAGATGTGCGTGTGCTTAGTGTGGTGTCTTGCTGACATGCCCGCACCATGCTGCCTCAGCTCCCTCCACAGTCTGGGCCCTGACCCGCATGGGAGGGAGGCCAAAGGGGAAACGAGAGTGACTCAGCACAGGCCTGCAGGCACTTCTTGGCAGAAGTAGTGTGGGTACTGTGAATGACATGCAGATGGTGGCAGGATGCACACAGGGCCCTAGGTGAAAAGTGGCAAGTCTCCAGTGAAGCCCCACCTTCTAGCCAGGGAAGGCCTGAAGCCTAGGAGCTGGGCTGTCGGTTCTGGGAGGAATCCACTGCCAAGAGGAGAACTTATGACTTTTTCCGAGTCTGTCCATGTCCACCCATGAACCAATTAGCATATACTTTCTCCTTTCTGAAGCCCATAAAAACCTCGGTCTCAGACAGATTCACAGAAACATGGGGACAACCTGACTGAAGATAGGGGCCATCCACTCCAGGTCTCCTCTCTGCCGAGGGCTGCACTCTCATCAGGATGACCTGCCTATGGAAAGGAGCTACCCACTTTGGGTCTGCTGAGATCTGTACTGTCACTCAGTAAAGCACCTTTTTGCTCTGCTCACCCTCTAGTTGTCCACATACCTCATTCTTCCTGGATGTGGTACAAGAACTCAGGATGCACCCAGTGGTGGGACTGAAAGAGCTGTAACTCATACAGGGCTGAAGCATCCCCCCGCCCACATACAGTAAGATAACCAGTGGTGGGACTGAAAGAGCTGTAACACATACAGGGCTGAAACACCCCCCCACACACACATACAGTAAGACAACAAGAGAAAGAGCAGAGTGGCACTCCTTCCAGGAGCCCAGACCTAGGGACTTCCAGAGGCAGGGCGGTAACACTCTCTTTGGAACTCTATGGTTCCTGGTGTCTCCAGGCTTCCAGGAACCAATGCTTTCTGCTCACCCAGATGAAGGTGCCCACAGTCAGAGCTTCTGGTGGTGCATCTGATCCAACCACAGGTTTCCACAGAGCCAAAGCCTGTGCCAGCACCTGGATTTGCCTGCCTCTCCATAGCAGCTGGCATGGCTGGCTGTGCACAGTGGCCAGACCCTATGCTCACTCATTCACACACCCCTTGCCACTCTGTGCATGGCTCATCCCTGGCAGACATGGAATCTGAACTTGTAGCATGAGTCAAGTGCAGCCTGCCAGGGTGAGTGGGTGGAATGAGTGAGGAAAACTTGGGCAAAAGCACCACCAGCCACAGGGGTTTCCAGGTGGAAAAGTGACACCCCAATTATCTCATAACAATGCTGAATAGAAAAAATGCTCACAAAATTTCTTTTGAGAACTGAAGCAAGATAAGGAGGCCCACTCATATCACTCCCATTCAATATAGTACTGGAAGTCCTAGACAGAGCAATCAGGCAAGAAAAGCAACTAAAAAGCATCAATATAAGAAAGGAAGTCAAACTATCTCTCTTCACTAAGAATATTATTTTGTATCTAGAAAATCCTGAATACACTGCCCAAAGGCTTGTGGAGCTGTTAAGTGACTTTAGTGAAGTGTAAGGATATAAAATCAATGGATAAAAATTAGTTGAACTTCTATACACCAACAATATCCAAGCTGACACTCAAATCAAGAACACATTCACTTACAGTTGTCACAAAGTAAATAAAATACACAGGAATACAGCTAGCCTAGGAGGAAAAGGATCTCTATGAGAACTGCCAATCACTGCTGAAAGAAATCATGGATAACACAAATAAATGGGACAAATATTCCATGCTTATTGACTGGAAGAATAACTATTGTAAAACTTGCCAAACTGCCCAAAGCAATTTACAGATTCAATAATATTCCTATCAAAATACCAATGTTATTTTTCCCAGAATTAGAGAAAAACTATTTGAAAATTTGTATGGAACCCCAAAAGAGCCTAAATAGTCAAATCAATCCTAATGAAAAAGCAAAAAAAGCTAGTGGATTGTCATTACCTGACTTCAAACTGTACTATAAAGCTACAGTAACCAAAACAATATGGTACTGGTCCTAAAACCAACACATAGACCAACAAAATGGAATAAAAACCTCAGAAATAAAGCCACAAATTCATAACAATCTCATCTTCTTCAACAAGACTGACAAAAACAAGCACTGAGGATAAAAGTCACTATTCAGTAAGTGTTGCTGGGGTAACAAGCTATTCATATGCATAAGATTCAAACAGGACCTTTACATTTCACCAGACACAAAAATTAACTCAAAATCCACCAAGGATTTAAATGTAAGAGCTGAAACTAGAGTAATCTCAGAAGAAAACCTAGGAAATACTCTTCTTGACGTTGGCCTTGGAAAAACATTTTTGGCTAAATCCCCAAAAACCAAGGTAACACAAACAAAAGCACACAAGTGGGACCTAATTAGGCTAATGGACCACTGCACAGCAAAGGGAACTATCAATAGAGTAAATAGAAAACCTGCAGAATGGGAGAAGATATTTACAAACAAGGTCTGATATCCAGAATCCATAGGGAATTTAAACAAATCAACAAACAAAAACCAAATAAATGCATTAAAAATGGACAAAAGTTTTCTGTTCCTGCATTAATTTACTGAGGATAATGGCTTCCAGGTCCATTCATGTCCTTTGCAGGACATTCTTTTTTTATGGCTGCACAGTATTCCATGATATCTACGTGGCAAATATGTACCACATTTTCTTTATCCAGTCTATCATTGATTTGCAGTTGACTCGATTCCATGTCTTTGCTCTTGTGAATAGTGCTGCAATGAACATATGTGTGCATGTATATTTGTAATAGAAGGATTTATGTTATTTGGGGTATACTGTTCTTATAAGTGGGAGCTGAGCAATGAGAACATATGGACACAGAGAGGAAAACAACACACACTGGGGCCTATCTAGGGGTGAGATGGATGAGGGAGAGCATCAGGAAATGCATGCTGGGCTTGATACCTAAGTGACATGTTGATAGCTGCAACAAGCCACCATGGCACGGGTTTACCAAGGTAACGAATCTGCACATCCTGCAATGAACCACAGAACTTAAAATTTTTTTAAAAAATGAGCAAAGGACATGAACAGTCACTTACTAAGAGAAGACATTGAGTGTCCAACAAACATATAAAAAATGCTCATTATCACTTTGATTTCAATCAGTGGAATCCAAATCAAAGCCACAATAAGATATAATCTCATGCTGGTCAGAATGACTATTATTAAAAGATCAAGAAACAGCAGATGCTGGTAAGACTGTGGAGAGAAAGAAATCCTTACAAACTCTTGGTAGGAATGTGAATTAGGCCACTGGGAGAAGTTGTCTGAAGATTTATTAAAGAACTTAAAAGAGAGCTACCATTTGACCAAGCAAGTTCAATACTGAATGTATACCCAAGGGAAAAGAAACTATTCTACAAAAAGACATATGTAATTGTATGTTAATCACTGCACTATTTACAATAGCAAATACATAAAATCAACACGGGTGCGTATCAATGGTGAACTGGATAAAGAAAACATGGTGTGTGTGTGTGTGTGTGTGTGTGTGTGTGTGTGTTTGCATATATTATCTTCACAGATATTTAACTATGTTTATCATATGCCAAAAATTTGGTAAGACTGAAGTAGTTTATTTGCATTCTAAGGGAGGAAGAGGGCATCAATTATTTCATAATCTTAATTTACTTAAGTCATGGGGGCTTCTGAAACTAGCCATGTATTCCTTCTGATTTTCAAAAGCCCTAATATTTATTATTTTTGTATTATTTGATTATATTTTCAACTATTTACCAATAAAATGAATCCACATAATTATGTTTATTCAGCAGAAATGTATAGGCTTATTCAATGCTCATCTCTCTAATGTGTCATGAAAGATATTACTATTATAAAGCAATGTGATTATTTAAAATTTTT
Source organism: Saguinus oedipus (assembly GCA_031835075.1). NCBI lineage: Eukaryota > Metazoa > Chordata > Mammalia > Primates > Cebidae > Saguinus > Saguinus oedipus. The sequence goes on from CM063186.1 coordinate 2,456,172, forward strand.
ATTTTACAATCATTGGGTGAAAAAAATATATAGCTCTATTTTTTTTTTTTTTTTACTTTGTATATGACCCTGAATTGTGTTTTGTGGAGTCCCCTAAACATTACATTATAAATCAGTGGGGGAAAAAAATCTTACCAGATATATCAAATTTAAACATTTAAAAATTCAAACTTTACTTCATATTTAAAGCAAATTGTTAAAAATTATTTAAATTTCAGGTAAGCTTTTTGGTGGCACCGTTTTAGTGAAGATCACTGTGAACGTCATTAATTTCATCCATTTTTACTTTGAGCATGTAGGACCACTGACCAAATATAAAATTTCACAGGACATTTGACCATGCATTTCTCAAGTTTTTAGTGTTTTAAATTTGAAATTAGATACCTAAACCTGCACTAAGCTGTCAGTTTAGCTTGGTTGACACCAGTTGAGAGTGGACACATGTCAACCTGGCCAAAACTCAAAGGGGCATTGTTTACTTGAAATGCATGACTTCCTCTCCTTAGGGTCTTATACTGTTCTTAGTTTACCAATGTCAGTTACCTCTACTGATTTTTGAGTAGAATGTGCATTCTGTCTGTGCTTTATGGGATGCTCTTTTTTTTTTTTTTTTTTTTTTTTTTGAGACAGAGTTTCGCTCTTGTTACCCAGGCTGGAGTGCAATGGCGCGATCTCGGCTCACCGCAACCTCTGCCTCCTGGGTTCAGGCAATTCTCCTGCCTCAGCCTCATGAGGAACTGGGATTACAGGCATGCGCCACCATGCCCAGCTAATTTTTTGTATCTTCAGTAGAGATGGGGTTTCACCATGTTGGCCAGGACAGTCTTGATCTCTTGACCTCCTGATCCCCCTGCCTCAGCCACCCAAAGTGCTGGGATTACAGGCAGGAGCCACTGCATCTGGCTGCAACTTTTTAATAGTTTCGTATTTAAACTTCATTTTAAAGTTATTAGTGATTTATATAGGAACATTACAGTGTTAAAGTATTCTGAATTTAATTTTATACTTACTTTTACCAGTGAGTTTTATACTTTCAGATTTTTTTTGTTATGCATTAGCATATTTTCTTTCAGCTTGAAGAACGCTTTTCAGGATTTCTTGTAAGACAATGGTAATGTTCTCCCTGAGCTTATTTCCCTGAGAAAACCTTTTTACTTTTTGTCTTTTATTCCTGAAGGATAGATTTGCTGGGTATAATATTGGTTGACATATGCTTTGTTTTCTTTTTTTTTTTCACCAAATATCACTCTCACCTATTCTCTAAGATTTCTTCTAAGAAGTCTGCTCTGGTCATATTTGAATTATCTTATATTTTATTTGTTTCTTATTTTCTTGCTGCTTTTAGGATGCTCTGTCTTTAATTTTTTTTTTTAATTTTTATTGCATTATAGGTTTTGGGGTACATGTGCAGAACGTGCATGATAGTTGCATAGGTACACACATGGCAGTGTGTTTTGCTGCCTTCCTCCCCTTCACCCACACTTGGCATTCATCCCCAGGCTATCCCTCCCCAGCCCCCACCCCACTGTCCCTCCCCCATTCCCCCCAACAGTCCCCAGTGTATAGTAGACTGCCTCTCTGTGTCCATGTGTTCTCATTTTTCTCACCCACCTATGAGTGAGTATATGCAGTATTTCTTTTTCTGTTCTTGTGTCAGTTTGCTGAGAATGATGATCTCCAGATTCATCCATGTCCTTACAAAGGACACAAACTCATCATTTTTGATTGCTGCATAATATTCCATGGTGTATATGTGCCACATTTTCCCAGTCCAGTCTATCATCGTTGGGCATTTGGGTTGGTTCCAGGTCTTTGCTATTGTAAACAGTGCTGCAATGAACATTCGTGTGCATGTGTCCTTATAGTAGAATGATTTATAATCCTTTGGATATATACCCAGTAATGGGATTGCTGGGTCAAATGGAATTTCTATTTCTAGGTCCCTGAGGAATCGCCACACTGTCTTCCACAATGGTTGAACTAATTTACACTCCCACCAACAGTGTAAGAGTGTTCCTATTTCTCCACATCCTCTCCAGCACCTGCTGTCTCCAGATTTTTTAATGATCGCCATTCTAACTGGCGTGAGATGGTATCTCAATGTGGTTTTGATTTGCATCTCTCTAATGGACCAGTGATGATGAGCATTTTTTCATATGTTTGTTGGCCTCATGTATGTCTTCTTTTGTAAAGTGTCTGTTCATATCCTTTGCCCATTTTTGAATGGGCTTGTTTGTTTTTTTCCTGTAAATCTGTTTGAGTTCTTTGTAAATTCTGGATATCAGCCCTTTGTCAGATGGGTAAACTGCAAAGATTTTTTCCCATTCTGATGGTTGCCGATTCACTCTAGTGACTGTTTCTTTTGCCGTGCAGAAGCTGTTGCGTTTGATTAGGTCCCATTTGTCTATTTTGGCTTTTGTTGCCAATGCTTTTGGTGTTTTATTCATGAAGTCCTTGCCTACTCCTATGTCCTGAATGGTTTTATTCCCTATTTAATAAATGGTGTTGGGAAAACTGGCTAGCCATGTGCAGAAAGCAGAAACTGGACCCCTTCCTGACACCTTACACTAAAATTAACTCCAGATGGATTAAAGACTTAAACATAAGACCTGACACCATAAAAACCCTAGAAGAAAATCTAGGCAAAACCATTCTGTCTTTAATTTTTAACAGTTTTGTTATAAAATGTCTCGGGATAGTATTATTTGGATTGAATCTGATTAAAGACAACTAAACTTCCTGTACTTGAATACATATATCTTTCCCCGTGTTTGAAAAGTTTTCTGCTATTATTTATTTAAAAATCTTTTACACCTTTATCTTTCTCTTCACTTCTATAACTGCTATTACTCAAACATTTTCTCTTATGATGCTATACCATAAATTCCATTATCTTTCTTCATTTTTAAAATTCTCTGCCTTTTTTCCCTCTGAAGGTATATTTTCAAATCCCTTTTTCTAATTGACAGATTTTTCAGCACAGTCTATGTTGCTGTTGTTGATGCATTCTGTTCCATTTTTCATTTGGTTCATTGTATTTTCAGCTCCAAAATTTGTTTGATTTTTTTATAATTATTATTTCAATCTCTCTATTAAAGTTTTTGACCTGATAACTTACCGTTTTTCTCATTTTTTTGAATTATTTATCTATATTTTATTGAGGTTTGCTGAGCTTCCTTAAAACAGTTATTTTGAATTATTAGTTCATAAATCTCCATTTTTTTAGTGATAGACACTGCCACCTTATTTTGTCCACTTGGCGATGTCATGTTTATCTGATTATTCCCAGTCCTTGTGATCATCTGCAGATGTCTGCACACATAATGAAGTATGTGATGTTCCAGTCTTCACCGACTGGAAAGCCCTGGAGCCGGTATGACCCTAAGAAGTGCCGGAGTGTGGAGCAGCTCTGTCTGGCCTGATGCTGCAAGAAGCCTGGTACCCATTACAGCAGCCATGTCACTGGTTTGTGCCAGACCCTAGGGCTACTGAGGGCTGCCTACCACTGAGGGTACTCTGGAGCTCAGGACCACCGACATCAGTCCACCAGGAATGCAGTCTGAATACTGAGACTATCATACAAGCCTGAAGCCTTGGGCTATGTGGTCCTGACCGGTACGTAGGCAGTTCTAGAGGCTTTGTCCATAAATACTGCCCTGATATATGTGGGCATAGGGATCTTTTCAATACTGGATTTTACTGTGTTGATCCCGGTGTTCGGGTCTAAGGCGAAGTACTGTGTTATTTTCCTCTCTTTCCCTCAAGTGGGAAATATTACTCATCACTTTGTACTGAATGTGCTTGAGAAAGAGGTAATGCAGGTCATGTAAATCTGTCCTTCCTACTCCTTTCAATGCATCTTTTTATTGTGTGTGTGCTGCAATTAGGTTTTGTGATCTCTCACTTGGTTTTCTGAATACTTGTGAAGGTAATTTAGGGTGTGGATACTTGTTCAAATTGATGTTTCTGTGGGAAGATAATCACTGGAGAGTCCTTCCAAATTCACAGTCATGTCTTAATTATCTTGTGTCTGTGCCTTATTTCTACTTCATACCTCGAATAATATCTACTGTAGCGATGTCCCTGGTCCTGCCATGGGAGTCATTTCCCTACTGGTAGCACTGATCCATTTGCGAATTATGTAAAAGTACAGGGAAATGTGAACAAATGTATCCTGTTATCATGACTGAATGTAGAGCTTCATTTTTATATCTCTTTTTCAATATAAACTATTAGTAGCACCAAAACCTAAAACCTAGATTTTGTAACAGTTGAGCTTCCGTCTTCACTTTCTAAGTGGAGATGTCATGCCTGACTGCAAGTTCTGGCATTTCTTTGCTTTCTCCAGTTAATCTCTAACACATTAATTATTTTAATAATTTTATAATTCAATTAATTTTACGGACAAATTAATAATTTTATGTAACTAAAAGAGTCCTGTTTCCTTCAGACTATGCAGATGTATTCTTGAATCCTTACTTAACACAAATCAGATTAATTAAGACATGGAACATACAACCTTCAATATTGCAGGTTCACTTAAAAATATACTTAAAATATAATGCTTTTCATGTTTAAAATGTAATACATTTATGTGAGTTACAAATAACAAAGATACATATTTTTATATAGTCATTGAATATAAATCGCCAAGATTATAGAATTGACTTGTATTTTGGCCTTTCCTTCCTGCGTACTGTGAGATTTGAACTGTCATTTTATTCTTCCGAAATTCAGTATCTTCTATAATATTGGTTAAGTAATCTTGCATAAATTATTCTACAAAAAGTATTTTGTTTCCAATAAATTAATGAATAAAAAATATTATGAAAAACATAAATTATTAACCAACATAAAATTTTAAAATGAGCGATGGTTCTCTAGTACATTCAGCTTAGTTTATTATTAATGAAATTCTATTTTATGTCTATAAGATATAAAATGAGCATAATACTACAGAAGCTAAAATAAACTAGGTGACTATAGGCTCTTAACTTAGGAGTTATGACTTTCCTGGACTAAGTATTCTAATTTCTCACCTCTCCCACACATATACTCTTTATAAATTACATCTAATTTCTTCTGAACAATGAAGTTTTTTCAACCCAAGACTCTAAGTTATGGCAACAACAATATTGACACGACATGCAGTAAAAAACGGATTATGCTTTCCCACCACCTCCAACACCACAAAAATTTCTACAAGCATTGCATATACTCCAGATCCACTCTATTTAACTAGATGACTAGGTATCTAGCTACCTATTATCTTATACATTGGTGATTTCAGTAGAAATCTGGTAAATCTGCTATGTTTGAGGCTGAGCCTTGCACAGCTGGTGCAACAGAAGATTAAGTTAACCCAACACTAAACTGAATGATTGATGGCCAAGGTTTTCGAATAGCAAAGTGCAGTTTTGTTACATAATTACCAGAATTACATGCAGCACTATATCTATTCCTGAGTATAAGTTGAAGGGTTGTTCTGTCTGAGTTATGAAAGAAATTATAAACTAATTTATGAAAACAACATCTGTTGTGAATGGGCAACAGGCTCTACTAAGAAAGAAATTATTTTCCTTCTGTTTTGCAACTATTTATAAAATCAGAAGAAAATAAAAGATTCTTTTCTTATAGAACTTTACAAATATAATTATGTCTGCACTTCTATATTATATAAAAACACAATGGTACCTTTTGTTATGCCCCTAAATGAAGGAAAAAAGTGAAAGATTCACTTTCCTATAAATGTTTTTTTCTTTTAGCTTGATATACAATAAAGCATTAATTTTATTATCACATTTTGCATATGATGTAGTACATTTGTATCTTTTTTAAAACATTGCAGCTCTTAGAAGATAAGAAAAATGTTACAGATATTTGATCATTTCTTCACATGAAGGATAATGAATAAATCATTGCCCTAAAAAACCATATGCTATTTCTAAATCAATTCCTTTGAAATCACATTTCTTTCTAAACCACTCCTGCAAATTCTAACAATTCTGCAAGCCTCACTCTAAATAAGATTTCCTCCTGGGATTGAGTGAATGGAGACTGGCATAAAACATAAGAGACAGGCAATGGAGGTCTTGGCAAAATTAAGGAATGTATGTTTTATCTAGAAGCCGTCATAGTGTCTTGTTCAGGCAAAATAACGTGTCTATGGGTCTCTTGACTGTCCGTTGGCAATATTTAATTGGCTGAAAATTTTCACAGATGTCTCTGAAATTATTCTTAATTTAGTGATACCTTACACTTTATCACAATTAAAAACAAGTCTATATGTGTGGTAATTTGGTTTTTCATCTATATTCTAGGTATAAACTATAATCCCAATTAAAATACAGTGATATTGAACATGTTACATGTCATCTTGGCTGGGCTGTGGCAACTCAAATATTTGATCAAATACTACTCTAGATGTCATTGTCATATCTTTTAAAGAAGACCATTTAAATCAGCAGACTTTTAGTTAAGCAGGTTGCATTCCATAATGTTTGAAGCACTGTCTAATCAATTGAAGATTTTAAGAGAAAAAAAGTCAGTTTTATAGATGAAAAGGGAATTCTGCCTTCTGATTGCTTTGATTTCAAACTACAAGATCAATGCTTCCCTGAGTCTCCAGCCTGCCAGCATGCTCTGCAAATTTAAGACTTGCCAATCAATTAAGCCAATTGCTTAAAATCAATCTCTTTTTCTGTCTCTTTGTCTGTATCTGTCTCTGTCTCTCTGTTTGTGTGTGTGTCTGTGTTTGTATGTGTGTGTCCACATCCTATTAGCTCTAATTCTCTGACTAATATATTGACAAACATTTAAGTTCTAGTATTTATAAGATTCTCAACTTAGATGAAATTACATGCAGAGTTCAAAAACCAAAAGTATGTATTTTTTTCTATTTTTGGGTTATGCTTAATGGCTCAATATTTTTGGAGATTAAGATAATCTATCAATTTTATTCTAATCTTCACATTTTCACTTGTGAAATTGTGTTTATGTAGGTGTGTGTGTGCATTTTATATATACAATTCCATGTGTATATTTGTATATCCAATGACATAGTCAATATACTGAACAGCTTAATTAACACGAGAATCCTTTTTCTTGCCCTCTGACTATCACATTCTCCTCCTTTCTCCCAATCCCTTGCAAATACTAATATGCTCTTCATTTATAAAAATGAAATACAAAATATTATGCAAATGTAACCATAGAGTATGTAACACTTTAGGATTAGCATTTTTCACTCAGAATTATTATTTGGAGATTGACTGAGTTTGTTGTTTCATGTATTAATTGTTTGAATGCTTCTATTGGTAAGTAGTTTTCTATAGTATGTCGTACCACAGTTTAACTGTGTCCTTCATACCATAGTGGAATTATTGATCTGTGGAAGGACACTTAGATTGTTAGCAGTGTTTGACTGTCTTGAACAAAGCTATTGTGAATATCCATGTACAAGTTTCACGTATCTGTGATAAATGCCCACGACTGTAGCAGTAGGGTTACATGATAACTACATGCTTAGTTTTACAAAATATCACAAAATTATTCCCCAGAGTGACTATGTAAACTTTCATTGCCACCATCAATATATAATCAATTTCTCTACATCCTTCTCCTCATTTTGTGGCATCACTATTTTATGTTTTTGCCATTCTCATACATATTTAGTGATATTTTATTGTACTTTTAATTTGCATTTTGCTGAAGGCTACTGATGTTGAAAATCTTTTTATTTCCTTATTTGCCATCCATTTTCTTTATTGAAATGTTTCTTCATATCTTGTGCTGTTTTTTTTTAACTTTTCGGTTTCAAGAGTTCTTCATATGTTTCAGATACTAGTCCTTTTAACATATATAGTTTGAAAATTTAAAGTCTGCCTTTTTCATTGTCTTTACATGGTCTTTTATGGAGAAAGTGTTTTAAATTGTGTCTATTTATTTATCTAGGCTTTTTTTTTCTTGGAAAATCTTACTTTTTTATTGCATTTTAGCTTTTGGGGTACATGTGCAGAACATGCAAGATAGCTGCATAGGTACACACGTGGCAGTGTGATTTGCTGCCTTCCTCCCCTTCACCCACATCTGGCATTTCTCCCCATGCTATGCTATCCCTCCCCAGCTCCCCGCCCCAGCTGTCCCTCCCCTATTCCCCACAATAGACCCCAGTGTGTAGTGTTCCCCTCCCTGTGTCCATGTGTTCTCATTGTTCATCACCCGCCTATGAGTGAGAACATGCGGTATTTATCTAGGCTTTTATGGATTGTGATTTTGTTGTGCAGTCTAAGAACTTCCCTGGGTGTGGCTCACACTTCTCAGCACTTTGGGAGGCTGAGGCAGGTGGATCATTTGAGGTTAGGAGTTAGAGACTAGCCTGGCCAACATAGTGAAACCTCGTCTCTACTGAAAATGCAAAAATTAACTGGGTGTGGGGGAGCACGCCTGTAATCTCAGTTATTAGGGAGGCTGAGGCACAATAATCACTTGAGCCTGGTAGGTGGATGTTGTGGTGTGCCAAGATCAGACCACTGCCCCCTATTCTGGGCAACAGAGTGAGACCTGTCTCAAAAACTTTGGACTCACACAGGGCCTGTAAGTGCTTTGTTTTGGCAAAATTCTCTCTTTCATAACAGGTGTATTTACCCAATGCCTGTACCTGCACTGTGTCCTAGAAGTAACTAACTTGTTTTTGGATTTATAGGTTCATAGGCAGAAGGGACTTGCTTTGTATCAGATGAGAGTTTAGACTGTGGACTTTTGAGTTAATGTTGAAATGAGTTAAGATTTGAGGGACTGTTAAGAAGGGATGATTGTATTTTGCACTGTGAAGAGGAGGTGAGACTTGGGAGGGGCCAGGGCAGAATGCTATGGTTTGGATTTGTGAAACTGCTCAAATATTCTATCAAATTGTAACCTCCAATGTTGGAAGACGGGTCGGGTGGGAGGTGACTGGATCATGGGAGTGAATTGCCCCGTTGTTGTTCTCATGATGGGGAATTAGTAGTAATGAGATTTGATTGTTTAAATTTGTGTAGCACCTCCAGGTTCGCTCTCTTTGCCTGTTCCAGTCGTGTAGGACATGTTTTCTTCCACTTTGCCTTCTGTTAGGATTGTAAGTTTCCTGAGGTCTGCCAGCCATGCTTCTGTACAGCCTGCGGAGCTGTCAGTCAATTAAACCTCTTTTATTAATTAGGCAGTCCCAGGTAGTTCATTAGAACAATGTTAGAATGGACTAACACAGAGGCTTTCAAGAAATTGATCCATTTCTTCTAAGACGATGAATTATAAACCATTTTTATAGTATTCTATTACTTTCACTGACTTCAAAATCTGTTACAGTATTTCCTATTTTATTCTCCATATGGGTGATTTGTATCTTCTCCCTTTTTCTTTTTTGACAATGTTTCTAGGAGTTTATCAATTTCATTTATTTATTTTAAATAACTAGTTTTATTTTCAGTGATTTTCTCCTTTGTTTTTCTATTTTAGTTATATTGATATCTGTGTTTGTATTTGCTATTCCTTTTTACATTTTTGCTTTATTTTTTTCTAGTTTATTGAGATCACAACTTAACCTATTGATCTGAGGCCACTTCGTGTTTCTACTGTAAGCATTTGCTGCTATAAGTTTTCTTTTCAGCACTTTTTGCTGCATCCTGCATATTATGGTGCGATGAATATCGTAAGATACGTAACATGTATTCATATTTCTTTTCATCGGTATTTTTTCCCTGGTAATCTAAGTTTTCTTTTTATCATGTCATTTTTGTTTGAAGAAGTACCTTTAGCTAGTTTTTGTGGTAAGTCTGTTAGTGATAAATTCTTTCATATTTCCTTCATCTAAGAGTGTCTTTATTTCAACTTCATCCCTAAAATATTACTTTACTCGATAAGAATTCTGGCTTGAAAGACTTTCTTTCCTTCTGGCTTCCTTTGTTTCAAATTAAAAATCATTTGTTATAGAATTGGTGTCCCCTGTAGTTAATAATCCATTTCTCTCTGCCTGCTTTCAACATGTATTTTTGTCTTCTGTTTTCAGAAGTTTGAATTGTGATACATCGTGGCATAGAATACTCTGAATTGGTCCTGTCTGACATTTGCTTAGTTTCTTAAAAATCTCTTCTGTATTTTACCAAATTTGGAAGTTATTGGTCATTTTCTTTAAACACTCAGCCCAATTATTTTTCACTTCTCTTTCTGAAATTATTGTGATAAAATACAGGATCTTTTGTATGTCTTCACAGGTGCTTGTGTCTCTTCACTCTGGAAATCTGTTTTCTCTGTTATTAGATTGAGTAAACTCTACTGATTTGTCCTCAACTTCACGAATTTCATTTTCTGTCATCCTGTTTCTACTATTGAGCCCATGAAGCATGATTTTTATTTTTTAATTTATGTTATTGTATTTTTGAGGTTCCGTGATTTACTTTTGTTTCTTTTTTATCATAACTTCTATTTATTTGTAAAGGTATTACATGGTTGGTGGTGAGGTAAGGCTTCTCTGGTGTTGTCTGTGAGACTCCAGTTTCGTCCTAGAAAAAAATGAATCTACTTGGGATGTCTTCCATAGTTGAAGAAAGGAAACAAGTTTATGTCATCTCAACCAGACTAAATGTTTCCCCAGATTTTTTAAATTAAAAATTTTGTATTCAGGTTTGAGAGTACTGTACTAAAATATACTTTGGATTTTAAATTGTTTACCTTCTAGAAATTGAAAATAAATAAGCTAGGACAGATTTGTGAAATCATTACAGAAAAAAAATTACACAGAACTAGTTTGAATTAGAAGATGTCAGGCCTGGATTGCCACCTTCTGCTGGGTGCTGGGACAAAAACAAAATCAAAGCAAACCAAACAGGGACAACAAAAACCCTTGCTTTTATGTTATTTCTCAAGTTCCACAGTCTCACTGCAAGTTGCATCCTTCTTTCCACTGTCTACAGTTCTCCTTTGGCTTTCTTTTGCATTATTCTAGGGTTTACACTTATTGGGTAAGAAAAAGAATAAGTCTATGACATCTTGCCCAGATTAGAAGTTTTCAATTTTTTTTTAATTTATAAATTTCTATTTAGTTCTGAGAGTAGCATACAAGAACATACTTTTGATTTTAGGTTGTTTACCTTTCAGAAATTAAAATGGAAAATAAATAAGCTAGGACAGATTTGTCAAAACATTACAGAAAAAAGTTAGGCAAAACTGTTGGAGGAAATAACAACACCAGCTAATTAGATAGAGATATGTCACAGACATGGATACAGGACTAAATTTAATGTAGATGGAAATCATCCCTAAATTAATCTATAAATTCAAGATAATTTTTAATAAAATTCCTACCCAATTTCTACAGGTTTTTTATTTATTTTTTTTAATAAAATACATGCTGACTTTAAACTTCAAAAATAAGTATGAGGGTTAATGACCATTGGAGAGTATAGGGAATAGAAGAAAGAAAATAAGAAAGTAGATGAAAAGAAAAAGAATAATGAAAATAAGAAAAAGAAGAAAAATAGAAATTAAGAAGAAGATACGGCAGAGGAGTTAAGTATAGGAAATAAAGACACCAATTTTTAAATTTGGCATTGGCACAAAGTACATCATTAGACTGCACCAAACTAAAAATTTGAAAGTGCTATGTTTGTTATATTCTGAGATGTTATTACAGTGCAGAAGAAAATAATAGACTATTAAATTAATGGTGCTGGGAAAATTAAATATTTATTAAGTTTATTTCATTGTTATGTATTAAATACTTATTTTATTGAAAAGATGAATAATAAAGACAAACATACATAACCGACCAAGGTCTCTTTTCAGTATATGTATATGAAAGTCTTATAAATTAATTTTAAAAAGACCACTGGGCCAAAGACGTAAGAGAGCACATCTCACAAGATAGTTTCCAAACAGACAATTAGTGTGTGTACAAATATGTACTCAACAGGAAGATATAACCAAAAGGAATGGTTTATACTTCACATCCTAACTGGAATTTTAATTTTGTGTTTGCGATTTAAATAATGTACATAAATTCATAAGGGCGATATTCATGCCTTTGTACTGGCATGTAATTCTACTTACTTTTAGTCCCAAAGATTTTATATATACTAGGTGTCTAATATTCATCAAATGTCTGAATTAATCTGATTCACAGTATTCAATACACATGTATATTTTTGAACAAATATTTCAATGCTAATCTACTATTATATGTAAATGACAAATTAATAATTCTCAATAATCCCTTAATAACATTGTATCAAGAAAAAAATGAAACCTTCAAATAGTGTATATGTACAGTATATCTCTACTCATTTATATTTAGAAACTAACTTCCATAGGGCAAATATTTGAAAGTATTTACTATGGTTTTGTATTCCTCCATTACACTACATTTATTTACATACCATAGATGACTTCGAGATTAGTTATTATTTAAAATATATAATTTATATATCCAGGTACCATGGAGAAAAGCTACTTAAAATACACACACACACACACACACACACACACACACACACACACACGTAGAGTTATTGATTTCAAATGATCAAATTAAAATCAATTTGCTTAGTTATCTTTTGGTAACAACTGTATAAATAGAACAATTTCATTAAATAATAGTTTACTTGTAGAAGTTAAACAAAATTTCTGGATTTAAGTCAGGTGGGCTTTTTGGTTTCTAAGCTATTTTAAAAACTACTTAATTCAAAATCCTATAATAATAATTGTTGGAAAAAAGGATTAAAACATTTTCATATATTATACATACAAGATCAGCCTACCTGGAGCAGACGCCACTGAAGCTGCAAGTGATAGGAACACTGAAGTGATAACTGATGAATTGCTGGAGGGTGAGGAAGGAGCAGCTTTAGAGTGAGGAATTCCTGAGATCACAGTCCTGGGTGATCCCCCATACTTTCATGGGCTTTCTCCCCTGAAATCGTATCATGTTATAATGTTGGAGATCAAAGAAAGACCCCCTATAGGCTATGGCAGGCGGAGGGAGAAAGTAAGTGAAGTGCAATACACATAGAGTCTTCTACATAAAAAGCCCTACTTTCCAGGTTAAAGGACCTGGACGGAGGACAACTGTGACAGTTACACCTGAGGAAGGACATTCTTCCTCATTCCAGCCACTTCCAGACGTTCTGTCTCATCTGGTGGAGTAGGCAGAATGAACAAGTGGGGCGCTGCAAGGGTGTAGATTGGAAATGCTTTAGTCTGAAAAGGAAGCCGGCGGGGGAAGAAATCTACATAAATAAAGATACATTTGTGAATGTCACAGCTGTGGCACACACACCCATATAAGACTTAGATTTAAGAGACTTCTTTGGCAGATTATAGAATGCTCCTATAGTACAATTTATTATCACACGATGTGACTGGCTACACTATGGATAACAAATGGGCTGCGGCTGAAAGAACTGCGAGACAAAAATTCTCTGTGAGTTTATTACTTAGTATTGCATTATTTCTGTGTTTTATATATTCTTAATTCTTGTGGTTTTCTTATGTTAAATATGTTAGAACATAGATGGTTATTTACAGCAAGATAACGCATAAAAGGCTCAAGAAAATTAATGCTGGTGTTGAAGGAGGGAGCAATCTAATGCTCGAGTTGAACATTTTAAAACCTCATAATAATCTCCAGGGAAAGAATCTGGATGTTCAGTTTATTACCGCAAGCACCATCATCATTATAGTTAATTATCAGTGCGCTTTTCACACACGAGTGTCTGCCATTATATATGCTGTATATTACATGTCACAGATCATCTATTCTTTATTTCTAAACACATCATATTATCCCAATTGTGAACAAGTTTTAAGTAATTAATCTCTCAGCTCCAAATCTTCACCCTTCTGTACTCCACTCTGTGCTGCTGAATAGAGTTGCAGTTAAGCTCTGGATAAAGTACCATAATGTCAAATGGCTGGATATCTTTTTAGTAACATTAGTCTATGTTCCCTGATCTTTGTAATAATCAGTGTATCAGCGTATGAAGAAAGCAACGTCAGTTTTAGAGCGTTTCATATTTGTTTGCTGCCAACTTTGTTTGTTTGTTTTGCCAGAGGCTTCCTGTTTGTATCTGAAAATAGGGGATTCTCAAAGACTAGAAAGCTACAAAAGAAAAACCTTTCTGTTTCCATTCTGCTTCGCATCCATTTTCTGAAGGCTTTCTGACCTCATTCTTCCGAGGATGACTCTACCAATGCTTCTTCGTACTTCATAGCATTTCCTTTCTGTGTCAGGAGATGAATCCAATGTGCAGGCTTTACAGTTCTCACAGAAACTTATTTCCAAGATATTAGCACTAGCCACCTTTTGTCTCTTTTTCTAAGGTCTATGTCCCAAGCCACTGAGGCCCCTCTGAGTGGAGGTAACTTATGGAAAAAGTAATACCTTCTCCTCAAAGGACAGAGTTTGAGCTCCATAAGGTACCACTCTTGATTCCTAAATTTTCATCATTCCTCCCTCTTACCAAATTTCTTCAGACCTAGGAGGGTACCTACTCCCCACACCTGTCACCTCTATAATATCTTAAAGTTCTCTTCTTATCTTTGAAGTAATCTAGTTAATACATTTATCTAATTAACACATTTTAAAATACTAATTTCTGTCTTTTAGAATAATTGGTATGCCTTTTTTTTCTTTGCTGAATGCTAAATGATACACCCATTATCCCAAAGCTTGTTCTCACAACTAGATACTAGGGTGGAGAATTAAACTTAGATCTGACTCACTCTAATTCAGATAGATGTTCTTTCGACCAAACGTTACTATGATGATTATTGCAAAGACAGAAGACCTGGACTAATGGTATTTGGGAGAAAAGGCAACCAGCCATCTGGCATTATAGTCAAAATGTCATCTATAGATAGACACCAGAATCTTTTTTTTTTTTTTTTTTTTTTTTAGATTCCATGTTTTTATTATTACTTCAGAATGCTCCTTTTTAGAATGAAAAAAAAAAAAAGGTGTTACTTCATTGTGAAACCACATTTGTGTTCAAATTACATGTTATATTGGAAGATGTGGGTGAACATTTCAAATTATGAAAAATAAAAATTGTTATTGGAAAAATAGTTCTGGTTCTCATTTATTGTAAGCTAATCAATAAGCATTTATTCTAAAATAATTTTAGATTTCTAAAAGTATAGTGTAGTATATGAGTTTCCATATGCTCTTTATACAGCTTCTTTCAATATTAACATCTTATATAACTGGAAAATTTATCTAAACTAAGAAATTAATATTCATAATAAACTGCAAATTTTTTTGAATTTTACCTCTTTTATCATCCATATTCTTTTTTTCTGTTACTATATCCAATCCAGTAAACAATGTTGCAATTTGTCATTAGTCTCCTTCATCTATGACAAAGTTTCCTTTTTTTAAAAAAAATTTTTATTGCATTTTCGGTTTTGGGGTACATGTGCAGAACGTGCAAGATAGTTGCATAGGTACACACATGGCAGTGTGTTTTGCTGCCTTCCTCCCCTTCACCCACATTTGGCATTTCTCCCCAGGCTATCCCTCCCCAGCTCCCCCCCACTGTCCCTCCCCTATTCCCCCCAATAGACCCCAGTGTGTAGTACCCCCCTCCCTGTGTCCATGTGTTCTCATTTTTCTCACCCACCTATGAGTGAGAATATGTGGTATTTCCTTTTCTGTTCTTGTGTCAGTTTGCTGAGAATGATGTTCTCCAGATTCATCCATGTCCTTACAAAAGACATAAACTCGTCATTTTTGATTGCTGCATAATATTCCATGGTGTATATGTGCCACATTTTCCCAGTCCAGTCTATCATCGATGGGCATCTGGGTTGGTTCCAGGTCTTTGCTATTGTAAACAGTGCTGCAATGAACATTCGTGTGCATGTGTCCTTATAGTAGAACGATTTATATTCCTTTGGATATATACCCAGTAATGGGATTGCTGGGTCAAATGGAATTTCTATTTCTAGGTCCTTGAGGAATCACCACACTGTCTTCCACAATGGTTGAACTAATTTACACTCCCACCAACAGCGTAAGAGTGTTCCTCTTTCTCCACATCCTCTCCAGCATCTGTTGTCTCCAGATTTTTTAATGATCGCCATTCTAACCGGTGTGAGATGGTATCTCAATGTGGTTTTGATTTGCATCTCTCTAATGAATCTTAACTACAAAACTAGTTCAATAGAAGTAAGTAAAGTGAAAAGCATGAGAAGCAGATGAACAAAACAGGCTCATGTTAGAATCCTGGCTGTAAGAATTCTCATGCTTACGAATCAGTTAATATCCAGTTACTGTTTTTGAAGCTTTGGTGTACAAGTGAAAATGAAATCCTGTGCCCTAAAATGTGGGATTAGAGAGGATTAAACATTTGCCATTTAAATCAATTGTGAAAATCTAGAATTGAAACTGTGAGTTCAAGCTGAAAAAGAGGCAGAATCTCAGAACTAGATTTTTTTTTGTTAATAGATGTATTTTTTAGGGAGATGGGAAACCCTGAAAATCTAAAAGTTTAGTTTAAAATAACTTATATAAGCCAAACTTTTAATATTCTTAATTTGTTATACCATTAAGTCAATTCTTATCTGTAGAAAATATAACCCCATTCTAGAGGAAAGTAATTAAATAAATAACATCCTTTCTTATAATGCACACAGGCAGCATATTTGGTTAGAATAACTTAATTTAATCAGTGTTATTTCAGTAATCCATATATGCAAGAGAACAAACCAGCAGCCAATATGAGACTCATCTTTTCAAACTGAGAAGAGTTGGAAACTCACAGCATTATCATTTTATCATGGAGGTCAATCTCCTAATTGGTACTTGCTAAATAAAGTTGTTTCTTCTCATTTCTTTTCAGACTCTGCTTTTCTGATGGCAAGTTTTACTCATAGCCTACATTAGAACCTGCTTATTTAACTGCTCTTAGTGGTCTTTTCTACAATGTTAGGAGTTGAGTCTATCTTATTTTTGAATCAACTACTGCTTAGCTTAATAATTTGCAAATAGATTTCATTCCTATTAGTTGAAATGTTGCTTTGTTTTCCTTTCTTGTACTGTTATTGAGTAAAAGGAAAGTTTCTAAGTAACATAATTTGCTAAACTATTTAACACTAAAGAATAAAATGTATATTCTAAAGAAAATATTATGTTATATAGTATCTGGCCTACAATCCATCCTCAGATCATTTTGGCTGAATGACAAGGCAAATCCTTGTCCAAGAACACAGACATTTACCATGTTAATCATTAGTGTATAGACCAAAATATACTTCATATTTGAGCATATCTTTCCAATTGTAACTCTTTATATTTACATTTGAAAGTATCCTTATGCCTCAAATTAATTATATAAATTCACAATAATCATGGTTTAGAATTTGAGCTAAAATTTTAGAGTATTTATATTTTAGTAATTTTATGGATATTATTCAAAAGAGAAAACATAATAAGTGTTGGTGAAGATGGTAAGAAAAGGGAGCCATAGTATGGTGTTGGTGAAAATGTAAGTAATTGTAGCAATTATAAAAAATACTATAGACGTTAAAAAACAAACAGAACTACATATGATTCCGAAATCTCAATACGGGGCATACATTGAAAGGCAATAAAATCAGTATGTTGAAGAAATACCTGCAGTCCTATATTTATTGTTACACTGTTCACAATACTCAAGACATGGAACAAACCTGTGTTACTATAATAAACAAATAAAGAAAATGTGATATATAAACAACAAAACTATTCCATTGAAAAATGGAATTTTGACATTTTCAACAACAAAGATGAAACTGGAAGACATATAGTTAAGCGGAATGAGTCAGACATGGAACGACAAATACCACATGTTCTCATTCATATGCAAAATCTAAAATAATTACTCTCATAGAAGTAACAGAACAGTAATTTCCAGAGACTGAGGAGGCCAGTAGGAGAGACAGAGGAGGATGATTAACAGTTACAACATTACAATTTAAAAACGAAGTACAAGCATTCATGCTTAATGCATAATAGGGTGATAATAGTAAAAAAATAAATAAGGTATTTTATGTCTTGAATAGGTAAACAGTGGATTTTATACATTTCTACAACAAAGAAATGATCAATGTTTGAAGTGATAGATGTGCTACTTTTAACATTTGATCATTAGAAGATATATATATGGATAAAAATGTCAAATTGTAACCTGTAAATATGTATAATTATAATGTGTCAATTAAAGATAAAGTAAATGTATATGTTCTGTTCATTCATTTCCACACCGTATTTCTATAAAAATGGGGGAACAGCTATACATTTTATTTTTGAAATTTGATCCTTTAGCTTAAAATACAACTATTTTCCAGATTAATAACCATAGAACTAAATCATTTTTGGAACATTAAACATCTTCTAATTGTTTTTCTCTTTGATATATAACCTACTTCGGTTAATATCCTAGAAACTGCAACTTATTGTTAGTACTACATTTCTTTGATAAATTCATAGAAGGAAAATTCCTAGGCCAAAGTGTTTTAAAATTTAATAGATACTACCAAACTCCATAAAGATTATTAACTTACATTTATTTATATATTTCTATTAGTATAACTATATGTATATGTAGTCGTATATACCAGATGCTCTTGTCTTTTTCAGATTTTGGAAACAGTGGTTTGCTGTATCACCCTGGTTCTTGAATGGGTCCAAAACGGTCAGCTATTCTTGTAAGAACAGGAAATTGTAAGCTCTTTATGTGTTCAGGCTGAAACTGAAAATCAGCACATTTATTTATAAGGTGAAAATAAAAATATTTAATGTCAGGAAGGTAACTGTAATAATGCAGTAAACCATAGAAGCAAAAAGGAATTTTATTTAATTGATCACTTATAGTGTGACAGATTTCACCAATGATTTATCTGCTTTATGTGCCATTCTGTTGACCGGCAAAATTAAAAATGCAAAGTAGTTAATATCCAGAGTTCAGTGTTGCTTAAAGCATTATTTTTATGTCCTTAGAAATCTGAAGGAGATTAAATGGAGAGTATTATAAATAGTCATAAATAAATATATATATTTGCTGAATTGTGCTTAGCACTCAATACCAGAGGGTTTTATTATTAATCTTGATTTAAAATATTTATTTTCCTCTTGATCTGTTGAATCAGGAAATGTAATTAAACCATGCAGAAGTGTGTTTAACATAATACATTGTCAGTTCATAAGTTCACTCCTTTACCTTGACATTTAACTTTTTGTGTATATTTCACAATAACTTTCTATACTTAAAAATCTCATGTTTAATGTAAGCTCAATGAAAGCCAATATATTTTAGAGAATTCTATAAATATGGTGGTTCCAATCATGCCTATCATCTGTTGGCTTTTACTAGCATATTAAAAGTAATTACCAAAGTCTTCTTAAATATCTGAACATTAAGCGTTTAGCTCTATTATTTGATCTCTTATTCCATAAGCATATAATGAATTTCTTTTCAAGGACAAAGCTTAGCGAAAATGAAAATTAAACCGTATAAATGGAATTAAAAGTTAAAATTAAACCCAATGCAAATTTGTTTTTTAAAAATACAGTGTCTTATATAAAATGAATAATTATATTTGGTATAGAAACAATTTTCAGAATTATGTTGGATTTGTTATGATATAATGGATATTGGGTATAGCTTAATGTCAAAGGTTTACTTCTGCAATTCTAACATTCCTTGTCTTTCATTCCTAGCATTATGTAGTTATTAGAAACAAGGGATTTTTTTTTAATTTTTATTGCATTTTAGGTTTTGGGGTACATGTGCAGAACATGCGAGATAGTTGCATAGGTACACACATGGCAGTGTGTTTTGCTGCCTTCCTCCCCTTCACCCACATTTGGCATTTCTCCCCAGGCTATCCCTCCCCAGCTCCCTCCACCGCTGTCCCTCCCCCATTCCCCCCAATAGACCCCAGTGTGTAGTAGACTCCCTCCCTGTTTCCATGTGTTCTCATTTTTCTCACCCGCCTAGACCTGGAACCAACCCAAATGCCCATCAATGATAGACTGGACTGGGAAAATGTGGCACATATACACCATGGAATATTATGCAGCAATAAAAAATGATGAGTTTTTGTCCTTTGTAAGGAAACAAGGGATTTTTGATAATAAAGTACTTACATTAAAAATGATGTTAAAATTTCTTTATTTTTACTTACCTTTTTTTCTTTGATTAAATATGTTTCTCTAGACCTAATCAGTTCTGTAGAATGGAATTTTCTCCTTCTCCATTGTGCTACTAAAAATAGGATCCACTGTTTTGTTTTATATAGGCTATTTTTTTGGCTAAGTTTGTAAGTAAGTGTAAATAATTTGTGGGCATTTTTCTTAGATAAAGGAAATTGATTCCTTGTTTCATGTTTGCACTGAGGCTGGTTGTCTTCCACAGCAACCTGGCATGTAAAGATGGAAAGAAATGAACCTTAGCTCCTTTCAGTCCAACGAGTCACTGCTGAATTATTTAATCAGGTTGTTAACGTATTCTTAGAATTTCTGAGTAATGGTGTCTGCCACATGTGCTTAACAGACTATGATACTTTGTTTAAACTACTTTAAGTATCATTTAGTTTATTTACACATATGAGACACAGGCCATTGTTTCGTGGTTATTTTGCTTTATCCCAAACCCGACTCTGGAAAATTCTAGCTGCTTTGCGACAGAGACCATGACCAAACTTTGAGTCTGTTTTGGGGCCAGTTACTTTTACATTGTTTATAAACCTGCTGAATTCAATCAACGAATTTATGACACCGTGAATTATCAGAGAACTGGGTGAGTCAGACTGAAATTCTATTATTACTAGGAGAGTGAGTTTCAGATGTTTTCATGCTAGAGAAATATAGAAGTATCCTGAATTTGTGGTGTGTCTCATGCAAACTTACACAAGAATAATTCCTTCTGATAAGCTGTGGGAGTGACACTGTTGGAATTCAGGAGGGTTATGAAAGTTCTACTCTGAACATGCTGAGATTAATTTCAAAATCTATTATGTGATTACCCTATCCATAATCCAATAAAGATAGAGTATAAGGCATAATTTTTTACTTTTGCAGTGCTAGATGTCAAAATACCCATATATTATGGCTTCTTTTAGAATAAGAAACTCAGATATGAAAATATTAGATATTTAGATGATAGCATTTGATTTAACAGTAAAGTACTCATTACAATAGTAATTTAAAAATATTATCATCTCAATACAATTTTTAAATTGTATGTTTTATCTCCTTCTAATTTAAACTTGTAAAGTTAGTTTTATGTCTACTTTGAATATGGGGGTTCTAAATTGAACATGTCTTTTTTCTTCCTAGAAATAAAGTATAAAATAACAAACCCAAACAAAATTTAACTAGAGCAAAATAAAACACCCAGACAAAACAAAAATATAAACCAAGATATCAAGAAAATGTGGTAAAATAAGCAACATAATTTCAGTCAATAAATTCAGTTATAAGTGAATTCAGTAAAGTTACAGGATACAGAATCGCCATACAAAACTCTGTATTATTTTATCCACTAACAAGGACCTATGCAAAAATAAATAAATAAATAAAAGAAAAAAAAAGAAAGGGAATCAAGAACCCAATCATGTTTATACTAACTACTAGAAAGAATACATACAAATAAATTTAATGACTGCGGTGACAGACCTGTATGCTCAAAACTATAAAACATTTATGAGAAAAAATTTTAAAAGACACAAATAAATGGAAATATCTCATGTTCACAAACTAGCAGAATAAATATTACTGAAGTGTCAACACTGCCCAAAGTGATTCAGGGCAATCCCTGTCAAAATTCAAATGACATTTTTCACAGAAGTGGTTAAAAACAGTTCTCAAATTTATAGGAGACCACAAAAGACCATGAAATAACCAAAGCAATATTCAGCAAAAGGAATAAAGCTGGAGGCATTATACTATTATAATCAAATCAGCATGCCCCTGGCACTATGGAACAGAATAGAGCCCAAAAATACACCCACATACTAAAGGTCAATTGATTAGTGACAAAGATTCCAAAACACACAGTGGGAAAAGGACAATCTTGTCCATAAAAGGTGTTGGAAAAACTGCATTGCCACAAGTAAGAGAATGAAATTAGACCCTGATCTCACACTATACACACAAAAAAACTCCAAGTGGGTTAAAGACTTATACATAAAACCCGAAAAAATAAAACTACTAGAGAACAACAAAGGAGAAAATTTCCACAACATTGGTCTGGGCAATGATTTTCTTTTTCAAATATCACACTACAAGCAATGACAAGAGGAAAAATAAACTAACAGGATTACATCAAACTACAAAGCCTCCGCACTATCAGGGAAACAATCAACAGAGTGAAAAAACAACCTATCAAATGAGTAAACTATTTGCAAACCAGATATATGATGAAGGATTAATATCCACAATGTATAAGAAACTCAAATAACTCAAACTTAGGAAAATAAAAAACCCAATTGAAAATCGTCAAAGGACCTGAATAAACATTTTTCCAAAGAAGGCATACAACATCACCAACCACCAAGGAAATGCAGATTAAAATCACAATGAAGTATCACCTCAGGTCTGCTAAAATGGCTGTTATAAAAAGACAAAGAATAAGAAGTTTTGATGAGCACGTGGAGAAAAGGGAATCCTGGTACACTGTAGGTGGGATGTAAATTACTACATCCATAAAAGAAAACATTATTGTTTGTCCCTCAAAACTAAAAATACAATTATTATATGATCCAATAATCCCACTTCAAGGTATATATACAAAGGGAATGAAGTCAGTATGTCAAAGAGATATCTGAACCTTCATTTCTATTTCAGCATTATTCACCAGAGTAAAGACATGGAATCAAGGCATGTCTAGCAGCAGATGAATTTATAAAGAAATTTCTTTATAAATTTCTTTACATATAAATATAATATGTAAATATATATATACACACACACACACACATATATATATACACACACAAGGGAAACAGCGAGGCACAGAAAAATAAGTATCACATGATTTTATCTTTAAGTAGAATCAAAAAGTAGAACTCACAGAACCAAAGTAGAATCATGGTTCTCAGAGGCTCAGGGGTAGGAAGTTTGAGGAAATGATGGTCAAATAATACAAAATTTTAGTTAGATTAAAGGAATAAATTCAACCAGTCAGAATGGCTATTACTAAAAAGTCAAAAACAAAATAACAGATGCTGGTAAGGATGCAGAGGAAAAGAAATGCTTATATACTTTTGGTGAGAATGTAAATTAATTCACCCACTATGGAAAGCTGTTTGGAGATCTCTCAAAGAACAAAAAAACAAATGCTACCATTCAACCGAGGAATTCCATAACATGTATTGTGGAAAATAAAGTGTCCAACAAAAAAAGATGCATTCACTTATATGTTCATTGCTGCACTATTCACAATACTAAGGACATGAAATCAATTAATGCACGTGTCAGCATTGGACTGGATTTAAAAAAGTTATACATATACATCACAGTATATATGCAGCCATAAGAAAGAATAAAATCATGTTATTTGCAGCAACATGAATGAAGGTGGAGGTTATTATCCTAAGTGGATTAATACAGAAATAGAAAACCAAATTCTGCAAGTTTTCACCTACAAGTGGAGGCTTGGCACTTGTGGAGGCTAGAGAAGCACCTGCTGCTGAAATTTGGAGGCCTGCTGAGAACAGGACTTACAAAAGGTACTATGTCTGGAAGGCTATGGTTCAAGGTTATTTTTGCCTGCAATAAGCGGGGTCTCCGGAACCAAAGGGAGCACACAGCTCTTCTTAAAATTGAAGGTGTTTATGTCCGAGATGAAACAGAACTCTATTTGGGCAAGAGATGTGCTTATGTATACAAAGCAAAGAACAACACAGCGACTCCTGGTGGCAAAGCAAACAAAACCAGAGTAATCTGGGGAAAGGTAACTCTGGCCCATGGAAACAGAAGCATGGTTCGTGCCAAATTCCAAAGCAACCTTCCTGCTGAGGCCGTTGGACACAGAATCCGAGTGATGCTGTACCCCTCAAGGATTTAAACTAATGAAAAGTCAATAAATAGATGTGGATTTGTGCTCTTTAAAAAAAGTAATAAGTGGAAGCTAAACATGAGTACACAGTTATATAAAGATGGGGGCAGTAGTCATTGGGGACTATTAAATGAAGGAGAGAGAGAAGGAGCATTGGCTGTAAAACTACCTGTTGGATACTATATTTGTCCATTTCTATGCTGTTGATAAAACATACTCAAAACTGGGCAATTTACGAAAGAAAGAGGTTTATGAAGTTACAGTTCCACATGGCTGGGGAGGCCTCACAATCATGGCAGAAGACAAGAAGAGCAAGTCACCTCTTACAGGGATGGCAGCAGGAAAAGAGCAAGCTTGTGCAGGGAAACTCCCATTTTTAAAACCATCATCTCTCATGAGACTCACTCACTATCATAAGAACAGCTCAGGAATGACCTTCCCTCCTCATTCAATCACCTCTCACCAGGTTCCTCCCATGACACATGGGAATTTTGGGAGTTACAATTCAAGATGAGATTTGGGTGGGGACAAGCCAAATCATATTGTCTGCTCACTATTTGGGTGATTGGATTATCTGTACCCCAGTCCTCAGCATCACATCATATAACTATGTAATCAACCTGCATTTATACCCCTGAATTTAGAATAAAAGTTGAGTTATTTAACATATATATAAATAATATTAAAGTGTACTCTAATTCTACATATTCTGTTTAAACCTCAAATTTTGTTTCACAATTTGATTGGATCTTTTGTTTTTACTTATAATTATTCATAAAACATAATTTACTACTTACCTAATTACAGAAAGAGCTTTTATAATTTAAATTAATATTTAATACAAGGAAAATTCATTTACAAACCTTTGAAACTATATAGTAGCATTAGAAAGTAACTTCATGTTTTTTACTTTAACAGAGAAAAAAAAACAGCCTTTGTTAGCAATGTAAGTCTCAAATACAGTTTTTATGCAACTACATATTCATCATCTTATTTTAGGTTCTGTCTATGTGCATATGTAATGTAAACCTATAGGTTTTAGACACATTTGTGTAACATTTACTTTCGTAGATATAATATAGGCCAGTATTTCTCAATCATATTTTCTACATGTATTTATTAACTCTATTTTCATGTGTACACATTTTTAGATAAACAAAGTTGCCAAATATTCTATTTGTAGTTGTTTTAAGTCATTAAATATTTGCTTAATAAATTTTGAAATATTTTATGCTCTAACCAAACAAAATTACAATTTTTACTAAAATTATTCATAATAAAATAAAATGAAATAGGTGAAAATAATAAAATCAGCAGACTCTATTAACATCTTGCATTGTTTTATAATATTTAGTTAAAAATACTATTTTTACCTACTTAATATAGAATAAGAGAACAAGAGTTAGTATCTACTAGAATTTCTGTCAGTAATTTTTTAATAGTAAATAAATAGCATTTTTGCTTTTGTTTGGATAGAGTGTTGGGGCAGCATTTGATTATTTATATTTGCATACATTTAAGAGTCTCATTTGATCACTGAACTAAAAGACAATAATTGAAACTCTGTAAAATAATTCCCTAAAGCTTTCTAAAATACTGTCTTCAAAGTAGAGATATGGAGTTAATTTCACTTTCTAACACGACTGTAATTTAAAAGCCATGAGTACTGTGTGCAAATTACCATAAATCAATAGTAAATAGTTTTTTTAAAAAAGCTCTATATTCAATGTTGTATCTAAGGATTTGTAAATAAAAGTAAATTTCTCACTGAAGAAATTTCTGTTTGACGTAAACCTAAAGTTACTTCTTTTCCCATCACTGCACTGAGACCTTATCTCCTGGGAAGTTGATTCTAAAACTAGAGTCACAATTCCTGTCAACCCTTCATATGTAAGTAGGCTCAAACATCTTGGGGGACTAAAAGCCATTATTTCAATGATTATGAATAGTTTTGTGGTCAAGACAATAGCAGGAAAATGTTTGCTGTTTTTTTTCAGTATAATAAATTCACTAAGTTACTATACGACTTGGTAGAAAGGAACAAAGAAATATCCTAAATATATCACCTGTTAGCGTTTTCTGATTCAATCAAAAGACCATTCTGTTACTTACTAATAGCATGTTGGAAAATATATTTTTTTAACATTAATTTATGCTATATAAAATTTAAAAATCATAAAAATTACCTCTATAAAACCTTAGTACAATATCTTTATGTGTTAGATCTTATTTGCTAAATTTCTGAATGCTGTTAACATAACTTTACGATTTCATCCATGCCATGTAGCTTGGAGGTTTCACAGCAATAGCTACATCATCTGAAATTCTTAAAGAAGTTTTACTTAGATCCTTCCTTATTTGTTATGTATGATAGTTATTATTAAATCTAAAATGGGAAGATATTTCCTTCTTTTTAAAATTTCACGTTGACTAAGATTTTCAAAAGCTTTGCTAGTACATTGTTCCCGGAATATGAATTAGCTGTCATGCTCAAATAGTTTTGAGAAAATTTAATTGTTACAGCATTTATGGATGACAGTTTGGTCCTATATATCAATATATATGCGTAAATAATTTATACAAGAAATTACTCATTCAGGACTTCATCCTACAAATGCACTTGCACATATGCCAAAATAACTGTGCATAAGAGTATTTATTAAGGCACTGCTTATGATAGCAAGATTGGAAACACTGCAAATAGGCATCACTTTGATACTTAGATGGATTATACTGTGGTCATACAATGGAATGCTTATGCAGCAATTTAACAGCGAGTCTGACACATTTGTATGGAAAAGAAACTCTCTTCAATGTATATTAAGTATTATAAATTTAAGGTAGTAAATATACATAAATTCGAGAATAAAATAACGTGCAGAAGAGGAATGTATATACATGGAAAGAATTCCTATTATGTGCGTATTCTAGCAACTATTATTTTCTATTGAGGTGAATGAAGAAGCATAGAAAGACTATGTTCTTGACAGTCATACCTAATAACATAAATGAAATGTTTCTTCTGTAAGAAAGGTTGGCTGGTGTCCTTCTTTGTAAGATAGGAATAATAATACTTCATAGAATTTTTAAAATCCAATATGCACATAAAGTTATTAGCACACATGAAGCATTTATATACTAAGCCCACAGATATATATATATGAGTGTGTATGCATACATATTATATAAATACCAAAAATGTATAAGATACTAAGTTTACCATAAATTAATGTAGTTAATATGCATGACTCTAAAATAATTGAAAAGCAAAGTAATAAAAATATATGGTCAATACACATTTGAATATTCTATAAAACGTATCATAAAATAATTTTTAGTATCAAACATTAGCAAATAATTATATTTACCCCGGCTGACACCATTTGCTTTCTCAGGAAAGTAACCACAGGGAAATATGTCTGTATATGGCAGTGCATGCATGTGTCCCATGAAGCAAGACATTAAAAAAATGCCTGGGAATTAGAAAAAGATAATTTTATAAATTCAAAAAATTGTTGTTTGTATAGTCATTTTATAATTCCTTTTTAAAATTTTTCTGTCACAAAAATATTAGTACATTGTTTTTTTTGAGACAGTGTCTCACTGTCACCAGACCAGTATGCAGTGGCAGGATCTTGGCTCACTGCAACCTCCAGCTCCTGGGTCTTGGTGGTTCTCCTGCTTCAGCTGCTCTAGCAGCTGGGACTACAGGTGCGTGCCGCCACAGCAACCTAATTTTGTCATTTTTTAGTAGAGACGAGGTTTCGCCCTGTTGGCCAGGATGGTTTCTATCTCTTGACCTTGTGATACACCCACCTCAGCCTCCCAAAGTGTTGGGCTTACAGGCGTGATCCACAGCGCCTGGCACAAATATATTTTCTAATATTTCTAATATCTACATTTATACATATCTATAGATGCATATCTATCTCATCTATATATGGTGCATATTTATGTTCTTAATAATTGGATCTCCAGCTGGCTGAAAAAAACCAATAAGGACAGTTGATCCATCTTTACAACCTCTAAATGGGCTTGCACATGTAAATGCCTTATGTGAGTGTGTTTCAGTTTTAGTTTCAGGTGTGTGTGTGTGGTGTGTGTGTGACAGAGAGATATATATAGAGACAAGGATTGAAATGACAAGACACCCTGGGTTCACAAAGACAAGAATGTAGAAATCAAGTTAACCTATGCTAAATGCCAAGTAAAGATTTAAACTGAAATTCATCCTGTACTAGGAATAAAAATGAGAAAAAGGTGATAGTTGGTTCCTTCTTTAGAGATTCCCCCAAAAAATGGGAGAGAAGTGGGCTCCATTAGCATGTGAAACAGGAATAGAATCTCTTTTAAAGGTCAATTTACTTTAGTTAATCTATAGATGAAGGCTGTTCTTTTTCTATAGTAACTGATTTGAAAAAGAAAAATTTCTTTTTTTGCCTGATTATTCTCTTCTGACATCACCCAGATAACCAGAAATGCTCAAAAGAACTACTTGTTAGTACTTAATATCTCTTAAAATGATACTTCTGTGGTAAACCGCAGAGTGGATATTTGTGTCATAATATTAACATAAAATTGTTTTGAGGTAACACACAGTCTACACAAAAAAAGTTGTGCAAAATTGACCAAAAACATTATTTTTACCCATTTTATGAATTAGGGTTTTAGAATATAAAACAACCTATAGTGATTAAAATTAAAATTAAAACTGAGGGCCATTAATTTATTTCACAGAATATGTATATTTAGCTTTTCTGCCATACAAAGAATTTTTGGTGATATTTTTCCACCCACGTGATTTGTATAAAAAAAGAATGAGGTTTGTTACGTAAAGAGCACTGCAGTGACAAATTAGAAAAACCTGCCTACTATATTAGCACATTTTTATTAATATCTAACTTGAGAATTTGATTAGCTTCACTGGAGAAATTAAATTTAGATGAAAATTAACAAAGCAAAGTAAGTAGGAGAAAATTTTAAAAACAAAAACCACTTCACAGTTGAACGTAAATTTTGGGGATCAATTTCAAAGTTACCTTAAATAATACATTTAGAGTCCACTTTTCTAAGCTAATATGTCAGAAGAATGATTACCTAATTCATGTTTAATGACAATATTTTAAAACTCTCATATTCTATATTAATTTAAACAGTACATGTGGTGGTAAAATTGCTATTAATTTAAAAGTTAGTAAAACTAAAAATAATAAATATATGTCTGTAAAATAATGCCCAACGATGATAGACTGGACTGGGAAAATGTGGCACATATACACCATGGAATATTATGCAGCAATCAAAAATGATGAGTTTGTGTCCTTTGTAGGGACATGGATGAATCTGGAGAACATCATTCTCAGCAAACTGACACAAGAACAGAAAAAGAAATACCGCATATACTCACTCATAGGTGGGTGAGAAAAATGAGAACACGTGGACACAGAGAGGCGGTCTACTATACACTGGGGACTGTTGGGGGGAATGGGGGAGGGACAGCAGGGGGGGGCTGGGGGGGATAGCCTGGGGATGAATACCAAGTGTGGGTGAAGGGGAGGAAAGCAGCAAAGCACACTGCCATGTGTGTACCTATGCAACTATCTTGCTCGTTCTGCACATGTACCCCCAAACCTATAATGCAATAAAAATTAAAAAAAAAAAAAAAATCAGTATGGATTTTTAAAAAATTCTTATAATTCAAAAACTATTATTAGTCAAAAATATTTTGTTTAGGCTTCCTCTGACTTACCTACATCATAATATTTATATAATTTATAACAAAATATTTATGTCACAAACACATTCATATTAAACTTCTATTGAGAGTAGTTTTGTTTCCCCAGGTTTTATTGTCATTATTTTTCACAAATATAAACTCCTTTACATTACTAAATTTATATATTTCTCTTCATTATTCAATTCAAATTCTTTTTGGAAAAACATAAACTTCTTAAATTATTTTAGAATATTTGAAAAGAAAAGAGTATCTGAAAAAAAGAAAACAAAAAAAAAAATACATTAAAACAACAATGTAAACAGAAAACAGGAACCATTTCTTATTATTGAACAACTTTAATCTGTTTTGAAGCTGTTCAGAATTTCAACAATTTTACAATACTTAGCATATTTATTATTGTTAAATTTTATTCATGTGCTAGAATTTTGAAAGTAATAACAGAGCTACTCTGATATTTCTCCCTGATCTTTGCTTAGTTTTTCAACTATATTATACATGGATGAAGCTGGAAACCATCATTCTCAGCAAACTGACACAAGAACAGAAAATCAGACTGCATGTTCTCACTCATAGGCGGGTGTTGAAAAATGAGAAATGGACACAGGGAGGGGAGCATCACATGCTGGGGTCTGTTGTGGGGGAGTATAGGGAATGGACATAAGGGGGTAGGGAGGTTGGGAAGGGATAACATGGGGAGAAATTCCATCTATAGGTGATGGGGGGATGGAGGCAGCAAACCACATTGCCATATAGGTGCATATGCAACAATCCTGCCTGTTCTGCACATGTACCCCAGAACCTAAAGTGCAATAAGTATGTGTATATATATATATAAAATTATTAATTACCAAAGCTGCTTAATTTTGTACATATGCATTACTAATTCATTCTAAAACTGAATTGAATTGAAAATATCCTTCCTCTTGATGATGTGGAGAAATACGAATGCTTTTACACTGTTGGTGGGAGTGTAAATTAGTTCAACCATTGTGGAAGACAGTGTGGAATCTCAAGGATAAAATCCCAGTGATTCCATTCCTGGGTATATACCCAAAGGATTATAAACATTCTGCTATAAAGACATGTGCCCACGTATGGTTATTGTGGAACTGTTCACAATAGTAAAGACTTGGAACCAACCCTAATAACCATCAGTGATAGACTGGATAAAGAAAATGTGGCATATATACACCATGGAATACTATGCAGCCATGAAAAGGACGAGTTCGTGTCCTTTGAAGGGACATGGATGAAGCTGGAAACCATCATTCTCAGCAAACTGACACAAGAAGAGAAAAGCAAACACTGCATGCTCTCACTTATAAGTGGATGTTGAACAATGAGAACACATGGACAAAGGAAGGGGAGCATCACACACTGGGGTCTGTTGTGGGGTGGGATAGCAGGGGATTGGGGAGAGATAACATTAGGAGAAATACCTAATTTAGATGACAGGGGGATGGATGCAGCAAACCGCCGTGGCACGTGTATAGCTCTGTAACAATCCTGCGTGATCTGCACAGACACTCCAGAACTTAAAATATATAAAAAATAATTGCACCACTTCACTTACAATATAAAAACATTATGAAAGAAAATATAATTCTGTTATTCCCGAAGCTTTTGTGCTATCATGTTTAATCTCTACATGTGATATAAACCCTTTATAGCCATCAAATATCTATTTTTGAATAAAATGAAGTTATTAAATACCCATGATTTCCAGCATTACTTCCCTTATTTTTGAAACAGTGAAAATGGAGGAAAATCTTACTCTTTCCTATCATACATTTATGGTCTTGCTTATTAAAAGTGTCCCTGTTTGTAGAAACCCAAATAAAATGAAGGGGCTCTCAAAGCAGATGCTTTTAAGTCAGAATATCCTGGTCTATCAAATTCTTTAGTTGAGTATGATGTAAAATGGCATTTAAAAATCATTAAATGTATTCAAATTTGAAGAATTATTAATTGAGATTCATGGCATATATGAAAAGGGTCATGAGTTTCAGTACTGCCGGATTTGTTATAGTATTTTAAACACTGCTTATCAGGTGATCAGGTGCTGATGACCTATTACGGTTATGATAATTTTCCTACTGAAGAAAGAACACACAATGTATAATTTTATAGTGAAATACAAATCAGGAGATAGAATCATATTTCTTTTGAAAGATCGGTTAAATTAGAAGGCATTTTTTTTTTTTTTTAAAAAGCAACATTCCATTTTAAAACTTTATGGAGTATAAATGAAAGCATTCTTACAGTTAAAATGGATCTATAATCAACAAGTGCTACTTAAATTATTTGTAAAATAAATAATTATATGTATATCTTTATTTTTCTCTTCTTGGTTTTTATTAAAGTATCCTTTAGGTAATGTTATGAGAAGAGGTATCTTACCTTCTTGGCACAAGTGCTATTTCAAAGAATCTCTGACTATGGCATTGTTTCTTAACAAGATTTACAGGGATTGACAGTGCTAAAAATATAAAATGTTTTAACATTATGGTACAAAAATCCCTTACTTGAGGCCATGTCAAATTGACTTTCCCTTTTCTGATTTTTTTTCATGTAGCTGATGTTGAAAGAAGAGCATGGGTTGGTAGCCTCTGGGAATTATTAAATAATATTACTACCAGTCTCAGGTCATGACTCAGTGCCAATAGCAGGCCATTTCTTCAGAAAATCATTTGGACTGGGTACTTCCCTAGCAACAAAGGCCATAGCAACACCAAAGAAGACATCAGTAAGGTGAGCCTTCTCAGGGAGCTTTGACTGATATTACAGAATCTGTATTGCCTGTGGGAATAAGAATCCTAAGAGTGGCTGTGACCTTTATCATCTTCTTTCTTGATTTTTCTTTGAGTCATTACAGCTGCTTTTCCACGGAGAGGAAACCTCTGTTAGTGGGATTTTGGGATGACATGTTTGCTCTGAGACATAGAAAACAGGAAAATAATGTACAGCAAAATACAGAAATAAGGCTTTGTTAGTTCTTAGAAGCAAAGGGCTTCTGGAGCGATATATATAGTTGCTTCCCAAGGACTTTCTGAGATTTCTGTTGGTTGGTTTGAAATTAAAAAAAAAACAACTAGGTAATGTATTCACATTGGTAACTACAAATTAATTATCAATAGCAATTATTTAAGTATCATTTAAAAATAATTGGTTTTGTATAGTTTATAAGGGAAAAACAAAAATATTACTTGAGAGATGAGTTGACTAAGTTAATTCCTAAACTCATTTTAAAGTAAATATGTAGCATTTCAATATATATTTTCACACTTTTCTTTTTGCTTCTGATTGCAAATTTGCCAAGTTTTCAGCCTGCAATTCTTATGTGGGAAGTTAGTTAACTTTTATCAATGATACCACCCTTGTTTAGTTAAACATTTAAATGTAATTCAGATCTACATTCTTTCTCAGTTGAAAGCAACACTGTCAGTTTCTTCTGTAAACTATGGAATGAATGTATGTATTTGTAGCAGAAACTTCTCAGTGACCAACTCAATAGAGTTTCAGCTGTTTTCTGCACTGTTAGTAAAATAATGCTGGCAGCACTATTGTGGTTGAAAATCTAACTAATTGCTTCCCCATGCTCCTTATGCAGTGCCCTTGTGAGCACTCACATGTAACCAGAAGTAGACTGGATGTTTCCAGTAAAAATTCATGTTTTTCTTGATAAAAGAGAAAGGTTGCTAGTAGCACAAACACTACCACACTGCCTTTTCCCCTGTGCTATCGTTCTCCTTGCATGAAGGAGCAGCAGTAGCCTTGAGTCCCTGAGGCAGAGGCACAGGTGCCTGCAATAATGCTGAGCAGCTAACCCAATATCAACAGTAATTTCTTCTTACCAAGGGAAACAACATGCAATTTCAGTTTCTTGATATTTGATGTTCTGCTCTTGAAGGCTAAATCTGCTTTACTAGTTCAACGTAACTATGTGGTTTATAAAGAATTATTGTCTTATTGCGTCTTTTGTATTTGTTTAATCTTCTTGCATAAATGGTCATTCAAGAAAAGAATTTTTAGTTTCCTTTGGCTTTTCCAAAGAGCAGTGTACAGGATCATACATTTGGCAAATGTAGTAAAGAGCTTCGTATTAGGTACTCTGTGGCAGGGTTTCTTCATCTCAGCATTATTAACATTTGTTGGTGGAGAAATGTTTATTAAGACGGGGTAGAGGAGCTGTCTCTGCCGTATCTGTGAAGCTGGCATTATAGAATCTTCTTTGGAGCATTCTTGGTATCTGCTCAGCATGTGTCAGTAGCATTGTATTTCCAGTCGTAACATCACAATGTCTCCGGACACAGCCAAATATACTCAAGGGGCAAAATGGCTCAGGTTCAGAACCACTGTTCTACAGCGTTTAGATGAGACAAATTTAAAGCATGGAAATTCACGCTCATTTTTTTGTTATTTAGTTGTATTGTGTACACACTTTCTATATTGAAGCTGTTTTTGCAGTGAATATATTTCATTTTTATTTATGAAAATGGTTTTCAAGAAATGACATGGAGTAAACTTTAAATAAAGCTGAAAAGATTGACATTGGAAATACGGTAGAGCAGGGCTTTGTTTATGTGATGTGAAAACCACAGGGTAAGTTAGTTAAAAGGAAACAGCGAAACAACATAATAAATAGTTGTTTAGCATTATATAACATGCAGAGATCACAAACTTATAAACTCCAATGGCGTCAATGACCAAACAGGAAAAGGAAGTCTATAAAGCAGCTTTAGAATTTTCAAAAGGAGAAATTAGCTATAGTAGAACGTGTTTAGGGTGATTATAAATACTTTATGACAGCTACAGGTATTTAAATTCTAAGAGTTGTAAACACTTGACAAGTAAAAGAAAAGATTGGTTTAGGAATATTTTTGCAACCCCTAAGTAATTTTGTCTACAGGAGACCAAATCATTTCATGTTCTTCCACTAGATGCATCAGCATAAAATGTCACACTTCCATACTGTCTTTGAGTTGGTTCACCGGCTCATTCAATATATTTAAATTGTGTTTTAAACGTGGTACCAGTACAAGAACTTCTTTTTTACATGCTGCGCTGTGTTTTGGTCAGAGACCAAAATTCTTAAACCAACCCCACTATTATTCTACTCGACTTCAAAAAAAGGATTAAGATACTTATCCGCCAGAGGAATTAAAGTGGCTTTTAGAAACAATTGCTTGAGGCCAGGAGTTTGAGACCAGCCTGAGCAACAAGCATGATGAGATCCTTTCTCTAAAAGTTACTTTAAAAATAGCTGAACATGAGGCTGTGGGCTATCATCCTAGCTCCTTAGGAGGCAGAGGTGGAAAGATTGTGCTAGCTCAGGAATTTGCAGCTGCAGTGAGCTATGGTGTTGCCACTACACTCCAGCCTCATTGACAGAGCGAGAGCCTGTTTCTAAAAATGAATAAATAAAGTCACTTTTGGTTATTTATTTTTTCTTCTAACATTTAAAAACTATCCATAATCTATTTGAAACCCATAACTACATCAAATTTTGAGGTTACAAAGAATAATGATAGATATTGTTGGACTTAAGGCTTCCATTACCAAGTAAAAATGATTAATAGAGATAATTATATCATGAGATATTATAAGAGTGGAAATATTCCTAAAATGATAAGAATTTGGTAAAAACTGACTCATTTTAAAATTAATTTTTGTTTATTCATTCAAATATACATAGTGTTATTAGTTGTAAAAAGCTCATTCGGAAGTCAGACAAAAAATATATAAAATGATTCAGATAAATTCTGAAGCAAACATTCTGAAAATCAACAAGATTTTATAAAAAATAAATTCATTTTAATAAATCACTTAAGCAAATAATATTAACCATAAAAAATTCAAATTGAACAATACAGACACATTTCAATTTTTTATTATGCAAAGTTATAGTTTTAAAACAACTAAAATCAATGCAACTCAGTGATTGGTTAGCTTTCTTGTCTATCTTCCTCCATTATTGGGGAAACTTATAACAATAAGTTTATTTTGCTGTACAGAAGCTCTTAAGTTCAATTAGATCCCATTTGTCTATTTTGGCTTTTGTTGCCATTGCTTTTGGTGTTTTAGTCATGAAGCTCTTGCCTGTGCCTATGCCCTGAATGGTGTTGCCTTGGTTTTCTTCTAGGGTTGTTATGGTGTTAGGTCTTATGTTTAAATCTTTAATCCATCTGGAGTTAATTTTTGTATAAGGTGTAAGGAAGGGGTCCAGTTTCAGCTTTCTACCTATGGCTAACCAGTTTTCCCAACACCATTCCTTTTTTTCATTGTTTGTTTTTGTCCAGTTTGTCAAAGATCAGATGGTTGTAGATTTGTGGCATTGCTTCCAAAGCTTGTGTTCTGTTCTATTGGTCTATATCTCTGCTTTAGCACCAGTATCATGCTGTTTTGATTACTGTAGCCTTGTAGCATAGTTTGAAGTCAGGTAGCGTGATCCTCCAGCTTTGTTTTTTTTTTTTTTTTTTTTGCTTACTATTGTCTTGGCTATGCAAGCTCTCTTTTGGTTTTATATGAAGTTTAAAGTGTTTTTTTCCAGTTCTGTGAAGAGGGTCAATGGTAGCTTGATAGGAATAGTATTGAATCTACAAATTACTTTGGTCAGTATGACCATTTTCACAATTTTTGCCATCTGCCCATCTGACAAAGAGCTAATATCCAGAATCTACAAAGAACTAAAGCAGATTTACAAGAAAAAAACAAACCCATTAAATAGTGGCTGAAGGACATGAACAGACACTTTTCAAGTGAAGACATTTATGCAGCCGTCAAACATAAAAATATGCTCATCATCTCTGGTCATTAGAGAAATGCAAATCAAAACCACATTGAGATATCATGTCAAGCCAGTTAGAATGGCAAATATTAAAAAATCTGGAGACAGATGCTGGAGAGAATGTGGAGAAATAGGAACACTTTTACACTGTTGGTGGGAGTGTAAATTAGTTCAACCTTTATGGCAGACAGTGTGGCAGTTCCTCAAGGATCTAGAAATAGAAATTCCATTTGACCCTGAAATTCCATTACTGGGTGTATACTCAAAGGATTATGTATTGTTCTATTATAAAGACACATGCACAGGTATTTTTGCTATGGCACTTTTTACCATAGCAAAGATGTGGAACCAATCCAAATGCCCATTAATGATAGATTGGGCAATGAAAATGTGGCACATAAACTCCATGGAATACTATGCAGCCATAAAAAGAAGGAGTTTATGTCTTTTATAGAGACATCTAGAAACCATCATATTCTGCAAACTGACACAAGAACAGAAAACCAAACACCACAGATTGTCACTCGCAGGGGGCTGATGAACAATAAGAACACCTGGACACAGGAAAGGGAACAAAACTCACTGGGCTTGTTAGGGGAGGGGAAAAGAGGGGAGGGGAGGGACAGAGAGGGGTGGGGAGGATGGGGAGGAATAACACCAGGAGAAATGCCTGATGTAAGTGACAGGTGTGGGGAGGGGGATGAAGACAGCAAACCACCATGACATGGATGTACCTATGCAACAATCTTGCAGGATACGAGATGTGCACATGTACCCCAGAGCCCAAAGTACAATTTAAAAAAAAAAGAAAAGGAAAAGAAAAAAAATAAATTAATGACTTTAACTTAAACGTTAATTTAAATTAATGATATTAATAATGTTAACTTAATTAAATTCTATTTTAATTTGACTTCAAACAGAAATAGGCAGTATCAAACTGCACAGGACAGGAGTTGATTTTATACATTTAACTTTCCATTGCAGTATTAACCCCTTAAATTGAATGTTTATTTTTGCAAATCAACAAGATTGGCTTCTCTGCCATGGACTCTAAGATCCTTGTTGCTAAAAGATCATTGGAGCCACAGCTTTTCTTTCCTATGTTTTTAAAATTAGCTCTGTTGACTCCAAGACAACAAGTGGTGTCGCCCCATCCTTTTGATACCAGCATTGCAGACACTGGGTGCCCAACGCATCTCTCTTGGAATTCACTATTCCAGTGCCTGCCTGTATTGGGGGAATATATATCCCTGCTCTCTCACTTTTTCAGATAGAATCATGTTGAAGCATCTTACACGTCTGCTAAATATTAACATTAAAGTAAAGCTTCATTACATACAGTGGTGATCTGCTAATAACATACCCTTCACTGACTTTGTTTCCCTCCTTGATGCCTTCCCAAAATTCCTTTAGTGTTTCCTGAAGCCTCCATCCAAATACATTCTTTGATTCGGGAACCTGATGTGAGTAAAGATATGGTACTTTGCTATTCTGTAAGGAAATATGAGCATTTCATTAAACCTAAATTTGATTTTTAAAGTTATTCTGAGTGATGATTCCTTGTGAATCTTACATTCTGAGGTGGGAATAATGTAATAATAATAATAATAGTAAAATATTCAGCTAACACCAGCACAAAGCAACACATTAAAATGGAAGTGATAAAAAATAATTTAAGCATTCATTAAAGAAGAGGAAACTTCTGAAAAGAGTGTTCAGAAAATCAGGGAAAATATTAACTCATTACTTCATTCAACATTTGTTTAGTGTTTATAAGTCAGGCACAAAGTTAGGAGGTGTGAATAAAAAGATGATATACAATGCAGTCATTTTCCTCTTTTACGTGTGTCACAAACTGGCAACTTTGTTTCTGAGTGCACATACTTATATTTAAACATATTCTAATGATTCATTTAACAGAAATCACTCATTTGACAACTTAAAGAGAAAGGGCCAGGGCAGAGCACAGACATAGGAACAAGAAATGGACAAACAGTAACTTCATAATTTATCAAGATACAAAATTCAGCATCCCATTTTTGAACTACAACCACACCAGTAAGATGACTTTTACACTTGTAAGTGAAAACAACTGCTAGTATTTTCAAAGAGCCATGGGACTGCAGAGAAGATAAATTAGTTGTTACTGTTGTTTTCAAAGTAAATATAATATGGATATTAGATATTTTATCATCACTGAGCTCATAAACCTGCAAAAACTGAAGGTAAGAAAAAGATAGAGTCCTCTCTAGTGAATTTCACAGCAAGATTGGCTAATTTATATGTCTTCTAACAAAGTTAAAATTTGAAAGAAAAAGAGGTAGCTGAATATAAAGCAAAGCTGGGATCAGTACTTATGAAAACACTAGCATGATAAGTGAATCTGATAATTTTCAGTGATTTAATTAAACGTTATAAAGACAATCTCTTTTAGAATAAGTTGCATAAACCAGTTCAGATTATTTGCAACTTTCAGGTCTCAAATAATTAATTCATCTTAGATGTATTTTATTGAGACTGGCCACAGTATTTCTGCATCCCCAAAGTTCTAGGACCTATCAAAATGGAACACGTGAAATCAGAACTCTTAAATATTTTACTGACATTTAATTTATCTTTGTGATTTGGGCAGTACTTCTTATTTTATACTTCTGATCAAATATCATCAAATGTAGTGATGCCAGCTGTTCTTTTGTTTTAAACTTTGGCTTCTTTATTTTTAAATGCTAATAATAGGATTATTCAAAGATGTTTCCTAGGATATTAGACATGCTTTAAAATTAGATAAAGTTCTCAGCCAAAATTAGTAATCATAATGCTATTGATTTTTATTATAACAATGCAGATTTGCTAGGATTTAATACCTTCAAAGAGCTCCATGATGTAATTAGAAACCATATACTTATGATATTTCAGCAGAACGTTTCTTGGTATAATTTAAGGTATTACAATTTTTAAGTTTTCTATCTTTTCTACTAATCTTCTCTCTAATTTTGTCCTGTTTATTTATTGATAGATATCATCTAGTGAGAATGTATGTCTCATAATAAAGAGAAATTGCATGCAGCAGTGAATATGAAAGCGTCTAAAATATTTAAACGTCCCTTGGTTACTTTGAAATATTTTTAAATGCCATATGTTTATAGATTTTCGGTATTGTGACATATGTTAACACAATGAGATATCTAAAATGGCATTTTATTTATAATGATACCATCACATAAACTCTAAAAAGGGCAAAATGGATTATAGGTGCAACAATGCGTGCTATGTATTAAAATTCATCAAGAATTATTTTCTTTACACCGATCTTAATAGAGAAGTCAACTCCCAGAAAGCTTCTGAGACTTTTGCATTTAAATGTCAAGTCAGGCTGCTAACTGCAAGTTTGTGTGGGCATTTGGGAATTTAAATGGACAAATCAAGTGAGGAGGCACTTAGCCTCAGCATTGACTGATAATGAACTTAGCTGAAAGTAAGAGGAGGGAAGCCCTGTACACGTTTTTGTCTTTAATGGAAGGACTGACTGACAGGATTGCACATTGTCACAGTAACACAAATGCTGCCCTGTCGTCATTGACCTCAAACCAAACTCACCATAATGAACCACCTTTTCAGAGAAGTTGTTGATTATACCATTAGTTATTTTCAAGGCTCGTTAGTTCAAACACTGTTGATCGCTTTCAGACGGGCTGCTTGGCGTCCTAACAGTATGCTTTTTTAAAAAAAAATTTTTTTACTAGATAGGCATTCTTTATTAAGGTGAAAAAACTCATTCAGGTTTTACTTATCTAATCAGGAGCAATCGATATTCCTTAAAACTGAGAGAGTACAATGAGATTACAGTACTGCATGTTTCAAGTGGTATTAGGGGGTGTGTATGTGTGTGTGTGTATAGAGGGAGAGAGAGAGAAAAAATATGGCCAATTAGATCTATAATTTATATCCTGACAATAGTTCTAAGAAATATTGTGTGCTTTGAGAAACATATTTTAATATAGTACAAAAACATTATATCAACCGTTGAAGTTTTTATTTTAGAGAATTTTTATATCTACAAAAACATTAAACACCTCAAACGCTTTACATAGATTCACAAATTGTTAAGAATTGGCCAGATTTTTCTACATTTAGTCTCAATCCACATCGTATTTATTCTTTTTGCTGAAAAGTTGAGTAAGTTTCATACTTACTTAATTATATTTCACTGTTAATTCTTTAAAATACATTCCTTCATTATCCCACTGCTATAATCATTTCCAAGAACTGTGCTATTATAAATAGATATAATTGTTCACTATGTAGTAAAAAATACATGTATTTATACATAAAGCTATATATATATATATATATATATACACACACACACGCACACACGTACATGCGCACACACACATATGTATACATATATATTTAAGTTCAAGGGTACATGTGCAGGTTTGTTACATAGGTAAATGTGTGTCACGGATATTTTTCTTTTTTAATTTATTTATGACATTGACAATATTTTAGAGTACAGGACAATTACCTTATTGCTGATATATGTAATCTCCTTTTATTGTTTTGGCATGAGATTCAGAATACACACACACACACACACACACACACACACACACACGGATACACACAAACACACAAACATATGTTTTTTAAAAGAATACCCTGTACAAAACATGGATTTTCCATTGTATCACATCAGCGGGCACATGAATATCAGAAAGCTCCCACTATTGGCATGCTAATTTTGATCACTTGTTTAAGGTAATATGCACCAATCTCTCAATTTGAAGATACCACTTTACTCTTATGATTAATATGTGATTTACAGATGGTGATATTATTGGCTTATTTTATCTAGGTGTCCACATTTGTTTGCATAGAGCTGCTTAAACTAAACTTTGTATTCCATTTATAAATTTTAATCATTAAAAACTATTAACATTATGAGTTTTCCCCACGTCACTCCCTTTAGTGCTTCTAAAAATTCTGATATGTGCTTCCCACCTTCTTTTTTGTTAGAAATTCTGCAACTTTAGTTTATGTTTACATTTCTTCTAGCCGTAATTTAGTAAAGATATCACAAAGTTCACAGAGAAAGAATTGTTTTTATTTTGTTACTAAGAGTTTGTGGCCTTGTGATCAGAGAATGTTATTCTTGCTGTTTACAATAGCAGAACTTGCTTTGGATTTTCTTAGGTTACAGAATGTATATTCGGTTTTCAGGGCTGATTCACATGTAAGTGAAACACAGAAATGAAAGTATTTAACATAAGATGAGGAGAAAATGGGCAAGATGGTGTATGTACACATGAGGGATTTACCTTTTTCCCTCCAGGAAGAGGTGTGCTTATGGACGTGGTAGTATAGGGTTGTAAGCGTATGACTGTCTCTTGGTTGTGAAGTTCACATGGCGTTTTGACACAAGGTTTCCATCTGTTATCACGGCATTATTTATCTATAACATATGCAAGATGTATACTTACAATTTATGTGACAAAGTTTTGTCTTTAACTTGTATGAGCCCATATCTAGAACAGAAGGAGGACTGACCTAACTATAAGAATATACTTATAGTTATATAGAATTAGAATATAGAATTAACTGTAAGAATATAGTTAATTCCACTGTTAAATCAGAATATGTAGATG
The DNA here is from genome assembly GCA_031835075.1 of Saguinus oedipus. Lineage (NCBI taxonomy): Eukaryota > Metazoa > Chordata > Mammalia > Primates > Cebidae > Saguinus > Saguinus oedipus. Next base: position 2,498,412 of record CM063186.1, read on the forward strand.
CCACATTTTTGTCATCTAAATGTCATAAGACTAAGGTCACACCTAATTTATGGGAGTGACCAAATTTTTCTACACATCTCAAACACTTTGACTCAAATGTATTTGATTGTTTTTACAGTGAAAAACAGAATAGTTGAAAAATGATTTCAGAAACTGAAAGAAAAGCAGAAGATAATAATATACATTTTAATCAATATAATATATACTTAGCAACCCGGTATTTCAGTAATCTATTTCTGAAATGGTAAACTTCACTATGGCGTTGTCAAATAATCTGGTCCCTCAAATCTGAAAATATGATCGTTTAAAAAATAACATTTTTTAATAAAGTTATTGATACTAAAAATGAGCAATGGAGTTTTTGGTATCATGTGGCCATTCTAGTTAATTATTCATGAATAATGTGCTTTGCCAAGTGACATAAATGATTCAAGCCACGTGGCTGCCAAGGAAACTTTAGTATATCTGACTAGCTAATTTTCATGAAAAGCACGTTTTATTATTAGCTTTACTGATTTCGTAAATTCGCTTTAAATAACAGTGTGTTGTGCTTATAATATTGTCTTCCAAAACTGCATAGGCTATTACTTCTGAGAAAGCAAATGGCACTGTGCCATCTGTAATTCAAATATAATAGCATGACCATTCTAACAAATTTAAACGAATTTCATATTTATACATTAATATGAATATAATTCATTTAAAAATTAATGAATTGATTCTATTTATTCAGAGTCTTAACTTGCATTTACCGTATTGCAGGGAGTTTTCCAAGAGATATGTGTTTCTACTATCCAACAATTATTAATGGGTTGAAATTACAATGTTGTCTAATGTTAAAAATATTAGATACAAACTTGTTGTATCTTTATATAAAACATACTGATTTAATAATAACATGAACAAAATCTTCAAATTACTGGTAACACCACATTTTTAGTCACAGAAAGATAATTTAAACATGATCAACATAAATTATTCAAGAAAATAGTACAATGTGGAAGACCAGCTCCTCCTTTGCAGCTAGGTAAATTAACTCCTCACTTTAGCATTTCCCACACGATATCCAAGGCTCCATAAATCTGAAATCAATTTTACAACATGGCAATATTCTTGAAAACACAATTGTTTGGGGAATATTTTTACTGAAGCTTTGGTCACAGTTATTCAATATGGTTCATCTCTGTCAGTGAATCTCAGCCTTTCTGGGGAAATTTCTTTGAATCATTTCCCCAAAGCCATGAGATCACAAGTGTAAGGATGTGAGTTATATTTTTCTAAGTAAGAAGAGAGTATGAGTGGCAATTATCTGCTTAATCTACCAACTAATTATAGATAAAGTGAGAAGTTTACATAACCAAAATTCAGAGATTTGTATGAGTGATTTGAACATTGGAAGATAAGTTTATATTGGGGAACTTTACATGAAAGAAAAAGACAGCAGGAAATATAAAGCATCATTCACATTCTTCAGTTGTACAGGGTAAAAAGGAACTTTAATACCCAAGTTTATATAATATGTATGTAGCTGTTTAACACATATACATAAAAACAAGAGAAAATACAGGATGTGAGAATCAGATGTCAGCTTGGTCTCTGTTTGTGAAAAATTATAATAATTCTTGCGTTCTATGTCAAAGAGGGATTAAATTATAAAATCGTTGTCAATATTAAAATATATTATGAGTGTATAAGACTTGACATGTTTTCTGGCATGTATCAGGTATTCAGCTAATTGCAGCTTTGATTTCTAAAATACCAGTTTGATTAACACATTCATTGTACGGCCCTCAAATTTCCATTTATTCATTCATTAAGAGAGACCTTCCAAGTGTCACGTATTCATTAGGCATTGGAGATGCAACAGTGTAAGAGCCAGGTTACCTCTGCTCAATGAATTTAGAATTAACAAAAGAGAGACATTTTTAAAAATACTGACACAAAATCACATTTCCACAACCCAAAAAAAAAAAAAGTCTATGAGAAAACTCTGAGGGAAGAGAGAAATCAACTTGGAAAATGCTTCAGAACCTCCAAAATCAAATTCATTTCATTTGAATTTACTGATAATTAAGAGTGTTGTTGTTGTTGAAATCTCTGAGCCTTGATAAATACATTTTTGTAAGTCATTTCTAGACTAGCTATGCTGCCAGTAATATATGTTATATTCAAGAATAAGTCTTATATAATACATACTGTAATTGGGGTATTATTTTAAAAATTGGCTATTTCTGTCAGCTGTTTGTGATCCCAAGCTTGGATAAATTAATCTTTATGAAAACACCTTGATTTTTGTTTCTGTCCTTGTTTAGTGAGGCTGTTAGTAGTTGTTTCATTGGTAATGAGTTTACATGGCTATTTGAGGAAAGCTTTTAGACAAAAAAAACAAATAAAAGATTTAACTTGATCTGCATAATGAGGTGAAAAAACATTGTGTTTCCAAGGCAGGCTTACTGTGGAAGAGGAGTTGAAGGACTGGAATTTGAAGAAATAGACATTAAGGGAGGTAACACTTTATGGAAGTGAAAAGGAGAAAGTCTAGGGGTGCGTTGTGGTGAGAGATGAACAGTTAATTGTGAAAAGGGGTCATATCTGCTTTACAGCCCAAAGCTATTTCAGATTATGTGTGGTATTTGTCCTGTGTCTCATCGAACCTTCTGTTAAGACTATGACAAATGTTCTGTGGCTCTTGTTCAGGTTGATAAAAAGAAAACGGTGTTCCACTCAGGGTAAAGTACGAGTTAGACTACAACCATGGAAGATGAAATACTGACCACGTTCGAACTAGTAGAAGCGAACTGTGGTGAGCAAGGTCATTAGAGCAACACAGCTCCCTTCTATCCACCTTCAAATCTGCAGGGATTTGAGGATTCTCAGGTGAAGAAATGAGAATGGGTTCTCACATTATTAAGATATTAGAGGTAGAGGTAGCTGTGAAAGATTTGAACACATGGAGATGTTTGAGGTTTAAGTGACTAAAAGCATTTACTTGTGCTGAAAATAATTTTTAATATGAAAATATTTATTGAATGAGCATAATAATATAAAAGGCTCAGTGTGAGATAAATATCTGTGTTAAGGACCAAAACAAATTGCATTGTCCAGTGGGGCAGAAGTATTCTCTTTCTCTCTCTCTCTCTCTCTCTCTCTCTCTCTCTCTCTCTCTCTCTCTCTCACACACACACACACACACACACAAACACACAAAGGAATATAATGAGATTGTCTCAAAAAATTGTGAAATTAAGAAAACATAATAAGATTTCCTCTTGACTTTTTAATAGGCTTTACTTTCTAGAGCAATTTTAATTTCATGGTAATATGGAACAGAAGGTGCAGAGATTTCCCATATAACCCCCAGCCCCCATATGCACAGCCTCCCTACTTATCAACATCACTCAGTAGAGTGCTACATTTGTTACAATTGATGAACCTACAATAACATATTTTTATCCCCCTCAGTCTGCAGTTTACACTAGAATTTTCTCTTGTGCATTTTATAAGCTTGGATAAACATACGATGACATGTATTCACCACTGCAGTTTTTTACAGAGTATTTTACCACTCTAAATCCTCTGTGCTATCTATTCATCCCTCTCTCCCCACAAGCCTTGGCAATCACTGAACTCTACTGTTGCCATAGTTTTGCTGTTTTTCAAAATGTTATGCCGTTGAAGTCAAATAGTATGTACTATTCTAATTAACTTCGCTTACTCAGAAATATGCACATAAGTTTTCTTCACGTGTTTTCATGGTCTCACAGTGATATAGGAGTTAAGAATAAATCGGCAGATAGTAAGGGTATGTAGACCTTGGTAAGGGTTTTCTTTTTAATAGGATTATTTTTCTTTCTAACAAAGAGCAGCCTGTAAAATCTAGCTGCAGGCACAGATACCAGCAGTTGTGCTAATGACGTTCAAGATGGTGGCTTGTCTTCCCCTCTGTCAGCCGTGTGTACAGTAAGAAGCACACTGGATGGTGCTGCTCACCTCTAATGCCATTTGTATAATAAGGTTAGGGTAGGGTGACCAGCCCTCCCCAGGCACCGTGTAGATGTCATACTGATCAAACCAATCTATGAGCCCTATGTAAATCAGACACCCCCTCTTCAAACTGGATTTTAAAACTCGGCACATTCTCACCAGCTGATCCTTTATTCTGCACAGAAACCCTCCTTTGGGCTTTCTCAACATGAGAAAGCTTTTTCTCTCCCTTTTCGTCCTTTTCTATTAAACTTCCCACTCCAAAACTTACCCTCATTTGTGTCCATGTCCTGAATGTCTTCTCAAGCAAGACCAAGAGCCAGGGTGTATACCCCAGACAATGATGCTGTTTCAGTAGCTCACTTTCTTTTAGTGCTGAATAATATTCCATCGTCTAGATATAACTACAGTGTATTTGTTCATCCATTATGACAGGATATCTGGTTCTTCCTTTATGTCTTTTTATAAAGAAATTATACATAATATTTGTACATTTTCATGGTGTCCACATCATATTTTGTTACATGCAAAGAATGTATATTGATCAAGCCAGAGTATTCAGGGTATCTATCACCTCGATTACTTATCATTTCTATGTTTTGGGAGCATTTCAACTCCTCTCTTCTAATTACTTTTGAGTACATTTAAAGTACATTATTAAATCCACCCTACTCTGCTATGGAACATTAGAACTTACCTTTTCTAACTGTCGGTTTGTATACCTTAACCAGCTTCTCTTTTTCCCCACCTCCCTTTTCACTTCCTACACCCATCTCAGTTTCAGATAACTATTATTCTATATCTCATGGGATCAACTATTTTAGCTTCTACAAGTTACAGCATGCAATACTTGTCTTTCTATGTCTACTGTATTTCACCTAATGCAATAATCTCTAGTTCCATACATGTTGCTTCACATGAGTCTAAATAACCAAAACCATCATGAGCAAAAAAAGAACAAAGCTAGAGGCATCGTATTACCTCACTTCAGCATGTATTACAAAGCCAGCATAAACAAAACAGCATGGTATTGGTATAAAAACAGACACATAGACCAATGGAACAAAATAGAAATCTGAGGAAAAACAATCCACATATTTACAAGCAAATGATTTTCAACAAAGGCACGGAAAATCCATGCTGGAAAAAGGACATCCTCTTCAACAAACAGTGCTGAAAAAACTGGATGCTAATATGCAGAAAAATGAATCTAGACCCCTGTCACTGACCATGCACAAAAATCACCTCAGAATAGATTAAAGACCAAAAGATAAGACCCAAAACTGTAAAACTAGTATAATAAACCACAGGAGAAATAATACGGAATGTTGGTCTAGGCAAAGATTTTATGGCTAAGATCTCAAAGGCATAGACAACAAAAAGAAAAATAGACAAATGGAACTATATTAAATGAAAAGCTTCTTTGTAGTAAAGGAAATTATCAACAGAGTGAAGAGAGAACCAATTGAATGATGGAAAATATCTGCAAAGTATTCCTCTGACAAAGGACTAATATCCAGCATATCAAAGGAAGTCAAACAACTCAACAGAAGACAAAAGTGTAAACATAAACAAAAACCTCTAATAATCCCATTTAAAAGTTTTTAAAGTGACCAAGTAACATGAACACACACTTCTCAAAACAGGACATACAAGTATCCGACAGATATGAGAAAAATAATCAACATCACTAATTATCAGAAAAATTAAAATCAAAACCACCATGAGATATCATCTTTCCCAGTTGGAATGGCTATTATTTAAAAGACATAATGTACCCTGATAAATATGTGTAGGTAAAAAGGAACTTTTATCCAAATGAAAGGAAATTAGTATATCAAAGAGATACCTACACCCCCGTTTATTGCAGCACTTTCCACAATAACAAAGATTTGGAATCATCCTGCGTCAATCAATAGATAAACATAAATAAAATGTGGTATACATACACAATGAAATAGTGTTCATCTGTAAAAAAAGGATAAAACTCTTTAATGATGTCTTTCATCAGAGTTGTGTAGTTTTTCTCAAGTAAATGTTGCATATATTTTGTTCGATTTATGCCTATTTCATTGCTTTGGGTCCTAACGCAAATGACATTGTAATTTAATTTAAAGTTCTACTTGTTCATTGTTGCAATATACAAAAGTGATTGACTTCCGTATGTTGACCTTGTATCCTGCAAACCTCATCATAATTTCTTATTAGTTCCGGGAAACTTGTTTTGCTGAATTTGTTTTTAATTTTCTGTATAGAAAATCATGTCATCTGTGAACAAAGATATTTGTATTTCCTTTTTTCTAGTTACTATTCCGTTTTTTCTTGTCTTACGTTGCATTAACTAAGAATTCCAGTACCATGGTAGCAAAGTTTCTAGTATCTCACTAGTAAGTATGATATTAGCGGTAGGTTTTTTGCAGATGCTCTTTTTCACATGGACAATGTTTTCCTCTATTTCTAGTGTGCTGAGATTTTTATCATTAAGTGATATTTGATTTAGTCACATGCTTTTTCTGTTTTAATAAAATCATGTGAATTTTCTACTTTAGTGTACTGATTTAATAGAATACATTAATTACATTTCAAATATTGAATAAGCAAGACATACATATTTAGTGGACTAAATGCCACTTTGTCATTGTGTATAATTCGCATTTGCATTGTTGGACTCAATTTGCTAATATTTTGTTAGGGATTTTTTGTATCGTTGTTCATGACAGAAACTGATTGATAGTTTTCTTATAATGTCTTTGCTTGATTTTGTTATTTTTCTGCTTATATTTTGCAAACCATGTGCTAAAAATATAGATATTAATATTAATATCTCATATTATTAATACAAGATATTAATCCTTGTATTTAGAACCTCACTTATTATTGCTCATTAATTCAATATTAATTTATTCACTAAAAGTTTTAAAAATGACAAATGCATAATATAAATATTTTTAGAGATAACTTCTTCATCACAAAAATTATTTTAATGTATTTGTAAGCATGCAATGTTAGTAACCTTGCATTAATCTTTTTTCCCATTTTCCCCAAGAATATTCACTGGCAGTTCTTATAGATGCAGTGTTTACCTGAGATAACTTTGCTACAAAATATCTCATTTTTACTATTATTTTTGCATCCTTCTACTATATCAACTTTGAGAACAAAAGACATCATTCTATTTATAGAATTCTGTTTTTAGTAGTGGTATTTCCATTTACAAAATATAGTAATTTGTGATCACTGAAGATGTGAAAGCCCAGACAATATAGCATTCTTACACATAATTTCAACATAATTCTTGAACAGTGGTTGGCCGAAGATTTATTTACTGAATCCAATTTTTCCAAAATGGACCAACCTGATGTTAGTTCTGTTAAGAAATAACTTCAAGAATAGTTTTAATATTTTATTTTCAAACTGAAATTCAGTCAGATTGTTTCAGCCTCAAAGAGTGTGTTTGTGTAAAATTTTAAAAGTTAAAAAAAAAAAAAAAAGAAAAAAAAAAAAGAAAGACACCCATCTCATTACATGGCAACATTTTCCACTTAATTGTTGTAAGAATGTAAATTTCTGAATTTTGAAAGCTCAGGTAGTCAAAGAATGTAATTGTCTGTCACCACCATAATCACAGGCTACCTATTATTTACTTGTTATGATACTAGGCCCTGCTGTCTTTCAATCTTAAGATAAAAACACTACTTACACACTTAAAAATAAATAAATAAATAAATAAATAAATAAATAAATAAATAAATAAAAGTGCTGGCAGTGAGCTGAACTTTTTGTTTGTAAATAAGAACAGGCTTAATTAATACCTTTGCCCAGTTTCTTTGCTACTTCGACATCCAGACCTTTGATAATCTGGGAGGGATCCTGTAGCTGTAGCATATGACACTCCTGTGAGCATTCCTGCCTATGCAAATGAATGAATTCAGAGTTCATACCTTCCAACCACTTCCTGGATTGAGATCTTACACTCTCGATCATATTCCCTTGTCCTAATGTATTCCTCACTGGATTCCGTGTCAGATGGTTAGGGACAGTCCCTCCACTTCAAAACCTGCAGAATTTATTTGAGCTAACCAACTATAAGCCCGCTTAGACCACTTACTTTGCCTCGGCTATTTCTTCCACAGGAAAACATGATTAAGCCACTCCACATTTTCCCACTCTCTTTCTCTGCCAGGGACTAGCCTCAGTGTTCTATTGCGTGTCCTTGGATGGTATGATGTGGCATGATGCCCTGTTTACAGAAACTGTGAATAATACATTTTTCAGTGGCAATTATCTTCTGCTCTGTTTACATCACCATACCTGAATAATAATAAATTCTGCATTCTAAAGCAAACCTATTTTATATAAATTAATCAAGAAAAAACAAACTGCATGATTCCACTGTTTCAGATCGATCATCTGATCCTCATTGCTTTTAAGAGCAATACAAAAGAGTATATGTAAACAAGGTATAAAATTATACACTAGGTATCAGTGAAAAGAAAGCTGAGAAATGGAAAATAAAGGACAATTTATTTCATCTCAATCAAAGTGACATTTTAGGATGGTTTTTAAAATAACAGCCATTTTTCTGTCTAAAGGTATTTTGGTGAAAAGAATAAAACGTGCAAGTGTTGGTCTATATGGGTTTAGAGGGTGAACATGAAAGTTTTAGTTCTCATATTAATTAGAGCATAGACTACAGGAGTGCTATGAGGAAATGCTGATGCAGAAATCTGGTTCTGGATGCTGAGGAGAGCAACATATTTAGAAAATGGAAACAATTAAAATTAAAATTACTATTTGAACAAAGGCACTATGAGATGAAGAAGTAAGGTTACTAACATTGCATGCTTACAAATACGTTAAAATAATTTTTGTGATGAAGCAGTTATCTCTAAAAATATTTATATTATGCATTTGTCATTTTTAAAACTTTTAGTGAATAAATTAATATTGAATTAATGAGCAATAATAAGTGAGGTTCTAAATACATATATAACATAAAGTGACAGTTCTTAAGATCAAAATCATTGGAATAAGAAAAATGAAATTCTCGTTCATTTTGTCCATTTATGATGACTAAAAATATTGCTAATTAATGAATAAGAATGCCCAAGTTGCGACAGAATTTCTTATTTTTTTTTCAAATGTAGAAAATAAGTAATTTTTCAATTTCTTTCAAAATAAAATCTTTCAATTTTATTTTCAAAATAAGAAATCTTTCAATTTCTTTCAAATTACTTATTTTCTTTTAATGAGATATGAAATGTTTCCTTCAAAACTATCTCTCCATAAAGATTATTGTGAAAATAAAGCAATTTCTGTGGGTAAAGTATTTTAAATACTCTAATATTGCCATAGAGATTTATCTAAAAGTAAAGAGAATTGCCTCTATTTCATAGCAATGCATTGTATATCTTGGTTGCCTAATATTTTTTGAAGAATTCTCAAATAACACTAAAGGAAGCAAACTAAATCATTAATATTGGTCTTAAGTATTAAATTCATACATTATTCAAAAGCTAACTCTGATCACATTAGTAAGAATACATTTAACATTTATACTTGGGACTCTTTTTTTTTTAGATGGGGACATAACATTTTTCATCATGAGAATCTATAGAAATGACATGAACTGTAAAGTTTCAATGCAGTAATATGTCCGGAAGTTTCTCACTTATTGATCCTGACTCTCAAAATTTATTAATTTATTTTGGGAGAGTTATTTAACCTATTTATTTTAGTTTTCTCCTCTACTAAATGAAGATCATAGAGATATCTCTCTCCTAAGTTTCTTGCTAGGTTTAAAGGGAAAATAAAATGTAATGTACCAAATAGCTAATTCTGTTTGAGCTCTGTGTTGAACTGTTCTGGCATTGCTATAAAACGCCTGCTCTGGCATCAGCTTCTAGGGAGACATTAGGAAACTTACAGTAATGGTAGAAGGCAAAGTGGAAGCAGGCACTTCACAAGGCAAAAGCAGGCAAAAGAGAGAGAGACTCAGTGGGAGGTGTTCTTCACTTTTAAATAACTAGACCTCACAAGAATTCACTCACTATCGCAAGGACAGCACCAAGGGAATGGTGCTAAACCATTCAAAATAAATCTGCTCCTGTGATCCAATCACCTCCCTCCAGGATCCACTTCCAACAATGAGGATTACATTTCAACATTAGTTTTGGGTGAGGACAAATATCCAAACTATATCATTTTTCCCCTGACCCCCAACCTCATGTTCTTTTTACATTGCAAAATCCAATCATGCCTTCCCAATATTCCTCCAAAGTTTTGACTCATTCCAGCATTAACTCAAAAGTCCAAAGTACAAAGTTTTTTCTAAGACAAGGCATGTCCCTTTCACTTTTGAGCCTGTATAATCAAAAAGAAGTTAATTGCTCCAAAAATACAATGAGGATGCTGCTGTGGGAATTCACTCAGGGTAGTGGCAAAAATATTAAGGGAAAAATAGTAGAGAAAATTATAGAACATAGTCTCAAACCCCTTTGGAAAGCCTAAGTGTTTTTTCACAATTTCAGTAGATGTTTCGGTGGAAGGCAGCCTAAATCCCTTCTACATTTAGTTAATAAGTAAAATAAATTGCTAGGGTATGTGGGGGAGTTTACCTAACTAACTTGTTTATTCATGTGTTCTTAAAACTAACCTTTGAGCCAGATGGCCATCTCGTGGGGAGGTTGACCAGGGATACTGTCCTCTAATGGTATTTGCTTTGTGCTTTGATCTTCAGCCTCTAGTGGTGTTGGCTGAAGCCTTTGCCAATTAAACTTTACTAAATAAATGCAAGTCTCACTGGCCAGGGAGGGCTGGTGGTTGCAACTGCTTACAGCATTCTCCATGGAATCTGTCAGTAACCACAGAACTTCAGCTTAAATAGCAAAGCATAATATCTGTGTGTATATCAGTGTACTTTATCCATTACTGAGTCTGTCTGCAGGACATACCCCCTCAGGTGGTGATCCTAACAGCAGTGCTCAAATGTGGGGTGACCCCTGACAGCGGCACCCAACATGGGACAAAAAGAAAGAGCTACATGTACCACACAATTTGAACCCAAACAGGGCACTGATTACATCTTAAGTCTCCAAAATAGTCTCATTTGACTCCATATCCTGAATCCAGGTCAAACTGGTGCAAGAAGGGGAATACCAAGGCCTTGGGCAGCTCTGCCCCTGCAGGTTTTTTCAAGCTAAGGTTGTAAACTTCTAAGTTGCTTAGAAGCTTACTATTCTGGGATCTAGAGGACAGTGGTCCACTTCTCACAGCTCCTCTAGGCAGTTCCGGAGGGGGACTCTCTATGGAGGCTCCCACCTATTTTCCCTTTACACTGCCCTAGTAGAGGTTTTCTTTAGGGGCTGTGCTGCTGCAACAAGTTCTGCCCAGGCACCCAGGCTTTTCAATACATCTTCTGAAATCTAGAAGGCTCACAAGACTCAGCTCTTGCACTGTGTGCACCTGCAGATTTAACATCACATGGAAGCTACTGATACATGTGGCTTGCACCCTCTAGAGCTGTTGCCCAACCTGTACCTGGCTGCCTTTGAGTCAAGGCTGAAATCAGAACAGCCAGGATACATGGAGCAGTGTCCCAAGGCTGTGCAGGGCAGTGGGGCCCTGGGACTGGCCCCAAATTATTACTCTTTCTTAAGTTTCTGGGCATGTAATAGGAGGGGCTACTGAAAAGTTCTCTGAAATTTCTTCAAGTCCTTCTTACCGTTGTCTTGGCTATAAAAACTTGTCTCCATTTTTAGTTATGCAAATTTTTCTAGCAAGTAGGTGCTCAGCAACTCACTTAAATTCTTCTGAAAATGGTCTTATTTATTTATTTTTTATTCACATGACCAGGCTGCAAATTTTCCAACCTTTTATATTCTGCTTCCCCTTTACATGTGAACTTTCACACTTTAGGTCATTTCTTTACTCATGCATTGATAATAGGTTGGCAGAAGCAGTTTTGTTACATCTTAAACACTTTGCTCCTTAGAAATTTATTCTGACAGATAACTTAGATAATCACTCTCAAAGTCAAACTTCCGCATATTCCTGAGGCATGAACAGAATGCAACCAAGTTCTTTGCTAAGGCATAACATGAGCTTTATTCTAGTTTCCAATAAGCTCTTGATTTCCATCTGAGACCTCCACAGCCGAGGCTTTTCTGTCCATATTACTATCAGCATTTTGCTGACAGCAATGTAACCAGTCTCTAAATAGTTCCTAACTTCCCTCAGCTTCCTACCTTCTTCTGAGTCCTCCAAGCTTTTCCAACCTCTGTCCATGATATGGTTTGGCTCTGTGTCCCCACTCAAATCTTATGTCAAATTGTAACCCCCAGTGCCAGGGGAGGGACCTGGTGGGAGGTGATTGAACCATGGAGGCAAAATTCCTCCATGTTTTTCTCATGATAGTCAGTGAGTTCCCATGAGATCTGATGGCTTAAAAATGTGACACTTCCAACCTCACTCTCTCTCTTTCTCAGCCATGCGATATGTACCTTGCTTCCCCTTTGCCTTCTGCCATGATTATAAGTCTCCTGAGTCCTCCTCTGCCATGTGGAATGGTGGGTCATTAAACCTGCTTTCTATGTAAATTATCCAGTCTCAGTTAGCTTTTTATAGCAGTGTGAACACAAACTAATACAGCCTGTTATTCAGTTCCAAAATTTACTTCACATTTTTAGTTATCTTTATAAGAATACCCAACTCCTGGTACCAATTTTCTGTATTAGGCTTTTGTTACGTTGCTATACAAAAATATCTGAGACAGAGTAATTTATAAAGAAAGAAGGTTTAATTGGCTCAAGGCTCTGCATGACTTACAGGAAGCATAGCTCTAGCATCAGCTTCTGGGGTGGCATCAGGAGCTTACAACCATGGTGAAAAGGAAAGCAGGAGCTGGCACATCACATAGTGAAAGCAGAAGCTGGCACATCACATAATGAAAGCAGATACAAAAGAAAGAGTGAGTCAGGGGCAAGTGCCACACACTTTTTAATGACCAGATCTCTTGAGAATTTACTCACTATCACGAGGATAGCACCAAGACGCTGGTGCTAAACCATTCATGAAAATTCTGCCCCGTGATCTAGTCACCTCCCACCAGGCTCCACCTCCAACATTGGGGATTATCTTCAACATGAAATTTATGTCACCCTGTGCCATGATGTTTCTTTGTTAAAGTGAGAGTATGTCAAGACCAGGTAGTAAAAGAAGTCTTAGCTGAAGTCAGTCTAACACTAGCTCCTAAGGGTTCCCACAGAAGCATACAGTATTTATTTCTCTAGTCTCTGAGTAGATATGGTATAAGGATAATTTAGCTGCTAATTTCACCACCACATTGATTTGCTAACCTATGGAAGAAAAGTCATGATGGTTGGAAAGTCAAGTGGGAACCCTACAATTGTATTCCCTACCCCATGCAAATTGCAAATCAGAAGAAATATTTTATCTAGTTGGAAGGGTAGAGATAAGTGATGCTGCACATGAGACTTAAATAATGTAGAATTGGTTGTGTCGATCTTACCATCATCTAATTCACCATTCTTGCTACAAATAGAGACAGATGGAAACTGGCAAATTGTGGTGATGTAGAATCAAGTTAATGAGGGTTTTTAGCATAAAGGGCTGTTGAATTTTGTCAAATGCCTTCTCTGCGTCAATTGAGATAATCATGTGGTTTTTGCTTTTGCTTCTGTTTATGTGGTGAATTACGTTTATAGACTTGCATATGTTGAACCAGCCTTGCATCCCCGGGATGAATCCTACTTGATCATGATGGATAAGTTTTTTAATGTGCTGCTGCAATCGGTTTGCCAGTATTTTATTGAAGATTTTTGTATCTATGTTCATCATGGATATTGGCCTGAGTATTCTTTTTCTTGTTGAGTCTCTGCCGGGTTTTCATATCAGGATGATGTTGGTCACATAAAATGATTTGGGAAGGGTTCTCTCTTTTTGGATTATTTGGAATAGTTTCAGAAGGAATGGTACCAGCTCCTTTTTGTGTGTCTGATAGAATTTGGCTGTGAAACTTGGTATTGACAGAACGTATCCCAAAGTAATAAAAGCTATTTATGACAAACCAGCAGCCAATATCATACTGAATGGGCAAAAATTGGAAGCATTCCCTTTGAAATCTAGCACTAGACAAGGATGCCCTCTCTCACCACTCCTATTCAACATAGTACTGGAAGTTCTAGCCAGAGCAATCAGGCAAGAAAAAGAAATAAAGGGTATTCAAATAGGAAAGGTGGAAGCCAAATTGTCTCTATTTGCAGACGACATGATAGTATACCTAGAAGACCCCATCACCTCAGCCCAAAAACTCCTGAAAGTGATAAGCAACTTCAGCAAAGTCTCAGGATATAAAATCAATGTGCAAAAATCACAAGCATTCCTATACACCAATAACAGACTTAAAGAGAACCAAATCAAGAACGAACTGCCATTCACAATTGCTACAAAGACAATAAAATACCTAGGAATACAATTCACAAGTAATGTAAGGGACCTCTTCAAGGAGAACTACAAACCACTGTTCAACAAAATAAGAGAGGACACAAACAGATGGAGAAACATCCCATGTTCATGGTTAGGAAGAATCAATATCATGAAAATGGCTATACTGCCCAAAGTAATTTATAGACTCAATGCTATCCCCATCAAGCTACCATTGAATTTCTTCACAGAACTGGAAAAAACCACCATGAACTTAATATGGAACCAAAAGAGAGCCCGCATAGCCAAGTCAATTCTAAGCAAAAAGAACACAGTGGAAGGCATCACGCTACCAGACTTCAAACTATACTACAAGGCTACAGTAATCAAAACAGCATGGTAGAGGTACCAAAACAGAGATATAGACCAATGGAACAGAACAGAAGCATCGGAGGCAACACAACATATCTACAACCATATAATCTTTGATAAACCAGACAAAAACAAGCAATGGGGAAAGGATTCCCTGTTTAATAAATGGTGTTGGGAAAACTGGCTAGCCATGTGCAGAAAACAGGAACTGGACCCCTTCCTGACACCTTACACTAACTAAAATTACACTAAAATTAACTCCAGATGGATTAAAGACTTAAACATAAGATCTGGCACCATAAAAACCCTAGAAGAAAATCTAGGCAAAACCATTCAGGACATAGGAGAAGACAAGGACTTCATGAAAAAAACACCAAAAGCACTGGCAACAAAAGCCAAAATAGACAAATGGGACCTAATCAAACTCCACAGCTTTTGCACGGCAAAATAAACAGTCACTAGAGTGAATCGGCAACCAACAGATTGGGAAAAAAATCTTTGCAGTTTACCCATCTGACAAAGGGCTGATATCCAGAATTTACAAAGAACTCAAACAGATTTACAGAAAAAAAAAACAAACAAGCCCATTCAGAAATGGGCAAAGAACATGAACAGACACTTTACAAAAGAAGACATACATGAGGCCAACAAACACATGAAAAAATGTTCATCATCACTGGTCATTAGAGAGATGCAAATCAAAACCACATTGAGATACCATCTCACGCCAGTTAGAATGGCGATCATTAAAAAATCTGGAGACAATAGATGCTGGAGGGGATGTGGAGAAATAGGAACACTCTTACACTGTTGGTGGGAGTGTAAATTAGTTCAACCATTGTGGAAGACAGTGTGGCGATTCCTCAAGGACCTAGAGATAGAAATTCCATTTGACCCAGCAATCCCATTACTGGGTATATATCCCAAGGAATATAAATCGTTCTACTATAAGGACACATGCACATGAATGTTCATTGCAGCACTGTTTACAATAGCAAAGACCTGGAACCAACCCAAATGCCCATCGATGATAGACTGGACTGGGAAAATGTGGCACATATACACCATGGAATATTATGCAGCAATCAAAAATGATGAGTTTGTGTCCTTTGTAAGGACATGGATGAATCTGGAGAACATCATTCTCAGCAAACTGACACAAGAACAGAAAATGAAATACCACGTATTCTCACTCATAGATTGGTGAGGAAAAATGAGAACACATGGACACAGGGAAGGGGGTACTATACACTGGGGTATATTGGGGGAATAGGGGAGGGACAGTGGGATGGGGAGCAGGGGAGGGATAGCCTGGGGATAAATGCGAAATGTGGGTGAAGGGGAGGAAGGCAGCAAAACACTCTGCCATGTATGTAACTATGCAACTATCTTGCATGTTCTGCACATGTACCCCCAAACCTAAAATGCAATAAAAATAAATAAATAAATAAGAATCAAGTTAATGAAGAGATATTATCAAATATAATTGTTGGCTGGATTTGGTAACTTATCAAAATAGAGCAAGTCAAAGATTCTGTATAGGAAAATGCAAATCAAAACCACAATGAGATATAACCTCATATCAGTTAGGAAGGCTATTATAAGAGAGAGAGAGAGAGAGAGAGAGAGAGAGAGAGAGAGAGAAAAGCGGAGACAGAGAGAGGGAGAGTACTGGAGGGAGAGAGCAAGGGGTACAGAGAAGTGTTGGCAAGGATGTGGAAAAATTGGAACATTTGTATGCTGCTGGTGAACATGAGAAATAGTGCAGACACTATGGAAAACCATATGAAACTTCCTCAAAAGGTAAGAAGGGATGTAAACCTTGTGTGTGTGTGTACATAATTTTAGAATTGTGTTTTCTATTATTGTGACAAATGTCATTTTTTTTTTTTTTTTGAGATTGAGTCTCACTGTGTTACCCAGGCTGGAGTGCAGTGGCATGATCTTTGATTTTGGGCTTAAATGGTTCCTATAACCCCTTTGTCTTGTCCAATTTCTCTCATTTGAACAGCTGTAAATCCAATGTCTGTACCTCCAGTGTGTTTAGGAAATAACTAGCTTGCTTTTGATTTAACAGGTTCATAGGCAGAAGGGACTCACCTTGTATTAGATGAGACTTTGGACTGTGGACTTTTGAGTTAATGCTGAAATGAGTTAAGATACTGGGGGACTGTTGGGAAGGCATGACTGGTTTTTAAATGTGAGGACATAAGATGTGTCAGGGACCGGGGTCAGAATGATACAGTTTGGTTCTATCTCCCCACCCAAATCTCATCTTCAGTTGTATTCCATAATTCCAACATGTTGTGGGAGGGACCAATTGGGAGATAATTGAATCACAGGAACAGGTTACTCATACCTGTTCTCCTAGTAGAGAATATGTTTCCCGAGATCTGATGGTTTTATTAGGAAGTTCTGCGTTTGCGGCTTCCTCAGTCTCTTTGCCTGCGGCCATTCATGTTAGAGAGACTTGCTGTTCCTGGCCTCCACCATGTTTGTGTGGAGTCCCCAGCCATGTGGAACTGTAAGTCCAATTAAACGTCTTGTCTTAAATTGCTCAATCTCTGGCATGTCTTTATCAGCTACGTGAAAATGGAATAATACAATTCTTGGCATGTTCCATATCTTAGAGCAGGTTTTCCCTATCAAGTTCAATGCTAACTGTGGGTCTGTCAAAGATGCTTTTACTATACTATGTTCCTTCTATATACAGTTTTTTGATGGTTTTTAGCATGAAGGATGCTTAAAGTTATCAAATGCTTTTCCAGCATCCATTGAAATGATCACATGGTTTTTGTTCTTCATTACTTTGATACAATATAGCACATTGATATGTCATATGTTTGCACATGTTGAGCTCTCTTTGCATCCCAGGCATAAACACCACTTGGTCATGCTGAATGGTCTTTTTAATATATTGCTGAATTTAGCTTGCTCGTATTTTGTTGAGGATTTTTGCATCAGTATTCATCAGAGCTATTGGCTTGTCGTTTTTGTGTGTCTACTGCGTTTTAGTATCAGTGTAACATTGGCCTCAGAGTATGAGTTTGTAAATACTCCCTCCTCTTCTATTTTTTAAAAAGTAGTTTGAGTAGGATTTGTATTGGTTCTTCTTTAAATGTTCAGTAGGACTCAGCAGTGACACCGTTGGGTCCGGGGTCCTTCCTTGCTGGAAGGTTTCTTATGACAGCTTTGACCTAGTTACTCGTTATTGTTCTGCTCAGGCTTTGGATTTCTTCCTGGTTTAATATGGATAGGTTGTATGTGTGGAGACATTTTCCCATTTCCTCTCGGTTTTGTAATTTATTGCTGGATAGTTGCTCATAGTAACAGTCTTTTGAATCTCTGCAGTATTAGCTGTAATGTCTCCTTTTTCGTCTATTTTATTTATTTGTGTCTTCTCCCTTTTTTTTCTTTGTTAGTCTGAGTAAAGATTTGTCTTAAAAAAAAAACCCAACATTTTTTCACTGATCTTTTGTAATTTTTATTTTAATTCCGTTAATTTCTGCTCTGATTCTTATTATTTATTTTTTCCATAATTTTGTCTTTGCTTTGCTCTTGCTTTTCCAGTTTTTAAAGATTCACTATTAGGCTATTTATTTGAAATGTTTTCTTCTTTCTGAGGTAGGCACTTATATGTAAAGACTCCCCTTTTAGTACTGCTTTTGCTGTATCCTATTAGTTTTGGTATATTTCCCTTATGATTTGTTTCAAGGAATTTTTTATTTTTCTTCTTAATTTTTTCATTGATGCCTCTGGTCATTCGGGAGCATATTGTTTAATTTTCTCGTGTTTCTATGGTTTCTGGAATTCTTCTTTCTGACCTCTAGTTTCATTTTATTGTGGTCAGTGAAGACGCTTGAATTTGTTTTAATTTTTTAACTGTTTTAATACTTGTGATGTAACAGATGGTTTATCAGTGTGCTGAGGAGGTGAATATGCACTGTTATTTTTGTCTCTTCTGTGTATTTTTCAATTAGCCTATCTTCAAGCTCATTAATTCTTTCTGCTGCTTAATCACTCTGCTACTAAGAAACTCTGATGCATTCTCCAATACATCATTTGCAGTTTTAATTCTAGAACTTCTGCTTGATTCATTTTAATTATGTCAATCTTTTTGTTAAATTAATCTGACAGAAATCTGAATTCCTTCTTGAATTCTTTGTGACAGCTATTTTGAATTCTCTGTCTGAAAGATCACATATTTGTTTTTCTCCAGACCTGGTCCCTGACGGCCTTACTTAGTTTACTTGGTGAGGTCCTGTCTTCCTTGATGATCTTGATGCTTGTAGAAGTTTGTTGGTGTCTAGACACTGAAAAGTTAGGAATTTATCTTAGTCTTGGCAGTCTGTTCATTCAAACTGCAATTCAAAGTCCTTCCCTCTTTTCCCCATCTTTCCACAGGCAGAGGCGCCTCTCCTTATGCTCATCATCAACACTGACCCATGAGGGGTTCTTCCAGGACACCACTGATATTCACTTAAAGCTAACGGACCCTTCAGTCAGCTTTCGGTGAATGTCGCTAAGGCTGCGACTGGCCCTTCAGAGTAGTGGGCTCCCCTCTGGCCCTGGGCGGGTCCAGAAATGCTGTCCACAAGGTACGGTCTAGACTCAGGAACCCGAAGAGCTCAGGAACCTGTCTGTTACTCTGCTTCCTTGTGGCTGAGCTGGTATATGTAAGGTCCAAGACAAAGTCTCCATTGTTTTTTCCTCTGCGTTTCTCACACATAAGGGATCTTTAACCGTAGCCGTCACAGCCCGGAATGTGCGGAGTCACACCTGATGTCAGCACATCTCAGAGCCCAAGGCCCACAGTACTGTAGTACCAGTGCCCACTGGGCAGTGCCCGGTACTGTAGCACCTGGGTATTGCTGCTGGTTATTCAAGGCTCGAAGGAACTTCACTCGACATGTGATGAATCCTGCCAGGACTGTCTTTCCTTCAAGGCAACAGGTTCCCTTTGGGTCCAGAGTGTGTCTACAAATGTTGTCTGTGACTTAAGTCCTGGAATGGAAGCTTCATCACTCGGCCTGGTGCCCTTTCTTAATTTGGCTAAGCTGGTATATCTAAGATGCAAGACGTCTTTAATCTTTGCTCTCCTTTCCTTAAGCAGAAGAAAGTGGTCACTTCTGTTGCCACAGTTGTGCAGCCCGACATTGGGGGAGGAGTGGCATACAAACTCCCTTAACAACCCTGGTTCATGTGTCCCGAGGTCATGTACCATCCTAGTCCTCTGGCTTTGAGCCCAGCCTAGCACTGGAAGCTTCCTAGACATTGCATCATTGTGTTCTAAACTTTCTTTCAAGTTTACCTAGGACCCCAGAGCTCTTTGTGCCATAGTGGCAAAGATTTCCAAGAAACTCATGCTGTGATTCCTGAGAATGAGAATCCCACCCTGGCCAGGGCTTTTCCAAATGCACCCTTTGTGCATGGGTGCTTGCTGAGCCCAGCAGGGCTTTCTCTCTGCTATGACAGGGCAACACCGAGTTCAATGTTAAGTCTCCCATCACTTCACTCTCCCTCCCACAAGTGCACAGACTGCATCACGGGCCTTTGCTGGTGGAGAGGGGAGGGGTGGTGTCAGCAATTTAAAATTGCCTCTCCAACCTTCTGCAATGTCTCTTTAAGCAATATGAAGTTAAGGAGTGGTGTGGGGGATAGTGCGGTGGGGAATAGGCCTCCATTGTACCAGCAGTTTCCCTCCCCCCATGCCAAATAATAACAATGGGCTGAGTCACTGACTGCATGCATAACCGAAAAGTATCATTGCATTTGCCCGAAAAAGGGTGTAAACCTTGAGGAAGCAAATATCCAGTTATAAGAGCATGAAATTCTTTATTGAAGATAGATGAATCTGAACAGCACATTCCTATTTCTGCCATGGATAGCTTAATGTTTTGAGAATTCTAGTAATTATTTAGTTTTAATTCTTATGCCATGTATTTCAAATATATATTTCCCAAGATTTTTTTCAAATGTGACTCATTTCAAACAAATAAAACATGTACCAGTATTTTACCTCTATGAATAAACTCAGTGGCATTCATTTATGTAAAGTATTATATTTGATATTTACAAATCTAAAAATCATGTGTTCTTGACTGAAGACTTGCAGAACAATGTTGTAATTAAAAAGTAGTGCTCCTCTTTTTAAGCTGTTTAGTGGTTTACCAATACATTTGGAAATATTCAAATAGGATTGCCAACCTGTTTCTGTTTTGTCAAATACAAAATAACAGGCTATTTTGTGATGTTTTTATACTACTGATCAAATAATTGCCATTTGTCTTAATTCACTTTCCCTTAGGATTTTTTTTTTTTTGATATGGAGTCTTGCTATGTTGCCCAGGCTGGAGTGCAGTGTTGAGATCTTGGCTCACTGCAGCCTCTGCCTCCTGGGTACAAGCAATTCTCCTGCCTCAGCCTCCTGAGTAGCTGAAACTACAGGTGCACACCACCATGCCAAGCTAATTTTTGTATTTTTAGTAGAGACAGGGTTTTGCCATGTTGGTCAGGCTGGTTTGGAACTCCCGACCTCAGGTGATTTGCCCTTCTTGGGCTCCCAAAGTGCTAGGATTACAGATGTGGTCCACCATGCTCAACCTGGATTTGGTTAATTTCTATTGCATGCAATGTATATAAACATATATTGCAACAGTTTTTATGGCTAGAGTTTATTACAACCCCAAATTTTTAATTTATTTTGCTTTTAAATCTTTGGCAAATGATCTGAATAAACTGTATAAAATATTGTCAGATGTAGAGGCACAGAGATATACATACATATAAGCTGCTTTAAGTTTTTCTTTCTGGGAAAGTTATCTTATGCTGTCAGATGACCATCACAGACACATTTCTATGCCACCAAGTATTGATAATTTGATTCTAAGCAATTCAAAGATTTCTTCATTTTAAGACTTGAACAAAATTAGTTAAAACAAATTAGAATAAAGAGCCTTCCACTTTGTAATTTAGCATTTACAATGCTTCCATATTTCCTGCACTGGGAATTATTTCCCATTTAAAGTACATAACGCGTGTGCTTCTGTGACTCCACTCACTCTCGTCTCTGTAAAAATACTGAAGAAAACATAGGCAATGTTTTCAGGACACTGGCCTGAGCAAATGATTCATGATGAAATATTGGAAAGAGGAATGAAAATATGAAGCAATGATAGTTTTATGGAAAATTCTGTCTTTCTGACATGAGTAATTAAAAGTTCTAGATGTTTTTCTATTTGATACCTCAGTGCTACCATGACAGTACCTTTGTATTTTTTTTTTTTCCTGAAAGTAAAGTTTACAAAAATCTCTGTTCTCTATTGTTAGTAATACATGTGTTGGACAGTGTTTTCCAAATGGTCTTTTTCTGACTGACAGCCACAAAGAGCCCATCAATAGATATAACAAATGTTTCCTTATCAAATAAGCAGATCGTATCCGTAGGTATCTCCAACCTCAGCTATCCCCATGCCTGAAATATTTTCTTCCTGTGACCCATAGGCTCACTAAGAATAGACACAAAGTTGACTTTGTGTTCCTAACTATCATCACGGCATACAATCCCATGACTCTTCATCTTTATCACCCAAAGTGTCCCCTATAAAATAAACACATGCTGACTTTTCTGTGGTTGACTTGTTTTAGCTCTTATGTCCATCAAACAAGAAACCCCTCTTTTGTAACACTGACTGATGCCATCTCTGACATTCATAGCTAGTCCTACCAATTTTGAGAATTAATATATTAGAGAAACCTGAGAACTGCCTGACGGGAAATATATTCTCAATCTCATGCATGTAAATCTACTTCATAGGTATCCTTAATATCCTAATCCTTGTGCTATGCCTAGTGGATTAAAAGAAGCTTAAGGAACTGCCTAAACCATAAAGGAGTTCTCATATGAAGAGAAAAAACATTTATGCAAAATAATTTCAATAAACTGTTATAAATGTAATGTGTAAAAGGTTTCAGAAGATATAGTAACAGCAAAAAAAAAAAAGTGATATATATCATGACGGGAGAATACTGGAATTGTTTAAAGGAAGGCTGAAGTGAAGAATTCATATTTAAATTGAGGTTAGTAAATCCATGTCCTTCAAAAATAAACATGAGTATATTTAGACAAAAAAAAGATGTATCTAACAGCATGACTTGTTGGGAAGTGATATATAATTCACAATTGCTGGATAATAGGAAGGAAAAGATCAGTGGTGGAAACTGAATTTGAACAGGCAGGCAATGACTTAACTGCCTGGGTCTGCTCTGCATGATACGGAGTTTGAACTTCCTAAATGTAAGAGCATAGTAAATAACAACTACCATGTTTTTTTCCCCAAAATGTGTCCACTAAATAAATTTCATTTCATGTAATCATTTTTCCTTTTTCTTTTTTTTTTTTTTTTTAACTTCTATTTTAAGATCATGGACATGCTTGTTATATTGGTAAAGTTGTGACACGAGGGTTTAACAGATTGTCTCAACACTCAGGTCTTAAGCCCGGCGTCCATTTGTCATCATTCCTGATTCTGAGGCCCGGCGTCCATTCGTCATCGATCCTGATTCTGAGGCCCGGCGTCCGTTCGTCATCGATCCTGATTCTGAGGCCCGGCGTCCGTTCGTCATCGATCCTGATTCTGAGGCCCGGCGTCCGTTCGTCATCGATCCTGATTCTGAGGCCCGGCGTCCGTTCGTCATCGATCCTGATTCTGAGGCCCACTGTCCATTCGTCATCGTTCCTGATTCTCTTTCTCCTCCCACCTGCCACCTTCAGCCAATCCCCAGTGTCTGTTGTTCCCCTTTGTTTCTATGTGTTCTCATCATTTAACTCCCACTTATAAGTGAGAACATGCAGTGTTTCGCTTTCTATTTTACATTAGTTTGCTAAGGATAATGGCCTCCATCCTCTTTTGTGTCCCTGAAAAGGACTTTATCTCATCATTTCTTTGTGCCTACAGAGTACCTACTCCATGCTGCATATGTACCACATTTTTTAATCCACTCTACCATCAATGGGCATTTAGGTTGATTCCATATCTTTGCTATTGTGCATAGTGCTGTAATGAACATAAATGTGCATGTCTGTGCCTTTAAGATAGAAGAGTTTACAAAAGTCAACTCAAGATGAATTAAAGACTTAGATGTAAAACCCAAAACCATGAAAACCCTGGAAGACAATACAGGCAATACCATTCTGGACACAGGAACTGGCAAAGATTCCATGACGAAGATGCTCCAAGCAATTGCAAAAATTAAAAAAAAAATAACTAATAAGATATATTTTAATGAAAAAGCTTCTGCACAGCAAAAGAAATGATCAATAAACAGACAACATACAGAATGGTAGAAAATTTTTGCAAACTATTCATCTGACAAAGATCTAATATCCAGCAGCTATAAGAAACTGAAGAACAAATTTAAAAGAAAAAAACAACCCCATTAAAAACTGGAAAAGGATTTGGACAGGCACTTTTCAAAAAAGACATACATGTGTCTACCAAGCATATAAAAAAAAGCTCAACATTTAATCTTTACAAAGATCATGCAAAATAAATATCTCCATTTGGAGATTTCTTTAAAAAATAATGTTTAGGAAAAAAGCTTTGAAACTGAGGATTTTCTAAGATGGCGCCATAGAAACAACTCAGGATTGCAGCTCTCAGTGAAGGTGCAGAGGGTGAGTCCTAGCCGCATTCTCAGATGAACCTTTGTTGCCCACAGAATGGGAAAAGTCCCAGGTGTAGGAGAGACACAGGACGCCAGGGCAGCCGGCATTTTGGCTCACACAGCCGGTTTGGCCAGCGCCGCAGCGCAGCAGCACTGGGCACAAAACTCACTGGTCCGGGTGCCCTGTTAAACCGGCAATCTGAGATTTGGAAGGGCAGATTGACATGTCTATCTGATTAAACGGGACTTGGACAATGAGCCAGACCAGGAGATTCCTGGGAAGTGTGATTTGAGCCAGTGCAGTGGGCAGAGGCACGGGAGATCGCACGGATCCCAGTGTCCTATCAGCAGGCTACTGGGGCACCAGTGAGAGAGTCAACTGTTCAAATTGGGGAGAAAAAGAGAGAGAGAGAGAGAGGACAGACTCTGAGGCAGGGAGCCAGGTGATTGGGCTCTATCCCCATCAAACTACCATTGAATTTCTTCACAGAACTAGGAAAAACCACCATGAACTTCAAATGGAACCAAAAGAGAGCCCGCATAGCCAAGTCAATTCTAAGCAAAAAGAACACAGTGGGAGGCATCACACTACCAGACTTCAAACTATACTACAAGTCTACAATAATCAAAACAGCTTGGTACTGGTACCAAAACAGTACCAGTGGATATAGACCAATGGAACAGAACAGAGGCATCAGAGGCAACACAGCATATCTACAATCATACAATCTTTGATAAACCAGACAAAAACAAGCAATGGGGAAAGGATTCCCTGTTTAATAAGTGGTGTTGGGAAAACTGGCTAGCCATGTGCAGAAAACAGGAACTGGACCCCTTCCTGACACCTTACACTAACTAAAATTACACTAAAATTAACTCCAGATGGATTAAACACTTAAACATAAGACCTGGCACCATAAAAACCCTAGAAGAAAATCTAGGCAAAACCATTCAGGACATAGGAATAGGCAAGGACTTCATGACCAAAACACCAAAAGCATTGGCAACAAAAGCCAAAATAGACAAATGGGACCTAATCAAACGCCACAGCTTCTGCACGGCAAAAGAAACAGTCACTAGAGTGAATCGGCAACCATCAGAATGGGAAAAAATCTTTGCAGTTTACCCATCTGACAAAGGGCTGATATCCAGAATTTACAAAGAAATCAAACAGATTTACAGGAAAAAAACAAACAAGCCCATTCAAAAATGGGCAAAGGATATGAACAGACACTTTACAAAAGAAGACATACATGAGGCCAACAAACACATGAAAAAATGCTCATCATCACGGTCATTAGAGAGATGCAGATCAAAACCACATTGAGATACCATTTCATGCCAGTTAGAATGGCAATCATTAAAAAATCTGGAGACAACAGATGCTGGAGGGGATGTGGAGAAATAGGAACACTCTTACACTGTTGGTGGGAGTGTAAATTAGTTCAACCATTGTGGAAGACAGTGTGGAGATTCCTCAAGGACCCAGAAATAGAAATTCCATTTGACCCAGCAATCCCATTACTGGGTATATATCCAAAGGACTATAAATTGTTCTACTCTAAGGACACATGCACACGAATGTTCATTGCAGCACTGTTTACAATAACAGAGAACTGGAACCAACCCAGATGCCCATCTATGATAGACTGGACTGGGAAAATGTGGCACATATACACCATGGAATATTATGCAGCAATCAAAAATGATGAGTTTTTGTCCTCTGTAAGGACATGTATGAATCTGGAGAACATCATTCTCAGCAAACTGACACAAGAACAGAAAAGGAAATACCGCATATACTCAGTCATAGGCGGGTGAGTAAAATGAGAACACATGGATAAAGGGAGCGGGTCTACGACACACTGGGGTCTATTGGGGGAAATGGGGGAGGGACAGCAGGGGGGGAGAGCCTGGGGAGAAATGCCAAGTGTGGGTGAAGGGGATGAAGGCAGCAAAACACACTGCCATGTGTACACCGATGCAACTATCTTGCACGTTCTGCACATGTACCCCAAAACCTAAAATGCAATAAAAATTTAAAATTAAAAAAAAGAGCTTTGAAACTACTAAATGTAGAGATAATAATTTAATCAAATTCTGATTGTTTTAAGAGTCTTCTTACTTCCAAATTAAGAACTTTAATCTAGCATCATAGTGCAGGTACTGATATCAATATATCTGCGTTATGTAAATTGATTTGGCCATATGGAAAAAGAAAAGGACTTGAGATATTTCAAGCAAAGGATGCCGATTATATGAACGAAGGCTGGACAGTATATGGGGCAAGGAGAAAACACTTTGACATTTTGTGATTTGCAGTCTATGAGAATTGCTATAATGGAACTATTTACAAATTTCGGTGGAAATATGTGAAAAAGAAAAGCAGAACAATACCCTAAGACTTCTTAGAATGTTAAAGAATATTTTTTTCAGTCTGTATTTAAGACAGATTGATGCATATTTGTCAAGTGAGTAGAGTAATATCATTCTACACAGAAAACATCTTCAATGTCTGTTCAATAATAGTACATTCTGATACATTAAGACTGTGTGTGGAGTCCCATATGTGACTAACAACTATATGTTAATGTCACTTACTTGCATTGTTAAACAAGTAAACATTTGCCTTGAAATATATGTTTCTGATTTGCTTTACTGAATTTGTCACATTCTTAGGAGGCTATATGAATATAATGTTAACACTTGGATTTCAAAAAGTGCCATTTTACTCTTGTGAGTATTTGAAACGCTGATTTTTTAAATACGTGCTTGCTGTTATGCCTATAAACATCTTGACAAAATATGTATGAAGTATTCTGCACTGGAAATCGTAACTGCAAAACATTTCTATTGCCTGAAAGCAAAAATCAATTTTTATTTTGTTTTATATCTAGAAGTAGAAAATATTTGTAATGGAAAATTTAGCTTGACATTTTCCAGAAGAAAATAAAAGAAAGTTCAATTTTCCTAATATTTTATTCCCATGGATATGGCCAACCTTATTATTAGTGTGGAGTCTTGTTTATGAGAAAACACCATGTACAGGAAAATTTCAAAGACTCAAAAAAAGAAAAAGTAAGGGGGTTAGGAGAATTTGAATACTTATATAAGTATTTATTTTAAATTTATAAGTATTCTGATTTGAACACTTATAAAATACATTTTACAATTGTTAATCTGGGTAATGGAGGGAAGAAGATTCAGTGTATTTGTCTTAACTTCTCCTGGTTAAGGATGGTCATGGATGGCAAGGATGGTTGCGTGTGGGCAGCAAACAGCAAGAAGCAGCAAAGAACAGGTTCACGTTAATTCTTACTTTTCCCTCTGATGTGAAGTACGGGAGGTACTACACAGTGAAAGAAAAAAAATTAAAAACCAAACAACGTGTAAATATGAAGCACGGTATAAAGCATTCCTTAAAAAGGAAAATTACTTTTACTGTAAGAAATAAATCTATTACGTATAAAGCCCAGCTACATCATGTGTTAACTAAAATAATTATTGTGGCTATTCTGTTTGTACTTTATACAACTTGAATAAAGTCAAAAAACCATCAAAACTGGATAACATATATCATACAGATAAAGACAGAAGTGTTTGTATGAGAAATTTCATCCCCAGCGCTAGCCCAGCACTGGATGAAATAGTCACGTGCCACGTGTCATGTGTGGGTTCCAGAAAATCAGAGCGTGAGAAAAGAGTTCACCTAAAGAGCATTTATTTGGAAATAAATGACAGTTCATTTATTAGCATACATGAATAACTAGGAAGAGTGTGACATGGGAAAGGAGGGAAGGGGAATTAGAAAAAGCCAATAAAGGATTAAAATAAACTTGTGCATCACTGTGAGTAATGGATGGTCAAGCCTATTGATGTCTAGGTAGACTCGTGAAACAGATTTTACAGCTGTTTATCTGAGTAATGACAGGAAGAAGCTTCAGTGTGTTTATCTTAACTTCTGTTGGTTAAGAACGGTCTTGGGGTGGCCGAGAGGGGAAGATATTAATCCACCTTAGCTGTTTTTTTTTTGTTTTTGTTTTTTTTTTTTTTAGACGAAGTTTCGCTCTTGTTACCCAGGCTGGAGTGCAATGGGCGATCTCAGCTCACCGCAACCTTTACCTCCTGGGTTCAGGCAATTCTCCTGCCTCAGCCTCCTGAGTAGCTGGGACTACAGGCACGCGCCACCGTGCCCAGCTAATTTTTTGTATTTTTAGTAGAGATGGGGTTTCACCATGTTGACCAGGATGGTCCCAATCCCTTGACCTCGTGATCCACCCGCCTCGGCCTCCCAAAATGCTGGGATTACAGGCGTGAGCCACCGCGCCCGGCCCTTAGCTCTTTTTTAAGTGTGGTGCAACTGAGTGGGCTCCAGCAGGCATCACACGTTTGGGCTCATAAAATCCCTAAGAATATATACCCAGTAATGGGA
This sequence comes from Saguinus oedipus, assembly GCA_031835075.1. Lineage (NCBI taxonomy): Eukaryota > Metazoa > Chordata > Mammalia > Primates > Cebidae > Saguinus > Saguinus oedipus. Next base: position 2,527,309 of record CM063186.1, read on the forward strand.
TTGCAGGGTCAAATGGAATTTCTGTTTCTAGGTCCTTGAATCGCCACACTGTCTTCCACAATGGTTGAACTAATTTACACTCCCACCAACAGTGTAAGAGTGTTCCTATTTCTCCACATCCTCTCCAGCATCTGCTGTCTCCAGATTTTTTAATGATCGCCATTCTAACTGGCGTGAGATGGTATCTCAGTGTGGTTTTGATAAGGACACATGCACACGAATGTTCATTGCAGCACTGTTTACAATAGCAAGGACCTGGAACCAACCCAAATGCCCATCGATGATAGACTGGACTGGGAAAATGTGGCACATATACACCATGGAATATTATGCAGCAATCAAAAATGATGAGTTTGTGTCCTTTGTAAGGACATGGATGAATCTGTAGAACATCATTCTCAGCAAACTGACACAAGAACAGAAAAAAAAATACCGCATATACTCACTCATAGGCGGGTGAGAAAAATGAGAACACATGGACACAGGGAGGGGGGTCTACTACACACTGGGGTCTATTGGGGGAAATGGGGGAGGGACAGCGCGGGGGGGGTCGAGCTGGGGAGGGATAGCCTGGGGAGAAATGCCAAGTGTGGGTGAAGGGGAGGAAGGCAGCAAAACACACTGCCATGTGTGTACCTATGCAACTATCTTGCACGTTCTGCACATGTACCCCAAAACCTATAATGCAATAAAAATTAAAAAATAAAAAGTTATTTGATTTTCTTAAACTTTTATTTTAGAATCAGGATGTACATGTGCAAGTTTGTTGCAAAGGTATATAATGTGAACAATAGACACAGGGGATGCAAATGAGGGAAGGAAAGAAGTGTCACATTTGGTGTTGTGGGTTTCGTTTTTGTATTTTAGGCAGCACCTCACTCTTTCAGTCAGGCTGGAGTGCAGTGGTGTGATCACAGACCACTGCAGCTTTGACCTCCTGGGACTGGATGCATCTCAGCCTCCCAAGTTACTGGGACCCCAGGTACATGCTACTACATCCAGCTTGCTTGCTTTCTCTTTCTTTCTTTCTTTCTTTCTTTCTTTCTTTCTTTCTTTCTTTCTTTCTTTCTTTCTTTCTTTCTTTCTTTCTTTCTTTCTTTCTTTCTTTCTTTCTTTCTTTCTTTCTTTCTTTCTTTCTTTCTTTCTTTCCTTCCTTCCTTCCTTCCTTCCTTCTTTCTCTTTCTTTTCTTTCTTTCTCTTTCTTTGTTTCTTTGTTTCTTTCTTTGTTTCTTTCTTTGTTTCTTTCTTTCTTTCTTTCTTTCTTTCTTTCTTTCTTTCTTTCTTTCTTTCTTTCTTTCTTTCTTTCTTTCTTTCTTTCTTTTCCTTCCTTCCTTCCTTCCTTCCTTCCTTCCTTCCTTCCTTCCTTCCTTCCTTCCTTCCTTTCTCTTTCTTTATTTCTTTCTTTTTTTTTGTAGAAAGGAGATTTTGCTATGTTTTCTAGACTTGTCTTGAACTCCTGAGCTCAATGATCCACCCAGCTGAGCTCCCCGGAATGCCAGGAGCAGAGGCATCCACTACCACAATTGGCCTGTCACATTTTTTTTTTTTTTTTTGAGGTGGAGTTTCGCTCTTGTTACCCAGGATGGAGTGCAATGGCGTGGTCTCTGCTCACCACAACCTCCGCCTCCTGGGTTCAGGCAATTCTCCTGCCTCAGCCTCCCGAGTAGCTGGGACTACAGGCACGTGCCACCATGCCCAGCTAATTTTTGTATTTTTAGTAGAGATGGGATTTCACCATGTTGACCAGGATGGTCTCGATCTCTTGACCTCGTGATCCACCTGCCTTGACCTCCCAGAGTGCTGGGATTACAGAAGTGAGAGGCCTGTCACATTTTTAATAGTGAATCTCAGAGCCACAAAGGCAGTATTTCTTGGAGGCTACCTCGGAAGAACACCAGGATCCTGGTGTTCTCTGTTGAGGCTCGCAGACACCCGTAGCATTAATGCTAGATTGAATGATCGGGAATTTGATGAATGCCTGTATGCCAGCAATATAGCAGAGTTTTTCAGAATAATTTGTTATATTAGCTCAGCAAGTAGCTAACACACTTAGCAAATATTTAAATCATACTTTACCAAGTTGTTAAATGATTTATACATTTATATTAGTATATTTCACATTCATAGAGCACTTAATACACTTTTCATATAGTATTTTATTTATCTATCTCAACAAATGCAAGTGATGGTAATATTTTCCAAGCTTTATATTAAATAAAAAAGGAAGCTCAGCTATATGAATGGACCTGTCCAAATTTCACCAGCTGGAAAATATTATAGGTGAATGTCAACACAAGGAATATTACCTAAGGTTTGTGCTCACTTATATGTTGCATAAATACTTATTGATGGCAAAATAAATTAAATATTTTTACTGGAATGTGATAAAATATTTTTTCATATAAAGTATAGGTTTTTATTATGTTACATTTCCAGTACATCAGTCAGGTAACAGAAATAGCCTCAATATATGTGCTAAGCATATTAGATACAACTCTCTTTTCTCAATCATCAGTATTTTCCACCTTTTAAAGATATGAAACACAAAACTCAAAAAGTAAATTGCCCAGAATTATAATAGAAAAAAAAGTCTGACATGTTTTATCTTTTAGCACTCTGGCAATATGAGGCGTTTCTATACCAGGTGCAGCTATTCCATGCACAACCTGTTGCCTCCATGCTTTGGGGAGTGGAATAACAGCACAGGTGAGATGGGCAATCGTCCAGTAGGACAGTGAGCCTGAAGCAGGAGCTACCAAATCTCAATACCAAATCCCTATGGGGAGAGGAATTCTACCCTGTCACTCATCTATAGCCTCTAATATCTTATTCTGCTTCATTTTTCTTTTCCAAATTCTCCTTGATATCCCTCAGCATGTTTTCAAATCTTACCCAAACGGAGTATGTAGTGTGTGTTTTCTTTTTTTCTTATTATACTTTAAGTCCTGGAGTACATGTGCGTATAGTGCAGGATTGTTACATGGATATACACACGCCATGGTGGTTTGGTGCATCCATCCCCCGTCACCTACATTAGGTATTTCTCCTAATGTTATCCCTCCCCAATCTTCCCACACCTCCTATTTCTCCCCTATCCCTCATCCCACAACAGACCCCAGTGTGTGATTTTCCCGTCCCTGTGTCCATGTGTTCTCATTGTTCAACACCCACTTATAAATGAAAACATGTCCTGTTTGGTTTTCTGTTCTTGTCACAATTTGCTGAGATTGATGGTTTCCAGCTTCATCCATGTCCCTGTAAAGGACATGAACTCATCTTTTTTATGACTTCATAGTATTCCATGGTATATATGTGCCACATTGTCTTTATCAGTCTATCTTTGATGGGCATTTGGGTTGGTACCTAGTCTTTGCTGTGGTAAACAGTGCCACAATGAACATATGTGTGCATGTGTCTTTATAATAGAACAATTTATAATCCTTTGGGTATGTAACCAGTAATGGGATTGCTGGGTCAAATGGTATTTCTAAGTCTACATCCTTGAGGAATTGCCACACTGTCTTCCACAATGGTTGAACTAATTTACACTCCCACCAACAGTGTAAAAGAGTTCCTGTCTCTCCACATCCTCTCCAGCTTGCGTTTTCTCCAGATTTTTTTAATGAACACCATTCTGACTGGCATGAGATGGTATCTCAATGTGGTTTTGATTTGCTTTTCTCTAATAACCAAGGATGATGAGAATTTTTTCATATGTTTGTTGGCCACATAGATGTCTTCTTTTGAAAAGTGTCTGTTCATATCCTTTGCCCACTTACTGATTGAGTTGTTTGTTTATTTCTTGTAAATTTGTTTAAGTTCTTTGTAGATTCTGTGTATTAGCTCTTTGTCAGATAGGTAGCTTGCAAAAACTTTTTCCCTTCTCTTGGTTGCCAAGAGCCAGGACAAGAGACATCGCTCTGATTGAGAAATACAGTTTATTTTCTGACATCATGGTTTATAATAATGATATTTTGGCCATTACATATAAAATGCTGATTCTTCTGACTTTTTTTTCCAATCAAGAAGTGGCAAAAACCTACAAGTTAAAAAGAACTTGATACTTGTTTCATCCAGTTCCAACTCAATGGTCTGGGTTACTGAATTAACTAGGAGCAAAGCCACAATCACCTCACCATAATTCAATGCAGCAGAACAATTTGTGTTCAATACCATTAAACAATTAATCTATCAGAAACATTTATTTTGATTGGCTTTTTATTGCTCCAATTTAAAAGCCATGAGTGCTTTTGTCATTGCTATTTATGAGACTAGTCAGCCCTATCCAATCTTTATCTGCACAAAGCAGAATAACATAAAATGGACTCAGGAAACTCTTTCTGTAAAGGGTCAGAGAGTAAATACTTTTTGGCTTGGAGGGTCACACAGTTTCTTTCACAACTACTACACTCTGGTGTTGTGGAACAGAAAACATGACTAGTGTATAAATAATTAACTGTGGCTCTTACAATAAAACTTTATTCCATTAAACGTTTTATACACACTGAAATTTGAATTTTATAATTTTCATATGTAGCAAAATATTTGTAGCTTGTGAGCGGTACTACTGCATGTAGCTGACAGGCTTTGGCCCACAGGTCATAGTTTGCTGACCCTTAAATTAAAGACTAGCATAAAGAAAGGAGACAAATGAAACATTATTAAAAGTGACGACTGCTCAGTGTTAACATTTGTTGCTTTATTATTTGCCAAAGATATTTTAAAATAAGAAACATTTGTAATCCGGTTAGGAAACCATTGGAAGACTGATTTGCTATCTAAAAAAGATCAAATATGTAGTGTGAGCACATTTATACAAGTTGTAGGTATTTTAGCAATTTTATCACTGACAATATTTGTAAATTTATGAAGGGACATCAAGTATTTACATTCTTATTAATCCTCCTTATTTATAAGAATGGTGCTCAGATCCAACTAGAAAATGTTAGAAAAATGAGATTATGAATGCTTCATGAATAAGTGAAAATTTTATCTGTGTTTGTCTTTATAATATAATACATAAAATTGTAAATTGATTATTTGTACAATGTTTACATGAGTAAGAAATGGGTATCATTTTGGATATACAGTATAAAAGAAGCATTATTTAAACAAACAGTCCACCTCTGTAAATTCTCATCAAATTAGGAAGCAAATATGTCTATGATGAGCATAATATATATATATTTGAATGTTCATTAATTTGATTTTTTTTGGGGGGGAAACTTAAAACCTATTTTGATAAACTATTTAAAAGCAAACTTCATCTTTCAGCAAAATGACATCATAACACATCAATAATTATAATAAAAGTTACACACATTTGTCATGTTTAGAAACATATATTTCATACAAACTGAGAAAAAGCAATACACAGATGTATCCATTGAATGAAAAGTAAGCTTAATATAGCATAAAGCCTGAACAAATGTCAAACCCTTTGAGGAATTTTATTTTTATAAAAAATTTTATGTACTTCCAGATTTTAAATATATTTTACTTTGATTAGTGACACTGTCACTTTTTTTCAACTTATTTTTTCTTTTCCCCCCAAAATTGTGCATTTTTGAGCCAAATAAACTGTAAAGTTTGAAAAACAAAAATAAATTTTTTGATTATAATGCAGAACACCTCTGAAACAGCAGATGTCTATATTTACTGTAACATCTAAAAATCTCTTTGGGTTTTATTTTCAGTTATGGAGATTACATTGTTTACATTGTCATAAAAAGTGTAAAATATTTAAAATTCATAAATTAAAAGCTGTCCAAGTAAAGAAAACAACGAGGAGGAGAAGAAGAAACTAAAGATTAAGTAACAGGATTATTTTCAAAAAGTGTCTGAATCTTGGTATCAGTCTTTCCTACTTTATATTTCAATTATGATTTCTCATAATTACCTTAAAGATGTTTCTCTATGTTATCAGATTTATTTTTTCAATCCCTGTGAAAGCAATAAATTACTTTGCATCATTCCCTGGACATATGAAATATGTGAACACAGCAAATATCCTAGAATATAAATAAGAATGAATTTTCATGGTTATGTTTAATTTTAAATTTTTAAGTATTTAATATGTATTATTTAATATATTTCCTTAGATGTGGAATTTTGTTCAAAATGTAACTTCAAAAAATATTATAAGAAATTTTACGCAATGAATGTTTAATTTCCATAGTTTCTTAAATTTATCTGAAATAATAGTTCTTCAAATATTTTATCAAAAAATCATTTGTAACAAATTGAATCACATAAAGCCTATAGCACTTATAATCTCATAAATCTATAGCACTTACAAAATTCTTACTTTTAATTTTTAAGATATTTAATAGATAAAACTTCTTAAAATTCACAGAATACTTTAAAATATACACTCTACAGTGTTTTCTCGTTTGATTTATTTTTTCTCTTTTTGTCCTAGTTCAGTAAGTTGTCTTTTGTTCTTATGCAATACACATAAGTTTACATAATACGGAAATATTTTATTGCAATTTTACATAAAAATCAAGGGTCCCTAAATTAGAAGTCAAGGAGTCCATGGGAATAAATATTTTTGTATTTTTATTTACAGAGGTAAATCTTTGTAAACTGCTAAATTAGTTCCCTTCCTTGAAAACGTTTTTGCAGTGAGAAAAATAAACAAAAAATATTTGGCTTAGTGACTTCTTATGAAGGCAGAAGAGGTAGAGACAGAATTTCTTTTGGTTATATTTTTGGAAAATGCTTCACTTTAACACTTTTCAGACCCTCAGTAGTATTCTGTTCTTCTTTTTGGTAAAGGGTGTGGTGATTTTAGATCATTGATGATCTGCATGCCTTTACCTCTCCATCTGAGCCACACAGAATGACTGTGATATTGTACTGGGGAAATAAAACTTGGTATCACACAATCAGCACTCTGTCACTTTAAGACAACGTGGTAAACAATTAGATACATTGTATATTATCTCATGCATATAAATTACTTTTATGATTCATTTTAAAATTTAGAAGCATAAGCTGTTTTAATTTACTGGCTTCAATGTTTGGATTTCTTAGGCTCAGCCATAGCAAGATTTTCTACTGAAATTAAATTGTAAGTTAAGAATATATTTATGAACTCTACATTAGAGGCAAAAGATTGTTTCTGATAAGTATAGATATTTTGAAAAAGTTACTTTTCCTTTATAAAATTTATAAACTTTTAGTAAATAAATATCTGAACGTTCTCAGAATTGGAACATATACCTTTAATAAAGTATCTGTCACTGTGTTACTGCATATCACTTCAATATAATTTGACGTCGTTAGTTTTGATAGCTTACAGCAAAGATTGATAACCCTTAGTCTTATTAAGCTGCTTTATTGAAGACCATCAAGATTTAATTTTTAAAAACCTTAGCGCTTGGTAGATAAATGGCTTATGAGTTCCTTTCTTTTCTAACTTTTCTGATTAATCTGAATGTCATTTGAGAGGGCAGGAAACAGAAGAGTTGGGAAAAAAAAACTCTTGCAGGCTAACGCTTACAAATATTATTTTTATCCATGTCAACTCCCAGATAATGCCATCTGCGCTAATCCCTAACCCTCTCCACTGTAGTGCTTTAAGTTGTCCTTCAGTTTGATTTATCAGACAGCTGACCCTAGCCTAACCCTGTCAGCTTTAGTTCAGAGGAACTCTCACAAAAGATAGTCCTCTGATCTGACAAATTGATTGGCTACAAGGAAGTTTAACTGGAAAGGGATCTCCCTAACAAGTGATAAAATCCGTTTTTATTCCCAGCTTACAGCTTTGGGTATGTGGACAGAATTTATAAAATGTCCGGGAGAAGAGGAAAGCATTATGAGCAATTTGGAAAGCTAAATATAGGGGATGCGATAGAAGGCCAACAGGTTTCTGTTTAATGATGGGTCTGAGGGTTTCAGCAACTATATTTTATTTAAGCACATTAAGTGGAGGCTAATTGAAAATGATCATCCTAATTAGAAAACAAATATTAAAATTCTCTTAGCGTTTCCCAGCTGACTTTAATGGGAGCATAATGATTAGGTGTAATAAATTACAATCTATAGAAAAGCTTTAATCAGATTAAGAAACAGTTCACACAATATCCTTTCTCTGATGAAGCTGATGAGTAACTTCTGACTCCGGCGGTTTTATTCTTGTCACATCATTTTGCTATTCGCAATCAATACTCTGGTACATTTTTATTCCAAAGGTGTATGACATTTATGGCTGCATTTCCCTCAGGTTTTAAGAGAAAAAAAAATGGAGTTTAAATTTAAAAAAAAATTGAAAACATATTAAAAAGCCAATATCAAATCTGAAACATCCATTCTCTAAACTATTTCACTATTTTAATTGTATCACCTGCAAAAAATAGGGCTCTTTCTACTTTTCTTGTATTGATATTTCTTCCCTGCCTTCCTTCTAGTTTACCTTTTTCCCCTTACCCATAGCACTCTTTCATTTCTTTTTGTATTTTCAATACATAAAATGTATGTACTAAATGCACATCAGCCTATATAACTTATTCTCAGGGATAGTTACGATGACTCACCTCCTTCGTAATGTATTCCTAAAACAAACCAAAATCAACCGTAGAGAAACCGAATTCATGTTTTGATGGAAAGAGCTGTATCACTGATTCTACACTGGGAGGCAATAGAATATGTTTCTTCAGCCCTCACTTATGCCTGGAATGGAGATGTGGAGCCCAGAGGAAAGGAAGCCACCTTGACATGAAACAGTCAAAAATTATCCATGATGATAATATCAAAACCGAGAGCCCAGCTGGGCAGCAGCAAGGCTTACACCAAAGCAGTGCTGACTCCACTCCCGGAGAAAGCCTGTGGCCATCTGGACAGTCATGCTGGGAACGACATGAGTTCGCAGGTCTCCTCAGACCTGCCCTTTATCCATTTCTGCTTTCTCATTGGAGCTTCTCACCTTCCCGGCAACCTTCTTAGCCACGTGGTAACATTGTTTCATTCTACATCTGCCAAGGTTATCCTGAGTAGGTTTGCATGATACATAGTTTTCTCATAAGCTGTTGTTGGATGAGGGAGATAAAGACTTTAAATGGATAGACCCTAATTTTAAAGTGAGGTGTCTGGGATGATATCAGAGGCATTTTCCGAAAATGAACACAGGTCTATTACTTGGAAGGACACAATTATCCTTTCAATGATGTTATTAATTGAATTTCTGAGCAGTTTAATAAACATTATAAATAAACAACTAATAAATAAACCCTCTATTTATAGTACCTAGCATTGTCAGGCATAATATTTTACAGATTGGCAATGACTAATATATGCAATCTTATTCAAGTCAGATATGAAAGTCTAGAATCAGGAAAAAATTGACTAGAACCCTTTTAATTTATATTCTAAATTAAATATATAACAACATATTAATATTAACTCAATTCTGTTTGTAAAATTTTTTTTTACTTTAACTTATTTTAACATGATTTCTTCTATATTTTCTAAGTGTTTGCCACTTTTAAAAAAGTATATTTGTAACTATTTCTAGCTTTATTAAGTAAATTACTACCTCCAGAAAGTGCTAAGTGTAATAACATACATCCTTCATATTTTTAATTTTTTATTATCTAATAAGTTACTCATAACTTTTTTTGTTAATGGCGATGCTAGATATTGGTTTAATAAAGGGAAAATAAAAGGTATTTGACAAAAATAAAACAAGCAAAAGGAAATAAAATCTCATGAATAATGTGACTTACAAGTAAGTAAAGTTAAATTATATTTAATATTTTAAAATACACTACTTGTATATTTTAAAACAATGCAAAGAAAACATGTCTAATAGAATATGACTCCTCAATATACTTTGTATATTAAAAGTCAGGTTAGATTTTGTCTTTTTCTTTGCTATATTAGATGGAGTTATTTAGTCCAATGTTCAGATGTGAAGAGCTGGTGAGAAGGATTAAACTGAGGCAGTAACCAACAGTGCTTATCTGGCTGAGAGTCCTTGTCTGCTGCGTATCCCCACTTCATGTGGGTGGAAATTTCACACAGGACCTCACTATTTGACCTTCGTTGCTATGGGTGTGGAAGCTGCCATTGTCCACCTCCAACATCTAGAAGTATCTGAAGTCTGTGCTCACTCTCAAAACGATGACAGACGCAAAGGATCCTTAGACATAGAGCATATGGGGAGAATGTACTTTGGAATTTTTTTAAAAAAATTAGAATACTTCAAGCTGACAAGGTAAGAAATGGTCTATTCTGTTGGATATATGCAATGTTTCAGAAACAAGGGTTGTTTTAAATATGTGTGTGTGTTTGTTTTAAATAATAATAAAAATGTTTCTGAAAAAGTAAACTTCAATTGTCAGGGCAATTTATTATTAGGAATAACATTTTCCCCAATAACTTACTTTAATGAGGAGCAATTGTGTTTATATTCAGCTATAACTTATTTCTGTCTTTGGGACAACCTGACTGAACATTTGAATGGCTCCTTTTTGATTGATTTCTCAGTTCTTGCTTCTTCCTTAAGCCCACTGTATACCTGATATTTCTAGCTAATGATTTCTTCCATTTCTCCTTTTACATGAAATAATCATAGCCATTTCTTTCTAACACCCATTGTCTTCTGTCTCTCAGTTTAACAATTGTTCTAGATAAAAATAACAGTAGTCATAGTAATAATAATAAAAAGAGTGAATATCCCCTTTATCTTGTTTTAATCTAGCATTTAGCTTAGATCAATAAACACGGATATTCTCCAAGAAACTGTCTGATCAGGAAACTCTTCTTTTGTTTATAGATCCAACTAAAGACATTTGAATTAACAAATGTGCCATAAAAAAAAAAACCAAACATATTATGAGTAGTATGGTTTATCAAATAATGTTTTTGAAAAATGCTACAAAACTCCAAAATAAAGTACTATACTTACCTCTTTAAAGTTTTGCTGAGGTTACATGTCATGTTGCATTTCTACATGTAGCAAGGTATAGAGTACCTCTACACATAGTAAGAAAGTGAAAAGATTTTTCATTGACAAGCTTCTTTTGAAAATATCTTCTGTACATAAATAATTATAAAAATGATTTTTTAAAAATCTTTATGTACATAAATCATTATAAAAGTAGCTTGAACTACATAACTCTAATAGAATTTTATTAAATTTGAAAATACTTTAGCATATATTTGTATGAAGATAAAATTTTTATTTCTTTGAATGAAAAATTGAATCACCCATGTTTTTAAAAGTATCTATTAACCACTATAAAAGTGCAGGCATCAAAAGCGCAGACTAGACACCAATATTAAAGGTAAATTTTTAAACATCTTTGGTAACCAATTAATATTTATAAGAACTTGCATTTTTGCATACTTTAAAATAATGTTTGCATTTTTAAGTTACATATTTTTGTTTCCATCTGCTTTTAGTGCTACGATGTATCATGTTGAATCACTCAGTCATGCTGGGTTTGACCCACATGGTTTTCGAGCCAGTTGAGGTTATTTTCAGCACAGCATGAAAAAAAGAATTTTCACTTTAATCCAAACCATTTGCTTCATGTATTGTCAATGTGTGCATGACAGAGTTAGCAGAGATTTTGCCAAGTATGCTATGATATACAATGAACAAAAGGCAAGGTACAAAATTATTCTGATTTTAAGTTAAAATTATTTCACCTCAGACAGTGTTTTGAAGTAATAATTCCTGAAAAAAATTTAACTGTAATTACATATAAAAATTTCATACAGGTTTAATATTTGTTTGTACTGCTTCAAAGGGAAGCATGTTTAAGCAGAAATGGCATTTATTTCTGTAGTTCTTGATGATCTTTCAGGTACACATAATAATATATCCTGTTCTCTAACAATTATGAAACTAATTTTTTATAATGCTGATATTAAATGCATACATTTTTTTCCTCTATCTAAAATCAGTCTTGGCCCATTTAATGTCACCTGTTTCACATTTCAGAGGAGGGGAAAACGCAAATAGTTCCGCTGTCCTGTATTGCCCATGAAATATCTCCTAACAAGCGTTGCCATGTCAAATGTAAGTGGATTGGTTTTAGAAGATTAGTCAAACTGTTCTACTATTTACCTGTGAAAATTGAGGTCATGCGTTCACATAATGAAATGAATTCCCTTACACGGTATTTCTGCTGTTGCTAAGTCATAACTAAATGGACTGTTTCAGAAACAAAAGAGCATGTTTTTGACTGAACCCATGTATATAGTTTAAATGTGACCCATAAGCTCATGTGTTAGAAACTTATGCTCAATGCATGTTTCAGGGGTGATTAGGTCGTGGCTGCCTAAGCCTTTGAAGGTTTATCCCCAGTCCAGCATGCCCAGAAGCGGGAACGTGGAGTCAAGGAATATTATTCTGGAACTTTAAGATTTAATGTCGTCTTCATTGTTGGGTTTTGTACTTATTTAAGATCTGTTGCATCTTTCTTCTGAAATTTTCTCCCTTTTGGAATAGGAATGCCTGTTACACCATTGTATTTTGGGAGTAGATGCCTTGTTTTGATTTCACAGGCTCACCTCTGGAGGGAAATCTGCATCAGGATGTACTGTGCCTTGAGACTCACCCATATCGGATTTAGGTGAGACTCCAACCTCTGGACTATTTTGAGTTAATGCTTTAATAAATTAAGAATTTGGAGGCTATTGGACTGGAATAAATGTATTTTGTGTGTAAGAAGGACATACATTCTCAGGGCCAAGAGTGGAATGTTGTGGTCTGAATATGGCCCCCAAAGTTTATGTGGTGGAAACTTAATCTACAGTTCAAGAGTGTTGACAGGTGAGAACTTTTAAGAAGTAATTTGGTCATGAGGGCTCACCTTCATGAATGTAATAATGCCATCGTTGTGGCAATGTGTTCCTGATTTTTAAAAATGAGTTTGGTTTTCCTTTGTCTGTTTCTCTCATTCTTTCATTCTCTTAACATCTTAACATGGGATTATGCAGCAGAAAGATTCTTGCCAGACGCTGGCACCTGGATCCTGGGCTGTCTATCCATTAGAACCATGGGTAGTAAGTTTCCTCTCTTAATAAATTACCCAGTCTGTGACATGCTGTTTAGAAACACCGCAAAAAATGTCCACAAAACAAACTCATTAACAAAGGTATTTTCTGGACTCCTAATAACATTGCCTTTAAATGTGTAAATTTATGTAAAAATGGACACATAATAATACTTTGCTAAACAATTTGTTATCTTTTATCTATAGAGCAGAAAGTGTTTTACATTTATTCTTCTTTGAGTATTGTAAGAAGGAGAAGTGAATACAATTATTATTCTTTACAAATGGAAAAGAAGTTGGTTTTCAGATGTTTAGTAATTTTGAAGGTTATTTTTGACAGATGACTTTTAAAAGAGCAGCAACTACAGTAAGAGTAAATATCATTTAAATATCAATTAATGACAGATAATTAACCAGATGCTCTATGGGGGAAGCACATCCAAATTACAATAGTTGTTACAAGTTGCCCAACATACTTTAGAGATAAAACTTCAATGAATTATATATGTTCTCAAAACTCTACTAGGGTAGTAAAATGACATGCAAAGAATTAAAAACATAGTCAAAATTATTAGTTCAAGTTTTCTTAAAATATAACTGATAACTTTAAATTTGCAATTAAATTACTGAGATATACAAAAATTATTGTTAGTTGTGCTTGTACATTATGGCTAAGACGCTTTTGTATGTTCTGGTATCGCATGGAAACAGTTTATTTTAATTAATTTATTTATTTTACTTATTCTGATAGATCTTACTTCCTAATAAAATGCTAGCAAATATTTAATATTGGCTTTTTGAAATCGTATCATTAGGTACCCGTATCCTACAAAAAGCAAATAGAAGCCTCTTCTATTCTTAAAAGTCTTCATGATATGAGTATCATATATTACGCTTCTTAGAAATAGATACACAGTTCTGAAGAATTTTATTTTTAATCAAATTACACAAAGACGGGACGTACTACATCTAGCATGATAGTCACAAGTTAAACATCATATAAATTATTTGCTAATAAATTAAGCAGCTTTAATTCTTCTGTCATGACAATTCAAGGACTTACCTTCTAAGAGAAGCACACGTTCAATCTGAAGTCATTGTGTGACTAGCTCTCCCTCGAGTAATGCAATGTTCAATAAAATGTTGAATACACTAGAGTGTCATGGTAACAAGTAGGACTGGAAAAAAATTGTAGTTAAAGGCAGTAACAGTGTTGTAAAGATCAACACATTTCGGTGTCTCAAAGGTAAAAGACTTGCTGTCGTAATCAATAATGGCTGTGAGCACATATGGCTCCTCTAAGATGGCATCAATGAGGAATAAAATTAATAACACAGGGACGACACTAAAAGCAATAAAATTGGCCTTTTCACCAATTATGCAAAGTCCACTGATTCTGCATAAATAATCACAAGCAATGTTTTCGCATACTCTTAGTACAGAATGCATCACTCAGCTCTGACCTTTTAATGAAATTGAGATAAAATTGCAAAGCAGACGTTCAACTTCTCTCAAAAGCAGAATTGCATTTTCTTCAAGGAAAAAATAAAACTCATATTCAGTATTGTTGTAAAGTCATCTTACCCTCTGCATTACCCAAGTTATGCTATATTTTGGAGTATTAACACATTGGGAAGGCGGTAGGCTCCAGGCAGGCTGCTTTCATACAGTTTTCAGTCCCACCATCTTTTAGCTGAACTTGGACAAGTGAATGGAGTGTTCTAACCTTCACGTCCTCATTTGCCAAATGCGAATGGTAATGGTATGCTTCTGGTAGAACATGGGTGATGATTGAATGCAATTTGGTAGCATGCTCTCAGGAAGTGATAAAAACTTATAAACAGTGTCTGTCACAAATGGCTTCTTTTATTTTATGTGGGAAAACATTTATATATGCTACGTAAGCACAAACTTACTTGTTTAGCTAATTATTTTTGATTTTATTTTGTAAATTTCTTTCTGGCCACTCTGCTTTCCCCAGGAAGTATAGAATAACAGTAGTATCCACATGTTCTCCAACTGACATATGTCTGTCGAGGTTTCTATTCATGCACACCCATAACATACTATGTTATTAAGTTTTACAAAAACAAACTGTTATTTGCATTATGCTAATCTTTTGTTCAAAGATAATTTCTTTAATTATTCCAAGTCCTCTGAGGTAGCTCTTATACCTTTTTAATGACTGCATAATATTTTCTAGAATATACATAATTATCCTTCATTGAAGGCTGAGCATTTGCTTGGTTTTAAGGTGATTACCCTATTTAAAAATTATAGACTAAAATGTTTAAATCTCAGTAAGTTAGGCTTTTGTTTTTATGGGTTATAATATAAGGTTTGGAGTTTCTGTGTTGAAATGCACAGACTTATGTGAGTTTAGAGACTGTACTAGAATGCAAGCTCTTCAAGGGGCTCAGTTGCTGTCCAATAATATGTCCTCAGTGTCCAGAAGAGTGCCTAGAATTTTTTATTGTTCAACAATGCATCCAAAATGCTTAGGTGAGTGCCTACAATTTATTAAGCTCAATTTGTATTTCTTGAATAAATGAACAAAATAATATAATACTTGACATTTTTAAGACCAATGTGTCATTTTCTCTACATCCAACTCAATAGTAGATTTTGTAACTCTTGTATATTTTAAGTTTTTTGATGACTCTGAAAGGGAGAGAGCCTACCTTATTGTATTTAATTTAGCTTTTCATAATGTAGTTTATCTCATTTATTTGATAATTTGGGCTGCTCTTTTGTGAGTTAGCAATTAAAATCCTATCTATTATTTTGTCTCAAATTGTAAGAGATCTTTGTATTGCTATAGAAATCAACTCTAATCTTTCTTCTGCCTTAGATATTTCAGATCTGTCTATCATATCTATTATTTATATTTCAGATCTATCATTATATATTAAACTTTGTTTATTCTTTGACATTCCTTGCTAAGTGAATGTTTTGTTAATATTATCAATTCTGAAACACACTGAGTGAAAATGCTACATATAGAGTTCATATTTTTCTTCAGGAGGTTTTATTATTTTAATATTAAGTTTTTTGTCTATTTGTTTTATTATATATTAAATAATATAAACTTCTTTGTTTTCTTACAAATAGCCTCATGTAAAGTACCCTTTATAAGGTACATATAAAGTAAAGATTAGTAACTAGTCTTTACTTTTCTCATAGAAGATAACTACTTTAGTCATATCTCTATTCTAATAAATGTAAGTATAAACTGAGATGTAGGTACAAACATTTTTTTGTTCCATAGACCATTTTTTTCTTTATCTGCACCAATATGACATTCGTTAAATTAGCATGGCATTATAGATTTTTCTGATACTAGGAAATATAGTCACCTATTACTATTTATTTTTCAAAAGTTTCCTTATCTACCTCACATTTGTTTATCCATATAAATTTAAGATAATTTCATCCTACGTCATGTTCCACTTCCCAAACAACCCTGTGTTGGCATTCTAGTAATAATTACACTACATTTTTATAGGTCCTGAAACAAGGCATTTGTACATTGAATGTATTTACATTCTTTTCCAAACTTAAAAATTTTTCAGTCGTGAACATTTCTCTTAGCTAAGTAACTTAAACCACTAAACCCTTATTTAAAAAATTCACACATATCTAAATGCTCTTTGAATTATTTACCTTAGAAATTTAACTCTAGGCTGCGTGCAGTGGTTCCCATGTGTAATCAGCACTTTGAGGTCATGAGGTCAGAAGATCGAGACCATCCTGGCCAACACGGTGAAACCGCATCTCTACTAAAAGTACAAAAATTAGCTTGGCGTCGTGGTATGTGCCTGTAGTCCCAGCTACTGGGGAGGCTATGGCAGGAGAATTGCTTGAATCTGGGAGGCAGAGGCTGTAGTGAGCAGAGATTGTGCCACTGCACCCCAGCCTGAGTGACAGAGAGAGACTCCATCTCAAAAAAAAAAGAAAAGAAAAAGAAAGAAAGAAAGATTTAACTCCAACCTCTGATGGATAACCTAAGTACTTACTAGAATAAAACTAACAATTCCAATTAGTTTTCTTTTCTTTTATTTTTTATTTTTTGAGACGGAGTTTCACTCTTGTTACCAGGCTGGAGTGCAATGGCGCGATCTCAGCTCACCGCAACCTCCGCCTCCTGGGTTCAGGCAATTCTCCTGCCTCAGCCTCCTGAGTAGCTGGGATTACAGGCACGCGCCACCGTGCCCAGCCAATTTTTTGAATTATTTAGTAGAGACGGGGTTTCACCATGTTGACCAGGATGGTCTGGATCTCTTGACCTCGTGATCCACCCGCCTCGGCCTCCCAAAGTGCCGGGATCACAGGTGTGAGTCACTGCGCCCGGCCTATTCCAATTAGTTTTCTTCACTGGATTCAGTATCTCTAGCTAGCAACAAATTTATACATCTTCAACTAATTTAATCAGTCATTGTTAAATATTAATTATTAATAAATATGCAACCCTTATTTGCTCCTCACAGTAAAATGATGTTGATTTTCTGGATTTTCTTAATCAAATAGTTTTGTCAACTTCATTTTATTGGTGGAAAAACTACTTGAACAGAATGTACATAAAATTAAGAGTCTTATGGGAATAATTTACATTTTTATTGTATAATTTGATATAATAATGAAAGATTAGAAAAAGTTGTAGCATGATAATATATCTTGTAGTATTCCTTTAATTTTCTTCTAGATTTACATTTTGGAATTAATGGTTTTCAATTGAACTGTACTTACTGTCTTAAATTTTATTTTTACACATTGAAATTATTTTTTATTGCATTTTAGGTTTGGGGTACATGTGAAGAACACACAAGATTGTTGCATAGGTACACACATGACAATGTGATTTGCTGCCTTCCTCCCCATCACCTATATCTGGCATTTCTCCCCATGCTATCTCTCCCCAACTCCCCACACCCTGCTGTCCCTCCCATATTTCCCCCCAACAGACCCCAGCGTGTTTCTCCCCTCCCTGTGTCCATGTGTTCTCATTGTTCAACCCACCTATGAGTGAGAATATGTGGTATTTCATTTTCTGTTCTTGTGTCAGTTTGCTGAGAATGATGTTCTCCAGGTTCATCCATGTCCTGATAAAGGACACAAACTCATCATTTTTGATGGCTGCATAATATTCCATGGTGTATGTGTGCCACATTTTCTCTGTCCAGTCTATCATCAATGGGCATTTGGGTTGGTTCCATGTCTTTGCTATTGTAAACAGTGCTGCAGTGAATAATCTTGTGCATATGTCCTTATAGTAGAACGATTTATAATCCTCTGGATATATACCCAGGAATGGGATTTCTGGGTCAAATGAAATTTTTATTTCGAGGTCCTTGAGGAATCGCCACACTATCTTCCACAATGGTTGAACTAATTTACACTCCCACCAACAGTGTAAAAGTGTTCCTATTTCTCCACATCCTCTCTGGCATCTGTTTTCTCCAGATTTTTTAATAATCGCCATTTTAACGGGCATGAGATGGTATCTCAATGTACTTTTGATTTGCATTTCTCTAATGACCAGTGATGATGAGCATTTTTTCATGTGTTTGTTGGCCTCATGTATGTCTTCTTTTGTAAAGTATCTGTTCATATCCTTTGCCCACTTTTGAATGGGCTTGTTTTTTTCTTGTAAATCTGTTGTAGTTCGTTGTAGATTCTGGATATCAGCCCTTTGTCAGATGCGTAAACTGCAAAAATTTTTTCCCATTCTATTGGTTCCTGGTTCACCCCAATGAATGTTTCTTTTGCTGTACAGAACCTCTGGAGCTTAATTGGATCCCATTTGTCTATTTTGGATTTTGTTGCCAATGCTTTTGGTGTTTTAGTCATGAAGCCCTTGCCTATGCCTTTGTCCTGGATGGTTTTGCCTAGGTTTTCTTCTAGGATTTTTATGAAGTTAGGTCTAATGTTTAAGTCTTTAATAAATCTGGAGTTAATTTTAGTATAAGTTGTCAGGAAGGGGTCCAGTTTCTGCTTTCTGCACACTGCTAGCCAGTTTTCCCAACATGATTTATTAAACAAGGAATCCTTTCCCCATTACTTGTTTTTGTCAAGTTTTTCAAAGATCAGTTGGTTGTAGATGTGTGGCGTTGTGTCCCAGGCTTCTGTTCTGTTCCATTGGTCTGTATCTCTGTTTTGGTACCAGGACCATACTGTCTTGACTACTACAGCCTTGCAGTATAGTTTGAAGACAGGTAGTGTGATGTCTCCATTTTTGTTATTTTTCCTTGTGATTGTCTTGGCTATGTAGGCTCTCTTTTGGTTCCATACTAAGTTTAAGGTGGTTTTTTCCAGTTCTGTGAAGAAGGTCATTGGTAGCTTGATGGAGATAGCATTGAATCTGTAAATTACTTTGGGCCATATGGACATTTTCATCATATTGATTCTTCCTAACCATTAGCGTGGAATGTTTCTCCATTCGTTTGTGTCCTCTTTTATTTTCTTGAGCAGTGGTTTGTAGTTCTCCTTGAAGAGGTCCTTTACATCCTTTGTTAGTTGTATTCCTGAGTATTTTTTTCTCTTTGTAGCAATTGTGAATGGGAGTTCGCTCATGATTTGGCTCTGTTCGTCTGTTTTTGGTGTATAGAAATGCTTGTGATTTCTGCACATTGATTTTGTATCCTGAAATTTTGCAGAAGTTGCTTATCAGTTTAAGGACATTTGGGGCTGAGATGATAGAGTCTTCTAAATATATAATCATGTCACTTGCCAGTAGAGACAATTTGACTTCCTCTTTTCCTAATTGAATACCGTCTATTTGTTTTTTCCTGCCTAATTGCTCTAGAACTTCCAGTACTATATTGAGTAGGAGTGGTGAGAGAGGGCATCCTTGTCTAGTGCTGGATTTCAAAGGGAATGCTTCCAGTTTTTGCCCATTCAGTGTGATATTGGCTGTGGGTTTGTCACAAATAGCTTTTATTATTTTGAGATATGTTCCTTCAATACCTAGTTTATTGATAGTTTTTAGCATAATGGGCTGTAGAATTTTGTTGAATGCTTTCTCTGCATCTATTGAGAAAATCGTGTGTTTTTTTGTCTTTGGTTTTGTTTATGTGGTGGATTATGTTTACATATGTTGAACCAGCCTTGCATCCCCAGAATGAAGCCTACTTGATCATGATGGATAATCTTTTTGATGTGCTGTTGTAATCGGTTTACCAGTATTTTATTGAAGATTTTTGCATCTTTGTTCATCATGGATATTGGCCTGAAGTTTTCTTTTTTTGTTGAGTCTCTGCTGGGTTTTGGTATCAGGATGATGTTATTCTCATACAATGATTTGGGAAGTATTCCCTCTTTATGGATTGTTTGGAATAGTTTCAGAAGAAATGGTACCAGCTCCTTTTTGTAAGTCTGGGAGAATTCGGCTGTGAACCCATCTGGACCTGGAATTTTTTTTTTTGGTTGGTAGGCTATTAATTGCTGCCTCAACTTCAGCCCTTGTTATTGGTCT
This sequence comes from Saguinus oedipus, assembly GCA_031835075.1. Taxonomy (NCBI): domain Eukaryota; kingdom Metazoa; phylum Chordata; class Mammalia; order Primates; family Cebidae; genus Saguinus; species Saguinus oedipus. Next base: position 2,547,790 of record CM063186.1, read on the forward strand.
GATCAAGGTTTCAACTTCTTCCTGGTTTAGGATTGGGAGGGTGCAAGTGTCCAGGAATTTATCCATTTCTTCCAGGTTTACTGGTTTATGTGCATAGGGTTGTACAATATCTGATTATAGTTTGTATTTCTGTGGAATCAGTGGTGACATCCTCTTTATTGTTTTTTTTTATTGAATCTATTTGATTCTTCTCCCTTTTCTTTTTTATTAATCTGGCTAGTGGTCTGTCTATTTTGCCGATCTTTTCAAAAAAAACTGCTTAAATAAACATCTCCAGTATACAGATTATTAGAATTAAAGCTGAGAAATAAAAACCAAAACACTATGAGAAAGTTATTATACTTCATTTTCAAATTTCAGAAATAGAAGAGAAACCCCAAATGTACTATATTTTCATTTCTTGTATCTCTCTTCTTTAGTATGTCACCCAGGCCAAATTCATACCTTGTCCTCTTCAACACCTTTAAGTCAATATCTTACCACATAAATTCATTAAAAATTGCTCATGTCTTTTGAAATTGTGTCTTGCCTTTAATAAATCAACAAATAATGAAAAAAAAAAAAAATCAGCTCCTGGATTTATTGATTTTTTAAAGGATTTTTTTTGTCTCTATCTCTTTCAGTTTTGCTCTGATCTTAGTTATTTCTTGTCTTCTGCTAGCTTTTGAGGTTTTCTGATCTTTCTCCTCTAGCTTTTTCAATTTTGTGTCTTCTGCTAGCTTTTGAGGTTTTCTGATCTTTCTCCTCTAGTGTTTTCAATTTTGAGGATAGGGTGTCAATTTTAGATCTTTTCTCACTTCTCTGGTGGGCATCTATTGCTATAAATTTTCCTCTAGACATTGCTTTAAATGTGTCCCAGAGATTCTGGTACATTGTGTCTTTGTTCTCATTGATTTCAAAGAACATCTTTATTTCTTCCTTCATTTCATCGTTTATCCAGTCAATTGAATGTTGAAGAGCCAGTTGTTCAGTTTCCATGAAGCTATGCAGTTCTGAGTTAGTTTCTGAATTCTGAGTTCTAACCTGATTGCACTGTTGTCTGAGAGACTGTTTGTTATGATTTCCATTCTTGTTCGTTCTTGTACATTACTGAAGAGTGATATACTTCCAATTATGTGGTCAATTTTAGAGTATGTGCCTTGTGGTGCTGAGAAGAATGTATGTTCTCTGGATTTGAAGTGGAGATTTCTGTAGATGTCTATTAAGCCTGCTTGGTCCAGATCTGAGTTCAAGTCCTGGATATCCTTGTTAATTTTCTGTCTTGTTGATCTGCCTAATATTGACAGTAAAGTGTTAACATCTCCCACTATTATTGTGTGGGAGTCTAAGTCTCTTTGTAGGTCATAAAGAACTTGCTTTATGTATCTGGGTGCTCCTGTATTGGGTGTGTATATAATTAGGATCACTGGCTGCTCTTCCTGTTGCATTAATCCTTTTACCATTATGTAATGCCCTTCTTCATCTCTTTGATCTTTGCTGGTTTAAAGTCTATTTTATCAGAGACTAGGATTGCAACTTCTGGTTTTTTTTTTTTGCTCTCTATTTGCTTGATAAATCTTCCTCCATCCCTTTATTTTGAGCCTATGTATGTCCTTGCATGTGAGATCGGTTTCCTGAATACAGCACACCAATGGGTTTTAACTTTTTAAACAATTTGCCAGTCTGTGTCTTTTGATTGGGGCATTTAGCCCATTTACATTTAAGGTTAATATTGTTATGTGTGAATTTGATCCTGCCATTTTGATGCTAGCTGGATGTTTTTCCCATTAGTTGATGTATTCTTTTCATTGTGTCGATGCTCTTTATCATTTGGTACATTTTTGGAGTCTCTGGTACTGGTCATTCCTTTCCATGTTGAGTGCTTCTTTCAGGAGCTCTTATAAGGCAGGCCTGGTGGTGACAAAATCTCTCAGCAATTGCTTGTCCATAAAGGATTCTCTTTCTCCTTCACTTATGAAACTTAGTTTGACTGGATATGAAATTCTTGGTTGAAAGTTCTTTTCTTTAAGGATGTTGAATATCGGCCCCCACTCTCTTCTGGCTTGTATGGTTTCTATGGAGAGATCCACTGTGAGTTTGGGCTTCCTTTTGTGAGTAACCCAACCTTTATGTCTTGCTGCCCTTAGAATTTTATCCTTCATTTCAACCCTGATGAATCTGACCATTATGTGCCTTGGGGTTGCTCTTCTTGAGGAGTATCTTTGTGGTGTTCTCTGTGTTTCCTGGACTTGGATGTTGCCCTGCCTTGCTAGGTTGGGGAAGTTCTCCTGGATAATATCCTGAAGAGTGTTTCCAGCTTGGATTTATTCTCTTCATCACATTCAGTTACACCTATCAAATGTAGATTAGGTCTTTTCACATAATCCCATATTTTTTGGAGGCTTTCTTCATTTTTTTCACTCTATTTTATCTATTCTTGCCTTTTGCTTTATTTCACTGAGTTGATCTTCAATCTCTGATATCCTTTCTTCTGCTTGGTCGATTTGGCTGCTGTAAGTTATGTATGCTTTGCACAGTTCTCGTGCTGTGCTTTTCAGCTCCATCAAGTTGTTAATATTCTTCACTAAGCTGTTTATTCTAGTTATCATCTTGCCTAACCTTTTCTCTAGATTCTTAGTTTCTTTGCATTGGCTTAGCACATGTTATTTTAGCTCTGAGAAGTTTGTTAGTACCCACCTTCTGAAGCCTGTTTCTGTAAATTCATCAGATTCATTCTCCATCCATGTTTGATCCCTAGCAGGTAAGGAGGTGTGATCCCTTGGCGGAGGAGAGACGTTCTAGTTTTTGGTATTTCCATCTTTTCCCTGCTGGTTCCTTCCCATCGTAGTGGCTTTATCTATCTGTGGAATTTGTGGTTGGTGACTTTCAAATGGGGTCTCTGAGTGGGCGTCCTTTTCATTGATGTTGAAGAGATTTCCTTCTGGTCTTAGTTTTCCTTCTAACAGGAAGAGATTTCCTTCTGGTCTTAGTTTTCCTTCAAGCCCCTCTGCTGCGGGACTGCTGGAGGTCCACTCCAGACCTCGCTTGCCTGGAGATCACCCGTGGGTCTGCAGAACAGCAAACATTGCCACTGGGTTCTTCCTCTGCTATCCTCATCAGGGTAACTGCCTGATGTCAACATGAGCTCTCCTTTATGGGGTGTCTCTTTGGATGTATAGAGGTTGGGGAGCTGCTTGAGAAGACATTCTGTCCCTTATAGGAGCTCAAGTGCTTTCCTAGGAGCTCCATTGTTTTGCACAGAGCTGCTGGGCAAGTACCTTTAGTCTGCTGCAGTAGAACTCATAACCACCTCTTTTCCCAGGTGCTCTGTCCTAGGAAGGTTGGCTTTATTTATAAGTTCCTGTCATGCTGCCATCTTTTTTCATAGATGCCCTGCCCCACACTGAGTAGTCTAGTCTCAGTTTGCCAGCAGAGGCATTGCTGAGCTGCCACAGACTCTGCCCACCTGCTTTGTGGACTGCCTCAGTAGTGGGGGACACCCTTGACCCCACTGAGCTGGACTGTCCTGGGTCCAGCTGCACTTGCTGTGAAACTCTCAATCCAGAGAGTTTCAGATTGCTTGTTTTGTGGGGGCAGTACCCACCGAGCCTGATCACCTGGCTCTGTGTCTCAGCCACCTCCTTTTCAGTTGAATGGGTGGCTCTGTCTCCCATGCATTCCAGGCACCAGTTCAAATGGCTGCCCAGACTTGTGTGAGTTTTTGTGTGCCAACCTGGCACTGGATGAAACTGCCATGCTGAAAACTCATGGCACTTTTCACCTGGAAATCTCTGTCTGTGGGCAGCGAAACTTGTTTGGAAATGTGGTGAGGCCGCACTGTCTGCATTGTTCTCACTGTGAATAGCATTAAAGAGCTTTTCCTATTTGGCCATCTTGGATCCTCCCCCCAAGTGGTTTTTTTTTTCATATTATTAACTTTGTTTCAGATATGCTACATTACTAGTTTTACATCTTCTCTCTCTCTCTCTTTTTTTTTTTTTTGGTATTTCTTTAAATATCTTCTGCTCCAATTGCACATAAAAAGAAATAAAAGATGTCACCAGAAGGAGAACACATAGTAAAGCTCATATGTTCAAAACTGAGTGGTATCATCACTGGGAAGATGTAAGTTTCAGAGGCTACAAAGATGTTACGATAATCACTAAAACAATGTGGTTTTATATATCTAAACTCATTTCTTGACCCTTCACCATATCTAGCTGTGCTTTATTTTATTATCCATAGCTTGATAGTAAAACCCCAGAAGTAAGTAGACATTTCTGAGGCTTCTAGGATTGTGATTTATTCATTTGTTTGTTTTTAATTTATTATTTGTCATGCAAACATTTATTGAAAATAAGCACTTTGCTTCTTTTGGAAATCCTTGGTGATGGAGCCATAGAAAACCATAAGTCATATAATCTAGAGAACTGAGCAGAAAAATGCATCTAATAATATGAAAAGTCAATGGACAATGTAAACATTGTTACCAACCCATATGAAAGAGAAACTACGTCTGGGGTGGTGATCAGTAAGCCCCTTACAGGGAAATGAGAAGTAGAACGAGTTTAGGCATTGATTAGGAGTGTTGAAGGATGGGTGAGAAAATGGCTTTACCTTCTCCCCCTTTCAAGAAGAAAGAGCTAGTAAATGCCAATGATTAAAATAAAATATCAAACTGAAGCAGTAAGATAAATGTAAACAGCATAACTGAAGTAATAAGTGTAAAGTGAAAAAAATCCATTTAGCCTAAAGTGATAAACTGAGCCAACGGTATGGAGGAATTTTGATTCTATCATAAAAGCAGTGTGGGATTTTGTCGACTTAAATTTAGGGTTATCCCTAATCGAAATTAATTATCCCATTAAAATTAAAACTCATTAAAATCCTTAATTTTAAATTCCCCAATCAAAAGATACAGCCATAACCTAACGATATGCTACATCCAGACCCATTTCACATCCAAAGATACACAAAGACTTAAAGGGATGGAGAAAGATTTACCAACCAAATGGAGAGCAAAAGTAAATAAATAAATAAAAAGCAGGAGTTGCAACTCTCGCGTCTGATAAAATAGATTTCAAAGCAACACAGATATAGTGGTAAAAGGATCAATGCAACAAGAGCTAACGATCCTAACACCCAGATACATAAGACTCATAAAGAGATTTAGACTCAACGAGGCAGAAAATTAATAAGGATATCCAGGACTTGAACTCAGATCCGGAACAAGTAAACTCAATAAATATTTATAGAGCTCTCCATTTTAAATACACAAAATACACATTCTCCACCTTAAATACACAAAATATTGATCGGCCATTATTAATACCCATTTTAAAAATAAAACTACATTCCCGTTTTCTTTCCCTCTTTTTCTTCATCTTTCTTCCTCTCCTTCACTCCTTTTTTTCTTTCTAAAAAAAATAAAAATAAAAATAAATAAAATAAAAAGCAAAACCTGTAAAAAAAAAAAAAAACAGTGTGGTATTGTTGGTAGAACAGATATGGTCAGACGTGTATTAGTCATACCTCTCAGTCAACAGTGTGGAAAAAGGATTAGAAATAGTAACAGTGAAATATCTACTATAAAAAAAAGAGAAAGCATGAAAGCATTTTTTTTAAATAAATCCCCCCCATATATAGGTATATGTGTTTGTGTATATGTATTATATATAATATATATTTCTTATTGCAATCTACCTTTGGAGTGATACATTGCTTATTGTAATCTATAGGAAAATGATACTCAATATACAACATCTTCAAATTGTGCAACACAATTGTTTCGCTAATAAGGTCCACTTTATTGTTTCAAAGCACGCAGCTTTGGGATTTAAACACACAGGAAAGTCAGCTTGCCAATTAAACTTGATTTTGTTCAAATTCATGGTTATGATTCATCTATTAGCTATCACTCATGCCAAGCAGCAATGAATACAAATCAGAAAAATTATGTCAAATACATTAATTTCTAAATTCCATGAAGTATTTTAAATGCTACAATTACTTTCTCAAAACCACTTTGACGTGTTGACAAATTTGTGGAATGATCTCTATTTCTCTTGCAAACAAAATGCATTTTACCCCAATAATTGATCATTTAACTCTAAATGATGATCAGCTCTGGTTGAATAAATGCAGTTATTTGACATCTGTCAATGCTAATATTTTTCTTCCAATTTTATCTTTTACATCTTCTAGTCCAACTATGGAAATTTTAGTATTCTAAAAAAAAATTTCATTAAAATAAGTTTAGTTGCCATATATAGTTTGATAGATATTCTTCTAATGGTCTTTAAATGCATTGTCCCTTTTAGGCAATTCATTTCTAGTAAGTTGATATTAACAACATATTTCAAATATATGCACTAAGATACTTTGTAGAGTAAATTTATTTACATATGCTTACTAAGTAGTGAAGCCTCACCAATTTTTAAATGGTACAGCTATACTATGTATATTAAATTAAGGCTGTTCATTTTCTTAGTTTTGATCAAATGTATATTATTGTTTTAAGTAGCATACATGCTTTTTATTTAGAAATAATGCCTTTTTTCTCACCAATATTTTGTTGGAAGTAACTAGACTGAACAAATTGTACAACACAATTAAGATTCTTCTGCAGGTTTTTAGTTTTACTGCTTATCTTTATCAGAAAAATGGAAGACTTACACATCCTTTCTTTCATTTACGCAACTAAATAGCTTAGTACGTGTTCTTATTTTCACATTTTGTCTCATTCTTTCCTATTGTATCTGGGTTGCTTGTCTATCTAGTGCCATCCTTGACTTTTAAAATTCACTTCTTTTATACCATTGCAGACTTTGAAAATACCATATTCTTGTTAACACCTAGCCAAAGTTAGTGAGACATAGAAAAGTTAAGCTCTCTTTTAAAAAGTTAGTTTTATACAAAGGTATGAGATGCTGCAGTCGTGCTGGACTTTCATGCTCATTTGGATATTTTTATATCCAAGGCCTGCCAGGAGCTCCTATGTAGAGAACTTAGCACTACCACAAAGTCATTTATATCAAATTTTCCAGGCAATCTGAAAAAGTTGTTTTATAAAGAAAAGACTGAAACTCCAGGAATGGAAAGGTAGATTGAGAGAAAGGTTGTGGGGTGGCTGTGCTGGAATAGTTCTGGAAGATGGTTAGAGTGGAAATTCTGTGTGGCAAATGCAGAATTACCCCCAATACATAGCATACAAGATCTTTAGTTGAATGGATACTTTTTATAAAGCTAACATAGAGTGAATTTTCCCTCAAAGAGTGCAGTATATTTCCTAATATAGCCTCATCAGGTAATCATTGTGTGAATAGAAGTGAAAATATGCAAACTAGATGAAGGCTAGTTCATGTATTGAAGGCTAATGTTCAAGTATTTACTAAGAGAGGACTTTGCTTATTGCAACTATCCAAACTACTTGGCTTTTGTTACTTTAAACAAGTAAATTTTAAGATTTAATTTTATCACAAAGTTAAGCAAGCAGAACACTTTTCTCAGCCTCTCTGTTATCAGTTTACTATTTAAAATCTACAATTACAGAAAAGCCATTCAATAGGAAGGCACCTAATTGTTCTGTTAAAACCCTCTGTTTGTGTCTTAAAATTTAAACTAATATTTAGCATTGAGAACATGTAGTCTGTATAAAATAATTAAGATGTTCACATATTGTTTGTATTGAAATACGAAGTTTCTCAATATTTCAGGTTTGTATTGAAATACAAAGTTTCTCAATATTTCAGATGATTTCAAAAATTATCAGGGAACTGATTTTACATTTTAAGCCTTTGTTAGTGACTTGTTCTCTAGGAGAGCTCTTAAGCCTTTGATAATATAATTGTCACTCTAGTAAGGTGATTTCCTAGAATGAGCCACCTGGCTCTAGCAACTACATTTGTATTTTCTAGATACCAACTCTCAATACTCACAGTTGGTTTTGTATACAAAATGTTACATTTTAGAAATAAATGAATATGATCTCTTCAGCCAGTGTAATGGCTGTCATCTTCCATGACTCACATACTTAGCTTTGGATTTACTTTTCAAGTCAATTTCAAATTCAAGCTTTGACTTTTATTTTACAAAATAATAAACCCATCTTAAGGTGCATAGGTCTCTAAAGAATTGTAATGTGCTTTGTACCAATGCATTTTTAGAATCTATGCCAATATGCGCGTGGTGGTGCGTGCCTGTAATCCCAGCATTTTGGGAGGCCGAGGCGGGCAGATAACGAGGTCAAGAGATCGAGACCATCCTGGTCAACATGGTGAAACCCCGTCTCTACTAAAAATACAAAAATTAGCTGGGCGCGGTGGCACACGCCTGTAGACCCAGCTACTCAGGAAGCTGAGGCAGGAGAATTGCTTGAACCCGGGAAGCAGAGGTTGCAGTGAGCCGAGATCATGCCACTGCACTGCAGCCTGGCGCCTGGCAACAGAGTAAGACTCTGTCTAGAAAGAAAAGAAAATGTCATTGTATTGTTTCAGTTTAAATGAATATATTCAATACAATGATTTAATATTGTAATATGCTTATTTGAACATTTAACAGAGCAGATTAGAGTGATACCTATGTAAATGCTCAGATTTTGATAATGTAACTGTAAGTATTAATTGTTCTCTTATTATTTTACTTCCAATTAAATTAATTTTCACATTGAAGTAAAAATGTATGATCACATTTATAAATTTAAAACAAACCTTACTTGAGGTAGAGAACTGAGTGGGTATACAAAAGCTAGGACAGATTAAATCCCTAATCTAAAAATGTGAAATCTGAAATTCTCCAAAATCTAAAGTTTTTGAGTGCCAACATAAGACCACAAGTGGAAAATTCCACACCTGACACTTTTTTTTTTTTTTTTTTACTGTATTAATGGCATGCCATATTTCTTACTGTTAAGTACTTATGTCTGAATATAAGAAAATAATTGCTTAGCTATCGCACAAAACTTCAGTTAGGAATGATGGAGATGTCAAATAACCACAGGTGATCCATGGTGGTGGCTGAGATAGACACCTTTGCTTTCTGATATCTTAATGTATGTAGCTTTGTTTTATGCACAAAATTATTTTAAAATACTGTATAAAATTACATTGACGCCATGTGTATAAGGTGTATATAAAAAAATTTTGCATTTAGATTTGTGTCCCATCCCCAAGATAATTCATTATGTATATACAAACATTTCAAAATCTGTAAACATCTGAAATCCAAAACCGCTCTAGTCCCAAGCATTTTAGATAAGAGATATTTATAATATACTGCAATCAGAGCAGTAAACAAATAAATAATAAGAGAGAGACACTGAAAGTATTGGCAAATGTTATCACAATTGGGAATTGCAAATTTTTGCCAAGGTAAAATAAAACAAAACAAAAAGCATTTTGTTTGGTATGTTAAAAACTTAAGTGAAAAAAGAAAGGTAATATTGAGAGACTTGTAATACAAGCATAAAAAAGTTGATGAAGAATTTCCTACCAACAGTCAAAATAATAGGTAAAATTAGTTGCTTGATTTCAGGACCAACTATCCCAAGAAATTTGTTAAATTACTTTTTAATGGAATTGGAATTTGTAACTTTAACCAACTATAGGACAGGGTGCATTATTGTATAAAATAGAAAATCACGTTTAAGTGAAGTTAAGTAATTTATTTGGTTAAATAAGTTATTATTTCAGGTATGAAAAACTTTTCAAAAACTATCAGGAAAAGACCAGAAAAGTGTATTTTACAAAGTGAAAGATCTCAATTAGCTATCAAACAATTGTCTAGAGTATACAATATCTTTCTAATAATATCAAAAATTAATTGATTCAAATATTGAAATAATATACTTTTCTTTAGCCTGAACTGAAACATGAGATAAAAGCTACTCTTCAATTAATACATTGGTTATGTTTTATTTGCATTTTTTTCAAGGAAATGCTGTCAATTTCTGGCTTTAATTATTTAACTTTTGTCATAAATTATATGTCATTAACATACATCAAAGATAATCTGCTAGATATAAAAGTGTTACTTTCTATCACAATGGGTGGTGCCTCAGCTGCACCACCCATTTTCTTCATATTTTGTTCTACAATTAGAAACACATTGAAAATATCTGTACACCATTTTCTGAAGCAAAATTAATGAAAAGCTTCATGGATATTTAGTTGTTAAAACCATTTACTATGTGCATGCAAATGTACAAATCATTACCAGATTATGCAAATCTTGACAAAAACAAGAAGGCAGTCAATTAACATTTTTGTTTGTTTGTTTGTTTGTTTTTGTGAGAAAGACTCTCACTCTGTCACCCAGACTGGAGTGCAGTGGGGCGATCTCAGCTCACTGTAACCTCCACCTCCCAGTTCAAGTGATTCGCCTGCCTCAGCCACCCTACTAGCTAGGATTACAGGCATGCACCTGGGTAATTTTTGTATTTTTGGTAGAGATGGGGTTTCACCATGTTGGCCAGGCTGGTCTGGAACTCCTGGCTTCAAATCATTTGCCCTTCTTGGCCTCTCAAAGTGCTGGGATTACAGGCCTGAGCCACAGTGCCCACCCAGCCGATGATATTGTGTTCTCTACAAATGATTATTGTTTGAATGGCAAAAAGTGTTTCACACAGATTTTCCGTACTGTAATTTCCAATTAAATATTTTCTTGAAATAAGAGAAATGCATGCCAATATTTGATAGTTAAGTCTCCCCTGAAATTCAAGTGATTTATGCTTTCTCACCAATATCACAATATATATTAACTAATATGAAGCTAAATTTAGTACATTTCTGTACTGAAATATATGCAGAAATTGAAATTTTTCATAATACAAATCTGTAATAATGTATTTCTCTAACAGGATAAATATGCAGAATGTGTTATTGTAATTGACAGTGTCATGTAAATTGGCTACAAAACTACTTTTTTTCTAAGAAAACTTTGAGGAATATCTTGCTGATATCAATAATCAAAGACATTTTATGTCTTGATATAAATATAGCATATTAGGACAAACACAAAACACTATTAAAGTTGATTTTTAAATTCCATTTATGGCTCAGGTTACACTTCTATTGGAAAATGCTCTGTTCAAGCATGATTATCAGGTGAGATCAATGCCCATATAAATTATTCCAATAAATTTCTTAGACTTTTTGACGTGAACATGAGTCTCAGGACACTAGAAATCCAGAAATATGCTGTGACACAGGGTTCAGTTTTTATTTTATAATTGGTTGGCTCCATAGTCATGTATATGTGAAGACTATATAAAATTTAATCTAAAAACTTCTAAAAATCAGTAAGAGGGCCGGGCCCGGTGGCTCACACCTGTAATCTCAGCACTTTGGGAGGCAGAGGCAGGTGGATCACGAGGTCAGGAGATCGAGACCATCCTGGTCAACATGGTGAAACCCCGTCTCTACTAAAAATACAAAAGATTAGCTGGGCATGGTGGCACGTGCCTGTAATCCCAGCTACTCAGGAGGCTGAGGCAGGAGAATTGCCTGAACCCAGGAGGCAGAGGTTGCGTTGAGCCAAGATCGCGACGCGCCATTACACTCCAGCCTGGGTAACAAGAGCGAAGCTCAGTCTCAAAAAAAAAAAAAAAAGAAAAAGAAAATCAATAAGAATAAAAGAGATGAAATTGTTTAGCTTAATTAAAAGAAAGGCAAATGATGAGTTATGCTCATTTACTCATCGTCCTCACGTTTTAATGAAGAAGATTGGTTATCAGTTACCATAAACGTATTTCTAAGCCAAGAATAGAAGTAATCTTTGGTACAGTAATCTTTGTCTTTTTTCTTTTTGAAAAACTTAACAATTACCATGGATTATAGGCTAATTACTGAATGCATTTATTTTTTTTTTTTTTTTTTATTTTTTTATTTTTTTTATTTTTATTGCATTATAGGTTTGGGGGTACATGTGCAGAACGAGCAAGATAGTTGCATAGGTACACACATGGCAGTGTGCTTTGCTGCTTTCCTCCCCTTCACCCACACTTGGTATTCATCCCCAGGCTATCCCCCCAAGCCCCCCCCCGCTGTCCCTCCCCCATTCCCCCCAACAGTCCCCAGTGTATAGTAGACCGCCTCTCTGTGTCCACGTGTTCTCATTTTTCTCACCCACCTATGAGTGAGTATATGCGGTATTTCTTTTTCTGTTCTTGTGTCAGTTTGCTGAGAATGATGTTCTCCAGATTCATCCATGTCCCTACAAAGGACACAAACTCATCATTTTTGATTGCTGCATAATATTCCATGGTGTATATGTGCCACATTTTCCCAGTCCAGTCTATCATCGTTGGGCATTTGGGTTGGTTCCAGGTCTTTGCTATTGTAAACAGTGCTGCAATGAACATTCGTGTGCATGTGTCCTTATAGTAGAACGATTTATAATCCTTTGGATAGATACCCAGTAATGGGATTGCTGGGTCACATGGAATTTCTATTTCTAGGTCCCTGAGGAATCGCCACACTGTCTTCCACAATGGTTGAACTAATTTACACTCCCACCAACAGTGTAAGAGTGTTCCTATTTCTCCACATCCTCTCCAGCATCTGCTGTCTCCAGATTTTTTAATGATCGCCATTCTAACTGGCGTGAGATGGTATCTCAATGTGGTTTTGATTTGCATCTCTCTAATGACCAATGACGATGAGCACTTTTTCATATGTTTGCTGGCCTCATGTATGTCTGCTTTCGTAAAGTTTCTGTTCATATCCTTTGCCCATTTTTGAATGGGCTTGTTTGTTTTTTTCCTGTAAATCTGTTTGAGTTCTTTGTAAATTCTGGATATCAGCCCTTTGTCAGATGCGTAAACTGCGAAGATTTTTTCCCATTCTGATGGTTGCCGATTCACTCTAGTGACTGTTTGTTTTGCTGTGCAGAAGCTGTGGAGTTTGATTAGGTCCCATTTGTCTATTTTGGCTTTTGTTGCCAATGCTTTGGGGGTTTTGTTCATGAAGTCCTTGCCTACTCCTATGTCCTGAATGGTTTTGCCTAGATTTTCTTCTAGGGTTTTTATGGTGTCGGGTCTTACGTTTAAGTCTTTAATCCATCTGGAGTTAATTTTAGTGTAAGGTGTCAGGAAGGGGTCCAGTTTCTGCTTTCTGCACATGGCTAGCCAGTTTTCCCAACACCATTTATTAAATAGGGAATCCTTTCCCCATTGCCTGTTTTTGTCTGGTTTATCAAAGATAATATGGTTGTAGATGTGTTGTGTTGCCTCCGATGCCTCTGTTCTGTTCCATTGGTCTATATCTCTGTTTTGGTACCAGTACCATGCTGTTTTGATTACTGTAGCCTTGTAGTATAGTTTGAAGTCTGGTAGCATGATGCCTCCTGCTGTGTTCTTTTTGCTTAGAATTGACTTGGCTATGCGGGCTCTTTTTTGGTTCCATATGAAATTCATGGTGGTTTTTTCCAGTTCTGTGAAGAAATTCAATGGTAGTTTGATGGGGATAGCATTGATTGTGTAAATTATTTTGGGCAGTATAGCCATTTTCACGATATTGATTCTTCCTAACCACGAACATGGAATGTTTCTCCATCTGTTTGTGTCCTCTCTTATTTCATTGAGCAGTTGTTTGTAGTTTTCCTTAAAGAGGTCCCTTACATTCCTAGTGAGTTGTATTCCTAGGTATTTTATTTTCTTTGTAGCAATTGTGAATGGCAGTTCGTTCTTGATTTGGTTCTCTTTAAGTCTGTTATTGGTGTATAGGAATGCTTGTGATTTTTGCACATTGATTTTATATCCTGAGATAGGGTGTCAATTTTGGATCTCTCCACTCTTCTCATGTGGGCACTTATTGCTATATATTTTCCTCTACAGACTGCTTTAAATGTGTCCCAGAGATTCTGGTACGTTGTGTCTTCATTCTCATTGGTTTCAAAGAACTTCTTTATTTCTGCCTTCATTTCATTGTTTATCCAATCAACATTCAAGAGCCAATTGTTCAGTTTCCATGAAGCTGTGAGGTTCTGAGTGATTTTCTGAATTCTGAGTTCCAACTTGATTGCACTATGGTCTGAGAGACTGTTTGTTATGATTTCAGTTGTTTTGCATTTGCTGAGGAGTGCTTTACTTCCAATTATGTGGTCAATTTTGGAGTAGGTGTGATGTGGTGCTGAGAAGAATGTATATTCTGTGGATTTGGGGTGGAGAGTTCTGTAAATGTCTATCAGGTTTGCTTGTTCCAGGTCTGAGTTCAAGTCCTGGATATCCTTGTTAATTTTCTGTCTGGTTGATCTGTCTGCTATTGACAGTGGAGTGTTAAAGTCTCCCACTATTATTGTGTGGGAGTCTAAGTCCCTTTGTAAGTCATTAAGAACTTGCCTTATATATCTGGGTGCTCCTACATTGGGTCCATATATATTTAGAATCGTTATCTCTTCTTGTTGTATCGATCCTTTTACCATTATGTAATGACCTTCTTTGTCCCTTTTGATCTTTGTTACTTTAAAGTCTATTTTATCAGAGATGAGAATTGCAACTCCTGCTTTTTTTTGCTCTCCATTTGCTTGGTAAATCTTCCTCCATCCCTTTATTTTGAGCCTTTGTGTATCTTTGCATGTGAGGTGGGTTTCCTGGATACAGCACACCGATGTGTCTTTTGATTGGTGCATTTAGCCCATTTACATTCAGGGTTAATATTGTTATGTGTGAATTTGATACTGCCATTTTGATGCTAGCTGGCTGTTTTTCCCTTTGGTTCATGTACATTCTTCATTTTGTTGATGGTCTTTAGCATTTGGTATGCTTTTAGGATGGCTGGAACTGGTTGTTTCTTTCTATGTGTAGTGCCTCTTTCAGGAGCTCTTGTAAAGAGCTGCCCCGGGGACTCTCTCTGTTATGGCAGGTTGCCTCGGCAATGGCAGGCTGCGTCAGTCCTGGGCGGTACTTAAGTGGGGGTGCACTTCATCAGGAATGGTGGACGCCCCTCCCTGACCGGGCTGCACCGTCCTAAATGCCGGCAACAAAACTCTCAGCTCCAAGCGCCTCCAGTCGCCGCCCTGCTTGTCCCCGTGAGCGTGGGACCCGCCGAGCCCGATCACCCAGCTCCCTGCCTCAGAGTCCGTCCTCTCTCTCTTTCTCTTCCTCTCCCCAAGCTGAAAGGTCGACTCTCTCACTGGCGCCCCAGGAGCCTGCCGATAGGGCACTGGGATCCGTGCGATCTCCCGTGCCGCTGCCCACTACCCCGGCTCAGATCATGCTTCCCAGGAAACTCCTGGTCTGGCTCATTGTCCAAGTCCCGTTCAATCAGATGGACATGCCAATCTGCCCTTCCAAATCTCAGATTGCCGGTTTAACAGGGCACCCAGACCAGTGAGTTCCACGCCGGGTCCCGCTGCGGCGCCGGCCGAAGAGGCGGCGGGAGCCGGTTGCGTTAGCCGGCTGCTAGCGTCCCGTGTCTCTCCCACACCTGGGACTTTCAAGGCTCTGTGGGCATAAAAGGAACATCCGAGAATGCGGCTAGGACTCACCCTCTGCGCCTTCACCGAGAGCTGCAATCCTGAGTCACCTCTACGACGCCATCTTGCCTCCCCGATCTCTGAATGCATTTATTGGTAAATTTTAGTTATGATTTTAATCAAATAGTAAGTATGTAAGTACATTTTCTCTTTGTTGTTTTATTTGAAGAACACTTTACTAATTCTCTGGAAATTATGTGTTTTCTAAATAAAATTTCTTTGTAACAATTTATGTTTTAATTTTTATTTTGTTATTTTTAGTGTTTACTAGATGGAAACATGCAAAAAATAAAAATAAAAATAAAACCCTCATAGTTTACTACATGTGAGAAGAAATAGGGAATTAAGGCTGAAGAAAAAAAAAGTAATAAACTTTTACCTATGTAAGAGTAGGGGGTCAGGTAGCTCACTTATTTGCTATTTCTACAAGAAATCTTGATAGAAAATGTTATTGCCTAAATGAAATTCACCAAGCCTTGACAGAATCGTTCATTCTACTTTTAGTATTTCTAGGAGTCATTATGGTTCCCACCATGGTCAGCATAACACATAAATTCCTTTTAGGGAATATAGATGCTTATTTAAAACAGTCTGATTGTCTCTCTTTTGTAATCTATGACTCTTATGTCAAATAATTATATTTTTAAAAAGTAACCTATAAAATAAGTTTTATGACAGTATATTTTTATATCAAAGCAAAATAATAACTAAATAAAATTTAAAAGTCTAAACCTGGGATGCAACAAATTATACTTAGATAATTTTTTAAAAGATCAGAATATTAATTTGACTTAAAAATTAACATTAAGCTTGATAAAGCCTGAGGCATTACTGAAAAGTGTTTTCACATTTCAGTTTAGATTAACACCTTCAAAGTGAGAATCAATTTAAGTTTTCTTACTTCCTTTGTTAAAATTTTTCTAAAGGGAAGAACATAGATTTTTATAACCTTTTAAAACTTTGCTCATCAAAAACATTAAACTATACATTTTCATCTGTGGTGATATTTTTAAATGACTGAAAAGGAATATTTTGACTTCAAAAGCCATATAACTCCTTGGCAGTATTACTGAATATGAGAGACTATTTCAAAGAATCTAAAAGAAACACAATACTAAGAATTCAAAATTTAGTTATTTGTATACCATTTTCAGGGTAGTTGCAGTAGTGATAATCTGGAGTTATTTTTTTTTTTACTAGATGTACTTTATTTTATTCTGTTTATAATAATTTTACATTTTTTTGTACTCGGAAGGAAATAGGCCATAATCAATTATATTTACACATTAATGTCAATATTTACTTTATTAACATAAGAGCTTTTGAAAATAGGTTTATCAGCTGAGGTACAAGGGAATATATATATGAAAACCTGTAGGCAGAACATAATAATTTTACAAATACAGAATCTCAGCAACATAGAAGTGGGAATACAAGAGACTTAGAAACACACGTATCCCATCCCTTAAGCTAAACTAAGAGTCAGAATTATGCTCCAAAAAGTTAGATGAATAGCAGAAGTCACAGAATTCAAAACTTGTAGAAAGATCTAAAATTTCTAAACTTTAGGACAAGTGAATTACTGGGTAGACACCCATGTTTGTGAAGAACTAGAATATCAGGTAGGGAATTAACAGGGTTTTAGGGACACAGCCTAATTCTGCAGATTGTATTAATTAAGGAAGATTGCAATCAAATCCAATCAAAGATTACACAAGCAGCTCACCAAAATGTAACTGGATTGCAAATTAAATGTATGCAGGTGTAAATACAAACTTACATTACAAACTTATGGAAATAAATACTGATATGGTTTGCATCCCCACCGAAATTGCATCCCCACCGAAATCTCATCTTGTTGCTCCTATAATCCTGACGTGTTGGGGAAGAGACCTGGTGGGAGATAACTGATTCATTGGAGTGGGTCTTTCCCATGCTGCTCTTGCAATAATGAATAAGTCTCATGAGATCTGATGGCTTTAAAGTTGGAGTTTCCCTATACAAGCTCTCTCTCTCTTTTTGCCTGTTGCCATCCATGTAATATGTGACTTGCTCCTCCCTACCTTCCACCATGATTTTGAGACCTCTGCAGCCATGTGGAACTGTAAATCCATTAAGTCTCTTTCTTTTGTAAATTTCCCAGTCTCAAGTTTATCTTTATCAGCATGTGAAAATGGACTCATATGGTAAATTGGTACCAGTAGAGTTGGGTGCTGCTGAAAAGATACCTACCTGCAAATGTGGAAGCAATGTTGGAACTGGATAACAGGCAGAGGTCGGAAGAGGTTGGAGGGCACAGAGGGAGACAGGAAAATGTGGGAAAGTTAGGAATTCCCTAGAGACTTGTTGAATGGCTTTGATTAAAATGCTTATAATGATATGGACAGTGAAATCCAGGCTGAGGTGGTCTCAGATGGAGATGAAGAATTTGTTGGAACTGGAGCAAAGGTTATTCTTTCTACGTATTAGCAAAGAAATGGGCATCATTTTACTTCTGTAAATCTGTGGAAATCTGTGAAACTTTGAACCTGAGAGAGATGATTTAGGGTATATGGCAGAATAAATCTCTAAATGGCAAAGCACCCAAAATATGTCTTGGTTTCTCTTAAAGTCATTACATTTTATAAGGGAAGCAGAGCGTAAAAATTCAGAAAATTTGCAGCCTGATGATGCAAAAGAAAAGAAAACCACATTTTCTGAGGAGAAATTATTTTTTTGTTGTGTCTCAGCCAGGTTTTGGTATCAGAATGATGTTGGTCTCTTTTTTGTATTGTTTGGAATAATTTCAAGCTAGCTGCAGAAATTTGCATAAATAATTAGGAGCCGAAAGTTAATCCCTAAGACAGTGGGGAAAATGTCTCCAGGGCATGTTAGAGGTCTTCACTGCAGCCCTTCCCATAACAGGCCCAGAGGCCTAGGAGGAAAAGATGGATTCATGGGGTGGGCCCAAGGTGCCTCAGCTGTGTGCAGTCTAGAGACTTGGGACCCTATGTCCCAACCATTTCAGCAATAACTAAAAGGGGCCAATTGGCAGCTTGGGATGTTTCTTCGAAGGGTGGAAGTCCCAAACCTTGGCATCTCCCACATGGTATTGAGTCTGTGGGTGCACAGAAGTCAAGAATTGAGGTTTGGGAACCTCCGCCTACATTGCAGAAGGTGTATGGGAAATGCCTGGTTGCACAGACAGAAGTTTGCTACAGGAGCAGGGCCCTCAGGGAGAACCCTTTCTAGGACAGTGTGCAAGGGAAATATGGGGTCAGAGCCCCCACACAGGGGTCCTACTGGGTCACTACCTCATGGAGCTATGAGAAGACAGCCACCATCCTTCAGACCTCAGGTTGATAGATCCATTGACAGCTTGCACTATGCATCTGGAAAAGCCACAGACACTCAATGCCAGCCCATGAAGGCAGCCAGGAGGGTGGCTGAACCTCGCAAAACCACAGAGGTGGAGCTGCCCAAGACCATGGGAACCCACCTCTTGCATCAGCACGACCTGAATGTAAGACATGCATTGAAAGGAGATCCTTTTGGAGATTTAACATTTGATGTGCCACTGGACTTCAGACTTTCATGGGGGTTGTAGCCCCCTTGTTTGGGCCATTTTCTCCCATTTATGGGTGTGTTTACCTAATGCCTGTACCCCCACTGTACCTAGGAAGTAACTAAATGGCTTTGGATTTTATTGGCTCATTGGCAGAAGGAACTTACCTTGTCTCAGTTAAGAGTTTGGACTGGGGATTTTTGAGTTAATGCTGAAATGAGTTTAAACTTTGGGAAACTGTCAGGAAGGCATGATTGGCTTCAAAATGGGAAGACATGAGATTTGGGAGGGGCCAGAGGTAGAATCATATGGTTTGGTTCTGTGTCCGGACCCAATTCTCATCTTGTAGCTCCCATAATTGCCATATGTTGTGGGAGGGAACCAGTGGGGGATAATTAAATCGCACAGGAGGGTCTTCCCCATGCTGTTCTCATGACAGCGAATAAGTCTCAAGACATCTGATGGTTTTAATAGTGGGAGTTTCCCTTCCCTTCCCAGAAAGAAAACTCTCTCTCTCTCTTTTTGCCTTGTGTCTCCATGTAAGATGTAACTTGCTCCTCCTTGCCTTCCACAATGATTTTGAAACCACTCCAGCCATGTGGAACTGTAAGTCCATTGAACCTCTTTCTTTTGTAAATTGCTGAGTCTTGGGTTTGTCTTTATCACCGGTGTGAAAATGGACTAAAACACATCAATACATAAGTTAATGAGTAAATAAATAAATAAAAATAACCAGCAAGGTAAGCAGAAATCATGAAGTAGCACATTATAGAGGGTGAATAAATGTATTCCTCAAATTTACCACCATTGTGCCTATGTGTACTATGAAACTCCAATATAAAATATTTGTGACTTATAGTCACATATATTCCACCTAATGGTGGAATAATGGCCTGCCAAACACATCCTCATCCTAATTACCAGAACCTGTGCATATGTTACGCTAGGCAAACACATCCTCATCCTAATTACCAGAACCTGTGCATATGTTACGCTAGGCAAAAGAGAACTGAGGTTGCAGATGGAATTAACTAGCCTCGAGATAGAAGATACATTTTGTTGTTGTGATCTGGGGATCCCTATTGTAATTAGAAGGGTCCTTGTAAAGAGAGAGGAAAAAGAGTTGGTCACAGTGAGGTGATATGAAAAATATTTATCAGCTAACAATGAGTTTGAAGATGCAAAGACTTCACAATCCACGCCATGTGGGCCTTTCATAGAAATTTGAAAGTCAAGAAAATGTATTTATCCCTAGTGCTTCCAGAAAGGAATATAGCCTGTACCTTGATTTTAGCCCATTTCTGATCAATGAGTCTTGGGATATAACATTAGAATAACAAGCCCTGGAAAGACTGCATCTTTCTAAAAAAGAAAACCAAAAAAGAAAGGTGGACAAGAGAAACACCAGTTTTGTTTAGCAGAATATGGTCCTCTCTACATGAGTGTCTTAAAAAAAAACAGGATGGAGAAACAGAAATGTGAACCAACTGTACTGATGAGTTTCTTTTTTTGAAGAACAATTGTTTGTTCTTACTACATTTTGACTTCAATATATTGCTTGTGGTCACTGAAAGGAATCCAAGTAACAAATTGCCAAATATGTGGCTGGCATAAATATATCATGTTAATTCATTTATCCGAAATTCCAGTCTGACATAGTATCCAAAAATAAATGTTGATGTTAACACAAATTAATGTTCATCTGCCATTGCTTTATTTTAGTAAGTTATTTCTGACCCCTGATTTTCAGGAGAAGTTTATATGTTTTTAATCTTCTGTCTTAAAACCTTGCAAAGGTATTCCAATGAATCATAAATTCAATGTTCTTCTTTGGAAATTAGAATATTAACTAATCTGGGTGAAATTCTGCCCCAAAGATTCTCCAAAGGTTTCTGTATTTTGTTACCTAATTTACAAAATATTTTTAGCTCCTATAATATTATTTGATGAACAAACATACCCAAACTAATTTGGATTATATAAGAGCCTTTTTAAATATCTTTACCTGTTAAATGGCTTCATAAAAGGAAATTGGCACATAGACATAATGAGAATGTTGATAAGAATCTACAAATTTTTGAGTAGCTGTGTAAGATTTTCATTTGAAGATTTTATTTTAAGCATCATTTGCTGACAGGTTTTGCTATTTTCTATGAGTTTAAGGAACAAATTATCCTCTTTAGTAGAGAATTTTCTCTTCCTTCCTTGGAGGATCTGGCAGTGAAATTAATCAAGGTCTGATAGAGGAGAAAAATGTTCCCAGTTACACCATTCCAAATGAAATTAGAAATGATGCATACTAGACTGCCACTTTAAATATGGATTCTTATCATTGCCAAGTTTATTCCTAGAATCACTGTAGAGCTCAAGCCAAACTATCTTATTGTGCAATAATATAGGCATCAGTCTGCAAATCTAGTTACAGTCAGCCGACAGGTAGTTATTTAAGGAGACCATCCATAGGGAGCGATTGGAGTCCCATCTGTTTAAGGACTGGCTGCCAGTGATAGCAAAAGATAGGGAAGATCCATCATTCTAAATGGGGGATCAATGGCCCAAAGCATACTGTGAGAATGCAAGTCAAGAGAGTGTTATTTTGTATTGGGGAAAAGTCAGAGTGATACTGACTGTAAGTCATGTAGCATTGGATTTAGAGACACAGTTCTTATACTGTGAGTGCTCCACATAACGTGTTAAAGTCATTCAAACAGCAGTTAGACAAGACACTTCAAGTCAGTACCTATCATTAAAAAGAATAAAAGTATGTCCATTTAACCACCCTCAGAGAAAAAGTAAAATGTCAATGTTGTGTGACTCCCAAATCTCTCCTCTAGTCTCTCTTGAGGTGAAACACACAAGTGGGCATTTAATACTAAAACACAATTTTCTCCCAGCAAGCCGATGGGTTGTCTACTTGAAAAGGACGTAGTTCAGTCAATCATTAAATAATAGACTATCAGGAGACCAAGACATTACCTAGTAAAATCTTCTCAAATTAAATGTGACCTAAAGAAGCTAAGTGACTGTTTCCATAATTAAACAGACAAAAGTCTGTTGGAGGACTAGGGTATAAACTAGTACTAAAGCTTGCATGATTTAGCATTTTGTTTTCCTTTTACAATATGATGACATCTCAATGAGCTATTATGTATTTGGAAATACATAATCATTATGCATCAAACAAAACAAAGTAATAAAAGAATCCACTTGTGGAGAACACATTGAGTTCACACCCAATATTTATCCCTCCTCTTGCTGTACTACAGAAACTGAAGACTAAAGATTCAATTCCTCAGACTCTCTTGCGTCTCTCGTTTCATATGTTTTTAAAGCTCAGCCCACTAAATGAGCTCCTGTATTTTGGACGTTGAAAGTCAAGAAAATATTGCACTTTTGCAAGCAGTATTATAGAAGCATTCGATTTTTCCTCATTCCTATTACCAATGTCTTTGAATCCATCCCTGGGCATTGGGATGCAGGCTTTGATTTTGTGTGAATCTAAGAGGTATAGTACAATTTGTAGTCAATAGATGCTATAGGGTCTTGGTCATTCCCAGTTTACAACTAAAGTGTTTCTGTGGTCAACAGGTGCTGTGATTTCCCATTTCCCTTGATCGTGTCAAAATTAGCAGCTTCTCCAGCCTTCCAGTTTAGTGGAATATTTTTATATATCATTTCCAGAAGCCCAGTCAAAGGAAAGTATGTTCTTATTATCTTCTTTCAATGTAGTAAGCACCTTTCCTTTATTAAATCTATTTTTCTTTTTCTACTTGATTTTTTTAAAACCTGTAATGAACCATGACTAATGTACACCTGTTTGGCATGGGTTATGTTTACTAAATATTCCAACAAAGGGAGTGTGAATTAAGACTTGAATATTGAAAGGTTTCTTAAAGGAAATAGAGCCAAAGTTAGCTTTAAAACTAAGATTTTGATAGCCCAAAAGATAAAAAAATGAGAATTCAGATATGAGAGACTACCTGAATTTATGATATTAAGAATAAACTTGCATATATCTACTTTTTTACTATGTTTTGAATGCCCATGATAGGCCAAGTAGTAAGAATATAATGGATTTGAGTCACTGTAGATACTGGCTTGAATACAGTGAAGATTATGTTTGGGAGGAAATATTGAATAATTATTGAATTTAAAGGGGGAATTAAAATGGAGGAAGCCTTTAAAAAAGTGGAAGCTGTTGAAGGAAATTGTCTTTGAAGAATTTGGAAAAGCGAGTGATGTGATAAAAACAGTGTTCATAGCATAACATGGGCAGTAATATATAAAACAGTAGAGGAGCTGGACTAGAGGAATATTAAGATTAATGATGCTGGAAAGGGAGGCATAAATACAAGAGCAAGGTCTTCCAGGGAGGGATGATGTGTATAAGCATAGAGATTCGTTTTAGTGAGCAGTTAACTCTGGAAGATAGACATTAATAAAGGTTTTCCTATAAGACTATAAAGATGACACCATTGGTGTAATAAAAACTGTATGGAGCTTATATGATATAGGACTTCTCAGAAATGAGAGACGTTCTCCTTTGCAGTCTGTGGGCTGTAGCCAGGTGGAAAGCTATAGTAATTGGAACCTAATGAAATAGAAGTAGGTTTAAGAGGGTTATTTGGGGAGTCCACTAAGGAAATGATAAAGGACATAGGAGAGAATAAAGCTAGACTATAAATTTCATGTAGACCAAGTCTACCGATGGGGTTCTATAGTCCAGGATATAATTGAAAAAAGAAATGTAGATACTGTGTAAGCAATGTGTGTAAATATGATAACACCAGACGAACTGGAAAATAAATAAACAATAAATTATAATAAATGATAATGTCAATATTTCTAAACCAACTCTAGGTTTCATATGAATGCAAAGAATCCGGAAGAATGGCACACACATGGTTCTCTAGTTTGTTTTCTTTTTCCTCTAAAGTCTCAAGGTTCAAGACAATTTGCTCTAAGACAGCAGCCCGGATATCCCGAAGAGGCAGTTGCTTCCCTCTGAGAGGGGACAGAGTACACTCCCTAATGGGAAAATTGGTCTCTGTCCGCTGCATCCAGGTAGCCTTCCAGTAGAGGCATCTTTCTTGGGCAGATATTTATTTCACAAGTTCAAGAGTTATCTTGCCCTCATCCTCGCTCTGCCCACATCAGAGATGGAGCCTGAACCAGTGGGCCTGAAGAGGGCTTTACTGGATAAGGAAGTAGGCTCTTCCTTCTCAAAGACTGGCTGGATAAATCTTTTTTTTTTTTTTCTTTTTGGTAGTACGATTTATTTTTCTTTGGGTATAAACCCAGTAATGGGATTGCTGGATTAAATGATAATTCTGTTTGAATTTCTTTGAGAAATCTCCAAACTGCTTTCCACAGTGGCTGAGCTAATTTACATTTCCAACAACTGTGTGTAAGTATTTCCTTTTCTCTGCAACCTTACCAACATCTATTTTTTACTTTTTAAAAATAGGCATTCTGACTGATGTGAGATGGCATTTCATTGTGGTTTTGATTTGCATTTCTCTGATGATTAGTGATATTCAGCATTTTTTTTTTCATGTGTTTCTTGGCTGCTTGTATGTTTTCTTTCTTTCTTTCTTTTTTTTTTTTTTTTTTTTTTTTGAGACGGAGTTTCGCTCTTGTTACCCAGGCTGGAGTGCAATGGCACGATCTCAGCTCACCGCGATCTCCGCCTCCTGGGTTCAGGCAATTCTCCTGCCTCAGCCTCCTGAGTAGCTGGGATTAATCTTAAAGGAAAGTTGCCAAGAGTGGTCATTCCTGCCAGTATCCCAGTGTTAACAGAGGGAACGGCAGTGGTACATCTGCGGTGTGAAAGGGAGCAGGGGCTGAATTAGGAGAACAATAAAAAAGGGACTTTTACAGGGTACAGTATCAGGCTTCCCATTGGGAGGAAGGGGAATTAAGCTACTCCTGGTCCTGTCTCTGCTATAAGCAGAAAGTAGCTCTTTCAGTATTTTCTTCACAAAAAAGGAAGACCTGCTTTTCATCCTCATACCAAATTCGAGTTTGCTTTGAGCATTGCCTCCCTTCCCTTCAACATTCTTCATTTGGTAGTGACTAAATGTTTTTCTGTTTCTTACAGAGATGTTTGCAGACACAGAAGCAGCTACCAAGGAGCTAGAAATCCATGCAGAGGACAGAAGCCTGCAAGTTGGGAATCTCACCTTAATGCTGTCTTAAGGCAGCAGTATGAGCTGAGCTTGAGAACATTTGGCCCAGGAAGTAACTAAAGCTGTACTGGGTTCCCGTTTCTGCAGAAGGAACGAGCTGCATCTACCTGTTGCTTCCAGTCACAAACTATTCCCCCACTGCCCACTACCCACACAAACACTCCGCACAAACACCCACCCCACTGTGGGCAATTCTTCTGAGGGCTTGAGGAACAGACCAGGCCTTGAGGGAAGAGGGAGTTTCTTAAGCAAAAGAAGAGCTTGGATAGTGGGTTATGGTGGAAATGGCTTCCACTATACTGAGTTTGACTTGTCACTTAGGAACGGCAGGGGAAATCAAGGACTCAGAATTGCCCCCACTCAATTCCATCCTTAGGGTGGTGGAAGTTGTGTCCCAGGAAAGGTTTTTCTTGAAACGAGGCTGGAGCCATAAGCCCTCTCTGGTGTCTCAGGATCAGGAGTACCTGAGCAGTGACAACCGGAGTGTGACAAAGAAGACATAATTGACACATGCTTTGCCAAACCTCTTCTTGGACAGAGGCCCTTGGGGTCACAGGCTAGTTGTGGGCATTACACTCAGGAAGATCTTGCTTGCCCCATGCTATGAATTTTAGGACTTATACATAACACAAGCTGCTTGATGCGGGAGAAAAACAGAGGGATGGGGGCTATTCATGTCTAGTTATTAGCCTAATTTTTGGATAAGTCAATGAAGCTAACATAGGTTGAGAAGTTTTTCCATTTGTTTAACAAATTAGTAAATGAGCTGAGATTTGAACCTATTTAGAAATTAGGTTTGATATATCTGATTAATTTTCTCAACAAAACATACTGTGGATCTCTGCAGGTCAGATACTAAAATGATAGTAAACAAAATTAGCTCATACTGTCAGGAGTTTATAATCGAATGGAGAATACCGATGATAGAAAAGAAAACAAACCAGAAAGAGGTCTATTGTATATAGAGGCAAGTAAGATCACGGTAAAAAGAAGTGCCATATATAATGTAAAAAGGACTACTGCGGGTATTGCGTTTGGCACTCCGCATCTATTTCAGCCTTCCTCGGGTGTACTTTCTGTTCTGCAGAGGCTAGAAAACTTGCAGGCAGAAATTTGGATGCAAATTGAATTAAGTTAGATCCAAAATGAGATGTTAAAGGCAGAAGTGAGACATTTGAAGCTGATTGCTGCTTTTAAACATGGTTGAGGGTTGATTTCTTTTTTCTTGTTTATAATTTCAACTTAATCACTTGCTTTGTGGAACTTCAGGGGCTGTGGCAGTTAGTGAGTTGAGCCCAGTGTTGCCATAATTGTAAGTTTTTGAAGTTAGCCATTCCAGTAATGGCCTCCTGATTCTCCCTCCTCCTGATTATGACAAAGGCAGATACTCCCTCGGTTGGCAGCCACCTGTGCCTGTTACCTGACGGCCCACTCTTTGTAACTGAGTGGCTACTCTTTGTAATTGATAGCAAGTACTAATTTAAATTGCTTTTTATTAGGAAAAACATTTCTCAAGAAATAACTCATGTTATTCTGGGTTGTTATTCTAGGGTTGTTCTGAAGGAAATGTCAGAGTTAACCAGCTAATGACTGGGTAACAGAACCTTTCAGGCAGAAGAAATAGCACGGGCAAAACTCTGACACTGGAAAGCATTGATATCACTCTTGATATCAATCCTGAGAAGAAAAACAAACTTTCAAAAAAAAAACAGTATCAACCTTAATTAATTTTTTTCTAAGGTACTAAAAATTTATCTAAAGTGATAATTTTTTTCTAAAATACTGGAAATAATGCAGGCTGGTCTGTGGAAGGAATGAGGAAGGGTGATGGGGACTCCTGGTTCATGGTGCTATGGAAGTAAGCGGAGTGTTTATTATGCAGAGACGAACAATTTGAAATTTCTCTAGACATAAGAGAGACTGATTAAAGACGGCAGAGAAAAAGAGTAATGAACATGTTTGTCTCGGAAAAAAATCAAACTGATTTCAAGGACAATATTAAGAAGCACAAACAGGTACAGGGAATGCAATTAGAATACTATTGTGACGGTCTAGGCAAAAGTTGATGACGGTATAGAATAGGGTGTTGCTCAGCCGAAGAACTTCGTAGATATCTAGCAGAACAAGAAAGTAGAATTTTAAACATTCCTTATTTGAAAATAAGAAGTATTGTCATACCTGAATCTGAATCCTCAAACACTTGATGTGTATATGCTAAAAACAGATGAACACATAAAAAAATTCCTTCAATTAAATTTTTAGCTTTTAATTCTATTTTTAGAATTGAAGCATTATTAACTATCCTGAGAATAAAAATAAACTTATTTTTAAATATTATCACCCTTAATTAAATCTAGGATCCGTTAGTAAGGTCTTCATTGCAAAAATGGTTCTACTGGTGAGAGTTTGCTGTTTCCCAAAGTACTGTTCTTTTGTCTAAGATTACCTTTTGTGCAATTAGCACGTTATGAGCCTTTCTCATCATGCTTACTGGGTCACACACATGCACAAGATTGCAAAGGCAGGGTGTATGGAAAAGACAGTGTGAACTATCTCATGAGACCAGATCGCCAGTGCGAAAAAGCTGGGGTCAAAATTTAATAGTTGCTATAAACTATAACTCAGAGAATAAAATGTTCATGGTGCCTCTTTCTTTTCAGTGCAAAAATGACTATAGCTACGGACACTGTAAAATAATGCCAAGAGCTTTGAATGGGAAGTCAAGACTAATCTCCAGCTCTTTCCCTAGTGTTATCCAAGAGTTCTCCTTTAATATTTGTGAAGCCGAATTTCTTCAACTGTAAGATAATGTGCTTGAGCCAAATTGATCAGACACTCATATATGTAACTATTGATAAAGGATTTAGCCCTCAGAGTAAGCACTAAAAGAGTTTCCATGCGGTAACTACAAAATGCAATTGTGGAGGATGGTCCAATTACATGATATGCACAGGAAAAATAATTGGTATCAATTAAGTCATTGTCATCAATATTTGCAATTGTTTTGTGGAAACTTTTCTTTTATGGCGCGATCTCGACTCACTACAACCTCCGCCTCCTGGGTTCAGGTAATTCTCCTGCCTCAGCCTCCTGAGTAGCTGGGATTACAGGCACGCACCACCATGCCCAGCTAATTTTTGTATTTTTAGTAGAGATGGGGTTTCACCATGTTGACCAAGATGGTCTCGATCTCTTGAACTCGTGATCCACCCGCCTCGGCCTCCCAAAGTGCTGGTATTACTGGCGTGAGCCAACGCACCCGGCCCAACTTTTCTTTATAGATTTTGAGAATTTATTATAATATTAACTGCCTACACACATAAAATAAACGCTTCGATCTAGGAAATTGAAATCACTATTCAACTGCCTCCTTTTTGTCTGGAAATGTTTGGGCTGATAGGACACTCAGGCTTATACTAATGCATGTGTAAGTTTCTTTTTGACAATCCTCTTTTCTAAAAAATGCATTTTTTCCACTCTCTTTTCAACATTTCTGTAACCACATGTTTTAGATATAGCTCATGTAAAAAGACATTGTAGGATTTTTTTGAAAATCTAATTGCAAAACAATTGTCTTTTGGTTGGATCTTTTTATCTATGTATGTTCAATATAATTAGTGATATACAGGTTGAGTAACCCTTATCTGAAATGCTTAGAAATGGAAGTGTTTCAGGTTCGGGATTCTTTAGAATTTTAGAGTATTTACATTATACTTACCAGTTGAGCGTCAGAAATCTGAAACCCCATCTCTACTAAAAGTGCAAAATATGAGCTAGGCGTGATCGTGCATGCCTGTAATCTCAACTACTCAGGAGGCTGAGGCAGGAGAATTGCTTGAAGCCAGGAGGCAGAGGTTGTGGTGAGCAGAGATCACACCACTGCACTCCAGCCTGGGCGACAGAGCACGACTCCATCTGAAAAAAAAATCTAAAATGTGAAATGCGTCATGTTGACACTCATAAAAGTTTCAGATTTTAGTATAGGTTGGATTTTGAATTTTTGGATTTTGGAAGCTCAATCTGTATTTGAATGTGTATATCTATCACACATTTCCGTGCATTTGATTTACTTCTAATATTTGTGTTTCTTTTCTTGTTTTCTTTTGTTTGTTATTTAAGTTTATCATTTCATCTTTCATCAATTTATTGTAATCAACCCTCTTTTTTGATATATCCAAACTTTTATTATTCTTTTCATGGTTAATTTAGAAATTAAAATTTGCATTCTTAATTTTTTAAAGTCTTAAGCTAATTACGGTATTTTTCCTTCTCCCTTGTAAGAAATTTTAAGCACATTAACTAGATTTAGCCCATCTTGTACTATATTTAATTTAATTTAATTATTTTCTTGTAGTCTATAGTATTGGTTTAGAAAGCTAATGTGCTTTCTGCTTGTTACTTTTTTGCATTTTTTTCCTTTTATTCATCTCATGCCTTCTTTCTTGGGTTACTTTCAACATCAGGGACTCCAGCAAATATTTTTCTGGGGGTTACAATTAAATCCTCACCCCTTGTTTAATAACTGGTATAAAATTCTAAGTGAACGTTTATTTTTCTTTATATTAATGGTGACCATTCACTTGTGGCTTTTAATGTTGTGTTTAAACATCAGCTTAAGGAAGCTAGGAGCCATTCCTTTGATGTGTAACCATCAAGGAAGGTAACATCCCTACTTCTGAGTTTCCACAGGACTATGAGTCAAACTTCAGCTGGCACCCAGCTCCAAGTCACAAATACATGAGTTCCTCATTTTTTATCTGAATCAAGACAACAAATACAGGTGGCTACTACAATTAGTATGTAAGTTTAAGGTGATCCATGTGTGACAATTGGTCCTGTCACCTTCTTAATTAAAGACTCTTGTTTATCTTCAGAGCCTGTATGAGATGGGTTTCACCTGCTTGGCTATATAAAAGGGTAAAATCTCTTTCTGACTTCATAATGTCCAGAAGATTGCCTGTTATGCACATCCAATTTTGGTTTCATGCTTACTCACTAATAAAACTTTTCTTTTCCTGCTTTTAACTTTTTTTTAAAATAGCAAGAATAGTCTCTTTCCCTAACTCTATATTCTGTTTCTGTTAATTCCAGTATGTAGGATTATTACAGGTTTATTACTCTAATTTTAATATGCATTTTAATTCAGTGCATTATTTTCTTGTGGCTTAGAGATATTTTTTACTATGTTCAGTACTTTCCTCTGAAAATAATACTTATAAAAATCTTTGAGAATTCTGTGAAAATGAGGTATAATTTTCCAGAGAGAACTTATTTCTGTTGTTTCCACTAGGTAATTAGGTGTGTATTGGGAAGAGACATATTAGATTTATGAGTTTTCCCAACACTTACATGAGAGGAATTTGGGCTGTGAAATAGACATTTTTGTTGTGTAACCTATAACCTCAAAGTGTAGCACGTCTCCATGCTTTTGGAAGTCAAGAACCCAGGGACAGTTTGTCTGACTAGTACTAGTTTACAGTCTCTCATGACGTTGTAGTCAAGATGTTTTCTGGGCAACAATGATCTGAAGGCTTGACTAGGGCCAGGGAATCTCCTTAGAAGACAGCTCACTCACTTGGCTCATTTCTTTGACAAATGTACCTCTGCATAGAGCTGATCTCAAGATAGGATCCAATGTCCCCCAGAACGAACAATCCAAGAAAGAGATAAAACAGGAAGAGTCACCTAGGCATGGTGGCTCACACCTGTAATCTCAGCACTTTGAGAAGCTAAGGTGGGCGAATCAATTGAGGTTAGGAGTTCGAGATCAGCCTGACCAATATAGTGAAACTCCATCTGTACTAAAAATACACAAAGTAGCCTGGTGTGGTGACAAGCCACTGTAGTTCCAGCTACTTGGGAGGCTGAGGCAGAAGAATTACTTGAACCTGGGAGGTAGAGGTTGCAGTGAGCTGGGATCGGTCCACTGCAGTCATGCCTGGATGACAGAGTGAGACTCCATCTCAAAAAAAAGATAAAAAGATAAAAGAAGAAAAATCTTTTATTACATAAAATTTAAAGTCATAAATTGTCATTTCTACTCATTTATTTCTATCAATTACAAGGCACTTATTTTAGTCCACAGTCAAGGAAAAGGAAATTAGTTTCCACCTCTTAGAGGGAAACATATCAAACAGTTTGGTGGCATATTTAAAACTATTCCAGGCTGTGAATACAGTTGAAAGCTGGCTAGTCATTTAACTTCTCAGGTACACTTGTTTTTTCTTGCTGTGCTGTATACTAAGGCAGATTTTCTTGCAGTAGTTTAAACGTGGTCAGTAGTTATGGTGGGTTTAATTTTTATTTACATTTACACTGAGAGCATAGCCCCCTGTGATTACTTATTAGATTCTCCCTTTGGTCATAACCTGGGCTTATATTCACATTTTGTTAAACTAGTAAAACTGTAGTTCCTTCCTAATAGTTTGAGAAATATTCCCAGGCAAAAGCAATGTTCCACTTATCTCCAATTTTCTACCTGACTTTCCTTTATCTAACTTGCTTTATCTCAGTAGCTCTTCCATGCTTCCAAAGTAATTTTGTGATTTTGATCATCTTGTATTTTCTTTTAACATTTTTATTTTTCATTAATTATAGACACATTGGAAGCTGCAAAAACAGTATGAAAACGCAGAGTTTCCAGGATGGGAGTAAGAACGTCTGTAAATCCATTTGTCTATAACAGCAATGAAAAAGAAACTGGCAAGTTAAAAAATTCAACTTTCACAGAACTCTGGAAACTAATCAAAGCTTGCAATAACATGAGAACCATTTATTCAAGAAGAAAATGACTGAGCCTCAGTTAGCACAGCGGAGTTTGTGATATGTTCATTTGACTTACACCTCCCCTCTGCATACAGCTTTGTGGTAGCCTTAAAAACAAAACAAGCAGCTTTGCCCGGATGGTGTAGCTATAGAATCCGGCAGCCTGATAGCCGTGGAGGAAACATCATATTTGGAGCTCCTCATATATTGTTACCTCAAGAGCACTGTCTTGATTTGACGTGCTTCGTAGGGCCCTGGAGATGCCCCATTCACATGTACATGTCCTGTGTTCTTATACTTATTTTGCTTTTAAAAGATCAATTGTAAATTGAATTGAATTTTAAATTTTAGTTGCCATTTGTTTATTGATAGTATACAGAAATATGATTGGCTTTTTTCGTACTGATCTTTCATTCTGCAAACTTGAGAAGTCATTTATTATCTCATGGAATTTTTATTGATCCATAGGTATGCAATCATAATCTTTTCAAATAAAGATAATTTTCCTCCTTTCTTTTCAATGTGTGTGCCTTTCATTTTCTTTTCTTGCTTTATTGTATTGGTTAAGGCTTATAGATCAATGAACAAGAATAGAAACTAGAAATATATCCTTATGCCCGTGGTTATCTGAGTTTCTACAAACTTTGTAAGACAGTTTTTTAAAAATAAAACTTTTTATTATAATGTTGAGGCACTGAAAAACCACATAGAAAAAATAAGCTTTATTCCTACATAAAAGTTACATTGAGCCATGATCATAATTCTAAACATAAAAATTTGAAAGTATAAATTATCTGGAAATATACTAAGGTAATATCCAGCCCATCTTAAGTTAATAAAATATTATCAAAGAGGACTCAGAAAAGCAGTGACTGTAATAGAAATGAAACAATTTGATAAATTAGATCTCCTCAAATGTTTTAAACTATATGCAAACATGGTAATAAGAAAATGAATCTGTAAACAACATTATAAGAGAAAATATTCACAATACATATGTCTGGGAAAGAATTCAAAAATATATAAACACACTAAAAGCTCACTAATAAGAATATATGTATTTTAAAGTGGCAAACATTTAGAAACAATGGCTACAAAGGACATATACATAAGGAAAACAATCACATGAAAAGATGCTCATTATTATTAGTTATCAGGAAATTGAATGTTTAGCCCACAATTCAATAACATTTTATACACACTAAAATTGCTAACTTAAGAATATTTTACCTATTATTGCTGATACGACATGAAAATACAAATTTATGATGACAGAAATCAAAACAGCATTTACCTCAGAAGTGTATCTTAAAAGGAGGTAGAAACTTCCTGAGATAAGGAAATTACTTTTAACGGATAATTTTTCATTGATTCATAATAATTGTACATATTTCCAAGGTACATGTGATATTAGGGTAATTGCAATATCCATCACCTCAACTATTTTTTATGTCTTTGTGTTGGAAACATTCTAAATCTTCTCTTCTAAGTGTTTTGAAATATTCTATAAATTATTGTTAACTATAGTCGTCCATTTTTTTCTTTTAAGACGGAGTCTTACTCTGTTGCCCAGGTTGGAGTGCAGTGGTGCAATCTCAGCTCATTACAACCTCAAGCAATTCTCCTGCCTCAGCCTCCTGAGTAGCTGGGATTATAGATGCTTGCCACCACACCCCAGCTAATTTGTTTGTATTTCTAGTAGATGATGTTTCACCATGTTGGTTAGGCTGGTCTCAAACTCCTGACCTCGTGATCCACTCGCCTCGGCCTCCCAAAGTGCTGGGATTACAGGTGTAACTTAAAATGTGTGTATTTCTCTGCATGTATATTTTAACAAAATGTTAATAATAACAAAATTAAAATGAATAATTACAGAACTAAAAAATGAATCATTAACAAGGTGTTGTTAAGAATAACAAAAATATGATCTACTTACACACAGCACAGATAGCACATACAGCAGTGTGGAGTAACATCAGAGAAAAGGCAGTTCTTGCCGGGTTCTAAATCGCAGACAAGAAGGCTGGAAGATGTGCTTATAGCTTCACTGAAGGAAGTTTTCTGGTTCAGAGTCCTGTTTGGAAAGGGTGCACATGTTTCCTGAAAGTATCTCTGGCCCCTAGTTAAACTAGATATGATTTACCAACAAAGTAATCATACTTTCTGTAGACTGGGCAAGAGGTTTCAAAGACTAAGAATCCAGGCCAACTGTAATTATTGACTAACTTCCTAACTTGAAAATCCCCTTACATAAAGCTATTTCTTTCTGCTTATCTTTTTTTCTACCTCAACTTCCCTGTGTGTGTTCAGAAAAAGACATATTTCTGAAGATCATCTCTAATACCACGAGGCACTACGTTCTCTGCATCAAATATGAGAGTTGATTGAATTTTCTGTATTATATTGGAATATGTATTTTCCAAACCAATTTTGGTTTGTCAAGACAAAATCAGAGTTAATTTCTTAGGAGTTTGGAAGGAAAATGGCAAATATAAATCACATTAGCACTGGTTTTCCTACTGATTATATGACTACAAGCAACAGTTTCTATCTTACTTTATGTTTCCTCCTCTATAGCTGGAATTTCAAGGATTACTGGTTTAGAGATAGAAACAGCTGGCTAAGTTAGCTGATTGCTTCCCGAGAGTGTGGGGCACACCTCAGGCACTCAGAATGCTGTTTCTAGCACTAGTACGACTCTAGTTTCTCTTACTACGCTCTACTAAGAATGGATGCCTTGAAATTGTTGCAGTAAATTGTTAAACTGTAGACTTTCTTGTCACCACGCTCATTTTATCCAAATTTTTGTCTTAAAAATCTATTCGGTTTTTTTTTTTTTGAGAGGGAGTTTCACTCTTGTTACCCAGGCTGGAGTGCAAAGGCGCGATCTCGGCTCACAGCAACCTCCGCCTCCTGGGATCAGGCAATTCTCCTGCCTCAGCCTCCCGAGTAGCTGGGATTACAGGCACGCACCACCATGCCCAGCTAATTTTTTGTATCTTTAGTAGAGACGGGGTTTCACCATGTTGACCAGGATGGTCTCGATCTCTTGACCTTGTGATCCACCCGCCTCGGCCTCCCAAAGTGCTGGGATTACAGGCTTGAGCCACCGCGCCCGGCCTATCTATTCGTTTTAAACTTCTGAAACACGTTATTTAGGACAGTACTAACACTTTGCTTCTGATTAGAATGCTGCAAGCATAAGGGTGTATTTTATGCAAATTGATATCTATCGGTCAAATAGATAAACCACTGATACCTTACATTTATAATACCATGGCATTGTTTCAACTATGTCAATAATGCAAGTTTATGATACTTCTGCAATTACATTTTAGATATCATGGAAAACTTCCACAAGATGTATAAATATTCTCATCTACTTGGTCTAACACAGTTTTAGTTTTTGTAGTGACTTGGAAAGTGTCCTATTAAAGTTCCTACATAATTATGAAACTAACCAGTTTTACCACCACTAGCATCTTACTCTTTGCATAATAAGAGCATCTTTTAAAAAAGCTCGTTTCACTTAATAAAGGAATTTATGCTTTTAAAAATTGCATAATCACATTTAATCCATAACATAGCTACTTAAATGAATAAGTCATGAAGTAACACCTGTGAGTCTTTTTTTTTTGGGGGGGGGGACGGAGTTTCACTCTAGTTACCCAGGCTGGAGTGCAATGGCACGATGTCGGCTCACCGCATCCTCTGCCTCCTGAGTTCAGGCAATTCTCCTGCCTCAGCCTCCTGAGTAGCTGGGATTACAGGCACGCACCACCATGCCCAGCTAATTTTTTGTATTTTTAGTAGAGACGGGGTTTCACCTTGTTGACCAGGACGGTCTCGATCTCTTGACCTCGTGATCCACCCGCCTCGGCCTCCCAAAGTGCTGGGATTACAGGCGTGAGCCACCGCGCCAGGCCACCTGTGAGTCCTTCTAAGAAGCACAATCAACTATCGCATTCTTAGTTATAAGTTCCGAAGTAATTCACTGAACTTTTCCACACAGTTTGAAGACTTCAGCGATTCAGTATAAACAGCACATCTATGGAACACTGCATGGTGTCGAGGTTAATCATAACAGCTCCTCTTCTGAGTGACAAAAATTACAGTGTCACCTGGTTATAACTGAGAACATTCATGTGCTGATTTGGATAAAAGGCAAATCCAATGATACCTCCCAAAAGTCAGTGATGTGTAAAAATAACAAGAAATAAAATTAACCATAAAATATATTCTCATGCGTGGGTTCAAATGCTCTTTAAGAAATATGTCGTTAGGTTTCTTATCAAAGAAGGATCTTGGTAATAAGAAGGAGGTGCTGAGGAACCAGCACTCTTGGTATGTAGTTTTCCCAGACTTTGGAACTGGAGTCAGAAGAGGACACAGAGAAGTTGTGTTTGGTTATACAAAATTGGGGATAGCTACGCATATTAATTAAAGAATATGTGGAGAGATGAAAACCTGCTACTTCTGCTGTTGTTATACTTCTCCCACTGACTCTGTTATTTCTGGGTAGTTAATAAATCTTTTAGGTCTGTTCTCATTGCCATGCTCGTTGTTCAGATTAGTTGGTAGAACCGTTTGAGAAAACTCTGAGATAGGAAAGTCTTCCCGACGTGCTGCATGAATTCACCTGAGAGCAGAACAATCCAGGTGGAAAGCTACACCTTTGCCTTTATTGTCATGGGGAATCAGGTACCCCAGACAACAGATAAGAGTCAATAAATACACCTTGTTCCTAAACTAATATTAATCCTTTCTCATATCACTATTCTACTCTGTTTTATTTAAAATACTAATGTAATTTCAAACTCTAATAAGTACTTACAATTATATGGCTTGATTTGAAACATGTGGATCTTTTCTTTTGATTATATTCCAAAGACAGGGTGAGTTTTTACTATGTCAATTTTATCAGAAATGAAGACTTTTCCTTTTTTTTCTTACTTTAGATGTGTAAGAATACCACTCTACGACATACATAAGTCATTTATTTGATTATCCAAACACTTCAGAATATTAAGGCAATAAACTGAAGATACATAATTTAAAAAATAATTTTGTATTGACTCCTTATCTTTCTAATGGTAGCTGTGTGCCAAGACATTGAGCATTTCCATGTGGGTTTTGTGAAGGTCTATAGTAAAGCATCATTAACTTGCATTTGTTTAATTCAAAATTTTTAGCACTTCAGCCTGGTTTTAGGCTGACATTTAGCTCTATAAGCTCTATAAGGAAAGGATTTGTTAATCAAATTAATAGTGTACCTAAAGGGAAAGACCATTGAAAACTACTTAAGATAATAAGTGTTTCAGAGCTCTTAAAGCACTTTTTAACATCATATTTGCTGTCAAATAATTGAAACGTTAATCTTAAATAGTTCTTAGCTAAGCAGTAAAACGGTTCCCCCAAGGGATTCTACTGAGAAAGGATTCTTCCTAAGATGTACAATATAAATTTGGTGGCATTAGACTAAAACTGTATTAAAAAAATAAAACTCTATAATTCAGGATTTATACCAATTTGGAAAGGAGTTTTTCCAATTTTTAATTAGCTCTTTATTATATTGTTGAAATAAAAATATTATATACATACATATGGTTTTTTAAGAGAAATTCTATATATTTTTAATCTGGTTTATTGACCTTGGTGCTTTATATTATTATGCTATATGACATGATACTTTTGACATGAACCACATTTTAAACAAATAGAATAATATAGTCAAGGATATTTTATTTTCAAAACTAAAAATATTACTACCACTCTCTACATTTTATCGTGTAAAATTGCAGATTAGCTAAAATATACAAGTATTCATTAAAAAGCAGTAATAACACAGCAGCCACAACATGTCATATATAACAGAAATCAGGAATAATAAAAATTTATTAATAATAAATTATGATTTTATACAACTTTGAAAGATTTCCAGTTCAATTGAGTGCTAATGATTTTGTTATTAATATATATTAAAATAAATGAGGGAAATTATATATGATCAAATGAATTATGGGAAGTGGAGGATGGGATAGAAAGAAAATCATGCATTTTGAATTTTACTGAATAATTGATCATTCCCTTTCTATAAAGTTATTACTTATCACAGCACAGGGTCCATCAATCATAATCAGAGTGAAATTATAGCAAGCATAGCCTCTCCCTCAAGCAATTATAAAAAATAAACATTTTACTAATAAATTCTTTGTTGCAGTTTTTTCATGCTTATAGTTTTGAATTTATAGACTACGCATACTGAATTATACTATGAATTCTAGCAAATACATCACACATTCTTCAAGGACAAGGTGTAACTAGATGATGCTACATATTTTTTCATAGCAGTGGAGCACAGACTTTGATTTTTATATCACTTTTAACTCTGTTCAATATTACTTCCAATCCCCACACTTATTAAAGGAGCATCAAATAAGTTAGCTTTTTTAAGCCTTATTTTCTGGTAACATATGCATAACACAGCTTAACAAAAAATAATATATAACACATACTTGAGCATGTGTATAGTTTCAATATAAGAGGAATCAGTTTTTCAAAAATTATGGCTTGGTTAAGTCCATAAACTAGTTAATACTAGAGCTAAGACTCAATCTAAATTCTTATGACTTGTAGCTTTGTTCCTTTCAGTGACCCTACAGTTTTAAAACAAATGTCTACTCCTTTTGGGGCTGTAACACAAGAACTGGCCTCATACATTGAAATGAGCAGGAAAAAGCCATGAGAAAATAGTATAAATTTGTTACTGGAGGTCAAAAGGAGTTTCTTATAAACAGCTCCTTTATGATTGAGACTTGAGTTAAGTCTGCAGAGAGGCATGGAATTTGACAGGTGTCTTTGGATGAGAATATTCCAATTAAAGGAAACAATATATGAAAGTTCCAAAAAAGGATGTGAAAAATTCAGCTTGTGTCAACTGAGTTAGACACAGAATTAGAATAATATAATCTTAGTATTGAAATGGTTGAAGACCAAAGACTGAGCCCTTAATATAGGCTAAAGATTACAGGAATTAATTGCAGTTCCATTTAGATTGTAAAGAACCTAACATAAGCCATTCAGCCAGGCACTGTCCTGTGCTTTCAGAGGCCAAAGAACCCACATTGTCCCTTCTGTGAAAATAGCTGACATACTTACTGATGGTTTCAATATAACATAGTGATCAACATTATAAAATAATACTCAGGAAGATACAGGAGCCAGGAGGTGTGGCACAACTTGAGAAATCCAAGACAGCCTTTCAGTAAGAGATTTTACCCACAACGTTTTGAAAAGAATTAAGTCAAGGCCAGGTGCAGTTGCTCAAGTGTGTAATCCCAGCACCTTGGGAGGCCAAGGTAGGCAAATCACAAGGTGAGAAGTTCGAGACCAGCCTGACCAAGATGGTGAAACCCCATCTCTACTAAAAATACAAAAATTACCGCATATTCTCACTGATAGGCGGGTGAGAAAATTGAGAACACATGGACACAGGGAGGGGGCCTACTACACACTGGGGTCTATTGGGGGGAATGGGGGAGAGACAGCGGGGGGAGCTGGGGAGGGATAGCCTGGGGAGAAATGCCAAGTGTGGGTTAAGGGGCGGAAGGCAGCAAAACACACTGTCATGTGTGTACCTATGCAACTATCTTGCATGTTCTGCACATGTACCCCAAAACCTAAAATGCAATAAAAATTTTTAAAAAAAGTTTATAAAGTAAAAACAAAAACAAAAATACAAAAATTCACCTGGGTGTGCTGGCATGTGCCTGTAATCCCAGCTGCTGAGGAGGCTGAGGCAGGAGGATGCTTGAACACTGGAGGCAGAGGTTGCAGTGATCTGAGATAGGACTGCACTCCAGCCTCGGCCAAAAAAAAAAAAGAAAAAAAAAAAGAACGAAGTCAAGTCAGATTAGCAAGAAAGAGGGAGCAACAAATATTACTCTTAGAAATGTTGAACACCAGAGATGCTGGAAGGGTCAGATGGAGGCCTTCCACAATGCATCTTTTACTTCTAGCTCAGAAGCTGCAATCAGCATAGAAGAGCCTCTTTGGAATATCTTTTGCAGTCATGAATCTCATGCCTTAATTTGTGTGCTCTGTACTCTCTTTTTAAATGGTTTCTTTTCCATAAAATCTCTCTCTATTTTTTTTCTTACCAACGCTTTTCTGTTGTTCTTTTTCCCAGTAAACATCCTCCTCAAAGATCTATGCTATCTCCACTTCCTGATTATAGTCTGCTGGTTATTTACCTGACCCAGATTAACAGTGCTGCAATTTTATAGAGGGATTTACAGTGGTTGCAATGATTTGCAGTAGACAGTTTGAAAGAAATTTCTAACATGGAAATTATTTAGCTCAGAAGAAAAAAATGCCTCATGGTGACTATTTTAACAATGAATAAACAGAAAGGCAAAACATCTAAGTACATGCAGCTGGTAAATGATGACACCATAGCAGAAGGGTGGTGTAACGCAGACTCCGTTTCTTGGTTTTTTATATCTAAACTCCTGCAAGGAAGAAATGTGCTGGGG
The DNA here is from genome assembly GCA_031835075.1 of Saguinus oedipus. NCBI lineage: Eukaryota > Metazoa > Chordata > Mammalia > Primates > Cebidae > Saguinus > Saguinus oedipus. The sequence goes on from CM063186.1 coordinate 2,588,271, forward strand.
TATCCGAGACAGATCCTATTCCCATCACTGTGGGCTCAGCAGATGAGTCAGGCTGCTGATGTGACAGCATCTTCAATTACCAGTGAAGCTTGGCAGGCATGTCTTATTTCTGAGAGCATGTTAGAATGCTTTTTTAGAGTGAAAGGGAATATCTCAAGAAAAAGGTGAGGGCTCGGGGGCCATGAAATATAAATAGTAGGAACGCAGTAAACTTGAAAGTAATTTTGACTTATGTAGGTAAATAAGTTACCAAACAGAGTGATCCAAATCAGAGGCAGGAAGGAAAATTGAGTTAAATGACCTCTGTTTTATTCACTGGATTATATGAAGCATTATCAGAAACAAAAAATGGGGCAGGGAAAAGCTGACAAACCAATGGGAGGTGGAGGGCAGCATTGAGGTCTAGTTGAAGAAGTACTGCACAGGGAGAAAGACTGTATCAACAGTACAGAAGCCACTCAGACACCCTCAAAGTGCAGCCACAAAGGTGAGCGGTGCAGTAGTCAGCAGGCTTGCGTTCCCTCCCAAATTAATGACACCACGACCCTACCCTTTCGAATCTGAAGTGAGGTCAGTCCCTGCCTCCATTCATCCTTACGTCATAGGTCAAATGCCAGGGTAGGAGTTAGACTGGTGATACCGTTGGCATTGTGCCTCCACCCAAATATCATCTTAAATTGTAATTCCAAGGTGTTGCGGGAGAGACCTGGTGAGAGGTGACTGGATCATGGGGATGGTTTCCCCATGCTGTTCTCATGATAGTGAGTGAGTTCTCACAAGATCTTCTGGATTTATAAGGCAGGTTTCCTGTTTTGCTGAAAGCTCTCGCTGCCACCACGTGAGAACATCCGAGCCTGCTTCCTCTCTGCCTTCCACCATGATTGTTAAGTTTCCCGAGTCTTCCCAGCTGTGCAGAAATGTGAGTTAATTAAACCTCTTTCTTTTATAAACTACCCAGTCTCAGGTAGTGTCTTTATAACAGTGTGAGAACAGACTGATATACCTGCAGTATAATTTAGAACCTCAGTGTCCATCAGTCACTAGCTCTAACCCACTGGAAACAAAACCCAAATGCAGAAATTGTACGGGAGCTGTGGGAAGACTGTCTCTAATATGTGAGAATTATTAATTCAAAATGTCATCAAATTACCTTTTATTTGGGCTACAAAACAGAGCCAATGTGTCTTGCATTTCTTAATAGAAATCACAGGTTAAGTAAGGGAAACCGTTCGTCTTCATTTTGTACCACTGTGACTTTCACTTGCTGTGGTCTCACTACTAAGCATTTTTTTTTTTTTTGAGGCAGAGTGAGACTCTGTCACCCAGACTAGAGTTCAGTTGGTGCAATCTCAGCTCACTGCAACCTCCACCTTCTTGGTTTAAGTGATTCTCATGCCTCAGCCTCCCAAGTAGTTAGTATTACAGACATGTGCCTCCACATCTGGATAATTTTTGTATTTTTAATAAAGGCCGTGTTTCACCATGTTGGCCAGCTCGTGATCCACCCAAACTCCTGGCCTCAAGTGATCCGCCCACCTTGGCCTCCCGAAATGCTGAAACTACAGGTGTAACCTGGGCCAATAGTTTTTAGTGTGTTGAACAGAACAAACATCGTCTTTTAAAATCATCTTTCTATAAATTTTCTGTCTTTTTTCTCTCTGCTTATTTACCTGACAGAGTTCTTGTAATTCATTAGAATTAGATGAGTAAGGTCTCTGGTGAATTCTTCCCCAGTTGCCTTGGGGACTATCTGGGCATCAATCTTCCTGTGACACCTTCACTTTAAGATTTGCTTCACTATTGAATTTATTATGTTTTAAGCTACTGGAATAATTAAGAGGCAAAAGTTGCTTATTTTCACTATTTTACAGATATCTGAATATTTCTCACAATTTGTCTCGATTTAAAATCATTTGAATTTTTTTTTTTTCTTTTTTTTGAGACAAAGTTTCACTCTTGTTACCCAGGCTGGAGTGCAATGGCGCTATCTCGGCTCACCGCAACCTCCGCCTCCTGGGTTCAGGCAATTCTCCTGCCTCAGCCTCCTGAGTAACTGGGATTACAGGCACGCGCCACCATGCCCAGCTAATTTCTTGTATTTCTACTAGAGACGAGGTTTCACCATGTTGACCAGGATGGTCTCGATCTCTTGACCTCGTGATCCACCCACCTCGGCCTCCCAAAGTGCTGGGATTACAGGCGTGACCAACGGCGCCAGGCTCATTTGACTTTTATACTATCCTATCAATAATAAGTAAACTATAGAAAAATATATCCAATGCCTTGGGGTTGCTAACATCTCAATAAATATCTGATAATTTAAGCAATGATCCCTATATAAAATAAAATTTAATTTTCATACTTTTGTGTTAGACGTACATATGTAGATAATGCTACAAATTTAATACAAATGTTCAACTCACTCCTCTTATTTTTTTATTAGTATAATACATCAAGAAAATATATATAGTTTCTTTAATCATAAGCAAGCTGGTTAAAAAAATTGGTCCTGTATAAGTAAAATCATTTTCAAAATATGTCGTCTATAATTTTAGTAAATTTATTTATTTTCTTTGAGCTCTAATTACCCGAAACATAAATTACTGCTATTTCTACTGATTAAATATCACATAAAATATCTATCAGGAATATGAGAAAAAAGTGAATGCTCATTAAATGAGAGCCACCGACACTGTTTTACTCTATACATTATATACACATTTATTATTGAAAAAATATAAACTTTTAAAATAGTCTAATAATGTCTCTTCACTCCTGGATTCCCTGTAACCAACACGGTGTTCTCAGGTAGTATGCGAATTTAATCTATTTGGAAATCTGAAATCAAAACTAATATAAGCAACTAGGAGTCATTCCCCCAGGTCACCAAGGAAGAGTAGTTTTATGGGGCACAGGACTTCGTTCCTTATGTTTGGTACACATTTGTTTTCTGTTTGGTTAAGGCAACATCCAGTTTCAGAATCATCATTTCACAATATTAACAAGCATTTTGATTATACCATGTAACTGCGAAACACACAAAAACAAGTTTTAGGAGAAAGATACAGGAAGGTTGTTAGGCAACATAAATGTAGAGCTTCCTATAAGTTAAACTTCATTTCATAAAGCATTATTGTTTTGTATGGGATTAAGTTGTGTTGTGCCTTTATATCATTGTTATCATCATAAATAAGTGGTCATTTATTTTCAAGTAATTTTGTGGAGAGACATGGTGGAGCTAAGGTGGAGAATCCAAAAGAGGCTGTATAGACATTATTTCTGAGTTATCTAGGTGATAAAGGTAAGATAGACAATTTATCTCATTTCTCTCTTTTTTATCATTTAATTTTAGGGGTATATGTGCAGGTTTGTTATATAGATAAATTGCATGTTGCAGGGGTAGGGGGTACAGATTATTTTGTCTCGCAGTTGACATAGTATTGATAGGGAATTGTTTGATCCTTACCCTCTTCCCTCCTTCCGTCCTCAAGTAGGACCCAGTGTCTACTGCTCCCTTCTTTGTGTCGATGTGTACTGTGTTTAGCACTCACTTATAAGTGAGAACATGCCGTATTTGGTTTTCGGTTTCTGCCTTAAGTTGCTTAGGAAAATGGCCTCCAGCTCCATCCATGTTACTGCAAAAGACACACTCTAATTCCTTTTTATGGCTGAATAGTATTCTACGGTGTAAACGTATCACATTTTCTTTCTTCAGTCTACCGTTGATGGGCATTTAAGTCACTTCCATGTGCATGTGTCTTAAGGTAGAACAATTTATAGTTTTGGGTATATACCCAATAATGGAATTGCTTGGTTAAATGGTAGTTCTGTTTTAAGCTCTTTGAGAAACCTCCAAACTGTTTTCCACAGCGACTAAACTAATTTACATTCCCATCAACAATCGAGTGTAGAAGCATTTCCTTTTCTCCACAATCTCACTACCATGTTATATTTTCTTTTTAGTAATAGCCATTCTGACTGATGTGTGGTACTATCTCATCATGGCTTTAATTTGCATTTCTCTAATGATTAGTGATGTTGAGCATTATTTCATTTACAGGGCTTGTTGGCCCTGTAAACGTCTTCTTTTGAAAAGTATCTGTTCATGTCCTTTGCCCACTTTCTAATGAGCTTGCTTTTGCTTATTAGTTTGTTACTTATAGATTATGGTTATTAGACCTTTGTCACGTGTATAATTAGCAAATATTTTCCCCTATTCTATGGGTTCTCTCTTCACTCTCTTGATGGTTTCTTTTGTTGTGAAAAATGTCTTTAGTTTAATTAGGTCTGATTTATCAACTTTTGTTTATGTTGTAATTGATTTTGATGTCTTTGTCATAAAGTCTTTTTGAGGATCTGTGTCCAGTATGGTATTTGCTAGGTTTTCTTAAAGGATTTTTAGAGTTTTTAGGTATTACATTTAAGTATTAAATCCACCTTCAGTTGATGTTGTTATATGGTGTAAGAAAGAGGTCCGGTTTTAATCTTCTGCATATGGCTAGCCAGTTATCCTAGTGTTAGTTTTGTGATGTGCTGAATTCAGTTTGCTGGCATTTTGTTGAGGAGTTTTGTGTCTGTGTTCATCAAGGATGTTGGCCTGAAGCTTTTGTTGTTATTGTTGTGTCTCTGTCAGGTTTTTGCTATTAGAATGATCTGGGCCTCATAGAATGAGTTAAGAAGGAGTTCCCTCTCTATATGTTTTTGAAACAGTTTCACTAGGAATAGTATCAGCTTTTCTTTATATGTCTGGTAAAATTTGGCTGTGAATCCAACTGGTCCTGGACCTTTTTCTAGTTTGGAGGCTTTTTAATGCTGATTCAATTTCAGAACTCATTATTGATTTGTTCACGGTTTCAATTTCTTCCTGATTCAATATTGGAAGGCTGTATGTTTCCCAGGTATTTATCTATATTTTGTAGGATTTCTAGCTTGTGTGCATAGGTGCATAGAGGTTTTTGTAATCGTCTCTGAGGGTTTGTTTGTAGTTACACATTGGCAGTGATGGCACTTTGTAATTTCTGGTTATGTTTATTTGGTTCTTCCCCATTTTTTTCTTTATAAGTCTAGCTAGCTGATTATTAATCATATTTATTCTTTCAAAAAACAAACTTCTGGCTTTGTTGATTATTGTCTTTTTATGCAACCGAATTTCTTAACTTCCCACACATGGCCAATTAAATTAAGTTCTCAATTACGAGATCTTCAAAATAATTACAAAGAAGGAAATAATTCATCCAGCTAATCTCCTTTTCTTGATCTCAAAGGATTCCTACCTGGCATAGGCATTCTCACTCTGTACATGATTTATCTCAGTTTATTACTTGTTTGCTGCTAGGCTTCAGATTTCAGTTAGTGTTTTCCAGGAAGAAATCAAGTGTGGGAAAACAATCAAGCTAATACAATGTCCACACTAATTAGTTTTGTTGCCAACAGTAAGATTCAATAATTAAAAGCAACGGAGGGATAGTTTTGCCTTCCCTTTAAATATCACTAACAGGTACCATATTAGAAGAAAGCAAATCTAAGATTGACTTTTTCCAACGGTTTTAATCATTTACTTTAAAGTAGTGAAGATGTACAATACACACGCACACACACACACACACACACACACACACAGGCAGAGGGATGAAGAGACAGAGAGAATGTATTCATTCACCAGACTTACATCCTCATCTAGAAGCTCCTTAAAGTATCATATTTTGCCTGTAAAGGAAAATAACTTTTGGGACAGGATTCATCAAAACTTCACTAAAATTAGATCATCGTATTATCTATAAATTGCTAAATATAGGACCAAAGAAATCCTAGACTACAAATGACATTTTGAAGGCATACGCTTTAGTGATCACATTTGTGTAACAGTGGTAAATACCCTTTAGTTTTAGGAAACTGTCCGTTGGTTTGCAAAAATAAGTTTGTTCAAGCTTTCATAAAACTACTTGTAGAGTAGGCATTTCAGAATCTGTGACTGAGATTGATGTGCAGGAAAGTTATTGGAGATAGTTTCAGGAACATCAGTTAGAAAGGAAAGTAGGCCAGTGGGACAGGAGTTCAACCACGACAGGCATGACTGTCATCGCAGCTGATGTGACAATTGAAAACTGCTTTGAATTAAGGCAAACCTCTGGGTCTCAGTATTGCTTTCCACAGCAGTCTCTGAATGTGTAGAGTTAAGATGCAACTTAAAGTGGAGAGAAGGTATTCCGTAAGCCGAGGATAATTGCTGGAGAGGAACTCAGCTGTGTGCCCTCAGCAGCCAACAAACCTAGTAGGTGAGGCATGAATACTCGTTTCTGAAAGGAAATCTAGGTGAAGCACAATGATATTCACTATAGCTCATAAAAAATTAAGTTGATGGGAAAAACGACAGCCCCAACTGCTGTAGCTGGTCTCACGGCCACAGCTTATGCTCATTGTCTATCTCCTCTAACAAGGTGGGTCAATTCCAAATTCACCCACCTCTAGCCCATCCCCTCTGCTTACCTAAGTGGCTTATTTGATGGAGTGACCCAGACTATCATCTCTGTGGCGACTGAGTCCCTAATCTCCAATCTTTTCTCATGTTGTGACTGCTACATTAAATTATTTAAAATTTAAAATAATCAATGGAATACTAAGAGATGCCCCACAAGCTTGCCTGGATGAGTGCTATACGGGTAAATGTTTAACAAAAGATTTCTGTAATGAGAAAACAAAAGAAAAGGAAATGTCTTTTTTGAAGTGTTTGCTGATTTCTGTAGTGAAATATTTCAACCATGGCTGCTTCAGAGCTAGCGATATTACAAAATTGAATGAGGAGCTGAGAAGAGATATGCATACCTGACTCTGGGGAGCAGGTTTATGGGCTGAAAGCGACACACCACTGCCTTGATGCCAGCCGTATTCTCCTCTGTCCCACCATGTAAAGCTGTACTTCCGAAACTGACACACCACTGCCTTGATGCCAGCCGTATTCTCCTCTGTCCCACCATGTAAAGCTGTACTTCTGAAACTGACACACCACTGCCTTGATGCCAGCCGTATTCTCCTCTGTCCCACCATGTAAAGCTGTACTTCCTCTTGATGCTGAGTCAGTAACTTGCCAGGATGATGTCTTCTTTCCTTGCCTGCTGGTCTCTTGGCACAAAGCCCAGGTATTTGTTTGGATGCCATAGCTTAAAGTTTAATTTTGACTCTATCCACTCATGGAAGAGCTCTTCCTCTGGGAGCAAAGACATTTAAATCTTCGGAACCTAGAACGCGAAGACAAGAAGGACAAATCCCCCAATGTATCACAAGGAGCAACTGTAAAGATAACTTCTCCTGCTTCAATCCCTCATAACCAGGTCTTCTTGTGCTACTTGGGGACACAGCACCATGCAACTGGCATCTCAAATTGTCATCTGCTACTGTCAAAAATTTATCTCCAAGCTGACATCACAGTAATGCTTTCAAAAATCTCTTCTATTGATCTATCAGAATGGCAGCTTCTCAGGAATATGATATGTGGTAGTAGAAGTAGATCCCATAATTATTCATGCAGTACCATACCTCCCTTTAAAAAAACAGTTTGCTTGATCTATAGCGATATTATGTACAGTCCCTTATCAGTAACACAGATACTCTCTAAGCTCTCAGATTGTGGTACTGTCAAAATTGTGAGAAAAAAATTCAAATCCATACCTACAGTATGTGTTAATTTCAGTCAGAAATCACTCCCTGTTCCAATTTAAAAAGGACACGTTACAATAAACTCATCACCAAATGACATCTTGATTTATTTGATACCAACGTGATGGCCGACTCTTGGTCTCTGTTACTGTCAAGCTTGACATTAGACAGCAGCAGTAGTTAGATTAGACGAGGCTGCTGGTTCACATGTATCCTCCACTTCTGCCACCATAGCCACTGCATTTATGAACCCACACACCAGCCTGGCGTGGCCAGTGACAAGTGGCTGATGTCACCTGACTGAGTCATTCTTTCTACTTGATTGTTTTGTAGCTTTCCTGTGGTAGATGCTTTCTGCAGATGATAACTTATGATAATTTCTTTTACGTTTTCTTAAAAGAATACTCAAGTTTACATACATTCCTGAATTTACAGAAACACCAACAACAATTAGTAAAGTTCTCTTTAAGACATCATAGTCCATAGGCACAACGATGTGAGAGCATCTTCACATACTAAGCATACTAAATATACCTATATCACAAGTTACGAATAGTTCTGCTAGAAAATTTTAAAATAATATTTGTAACTTTGCCTCTGAAATGGACTATTTGGCAGCAAGATTATGTTCACAGTGAGTTACCATTTTGGTCACCATTCTACATATTCAGAAATGATTTCAAAATGAGAGCATTATACTAAGATTGGTTTTCAAATACACTCTATTCTTGAAGAATCAAACAGCTAACAATGTTTACATCATGTTACTTTCTGTAGATCTTTTATAGATTTAAATATTCTAATTTTTAAACTTTTATTTTTCTATTATGGAGAAAATTTATTTAAGTTCTAGGCAGGGATTTTTGTTTGTTTTCTTAGAAGAGCATAAAATAGCTAGAGTCCCATTGCCCTGTGTGACTAATGAGTATATAAGAGTTTTTGCACTGACTATGACCTTTTTTCCAACTTGTTCTTTTCTTCTGACTAATTATTCACACTTTATTTAACAAAAGTTCTAATAACACTTACCTTTCTAGGCTTTTTATTTTCTGTGCAGTATTAAATATACTGTAATGGAAGCTTGTTGACTTGTCCAATTTATTAACCCTGAGTTTTCATTTTATGAAACATTCTTTATAAATCCACAAAGGCATCTCTAAACATACAGTAGATTAGTGAATATCTACTGCAGTATACTACTGATTTTTGAAATTGTTCATCACTTATTTAATATTCTTTAGGTTTCTCTATTTATGAAAATAAATACACTCAAAAGTAGAATGATTTGCTGCAGAAAGAAAGTGGGTCTGCTCCCTATTCTTTCCTCCTTTGACTTATCATTTGCTGGTGTCTTTATGATGTAGGTTTGTTGATAGAATTCCTCTGGATGACCTACAGCTTATGTGACCTACACATATATTATAAAACTCTCCATAAAACTGTCTTGAACTCTATAAACTCCATATTACTCATACGCTGAACATGCAAAGATGAATAGAACCATTATATAGGAAGGGTTTACTTTGGAGGTCAATGGAAATTACAAAAAAACAAAATGTAAAACTACAATGTATTTTAAATAGCAGTGTGTATACATCACAACATCAAAATATAAAAGTTAAATCATTAGAGATTATATAGAAAGGGTTCACTTTGGAGATCAATGGAAATTACAAAAAAAATGTAAATCTCCATTGTATTTTAAATAGCAGTGTGTATAATTAGCAACATCAAAATATAAAAGTTAAATCATTAGAGATTATATAGGAAGGGTTTACTTTGGAGGTCAATGGAAATTACAAAAAAACAAAATGTAAAACTCCATTGTATTTTAAATAGTAGTGTGTATAATTAGCAACATCAAAATATAAAAGTTAAATCATTAGAGATTATTTTTCTATTATTTATTACCCATTGCCATATATATCATCCTATGTACTGTATACTTGTACCTGTCTCTGAATTTACATCTAATTCACCACCCTTGCAGAATAGTGTGATTGTTTATGATGACTGGCAAAAGGAGGCATTGTTCTTTTGAAGACCACACTTATCTGCCTATAATTAGGACGGTCATTATTTATGACAAAGGGAAAGATTTTGTTTTTCAATTGCTTGAATCCTAAGTAAAAAAGCTTAAAATTGAAATTAACTTCCATGCAAGTTGTAATGTAAACCATTATATTACATTGATGTAATATAATGTAATATAAACAATTGTGTTTTAAATAACTGTTGTTTTAAACTAACACGATGCATCTTGTGGAATGACTAATAAAAGATATATCCCTAGCTGCTAACCCACATCAATGCCATGGAAAATCAATAGCATTAGAAACTTCCAGTGAAAACAGACATGATTTTGGTCTAGCCAGTGCAATAGCCAATGCTTTCTATATAACATTGCTGTAGAGATTTGCAGTTTTAAAGCCATGTTTACTAAGGGCTTCCTGCAACTGATTATTTAAGAGTTCACCTGTCAAAAAAGACAAACGTATAGTTTGTGGACCTATAAAAATATAATTATTTGTGCAATTTAGACTACAAGTATCACTCTATGTGTAATTCTAGGTAATTAATTTAAGTAATATATATATCAATTCATTTCAATGTTCAGAATTTATTTGTTAAAACAATATTGCTTTGTCATTTTTTCATCTGTTTTTTCCACAACAGAATCATTTTTTAAAAAATATGAAGTATCTTTCACATACACAAAACAATAATTTTTTTTCTGGGATACGTATATAAGTGCATAAACTTAGTCCATTCACTTGCATTGCCTATGTTAGTGCTGAAATTAAGCAATAGCTGCCGGCTGCATAGCAACATAAGTCAGAATATAATGCATGTCATAAATACTGTGATTATATGACAATGAAAACCCATAAATAGTTGAAAGAAAGAAATGTGCAAGAATAAGACAAATAATAAAGCCATAAATGGAGAACACAAAGATGTTCTAAAACAAGAACACGTGAGCGAACACACAGAGATGATTAACTTTACAGTGTTTTCCAGAAATATCAAGTTTCATATGTCTGGGCTATTACTAATGAAAAAAGATAGTGAATAATGGTTGAACCTTGACTACAGGCAAAGGGAGGGGAGAAATCCTTCTAAGTTAAGAACTTACCTTTATTAGGTGTTGAGGAGTGACTGAAATATTCAAATAAAATGTAATGTGCTAGTATATTCCAAAATATTTATTGAAAAGGCATCACACTGTAGATTTTAAAAACTGTTTCCTGAATATGGACAGGGTCACAAACATAGACAAAATGCATTATTTTCACCAGAAAGTCTTACTGTGTTAGGAAAGCTAATATATTCAGTGACAGTAATATAAGACAGATGACAAGAAATCCCAGAAGAGAATCACACAGATACTTCGATGGAATAAACAGAAAACGCACCTTGAAGAAGGTTTACTTAAGATACACGTTTGAAGATTTTGAAAGTCCTAGATTAGAAGTAGAGAGTGGGTACATTCCAGATTCACTTAATATATGCATATATTCACTTAATACATGCATATTCACTTAATATATGCATATTAATATATGCATATAAGCTAAGTTACTGTGTGGGTTGGTGGGTCTAGGCAGAGCAATCAATTGTCAGACATACAAACAACCTAAAAAAAATGTCAAAAGGCAAATCTTAGTTTCTACAATAGAGATTGATTTGCAGGATTAATTGGAGAAGTTCTATATCTTGTGTCATCTGGGATAATGGTTGGTAATTATTTACATCTACACTTTAGCAGAATTCAGCCTTCTCTGTCCTCTTCTCTAATGAGAGTCTGGTGATCTCTCATTTGCTTTATTGAAGGGGCTGAGTTTTGGGGAAGGGCTATGATCATTTGAATTATAAACTAAATGTCTACCAAAGTTAGTTTAGCTTTAGCCGAGGAATACTTAAGTACTGGCTGAAGGCTAAAGGCAAGATGGGAGTTGGACAGATCAGATCTCCTTCACTGCTACAATTTTCTTGCTGATATAATTTTTGCAAAGGCAGTGTCAAGTCTAAGCCTTCAGAGATCTGGCATGTTTTCCCTCATCTGTCTTTATGCTTCTGCCGTTCTCATCCCCATCATAATATGCCCAGACAAGCCTGATGGAAGAACAGGGCCAAGCAGACCACAGCCTCAGTCAGCCTCAGTCACTTGCTGCCATCACCACCAGTCCAGTGACCATCTGAAGAACTGCCTGACCAATCCCAGGCTGACCCAGATTCAGGACCAATATATGCCAATGATTTTACACTACTGAGATTTTCTTTCTTTTTCTTTTTTTTAGTGAGGAAAGCATAGATTTATTCAAAAAACAGCTTGAGACAAATAAGCAATTATCTAGACGAATAAAATTGTATCTTACACCTTACAAAAGGAAAAATTTCTAGTGAAAAAATGTTTGTTTTTTTTAATTGCATTTTAGCTTTTGGGGTACATGTGCAGAACATGCAAGATAGTTGCATAGGTACACACATGGCAGTGTGCTTTGCTGCCTTCTGCTGCCTTGTGTGACAATAGATAACTGAAAATGAAGTAATTATGTCAAGTTTCAGATGGTGATAATTGCCAGATAGAAAAATAAAACAACAGGGACAGAGAATGGCAAGGGCATGGGAAAGTTGTATTTAACACAAAGTGATCAGAAGAGCCTCGTAGGGGATGTGACATTTGAGTAGAAATATGAAGAAAGGGAGAATTCAGATGAAAATGGCTTTAAAATTTCCTTCAGCCTGACTAAACATTAGAAAGGTTTCTTCCTGCCCCTAAGCCCCTGACCTTCCTTTTCATAGATCATTTGCTTTAGAAAATTGTAAATTCTTTCCTTACTGCTTTGAGACACAACTCCTTTTAAAAGCTTCTTGCCAACCAGTTTTGCAATGTGGAAGTGACTGTCTTTGTCAAGGATCTGGGAGTTATTCCTTTGAAAAATGATTGTCAAGGAAGACAGTGCCAGTTTCTCCCAATTTCTGTGGGAGGGTAGAAACCTAACTTTGCTCCAAGTTATGAAACTATCTCCTACCTTGAAGATAAGAGATCATTTACTTTAAAAGATTCTACCTGACTGGGGTGCGGTGGCTCAAGCCTGTAATCCCAGCACTTTGGGAGGCCGAGGCGGGTGGATCAGGAGATCAAGATATTGAGACCATCCTGGTCAACGTGGTGAAACCCCATCTCTACTAAAGATACAAAAAAAATTAGCTGGGCATGGTGGCGCGTGCCTGTAATCCCAGCTACTCGGGAGGCTGAGCCAGGAGAATTGCCTGAACCCAGGAGGCGGAGGTTGTGGTGAGCCAAGATCGCGCCATTGCACTCCAGCCTGGGTAACAACAGTGAAACTCCGTCTCAAAAAAAAAAAAAAAAAAAAAAAAAAATTAAAGTGCACTGTGTGATTCTTAGTGTTGGGGACATGGGATCAGGGAATAAATGTATCTTTCACTGAAAGTTAGATATCTGTAATAAAAGCCTTAATATTAAAAAATACATAATCAAGTGCAGGCAAAACATGTAAGCAGTATAGTGTTAGAGCTGTTGTATTGCTCTCTGAGACAAATTCTCTTTCACAGAACTTTAAGTGTCTCTTTCTCTGTCTCTCACTCTGTGTGTGTACACATATAAGTACATACACTATCTATAATGTATATAGTGTGTATAAATACATATGTCTTCATAAGTTTATAACAACACCAAATATTAATATGGTTTCCCCCGTGTCCCCACCCAAATCTCATTTCCTATGTGATTTGAGAGGATCCCAGTGGGAGGTAATTGAATCATGGGAGCACGGTTTTCCCATGCTGTTCTCATGACAGTGAAGAGGTCTCACAAGAGCTGATGGTTTTAAAAAGAGGAGTCCTCCTGCACAAATTTTCTTTCTTTGCCTGCTGCCATCCATGTAATATGTGACTTGCTCTTCCTCGCCTTCTGCCATGATTGTGAGGCTTCCTCAGCCACATGGGACTGTTAAGTCCAATTAAACCTCATTCTTTTGTCAACTGCCCAGTCTTGAGTATGTCTTTTCAGCGACATGAAAATTGACTAATACAGTAAATTGGGATCAGGATTGGTGTTCTGCTGAAAAGCTACCCAGAATGTGAGAGTGACTTTAGAATTGGATAACAGGCAGAAGTTGGAACAGATTGGAAGGCTCAGAAGAAGACAGAAAAATGTAAGAAGGCTTGGAACTTCCTGGAGAGTAGTACAATGTCTTTGACAAAAATGCTAATAGTGATACGAACAATAAGGTCCAGGCTGAGGGGGTCTCAGATGGAGAGGAGGACCTTGTTTGGAACTGAAGCAAAGGTGACTCTTGTTAGAAAAGAGACTGGAGGCCTTTTGCCCCTGTTCTAGAGATTTTTGGAACATTGCAGAGCTTTGAATTTGAGACAGATGATTTAGGGTATCTGGCAGAAGAAATTTCTAAACAGCAAAGCATTCAAGAGGTGTCTTGGGTGCTGTTAAAGGCATTCATTTTTATAAGGGAGGCATAAAAGTTTGAAAAATTTGCAGCTTGACAATGTGATGAAAAAGAAAATTCCACTTTCTGAAGAGAAATTCAAGGTGGCTTAAGAAATTTTCATAAGTAAGGAGGAACTGAATGTTAATCCCCAAGACAACGGGAAACATGTCTCCAGGGCATGTAAAAGGTCTTTATGGCAACCCCTCCCAACACAGGCCCAGAGGCCTAAGAGGAAAACGTGGTTTTATTGGCTGGGCCCAGGATCCCCATGCTATATGCAGCCTACGGACTTGGTGCCCTGTGTCCCAGCCACTCCAGCTATGGCTGAAAGGGGCCAATATGGAGCTTAGGCAGTGGCTTCAAAGGTGAAAGCCTCAAGCCTTAGCAGCTTCCACTTGATGTTGAGCATACCTATACACAGAAATCAAGAACTGAAGTTTGGGACTTCACCTACATTTGAGAAGTGTGAAAATGCCTGAATGTCCAGGCAGAAATTTGCTTCAGAAGCAGGGTTCTCATGAAGAAGCTCTGCTAGGACAGTGTAGAAGGGAAATGTGGGATTGGAGCCCCCCACACAGGGTCCTTACTGGGGCACTACCTAGTGGAATTGTGAGAAAAAGGCCACCATCCTTCAGATCCTAGAACGGTAAATCCACTGGCTGCTTGCAGCATGTGCCTGGAAAAGCTGCAGGCACTCAACACCAGTCCATGACAGCAGCCATGAGGGGGGTTGTATCCCACAAACCCTCAGGGACAGAGCTGCCCAAGGCTATGGGAACCCACCTCTTGCATCAGTGTGACCTGGATTTGAGACATGAAGTCAAAGGAGATCATTTCGAAATTTTAATATCTGACTGCCCTGCTGGATTTTGGACTTACCCGGGGCCTGTATCCCCTTTGTTTTGGCCAATTTCTCCCATTTAGAATGTGTGTATTTACTCAATGCCTGTACTTCCATTGTATCTAGGAAGTAACTATCCTGCTTTTGATTTTACAGGCTCAGAGGTGGAAGGGACTTGCCTTGTCTCAGATAATACTTTGGACTGTGGACTTTTGAGTTAATGCTGAAGTGAGTTAAGACTTTGGGGGACTGTTGGGAAGGCATGATTGCTTCTGAATTGTTAGGACATAAGATTTGACAGGGACCAGGGGCCAAATGATATGGTTTGGCTGTGTGCCCACCCACATCTCATCTTGAATTCCCATGTGTTTCTGGAGAGACCCAGTGGGGGTAACTGAATCATTGGGCCAAGTGTTTCCCTTGCTGTTCTTGTGATAATGAATAAATCTCACAAGATCTGATGGTTTTTAAAAGAGCAGTTCCCTGCCCAAGCTCTCTCTCTTTGCCTGCTGCCATCCATGTAAGATGTGACTTATTCTTCCTTGCCTTCCACTGTGATTGTGAGGCTTCCTAAGTCACATGGGCTGTAAGTCCAATTAATACTCCTTTGTAAATTTTCCAGTCTCCGGTATGTCTTTATCAGCAGTGTGAAACAAATCAATCATACGAATATGTAAGTGCGTGTGTGTATGTGTGTGTATATACCTATGCACGTATGTGCATGTATATACCCACTTACATATTTATTATATAATATAAGTATGTGAAGGCATCTATTGAGACACCATCTGAGTAAAATTTAAACCAGTTTCATCTCTTCATAGGTAAGTGAACTTTAGGTCTGGTACAAAGACTGATAAGGAGATTATTCTGAAGGAAAGAAAAAGATGCTGAAATGATTAGAATATGAGGTGCTCTATAATAAAAGACTGAAAAGGAGTAACAGGACTTATTTTGGGTGTGAGAGTATCAGAATTTGGAGCAGTTGAGAGAGTGTCGAGAGTTAGAAAAAAGCATGCTCTATATGACGGTGTTGCACTTTTTTCTATCAAAAACAAAATTAAAAATAACTTTCAATGTAGTCGTTAGGCTGGTCAACATATTTACCCCATTTCTACCTTTAAGTAGTCTATTTTGGGAAATTACTAATACTACTGTGCAAAATATTTGCTGGATTTCTTCTTTATTTCATAATTACCAATTGGTTTTCTTTCATAATAGAATGTCTTTGTTATATATATACACACACACATATATATACATACATATATATATACACACATATATATACATACATATATATACACACACATATATATACACATACATATATATACACACATATATACATACATATATACACACATATATATACATACATATATATACACACACATATATATACACACACATACATATACACATACATATATATACACACATATATACATACATATATACACACATATATACATACATATATAGACACACATATATATACATACATATATAGACACACATATATATACATACATATATATATACACACATATATACATACATATATATACACAAATATATATACATACACACACACACACACACACACACACACACACACACATATATATTTATTTTTTTAGACGAAGTTTTGCTCTTGTTACCCAGGCTAGAGTGCAATGGTGCTCACCACAACCTCCGCCTCCTGGGTTCAGGCAATTCTCCTGCCTCAGCCTCCTGAGTAGCTGGGATTACAGGCACGCACCACCATGCCCAGCTAACTTTTGTATTTTTAGTAGAGACGGGGTTTCACCATGTTGACCAGGATGGTCTCGATCGCTTGACCTCGTGATCCACCCGCCTCAGCCTCCCAAAGTGCTGGGATTACAGGCTTTTAATAAACATTGGTTAACATTTCTCCCATCTCAAGGTTACAGATGCCTTTTAATGACATAAACAGCTATTTAATATTGTAGAATAATGAGCTGATCTAGATTCAGTTTAGGCCTCACCTAATGCTCATACACTTATCTTACTTATGGAGTTACAGCAACTCTTGTTAAAGAAACCAAGGATCTCCAGCCACAGTATGTGCTGTGATGGGAAAGGCCGCAGAAGAACCCCTTGAAACCTCTGCTTTTAGATATATTTGACTGCCCTGACGTATCTGTCCCCTACCCCTAGGAGTATTGGCTCTTAAAGACTTCTCCTGACTGTTTGCCCCAGTTGACATAGACCCCTGCACCTGTGAGCATATAATGTAATTTCCTTACCTCAAGAGGCAGAGGGCAGCTGTGTCGTGCTTATAAATTAAAGCCTTCTCCTTTTGGATCAGACTAAGTCTAACTCTATTACTTCCCATGTGTTTCTCCTCTCATATTCTGTTCTATTCAATAACTTAGAGGTCTATACTGAAGACCACTCCTTCAGGTGATCTCCTATACCAGAACACTTATCTCAGACCCTGTTTCAGGGAACTGTACCTAAAATGATGATTTTTCATTGCTTGTGGAGACAACACAAGTCTCACCTGCAGTGGGAGCCTCTGTGTTCTTACTCTAAGACTTCTTTACTGCCGTTAGTGCACAAAATAATCTCAGACCGACTTCTCACATATTTGTAAAAGACCTCGGAGGTAAAATGTGTTGGAATTAATTATTTGGGTCCACTTTCACTAGTGGGAGAGAGGATGCTTTAGGTGGACTATTCTTTTTTTTTTTTTTTTTTTTTTTGAGACTGAGTTTTGCTCTTGTTACCCAGGCTGGAGTGCAATGGCGCGATCTCGGCTCACGGCAACCTCCGCCTCCTGGGTTCCGGCAATTCTCCTCCCTCAGCCTCCCGAGTAGCTGGGATTACAGGCACGAGCCACCATGCCCAGCTAATTTTTTGTATTTTTAGTAGAGACGGGGTTTCACCATGTTGACCAGGATGGTCTCGATCTCTTGACCTCGTGATCCACCCGCCTCGGCCTCCCAAAGTTCTGGGATTACAGGCTTGAGCCACCGCGCCCGGCCTAGGTGGAATATTCTTGCTTCTCTCTTCCTCTCTGTCCTTTGCCCATGGACTCTTTGAAGACAAATTCTTCATTCTGCTCCTCTACACTTGAAATTAATGCAAGATCAAGCAGTCTGCGTTTCAAAAGGTAGATCTTAGTAATATATCTGCTTATACTTGTTTTTTTCTATCATGTACTCATTTAGTCTCTCTCTTTCTCACTCTTCACCCAGAGATGGTAAACTACATTATGAGAAAATTATTTTTGATAACTTTTGTGAGTATAAAAATCATATTTTTTTCACAATGATTGTTGTTCTACAGGTTATAAGAACGTAGAAGAAACGTTGAAAGAACAAAATTCTGAGGAAAAGAATTTAAGAATGAGGAGCAAATTGAAGGAAACCAAGTCAGTAAAGAAAATAACACTAACAGAGAAAAGACATGTATGTATCCTGTAAAAGAAAAGAAAGCTAAATCTGTTGTAGTTCTCATAGATGGAAACAGAACTGGCATTAACAAGGATTCAGACACACTTAAAAGTGAATAAGGACACTTGGCTCAACAGGACTGCTTTTGCATGAGAGATGAATAATCTTTTATGTAACAACCCATTTTTATTGAATGGAAGATTAAAGTATATTCAAGCATTATCCAAAGTCAATGCCTTAATATAGAAGGTATGCTGCCATTCCGAGCATGGCACAGTATCTGTATCTCAAATCAAAAAATTATCTGAGTCTTAGGAAGACTCAAAGTAAAAATAAAATAGTTATTTTCTGGCGGGCATTGTTTAGGAGTACAATACTGAATTTCTTTGTAGCTTATTCAAATGCAGCACAATTGGTAATTAATATGTACTTTCTGTATTGAGGGTAACAATTGCAGGAAGTGGAGAGAGAAAAATGGTGAACTTAAAGGCTTACATCATAGGCTAGAGGTTCAGGGAAACGAGATTATACACGTTTAAATTAGCTTTAAGTGGGGAAAGGATTGCAACCATTTAAATAGGCAGAGCTAATAACCTCTGATAATATTAATAGCATCTCTCATTGCTAAAGGAATATTTTAAAATTTTATTCTATTTGTTTTGTTGTTGTTGTATTCTTTTCTGTAGAAAGCATCTATTGTTTAGGGCGATCTGTGCAATAAGAAATTTTGGGCCACAGGAGAGGCTCGAGGTGTCCACTAAGAAACAGGAAACAGTAGTGAAACAGACAGGAGACGAGTGACAGAAAATGATGGATATCGTGCCAAATGCAGTAAGATTGTTTATGAATGTCATGAGACAATTGCAAGAATTCCTGTGAAAGAAAAAAGAACTTTGCATATCATGAACAGAAACAGTAAAACAGATAAGGAGTGGAAGAGTCATGGTAAGAAGAAAAGCTGTCAGCATTGTCCCAGCAATGACATTTTATCTGGCTAATTTGAATTATTTCTGTCTAATTTCTGAACACTTTTTCTTTTGTTTTGCCAAAAGAAGATGACTGGATTGTTGAGAACTTAACTCATGCTGTCATCAGGGCGGCACGCTCAGAAATATGAACAGCTACATTGCTGTAATCAGAGGTAACAAACCTGAATAAAGCAGGCATGGGAACACAGGCAACCAGAGTCAGGACTGCTCACGGCAGAATTCCTCACACGCAGCTGCAGGGGTTGGAAAAGAGACGCTGTTTAGGCTGATGAGGTAAAACAGAATAAAGCAAAGTCACTCAGCAGAGAGGGTCCTAAACGCTCAGCTGTATCTACCGCTGCCTCTTTTCCCACCTGGTCTTCAGTTGCAGGTTAATTTCTCTGTATGCAATCTGTTTGCTTCCCTATGGAGCCCCTAACATTTTCTGAGCTCAAACCAAGCTACTATCGATTATTTGTTTTAAGTTCCCTTAACTGATAAAATTTGATTTTCTTCTGCTGGTGAGCCCTGAGCTGAAATTAGCTGTATTTGTCAAACCCCAAAGTTCACATAAGTTACCAGCATCAGACTATGTCATCAAAGTCCATTTTAACTATCAAACAGCTAGACATGGCTTGAAACTATACATGTACAAAAAACGTAGTTCACGTAAAAAAGTTCAATAGGCAAGGAGAGTGTTGGAGTTTTAAAATAAATGAAGCACTTTTCTTTCTCCATCAGAGTTGGAACAAATGAAGAAGGATGATATGGGAGATGAACAGATGGCTTTATTGCTATTAATGCTAATGGAGAAACATGGCCTTAATTTTGTCCAAATGTGCAAATACTCATACTTGGTCTCTGAATAGAAAAAACTTACTATCCTCATCACTGGCGGAACTGGACAAACTGCTTTTCTCATGGACGTCCAAGATGGTACCACATAGTTCATTCTTACTCTGTGTGGAGAATATAACAAAAACAATGACAATGACAATAATAAAATCTCACAATGTCCCTCTAAAGCGTAAAGTAAACATGTTGTGGTCATTTCTGTTACAAGATAGAAAAGTAGAGTGAAAAGACTTTTTTTTTCTAAAGTAGAAACGTCCTCCACTCTCTGAGGTATTTGAAGAAGGAACATCTCTGATTTCCTCTCATTCCCCAATGGGCCTCCCTTAAGCAGGTCTCCATGCAGAGTCTATGGCACAGATGGTATCATGCAGCAGGTGCAGGGCAAGAGAAGGGATGTCTAAACACAGGAACTCTTCCAGCAAACCCCTCTCCCATCCTCTTGGTAGTTATAGAACAGTTATTCAGGCAAAGCCGTTGAACAAGAGTCACCTTCTTATGGCCATGGGACCTGCTTCCTTGTGAGATATTTATGACACAAACTTATCAGCATAACCCCTCTCCTACACGCCTTGCTAGCCTTCCATTAGCATTTGCTTCTACTGCTCAGAGAAGACCAGATTTCTTATCCCCTGAAGTAAAATGAAAGTGCGTTTTGCTGATTTTTTAGAAAGCTCTTTCACATTGAGTTATCTGAATTGCTGAGCTATGACACAGTCTGAATCTTGTGTTCTAACCCAAAGCTCATGTTGAAATGTAATTCCCAATGGCGGAGGTGTGGCTAGGTGGGCGGTGGTTGAGTCATGGGACCAGTTTCTCCTGATTTAACACCACTTTCCCCTTGGTGGTGTTTCCAGGATACTGAGTTCTCTTTACGTCTGGTTGTTAAAATTGGGTGACACCTCCCCTCTCTCTTCCTTCCTCCTGTTCCAGCCATGTAAGTTGAGCTTGCTTCCCCTAACCTTTCACCAGGATTCTAAGCTTCCTGAGGCCACCCCGGAAGCAGAAGTGGCTAAACTTTCTGTACAACCTATGGAACTGAGAGGGGAGACCCCCTCCCCATCTCCCTCCTCACAGGCCTTCACCTCCTCCCTTTGGATGAGAAGAAGGATAAAAAGAGATAAAATACCAAAGAGCTTGAATCTGTGGTCAGGCAGCTTGCTGACACCACTGACCAGGCCATAAAGAGGCCCAAGCGCTGGGAAGGTAACTCCCTTTCTGTTCCCAGTGCCTCTGCTACCTATAAGCCTTGAAAGAGTTGCAAACAGCCCGGTACTGGGTGACGTCCTCCACGTTTGCACAACCCAGGTCCCCTCCTGGAAATACTCTGCCAGACAATAATTTACTGCTTTTGTCCTGCTTCTGTAAGCCCCCTCCCCTGCCTGTTCCCACTCACACTGCATGTAAAATAGCAAATCAATAAAGCCAAAGGTTGTGAGGCCAAACGTCCAGCCAATGGACAATAGCACGGTCTCATCTCTGCTCCCCCCTTAGAGTTGTAAGCCCTTAGAAAGGAAAGGATCCTGCTTCTTGGAGAGCTCTGTGGACAAGGCCTTAGCCGCCCGCAGCTCCCAGCTGAATAAAAAGCTGCCTCCTTTCTCAGTTCGGTGTTGAAGAGGTTTGTTCCGCACTGTTCCTGCTGCAGAACCATGAGCCAGTTAAACGTCTTTGCTCCGTTTCAGGTATTTCCATAAAGCAGTGTGAGAACAGACTAATACATCTTCCTCAGGATTTAAAGCCTTTATTTAATTTCTTTTTTTTCTTTTTTTTTTTTTAAAAAGGAGAGAAGGAAAGAAAGAAAGAAAAAGGAGTGAAGGAGAGGAAGAAACAGGAAGAAAAAGAGGGAGAGGGAATGGGAATGTTGCTTTATTCTAAAAATGGGTATTGAAAACCTCTTTTATGCCAATAATTGTGCTTAATAATGGCCAATCAATATTTCATTTAAACCTATGAGTAGGTGTGATGTGGTATTGACAAGAATGTATATTTTGTGTATTTAAAGTGGACGGCTCTATAAATGCTTATTAAGTTTACTTGTTCTGGATCTGAGTTCAAGTCTCCTGGATATTCTTATTAATGTTCTGTCTCATTGATCTATCTAATATTGATGTTGAATTTCTTTATTCATGCTAAAAATTTAACGACAGATGCCACCTTGATTTTCTAGATAACGCTCTTAAATCCCAATAGATATATTTCTACAAAAATCACTATAGTCTATTTTTTCTAACATTACTCTCTACGCTGATTAATACTTTAAAACATTTTTATTTTCAAATTTATGGAGCTTTTGGACACAGATATGACTAAGATAATATGAATGATATTTTGTAAGGCTAATTTTTCTACACCCAGGTATAGACAGTATACTCTACTTTTGATAATTTAACTTAATTAATGTATTGAGTGATCATTTCACCTGAGGAAAAAAATTAATCAGCTCCAGACAAATTCAGTCATGTTGCTGCTTTCATGAGTATTTCTGTAATACACGTCAATTGAGATTTTTCCTCTCTCTGTTCTACTGTCTTAGTGTGGCATCTCCCTTCCAGAAAATTACATAATTAGCATATCTAAAGAGATAAATGGTCTACAACCACCTTTGCTTCAAAGTTAGTAACTTATAGATGAAAACTTATGTCTGGTTTTTGACTGTGGAGACTAATTCAGTATCACCTTTGTGAGACAGATGTGGTCCTACCATAGTCTCCTGTCTTCAGCCCTTGTACCCTCCTTTACGTATGTATAATTATGTCTGATGTCATATGACTTTCAACGTAAGGATCTAGGAATTATTTTACCTGATACCTACAAGTTATGTTAAAATTTCCCTTTTTTGTGTTATAATTTATATTATCTTTAATTTCAAATTCCGTGCTTATTTCTAGGAGATGAAAATAAAATTAGCTTTTTTGTATTATCATTGTTTTCTGCAACCCCCTTTAAGTTTCTTGTTAAATCTAAAATACTTTTAATATTCCTGTTGCTATTTGCTATGTCGGTGATTATGTAATCTGCTAATAGAAACCATGAGACATTTCTTTTCCAATGTTTATTTAATTTTATATTAAAAAATTATTACGTCATGGAGTCCTAGGAAGAACTTTCCTTGTGTCCCTCTGAAAATTTGCTGAAAAATCAACTTGTAGAGAACGTAGGTAACTAGGAGAAAGGCATTCAAATATATTTAATATACACATATATAGGAGCCTTCAGGACGAAGACTCAAAGATAGAGGGAAATTGCCTATTCTTATGCCTAGATTCCATAAAATATGGGCAGCCATGTAGAAATATGATTGGACACACAGGTTATGATCCAATGCTAATGGGCTGAGTGGAGAAACCCATCAAGGCCTGATTCTTCTTGGCCTCTGTAAGCAAGTATTTCTTCCTTCTGGGTATAGGGCAAGATCCTTTGTGGAATGGGAGTCTTATGACCTATAATCAAACAAAGTAGGTCAAATACTTTCTTTACTTTTAATTTTTACTCAGAGAGGGTGGTGGGAATGTTAAAGTAATATTTTTAGGTCTTTTGGCTGTTTTTGGACAAAAAGGAGTTCTGCTTTCTATGACCTGCCTTAGGGAAGAGAGAGATTCTAGTTTCTATGGCTAGCTTTAATAAACAATGGGACTAAAAAAAGAAAGGCAGGAGAAGGTCAAATACTTTTGCTTCTGAGGCTGCTTCTGAGGCCTTCATGTTGCAGTTTTTTTTCTGAGCCCCATCATAGAGACATCAGATAATTTTACAAAATTAATCTTACTTTATTGTATTTAACTTACTGATTTATTTTCCAGTCATTTTCTTTATTTTTAAAAAGCTTCACTGAGGTATAATTGATATTAAAAACTGTGCATATTTTATGCAAAACAATTTGATAAGTTTGTACATACTCATTTCCCTCCCTCCCTTACTCCCCTCCTCCCTCCCTCCGTCCCTTTCTTCCTCCCTCCCTCCCTCCCTCCCTCCCTTCCTTCCTTCCTTCCTTCTTTCCTCCCTTTCTTTCTCTCTTTGTATTTGTTTTGTTTTTGTTTTTGGCTTACTGCGCTGGCTAGGATTTCAGTAATGTTTCACAGGAGTCTTAAGGGAAAAACATTTTTACCTTTTACCACATGAGAGAGAAAAAGAATTCAACATATAACTATTATTATTATTGTTTTCTTTTATTTTGTTGTAAGTAGATGATTCATTTTATTCTTCATCAATGAGAAAACTATCATTTTTCTTAAGTTTTTATCATAACAGTTAATCTACTTCTGAATGTTGGAAATGCCTTGATTCATCCACTGTGGTGATATTGCTTTCACATATTTCTGAATTCTATGTGCTAATATTCTGTTGATGCTATTTTTGCGTATCTTAATGAAGGATGTTTGTCTGTAATATTTGTTTCTGTTAATGTTTCTGTCCTATTTTTCAATCAGTTTAAGGCTTTTACTCCATGAAAGACAAGGACCTGGGCTAATTTAATACCTTTCAGCAGTTATTACTCTTCTCCTCCTGGAGTACATTCCCAGGGCTCCTGACTAATGAAGTTTATGAGTAAGAGCCTGCAAATGTGGAAACATTTCCCTTGTATTTCTGATCTCTAGGACTTCTATATTCTCTTATTACCCTAAATTTTGGCTTCACCAATTATTTCTTCCTTCTAGCAACTTATAGTCTGCCCTTGGATTTCGTACAGTGATTTTTCTTGAGACTTTAATTTTTGATGCTTTAAAAAAAAAGCTGTGAATTTTTAGTTTGTCCAGTTTTTAATTTTAATTTAATTTTATTTTACATATATTTTTCAACTTTTATTTAAGATACAGGGGAAACATGTATTTAATCATGTACCTGAGTCACATTTGTTTTTATCCAATGCACTGTTCACAGGCGTGGAGGTTGTTTACATGTCTTTGTTATTGTGATTACTGTGGTAATGGACATCTAAGTGCATACATCTTTTTGGTATATGAGGATATACTCATATTTGAGGATATACTCAGGGGATTGCTGGGTCAAAGAGTAATTCTCTGTTTTTGCTCTATTTTCAGATTTTTGATGAATCTCCAGACTGCTTTCCACAGTAGCTGAACCAATTTACACTTCCACCAACAGAGTATAAGTGTTCCCTTTTCTCCACAGCCTCGCCAACCTCGTTTCTATTTTTGACTTTATAGTAATAGCCATTCTGAGTAATCTGAGGCAGTATCTCACTGTGGCTTTGCTTGCATTTTTCTGTCAATTAGTGATGCTGAGCATTTTTTTCATGTTTGTTGGCTGCTTGTATGTCTTTGTTTAAGAAGTGCCTGTTTATGTCCTTTGCCCATTTTTAATGTATTTACTTTTTTCGTCTTGATTTGTTTATATTGCTTACAGTTTCTAAACATTAGGCTGTTGTTGGATGTGGAGATAGTGATGTGAACCTTCTCTCACTCAGTAGGTTGTCTGTCTACTCTGTTGATCATTTCTTTTGCTGTGCAGAAGCCCTTTAATTAAGTTCTACATGTCAATTTTTGGTTTTGTTGCAATTGCTTTTGGGACTTGACCAGAAATTCTTGGGCAAGGCCAATTCTGATAAGGGTATTTTGGTCATTTTCTTCTAGAATTTTTACAGATTGAGGACTCACATTTAAATTTTGAAACCATCTTTAATTAACTTTTGCATATAGTGAAGGATAATGCTCTGGCTTCATTCTTCTGCATATGGCTGGCCAGTTATCCCAGCACCACTTATTAAACAGAGAGCACTTTTGCGGTGCTTGTTTTCGTCAGCCTTGTCAAACATCAGATGGTTGCAATTGTGCAGCTTTAGTCATTAGTTTCCTATTCTGTTCCATTGGTCTATGTGTTACTAGTACCAGGATATTTTGGTTTCTTTAGCGTTAGAGTATAGTTTGAAGCTGAGGAGTGTGATGCCCATAGATTTTTTTTTTTTTTTTTTTTTTTGCTTAGGATTGCTTTGGCTATTTGGGCTATTTTTATTTTTTTGTTCCATATGAACTTTAGAAGAGTTTTTTTCATAATTCTTTGAAGAATAACGTTTGTAGCTTGAATAGCAGTGAATCTGTCCATTGTTTTGAGCAATATGGCTATTTTAAAATATTGATTCTTCCATTGCATAAGTACGGGAAGTTTTTCCTTTATTTGTGTCATCTCTGATTTCTCTCAGCAATGCTTTTTTAGCTCTCCTTGTGGAGATCTTTCACCTCCTTGTGAGGAAATGTATTCTGTCCTCAGGGCCACAAGGAGTGTTGTTTCAAAGGCAAGAACTTCCCAGCGACATCCCCGACCTGCCTTCTTCCATGACTCCATCCATGAGCTTAGAGGTCCTTAATTTTCATGCACACAGGATGATAGACTGCCCAGCCGAGCTTTCTTTGTCTAGAAAGCCCTCAAAAACTATGGGAGGACTCTGGGCCAAACAACAAATCAAAAGTCAGAAATCAAAGATCAATCACTCCAGGGGAGGTTTAAAGGAAATCCTTTCACAGTTCAGAAAAGGAGGATAGGGCGGGAATAACTCCTAGGTTAAAAGTCCTCTTCTCTCACATCTGGGCAGACTCCATTTCTGGATCCCCTCTCACGACAGTGTGAGAGCTCGCGCTCTCTCTCTCTCTCTCTCTCTCTCTCTCTCTCTCTCTCTCTCTCTCTCTCTCCATATATATATATATATTTCTTTTTCTCTGCCGAAATAAATCACTTTCAGCAATACTCTTCGGGGTCCAATATTTAAACCAGCTCACTGCTCCCGGTGGGGTCCTCTCCCCCATTCTTGGGTGATTGAGGCACCAAGGGCCTTGAAGGACACATCCAATCAGGGATCAACCTGAGCCCATCATCCGCAATTCGGCCACATTTGGTTAGCTGTATTCCTAGGAATTTCCTTTTCCTTGTGGCTATTGTAAATCGGAATGTGCTTTCAATGTAACTCTCAGCTTATATATTATCAGTGTATAGAAATGCTGCTGATATTTGTACCTTGATTTTGCATCCTGAAACTTTACTAAAATTGTTCATCAGTTCTAGCAGTCTTTTGGCAGAGTCTTTAGGCTTTTCTAGGTTTAGTATCATGTCTTCAGTGAAGATAGGTAGTTTGACTTCTTTTAGTTATTTGTCATGCCTGATTGTTCTGGATATGACTTACAGGACTATGTTGAATAGAAGCGGTGACTGTGAGTATCCTTGTCTTGTTCCAGTTCTCAAGGGGCATGATTCCAGCTTTTGCACATTCAGTATGATGTTGGCGGTGGGTTTGTCACAGATGCCTCTTATTATTTTGATGTTCAGTTTGTTGAGGGTTATGATAATGAAGAAATGTTAAATTTTATTGAAAGCTTTTTCTGCATCTATTGAGATGATCCTATGGTTTTAGCTTTTAATTCTGTTTATGTGGTGAATTACATTTATTGATTTGTGTATGGTGAACCAGCCTTGTATCCCAGGAATAAAGGCATTTGATGTTGTAATTTTGACTTTTGATATGCTGCTTGATGGTCCAGCTCTTTTACTGTTGTTGTCTAAAGTTACACTTGAGAGCTAAAGTTATACTCATTTTTATCTTTTTAAAATTCTGACTCTAAAGAGAAGTTTTTCAGTGATACCTGGTCAATTTTCTTAGTTCTTGGCATACACCCCATTGTTTAGAAAGACTATTAAAACATGGAGGTTCTAGAATGTGAGGGGATCATCTCCTTCCTTCTAGCTTGGATTTCAGATGAGCTAAACAAATGGATATCCCCCACCTTCAACAATTGCGAAGTACCCCTCATAGTCACTACAACTAGGTGGTTTCTATTCTTAGACAACTTCTCGCCTTCTACTATATTCATGGCTCATGTTGAAACCTGCATGTGGCAGAATACCCAATTATTTTTTAAAAAAATTTTGGGAAGAAAATGGAAATGTAATTTGTTTTCTGATTGATAAAGATGTTGCAATCCTGGACAGCTGTTATCCACAATTTATCACTACTAATAAACTGTATTAAGGTTCTTCAGAAGAACAAAACCAATAAAATATATATATATATATATATATATATATATGCATATATGTTATATATATATATATATATGCATATATGTTATATATATGCATATATGTTATATGCATATATACATACATATGATATATACATATAGAATATATTTTCCATATATATATATGTGAGTTTATTAGGGAAGATTGGCACACAGGATTAGATGACAAAGTCCCAAAATAGGCTGAAGAAAGAGAGAAGCTAGTAGCATCTCAGTCCAAGTTAGAAAGCCTCAAAGCCAGGGAACCCAACAGTGCAGCCTTCAGTCTGTGGCCAGAGGCCCAACAGCCCCAGAAAGCTGATGCAAGTCACTGGGTCCAAAGGTCAAATAACCTGGAGTCTGATGTCCAAGGGCAGGAGAAGAGGAAGCAAGTGTCCAGCAAGGGGAGAAACAGAGAGTCGGAAATCCCAGCAAGTAAGCTTGTACCTCTTGTTTCACCCGGTATTTTCCAGTTGTGCTGGTAGCCAATTAGATGGTGTCCACTCACATTGACTGCAGGTCTTCCTCTCCTGGTCTGCTGACTGAAATGTCAGTGTCCTCTGGCAACACCCTCACAGACACACCCAGAAACAACATTCCACTCGCCATTTAGGCATCCCTCAGGCCAGACAAGTTTATACCTACTATTAACCATCAAAATAATCAAACCAAACATGGCATGGGAAGGATAAAGGGTCTTCCTACCATCTTTGAGTCTGTCAGTCCCACTCTATGAAACCAACCTGGAATGTGAGTTTAGCCAATCTTACATTTCATACAATTGTATCAAAATCCTACACATTGCATAAGTGATTGAAACAAGGCTTAGGTTTTAGAACTATCGTATTTGCCTTTCAAATGTTTACAGATGCATGTTAAAGAGAAACTGGAAAATAATGTTTTTGAGCTGCTGGCCATACGTTATTTCTAACAAACTAAATTTAAAGTAGATATGAAAATGAGTTTCTATACCATTATTCAGTTCTCTTTCTTTTTTCTTTTTTTTTTTTTTTGAGACGGAGTTTCGCTCTTGTTACCCAGGCTGGAGTGCAATGGCACGATCTCGGCTCACCGCAACCTCCGCCTCCTGGGTTCAGGCAATTCTCCTGCCTCAGCCTCCTGAGTAGCTGGGATTACAGGCACGCGCCACCATGCCCAGCTAATTTTTTGTATTTTTAGTAGAGATGGGGTTTCACCATGTTGACCAGGGTGGTCTCGATCTCTTGACCTCGTGATCCACCTGCCTCGGCCTCCCAAAGTGCTGGGATTACAGGCCTGAGCCACCCACGCCCGGCCCATTATTCAGTTTTCTTCATACCTTCTATTGTCTAAATGTCAGAAGTGAGATAAAATAGACTGTCCTTTCATTAGTATTTATTTCAGCTGAGGAGACATCTGACATTTTATTTGAAATTATAAAAATTATTTTTAAATCCCCAATGTTTCTCTATATATTTTTTAGATAAATTGAAAAGTATGAAAATATTTGAAGTGTAGATGTACTTTAAAATAATTGCACAGTATGGTAGTATGTGATTCAAAGATAAGTTTTTACTGTAAAGCACAGAGGAGAATTTCATAAAATTGTAAATAAATAGCATTTATCCGGGTTACATTTTGCAGATGCATTTAGTAATATTTTATACTTAGTGAAATTTGTAACAATATTTTCTA
Source organism: Saguinus oedipus (assembly GCA_031835075.1). NCBI lineage: Eukaryota > Metazoa > Chordata > Mammalia > Primates > Cebidae > Saguinus > Saguinus oedipus. The sequence goes on from CM063186.1 coordinate 2,618,160, forward strand.
TTATTTATTGCCCTATAGTCTTATAAAAACTATGTTTTTCTATTACAGAAACTATTTTTTTGTTTTTTGAGACGGAGTTTCTCTCTTCTTACCCAGGCTGGAGTGCAATGGCGCGATCTCAGCTCACCGCAACCTCCACCTCCTGGGTTCAGGCAATTGTCCTGCCTCAGCCTCCTGAGTAGCTGGGATTACAGGCATGCGCCACCACGCTCAGCTAATTTTTTGTATTTTTAGTAGAGACGGGGTTTCACCATGTTGACCAGGGTGGTCTCGATCTCTTGACCTCGTGATCCACCCACCTCGGCCTCCCAAAGTGCTGGGATTACAGGCTTGAACCACCGTGCCCAGCCTTACGGAAACATTTTTATTATGAGTGCCAGAAAAATAATGAATATTAAAGGTTTTTGTACCTATCTTGCTCTCAAGTTGAGATATTGACAATTTTTAAATGACATATCAATATAATTTGTAAATGAACTTTTAGTAAGGATGATGGATTCTAGTAATGTACCATAAAGAACAGGGCAACTGAACAATTAGATTAGTATGTAGATGGCAAAATATTCAAACTTTTGCCATGCTTCATGAAAGCCTATCATTCTGAAGTGAGTGAGTTGTTAATGTAAATTCAACTTCTAGGCAGACCTACATAAGGAACTGTTTCTTAGAATCACAGAATAGTGTAAAACATTTTAAATAATTTGCTATAACTTTCCATTTTGGAAAAAAAAGATAAACAAATGCGGACACACCAAAAGCATACTTAAATACACAGTGGGATTTGTGATAGAGTAAGGTCTAAAACTCTGGTAGTCTCCCTCCCACAAATACATTTAATGGTTTAGATGATTGATTTTAGTACTTAAGATATATAAGTTAGTATATATAGAAACACTTTGTGAGATGCATATATTGTCCTAATACGCAAATACAATCCCTCTAGAATATATTTCAATGGATCATTGACGATGAATCGATGACTTGAATTATTAAAATTAATAAATGCAATGCAACCATTTTAAAACATGTACTCAGTAGAAAATTAGTAAAACATACAATATCCATAATATTCATTTATATTTATTTAACTTATATGCATTATATTATTAATAACATTCTAAAGTTGTTTTTAACATTTAGATAATTAAAAGAGCTTTTACTCAAAGTTCTCAATAAAAAAATCCCAAATGTCTATGCATTTGATATTAATTAATCCTTTTGAAAAATGAAGTGTACATAGTAACTCAAACATTTCTAAATTTTCAACAAAATTAATTTTTGAGATTTGTTTAATATATATTTAGATGTTTTAAATATATGTTATAACATAGTGTAACAATTATAATAATATAGTTTATAATGATAACTGAAGGACTTGACTGAGGAAATATTACTAATTGTGATTACTAAGTGAACAAAATAGTTGGATTCATTTACTAGTCTGTATACTCACATCCTTTAGATGTATTTTGTTTGGTGGGTTTTAGTTACAATGTATATTTTATTTTATTTTCTAAAAGATGTGGTAGCCTTTGATAGAGTAGCAACATGCTTACTTTTTTTTCAGGATGGCTTCCATGTGACTTTGGGTATAGCGACATCTCATCTCAGCCAATAGAATAATGCAAAAATAGAAAGAGACAGAGAGGGAAAGACAGAGAGGAAGAAAGTATGGGGAAAATACATTTTTCAGAGAAGATGAATATATATCAATGTGAAGCATTTTTTTAAGAGTATCTCATTGAGCACAACCTGAAATGCGGACATTTCTACTATAATTTGTAGATGCCATGTGGTGGAATAAGTACTGAATCTGGAATTAGAAGAGCTGCTCCAGAAATACTTGTCATCTTGAGTGTAAATTTGGGCATCTTATGAATTACCCAATCTCATATTACTAATATTAAAAATTAATATAATGTTACTGCATTGTTTTCTACAGTCTGTAGTTATTGTGTGAAATCCAGGATATGAAATGCTTCATAAGATAAAATCTGGAGCCATTTTTTTACCAATAGAAGTTTTATAAACATTAAAATTTATTTATCTTTCTATAGATCTATTTAAGACATTTGTATATTCTTGATCACTGAAAACAAGAAGATCGTATATGAAAATTTTCTTACTAGAAATGTCTGATTTGATGTTTGCAACATAAGGTACATGGTATATTTAGATATAGGAAATTCCTGAATTATGTGGTTGTTTTGGTTATTAAAGGAAATGACAACACATATGAACTGCATCAGCTAATGCCTTATATGTACACTCAATAAATGTTAAAATCACACTAAATATCAGCCCCAATAGAAACGCAGTTTTTAGTGCTTCTGCCAGTACTATGAGACTATAATTTAACATTTTCTCTCTTTAATATATAAAGCCCTTCTTCTTTAATCGTTTACTCTTCATTTAAGACCCTGAATAAGAATGATACAAGTGTGCAGAAGCTGTGGAGTTTGATTAGGTCCCATTTGTCTATTTTGGCTTTTGTTGCCAATGCTTTTGGTGTTTTGTTCATGAAGTCCTTGCCTACTCCTATGTCCTGAATGGTTTTGCCTAGATTTTCTTCTAGGGTTTTTATGGTGTCAGGTCTTACGTTTAAGTCTTTAATCCATCTGGAGTTAATTTTAGTGTAAGGTGTCAGGAAGGGGTCCAGTTTCTGCTTTCTGCACATGGCTAGCCAGTTTTCCCAACACCATTTATTAAATAGGGAATCCTTTCCCCATTGCCTGTTTTTGTCTGGTTTATCAAAGATAATATGGTTGTAGATATGTTGTGTTGCCTCCGATGCCTCTGTTCTGTTCCATTGGTCTATATCTCTGTTTTGGTACCAGTACCATGCTGTTTTGATTACTGTAGCCTTGTAGTATAGTTTGAAGTCTGGTAGCGTGATGCCTCCCGCTGTGTTCTTTTTGCTTAGAATTGACTTGGCTATGCGGGCTCTTTTTTGGTTCCATATGAAATTCATGGTGGTTTTTTCCAGTTCTGTGAAGAAATTCAATGGTAGTTTGATGGGGATAGCATTGATTGTGTAAATTACTTTGGGCAGTATAGCCATTTTCACGATATTGATTCTTCCTAACCACGAACATGGAATGTTTCTCCATCTGTTTGTGTCCTCTCTTATTTCGTTGGTGGGAGTGTAAATTAGTTCAACCATTGTGGAAGACAGTGTGGCGATTCCTCAGGGACCTAGAAATAGAAATTCCATTTGACCCAGCAATCCCATTACTGGGTATCTATCCAAAGAACTATAAATCGTTCTACTATAAGGACACATGCACACGAATGTTCATTGCAGCACTGTTTACAATAGCAAAGACCTGGAACCAACCCAAATGCCCATCGATGATAGACTGGACTGGGAAAATGTGGCACATATACACCATGGAATATTATGCAGCAATCAAAAATGATGAGTTTGTGTCCTTTGTAAGGACATGGATGAATCTGGAGAACATCATTCTCAGCAAACTGACACAAGAACAGAAAAAGAAATACCGCATATTCTCACTCATAGGTGGGTGAGAAAAATGAGAACACATGGACACAGAGAGGCGGTCTACTATACACTGGGGACTGTTGGGGAGAATGGGGGAGGGACAGCAGGGGCGGGCTGGGGGGGATAGCCTGGGGATGAATACCAAGTGTGGGTGAAGTGGAGGAAGGCAGCAAAACACACTGCCATGTGTGTACCTATGCAACTATCTTGCACGTTCTGCACATGTACCCCAAAACCTATAATGCAATAAAAATTAAAAAAAAAAAAGAATGGTACAAGTGTGATGAAAGGTAGAAGGAAATCTAAAGATGCTTTCGGTGTTTTTTGTTTTCTTCACTACTAACCAGAAAGCAATGCTAAGAGTAAGCTGGCAGATGTAATACTTTGAAATTTGTAATCCCTCTTGTTCTCTAGGGCCAGAATTATTTGACGAGGTCTTACATTTTGTGATTTGGTAGGAAAATTAATTCTCCTGAAGGTCCTCAAACTTATTTTTTTACCTGAAGTGTGAATTTAGATGGCTCTATGTTATGTTGCATCATAAAAAATTTAAGAATACCAGCTGGACCCAAAACCTGCTTAAGAGTTTTTACTGAGTCTGTATTCTGTTGTTTACCATATTATCACCACTTATAAATTCAGTTTATGCAAAACAGAAAGATCTTCAAATAAAAAGCAAAGAGACTTAATAGTCCCTACAATTTTCTCAGCATTTGCACGAGAATCATCCATGTTTTAGTGTTTAAGGAAACACAATTTATGTTAAATAAGATGTATTCTTAATAATAAAGTTAATCAGTTAATTCTTGAAATAAAAATATCTAGTACTTGTGAGGTTCACATATGCTTTGATATCTAAGAAAATAATTCATTTTAAATGCAAACTGTATTTGAAATAATTAAACATGAAATGAGATTTGAATCAAAAAATTCTTTCAGTTGGTAAAAAGAAAAATTATTTTATTACTGTAATGTTCTTTCTATATAAAATTCTTATAACTGTGGGTGTTTTATTTACATTATCTTTTAGTTTTTGCTATTTCTATGTAGTAACTACATATCTGCCTCCCTAATGATGGAACTTGCTGGGCCATATTCTTCCCCTACAATTAAACACAAACTTGGAAATTAAGTACCTGCTGAAAAACCATAGGATCATAGAATGTCACCATCATGGGGACTTGTAAATTGATGCTGTTAGATGTTTTACTGGAACGAAAACATCTATTGTTTCAACCACATAAGAGCAGTGAGAATGTAATTAACTAAGTCCCTCTGATGAGGAGGGCTAGAATTTCCTTTCTTATTGTTCTCCTTTCTACCCACCTTCTTACTCCCATCCTAATGTGGTCTTAAATGCACCAATTCCAAGAGCATACACTCTGTGGTAGACTTGACTTCGCTGAAGCTCAGAGAGAGAAAGTAGATGTTAGTAGTCACAAAGCTATTTGGTGACAACTTTGACTGGCATTCAGTTGCCTGGGGTCCACACATATTATCCTTACTTCTCTATCGCCTAATGTTAGCTATCAATGCTTTATTGTTTATTTTTCATATTATAAATATTAGTAATGTGCATTTTATTTATTTTTTAATTTTTTAATTTTACTTTAAGTTCTGGGATACATGTGCAGAACATGCAGGTTTGTTACATAGGTACACATGTGTCATGGTGGTTTGCTGCACCCATCTCTCTTAAAGTTAGACTTGGCCCTGCAACCTAGTTCTAGGCATCCATAACGTCATCTACATTAGCTCCTAATGCTGTCCCTCTCCTATCCCCCCAGCCCTGCTATCCCTCCTTTAGCCCCCACCCTCCAAGAGGCCCCGGTATGTGATGTTCCCCTTCCTGTGTCCATGTGTTCTCATTGTTCAACACCCACTTATGAGTGAGAACATGTGGTGTTTGTTTTTGTGTTCTTTTGTCAGTTTGGTTTCCAGCTGTATCCATGTCCCTGCACAGCACATGAATTCATCCTTTTTACGGCTGCATAATATTCCATGGTGTATTTAATGCTGTATTCTTACAGAGAATATGTCACTTCTCAGCAGCACACTAGGCCCTATTCCAGGTTTCCTGATATATGACTCCGTGTGGACACACAGCGAGAAAGAAACAAAGTAGAAATGAAATATATACTATATGGTAGAGTTGGAAAACATTTTCTAGACAATCCCAATTTGCTGCACAAACCAGCATTAGTAATAAGTTAAAGGAGAGAAATGTCAATGTACTTAAATGTCAACAAAATAGTCTCTTTTCTATTTGGGTAATACAGTTGCAATCTGTTTCCCAGAGTCATGCTCTAGGAGTTAGCCCTGTAGCTCCCAAACCGTGTTTCCCAAACTAAAGTATCTCTGTGACAGACACGAAATTGTTTCCTGTTGTGTTTTTTAATCTTCCTTGGTTACATAGTTACAGTATACCTTATTTTTTCTTTTCTTTTCAGGATGTTAATTGCTAAATAAAAAATGTTACATTCTAGTCTCTCTTAGAGTTAGACTTGGCCCTGCCACTTAGTTCTAGGCAAACAAAATACTAATAGTAGCTATTAGGTAGGACTTCTGGGAAGTTGGCTAAAAATGTTAAGGAAAGCTGGGTCTTCTCTTCCTATGTCCTCCTACGTGCACTTTCTGTTTATCGTCCTAATATCACTTGTGTCTTTGTACAATCCATTCTCAACACAGCAGCAATATTAACTTTTACAAATGTAAACCAAATGATCATCTCACTTCACTGCTTAATCACATTCAGTAATTCTCAGTCACATTTAGGTTAAGCTCCAAATTCCCTATCCTGGCAAATAAAACCCATGTGCTTTCCCACTCTCTAGCTCTCTGAACCCTTGTTCATCTTTCATTGTCCTGGTTCACTAGGCTTTATAACTTTTTCAGATTTTCAAATGTGCCAAGATCCTTTCTGCTTATTTTGCCCTGAATGATCTTCCCTTCATCTCCACGGTGGGCTCCCTCTTGTCAATGTCACCTCCATAGAACTTTCCCTCTGTCCAATCTAAAGAAGCCAGGCAATCACACTTTTATTCTTTATGTAATGTTGTGTTCTCTATGGGCAATTGTATTTCATTATGTGTTTATTCACTGCTACTTGTCACAAGAGCAGAGATCTTAGCTACTCTGTTTTCTGTTGAGTGGCCATGTGGGGTGCTCAATAAGCATTTGTCAACAGGATGTATGCATAAACATCTGTGTGGTTGGAAATGCCACTCATCCTTTTCTACCTGAAATACATAATTACTCATCTCTGTCTTCTACCAGTTCTATTAAAGTATAACTCTAGCCTGGAGCCACATTCCATATCTGTTTTATTTTTTAGATGCCAGTTTTTTGGTGATCAATTGTTTTCCCTTTGAGTCATGTCACAAAATCATCAGCAGCTGGTATAAGGCAAGAACATTGTGCTGTTTTATTTCAGTACTTTTCAACCACACTTAGTTCACACTACCATTTTCCTCACCTTCTTACATCCTGTCAGCCTTACTGGAATGTACCATACATTTATTTACTATACTAAAAAGAGTTCCTAAAAGAGTCAAGAATATTATCTCTTTTTAAATATAAAATATTTATTAAATATTTATTTATATACTTATATTTATTAAAATATACATATATACATATTTATTTTTATTTATATATTTATACGTATAAAACATATAATACATATGTGTCATTAATAATGTGATTTTTGTATGTATGTTTAATTTACATAAATTCTATCATATTAAGTATCTTCTTATTTTCTATTTTTAATACTCAGAGCAATGCTGTGAGGTCTATCTGTATTACATTAAATAAATCCAATTAATTAACTCACTGTACTACATAGTATTTAATTGTAGGCAAATACCACTTCATACTTTACTTGTCTAGTGACAAAAACTAATTTGTGTTTAATTTTTTTATGCCATCATATCTAAAATTTTATATCTCAAATTTTCATATGTAAGTCCTATACTGGACAAATTATAAGGGAATATGATGGATTTATAACATCAAAATTAAAGATTTATGCTCAATAAAGAACACTATGATAATAGTATATTATTGGCTGGATAATAAACTGGAAAAAGATATTCGTAACATCCACAATCTATGAGGAAAGCAAAGGTGTAATATACAAGAAATTTAAGCACCCCATTAAAAAAAAAAAAAACACAAATGGGTACAGCATTCATGAGTAGGCAGCTGTTTTGCTTTAGTTTCTGCCTGTATTTTCTACCTAACACACTGGCATTTCATTAGAAATGTCTTAAATATAACACACACTACACGTTATGCACACAAAGGCACATACACACACCACTCAGTAATAACTAAGTGAATGCATGAAAAAATTAATGTACACATGAAATATGGCATCATCATGCAGTCTCTTACATATACACAAGTATATGTAAATCTATTCTCTTATATGTGATTAGAGATAAACCATCTTTAGCTCAACATAAATATTAAAATCAGATCTATGTCATAAAAAATTAAAAAATAAAATCCTGGGCTAGAATACCACTCAATTCCACCTGATATCCACTTAAAAATATAAATTTTACACTTTGGGAAGCTGAGACAGGCAGGTCAACTGAGGTCAGGAGTTTGAGATCAGCCTGACCAACATGGAAAAACCCTGTCTGTACTAAAAATACAACAATAGCCAGGTGTGTTAGTGCATGCCTGTAATCCCAGCTAATCAGGAGGCTGAGGCAGGAGAATCATTGAGGCAGAAGTTGTGGTAAGCTGAGATCATGCCATTGCACTGCAGCCTGGGAGATGAGCAAAACTTTATCTCAAAAAAATTTATATATATATAAATACGGTTTAATATATATATTAAACACACACACACACAAACACACACACCATATATATAAAAATTTATATATTTATATATATGGTGTGTGTGTTTGTGTGTGTGTGTGTGTGTGTGTTTAAGAAAATAGAGAAATAGAAAAAATTTCATTTTTATTGAAATGAAATTCTGTTAATTTATTCACTTCCTTTATGATACGTAATGCTGTGCATGATGACTCTTTCTACATATGCACAATGTTGTGCTTACCTTTTGTTGTACACAATTTTGCAATTCGAAAATATTTTGTTTATATTTGATCATTTCTTTATTATCTTTGCCTTGGTACTGTTAAAGTGTGCATGTGGCTGACACACAAAATGACTTCCTATGTCTAACTGTCATGAGTTAAAATAGAATTAGTTTCCCAGAGTTGGGTGAGCAAATGGTCACATACTCCGTGTTCTCAGAAAGTTGTTGTAAAAGTATCAGAGGACTGCCCTTTCTATAATCAAGCCAACCAGTTTCTGCTGTATTGCCCATCTCCCCCATCATTTAATAGAAACACTGACAGCCTTCTGGTTTAGGGCTTGTAAATCAACCAATTAGAGCTTACCTGAACCAATCAGCATTTACCTGAACCAACCAATCAGAGCTCTTCAGAACCAACCAATCAGAGCTCACCGTATTGACCAAACCGGACCCATCTTTGTTGATCAATCGCAACTAAATAAGTTGGATTATTTCAGTTGCATAAACAAACCTGATTGGGAACCTGTGTAAGAACTATTGCTTTAAAACCTAAACCCTCCCTTTGTTCTCTAAAATGCACCTTCACTGTACTCTGAAGGCTGCATCTGTTTGCAAACTGGAATAAAGTCTCTTTCCTTCAGATTGCTTTTCAGATAAGTTTGGTTCTCTGTATTCATCATATTTTAATTTTATTCCTTGATATTGCCTTGTATATCCTGATCCTGTAAATGACTCTTTTAGAACAGAACATCCCTTTGTGTTTTGTTCCTGCCTCTGCATTCATCACTGCTTGGTGCTCTTGCACAGATGACACAGAACATTCTGTGGTATATCACGGCACTGGGAATAAGTCTATAAGTGACAGAGTTGATTGTAAGTTATTTGTCCTTCCTTCCCCCTCACAGCAATGTAATTTGCTGTTAACAAAGCTAAAGAAGCAAGTATCATACAGTAAAAGGGAAAGAAAAACAGCTTTATCTTCATCATGAAAATGCCAGTTTTTAAGGGAATGTATTTATATAAACAAAAGAGCTAAGACTTCTACAGGTAACAGAACAGGCCGTTAATCTTGGGCTATATTTTTTGTGGTGTTAAAGAAAGTCAGTTTGTTTCAAAGTTATTAAGTTCGTTTTTCTACAAACCTTCAAAAACAAGACTGCAGATAAACTTCATAGCATTTTTTGAAGAAAATATATCACGTCTTTAAAAAGGAATCTGGATTCTCAGGTCAGCAGTAAAGAAAAGAAAATTACCTCTGAAGCGAGACCCAAGCGGAGGTCACTAGCAATTCTCCTATATGTTTTTCCTAAAATTAAACTACAAATACTATAAATAATCGGTCATGAAACTTGAAGGAAATACTGCTTACCTAATATGGTGACCCCTGAAGTGACTTTCTAGATCAAAGAGGCACTTTGTTCTAAGAAATAGGACACAAACAGCATGCTTGTGTTCAAGGCAAAAATATAAGGTACTCTAGTGTCAAATAGAACCAACTAAAATGAATTCAGTGGTGAGTTACAACTGTTTCCTTAAAGCAGAGTCAGGTTTTCTTAGCTAATAGGTTTCTCTGCATGCCAAAACTTTAGTATTAATTTTTAAAATTTATGTTTGCTCATTTTTAAAATAGGTATTAATATTCACAGCACAAAATTAAAAGTCTACAAAAAGGAAGTATAGAAAATAAATCTTCTTTCCATTTCTTCCCCAAGCTATGTAGTTCCCTTCCCAGAGGCAACTTTTGATACCAACTTTTGTGTATCCTTTTAGAGAGATTCTATCTCTGAATAGATGGCAGCACAAACTCAGCACTGTACAATCCAGGGACATCATTTACATGTATTATGATGTAAATGATGCTTCTAAAGTCATGCAATTGAGGAGCTCTTTTATCAACCGAAATATATTTACAAGCCTTGCAGTATAAACTATACCTGTTCTGCATTCGTTTTCCCGTCACTTACAGTATTTTATAGTAATAGATACAAAGTTACCTCACTTTTTAGGAACTTCATGGTGGTCCAGTTTATAGATATACTATAACCTATTTAACTTATATTTACTTGTGTATACCTATGGTGTGTACACTGTTTTGAGATATGTATACATTGTGGAACGTCTAAATGAGATTAATTACCGTATGAATTATCTTACATACTTTTCTTTTTGTATTCTAAGTTGAGACCACAAAATCTACTCTCTTAGCAATCAAGTCCACAATACATTTTTTCTAAGTGTAGTCACTGTAATATGCAACAGATCTCTTGAACTTATTCCTTCTGTCTGACCCAAATTTTGTATCCTTTGACCACGTATCCCAATCTTCACTCCCTACAGCTTCTGGCAACCACTATTCTGCTTTAATCAGCTTTTAAGAGGGGGTTAGTGTAAGGCCGATTGCCTCGCCAGGAGCTTGGACACGCCCACCCCTCTCCATGCTTGGAAACTACAAATCTGCACTCAACACACGCCCACCTCTGCACTCTGCACCAGAATCTGCACTCAACACTAAACTCTGCACTCTGCACGTCGCCTGCTCACCGGAAATCCCGCCTACCTACCAATAGCAGCTCGCCCTGTCCACGTCCTGTTTCTCCACAACCAATCAAACACCTTCACTCCCTATAAAATCCCACGCCAGAGAGGAGTCAGGTGCGACTTCTCTGGCCCCCTTTCCTGAACCCTAGAGCCTCGCCTGGGAGCTGAATAAATTGTCATTTAATTGTTCTTATACTGGCCTCAGTTTCCTCATTTTAAACTCGGCCATAACCCTTACAGTTAGATTTTTATATTTAAAGCAATGCTGCTATCAATATCTTATGCATGATTATTTTACATATACTGGTATATCTGTAGCACAAATTCCAAGAATTTGAATTTCTGTCTCAAAAGGTGTATGTATTTTTGATATTGAAAGTTATTATCAAATTGTTTTAATAGAGCTTACCCATTTACAGTCCTACCGCCCAACAGTAGAACGTTTTAGATTTTGATCCTCATTCTGATAGGCAAGAAAGTGTATTTCAATAAAGTTTTAAGTAAAAATTATAAACCAACACATCCAGGAAATTCAGCAATCCCTAAAGGCAAGAAAAATAAAGATATATCTATATGTACATAAAGAATTACACTTTACATTATAACTTTAAAATTTACAAAATTGTACCAAAAATTGTTAATTATATAATTTAAATATATGCAATTAATTATACATATCTCCAAAAGATGTTATATGAAAGAAAGAATATTCTATAAGATGGTTATCATAAGTGTGGCATTTTATGTAAAAGAACTCATTCTGTTTGGCTGGTGTAGAATGGCCTTGTCTCTCACCTTTTGGCTACCTGGGCATGTTTTCATTTTTGAAGAAGCAAGAGTGACAATAGAACAAGACATTTTCAAGTTCCTGCTTGCTTCCTCATTTCTACCATTCTACGACTTAAAGTCAAATGGATGGGAGAGAACACCGCAGTCCCAGTGGGAAGAGTGAAGAAAACAATGACCCAAACAAACTACCCACTTATTTGGAGGCTGATATTACAGTACAAGTGTTACAACCATAATATGAAATGGGAGAATACGTTTATGCAAGAATCTAATATTTAATTCACATTAATTCAAAGTTATGGTGACGTGATACGTAGTTATAAACAGAGTACACAAATTACAATTGTTCATGGAATGAAAAATTTTAAAAAATAGTTACTGCATCCACTCTAAATAAATAATGATATTACAATTTGTATTATTTCTCTTAGATTAAAAAAAAATCAAATGTTTAAGATTTTATGTCCTTTTCTGTAAAACATCTGCCAATTTCTTTTGGACAATTTTTCATTGAGATGCTTTATCTTTTCCTCACTGAGTAATTTTGCAAACACATTTACCTAATTTATTATATGAGGACAAGAGCCTTTTCTCTAGGAGTTTCAAGTATTTTATTTTTAATTGTATTATTTTAATTTTGACATTGTAGGGTTGTCTTCTGAAATGTTTTAATCTTTTGAAGTCTTATTTTATAGCTTTTGATAGGTTTTGAATTTGGGTCAAATGCAGAGAAGTATTGTAAAGTTGAGAAAATAAAGAAAATATCTCAATTTTTCCAAACATTTTAATGACATTTTTGAGTTTAAATTATGTTCTTTATTCTGACTTTTTAAGTAAGATCTGCTGTAAGTATCCAGCTTTACTATATTTTTGTATTTCTATTTGTCCCTGAATTTTGTAGAATTATGTATATTTTCCTGACATTAATGCCATGATTTTAAGTATACATTATTTATAATACTTTTGAGACTGATTTCAGACTTTGTTTTTTATTTATATTTTTCAGCATTCCTGTGCTGTATAAAAATATTATCAAAAATTGGTAGTTTAGTATATGGTGACGCCCTTGTACTACCATTTTCTTTTCAGAAAGGTCTTTTTTTCTCCTGTTTTTTTTTTTAATTTTTTCACAAGAATTTTGTAATTAACTTCCATCCCTACTTCCCCAATTCAATTGTTTTTGTTGTTGTTGTTGTTAGTTGTTTTATTGAGATGGAGTCTTGTTTTGTCACCTAGGCAGTAGTGCAGTGGCATGATCTCGGCTCACTGCAACCTCCACCTTCCATGTTTAAGATACTCTCCTGCATCAGCCTCCCAAGTAGCTGGGACTACAGGTGTACAACACCACATCCCACTAATTTTTGTATTTTTAGTAGAGATGGGGATTCACCATGTTGGCCAGGCTGGTCTTGATCTCCTGACCTCAAGTGATCTGCCAGCCTTGGCCTCCCAAAGTGCTAGGATTACAGGTGTGAACGCATGAGCCACCACACCCAGCCTCAATTGTTTATATTAGACATATGATAACTCATAGAACAACATAGCAGAAGAGAAATCATTATGGTGTTAACACTTTCTATTCAGATGTTCTTCTACATGCCCCAGCAGCATTTCATACAAATCCTTATCTACACCATCCACATTTCTTATGAAGTTTATTTCTGATTATATTTGCTACTTTAATACCCATTTTTATTATGCAGAGAATACAGCATCACATTTTGTGTAGAAGACACGGTCTAGGCATCACTTGAGATTTGTAATTAGAAGGTAGTCCACTGATAACCAATAATTCTGCTCTCTCCAGTGACCACACAGCATCATCATTTCCATGCTAAGAAAAGCAAAAATAATTATTTCCATATTGATGGTCTTTAATAAGTAACAATTAAGTCATTTTTAAAAGTTACTCATGTTAATGGAGCCCCATTAAATAGTCTTCTTCCCTAGTAAGCATAACTCTAGAAAGAATTAGTTAAAAATAAATTTCTAGTGCAAAGAGACAAGCAGAGGGAGAAACTTTAATTGGTAAAATAAAAGAGAGAATTGCAAATAGTAAGGAAAAACACACAAAAAAGTAGGAAAAGGATAACTATCCAGTGAAATTTTGCCTTGATTTTTTGAATGTGTGCAGAAAAGATATAGAATAAGAATGTACAATTTTTCCTCAATTCTATACACAAAAACATCATATAATTATAATACTTAAAGTAATCACTCCAGCTCAAATCCAGGAAGCAAGGTATATATATGTACCTTTCTAAAAAATGCAATTTAGGTTCAATAAAGCATATTAATGATGTGCTGAGTATATATGCTTCAAATACTCATAGTGACTCTTTTTAAAAAGTTATTTTAATTTAATAGTTTAGAGAACTGAGAATCAAGGTGATTAATAAATCTGATGACATCATATGAAGGGTCTCTGAAATAGAACTGCCACACCCAGATTTTACTATTGGATTCCGATCTTGACTTACCATATAGTTATACATCTATTTATCTCTATTAGTTAACTTATTTTGGTTTTTTTTTTGCATGTATAACAGTACATGTTATGCAAAATACTTCATTGTGCATACCTCTATTAGAAATCAATATTTGCATATGCCTCTTTCTCTTATTTTAAACATACGATGAAATAACTAGATAGTCTGATGAACAAAATCTTAACCTCCAATCAAATATGAAACATCACCATCACCCCAGGAAGCTACCTCATTTTCCTTTGCAGTCAGTCCTTACTCCTAGAGGCAACCACCATCTGATTTTTCTCTGACCACGTATTAGCTTTGCCTGTTCTAGAATTTCAAATGAATAAAAGCATACACGATATAGTCTGTTCCATAGAGCTTTTTCAATCAGTGTAAGACTTTTCAAGATTCATGCATGTCCTGTGGGTTTCCACAGATCGATCTTCCTTCATGTTGAATATTATTTATTATTTTTAGTGTGTGTGCAATGTATATGTATGTGTTTATATGTATGTACATATATATATATATATATATATATATATATATATAATCATTTGTTTATTAATTCTTCTGTAGATGAACACCTGGAATGTTTCTAGTTTTTGTTACAGTTAGAAATGCTGTGAACAATTTTGCAAACTTTGTGAAGATAAAAGTTCGAATTTTTCTTGATAAGTATCTATGATTAGAATTGATTGTGTAACTGAAAGATAGATAATCCGGCTGTTCACTTCTTGTGAAACCAAAGTAACAATAACAAGGTATGATAAAAAAATAAAAATAATAATTTAAAAAAAACTGAATTTTTAAATCTGTTGCCAGCAAATGGTAATATCACTGGAATCCTTTCCAAAAATTTCCACTTTCCAATTTCTGGAGAGGGGGAATGGGTTTAAGGAGAAGGGCTTGGAATACAGGAGAGGCAAGGGGGCTAGCAGTTGCTGGCAATGTGTCTTGTTCCTATGGCTTATCTTGAATTATTGTTCTGTCTGGTGAAGGGACTGCACCATCTTGGGCCCAACCAGGTTACAAATCAACAACCACACGCCCAAACCCATTCCTGTTGTTCAGTTTGTTCCTCCCACATTTTAATTTTCTCACAAAAGAAATCCTGGGAGCCTATGCCCTAAGGCTGTAAAGCCCCCAAAGAGGAAACTACCGCCATACTGTGCTGTCAAACAGACATTCTGATTCTCCACGGTTGGTACTGTAGGAAAACAAATAGGCTATCTATGCAAAAATGAATTTGCAACTAAAAGGCTAGATGCTGAATTCTTTCTATCAGAGAAATTGATAAGGCGTATAACAGCCTGATGCCCTCTCGTTTTAGCTGAAACTCTCTCGCTAGTTTACTTTAAAATCAACCATCCAGGCAGTTAGGTTCTGCTAAATACTAAGAGTGGAAGAGAGAAATTTTAGGGGCTGTACATCTAAAATCCCTTCTCAATTCCTAATTTTGACTTCTGGTGGTGTGAAAATGACTTCACAAAACAAATTGCAGCCTTCTCTGAAGCTCTGCCATCTTACTTCCAGTTTGATAACTTCATTCCAGCTGTTCATCTTGATTTGTTTGTTTATTTGATAGTTTACTTTGGAATTTCAAACCCTAGTGCATGACCTGTTTTCACTTAACCACAACTAAGCTGTAAAGTCACTAGCAACTGTCTCCTAAATTGCTGTTTTTATTTTAAGATCAAGATTTTTTTAGTGCATGGGTTCCTAGTGTTACTTTACAACAGTATTGATTATGCATAAGGCAAATATAGATAAATGTATCATTGTTTTTTGTTGATCTCATAAGAGTAAGAAGTAAGATTTTTACTTAGTTTAGGTACTGTCAATTTTATATCTGATCCAGTTTTTAACTTGCTAGATCTTTCTTTGTTTTATTATGATTTACAATCAGTTAAGAAATATTGACATAAAAATTGATAAATGTGAAAATAAGTACCGCTTTTTTCACTTAAAGTGGTTTTTCTAAAATTTTGCATTAGAGAACAATTTGATATTACTCATTGCATGTTGCTAGCATCGTTGGAGAAAGGCAACTTGGTTAACAATTCTGTCTCCCCACTTGTAATTTAAAATCTGACAAAAGAGTCAGTAAAAATGAAAAGAAGTTTTTGCACTAGATTGCCTTTTACAAAAGAAAGGACAATACTTTCCACAGGAAGGATGATAACCTAAGACACCAAATATTTTTAGCAACAGGTAACTGACATGAGACTGTTCTCCCTGGAGCAAAATAAATTCCTGACCAGACAGGATAGTAATGAACTTCAAATAGAAGACTCAAGGGAGTCTAAAATTAACTGCGTGTGATTTTCACACCTGAACTCAATCTTAGCAATTAATTAGTAGAACACAGAAGACCTTTAACAAAGGATATTAGCAAAGGAATCTAAGCAAGAAATAATGAATATTTATTTGTAGTCTTTAATACCTATTGTTGTAATCTAAAATTGCACTCAAAATAAATAAAATATATTTAATATTAAATTATTAATTATTCACTATGTGGGAACATGAAGTAAAGGTACAATGTATGTTCGGTACATTATTTCTATCCAGGACAACATATTCACAAAAGAAAAAGTAACCATTTCAAAAAACACATAGTAGTAATTGTTAATAAAAATTATTGACTGTTTACTTCACACCTGACACTCTTCTAAATGCTTCACATGTATTTATATTTATTTTTTCACAAGAACCCTGGTAGGTAAGAATAATTTCTACATAAAATTTACAAATTAGAACACTGGAAATCACAGACATGGAATTTTGACAAATTCTGATAATGGGGTTTTATTTACACAGTGAACGATTTTATTTGGAAAACTTGTAATTTCCAATATAAAATGGCATTATTTAGAACATGTTGTTTTTCTGTTATTTGTTTTCGAAAACGATTACTTGTAAAGTGATTATTTTAAATAATTAAATTACAAATGAATAATTATTCTAATAAGAGTTTAATGAGTTCAAACAATTTTGGATAGTCTGTTGTAAAATGATGGATTCTGGGATTTTAGTCTAACTATCAAACAAATGATGTTCATCGCACCAATTAAGTAATTTCTCATTCCTCACTCCCCCTTCTACCCTTCCACGTCTCCAGTGTCTGTTATTCAACACTCTATGGCTATGTGTACACACTACTGAGCTCCCACTAAGTGAGGACATAATATATTTGGCTTTATGTTTCTGAGTTGTTACACTTAATAATCTCCAGTTTCATTCGTGTTGGTACAAAAATATAATTTTATTCTTTCTTAAGGCTGAATGGTACTCTATTACATTATTTGGGGTGTGTGTGTGTGTGTGTGTGTGTATATATATATATATATATATATATATATATATATATATAATATATATTATTCCATATTTGGTGTGTGTGTGTATATATATTATATATATTATTCCATACATATATACCCACGTGTGTGTGTGTGTGTGTGTGTATGTATATGTATATGCTGTGTTAGGTTGATTCCATGTCTACTATTGTGAATAGTGCTGCAATAAACCTATAAGTGCCCAGATATCTTTTTAAAATAATCATTTATTTTCCTTCAGATAAATACTCAGTGGTGGGATTGCTGGATTGAATTGTGGATATGATTTTAGTTCTTTGAGAAATCTCTATTTTTTTAATAGATGTTGTACTAATTTAAATTCCTATCATAAGTTTCTAAGTGTTCCCTTTTCTCTGCTTTATCACTAACACTTGTTATTTTTGACTCTTTAATATTAATTTGTCATTCTGACTGGTATAAGATAGTATCTCATTGTGATTGTGGTTTGCATTTCCCTGATGGGTAATGAAATTAAACATTTTGGGTTATGTATGTTGGCCATATGCATGTCTCTTTGAAAACTGTCTATTCATGGTCTTCCTCACTTTTTAATGAGGTTGTTTTGTTTTTGTTGAGTTGTTTGAGTTCCATATAAATTATAGTTATTAGTCCCCTGTTGAATGCAGAGCTTGACAATATTTTTTCCCATACTGCAGGTTGTCTCTTCACTTTCCTGGTTATGTCTTTTGCTGTGCAGAAACTTTTCAGTTTAATGGAGTCCCATTTGTCTATTTTGCTGTAATTGCTTGTGCTTTTGAGGACTTAGTCATAAATGCTTTGCTTAGATCAGTGTCCAGAAGAGTGTTCGCTAAGTTTTCTTTCAGGGTTTTTATAGTTTCAAATCTTACATTTACATCTTTAATCTATTTTCAGTTAATTTTTGTACATGGTGAAAGTCAGGGATCCAGTTTTATTCTTCTGGATATCACAATTCCATTTTTTTCCAGCATCATTTATTAAAAATCGTGTCCTTTACCCAGTGAATGTTTTTGTTGACTTTGTCAAAGACAAGTTGGCTGTAAAGATGCGTATTTATCTCTGAGTTCTTTATTCTGCTCTGTTGATTTATGTGACTATTTTTATAGCAATACCATGCTGCTTTGTTTACTATAGCTTTGAAGCATAACTGGAGGTAAAGTGAAGTGATGCCTCCAGTTCTTTTTTCTTTTTTTTTAAATTAGATTGCTCTGGCTTTTTTGGCACTTGTTTTTTGTTCCATATGAACTTAGAATTTTTTTTCTATGTCTGTAAAGCATGGTATTGGTACTTTGATAAGAATTACATTGATTCTGAAGATTGTTTTGTGTAGTATGGTCATTTTAATGATACTGATTCTTACAATCCATAAGCATGGGATGTTTTCCTATTTGTGTGTGACATCTACAATTTATTTCATCCAGGCTTTTTGGTTTCCTTGTAGAGATCTTTTACAACCTTAGTTAATATACCCCTTGTTATATTATATTTTTGTAGCTATTGTAAATGGAATTGCCTTCTTGTTTTGGTTCTCTGTTTGATTGCTATTGATA
Source organism: Saguinus oedipus (assembly GCA_031835075.1). Taxonomy (NCBI): domain Eukaryota; kingdom Metazoa; phylum Chordata; class Mammalia; order Primates; family Cebidae; genus Saguinus; species Saguinus oedipus. The sequence goes on from CM063186.1 coordinate 2,637,419, forward strand.
TATAGAAATGCTACTGATTTTGTATGCTACTGATGTTGATTTTGTGTCCTGAAACTATTACATTTGTTTATGAAATTTATGAGTTTTGGGGAGGAGACTTTAGAATTTTTTTAGTTATACAGTAATAGTATCAGGAAACAGATATAATTTGACTTCCTCTTTTCTGATTTGGATGCTTTTCATTTATTTTTCTTGCTCAATTGCTCTGTTTAGGATTTTTAGTACTATGTTGAAGAGAAGTGGTGAAAGTTGGCATCCTTGTCTTGTTTCATTTCTTGGAGGAAAGGTTTGCAATTTCTCCCCATTCAGTATGTTGTTCCCTGTGGGCTTGTCATATTTGTCTTTTATTATTTTGAGATGTGTTCCTTCTACGCCTAGCTTGCTGTGAGTTCTTATCATGAAGGGCTACTGAAATTCATTAAATCTTATTTTTTTGGATCTATTGAAATTATACTTATTTTCCTTAATTCTGTTTATGTGATGAATTATTTTATTGATTTGTGTATGCTGAACAATTCTTACCTTCTGGTAATAAAAACTGCTTGATTGTGGTGTATTACCTTTTCGATGTGCTGTTAGATTTAGTTTGCCAGTATTTTACTGAGGATTTCTGCCTCTGTGTTTATCAGGGATATTGGTCTGTGGATTATTTTTTGTTTGTTTGTTTCCATCTGGGTTTGGTGTCTGGGTGAAAATGGCTTCACAGAATGAGTTAACGGAGGATTCCTTCTTCTCATTTTTGGACACTTTCAGGAAGATTAGAACCAGTTCTTTGTACATCTGGTAGTATTTGGCAGTGAATCTGTCCAGTCTTGGGCTTTTTGTTGTTCTGATTGGGAGACTCTTTTTGTCTATTCGCTTTTGAGATTTGGTAGAGTTCTGTCATGATATCAATTGATTTCTTTTTTATTCTCATTTATGTCATTGTTTTATAAGACCTATTTGTTTTGTACTTTTGTGTGATTTTATGATGGCAAATGTTGGCATTTTGTTTTCAAGTTAGAACTCTTTTGATCATCTGGTAAGAACAGTGTAGTAATGATACATTTTCTAAGTGTTCTCCTTGGGACTTTCTTTCTCCTTCATTTTATGAAGCTTATTATAATAAGAATAAGCTTATTATGATAAGGTAACAATCCCCTGCTGACCATAAACTTATGATAAGGTAAATTATACTTCTCAGGTATTATAATAAGATAAATTAAGGGTTGGCAGGGTTTTTTCTTTAAGTACTTTGGAGATAATATTTTGAACTCTTCTGGCTTGTAAAGTTTTTGCTTAGAAGTTCATTTTTAAACTGAGGGGGATTTTTTTTAATTTTTATTTTTGTAATAGGTGACCAGATGCTTTTCTCTTAGTGATATTTATATTTTCTTTTAATCTTGATTTTACACAGCCTAGTGAACATATATTATGGTGAAGACTTTCTTTCACTAGATTTATCTAGGGTTTTTTGGGGGGTCTCTTGTATCTTGGTGCCAGATCTCTTGCTAGACTGAGGATGCTGTCATCAATTATCTTCTTAAATAGATTTTGTAAACCTTGTGCTTTTTCTTCTCTCGCAGGAATATCAATAATTTGTGATTAGCATCACTTTACGTAGTTCTGTACTTCTTGAAGGCTACGTTCTTTTTTAATTTTTTTCTTTATTTTTGTCTGATTGAAATAATTAAAAAGATTTGTTTTCAAGTTTTGAGATTATCTCTTCTACTTGATCTAGTCTATTAAGCTTTCAACTGTAATTTGTAATTTCTTCAATAAATGTTTTTATTTCTGAAAGTTCTGTTTGCTTTCTTTTCAATATTTGTCATCTCAGTAAATCCCCATTTATATTGTAAATTGGTGTTCTCATTTCTTTGTATTGGCTTTCAGATTTCTGTTGCATCTCATTGAATTTCTTTTCTTTCTTTCTTTCTTTTTTTTTTTTTTTGAGATGGAGTTTAGCTCTTGTTACCCAGGCTGCAGTGCAATGGTGAGATCTCAGCTCACTGCAACCTCCACCTCCTGGGTTAAGGCAATTCTCCTGCCTCAGCCTCCTGAGTAGCTGGGGTTACAGACATGCACCACCAGGGGCAGCTAATTTTTGTATTTTTAGTAGAGACGGGGTTTCACCATGTTGACCAGGATGGTCTCGATCTCTTGACCTCATGATCCACCCGCCTCAGCCTCCCAAAGTGAATTTCTTTAAAATCAGTATCTTGAATTCTTCATCTGGCATTTCTAAGATTTCTTTTTGGCCAGGATCTATTGCTAGTGGACTATGGTGTTCCTTTTGCAGTGTCATAACCCGTTGCTTTTTTGTATGCCAAGTAGTATTCTGCTGATTTATTTGCATCTGGAAAAGTTCACTTCTTTTTGTTTTTAAGTTTGTATTTGTTGGGGCAGATCACCTGCTTTTCTTTTTCTTTTTGAGGCTGTGACAATGATGTATGTTGAATAGGGCTATTTGGCTTTGCTACTGGAATAGTGAGAGGTGAATACAACAAAATCCTAATTGGTTAATATAATGTTAATAATTTATATTTTAAGTTTCTTTCAGGGGTTTAATTCTCCTTTCAGATCTTATGAAGCTCACTTTGCAAATATGAGCTACTGACTCTGTATTCTCCTATCTAAAATGTGAATATTTTTTGCAAAAACAAAGATAAATACCAATATAACAAACCCTTATATCAACCATAGAGTTTAATAACCAAAACAAGGTAGATATAACCGAAACTTCTTTTGTTTATGCTTAATTGATCTCCGTTCCCCCGACCAATGATTCCAGAGATAACTACTATTCTAAATTTAGTGTCTATAATTTCTACTATGTCTTAACTTAAAATATATGTATAAACATAAAGAATATGTGATATTTTAAAAATATATACACGGTATTACTTTGCATGCTTACAAATGCCACTTAAATGGAAATCTAATGTATATGCTTTTTACCCTTGACCTGGGGGTGGGTGCTCTATCACCCAGGCTGGAGTTCAGTGGAATGCTCTCCTCTCACTGCAACCTTCACCTCCATAGTTCAAGCAGCTCTCCTGTCTCCACCTCCTGAGTAGCTGGCATTACAGGCATGCACCACCATGACAGCTAATTTGTATATTTTTAGTAGAGATGGAGTTTCACCATGTTGACTAGGCTGGTCTTGAACTCCTGACTTCAGGTGACTCAACTGCCTCAGCCTCCCAGAGTGCTGGGATTACAGGCATGAGTCACCACACCAAGTCACTTTTCATTTTATATTTTATATTTCACTTTGTATTTGGTGTTTGTATTTATATTTTAATGTACTGTTATCTCTTCAGAGCCTCTTTCATGTAGGTAGTACATCTGATTGCATTTTCATGTATTTCATATTCCAAGAATATCCACGTTTTGACAATGATGAAAACATTAACATGAATTAAATAAAACTCCTATTATTATTTCAGGATTTGTACATCAATCTTTGCTCCATTTCTTCTTATGCAACAAACTCCATAGTAGCTCCCCGGGTACGTTGTCTGTTATCTCATTTATTCATTCACCAAACATATGGGGAGAAAGGAAGATGGGTCAAAGAGAAATGAAAGATAACTACAGTGACTTTGAAATTCATTTGCTATTACATATTTTAACTAGAATTATGTAACCAAAATGATAGCATTATTATTACTTTCACTATAGATGGATATTATTTGGAGCCATTGAAAACAATATCCCAGTGGCTCACACTTGTAATCACAGCACTTTGGGAGACTGAGGCAGGAGGACTGCTTGAGCTCAGGAGTTCAGAAACAGTCTGGACAACAAAGTCAGATCCCATTTCTACCAAAAAAAAAAAAAGATAACAATAAAGCTTAGCTGGATGAGGTGGCACATGCCTGTGGTTTCAGCTACACAGGAGGCTTAGCAGGAGGAGCTCTTCAGCTGGTGAGGTCGAAGCTGCAGTGAGCTGTGATCACGCCACTGCACTCCAGCGTGAATGACAGTGAGATGTCAAAGAAAACCCCTAATATGACTTTCATTCACTATTTCTCCAGCTACTTGTTAGCTTGGTACAAGGTAACTAGAGCCTGGGACACTCTGTGGAATGACAGTAGAAAATAACGAATTGTCTGCATGGGTGGGAAGTTCGAGAGTAAATTACTGAACATCACCTCAGAACATAGACACTCCAACAAGTTTTTGCAAGTTTATTCTTTTCAAACACAATCTTTAAGGATGAAAATAACTGATTTTTTTACTTAAAAAAATTAAATCTACTTCCAAAAACAGGTTGAAAATGTTCAATTACACTTCGTGATTTAACTTTTATTGTGAAGGTTTTTCATGAGGAACAAAAAAATTTTCTAAGCTAGAATATAATGAAGGAGAAAAGAAAGCTGAAGACCAGCCTAATCCAATCACAATGTTTTATTTGAATGTTTAGCTCAATCAGACCTATTTTGTAGTTTCAAATATCGCTATTACTAGCTATAAAAACATTTCTGTAAAAACAATTCGATACTTATAACTAGAGTATGATGATAAGTTCATAGCATCTAGATCATTATTATTTTCAATGGTTTTTTTGCTTATATTCAAAGCATTTTATAATCACAAGTAAAGGCTTTGCAACAAATGCAAACGATATTAAATTACTCTTGTAAGTTGGGCCTTCAACTCTGGTTCTTAATGTTTTAACTGTGGGTCTCCCGCTACAGTCTTGTCTTTTTAAAAAAATTGTCAACTCACAAAACAGAATTAGTGAAATTTAAATGAAATTTTGTATTATACATAATTCATTTTATATAACAATTTTCACTTACAGTTTGGCTTCTTTGAAATCTTTAAAAATAATTATGGAAGTGTTAATTTAAAATTATTTAGATCATCTATCAAAAAAGGAAGTAAATGATTTATCGGTTGGTTTTATCTATAAATATAATGCAGCCTAGGGAAATATATATTTGCAATAAAAGGGAATGCAAATATCTTTCAAACATAAGTGAATCTAAGTTATTCACAAGAACATAATGTGTTTGAATTTAGATGGATTTAATTTACTTATCTTATTGTTAATATAATTAAAACATAAAATGAATTCTTCTATTGAAAATAAAGAACCATTTCTACTTATATAATTTTACATTAAGATTTTATATTACATCACATTACAATTTTACATGAAGAACAATATTCAGTGTGAACTGTGCATTCAAGATGTTCAGTAAGTGGCTATTGACTAAAATACAGTGCAACAAATTTATCTGGATTACAGGAAACCAAGTAAATTATGAAAATAAAATATTTTAAAATAAAGTCAGAGCCTAAGGATTTCTTCTGGCTGGTTCTGTTTCAAATTCTGGCAATTTGAACTGATGGTACAACAGCACCAATCAATAGATGTAGGAATTTTTAATTCGGTATTTAAACCATACACATATAGCAGAAATTAGAATGTGCTAAAAAGGCCTTCCTGGAGATCCTCAGTTATACAAATGACTTACTTTAAAATGCAGTGCTCTCTTCAAGGGACTTTTTGTGTACATATGATTTACGACATTTTTTTCTTTCATATGCCTGCTTCTCCAATTGATTTAGCCTCTTTGAGGACCTTCTGAGTCCATCAGTGAGCAATTTTGTTTCTCAAGAAACCAGCTGTGTCTGACAAAAAAAGTTACCGGTAGAACTAAACTGAATCCCACCACAGCAAGCGAGGCTACTACAGCGGTAGATGTCTTCACAGCCTTAGAGAAAAGATGACTCAGAAGAAAGCGGATGATTTATTGAGTTACATATGAGGGGAACATATCAGAAAGAGAAAGTCCAGGAAAACTTTGTAAAATCTCATAATGAAGTCAGGAATTTGAGGGACTGGAGCAATACTAAGATACTGGAAAACATTATTTGAGTTTATAACTTTCTTATGTATGTTATTTCTATTCTTTGTATGTTTCCCTGGAATGATTGGGGAAAAAACAAATAACAGAAACCTAAAAGCCAAATATGACTTGTGCCCATTTGTAAAGAAAGCAAATATATATGGGACAGAGTTAGCATATTTGACATTAGACATTTTCAAATTGTGTGCCACAAAAGGCCCTAAGTGGCATCTGAGAAGCCACTGAAGTCCGAGGATGCTCGGTCCTAAGCTTCTCATCCAACCTGCTTTAAGTTTTACTTACTGAACATCAAACTTAGACTTCATTTGCATAAAGTATTTCCTTTGTTCAAATTTTGAAATCCACTATGCTTAACAAAAGCAAGTAATTTTGTTTACTTAAAAAAATTTGCTTAATATGCTTTTTTTTCTTGTCATTTGTTCTCCTCCAAAATTCATTATTAGACATACATAAATACATATATATATGTGTGTGTGTATATAAGTCATTTGACGTTCTTTCCGTTGAGTTTAAGAAAAGAATTGCAAATACATCATATTATTATTGCGATACAAAATCTCAGTTTTCTTAAAGCAAATTACATCTGCAGTCCCAAGTGTATTGTTTAATTATATCCTGTAAGAATATTTTCTTCAGATTTTTCATATATTGAAATAAGAAGCAGCTCATTTCAGTTGTACCAAATCACCTAGTAATTGTCAAATGCAGCTATCTTCACTCATGAACCGCTGTGGGGGATTTAATCAAGGAACATAAATTATTAGATTATGTAGATCTATGTAGATTTTTCTTACAAAAAATAATTTTCCTCTCATGGTAAATTGCTACATTTGACCCAAGGAAACAATAAGAATGAAATAGTACATCTTTATTAGTATCCTCAGAGGAAGCTCGTATCAGCTTTGAAAAACGTTTGCATGTCACTGAGAATCTGCCAGAGTGATGAACAAATGTTTCCACTCTAAATAGTATGAAATATATTTGTGCAAATAATGTAGAGCCTAATGTAATTAATTGAAAATTAGTGGTAGGAAATAATACCACTCTACCTAATATACTGCATATATTAATGCAAATATTGTTTTTTTCTTCAGCTTCCTATTGTATGAAAAGTAAAATACAAAGTCCTTTAAGAAACATTGATTGTGCCAAATAAAAGACAGAGAGAGAGATCAGTATGTAATTTTTTTCAATGTAAAATTTTTCCAAATTGGTTTTAACATTCAATGATTATACTAAAATTTAATACCAATTTACCAGCTTTCTGTGAATAATAGGGTTCTTGTTAAGATTATTGGTTTGTCATATCATTTTAAAGCCATGTCAAATTATACAAATAGATTTATTCTTCATCAGATACAGGACGTTCTATTAGTAGTCATTTAAAGAGTTTTGAAAATATGCACTAAATGAAGTTGAAATCTATTAGTTAACTCTCTACTGGCCACAACGTACAGGCTATCTCCACATAAGACAACTTACTTTATGCTTTTGTAGGAGACTCAGGACATATAACATGTAGAATGAAAACAATATAAGTTCATGAATATTTAATTAGTTTATACAATAGATAGAAAATATGCTCTCTCTAGAGAACTAGAAATCTGTGTGAATGCGGTGAATGGAGAATCCACGACAAAAGAAATATACTAGATGATGACATTTGAACTCCCACAAGTTGCTTAGTAGTGTTCTACCCAAAGGGCATATACTTTGTCAAGACTATCTATGGTTCCCTGCCACCTGTCAATATCTCAAAATAAGTAGATGGCATCCACAATTGCTGATGCTATATTAACAGATAAGGAAATTAGAGTATTATAAAGTATTTCTATTTTTTCTTATTTTCAACTAAAACTTGAAGATTTTCCAGATTACATAATCATCCACTTACCTTCATTTGTTCTTTAAAGGACAGAATAACAAAAAAGGTAATTAGTGACAATATAACACACGTTGTAAGAAACACTTTGTATAAATCACATAATTTGCATATATACTTATTTGCGTTTATTTACGTATGGTTATATAAGTGTATATATTTATTTGTCTTCATGAACAAATAAGAATAGAACTATTATAATTTAATTGACTTTAAAATAGGTTATTAACACTGTCCAGAAATAGAAACATGGCAAACTCATGCAGCTGAATGTGAAAATCTTTCTGATTTCCAGATGCATAGAGACGCTCTCTGCGTGCAGGCAGAGCTTCAATGCTACAAGTTGTCGTGGGTCAATAGTAAACATGGAAGCTGTTTTTAAATTGCATGTTCAGTTATTAAGTACCCATTCTCATTTCTGGCAGAAATAAAATCCTTGAGTGATTTGAACTCAAAGTGGAAAAATATAGAAACAAACAAAGACTAATAAGCCAGGTTTTCTATGGTCTTTTGCCCAAAATAAAATAGATTTCCATAACAAACAGAGCTTACCAGATGTTTAGACCATAAAACCAAATCCTCAGTCTTTGCTGCCACCCGTGGAAAGTAACATATCAGTTGTAAATGAACCAAAACAAAAAGAAAACACGTATAATAGAGAAAAGAAATAAGAAAACAAAGAACCATCAATATTCTGTTTCATGTTGGATGAGAAGCTGTAAGAGATGTCAGTTGGCTTAACCAGCTGGTGAGATACAGCACTCTGGAGAGAAAGTACGTCTGGGCTTTTCAGGTAGATCTACCCTGCGTCTTGGTGGGACCTCCAAACTATTAAAAGGTACATTTCCTTAAAAATAAAATCATATCCCATGTACATATAAAAATAGAACATATGAATGATTTTATTTAGCTCAATAATTAATTTGAGAAACTGGAAAGTACTTACTACTCAGTTAAAATGAAAATGCAAATGATAGACTTTTTTATAGATTAGGAATGGATACAAAACAAATAGAACATACAAATCATTTTATTTAGCTCAATAATTAATTTGGGAAACTGGAAAGTACTTACTACTCAGTTAAAATGAAAATGCAAATGTTAGACTTTTTTTATAGATTAGGAATGGATACAAAACTGTCTTGCCACAGGTGGATCGTCTCTTCATATTTATAAGCAAAAATAATGTTTGCATTGTTTTCAGTTATCTACAAAGTCTAGAGGTTAAAAAAAACTCATCCTTTGGACAAGTCTTAGTTCTGGAGGAAGCTGACATCCATTCTCTAGGATATAGAGCTGCCCCACCTCGTGCTCAGGATCCAAAGAGATTCTCCACGATTATATCCCTTCCCCTGTGCTTCTAGCCACTGACTGAGGTACAACTTTAATTCAGACAGATTACTGCAAATTCCATGTGGTTAGTTGCCTCAAAGTCACACTGCCATTGCTTGTTTGGGTCTTTTGTGACCATGCAACTGTCCATAACATTAAATTTCTTAGAAATAAGTAACAGAGAAATTGAGATTAATTTTATCATACTAAGTACTTTGCAATAATTTGGTCCTTGGGTCACCTTGGTGGGGAACAATCCAATCCATCCGTCCAGATTCCTGGTTTGACCTCCTTCCTGCTCACCAAACATCCTTGTGTAAACAGACCACAAAGCTGAGTGGTCCATATAATAAATATGCTCCATATAATGGCATGACTGTGGTCTCCTAAGATTATAATGAAGCTGAAAAATTCCTTTTACCTAGTTATGTCAAAGCCATTGTAACATCCTATTGTAATTATTGTATGTTTTTTAATAAATATAGTGTAGTCTAAGTTCACATTGTTTATAAAGTCAGCAGTGGTGAAGAATAATACCCTTTGCATTAATATTCACTCAGCACTCACTGACTCACCCAGAACAGCTTCCAGACCTGTAAGTTTCATTCGTGGTAAATACCTGATGCAGGTGAACAATTTTTTTATATTGTATTTTTGCTGTACCTCCTTTATCTTTAGATATGTTTGGATACACAAATACCACTGTTATAAAATTGCCTGCAGTATTTAGTACAGTAACAAGCTGTACAGGTTTGCAGCCTAGAAGTGATGGGCTATCCCATATAGCCTAGGTGTGTCATAGGCTATGCCACACAGGTAAATGTAAGTACACTGCGTTATGTTCATGCAACAATAAAATAAAGAGGCATTTCTCAGAATGTGTCCCCTTCATTCCACAATGCATGACTGTACTTGCAGCCCATTATTGGATTAGAACCCTAGTCTATTAAAGAATGAATACACTGAATACTGTAAGACTATTAAGTGGTTTGTTCAGGACCAAAACTGCAACTAGAACTCAAATTTTATTTGTTCATTGATAGTCCATATACTATAATAAGTACTGGATTAGACATCAGAAAAATATTTATATTCTCATCCTTCAAAAAAAACACAGTTATGTAAGAACTACAGACAATAAACAGTATGTAAAATAAAAGATAAAGACAATGTACCACAGATGTCTAGTTCAAGTTTCATTACGTTTCTCAAATTATTACATATGAGGATATTGACCTCTGAGAAACTGAGCAAAAATTTCAGTCTTTAGTCTCCTAAGTGACGGAGATGAACCTAAAATACATGCTACAGTTCTGATTCTCTAGTTTACATTTACTTTCTGACCTTCATCCCAGTATTTTTATAACTTAAACTCATAAATATCTATTCCAATCATATTTTAAACATACAAGCCAAACATGAGCTAATTTATACTTACCAAATTGTATCACTTACTGAAAATGACATTCTTAAATACATGTATTTTTTTGAATAAGTAGATCTCGTTGCAACAGAATGACTTATGGAAAACACAGGTATTATGATTCTGAATTGTACTATATTTGTATTGCATACAGCACACTGAACCTGAGAATTGGAAACTAATCATTTTACCTTCTTAATTACTCACCTTGACTCTATTTAAAACCGTATTTGTAAAAATTGAATTTGTAATGTCTATGTGCCCTTGCAATTTCCAGAATTTCACAGTAAAATTTTCTAATGAGGCATACTGAGCATTATTTATAGTGTCTCTTATGTTTTTAGTTAATAAGGTTGTGATAAATTTAGAGTAAAAATGCATTTGAAAGCCTGATTATTATTACAATAGTAAACTTAAGAATTATATGAGAAAAGGGGATAATTTGTGTTAGAAACCACACTTTAGCATATTTTGCTTTACTCCTTTTTTCTAGGTTTCCTAATGTAACTGGGGGGCGTACTCAGCTCCCCATTCTAAAGAGGTTCTTAGCCTTGCTAACCTGAAGAATGGGGAAAGGCGTTCAGGAGGTGCGGTGAATTTGCCGTTCAAATAAATATCGTGGACCCAAAGAGTTTTGTGGAAAAGCCATATATTAGGCAGAGAGAAGAGAGGGAGAAAGACAGCTCCCATGCTGTCCGTGGGGGGAACCCTGAGAAGGAATTCCCATAGGTAGGAGCAGCTGGAGTTTTAACCCTTGAGTTATTCCCTCCCCACTCACGTTCTCGTCCAATGAGAGGAGTTCTTTCAACTTCCTCTGGAGTGATTGATCTTTGACGCTGATACTGGATTGGCTGCTTGGTCCACAACGCTGAGTTACAGAGCCCCTTTCAGCAGGATGTGTTTTTGGACAAAGGAGCCTCATCTGGGTTTCTCTACCTAGCCCGTGAGGGGGAAACCCAGACAAGGGACTTTACATTTGAGTTCCCGGATGGAGGCATGTAGCTGGGAAACTCCTGCCTTTGAAACCACGCCCTTGGGGACCCAGCAAGAGAAGTCCCTTACTAACAGCCATAGGAAAAGGAAAATTAACAAATTATTTAGACGTTATTATCATTTTAATGAGCTCAATCATTTTTCAGAATAGACAAACATTTTTATGTTTTTACTAAACTCAAAGATTAATATTTTGTGTTAATTTTATTCGTAAGTTTAGTCACAGTTTAGGACATCTTCATTAATCTTCATTTATTGAATTTTTATATAATCTGTTATTTCTGAGAACATATTATTTTACAGCTTTATAAAAATATTTTTCTATAATTGCATTTTAATATGTATTCTTGTTTATAATCTAGTTTAGTAGAATCACAAATTTTATTTAATACGACAAAAGAGTTTGATGGTTAGCATGACTAACTGGCAATTTTAATCTTATGTTTCTAGAGAGCCACGCAAACATGTCTAAGATTCAATATTGGCATTTCTATTAATGTCCTGATGTAAAGATGTTTGTTCTAATAGAAAATTATTACTGATTTATAAATATGTACTTCATTATTGTCTAATAACAGTTATAGGACAAAAATCAAAAGTGGCTCTTTTATTGAGCCTTCTGTTGTCCCATTGGAGTGTTTACGAGTTCCTTCACTAAACTAACACTCTTGCTGCCGTAGGTGCTTCTACTATTGATTTCTCAGCTTTGCTTGACAATAGTCACTGGGCAATTGGGACCACCTTTCCTGGAGGTACCTGCCAGTTATGCCACTCCCCTAGGCCTGATTGTTTGTGTTCAACGATTTCCTGGTGCAGTGACTGACTCCCTGAAGGAGTTACAAATTGCCCTTCCCTTATCTGAAGGTAGGAGAGACACTGGAGCTCCCTGTGAGATCATAGTAAAGCCAGACCTCACCTTAACCACATGTTTAAGGAGCTGCTTCTTTATGCTGCTTCCCTCCTCGCTGTTTCTCCTGGTAGTACCTTCATTAAATCTTAACAAACAACTCCTGTTTTCGGTTCTGAAGATACTAATGTTCTGAAAGATTTTAATGTCTTTCTCTGCTCCATTTTATTATGGTGTGCTTTTCATACATCAGAAAAAAATTATCCTTTTTTTTTTTTAAAAAAAAAGCAATTTGCTGATTATAATCCTGTTAGAATGAGAATGTCATAAATGTTCTTACCACAGTTTATAAGAACTGGTAAAATCTGTTCCCTGCTTACTTCTCCATATCGAATGTCCCACTACATTTTTAAGTTGCAAAATCTTATCTGCAGGTTTTATCTTATTTCTGAAAAATTAATAAAGAAGCAAAGTCTTGGGAGAAGAGTTCACTAAGCATAAGACAAATGACCCAAGGTAAGAATAAACTTCTTATTTTCTTTACTTCCTTCTCACCATTAAGATTTCTCTTCAAATGTCACAACTTTCAAGTGAGTGCCCTTAAACATAGTATATAGCTTATTAGTTATATACCATTTAAAGTAATGGCAAAATGGCAATTTTTGCACCAACCTAATATTTTCGTATACCTAGTAATAATCTGTCATGTGATGACATAGAAGAAATACAATTCATTCAATATTCAATTTGTGAGAGCACAAATGATAGACTTGGTGATGTGGGCAGTTATTTCTATATACATAGATCATATAAAGAATGTTAAATGACAATCCACAAAAAAATATATATTTTCGTCATTATAGTCAATAACATATCTTTTTCTCACAATTACAGTAATAACGTCTCTCAGTATCTCTCTCATTTGTTTAGTTTTTAAGTACAGAATACAGATACTGTCATTAGCTTTTAATATACTCATACTTGATCAAAATATTTTTATAGGAAGGTCTAATTACATTCTTTATTTTTTAGAAATCTAATTATAACAACGAATCATTATAATACCATTTATTTTATTATTTCTTAATAAAATGACTTTTTTCTTCAAAATTTATTTTTCTGACCTTCTGGTTCAAGTTGATAAATTGATTCCTGCACATGCAACCCTAATTACTACAATATTCCTAGTGAAATAATAAAGGACGAATGAATACTTGAATAAATATATCATACACTCGAGAGAAATTGAAGGACACCTACTTTGCGGATCTGTTTATATAATTATCTCTTTAGGTTTAGGTAATTATTTCTTATTGTCTTTAGTTTCAGGGCTGGTGATGACTCCGGGATTTTACTGTCCTTGGATACTCCACCATCCTTTGTGGCTTTTCCTAAATCCTGGATTTACTTTCATAAAGATTCTCTCTCTCTTTTTTTTTTTTTTTTTTTTTTTTTTTGAGATGGAGTTTCGCTCCTGTTGCTCAGGCTGTGTTGACCTCGACTCACTGCAACCTCTACCTCTTGGGTTCAAGCAATTCTCGTGCCTCAGCTTTCCAAGTAGCTAGGATTATAGGCACATGCCACCATGCCTGGCTTATTTTTGCATATTTAGTAGAGACAGTGTTTCACCATGTTGATCAGTCTGGTCTTGAACTCATGAGTTCAGGTGAAACTCCTGCTTTGGACTCCCAAACTGCTGGGATTACAGACATGAGCCACTGTGCCAGCGCATAAGGAATCTCTATATTAATCTCCCTTAAAATAATCTCATTTGAATGTGCCCTCTGTTTCTTGCCAGGACCCTGACTGTTGCATTATGACACTGATACAGGTTTAATATTCCTCATCCGAGGTACTTGGGACCAGAAGCATTTCAGATTTGGGATTTATTTATTTATTATATTTTGGATTTTGCAATATTGGCATGTACATAATATGCTGTCTTAGGGATGGAACCCAAATCTAAACATGAAATTAATTTATTTTTCATATACATTTTATACACATTTTCACTGCAGTCCATTTTTCCCAACACCTTAACTGGGAAAATGATCTGTGCTAAAAATAAACATAAATACTTTTCTTTCTACTTTTCTTATAACTGTTACCCATAGAGATTTCTTCAGGCCTTTGTGACATTTTCAGTAGTGTCTATATCACCAGGCATAGAATAAGCAGAAAAACTCAGTGTAATATACATTGGTCCTGGACCTATCGGAGGCATTGTGGGGAACTTGCTGTTGGCGTACTCAGCCTGCACATATGCCATTTTGTGATCCTTTGTGAGTGTGCTTGCTTGAAGAAATGTGGGCATACACAGAACAGATATATGAGAACTGAAGGGGGTTGGAGAGGTTGTTTTCCCTTTGGGACACTGAATGAGATGTGCTGCCTTCTGACTATAACCCATTATATCTGGCCAGGTGTATAATTTTTTACTTGTGACCTCATATCAGCACTGAAAAAGTTTCATATTTTGGAGCATTTTAGATTTTGAATTTTTGGATTAGGTCTGTTCAACATACGCTTCTAAAAATTATTATCATTTCCATTAAGATAAGAAAATTAACACCATGTATAAGTTCTAAATTGTATTTCATATGAAAATTCCCTTATCATAATAAAATGAATCCCACATAGAAAAGTCTCATTATAATAAAAGCAAAATCATGCTTTTTATCTTAATGAGATGTATTTAGCTGATGAGAATCTGTTGTTCTTTAAAATTAGAAGAGGTATCTTTTCTTAAAATAAGCCTTTTTGAAATTAATTCTTCTTAACCTTATGTCACTTTGTATAACCTGTTTACATTTGTTCAACCAAATGCTCTAATTTCAGACAACTTAACAGCATTATTTTCATATATTATGCTTGTTTTAAACTGGCTTAATCAGTGTCTTTGAAACTCTGTATTTGTTGTCAAATCTACTGTTTAAATAAAACTTTTTAGTTATATGCAATAAGAAGAAAATTTGGTAAAATATTATTCAGTTGTTTTCTCTTCAATACTTTAAAAAATGATTACATATTAAATTAAATGATTTTATGACAATGTGAATTAAATATTGATATGATATCAGTGATGACATAAGTGCTTTGATTTTTATTTTAGGGTAATATAAGTTCTTGCTATAAGCAACACTTTTGTTATAATTTATTTTAAACAACTAATGTTGCAATACTCAATATATTATCATGATGAAACACCAATATTCCCTAAGGCCATTGGAAGACACATAATATTTATAGCAATTAAATGTAACTCTCATGACAGGGTCTATGGGCTCTTCACCATTGAATTCATCACAGGTAACAAAATAATGGAACATAGCATGTGATAAGCATATAAAGTACTGAGAAACAAGACAAGACTTCTGTCTTCCATGGGTCTATAAGCAAGAGACCATTATATTATGTTCTAATCATTGTATTATAATATATAACAACATGTCAAGTCTGATGCTTTTAGTTGCATGTAACAAAATACCAATTGTTTTCTCTTTACTCTTCATTATGACAAGACTACTTGTGGTTGGACTATTTTACCATTCTGGTACCAGGCCTGACATATAAAGGACTGAGAATATTAACGTCTTATCAACTCAGGAATCACTCTCAGTCAAAATCTTGATGATCAAGTTTAAATAACTGGGTTTTTGTAATTGGGTTTTGATATGACGTCAAGTACAGCTATTGTTAATCAAAAGAATGTTAATTTAGGCCGGGCGCGGTGGCTCAAGCCTGTAATCCCAGCACTCTGGGAGGTCAAGGCAGGTGGATCACGAGGTCAAGAGATCGAGACCATCCTGGTCAATATGGTGAAACCCCGTCTCTACTAGAAATACAAAAAGTTAGCTGGGCATGGTGGTGCGTGCCTGTAATCCCAGCTACTCAGGAGGCTGAGGCAGGAGAATTGCCCGAACCCAGGAGGCGGAGGTTGCGGTGAGCCGAGATCGCGCCATTGCACTCCAGGCTGGGTAACAAGAGCGAAACTCTGTCTCAAAAGAAAAAGAAAAAAAAAAAAAAGAATGTTAATTTAATAACAAATTCAGTGAGAACACTGGTTCTTTACAATTCTGAACTCTGTTATCTTCATGTTTTTGTTTTTATCTGATGTTTGTCTTATTAGGATTTCAAGATATTCATAGCTTCTGCCAGCAGCATGCTCACATACAAGGACTGCCAGAAGAAAGAAGACGGAGAGTTTGTGCTTATAAACTATGCATCTAATTTTACTGGGGATCACCGCTTTTCCCATAAGCTCTCATATGTCTTCTCTTCAAGTCATGTTGGCTAGGAGCAGATCACATCTATGCAGTGCAGGTACATGATGTACTAGGAAAATATTTAAACTTTCATGAAATCAATAACTAACACATATCTATTTCTGGCCAATATGAAATAAGTGAGAGGAATCTTGTGAAAAGAAAAAAAAGAAGTCTAAAAGTTATTTGACAATTTGTAGTGTTTGCCATGAAACCCAAATAAGGATTCAGTTCACAAATAGAAAGATTCAAATACATTGCAGTTAGCATACCAGAGATTAAAATCTTATTCTGGAGATTATTTTATGCTTTTTTAATCTTGAAAATTAGAAAGCCAAATAAAATTTACAGAATAGTATTTTCACTGACGGTAAAGAGAGTGTAATCGAGAACAGATTTAATCTAACACTTTAAAGAACCCCCGTAACAATGACGATAAACGAACTCACAAAATATATAAATATGTGGTCACTCAAGACATTGAGGATCAGGGATCCAAGGACAGTGATCACCGAGTGATGGACAACAAATAGGATAATTCTACAGCTTACTGCCCAGAGGAAATTTCTAGGTTGTAATGAAGAGAGAGAGAACATTTGCTGAGAGTCGTGGAGGCGAAGCTTGGAGTGTGGGAAACCAAGGTGGTTAGAATGTACAGGGCTGATTAATGGAGTGGAAAGAAATGCAGAGAATTTAATAGATCTATGTAGAGCTACATTTTCAATACTCTGGTGAATGCTAACAAATTCGTACATGTGTAGAAATAATCCATAGCCAAATAAATAATTACCCCAAAAGGATTAGAGAGAAGAATCTCTAGAGTCTTACATGACTAGAATATTTCTAATTGCTAGACTTGATATTTTATAATTCAAGTAACATTAGTAGGAATACTAAAAGCACCCTTCCTCAGTAGGCAGAGAAAAAACAGTATTTATTATGGAACAAAGATGTTCTGATATCAACAAAGCTTAAAAACAATATTTGAAAGGATCAATCCATTTAAAATATCTTAAACACATCTAAGAACTTAAATAAAAGTAATTAATTTTAAAGCCTACAAATGATAGAATCAGTAGACAAGGGCATAAGAACAGCTTATTTTTTTCTTTTTTAGTGTCTTTAAATATTTTTATTATAATTGCTACACATTTTTGAAAAAGTTGGTCTAAAAAGTAATTTTTCTTGAACTGTTAAATAATAGAGCTAACTTCAATTACACAAAACAATTTTCTTCTGATTGAGTCTATATTGAGTAGCCTTGTGGATAAGGATGAGGTTTATTTTGTTGTTGTTTCAATTCATCCAGGTTCTGAGGTACATGTGCAGATCATGCAGGATTGTTGCATAGGTACATACATGACACAGTGGTTTGCTACCTCCATACGCCCATGTCCCCATATTATCTCTCCCCAACCTCCATATCCCCTGCTGTCCCTCCCCTAGTGCCCCTCAACAAACCCCAGTGTGTGATGCTCCCCTCCCTGTGTCCATGTGTTCTCACTGTTCAACACTCATCTATGAGTGAGAACATGGGGTATTTGATTTTCTGTTTTTGTGTCAGTTTGCTGAGAATTATGGTTTCCAGCTTCATCCATGTCCCTACAAAGGACACGAACTCATCGTTTTTTTATGGCTGCATAGTATTCCATGATGTATATGTGCCACATTTTCCTTGTCCAGTCTGTCATCAGTGGGCATTTGGGTTGGTTCAAAATCTTTACTATTGTAAACAGTGCCACAATGAACATACATGTGCCTGTGTCTTTATAATAGAATGATTTATAATCTTTTGGGTATATATCCAGTAATGAGATTACTGGGTCAAATGGAATTTCTATTTCTAGATCCTTGAGGAATCGCCACACTGTCTTCCACAATGGTTGAACTAAGAACAGTTTTTATGCCTATTCAGTATGTTTAAGAAGATGAAGAAAAAATTGAATATGTTAAGTAAAACCACTAGCATACAAAGAAACCAAATTTCCAGCAGTGAAAACTATGATATCTGAAATGAAAAAAAGTACAAGGGTATGGAAACTACAGAAATCAATGTAAAGACTCTTTTAAGTAATTAAATTTCATTATAAGATAGTAAATGTTAAAGAGCATACACGAACCATATTTTATAGTGTTTATAACTGATGTAGGAAAAAAACCTGTAAGCTAACACTAGTACAAAGGCTGGGAGGGAGAAGTATAAGTATTTTGATTTGTGGTTGTTATACTATATTGAAGAAATATAATATTGTTTAGGTATTATTAACATTTTATGTGTATTTATATTTTAAAGGTAGATTGTGATAATTTAATTATGTATACTTTAAAGCAAGCACTAAAAATATAAAGAATTATGGCTTATAAGCCCATAAATATGATAAAATGGAATCATAAAATTTACCCAATTATCCTTAAAAAATGGATTAAAAAAATAGAAAGCAAACAGCCAAATGGTGTGTTTGGTGATTCAACTGTATGTCACCTACAAAAAGAGAACTCACATTAAATACAAAAATAACAATATACTAAATGTAAAAGGACAGAATACAAAATATGCATACACTAATTAAAATAACTGGAGTACTTATATTAATATCAAAGAGTGTTACTATCATTTTTAAATTATGTCATTTTATAATGATAAAGAAGTTTATATACCAGTAAGCTAGAATTCTAAACACATATCTACTCAATATCAGAGATTCAAAATACTTAATGCAAAAACTGATAACCTCTAAGGAGAAAAAGGCAAATTCAAAATTTGAGTTTCAGATTTAAAAACCATTTTCTCAATATTTTATAAACCTAGCATATAGAAAATTAGTGACCATATAGAATATCTAAACAACACTATTAATCAACTTTACATAATGAACATTTGTAGCACACTTTACCCAACAACAGCAGAATAGAAAATCTTTTTAAGTTCAATAAATAGACCATATTCTGTGCCATAAATATCCCAGCGCATTTTAAAAGATTCAAGCCATCAAAGTATCTGACCACAATGTCATTAAATTTGAAAGCAATAATGAAAAAGTAACAGGAAAATGTCAAAATAGATGAGACTTAGCTGCTTCTACATGATTAATAGGTCAATTAAGATTTAGAAGTATAATTTCAAATAATTTGGAACCAAATGAAAATCAAAACACACCATATCAAAATGTGTAAGATGTAGCTACATAAAAGGAGGTACTTAGATAAAAATCTGTAGCAATAATACCTACACTAAAAAATGAAAGATCTCAAATAAGGGCCTCAGACTCTTCAAGAAATTAGAAAAAGGAAAAGAGATACAAATGTTCAGTGTTATGAATGAGAAGACATCTCTAAGATATAAAAAGGATAAAAGATTGTGAAGTTTATGTCAATACACTGAAAACAGTGAAATGAACACATTACTTGAAATATGAGTGGATTCCACTAAAATTTTCTTTTGGTTTTTATACTTTAATCATTGTTTTAGACATAAATATAGGTGACAACAAAGCCAAATTACCTATGACCTGGAAATATTGCCATAAGAGTCTTTTGTTGCTCCTTACTTTGAGCTTTGTTTTTTAGAAATTGTGGATTTACCACAAAAAAAGATTTAGAGCTAGTGGAGAGTTTCCACATATGTCCCTTTCCCTGCACACAGCTTTTCCTGTTTGTTTTAGTTTATATTAGCTTTGCACATCTCTCACAATTGATGAACTAATATTGATGCATTATCATTAAAGTCTATAGTTTAAGGTTCATTCTTTGTGCTGTACTATTCTACGAATTTTCACAAATGTTGTGTATCCATAATTAGAGTCTTCTTCAAATTCACTTCATTATTCTTAATATACCTGTGCTTCATCTACTGATTCCTGTAAACCCATAAATATTTTAATGCATCTGTAACTTTGGTTTTCATAATATCACACATTTGGAATCACGGAGTGTGCACACTTCTCAGACTAGCTTTTTTGACTTGTGCATTTAAGGTTTCTCCACATCTTTCCATGGGTTAATGGCTCATCGCTTTTTATCACTGAAAAATATTTGGTTGTATGGAAGTATCAATTTGTTTATCCAGTCAGCTATTAAAGAAATTTTTCGTTGCTTTCAGTTTGGGGAAAGAGTATTTATCAATAGATCTGCTATAAATAATTATGTACAGGTTTTTGCATGAAGGTACACTTTCAATTCAATTGAATTGGTATAATAGGGCTGCCTTTATTTAGCTTTTTAAGAAACTATCAAACTCTCTTCCAAATTACCTGAACCATTTTCCATTCCCCTTAGTGAGATTTCCTGTACTCCACATCCTTGCCAGCATTTGGTATCAGCAGTTTTGCCATTCCAATAGGTGTGCTGTGGTCTTTTAACAGTGTTTCAACTTGCAATATCTTATGTCTATATGTTACTGTAATTTTTTCATATACTTATTTGCACTAAATTGTCTTTGATCCTTTTCTAAGATCAGTAAATTATTTCTGAGGGTTTTTCTGAGTTCTAGTCTTTTCCATGGATATTTATCTACTTTTTATAATAAAACTGTCTTGATTACTGTAGTTTTACAGTAATTCTTGAAGTCAGATAGTGTCAGTTTTCTGACTTTCTTTTTCAGTATTATGTTGTTTATTGTAGATCTTTCGCTTTCAATAGAAAGTATAGTATCAATTTGCCAATTACGCAAGATAATTTGATGGCCTTTTGGGTTTGATTTTATTGAGTTTATAGTTGAGTCTAAGCTGGGAAGAACTGACAACAATATTGATTTTTCCTGTTCATGAACATAGAAGGTTTTCTTCATTTAAATTTTTTGAAATTTATTTGATCAGAATTCTATAGTTTTCCACGTAAAGATCTTATGCATGTTTTGTTGGATTTATACATAAATATTTTATATTATTGGAGCTCAAATAAATAGTATTGTGTTTCTCATTTCACAGTTGAAATATTCATTGCTGCTACATAGGGAAGTACTTGTCTTTTGTATATTAACCTGTTATCCTAAGTTCTTCCTATTATTGCTCGATAGAAGTTTTTTTTTGAAATTTTGTACATAGACTATCATGTCATCTGTGAAGAAGATACTTTTATTTATTTCTCACCAGTACATATATCTTTTTATTTTCTTGTTTTATCACATTAATTACTACTTCCACTATGATAGTTTACATAAATAATATTCTTACCTTGTCTCTGATGTTAGGCTTTCACAGAAGATGCTCTATATCAAATTAAGGAATTTCTTCTTTATTCTTAGTTTGCTGAGTGTTGTTATAAGGAATGACTATGGGATTCTGTCACATTGTTTTTCTGCCTAAGTTTTTATAAATCTGTGACTTCAGTTGGTTGATGTAATACACTGTATTAATTAATTTGCAAATGTTAGACCAGCCTTGTACACTTGGAATAAATCTCTCTTTGTCGTGGTGTATATTTTTAAATATAGTTTTCAATTCAAATTGCTAATATTTTGTTAAGGGTTTTGTCATACACATTCCTCAAAGATGTTGGTCCATAACATTTTCCTCTCTCTTTTTTTAATGTCTTCTTAAACAGCATTATTGAGGTAAAATGGATGGTCAAAATGTGCACATGCTACATTATGTGACTTGATGAGTTTGGATATATACAGACACTCATGAAACCCACACCAAAATTAATAGTCATATTCATTACCTCCACACATTTTCCTGTTGTCCCCTCCTTTGGTGACAGAAACACCCAAGTGACATCTACTTTGACCAGATTGTTAAGCACACAGTACAGTATCATTAACTACAGACCCAATACCGTAGAGAAAGAAGTTCATCTTGCACAACTGAAACTTTACATCAATTGAACAGCAACTATCCACTTCCTTTTCCCCTTCTTGTAAGCTCTTTATCTGCCTGTCTCAAGATAATATTTGCTTCATTAAATTAATTGTGATGTGTTCCCTCCAATTCTATTATCTAGAAGAGACTATAAAGAATTTTTGCCATTTCTCTTTATTGTTTGGTAGAAGTTAGCATTGAAAGCATTGCGGCTGTGCTTTTCGTTTAGAAGGTTATTAAAAATGGATTCAATTTCTTTGGTAGATGTAAGTCTGTACAGATTATCTATTGTTTCTCCGTTTAGTTATGGTAGTTTGTGTCCTTTAAGAAGCTGATCTAGCCGGGCGCGGTGGCTCACGCCTGTAATCCCAGCACTTTGGGAGGCCAAGGCAGGTGGATCACGAGGTCAAGAGATCGAGACCATCCTGGTCAACATGGTGAAACCCCGTCTCTACTAAAGATACAAAAAATTAGCTGGGCACGGTGGCGCGTGTCTGTAATCCCAGCTACTCGGGAGGCTGAGGCAGGAGAATTGCCCGAACCCAGGAGGCGGAGGTTGCGGTGAGCCGAGATCGTGCCATTGCACTCCAGCCTGGTTAACAAGAGCGAAACTCCGTCTCGGGGGGGGGGGGGGGGGGGAAAGAAGCTGATCTATTGCATCTAGGTTATCAAAATGGTAGACATGGCATTGTCCAAAATAATGTGTTATTACTTTATTGTCCATAGAATAAGTATTCTTACACTTTAATTCTATTGTAGTAATATGCATTTTCTCTCTTTTTTGTTGGTAGGACTTTCTAAAACAAATAAATTTATTTATATTGTCTTAAGTTTAGATTTATTTTTCTAGTTTCCTAAAGGGAAAGTTTAGATTATTGATGTTAAATCTTTCTTTTTTCATAATATATGTATTTAGTGCTACAGATTTCTCTTCATTTACTGCTTTTAATGCAGCCTATAAATTTTGAAACAGTATAATTTCATTTTTCATTTAGTTCAGAGTATTTCACCATCTCTCTTTAGATTTCATCTTTTATCCCACATCATCTAGAAGCATTTTTCCAATGTTTTGAAATTTTTCAGCTATCTGTGCATATTTATTAGAAAAAAGAACTTTACAAAAATCTGTAGTCCCAGCTACTCAGGAGGCTGAGGGAGGGGAATCGCTTGAACCCGGGAGGCAGAGGTTGCAGTGAGCTGAGATTGCACCACTGCACTCCAGTCTGGAGACAGAGTAAGACTCCATCTCCAAAAAAGGAGTGGGTTTCTTGTAGAAGTCATGCAGTTGGAATTTTGTTTTTTAACCAAAGTGACAATCTCTGGTTTTTAATTTATTATTAAGGCCACCAACATTTAAAGTGTGAAACAATACTGTACCTCTTCAGAGTAACTGCAGGTGCCTTGCAATAGAATTTTATGAATTCCTCCCTCCTATCCATCTTAATATTACTATGATTAATCATACTAATCCATCCATAGGATACAATCCAAAATACATTGTTGCTATTATTACTTCAAACAGTTTTCTATTAGATCAATTATGAATTTAAAAAATAATTTTTGATAAAAGTCAACTTTATTTATTCTTTTTCTAATGCTTTTCCTCTTTTTATATAGCTCCAAGTTTCTGACATATTATTTTTTTTCCTCTCTGAATGATTTACTGGTACAAAATTTTCTCATATTTTGTCTGAGAAAATCTTTATAGCTCCTCCAGATTTGAAAGGTAACTTCATTGGCTACAGAATTCTAGGTCAGTATTTTTTTTTTCTTTAAGTGGTTTAAATGTTTTACTTTACTCTCTTGTTACCTTTGTGGAATTCTATATAAAGTGTCCAGCAAGCTTTATCTTGTTCCTCTAGGGGTAATATTTTTGGTCTTTTGCTCAGACTTCTTTCAAAATTTATTTTATTTGGGTTTTCTGTAGTTGGAGTATGATATGCCTATTTGTAGTTTTTTGGTATTTGCCTTTGGTGTTTTCTGAGCATCCTAGATCTGTAGTTTTGTATCTGTTATTAATTTGGAATGGTGCTCAATTATATTGCTCCATTTATTTCATCTATTACATCTATTCTTTCTCTTCCTGTGGTATATAATTTTCAAATACATTTATGTTACACATTTTGAAATTGTTCCACAGTTCTTGAATATTCTGAGGGTTTTTTCCCCATTTCTTTTCTCTTTGCATTTTACTTTTGGAAGTTTATCTCAGGAATGGGATATCCCAGGAATATGACACCAATTAACAGGATTCACAATATTATCAGAAAACAAAATAAATCCATATGATAATCACAGGGCATAGAAAATATAAAAATCCAATATCAGTTTGTTTTAAACAAACAAACCAAAAAACCTCACATCTAGAGGGCTGATAAATGGTATCTAAGAAAAACATAGAGCTACCATAATTAATAGTGAATGCTTAAAGACTTTTCGCTCCCAGGATCAAGGACTAGATTAGTTCAAGTTAACGTTTTACTAGAGGGTCTAGCTAGGTACAATTAAGCAAGAAAATAAATTATGTGCATCTAGATTGAAAAGTAAGTACTAAAATTGTACTAAATCATAGAAAACACATATTTTTATGTAGAAAAATGTTAAGGAATGCATAAAGCTGCTCAGATTAAGACAGTTTAGCAAATTTTAAAGTTATAAAACTAATGTTCAGGCCAGTGCAGTGGCTCCCACCTGTAATTCCAGCACTTTCGGAGGCCAAGGCAGGCAAATCACCTGAAGTCGAGTTCGAGACCTGCCTGACCAACATGGTGAAACCCTGTCTCTATTAAAGTTACAAAAATTAGCCAGGTGTGGTGGTGGGTGCCTGCAATCCCAGCTACTCAGGAGGCTGAGACAGGAGAATAGTTTGAAGCCAGGAAGTGGAAGTTGCAGTGAGTGAAGATCGTGCTATTACACTCTAGCCTGGATGACAGTCAGAAACAACAACAACAACAAAACTAAATATTCATAAACTAATTACCTTTCTGTAGTGTACATAGAAAAATTATTTACAATTGAAGTTTTAGAAATTCTTGAAATCACTATCATAAATTTGAAAAAAGGTATGCATAACTTACACTGAAGACTAAAACTTTGCTGAACAAAATTATAGAGGACTTATGCAAATTAGATTTATATCTTATTAAGGCATTGGAAGACTCAATATGTTTAAAATATTAATCATCCAAAAATTGATCTGTAGATTCAACAAAATTCCAACCCAAATCCCCATTATTATTTTTTTAATTTGACAATGTGATTCCAAAATTCATATATAAAAACAAAAGACCTAAGAAGCAAAAATAACTTTGAAATGTATGTATACAGTTGGAATACTGACTTTACCTCAATTGTAAAGCTACAATAATTAAAACAGGGAAGAGTCAGCATAAAATTACACAAATAGATCAATGGCATGAGACACAATAGAGTTCTGAAAGAAACTTACCTGTATATGCACAATTCATTTTAGATAAAGAAACTTACTTATATTTGACCAATTGATTTTACATAAAAGCATAGAAGCCTATGTAACAAACCTGCATTTTCTGCACATGTACCTCAGGACTTAAAATATAATAATAATAATAATAGGCCACTCGCGGTGGTTCATGCCTGTAATCCCAGCACTTTGGGAGGCCAAGGCGAGCGGATCATGAGGTCAGGAGATGGAGACCATCTTGGTCAACATGATGAAACCCCGTCTCTACTAAAAATACAAAAAATTAGCTGGATGGGGTGACGCGCACCTGTAGTCCCAGCTCGGGAGGCTGAGGCAGGGGACTTGCTTGAACCTGGGCATCCAGGTTTCAGTGAGCCAAGATCGCTCCACTGCACTCCAGCTGGGCTACAGAGCAAGAGTCCATCTTAAAAAAATATATATGATAATAATAACATTAAAAAAGAACAAAGGCAATTTAATGATGAAGAAAACATTTTTCTACAAATTATGGTCTAATCATTAGATAAAAAATAAACTCCATATCTTTATATCTTTAAAATTTTAACTCTATCAGTCACAGACTAAATTTAAAAATGTCAAATTATAAAATTTTTAGGAATAAAAAATAGAAGAAAGTATTTTGGAACATGAGTAAAGCAAAATTTCTTAGATATGTTACCAAAAGAATGGTAAAAGGAAACCAAAAGAATGGTAAAAGAAAAATGAACTTGATGAAGCAGACCTCACAAAAATTATGAATTCTGCTTTTCAAAAAAACATTCTTTTTCGTTTTTTCTTTTCCTTTTTCTTTTCTTCTTTTTCTTTTTTTTTTTTTTTTTTTTTTTTTGAGACGGAGTTTTGCTCCGTCTGTTACCCAGGCTGGAGTGCAATGGCGCGATCTCGGCTCACCGCAACCTCCGCCTCCTGGGTTCAGGCAATTCTCCTACCTCAGCCTCCTGAGTAGCTGGGATTACAGGCACACGCCACCATGCCCAGCTATTTTTTTTGTATTTTTAATAAAGACGGGGTTTCACCATGTTGACCAGGATGGTCTTGATCTCTTGACCTCGTGATCCACCTGCCTCGGCCTCCCAAAGTGCTGGGATTACAGACGTGAGCCACCTCGCCCGGCCTCAAAAAACATTCTTAAGGAAGATAAAATATAAGCCAGAAACTATAAATTAACATATCAAATAGCAGATATATCCAGCATATCAAAAGAACTCTCATAACTCAAGAAAACAAAACAATATAAAAACAAAAACTAAAAAAAAAAATGTACGTTGACAAATATTGAAAATAATTCATAAAATTTATTAATGGATATTCACATAATTAATCATCAGGCAATTGCAAATTACTGTACGATGGGTTATCACTACTCACCTATTACAGAATCCTAAAATCGAGAGATGATTATGCCTGGGTTTGGCAAGGATCTGGAACAATTGAAAATCTCACGCAATGTTTGTGGGAGTTAAAAATCATACCACTACTTTGGAAACAGCTTTTAGTTTCCTGAAAATTCATCTTAGTCTAGTATATTGCTCATATTGAACTCTGAGATTTATCCAAGAGAAATGAAAGCGTAAGTCCAAACACAAAAACAGTACACAAATGGTCTATTTAGTTGAAATAATCTGAAACTTGAAACAACTCAAAAGGTAAATATATTTACACATTTGGTGGAGCCATATAATAGAATAATACTCAGAAAAAATAAAAAGAATTATTAATACATGCAAAAGAATGGATGAATCTAAATATAATCATGCTATGTAAATGATGCCAGATAAAAAATAGGTATATACTCATTCACTAATTAAACTACACAGTCAGAAGCAGTTCAGTTGTTTTTCTGGGATGTGGAGACAAGCACAATTGGAAAACAGAATTTCGAAGTTTTGCACAAGTGCATGTTTTGGGTTGTTAATATGTTAGTTATCTCGATAGTGTTGATTTAATGGGTGAATAAAAAAGTAGAAACATATCCAATGTTACACTTTCAAAACTTGCAGTGTGTTGTACATATATTATAACTCAATAAAGTACATTTTTGTGTGAAATGGAAGATTGTATACTGATACGTAAAGTAAATTTAAAGGAGCATCTATTTGAAGTGAGGATTCATAATTTCTAGAATAGAATTAATATTCTACTCCATGAATTAAAATTCAAGTCTCTTTAATGAAAATAAAGCAGAATTCTGCATAGAGATATTGTGTTAGGGTATCATCCTGATTTTAGAATTAGAAATAGGTTCACTGTGGAAAGATACGGAAAGCAATGGTCAAGGGACTCTGTACTCAGTAGTAGAAAATGTGTCTAAACAAGAGACAGCCACACTAGTACCTCTCATTAATAGCACTGAAAAGTGATTGAATCAAGATGGATTCAAGAAAATATTGATTATTGAATATTTAACAGGATAAATTATCAAATTAAGGAAAAGATTTAAGAGAAATAAAGCAAAAAATCAGGACACTGCTGCTTGGAGAAGAGAAAATGTGTTTTTCTTCTTTGCTTAGTTTCAATATCGTACAATAAAGGAAAATCTGCATATATCAGGCATATTATGATAACTTGCTACATCTATATGAATATTATAAATACTGAAATTTCAGACGATAACATTTCATAAGCTAAAAGTAAAAACCCAGTGATAGAATATCAGCCATATGAATTCAGAATCTGGTAAATTGGCGCAATGTACTTCAATCTGACACTTGATAATAGTTAGCTTTTTTGGAAAAATAACATTGAAAAAATGAAAAGTATTTGGAAAAGACAATCAAAGAAATTCAAGTTGTCTAAATAAATATTTTTAAATTCCTTGAAATTCAGTACCAAAGACTAAGTTATCAAACATGCACACTAGAGAACCACTTTATTATTCAATATTGTCAGAATTTTCAGTTAAATTAACACTTGAAAAATTTTTAATGTTTTCTGAGCATACCAGGTAGGTTGGTTGAGGTTTCTTTCTATATATGAAATAATTTTTGATGAATTTGAACTTTTCATCAATAGCAGATAATACATCTCTTAACTTGATTTTTTTTAAAAAATAAAATCTCAGAGATTTTTAAATTTTGGATGTAACATTCTTGCATTTTATTAATGTTTTCTGTTTCTACGCTTTTATAAATACATTATTTTTATATTCAATCAATTGATGCTGAGATATATAAATGCAATTGATTTTTAATATTGTATTGATCTGGCCTCTGGCCTTGATAAATTTATTTCACAATTTTGATAACATTTTTGCATATTATATATATATATTTTACATATGTATATATTTTATATATGTATATATATACTATATATTTTACATATGTATATCTTTTTATATTTATATATATAATATATATATTCTTTTTGTTTGTTGTACTCTGGGCTCTGGGGTCCATGTGCGCATCCTGCATCCTGCAGAATTGTTGCATAGGTACATACATGCCATGGTGGTTTGCTGTCTCCATCCCCACTCCCCGTCACCTACATCAGGCATTTCTCCTGGTGTTTTCCCATCCTCCCCACCCCCTGCTGTCCCTTCCCTCCTCTCCCCTCTGCCCCCGCACCTACCCCAGTGAGTGCTGTTCCCTTTTCTGTGCCCATGTTGTCATTGTTCGTCACCTGCCTATGATGAAAACATGCAGTGTTTGGTTTCTGTTCTTGTGTCAGTTTGCTGAGAATGATGGTTTCTAGATTCATTAATGTCTTTACAAAGGACATGAACTTGTCACTTTTACGGCTGCATAGTATTCTACAGTGTATATGTGTCACATTTTCTGTGTCCAGTCTATCATTGATGGGCATTTGGGTTGGTTCCAGGTCTTTCCTATTGTAAACAGCCCGCAACTAACATACGTGTGCATGTGTCTTTATAACAGAACAATTTATAATCTTTTGGGTATATATTCGGCAATGTGATTGCTGGGTCAAATGGAATTTTTATTTCTAGATCCTTGAGGGATCACCACACTGTCTTCCATAATGGTTGAACTAACTTTAGCAAGAATCAATATTGTGAAAATGGCTATGCTTTCCAAAGTAATTTAGAGATTCAATGCTATCCCCATCCAGCTACTATTGACCTTCTTCACAGAACTGAAAAAAAAAAACCACTTTAAACTGCATATGGAACCAAAAGAGAGCCTGCATAACCAAGACAATACTAAACAAAAAGAACAAAGCTGGAGTCATCATGCTACCTGACTTGAAACTGTTCTACAAATCTACAGTAATCAAAACAGCATGGTACTGGTACAGAGATATAGACCAATGGAACAGAACAGAACAGAGGCCTCAGAAGCAATGCCACACATCTACAACCATCTGATCTTTGACAAACCCGACAAAAACAAGCAATGGGGAAAGGATTCCCTGTTTAATAAATGGTGTTGGGAAAACTGGCTAGCCATATGCAGGAAGCTGAAACTGGACCCCTTCCTTACACCTTATACAAAAATTAGCTCTAGATCAATTAAAGATTTAAGCATAAGACCTAAAACCATAAAAACCCTAGAAGAAAAGCTAGGCAACACCATTCAGGACATAGGCATAGGCAAGGACTTCATGACTAAAACACCAAAAGCCAAAATAGATAAATGGGACCTAATTAAACTTAAGAGCTTCTGTACAGCAAAAGAAACAATCATTAGAGTGAATAGGCAACCAACAACATGGGAAAAATTTTTGCAATCTACCCATCTGACAAAGGGCTAATGTCCAGAATCTACCAAGAACTAAAAGAAATTTACAAGAAGAAACAAACAAACAAACCAATTCAATAGTGGGTGAAGGAGATGAACAGACACTTTTCAAAAGAAGACATATATGTGGCCAACAAACATATGAAAAAAATGCTTGACATCATTGGTCACTGGAGAAATGCAAATCAAAATCACACTGAGATATCATCTCACGCCAGTTAGAATGGTGATCATTAAGAAATCTGGAGAAAACAGATTCTGGAGAGGATGTGGAGAAAAAGGAACAGTATTATTATATTTTTTGATGTAAAAATTAAGCTATCCCCATATCAATCATTTTATATTTTAAAACCTTAACCTGTATGAGTTTTTTCTTGCCCCATTTCACTTTCCAGCAACCCCAGTACAAGTGATAGTATAAAAGAGGTAAGACTGGACATCTTTTCCTAGTTCCCAAACTTGGGCAATATATTTTATTTCAACATTAAATATGATGTCACTTTATCATGCTCAATAGTTTTTTATGCAAATTAATAAAAGTTAAGTTAAATTGCTAAATTACTCTTATACAGTATTTAGAATAATTTCAGGATTCCAAATACGTAAATACTTTACTATTTACTTCAAAATACTGTAAGAAAAAAATAACATTTACTTGACCAATATATGAATTTCCTACACACGAAAAGCTGGTTTTCTGTGAATTTTGAGATTTAAAAATATTGATTTATACTTTTACTTAATAATATTATAAAAACATGCTTATTGAAATTATAGTCCCTAATTAAAAATTATTAACAACAGTAATTGTAAAAAAACAACATAAATTGGCTCTAAAGAAAACAAACAAAGTAAAACAAAACAGAACTTCAAAACTTGGAGCGTTCCAAAGTGACTGAGCATATTCTACTCCCACTCTCCCCATCACAGACCTCTTCAATCACCAACCGTTGATTCTTTGTGTTCATGGACTTTCCCCAGGATACTGGGACCTATTTTACTTGTGTTTACAAAGAGCTCCTGAATAACACTTTTCCGCCACGTTATTACAGCTGTTGAAAAAATGGCTGGAGATTAATACTTAATGTACTGTCTCCCTCTTCTCCTAATGGAAACAACTCAGAGGCGTGAACAGAACTTCAGGGTCTGTAGAGCTGCTTTCAGATTTCTTCCCTGCTATATTGTCTAAGTTGACCCCCACGCTGCTTCAGCTTCCTTTCCTTCCTGAGGCTTTACTTTGCTACCACCGTGCAACTAAAGAAACTGCTTAATAAATCATTTTCACATGAATCTTGCGTTACAGTCAGTTTCTGGGGTTCAAAACTACAACTGTAGCCATCTTGTACTTCTTAGCCGGTCTTTTTCATCTGCAAAGGATTAATGTTTTGCACCAATCAATATTCTGCTAAGCTGTTGCTGTTGATAAATAACTAGAGCACTCTAACATATAGTGCATTTTTTGAAAACATTAAATTATGGTAGTACTAGAAAAATATGATTATCTAATAACACGTAGACATTGACTAATCAACCAATGCCACAAATGTTACTATTATCTATAAACCGTTATGTGCTTAACAGTCTTAAGAGGTGAATGTAGAATCAAAGCTCTCCTTTCTGTTCTTCCAATTTGCTTTTATAATACATGACATATTGAATAACATTCACAATAATTTTAAATTCTTAACATGAAACATTAATTCTTTATATGTAACTGTTAGATATTTGGAAGCATGTGTAGTGTTTTCTTTAATTAAAATTCAGTAGATTTTTAACAACAAAAGAAACCTTAACTTTGAAATAAATAATGACACAAATGAATGGAGAACTTGGTTTTGTGGCTTATGTAGTGTTGACAGCTAACAGACAAAATTGAGTCTCAGAGTCATAAATCTAGAATTAACACAATTCATGGTAATTTGAGTGCTCAGTTATATCTTTTCTTTTTCTTTAAATGGTTGTTAAATAAAACTGTAATAAAACCACAACAAATGAAATATTTCTTCCTCTATTTTTATAATAACCAAATGCTCACAGATGTACCTCATCTGTATGTGTTATGTCTTTATGATTTATCATCATACTACTTTTAGAGCTGAGATTTGATAACACAGGGATTGATGATAAAAGGTTGACATTTCTTAGCCTTTGACTAATATCTGTGTTGGAGGTAATAGCATAGCAGCAATGAGAAAAAAATCAAAACAGTTAGTACTTCCCTAGTGCGTCTCTGGTTTCAGTGATAACTTCACAACATCCCATTAACAGACTGACAGTAAGCTAATTTGAAGCTGGTAAGATACAGTAATGCCATTTGAAAGCCAACAGAATGTCAGAATCATTGTATATTATGAAGCTGAATTGAGTCATGGGAAAAATTCTTTTAGTGAAAGGAAGATAAATAATTCTGAAAGTATCATTTTTTACAGAAATGCAGGGTGACTCTATAGTGGAGTCAAATGTTTCTGACTTTATCTTATAAAGATACACATATGTCAATATCATAAACTATATTTAGAAGAGGCCAGTACACCTTCTCTCTTTGACTGCAATCACACAATATATTTTTATGCAGCACACCAAAATGCCCCATTATCCACTTTTCTATTTATATTGAAGCAGAACTTTCATAATACAATTTCTTTTCTAAATACACATCTTTATTACAGCATAAAATTTTCATAATTGGGAAACCCATTTATCTCTAATCTTTTTTAATTGAAAGTATGTGAACTATAAAATGGCAAAAAGGAATGTATCTTTATGAAATCCTCTTTTATCTTTCTGTGCACAAATGAGCACTCCAATAGTCTAATTAGTAATTGTGCTAATAGCTTTAGGAATATATTAAAGCACTAAAATTTTTGGTAGCGCTTACAAATAATGGCAGCTATTTTACAAAGGTGTAGAGCTGCTGATTAGTATTTGATTCTAGTTAGTAATTACAATTGAAAGAGTGGATGATAATGTGTGTATATTTAAAAAGTTGAGTGTCATTATAGAAATTGTCCATGCTGTATAAAATATCCTTTAAAGTGTCCTAGATTTCACATTTTTACATATAAATGAGCAAAGTTGCAAAGCATGCTCAACTGTGCAAGTTTGCAAGCACATACATATACACATATATTTAGAACTTAGAACAACTTGCTGCTTATAAGTTCAAATATTTCTAAAAGGAATAAAATGTAGATATTCAAAAAATTCATATAACTCTGTTGAAGAAAAAACTAAAAATTCCTGCCTTTTTTTTTAATGCCTATTGCCATTTGTATTTTCTCTTTGGAGAAATGTCCATTCAGGATTTTTGCACACATTTTATCAGATTATTTGGGGATTTCTTGCTGCTGTGTAAGTTCCCTGTAAATTCTGGATATTACCCCTTGTCAGATTCATAACTTACAAATATTTTCTCCCATTCTGTAGGTTGTCTCTTCACTCTGTTGATTGCTTCTTTCGTTCTGCAGACACTTTTTCATCGGTGCAATCCCATTTGTTGATTTTGTTTTGGAGGTCTTAACAAAAACATCGTTGACCAGATCAATGTCATATACCATTTCCCCTTGTTTTCTTCAGGTAGTTTGATAGTTTGGGGTCATTTAAGTCTCAGTCCTTTTTTATTTGCCTTTTGTATATGGTAAGAAATAGAATCTGGCTTTATTTATGTGTCACGTTTTCTGCAGCACTATTTACAAGAGCCAAGTTATGGAATGAAAGTAAATGCCCATGAATAGACGAATGGATAAAGAAAATGTAGTATATATGCACTATGGAATACGATTGATCCACAGAAAAAGGATGAAATCTTGCCATTTTCCACAGCATAAACAAGTTTGGAAGGCATAATGTTAAAAAATAAACCAGGCACAGAATAACAACTGCTGCACGATTTCATTCATATGTGATATCTAAAAACAAATTACCTTATAGAAGTTGGGAGTAGAACAGTGGTTATCAGAAACCAGGGGGATAGAAAGGAAGTGGGTGGGAAGATGCTGGTCAGCAGGTACATCGTTACAGCCAGGAGGAACTTCTTGTACTGTACGGAACAGTAGGGTGACACTCATGCTACCAATCACGCATTGTGTATTTCAAATAGCTGGAAGAGAGGAATTTGAATAATCTAATAACAAGGAAATGACATATGATTATAATAAATAGATATGCTAATTATGATGATTTGAGCATTATACTGTGTATGTATCAAACCACCACATTGTGTCCTATAAATATATGCAATTATTATGTTTCAGTAAAAAATACTATTTAATGTGCTTGATTATAGCTACAAATATACTTGATCTGATGTAATGTGATAAAACATTTTTAAACTGAAAGCCATTCTTTAAGGCACAACGTTAAGTGACTTTCCCCATTTTCTAACTGCATTTACCACTACTATGCTTAATCTCTCTCTTATTCCGTTCTTTACTGACAACCTTATTGCCTCATTTCTCTTTCTAGAATGTGAGGGACATTCACTTTGCCTCAGAACATTTTACTAGTTCTACTTCCTGTCTAGACTATTTCCTGAGACAAAGCCACCGTGTAATCACTTCTGCTTAGTCACTCCTCAATGTAAACTTTCTTAACCTTTACATTTTAAGTTATGACTATTTTACCCGCAGGTATTAAAATCACTTTGCTACGCTACCTTTTTCATAGTATTTGTCTTCTTACATATTGTACATTTTACTTGTTCATTTCCGATTGTCTGTTTAAAGATTGTCTCTTCTCCCCACTAGAATGTAGGTTCATGAATATAGGGTAATTTTAAAATAAATGTATCAGACATTTTGAACAAAGTATCTGACAGATAGCAAGATGCTCAGATAATTTTCACATGAATAAACTGAACAACAACAATGAAAACATAGATGTAAAAAATCAAAGCTTAAGTCAAACAATCAATGGAAATGTTGTTATTGCAAGTCTTATGCTAAACACAATGTTATATTAATTGTTTAGTTCAATAAATCAGGCATATTTAGGAACTAATGATAAATGCATTTTCAAACTGTGATTATTTACTTCATAAACATTCATTTAGTAGCATTGCAATTAAACAAATTATTCATCACTAGAAAAGAGTGTGATGGAACAAATCTTACATTTCTTTGTGTTTTGACATATAGGGTGAAGAAGCAGATCAACAAATTATGCAAAGAGAAGCCCTCAAATACTTTAATCATCAATCTGTAAATATTAAATTCTTCTTTGTAAATGTGAAACTGCATTCACATTTTTCTTATTGGAAATATTCCAGAGTAAATTAGAGATAATCTGTTTCAATTCTATTTCTAGTGAATGTAGTAACAAACAGGTCACTTTTGATACAAACATAGAAAATAAATTTGAGATATAAAAAGGGTATGCCTGTTAAGAGGAAGTTTTTGAAAACGCCTGAAGACTTAAAAGGCAGGGTGTGGTCAGGGAATGGTGAACATTCCAATAGAATTAGTTGATATGGTGCTTGCAATGAAAGATCAAGTAGAAAAATGAAAGGATGATAATAATTTTATGCTAACCCAGCTTTGTACAGGACTTATCCTGGATGTTTTGAAACATACCAAGGTGAGAATTAACTGAATAGAACATGAAACAAAATGTGTTTTTTTGACAAGCATTTGTTAGTTACACTACACAAAATTTGTAGGAGTTTCTACTTGTGCATTTCTCTTATCATCAGGTTTAAAAATGCTGATTGTAACAAAAATGTAAGGCATATTTAGAGGCGATGATGAAAATATAACACATTTCCACAAAAAGGAATTGTATTTTTTGGAATAGAAAAAAAGCTTAAATTTCTACTAGACAAAAGTAAAATTTATAATGCTAAAGTTGCCATTTGATAAATTGCTTCCAGTATTTTAAGGAACTTATATGCGATTATAAAACCATAAAACTCAGTGGTATAAATAAACATTAAAATTCATTATTTATCAGTAGGGTGCTTTTCAAGTTTATTTTAATGCATAGTTAATTGAAAATTCACTTACTGTTAAGTGATATGTCTGTTTCTCTATGTACACTGACTTAAATACCAAAAGTAAACTTTCGAAAATTTTAATAGAAAGCATAGGTGGCAATCAAAAATGACGAGTTTATGTCCTTTGTAAGGACATGGATGAATCTGGAGAACATCATTCTCAGCAAACTGACACAAGAACAGAAAAGGAAATACCACATATTCTCACTCATAGGCGGGTGAGAAAAATGAGAACACATGGACACAGGGATGGGGGTACTACACACTGGGGTCTATTGGGGGGAATGGGGGAGGGACAGCGGGGGTGGGGAGCTGGGGAAGGATAGCCTGGGGAGAAATGCCAAGTGTGGGTGAAGG
The DNA here is from genome assembly GCA_031835075.1 of Saguinus oedipus. Classification (NCBI taxonomy): domain Eukaryota; kingdom Metazoa; phylum Chordata; class Mammalia; order Primates; family Cebidae; genus Saguinus; species Saguinus oedipus. The sequence continues at coordinate 2,674,329 of CM063186.1, forward strand.
GGAGGAAGGCAGCAAAACACACTGCCATGTGTGTACCTATGCAACTATCTTGCACGTTCTGCACATGTACCCCAAAACCTAAAATGCAATAAAAATTAAAAAAAAGAAAGAAAGAAAAAAGAAAGCATAGGTGGACATTTTTCTGATTTTTGATAAGCATTAATTATGTAGCATGAATTATAACGAATAAATTGATCATCTTGCCTGCATTTATAGGAACAATTTATATTCATCAAAAGACAACCTTGGGAAGGGAAAATACATTACTAGGTGATAGAAGATAACTGCAACATACAAAAATAGGGAGGGAATTACAAAGTTTTCAAATAACCAATGAAGAATTTAAAAATGATATAAAATTAGCAAAGAAGGAAAAAAGGTTTTTAGCAGAAGAGGAAATGTATATATAACTGATAAATCTATTATAACATCAATCTCATTAATGATCAAGAAAATAAGACTGTACATCAAAATAAAGTACAATTTCATACCCAATGACAAATTTTGAGTCTGAAAGTTTTGAGCACTGGTGATTATGTAATGAACAGTATCTCACATCAGTTTCTGGTGGGTATAAAAATTTCTACAATCACCTTTAAAAAAAAAAGTTTGTCAATGTGTATATTCATGTATACAACCCACATTCTTCACTGCTAGGTATACACTTAAAAAAAACTCCTTCAGTTGTGCACCATGATATGTGGGGAATAATGTTCAGGGCAGCACTGCTCATATTAACAATTTATTGGTGGGAGAGAGAATTCAAATGTTAATTAGCAAAACAATAATAGATAAATTTTGTTATATTAAAAAACATATAATTGCTGTGTGACTATTCTTCTACACAATGGGCCGTTAATCTATAGTCAACATGAATGCATTACAGTTCCAAAATGATGAAGCAAATAAATCGTTCATATAATTTGAATGAAAATAGAATGTACTAGAAAGTTTACACATAGCATGTTTCTTTTTTTATAGTTTAAAAAAATAGAAAAATAAATAGCAAACATTCCATAGACAAAAATGTATATAAAATATATACCATAAAAAAAAGATTTAGTGGGACTGGCAAGGATCTAGGAGAATTTGTCCCTTATTGCCAATATTCTAATTATTCTATTGAGCAATAAGTTTGTATTGACAGTTCTTATGAGTAAACATCATTTTATGAATTACTGAAAATCTGTTCATAATTACGTAATTGTAAGTGAAAGTTACAGAACAAACAATTATGAGAGCATTTCATGTAGTTCTAGGAAACAAGTTTATAAAAATCAGCGATGTAAATTTATAATTTTCCTAGTAATTCTGGATGACAGACAAAAATGACAAGTCCTCCTTTACAGCCATTGGTATGGTTCGGCTCTGCGTCTCCACCCAAATCTCATCTCAAATTGTAATCCCCACACGCTGATGGTGGGACTTGGTGGGAGGTAATTGGATCACGGGGGTTGTTTCCTCTCACGATGTTCTCATGAGAGTTCTCAGGAGGCCTGGTGTTTTAGAAGTGTGCCACTCCTCCGACACACTGCTGCCATGTACGACATCCCCCTTAGCCTACCACCATGATTTTTCCTGAGGCCTCCCAAGCCATGCAGAAGTGTGAGCCAATTAGACCTTTTTGTTATTCTTGTTTTTAAATTACCCAGTCTCAGGTAGTTCTTTATAGTAGTGTGAAAACAGACTAATACAGCCGCCTTTCCTTCATTTAGAAAATCATATAGTTATAAAGATGTATTTAAATAAATATATGGTTTAGTTGAATTTCTTTCAATTATGTCCTAAGGATTATTCCATTATAATAGAAAGGCATGCCTGCCTAGTAAAACAGAAAAAAAAGAACTCAAGTTGGTACAAGTTACATGCTGGCAAAATAGTGTAAAAATTATAAAGAATAACTAGATCCCTTAATTTTGTTATAGTTGAACACAACTCATAATTATGAAGCATTGACTTTCTTTGCCTTTAAAACTTAGTTACATAGTACTAAAATATTTTAATTTCTTCATAATTGAGTTATTATATGACCAAGTGATTCATTTTTTGATGATACTAGAAAAAATGTAAGAGGAAGATTTTATTGCAAAAAAAATATTTTGGAAAAACTAATAACTGAATCCACATTATATACATATACAATGTGAAACTAATTATTGTTCGCCTGTTTTGTAGGTTAGTTTTATGGGTTGAATTATGTCCTTCCGAAATTCACAGCCTGATGACCTACCCTCCAGTACCTCAAAATATGACCTTTTATAGAAATATAATCCTTGTAGATATAATTAGTTAATATGAAGTCATAATAAAGGAAGCGGATCCCCTAGTCTCATTTAAAGAACATTGGGCCTGGCGCGGTGGCTCACACCTGTAATCCCAGCACTTTGGGAGGCTGAGGCAGGTGGATCACGAGGTCAAGAGATCGAGACCATCCTGGTCAACATGGTGAAACCCGTCTCTACTAAAAATACAAAAAATTAGCTGGGCACGGTGGTGCGTGCCTGTAATCCCAGCTACTCAGGAGGCTGAGGCAGGAGAATTGCTTGAACCCAGGAGGCGGAGGTTGCGGTGAGCCAAGATCGCACCATTGCACTCCAGCCTGGGTGACAAGAGTGAAACTCCGTCTCAAAAGAAGAAGAAGAAGAAGAAGAAGAAGAGGAAGAAGAAGAAGAAGAAGAAGAAGAAGAAGAAGAAGAAGAAGAAGAAGAAGAAGAAGAAGAAGAAGAAGAAGAAGAAGAAGAAGAAGAAGAAGAAGAAGAACCTTGGACACAGGCACACACAGAGAAGATGCCATGTAAACAACAAGGCAGAGATTGTTTAACACACATATTCCAAAGAAAGCCAAAGATTGCCAGCCAACAGCCAGAAAGTAGACATCAGAAATGGAACAGACTCTCTTCCACAGTCCTCGGACTGAACCAATCATACTGATGCCTCGATCTTGGACCTCCAGCCTCCAGAACTATGAGACAATGAATTTCTGTTTTTTAAGCTACCCATGTTGTGATATTTAATTACAGCAGCTCTAGTAAACTAATACAGTTACTCTGAACACTTCGTTCTTTAAAGGAGAATGTTTTGCTCCTTATAAGGTAAGTGCAGCATTAAAAACTTTGACATATTGATATATGTTGGTTGCCGACGATGATCTCTAAATTCTGAAGTCTCAAGTCTGTTGACACAACTCTTTTGTTGATTGCCCCATTGCTAACCAAATAAACAAACAACAACAAAACAGCAGAAAGAAACACCTCTATGGAAAGCTATCTTCTGATAATACCTTTCTTAAGCAGATATCATCTACAAGAATAATGATACAAAATTTAAAACTGAAACAGAAGAAACAAGACTAGTGTGAATTTTTATCAGGACACATATTAAATCATCTTTTTGGTCCATTATATTGGGTTAGCTGTTTTTATTTTCTACTTCATAGCATATAGCAAGTTCTTTACATAAATGTACAGTAAAGTATTTTATTTAAAATAATTTATGTAATTAACGACACTTTATTAGGGAAGCTACATTAAATGAATTAAATTGGTGTAAAGGATATCACGTATATTGAGAATACACTCTATGTTTACTTTCCAGATGAACGTTTGTTTTTACCTACACTGCCATTAGTAGCAGTATTAACATGACTAACCTCCATAATGAATGCATAATATTTATCTTTGCTATTGCCACACTACCTGTGACTATATAATTGCAAGGCAAATGCAAACTTTATAGTTGGCACTAAACAATGAACAACTAGAGATTAATTTGATAGCAAAGTGAAGAACTCTTGAGTTGGCAGGTGAAAATGAGAGGGCAATGGCACTGCAGATAAAGCAGCATATGGCATTACACAATTCCTTTCATACCCAAAGGCCCGCTCCACAAACTGCCAAGACACATTTATTCATGATTCTCACTTGAAACTTTTTTTGGGGGGGTATATAGACAGAAAATAAAGCATTTTGTGAGATCTTAAAATGCAAAATATAGAAGAATGTTGGCACTCATTACAAAAGTGTAACATAAAGAGTATTATAAATTTATGCAATGACAGAAGCTGTTAGGGAGTGGAGAAATCCATAAGAAGATCATTGTTATAACACAGACAGATGGGATGATATGCAGCTTCTTTGGTCACTCACTATCAGGATACCTGAGACAATGCTGTGAAAAGAAATGTCTTTGATAACTATGTGTTCATTATGGTAACATCAGAGAACACATCTTAGTTAATATTCTGCTAGTGCTACAAAATGCTTAGCTAATAACGAATATTGAAAAGATAATCAAGGGTCACATCAGGATATAGAAATAAATCATCTCTGTAAGACATATAGAAGATAGACAATAGATAATAGATAGATAAATAGATACATAGAAAAGGATAGGAAAAATAGGGAATTTGAAGTGAAATAACAAATGCAATTTTTAATTCTATTCTTTAAGCACTGTATAGCCTTCTGTATTCACAAATACTTTAAATTGCTTAATGTATGATGTTAGAATTCTTCAGAGAGTTTTTAAATCAAAGACTCTGTGTAATGATATGAATAAAAACGTTTAATCCTCAAATGCTTAATTAGGTAATACTGCAAGGGATTTTTAATGCTTTACAGAGAATGAATTAAAAATGAGTTAATAACTCTTATAAAGCAGTAACTTTTCTTCCCAACTGAATTTAATAAATGCTATTCAACCAAATTTGTCAAAAAACCCAGAAAAGAGAATGTGACTTTGTCAATGCTTGTCCAGGTTAGAATGAGCCTCCAGCTTTGTAAACAAATGAAACAATGATCAAAGTAAACACAGAAAGAGGAGTATTCATTTTGCAGCAAATTTGTGAATTTCAAATCACACATAAATATCAACTGGTACAAATAATATGATAGATATAATTATTGGGAAGAAATGCAGATAAGTATCTATTAAATATCTTTTAAAACACAGTTTTTGAGAAATTACTATAGAAAAGTTAAATCCACAGAATCAAATCTGATTTCTTTGGCACAATAAAAACTATGACAAACAATATGCTGGGGTAAGGATTTTCCTACAGGTGATAATTGTTTTATTTATACACAAAGAGAAAGAGAAAAATAGTGTGTGCTTCAGGTAGAAGGACTTAAGTCATTTTCTTTCTACCCAGGGCAGAGTAACAGATTTATGTCCATCATCAGATATTAAAAAATGAACAAATTATATTAAATAACAGTTCTTAGACATGAGAAAATAACTGTCACAAAACCGTGAATCCTGATACAAGAGAAATGAATCAGCTGAGCAATACCATTGCTGAACATTACTTGAGAGAGTTGCCAGTCCTCAGTACCAGCATATAGAAACCCAGTAGAACACAGTTTTCATTAGACAGAGTTGAGTGTTCAGGAAGTTAAGACTGGCTTGAATTGGCAGACCGTTGTACAAAGTGGAGGTATTTGTGGGACGAGAGGCTGGCAAAAGTCAGAGGTGCACGTGAACAGGGCATCAGTGTGTGCGGGGAACGTTGTACTAGTCTGGACGTAGAGTTACTGAAAGAGGGAAGAGAACGGAGCATAATAAAAATATTTAAAATAATAATAAAGAACAGACTTTTTTTCAAATTGGATCAAAATTCTCAACCTGCATATTCACGAATATGAAGAAACATAAAATTCGATAATAAAACAAAATGAAGGAATGTCATAATCAGACTTCTCAAAACAAATAATAAAGAATCCCAAAAGCAACCAGACGAAAATGACACATTACCGACAGGAATAAGGAAAACAATGGTAGCAAAGTTCTTGTGAAAAACACTGCAGACAAGAACACAGTAGAGCCATTTCTTTAAGTGTTGAGTAAAGAAAAAAGAAGAAAATCTGTCGACCTAAACTGTATATTAGATGTAAGTATCTTTTTAAAATGTAGGTAAAATTAAGGCTCTTTTAGATATAAAAAAGCTGAAAGAATTAATTTCCAAAGGACTTTTGATTAAAAAAAAAGTAAAAGAAGGTTCTTAGGCATAAGAAATATGCCAGATGGAAATCTGCAGCTACATAAAGTAACAACAGCAACAGAAGTGGCATACATGTGAGAAAATGAAAAGTTCTATATATTTTTAATTTTAAGTCTGCTCAATTAAAAACAAAAATGAAAATGGCATTTTAGAATTTATGACATATGTAAAGTAAATGTAAAACAAACGTAGAATAAAGGTTGAGATGCGACAAGGAAGGAAGACTGAAATGACAATTTTGACCAACCGCTGGAGTCGGTGTGGACTGAAATGAATTACTTCCAGGATCTAAAGCCTTGAAGGAGCTGCCACAATTATATCCAGAAAGCCCACTAGATTCTCATACTGAAATCTCAAAACAGTTTTCTAATTTTGGGGGTAAGGGAAGAAAAAAATAGCCATTTGAAATATACCCAGAGCATAATCTCCGTAACAAACCAATCTAAAAGGAGAGAAAACTTTACAATAGCCTTAGCTTGAAAAATTAAACAAATAAAAAGCAAGGCACAGACTCAAATGCTGTTTTAAAAGATATTCTGAGGCACTGAAGAACAACGGGGAGAGCAAATAAGAACACTACAGTAAAATAAAACCTCAGTCGTTTATATGTACACTGAAGGTAAATAAATCAATTATTTTAATCAATACCCTAACTGCTAGCCACATAAACACAGAACCTCACAAGAAAGTCCTGTTTAGCTCAGTTCTTACTACAAATTCAGCATATTCAACACCCAACAAAATTACAAGGCATGTTAAAAGAAAGAAAACACAGTCTGAAGAGACACAGTAAACATCAAAATTAAGTTGTGACGAAGTCTGTGAAGTGATAAGACAGGAATTTAAAATAAATAATATGTTAAGGTGTTCAACTGAGAAATTAGACAACATGGAAGACGGTAGGTATTTTCAGCAGAAAAATATCTCCTCTAAGAAATAATTAAAAGAACATTCTAGAAATTGAATACATAGAGAAATGTACGCCTTTGAATAGACTCATCAGTATCCTGAACATAGATGAGACAAGAATCATTGACTTGAAGACAGGCCAAAAGAAAAGCCAAATGCTGAAATAGAATGAGAGAAAAAAATGATGAGAATCTCCCAGTCCTATGCCATAATTTTTTAAAAAAGGAATAGCATACGTGTAATGGATTACTAGAAGAGTATAAAGAGAGAAAGGAGATGAAGAAATACTTGAAGTAAAAAAAAAAAAAAATTTAAAGGGAGCCGCAGTGGCTCTGGCCAGTTGTCCTGGCACTTGAGGAGGCGAGGCCATGAGTTCAAGGCCAACCTGAGCAACACAACAAGCTCTCATTTATTAACAAACAAACAAACAAACAAACAAACAAAATAAATAAATACTTGAAGTAATAATGGCTGAAAAAACTCAGTAACAATGTAAGACAATAGACCACAGATATAGGAAGCTAAGAGATTACCAAACAGGATAAATGCCAAAAAATCTACACCCAGGCATATCATATTTAAACTGCATGAAGCCATATTCAGAGAGAAAATCTTAAAAGTAGCCTGAGCAGAAAATAAATCTTATCTATAGAGCAACAAAGATACAAATTACAGTGAACATATTATCAGAAACCAGGCAACAAAGAGTAGGATAAAATATAAAAAGTGGTTTTAAAAAAGAAAACATTAACCTAGAATTCTAGATCCAGCAAAATTATCCGTTATGCGTGAAACAGAAACAGAGACTTCATCAGTTGAAGTCTTTTCAGTAATGCTAAAACGAGTTTTTCAGGAAGAAAAAGATACAGGTCACAAACTCTGATCTACAAAAGAAAAGATTGCTGGAGTAGGAGTATATGAAGGTATAATAAACTCTTTATTTTTTCTATTCCTAACTGACCTCATAGATAAATACTTTAAACAATAATTGTAACATTAAATTTTGTGATTATGTCATATATAAGTAAAATAAACAGCTGCACTGTCTGCGAGCAATATAATACAATCTAAAATTATAGGTTAGTTGTAAATGGATAGTGCATACTCTAGGGAAGCTAATAAAACTCATCTTTTACAAAGAAGTGTAACTGATGTGCTGAAAGGAGGCAGAAACAGGAATAATATAAAATTATCATTCAAAACCAGAGAAATCAGAAAAAGGATGATTAAGAAGGAAACAAAGTACAACAAACAGAACAGTTACAGGCATCGTAGATGATATTCCAACGGTACAATCAATTTATCTATGAATGTTTGAAACACACCAATTAGAGCTACATATTGTCAGAGTGAGAGGAAGAAGACGGTGTCTAGAGGAACCCCACCATTTGTATAAGGGCACACACAGAATGTAAGTAGAGATAGAGGAAGATACCTCATAGAAACACTAATTGATAGAAATATTGAGTAGCTATATCAATTCCAGATAAAGCAGATTCAGGACAAGGGGAATTTTCAGAGATTACAAAGGGTACTACATAATGATAAAGGAACCAATTGTCCAACAAGACATGACAGTGATTGCGACGTATGCCCCTAACAACAGCATGCCCAAATATGTGAGACGAACTGATAGATGTGCCAGGAGAAATAAACAAATCCACTATTACAGTTGGAGCTTCAGCATCTCTCACACTATAATTGATAGATCCAGCAGGCAGAAAATCAATAAGTATATAGTGGAACTCAACAGTCCCATTAATCAAGTGTATCTAATTGACATTTATAGACTAGCTTATCCAATAGCGGTGGAACACACATTCTTCTCAAGCTCACACAGAACATGATAGAACGAATTCTGGGCCATAAAATACACCTAACCATCTTAAAAGAACAGAAACTTAGTATACGTTCTCAGAACACAATTAAATTAAAAAGATATTAACGATAAGAAGATAGCTAGAAAATCACAAAGTATTTGGAAATTAAACACTATACTTCTAAATAGGTCATGGGTCAAAGGCTAAATTACAACATAAATTAATAAGAGAACAAACTTGGTATAAAGCATATAGGAACATTCTGTTATATTAGCTTTGAGATTATTTGGTAAATCTAAAATTATTTTTAAAAATAAAGTGTTTAAAAACAGATATAGCCCAAGGACTGATAAAGGATATAAAAGATGGTTAAAAATAAAGATACTCAGCTGATTAAAATAACACCAAAGGCAGGAAAAGGGAGTCAATAGATGGGACATATAGAAAACAAATGGCTAGATATGAGATGTAAACACATCTATATCAATAATTATTTTAAACGTAAATAATCTAAAGTCTATATTTAAAAGGCAGAAATTATCAGATTAGACTGAAAAAGAAGATTCCACTACATGCTGTTTGAACTATTAAATAAATTAAATTGAAGATAGAAATGCATCTAAATAAAATAATGGGAAAATACACAAAGCTAACGGTAATCCATAGAAAACAATAGTGGAAGTGGCATATTAATATGGAACAAATTTGACTTTAGAGAAAACTTTATCAGGGATAAAGAAAGCTGGTCTATAATGACAAAAAGGCTAATTCATCAAGATGACATAAAAATACTAAATATTTATGTATGTAATAGCATTTTCAAAATCAAGAATCAAATGTTATATAAATGCAAGGAGAAGCAGACAAAATCAAATTATGTTTATATAATCTCAATAATTGATAATACAAACACAGGAAATCATTTAGAATGCATGGGCCTGTATAATACTACCAATTAATTTAACCTAATTGAGAATTACGGAACATTTCAATGAAAATTAACAGAATACACCTTCGTAAGTTCACTTATTGCATACACCAAGATAGACCTTATCTTGGGCTGTAAAACACATATCAATACATTTCAAAGGATTTGAGTCATATGTACGATCTTCTCTAACACGATCAAAAGAAAATGAAAATGAGTAAATACAGAACTCTAAAAAATCCTTAAGTATTTGAAAACAAATATACACGGACTAACATAATTATAGGTTAGGAAAGCTATATAAATAGTAATTAGAATTTAACTGAACGGAATGAAAATGAAAAGGTGACCTATCAAACCCTGTAAGACCTCTGAAACACTGCTTACAGAAAATTTTGTAGCAAGATATACCTCTATTAAAAAGAAAGGAAGGCCTTAAATCAATGACCTAAGCTTTCACCTAAAGAAACTAGAAAAAGAAAAGCAATTTAAATCTAAAGAAGCAGAGAGAACTAGTAAAAAAATATTAGAAAGTGGCACATTAAAATGTGAAAAAAGTCAATGAAGTAAAAAATTTCTTATTTGAATAGTAGCAATGAAATTGATAAAACTCAATGTAGAACAATTTTCATAAAATAAAGAAGACATTTCTAACATAATGGGAGAAAGACAGTATAACAGATCTTATAAGTAATATGGACATAAAAAGAATCTTAAGGGATTATTATGAATAACCTGTATCAATTAATTTGACAACTCAGATAATATAAATAAATTTCTTGGGAACCGTGTGAACAAATCAACAAAGCTCACTCAAGAAAACTTGAGATCTGGAATAGCTGTGTTAAGGCAAACTTCATAACAATCTGCATAGCCCTGCGTTCGTCAAAGGCATTGAACTTCTGTTTAAAATCTTTCCCACAAAGAAAATTCTGATGTGTATTCTTTCAGTTGTAAATTCTATGAAACATTTAAGGAAGAAACAATACAAAATGAAACAAACTTCCTCCAAGAAAGTTAAGAATATAAATTACTTTCTAATTTATTTTATGAAGTCAGCATTGCCAGAAAATATATTAAAAGGACAATAGAAAATCAAGCCAAACTCTCCCCACTAATAACCCTCATGATGAAAAAAATCAAATATTTTCAACCAGATATTAAACTGAGTTCAGCAATATGTACAAAGTATAATACATCATGATAATTCATTTTTATTCCAGTAAGTCTGGTTTAATATTTGTAAATCAATCCATATAATTTATATAAACAGAGTAAAAAGTTTTAAAAATTATGTCGATAAAGGCTGACTCTACATTTGACAATATTTAACAGTCATACATGACAAAAATCCTCAGTGAACAATGAATGAAAGCAAACACGCTCATCCTTATGAAAATCATACACAAACACTTGGCATTTACATCACCATAAAGGGTGAAAGACTGGTATTTCTCCTATGGTTAAGAACATTCTAGAATATATAAAATGTGACACATATAGAAATAAATTTGGATAAGCATATGGAAGATATACATCTTGGAAAATAGAATCACTGCTGATAAAAAATTTGAAAGACCCCTATTTATAGAGAGGAAAACTCTTTATTATTAAGAGTTTATTATTATCTTTATCATCGCAATAAGTGACCTATTTATTCAAGAAAGCTTCAACCAATATTTCAGCAAGCTATTGGTAGAGATTAACAAGGAGATTCTAAAAAATTATACAAAAATGTAACGGGTCTAATATAGTCAAACTAATATTGAAATAGAGGAAATAAGAGGACTTACACTACCTAATGTTAAGCTTTATTTTAAAGCTTATAGTAATGAAGAGAGCAAGCTACAATTTGATACATAAATATTGAGTAAGCACCTTGACCTTAAAATAATATCACACACACAAAAAAAAATTAGCTCAAAATGTATCACAAATCTAAAACAAGGACTAAATTTATAAAAAGTATTAAAAATAATAGTGAAGTATAGGTGTGATGGCTCATGCCTTTAATCTCAGAATTTTGGGAGGCCAAGGTTGGCAGAACACAAGCTCAGGAGTTCTAGACCAACCTGACCAAGAGAGTGAAATCCTGTCTCTACTAAAAATACAAAAAATTAGCCAGGCATGGTGTCATGCACCTGTAATCCCAGCTACTCAGGAGACTGAGGCAGGAGAAGGGCTTTTACCTGGGAGACGGAGGTTGCGGTAAGCCGATGTCATGCCACTGCACTCCAGATTGGGTGACAGAGTGAGACTCCAAAAATTAAAAAAAAATAAAAAATAATAGTGTAAATGTTATGTTTTTTGCAAAATTTCATAAATACAGCACAAAATGCATGAATTATAATAGAAAAAAGCACCAAATTAGATTCATTAAATTAAAACTATTTACAAAGCATACATTTGACAGTGGACTGATACTTGCAATATATATAAATTCTTACAACTAATGTCCACAGAAGTCAAACCTTGCAAATTTTAAAATAGAAAAATGATTTCAGCAGACATTTACCAAAGAATATATACAAATGGCAAATAAGCAAGTGGAAAGAATGCTGAACACCTTTAACCATTAGGAGAATACAAGTTAAAATTATAATAAGAGACTACTACATACTGCCAATAATGGCTAAAATTATATACACACACAAACACACATATGTGCATACATGTATTTGAGGTATATATACAAACACACATATGAATATAAAGTATAGATGAAGATGTGGAGAAAATGGTCCTCTTTTGTATTGCTGGTTGAAATACAAGACTGTGTACTTCGGAAAACACCTCTTTCACTTTCTTAAAAAGTTAAAGATAAGTTCACCATATAGCTGTTCATTCCATTGCTACAAATTTACCAGTGGAAAGTGAATATACATGTCAACACAGAGACTTTGCACAAATGTTTACAGTAGTTTTAATTTTAATAGTCCTAAACTGGAAAGAATCCTCATGTTCTATGGTATACTGAGAAAAGAAATACTACTCAGCAATAAAAATTGAATCACATATTATTACATGAAATATCAGTGAATCTCTAAATCATTACCATGTATGAAAGAGTTAGTCTAAAACTGCTACATATTTTTTATTGTTTTCATGTAAAATTCTGGAAAATGCAACCTAACATAAGCAGACCAATGGTTGCTTGAGAATGAAAAGAGTCAGGGAGAAAGGTTGAATTTCAAAGAAACATGAGAAAATTTCTCAAACGAAACATAAGCTATTAAACATATATATGTAAATATGTTTATATATGTTAATAATATAGATTATGTTTTGGGGGATTCAGAAGTGTTTACACATTTTGAAATACATACAGTTTATATGCATCCATTACAGCTCAGAAATTCAAATGTGGAAATAAAGGCATTTTCAGTCATTATGTGAGAATAAATTGCTACAAACATATAAAAAAATGCTCATCATCACTGGTCATTAGAGAGATGCAAATCAAAACCACATTGAGATACCATCTCATGCCAGTTAGAATGGCGATCATTAAAAAATCTGGAGACAGCAGATGCTGGAGAGGATGTGGAGAAATAGGAACACTCTTACACTGTTAGTGGGAGTGTAAATTAGTTCAACCATTGTGGAAGACAGTGTGGCGATTCCTCAGGGACCTAGAAATAGAAATTCCATTTGACCCAGCAGTCCCATTACTGGGTATATATCCAAAGGACTATAAATCATTCTACTATAAGGACACATGCACACGAATGTTCATTGCAGCACTGTTTACAATAGCAAAGAACTGGAACCAACCCAAATGCTCAACAATGATAGACTGGACTGGGAAAATGTGGCACATATACACCATGGAATATTATGCAGCAATCAAAAATGATGAGTTTGTGTCCTTTGTAAGGACATGGATGAATCTGGAGAACATCATTCTCAGCAAACTGACACAAGAACAGAAAAAGAAATACTGCATATACTCACTCATAGGTGGGTGAGAAAAATGAGAACACATGGACACAGAGAGGCGGTCTACTATACACTGGGGTCTATTGGGGGGAATGGGGGAGGGACAGTGGGGGGGCTGGGGAGGGATAGCCTGGGGATGAATGCCAAGTGTGGTGAAGGGGAGGAAGGCAGCAAAACACACTGCCATGTGTGTACCTATGCAACTATCTTGCACGTTCTGCACATGTACCCGAAAACCTATAATGCAATAAAAATTAAAAAAAAAAAGAAACAAATATGAGCTATACATACATTTAAGAAAGAAAAATAAAAACAATTAAGATCATTATTTACCCAATCATTCCAGTTTATGACCAAGGGGACCAGACAGGGCCTAAAGCAGGAACCAGCCCTGGACAGGACACCATTCCAGTGCACTGTACACATATGTACACACACACACACACACACACACACACACACACATTCAGGCTGAGACAACGTAGCCACATCGGTGAACCTGACATGCATAGCTTCGGGTTGTGGGAGGAAACTGGAGTAGTCAGAAAATCCCACATAGATTTAGGAGGGCATGCAGACTCCACACAGATGGTGGCCCCTGCTGAGAATCAATTCTCTTTTTTCAATTATGTTATAACAAATCAACACTGAATAAAATTGTTGTTTGAGGGCCTGCTGTATAAAAATATCAATTGTGCAACAGTATCTGCTTTTTTTACAAAGTGCTAAAATAAAATATTTAAATTAAAAGAAAATTGCTACATTCTTTCATGAAACTAGCAACACAGTTTGAGCAGCATTTATCCACTTTGACCACGATTTCCACAACCAGAAATTTAATGAAAAAGTAAATAATAAATGTCCATAAAAATTAGAAAAGAGTCTGTTGTTTTTTTATCTGAAAGTATCGCCTGGTCTACCATATATGCATAGTGATTATCTTTTTAAAATTAAATTAATATCTTTATCTTGAGATGGGGTCTCATTCTGTTGTCCAGGCTGGACTTCAGTGGCAAAATCACATTTCACTGTAACCGTTACCTCTCAGGCTCACGTGATCTTCCTGCCTTGAGTAACTGGGACGACAGGCTCATGACATGACATCCGGCCAATTATTATTATTATGATTTTGGTAGAGACAGGGGGTCTTCCTACACTGCCTAGGCTTGTCTGACACACCTAGGCTGCAGTGATTCTCCCCCCTCAGCCTCTCAAAGCGTGGGCCCCTGTGCCAGACCTCATGGTGATTGTCTTTACAGTGATTGTGATTATTAAGGTAGTCCAAACAGAATCCACTAAATTTTACTCCCACCTCAGGACATAAACCTGTTTATGTTTACTTTAAAATATTAATTACCATTTACATCACAATCGATGCTTTTGAAATGCTTAACAGACATCAAAACATTGAAGGATTTAAAAGTAACACTCCTTAAGTGGTATACCAAAATAGTCGTACCTTCCATAAATATTTTAAGGACCACAATTAGGAAGAATTGTGTTAGGTATCTACGAAGTTAAAAAAAACTGTTGAAAGTAATTAAATTGAAATGTGTTCAATTTATTATATTTATATATAATAAATATATATGTGTGTGTATACGTGTACACACACATACATATATATGTAGCAATAAATTATATGTTCTCTTCATTATCTCCCCAAATGACTTGTGGAATCCTGATCAGAGTAAGAGAACATTTTTTATATTTGTCTAGTTCGAACCCCTTCTTATATTGCCTAGTTCTGTAAATAATTTTTTGTCCCAACTTAGTTATCTGATACTTATTTGTACTGATATATTATTCCCATCTTGATGAACAAAATGTGCAATGACAAAAACATCAAATATATATGTTTCCAGTGTCTAGTGTTTCAAGAGGAATTTCATTTGTATTGTTCGAGTACCAAGCTGTTTAACACGAAGGTCTGGTCCTAAATGACCTGACATGAAGGTCAGACATATGAGTCAAATGGTGGGAAGAGAAAAGTAAGAAATGGTTACAATACCTAAGTAATTAGACTATGGATAATTAGATTAGAAATCTTTACTTCCGTCCTAACAGTAGGAAAACATTTGTTGAACTGAAAAGCAACGTCTCTTCCTGGGGCTATCAAAGAACTGAGGTCACAGGAAAAACTGCTACTCTAAAATCCTGAAACAGACTCATTCAGAGAGATGTAGAAACCAAGGTCAAATTATTTAGAGCATAGGCACAGCTTCACATGGCTTCAAAGAAATAGACGGAATGTAGCAGCCAGGCCTACAAAATTAAAAAGTGTTATATATTACAAGTAATATTTAATAGTATGGCATATACTGTAATATGCAACATTTCAATATTCATATGTTATATAATATACATCACCATATCTACACTATTATATTGTATATTATAGATTCTAATACATACTATAACGTATGTCATTAATATGATAGATACACAGACATATGTATTTAATCAGATTGGATTATAGGTGAAGACTCTCTGTGAAGTACATAATAAAACAATCAATACAGGAGATAAACATAAAAATAACACAGCAGCACCAGGTGTTGTCAAGAAAAATTGCACCAGATAAAATCAAACAGGAAAGATAGAATTTATTTAAGATTATCGCAATAGAGGAGATAATTAAATTAAGCTCTGTTAAAGCAAAAAGCAAGCGCATTTTTAATCATTTAGGTGAACTAGCAGAAAAGTACTAGAGAGATTTACTTATTCGATCATTTATTCCAAATGAAGTAGATTCATTGTTTAAAAATAAATCAGTGCAATTCACTATGTTGTATCAACTGAAGTAAAGCAATCATTTGAGAAAATCTAACATTTATTCAAAATATAAACTCTCATTAAATATGAATAATAGATTTTCTGAACTTTATGAGTAGTAACAAAAAACTAACAGCTAATATTATGTTTAATGGTAAGAGATGGGAGTTTTTACCTTATTATCGGGAAAGAGTCAAAGATGTCCCCTCTCATCACTCCAAGTCAATATCACATTGAAACCCCTAGCTACTGCAATAAGATAAGAAAAATAAATAAAATATATGCAATGGAAGGAACTAAATAAAACTATTTCTGTGGAATAATCTATAGACAAACAAATGTAGAAAACTCCTGCAATGAATAGGTAACTAGAGCAAGGTTTGATGAGATATAAGGTCAATATGCAAATGTCAATTTGCTGTCTAAATGCCAGGAATGAAAAATTTTAATTTAAAATTATAAATGCAATACTATATGCAATAGCACCAAAAAATAAACACTTAGGTAGAAATCTATCAAAATGTGTATAGAGTTTATAGAGAAAAACTTCCTAATTCTGATAAAGTTAATCAAAGATTTAAATAAATCAAGACAGAGAGAGACAGACTGCCCCATGTAGACCTTACTTTGACAAAGCTTAACTCAAAATGCATCATAGAAGAAATTGGAGGATACAAAATCATAAGCTTCTAGAAAACAACACAGAAGAAAACCGTGTTGACGTTGGATTTGCTCCTAAGAACAGTAAAATAGGAAAAGCAAAATGTGTGAGAAACTAAGACAGACTTTTTGGAAATTAAAATCCTTTGCTCTGGGAAAATACTATTAAAACAATGAAATCAAGTTAAAACTAGAAGGTAATTGCAAAAGGCATATGATGAAGGACTTATATCCAAAAATAGTCACAGATTCTAAGATTAGGGAAAAAATCCAAAATACAACTGGAAGTTAGAAACAAATAAGAAAACTAATTGAAAAGTGGGCCAAAATCTCAACAGACATTTCTCAGAAGATATACAGAGGGTGTGTCAGCATATGAAAAAGTACCCAGTGTCATTTCTCATTAGGAAATTGCAAATTAAAACAACAATGTGATACCATTATACACACATTAAAAAAGTCTAAAATCCCAACAACATAAGTATTGATTGCTGGTGAAGGTGCAGAGAACAGAAACTCCCATTCCTTGCTGGTGGGAACACAAATGACACAAGTTCTTTGGAATACTGTTTGCCAGTTTCTCATAATGCTAAACATAGTCTTAGCATATAATCAAGTAATTCTGCTCTTAGGTATTTACCTAATTTACTCGAAAAGTTTTGCCTGCACAAATAACTGTGAGCAAACGTTTACAACACATTTATGCATAATTGCCTCAAACTAGAAGCTGTCAACGTGTCATTCAGTTCAGGCATGGTGTTGTGCACCTGTAGCTTGTAATTCCAGCTACTTCAGAGGCTGAGGTGGGAGAACTGCTGGAGCTCAGGAATTGAAAGCTGCAGTGGGCTATGATGGCACCATTGCAGGCCAGCCTGGGCAGCACAATGAGACTCCATCTCTAAAAAGTTAAAAACACTTAAATATAAGTGTTATTCAATAGGTGAGTGAATAAGCACACTGCGTAGTTCCATACAGTAAAATGCTATTCAGTGATAAATAAAAGACTTTTCCATCTAGATACATGGAAACACAAATAAATCTTGAATGCATAATGCTAAGTCTGAAAAGGGTGCATATAATTTCATTTATATGACGTTTACAAGTCCCCACTCTTTGACTACGTGTTACATATACTGACTTCCTTTTAACAGTACAAAATGGAAGTAGTGTGAAACGAGTTACGTACAATGGAGAAAATTAACAGACTGTGTCCCAGGAATGGGACCGGAGTAAACATGGAGAATGATATCGTGATGCTGATAGTGTGTTTCCTTGTTGGGAGAAGCAGCAAAGGAGAAAGGATTTACAGTGTGCCTACATAAACTGGTCATATGTATAAAAGAAATGAGGAACAACAAACTGTGGAAGGCCCCAGGAGGCCTCTGGGGAGGAAGGCCTCGCCATGCCCCGTGTTCCAGTGTAGGGTGACCCAGGCTCCGTGGGCTGCTTGTGAGGCCCACGTTGTACCAGCTGCACATAGATAATAGGCTAAAGATAACCACGTGTTCTTGTTTCGTGAAACTCCCAAATGGTCACTGTTATCATTTAGAATGACACACCAGTTCTGGCTCATGGATTCAGTTCTGGATTATTGATTCATCCCACCATCACGTCACGCTCTCCCCATCATCACTCCACCCCTACCCTATAGATCAAAGTGATTGTAACCAATAAATACAGTGGTGAACCTGAGCTCGGGGCCTTCACTGCCTCCAGAGTAGTAAGTGATGGGCCCCTGGTCCCACTCTTTGCACTCTTAATCTGTCTTTTCCTCATTCCAAACTCGGGGTACCCACCGGTAGTGTGGGAGCTGGTCCCCTACATTTACTGATATGATGCAATTAGAACGGCACTTTATCTCTGTGATCTTGTTCCCAAAGTCCATTATTATACCTTAGTATAATAATGAAATTTGTCTATTGAGGAATATTCTTCAAAGTGCCTCAGCATTTATCAAAACCTTCAAGGTCATCAAAACAAGGTAAATCTGAAAAACGGTGACAACGACAGGGAAACTTGGAAGGCATTAAGACTGCTTCAATTTTATTTTATATGATAGATGGGATTTAGAAACAACATTAAAGACACTGTCAAAGCAAGTAAAATATGGGTTTTAATTAATATATCTTCAATCATTCATAAAAGGTGGTACATATAACATATGTTGAAACATTTCATAGGAGAAGATACTGGGTGATAATATACAGGAACTTTGTGTTATCATCACAATTTTTCTGTAAATCCAAAAGTGTTCTACAATAAAATGTTTATTTAAAAAAAAATTTCTAACTCCGAAAGGAAAAAGGGATATCTCCTACATGAACCCTATCTTGAGGGCTATAAAATTAGTATGCAAATTGTTTAACAAAATCCTCAAGATTTTTAAAATATATTTTTGGTGGCTTTTTCTCATTATCTTACTGCTTGTTAGTCCTAATTTCATAGTGATTAACAATCCTTAACATTAGGGAAT
Organism: Saguinus oedipus; assembly: GCA_031835075.1. NCBI lineage: Eukaryota > Metazoa > Chordata > Mammalia > Primates > Cebidae > Saguinus > Saguinus oedipus. The sequence continues at coordinate 2,693,831 of CM063186.1, forward strand.
TTTCTGGAAACCATTTATTTAGCAACAATACCGAAGAAGATGGTATCACGAAGAAGGGTGAAACAACAGGTAATTATTTCTTACCTTTCAATTTTTGGCAACATGAGATGTGATACTTACCAGTCAATTACTTAATCTTTTTTCACATCTATAATACCTATATACTATATAGATATTAATGCCATGGTTGCACATCATTTTTTTCTGCTAGCTGAAATATTTTTTCCTACAATCTGCTTATATATAGCTTTTATGCGACATTTCCATTGTTTTGGAAAAACGTGATTAAAGTATATAATTTATTTACTCCTTGGATAAATTTAAAAATCTATACAAACCCCTTTAAAATATTGACATGTAATTTAATTACCAAATCCAATTATTTTTCTACGTGTGACTCAAATTTTACACTTGATTTTAACCAAAAGGCCAAGAAGCCATGTGTGACTCAAGTTTTATGCTTTATTCCTATTTTGCTCAAGCAAAATGAATGAATAACTTAATCAAGCAAATCATTCTTCAGAATGATTAATATTAGAGATGAGTGCCTAAACACACACACACACACACACACACACACACACACACACACACTCCCAGATGCACATATACAAACACACATATAGAATCCTTAAACATATTCTTTTTTAACTTATCTTTTGGAACTGACCTTCTATGCTACTTGGCACAAATGGTAAATTGAAGTAATTATTTTATTATGTGTGTCTTTATCCTGCCACCTAGAACCAGTCTCATATCAAACAATTTATAAGTAGGGCTTTTCACATTTCTTCCACAAGCTCTGTCTTTTCTACAAGATCCCATTCTCCACTTGAGAAATGAGGAAACCTTGAAAAAAGTATAGCAGCTGGGAGTGTATTGAAGAGTCAGTCTGGGGACATTTGTTTTCTTGCCTGTTATGCCAGAACATCTAAGATGACCATATTTATGCCACAGTACTGAAGTTTTATGAGTTTATATAACAGCGGTACATAATCAGGATTGATTCAACACATCTCAAAGTGAGAAAATAAAAACTTTATGTTAAAATAAGAAAATAGTACAGTACAGCCACCATTTCTAGGTAACCCAAAGCAAGATGCATTCTACATGGATCTGCAAGCAGCTTTGCAGCATAAGGAGGACAGAAAAAGAAAAAGACAGACATACATACACACAAATGTATCATTTTTTTTACATATGCTATGCTTCTGAGGTTAGAAAGCAATTTCCCGGGGTGAATGTATTGATTCTTTTGCCTTTTGAACAGCTTTAGCCCTTTCAGCTGTCATTAGTGAGTTAAGTTTTTATGGGATGACAGTATATCATGTTTGAGAACTCACACGCAATCCTGTGAAATCTAAGGTTAAACCACCTACATTTGAATTCCATCTCATCGATTTATTACCAGCATAACCAGAGGAAATTTTCTCAAATTATCCATTTTTTCATGCTTAAAACTGAAATAAAAATAACTTATTCATAGTGTCCTTGCATTGATTTTCTGAATAGAAAGAGCTTACTGCAGTGTCGAGCATAAGAAACACATAAGAAATGGTAGGTACTCAATATTATTTTCTACTAACAGACTCCTTCTTCAACAAAATAAGCCAGAGACTCATTTCTATTGAGTGTTTGTATTTACAATGATAGTACATTCTTAGGTAGTCCCGAGGTTTTAGAATACTTGATCTAAAACATTATTTTACCATAACAAAGCCATATCATTGCCAGACGATAGAGATGCATAATGCTCGTGTCTACATTCTGAAACCAGAGAAGTGAAAAACTTTCTGTCACCTTCTTACATCAGAATGAAGTGAGAGTAATTGGAGATGACTGTAATGAACAAATTAGCTTATCTGTGACTAGAAAAAGTTGTAAGTATATAATTGACAATATATGTGGTCGTTATTTAAAAAATAAAATGTTGGCGTGATGGCTCACACTTGTAATCCTGGCACTTTTGGAGGCCGAAGCAGGCGGATCATCTGAGTTCAGAAGTTCGAGGCTTGCGTAGTGAACGTGGTGAAACCTCGCACCTACTAAAAATACAAACACTAGCTGGGCATGGTTGTGGGTGCCAGTAATCTCAGCTATTCAGGAGGCTGAAGCACGAGAATCACTTAAACCAGAGAGGTGGAGATTGCAGTGAGCTGAGATCATGCCACTGCACCCTAGCCTGGACGATAGAGGAGAGAGTGAGGCTCAATCTCAAAAAAAAGGATTGCAAAATGAAATGCTATTAGGATGCAAGAATGAATTAATCACAGCCAGGAGTGTAGGTTATACAGGTTATTATTCAAGATTATTTGGCCTCAAATATTGCCTTGTCTATTTGTCAAAAGGGCCATTTCTCTAAAATTCTCTTTATTTTAATAGATTATATTGAGTACAATCCCACATTTTATAATGCAGTTTTTGGGATAGCAAAACAGTCACATTTATTTTTGTTTCTAAGAGGTGAAAACCGAATGTGAGATGAATTATTTCTGAATAGCGTCCTCTGTTGATCTTTTTCGTCAACATACTAAAGGATCAATTTCTTTAATGTTTTTGTTTTTGCCTCACTTACACTGTGTAGCAAAGACCAAAGCTTCTTCTCATATGTCCTTTCCTCACTTCAGATCTTAGTTATAGGAAATCAGTTTTGTTATTGTTTTATTGTCCCGTTCCTGTATTAAGAGAGAGATTAGTAAATGTTAGACTGACATTCCAGGAAAAAAGGCCCTGATTTGTCATATTTGCTGATTTCTGTGGCAAAAATGCTCCCATATGGCCAATTTCAAACTACTGATGTGATGTTGTTGTACTAGGAATTCAAAAAAAGGTGTGCAAAATTGAGTTGTGTAAATTACTGAAACCCAGCTCCAGCACATTGTGTGTGTGTTTGTGTGTGTGTATGTGTGTGGTGTGTGTGTGTATGTGTGGTGTGTGTATGTGTGTGCCTATGTTTGTGTGTGTATGTGTGTGTATATGTGTGTGTATGTGTGTATATGTTTGTGTGTGTATGTGTGTGTGTATGTGTGTGCATATGTTTGTGTATATGTGTGTATATGTGTGTGTATGGGTGTGTGTATTTGTGTGGTGTGTGTATGTGTGTGTATTTGTGTATGTGTGTATATGTTTGTATGTGTATGTGTGTGTATATTTGTGTGTGTCTGTGTGTGTGTGTGTGTATTGATATGGCAGGATTTGTTTCAGATAATGAGGATACAACAGACAATAATATAAAATGTCTGTTTTCTTCATATATATAATTTAGGGGGAGACAGAAATATTAAATTAGTAAATGAGTTAATAAGTCCAATAATTTCCAAAACACTAAGCAAGGAAAAAAAATAATATAAAGATGGGTTAGAGAGTGACTTGGAGGCGTTGATGGTTGGGAGAATTCAGATAGTTATGTCAGTAAAGCTCTTTTTAAGAAAAGGGCATTTGACTCGAACATAGCTCATATCAAGGAAAAACCTTACAAAGTATTGGGAGCAGTACTCAAAAGTGCCCTGAGGTGAAAACATGCTTGGTGTGCTTGAGGAGCAGAAATAAGCCCAATGCGACACGTGGGAAACGAGCAAGGTGAGATGTAAAAGGTGAGGTCAGAGAGATGGGTACATTATGCAAAGCCCAGCTGTGTGTGATCCACATCAGAATTTCAGTGTTAAAAGGCCGTAGTATATTAGAACCGAACATTTGCCTCCAGAGGAACGGTTTTAGGCAGAGACTTCAGAAAAGTGTGAGGATGTCTGTACTTGGCACTGAGACAGCAAGTTAACACAGAAGCCCTCGTCTCAGCTACATTGTGAGTTTGAAGCACTGCTAAGGAAGTCTTCAGATTTTGATGAGCAGGCAAAGGTTGCATTTTACATATGAAATTAAAAATTAGGACTTTCCCAACGGCTACAGAAAAATTATATACTGTATCAAGATAATGAATATCAGTGTCTTGAAATTTTCAACAAATCTTCTCAATGTTTATTTTCTTGTATGAACATAATTATTCTATGAGGTAAGCAGATTTTTTTATTATTCAAAATTAAATTGTAAAACGTGATAGCCAAGGAATTCTGATGACTGGACAATGACTGATACAATTTTAAATCTTATCTTTTCTATTTCTTTCCAAAGTTAATTATTTCGTACTGCTTCCATAATTTTTATTTATTTGAGACTTTCTAATTATTTTTGAATGTTATTAATCTCAATAAATATAAATCAATAAAGTTTTATAGGCCATTAAAAATAGATTGAATTGTCATATTTAAAATTTTAAGTCATAGCATAGTAGCTTTTATCATCATACTTCTATGTGCGATTATCTCTGTGAATTTTGGATTTGTAAAGATCCATAAGCACTATTTTAATTATAGGAGCCTGTTCAAATATTAAAATGATCTTAGGGAGTACTGAGTTATAAAATACATAATATAGTATAAAAACAGCAACGTTTTCTTTCTTGATACTCAGTTTAATGCAAGACATTTTTGAAGAATTTTGAAGAATTTTTTTTTTTTACACAATATATGATTTTATTCATAAATAGTGCAAAAGCATCAGTGATAACTGTTTGAATATGACATTTTTTAAACAGCCATGTCTTGGTGTTAATTTTGTGCATATTGGCCTCTATGGCACTACAAGTAAACAGATGAAAATATTGCCCATTTTGATGCACAAGTATTCAGCTATAACACCGTTTACAAATTATTATGGACAAGATAAATTCTGCAATAATTAATATTCATTTGGATGGCCACAATTAAATGAATATTAAATAAAGGCATAGCCTATGTTCAATATACTCCAGATGACAGACTGTAATATTTAATATTATTTAAAACTTAATCCTTTATTTTATTTAAAGGGACACCTTTTGTGTATCGGGGTGCTCAAATGAAAACTAGGAATGCATTCTCTGACCATAATAACAAAATTCACATAGAAGAGGGTGTGTGCTTCCACCTCTAAAAGAAGCACAGTTTCAGTTTAGAAGTGGCCTTTACTAAGAAATTTTCTAACGCCACTTTGATAGCTCTGTTTCATGCCTTCACACTTCAATGAAATAACATATAATTAAATTATCTTAACTGTCTTTCAAAGATATAGATAGCTCAAAACTTTATGAATTAGTGGAAATAATTTAAGAATTATGGAGGGATAAACTAGAAAAAACTTGCATGTGAATGGTTTTAAGTTACCTAATTTATAACATTCAATAGGGTTTACAAAATCAATATTGTCAATTTATTATGTACCTATGTCTAGGCTACACTAAATATAGATGAAATGAATAATTCAGTAGCACAAAAACATTTATTACCACCAGAAGAAGAAGGACCTTTTGATTCTCCACTGATGCTCAGGCATACATAGAACAGCTCCTTCTTATCTCCTCGTTACCTTCAGGAGATGGAGTTTGTAGTGTGATTGGTCAGAGTCAAGGTCAGCTCATAGTTGCACATTGCATAATACTTTGATTTTCATTCAGAGATGCTCCCTTATGTGTGGATTTCCCTTTTGAAAGCCCTCTAGGAAACCAATATAAATGGTAGGTTAAATTTAGCTATTTTTAAACCCTTGGCCTTCATGCCATTATAATAACACAAAAATAAACCCAAGACTCTATTTGAATTTGTTACATCCTCATAATTGTGGTCCTCAGGGAAATAGTTACAAAGATGGAGGAGAGTTTACCTGCTCTTTAGGAGTTTATAGTCTAACATAGGAGACACTCATATAAATAATAAAATCCTGTTGCATAGGGACAAAAATATAAGTGAGCATATTTGATCCTGCTCTGGTGTACAGAGCAGGAAAATTTTTCATGGAATGTATTGTTTGACTTTGACCCTGAAGGGCAAGTTACTTATTTCTAGATGTGGAATAAGAAATCACATAATAGGATATAAGAAACAAGCTTGAGTAAATACTTGAATGCCCATGACTGACATAATCAGAGATAGTTAAGATTTGGGACAAGAAGTGATGACGGAATAAAAAACGCTTTATGTAGGTAAGATGCAAGATTGGGACAACTATAATGTCTTTTAATTGAGAGGGAAAAGTGATGGAAAAAAACTCAAATGTCTCAGGAATAGAGATCATGTTGGGCCTCAAATGGAAACCAAAAGAAGATAAGCATGTGAGTTATAGGAAATGTTTAGAGATTGGTTTGCGGAATCGATGCAAATACAAGCAGAGAAGTATAGGGGACAATCAGACATGAACATATGTTGCTCAGGATAGAAGGTAGGTTTTAAGATATGATTTTGAAAGTCATCATTGTATAGAAAATAGCACGACCCTCCCTCCCGTCCTCTTTCAGCGATCTTTCCACACCGCCACAATAGTGCACATGAATGTCCTGGCTGAGCTCTCAGGAGCATCCACAATGCCAAAAAGAGACGCAAATGCCGGGTACTTATTAGGCTGTGCTCCAAGGTTAACATCCGGTTTCTCACCGTGATGACGAAGCAGGGTTACATTGGCGAATTTGAAATCACTGACCATCACAAAGCTGGGAAAATTGTTGTGAATCTCACAGGCAGGCTGACAAGTGTGGTGTGATCAGCCCCTGATTTGATGTGCGACTCAAAGACCTAAAAAAATGGCAGAATAATCTGCTTCTGTCCTCCAGTTTGGCTTCATTGTAGTGACAACCTCAGCTGGCGTCATGGACCATGAAGGAGCAAGACGAAAACACACAGGAGGGAAAATCCGGGGATACATATATTTACAATCAAAATGCCTAAGGGACTCTGGTGCTTCTAAAAAAATTAGAAAATACCATGTATGATGAGAAAAATATATACTGACAGTACAACTCCAACAAGCTGTCTAGTGAATTGTGGTTTAAAATTTCCCTTTATTACTGTGAAAGTTATGACTGTGTGGAACTGAAAGATGGATAAGTAACAGTGAGAGGGATGTCGATAGAGCCTTCAGAGACTGGCTGGATGCTCCTTTCTGAGATTCAAGTGACCAGAATCAGGCAGATACATAGGGAGGGATAGGAAATAGAAGCTTTAATGAAAATCATTATCTAGTGAAAACAAATGAGATCGAAAGTCAGTCCTGAGCTGAACAGGGTGATCAATTAGTATTTCTGTGTCTACTGATGGTAAACATAGGAATCTTACTGGAATAAAAAGATCTTCCCTCATGTAAATGTCTCAGGAGCTCCAATACTCTCTGTGAGTCCAGCTCTTCATAGATACAGAGCATTCAGCTGAGCACAACACCAAAATCACTTGCTACAAGCACAGATATTTCTTTGGCCAAAGTATCCATGCACGGTAGAAATGCACAATTTTTTCCTCTCTCTACTGCCCATATTGCAGCTGTGTTAGGAGGACAGCTCATTTTCAATAACCAGTGAATCACCATGCTTGTGTTGTTTTTAAACCTCTGGAGAGGATTATCTATGCACAGGGATAGAGCTGCTCCTCAGTTCTGGTAAATGCCTGGAAACAGAGGACGTACCCTAAAGGAAAAACTGAATTTCCTGCTGTGAGAGGTGGCAATTTTATCATCGTTCTTTGCAATGTTACCGTGCATGAGAGAGCATTTTATTTCCTTTACTTTAATTTCAGGTTACTCCTATATCATATAAGGTTAACACTAGCTACTGTATTAGTCCATTCTCACATTGCTATGAAGACATACCTGAGACTAGGTAATTTATAAAGAAAAGAAGTTTAATTGGCTCACAGTTCTGCAGGCTGGATAGGCTTCTGCTTCTGTGGTGGCCTCTGGAAACTTACAATCACTGCAGAAGATGAAGGGGAAGCAGGCATAGTCTTTACTTGGCCCAAGCAGGAGAGAGAGAGAACAAAGGGTTAGGTGTTACACATGTTCGAACAACCAGATCTCATGAGAACCCTATGACAAGAACAGCAAGGGGGGAATCTTCCCCATGTTCAAGCACCTCCCACGAGGCCCCTCTTCCAACACTGGGAATTACAATTTGACCCAAGATTTGGTGGGGACACAGAGCCTAATCACATTATTCTGCCCCTGGCACCTCCCAAATCTCATGTCCTTTTCACATTTCAGACACAATCAGGTGTTCCCAACTGTATTAGTCTGTTTTCATGCTAGTGATAAAGACATACCAGAGTCTGGGAAGAAAAAAGAGGTTTAATGGACTTACAGTTTCACATGGCTGGAAAGGCCTCACAGTCATGGAAGAGAACAATGAGGAGCAAGTCACAGTTTACATGGATGGAAGCAGGCAAAGAGAGAAAGCTTGTAAAACTCCCTTTTTATAACCATCAGATTTCATAAAACTTATTTACTATCATGTCACCATGATTCAATCACCTCTTACTGTGTCCCTCCCATAACACATGGGAATTCAAGATAAGATTTGGGTGAGGACACAACCAAATCATATCACCCACAGTCCCCCAAAGTCTTTTTTTTTTTTTTTTGAGATGGGATTTCACTTTTGTTACCCTGGTGTGCAATGGTGAGATCTCAGCTCACCGCAACCTCCACCTCCTGGGTTCAAGTAATTCTCCTGCCTCAGCCTCCCGAGTAGCTGGGACTACAGGAAAGCACCACCATACCCGGCTAATTTTTTTACTTTTAGTAGAGATGGGGTTTCACCATGTTGACCAGGATGGTCTTGATCTCTTGACCTCATGATCCACCCACCTCAGCCTCCCAAAGTGCTGGGAATATAGGCGTGAGATACTAAATCTAGCCTCCCCCAAAGTCTTAATCTATTCCAGCATTCATTCAAAAGTCCAAGTCCAAAGTCTAATGTGAGACAAGGCAAGTTCCTCTGCCTCTGAGCCTGTAAAATCAAAAGCAAGTTACTTACCTCCAAGATACAATTGGGCTATAGGCATTGGGTAAATACTTCTTTTCCAAAAGGGAGAAATAAGTCACAGAAAGGGGCTACAGATGTTATGCAAACCTAAAACCTAACAGGGCAGTCATTTAGTCTCAAAATTCCAAGATAATCTTCTTTGACTCCACGTCTCACATTCAGACTGCATTGACACACGGGATGGCTCACAGGGCCTTGAGAAATTCTGCCTCTGTGATTCTGCAGGGTATAACTCCCATCCTGACTTTCCAGGCTGGTGTTGAGAGCCTATGGCTTTTCCAGGTGCCAGTGGATCTATCATCCTGCTGTCTGAAGGACAGTGGCCCTCTTCGCACAGTTCTACAAGCCTGTGCCCCAGCGAGAACACTTTGTGGGGGCTCCAACTCTATATTTTCCCTTCACTCTACCCTAGTAGAGGTTCTCCATGAGGGCTGCCCCCCTGCAGCAGACTTCTGCCTGGACATTCAGACATTTCCATACATCTTCTGAAATTTAGGTGGAAACTCCCAAGCCTCAACTCTTGCCCTTTGCAAAGCTGCAGACTTAACACATGGAGAAGCCCTTCCAGCTTGAACCTTCTGGAGCAGGCCCAAGCTTCACTGTGGCTCCTTTTAGCCACAGCTGGAGCTGGATTAGGTATGATGCAGGGTGCCATGTCTCAAGGCTGTACAGAGCTGTGGGGCCCTGGGCCTTGACCGAGATATCATTTTTTCATCCTAGGCCTCTAGGCCTGTGATGGGAGGGTCTGTCATAAAGGTCTCTGATATGCCCTGGAGACATTTTCCCCATTGTCTTAGCTGTTAACATTTGGTTCCTCCTTAATTACGTAAATGTATGCAGCTGTTTGAATTCCTTCCCAGAAAAACTGGTTTTAACTTTCTACCACATGGCCAGGCAGCTAATTTTCCAAATGTTTGTGTTCCCTTTTTAAATATAATTTCCAGTTTCAGGTCATTTATTTGCTTATGCAAAACAGTACGCACATTTAGAAGCAGCCAGGCTACATCTTGAATGCTTTGTGCTTAGAAATTTATTCCACCAGATACTTTAAATCATCTCTTTCAAGTTCAAAATTCAATAGATTCCTAGAGCAGGGACACAATCTTGCCAATCTATTTGCTAAAGCATAGCAAGAGTGACCTTTAGTCTAGTTTCTAATTAGCTCCTCCCCTCCACCTGAGATCTCCTCAGCCTGGACTTCACTGTCCATATCACCATCAGCATTTTGGTCACAACCATTCAACAATTCTCTAGTGAAGTTCCAAATTTTCCCTCTTCTTCCTGTCTTTTTCTGAGCTCTCCAAACTGTTCCAACCATTGCCCATTACCCAGTTCCAAAGCTACTTGCACATTTTCAGGTATCTTTATGGCAATGCCTCACTTCTCAGATAACAATTTTTTATATTAGTCTGTTTTCACACTGTTATAAAGGCTTATCTGAGACTGGATGATTTATAAGGAAAAGAGGTTTAGTTGGGGCACAGTTTTGCAGGATGTATGCGCTTTTGCTTCCAAGGAGGCCTCAGGAAACTTCCTATCATGACAGAAGGAAAAGAAGAAGCAGGCATAGCCTTCACATGGCAAGAGCAGTAGCGAAAGAGAGCAAAGGGTGAGATGCTACACACTTTCAAACAACCATCTCATGAGAGCTCTGTCTCTAGAATGGCAAGGGGAAGTCTGCCCCATAATTCAATCACCTCCCACCCCGGTCACTCCTCCAACACTGGGAATTACAATTCATCATGAGATTTGGGTGGGGACACAGAGAGACAAACCATATCCGCCATCAAGCTAGAGAACTTCTCATTATCATGAAGTTAAGAGTTTAGAGACAGGGTTTACCATGTTAGCCAGGCTGGTCTCAAACTCCTGACCTCAAGTGATCCACCCACCTCGGACACCCAAAGTGTTGGGATTATAGGTATGAACCACTGTGCCCAGAAATCTGAGACTTTTCCTGAAATTCTATCCATAGCATAAAAGTGAAAGTATTGTTACTATAAAATTAGCTAGAGATTTTTATAATACAAATGGTAACAGAAAATAATGACATTGTTTTTCCTTATGGCCATACATTTCACAAATTGTCATAGCTTTTGACAGAAATTAGTGGGCTGCTGTTGTTGTTGTTGTTTGAGATGAAATCTCACTCTGTCACCAAGGCTAGAGAGTGTAGCGATGTGATCTTAGCTCACTACAACCTCCACCTCCCGGGTTCAAGTGATTCTTCTGCCCCAGCTGCCTGAATAGCTGGTATTACAGGCATGCACCACCATGCCTGGCTAATTTTTATATTTTTAGGAGAGATGGGGTTTCACCATGTTGGTCAGATGTCTCAAACTCCTGACCTTGTGATCTGCCTGACTTGGCCTCCCAAAGTACTGGGATTAGAGGTTTAAGCCACCGTGCCCAGCCCAGTTAGCTTCTAATGTCAAATACCAGCAGTTCTGAAGAGGAAACTAAACAGATTTCCCCAATTTTTAATAACAGTGGCTTAGGAATACATATTACATTTGATAATTATTCAACAACTGCTTAATTTGGGGAAATAAACTAGGATTTATTAATAGTACTGATAGAATGATTTCTAGCTGTTGTGCTGCTCACGGTATACTAAGGCCATTTTATTGCTCTTTTTCCTCTGGCACTAAGTGAAACTTTTCTGCCTGGCCCTGAAAGCGACATCAAATGTACTGGCACAGGTAGTTCATTCATTGCTAGCCCCAAAACAGAAGATGATAATGTTATGGAGAATATCTGAGATGTACTTTTCAAACAGCAAGTCAAATACTTATACTTGTTATAATCATTAAAGGAGTAAAAATCTCTGACGGAATTAGGTTATGAATGAATGATAATTAAGTAAAAATCTGTGATGGAATTAGGTTGTGAATGAATGACAATTAAGTGAGTAAAAATCTCTGACAGAATTAGCTCGTGGATGAATGATAAGTACGTTTACACATACGTAGATGTCATTATATGTTTGTTTTCTGGACACTGAAAGGAAACGTCTTTCCCTGGCTTCCACTTCATTGAATTTCATAGCAATAATTTAAATAAAAATACTTTCCTGAGTACAATTTCTGAAGAAAACATGAAATAGCCACATTAGGATGGTTGTTAGAAGCTATAGCATCAGGCCATCTTCAACAAAATATCCTGGGACTTTTGTTAAAATGTATGTTTCTGGTCCCCAACTCTTTCTGTTGTTTGACTCCTTTGAGTAAAAAAATAGAACATACACTTTTTTTTTTTTTTAGACAGTCTTACGTTGTCACCTAGGCTGGAGTCCAGTGGTGCAATCTTGGCTCACTGCAACCTCCACCTCCTGGGTTCAAGCGACTCTCCTGCCTCAGAGTCCCAAGTAGCTTGACTACAAGCTCCCACCACTACACTCAGCTGATTTTTGTATTTTTAGTAGAGATGAGATTTCACTATGTTGGCCAGGCTGGTCTCAAACTCCTGACTTCATGATCCACCTGCCTTGGCCTCCCAAAGTGCTGGGATTACGGGTGTGAGCCACTGAAGTAGGCCAGAATGAGCACTTTGTAATGAGCTGAGATTTGTATGTGATTTTTATGCACAAGAAAACTTGAGACTCTCTGATATAAAAGTAGGCTGCCGTTATGCTTGGTTTGTTTTTCCTCCTGAATCTTAAATAATGGAGTTAAGTGTAGTAAGTATACATCTTGGAAGACCATATTTATTGTGTGTAAAATGAGACTCTGCTAAACAATCAAGATACACAATTATTAGGCAAAGGAAAACAGAAGGTACAAAAGAGGAGGCTTGAAAAGCAGTTTAGCTGACTTTGTATAAACTATGAAAAAGAACAAGGTACAATGAAAACTAATCTGATTGTAGTTTGTAGATTGATTGGGATATTAACAGCAGGAAAAGAAAAGAAAAAGCAGAAAAGTTTTGGTCAGAGTGTGCACTAAAGCATCTCAAGGAAAATGACAAAAAGAAAACACATTATCATCAAAGTTCACAAGTATGAGCAGGAAATGTCGGAAAAAATCATACTGCAAGTAAAGAAATTAACAACAGAAGATCCAGAAAGTGGAAAAGAACTGCTGAGAAAGCTTCTTATAGTATACAAGAATTAAGGGACAACACAGTTCATGTATCATCAAGTTGTTATTCATTTATGAAGGAAGTAAAGAGACTTGGAAAATAATTCACTCTAATGTAGGGTGTGGAACGTTGTAAAAGTTTTATCACTATAAGAAATATCATAGCAAATTAGGCCATTGAAAATGTGGCCTAAATGTCAGAAATATAATAAATGATATAGTGATGTTTTGCTTCAGCAACTAACAAAATGCACATTATACAGAAGAGTCATTTTATACAGGTGAAAACTATGCGGAGGGCTCGCTACCCAGATGCATGAGTTATAGAGATATGACTGGCTTGCAATAAATTGTTCTGATGGGGAAATGCCTTGGTATTTAGGGGGAAAGCAATTAATCCTATGCAAGAAGGCTATATTTTAAAGAACAGAAAGTACAGAAATGACAGAGTTCCCAGGGAGAAATTCTAGAACTTGAATGCATTTCTACCTAGCTCCTTCTTGAACCCATCCATAAATATTTGAAAATATTTTTTATTTTCTAATACAATTCAGATTATAACACTCTGTCGAGGGTGGACTTCTAGGTATACAAACTGCTCAGCTGCAGTCCTTGAAGAAGAAATGGAACTTTGCATATGTAGACATCAATTATCTTTTTCTGTGCTTTTAGTCATTATGCCATTTATTGTGTGTGTGATACACAACAACATAATTAATATAATGTAATGTCACAGGTCATATTATTGTACCTATGAGCAGTAGCCAGACTGCTTTATAAAAATAGACATGACATATATGAATTTAATGTTTAACTGCATTTTTAAGAGATTAGTAATATAGAGAAATTTTCAAACCTGATGTCTGCTCTGCCTTGCTGCCTATGAAGATGTTTGAAATTGGTGAGTGTATGCAACTGACCTGATAAGAAACCATTTTACGCAATAAAAACTTTGAGGTTGTTGCATTATAAGCACATATTATATGCATCATCGAAAGATCATCCCATTTAATACATAATTAGTAAAGATAATGAGTAAGAGCAATTCTGAAAATTTTCGTACTTGTTGGACCCCATTTTAAAACAATTACACTGTTTTGAAAATGCCAATTGAGAACCATGATGGAGATTTTACTTAATCTTCTGATTATCACAAATGCAGTATCCTGGACTTCATAGGAACAAGAAATAAAACTGTGATATCGCTTACTTACAAGCAAATCAAAATATAAAATAGCAGGCATGGTTAGACAACAGGTAGGGATTTGTTTTTAGGGCCATTCAACAATTACTATTATGTTTTGATGATCTCAATCTGCCCCCAGCTTTTTCAAACATACCTTAAACTCATTCCTTAAAATAGGAGACTGAATAAATTATATAAATCTTTCAATAAAGAATATTACAGTTTTAAAGAAAAATAAGCCAGGATACTCATTATGTACTTATCTGAAAATTCAGATTTTAAAATTCTGGCCCTTCATTTAACTCACTTCATTAGACTAGAATTCTAATTGTTAAAGAAGGAGTGTTTTATTCATTTTTTTGTATAATTTTTGTAGCACATCACCATATCTGTTATGAGGAAATTGTGAAAAATATCTATAAAGCATATCCTGGGTGATATTTATATTTAGTGTATAAATAAACAATGATTTTTAGTAAACCTTGTATTATAAAATATTTTTGGTTATGTTTTATAAAAAAGTAAAAAATATTTTTCTTGACTGTATTTGAAGAGGGGTTAAATTCATGTTCAGTTTTGATTATAGAACAATAATTCTTTAAAAAACTCATGAACAAACAAGACACACAATCAAAAGTAAAACTTTAAAGTGTGCTTTCTATTTTATTTAAGCCCATCGGGAGAAAGTAAAATATTTTTTCTTTTCTTTTACAAAACATATGATCCCAAGCCTTGATGATAGAATCTGATACTTTGTGTTTCTCTGGAAAAAAGTGAGTAAAACAAAATCAGACTGGCAATTCAACATTATTTTAGAAATATAATAATATATAAACAATGTAACCAGCATATATGGAACATCTAAAGTGAGTAGAAAATTACTTTTGAAAGTATATAAAAAGGAAAGATGAAATGTGATAAATATGTTAATATTGTCAAAAACTTTGAAAGGTTGATTTTATAATAGTAATGCATTCTGAATTTAATAGTAAAATTACATATCTATATCTATCTATCTGTCTATCTATCTTATGATGAATGAAATGTAGTATGCAAGCATATTTGACCTTTAAAAATATATTTTGATATTTTATCTATGTGGAACAAAACAAAAATGTTAGATATAAATGATTATGTTAGCGTTTTGGTTTTTTTCACTTATATAATGAACTACAAACTGTTAAATTTGTGTGTTGTGTTAACTCTAGCAGGAAATGCTTTGGCAAGATGCATTTGGTGGTGTAGTTTACAGGACAATAATTTACATGAAAAACAAATTTAAAATGTGGTTTTATTTCAGATGAAATAATGAGTAGCAGCTGCTACTGCACAAGTCATATAAACTACACACACACACACACACACACTCACACACACACATACAAACATATATATTATGTATGTGAGCCATCAAGAGATGCTCTATTAGCATAGAATAAATTTCTATGTATTTAACCAGGCATAGAAGACATTTTATATGTGACCCCTGTCTAAATCTGATGAGCTTATTTATTACTATATTCATGCAAACCTGCATGTTAATAAATATAGAGATTCCTATATTTACAGTCCCAAGAGCATATTCTCCAATTGTTCATCTTTATACATACCCTTCCTTTTCCCACATTGATCATCCAGTGCTTCTCTTAAGCTTTAAAACTCTTCTTTAAAATCATTTTTAAAAACTTTTTCCGTTGACTATAGTTTAACTGTCCTACTTGTTTTAATAATTCCTTATTCATATCTCTGTCCAAGTATCATTGCATCATTTAGTGATTAATTTACTTTGATTCCACCCTCAACTAAATGTGAGTAGTGTTATGTATACCTCACTTTGTATCTCAGGGAAAGAAACAGAATTGATATGTACTCTAAAATATGTGAACAATAAAAATATATATATATTTATTTATTTATTTATTTTTATTTTTAGAGACGGAGTTTCTCTCTTTTTACCCAGGCTTCAGTGCAATGGCGTGATCTCTGCTCACCGCAACCTCCGCCTCCTGGGTTCAGGCAATTCTCCCGCCTCAGCCTCCTGAGCAGCTGGGATTACCTGCACGTGCCACCATGCCCAGCTAATTTTTTTTTTTGTAATTTTAGTAGAGATGGGGTTTCACCATGTTGACCAGGATGGTCTCTATCTCTTGACCTCGTGATCCACCTGCCTCGGCCTCCCAAAGTGCTGAGATTACAGGCTTGAGCCACCGAAAATATATATTTATTAAGCACACCTTTACTCCTTGCAATGTCTGTAAGACTGTCTATTATCATTGTAATTTTACAGATGAAGAAAGTATTTATTCAAGGTCACATCAATAACTAGATTCCTGGGATTTGGACTTAATTTTGTATAATTTACTAGTTCTCTTTATTTTATATCACATTGATAAATTAATCTAACTGAATAATATTTTGCAATTTGTTTTTCTTTGTATTTTATTCATTATACTATGGCTTCATATGAAAATAGACTTTCCAAGGCAGAATTAGGGAGGCAGTATTAATAGGCAATATAACTCTTCCATATTTTTCTAAACTATATAATGTTTGCAAAATCATGTTACATCTTAGTTAAGGCAAAACCACAGTCATGGTTAGAGGCAGTAAATCAAGGCTGATCCACTTATCTATCTTTGATTTATGATGGATGAACTTTTTTCCATGGATGTTTGAGCAAAGTTGTTTCATTCACCCACAGATGATTTATTTTGGGTGATCTACTTGTCCAATGAAGATTTATTACAGAGGATCCACTATCCACTATGATTAAATACGTGCAATCAGCTTGTCCAGAAGTAAGAAAGACAAACGAAGAAATGCATGTACATTATATCACAACCTAAAATCACTGAATCTAAGTAAAAAGCAGAAAAGTAAAGTCATAGCTTGAGAAAACACAGGTGGCCCCTCTTTGAATACATATTTTTAAAATTATTTTATTACTCTGTGTCAAAATAGGATTATATCATTAGAAATATATTGTTGTAAATATCAGTGGGCTAAATTATTATTTTAAATAAAATATTGAACAGATGCTATGCTAATTTATATTGTTCAGAAAACATTAAATGAATTTTATAATTTCTCATTGGGAATAATCTGAATGAGTTTGGTTCAGTATGTGAACTAATGAATAGTTTCATAAACCTTAGAAAAAAATTACATTTTTATTGTATCTATTTTTCTAAATAAATCAAACAATTTAAAATGTTAATATATATTTTATTTCTCCAAAAACAGCTCACCTGTATTCACATATTTTTTCTCTGATATACATAATTATTCACTTCTTCCTGTAGACATCTATCCAGTTATTCAAAGAGGCGTAATCTCCCCTAAATGTTTAAGCTCATTTATTATCTCTTCTTGTCTCTTTTATAAGAAAATCCCATTCTGAATTTTTTCTTAAAAATTAGACCCTTAAAGCTGAGGCAGAATCATTGATAACCACTAAGAATGAGGCAAAAATTGGTCATTCATTCACCCTTTAGAAATTGTCAATAATTGGACTTAGCTACTTTATCAAAAATAATTTCATATAGCATGAAATCAAAATATTCTTTAAAACTCTGCACAGATTGTCACTATTTTTTCCCTATGTCTATCTGATCTCTGTATCACATGAGGATATTAACTGAGATTAGTACAATTTTCCTTCAGAGAAATAAAAAACTACTGATCAGTACAGGCTTTTACATTTGCCTAAATTACTGCAATTTTATTCATGTTTTATTCTTATTTACTTGAAATGCTCTATATTCTGGTAATTTATCTGTAATTTTTATCTCTATGTAAATATTGATGTGTATACCTTATTGGAATCTATATCTACATGTGTATCTATTCATTCTTTATTTCTTTTTAAATTTTATTTATTTAGTTTTGAGAAAGGGTCTCATGCTATTGCCCAGGCTGGAGTGCAATGGCGCCATCTCGGCTCACTGCAACCTCCACCTCCTGGGTTCAAGCAGGTCTCCTGCTCGGCCTCCCAAGTAGCTGGGATTATGGGTGCCCACCACCACACCCAGCTAACTTTTGTATTTTTAGTAGAGATGGGGTTTCGCCATGTTGGCCAGGGTTGTCTTGATCTCCTGACCTCGTGATCTGCCTGCCTTGATCTTCCAGTACTGGGATTACAGGCATGATCTACCATGCCTGAAGAGTTGTTTGAATTTTCAATTCTCTGCTGGCACACGGTGTTTTCTACCTTTTCATATTTTGTAACTTATTTTTCTTTTTATTTTGTTCATTATGCTATTGCTTCATAGGAAAATAGGTTTCAAAGGCCGTATTATCATTTGACAATCTTTATTGGTGAGATATCTGTTCAGATCATTTGTCTCTTTTTCACTGTGTTTAACTTCTTATTGTTAAGTTTTAAGTCTTGTATATTTTAGGTAACACTCTATTATCAGACAGGTGTTTTACAAATATTTTCTTCTTGACTTTGCCTTGCATTTTCAGTCTGAGCAGTGTCTTTGGCACAAAAAAATTTAATGAAGTTCACTTTATAAAATATTTATACTGTAAATGATGGTTGGGGTGTTATATTTAAAATGCCATCACTAAACTCAATGTGATCAAGATTTTCTCCTATACTATCTTCTAAAAGTTTTATAATTTTGTGTTTCACACGGGATTCTATGTAAAATGTATAACGTTGTGTCTACATTCATCTTTTATGTGAATATTCACTTGTCTGGTATCATTTGGTGGAAAGACTATGCTTTCTCCATTGTCATTGCCTTTGATCCTTTGTCAGATCAGTTGACTCTATTTTTGTGTCGATTTCTGGGCTGTATATTCTTTTTCCATTGATCTATTTGTCCATTCTTTTGTAAATACCTCACTGTGTTGATTATTGTAGTTTTATAATAAGTCAGAGTTTATCAAGTCCAATCCACAGATTCAACCTAGTAATGGATGAAAACATATGCTGACACAGGCTTGCCAGTGAGCGCAGCCAGGGGACCTCTGCAAAAGTCAACAGCAAGTCATGGTAAGCTGGTGATGTTCACATTGATTTAGTACAGATTAAGTGACAAAGGTCTCAGGTAAACAGCATTAGAGGGTAATTAATGTTGCTGACCCCCGAGCAGAGAGCAGTTATGCACCCATTGATGATCAGAGGTCGTAGGACCACATGAGTAAACAAGCTGTTTAGATAAACTCCTCTACCTTCCCTTCTTATTTGCTTTTTGCTATTAGCTCAAGGTAAGAGGATTAGGCTGCCTTCAGCCATAACCTCTCGGAGGCTTTTGTAAAGCCTTCTGGCCTTCCAAGAAGGATTGTGTTTTCTACACTTTCTCCCACTATTCTGACCAATCTCCTTACATCTCTCCTTTTTCTGATTTTTGCAACAGGTTTGTTGAAGAGTACCGATGTGTGCAGCAGCAGTTTTTTTTTTTTTTTTTTTTTAATTTTTATTGCATTATAGGTTTTGGGGTACATGTGCAGAACGTGCAAGATAATTGCATAGGTACACACATGGCAGTGTGTTTTGCTGCCTTCCTCCCCCTTACCCACACTTGGTATTCATCCCCAGGCTATCCCCCCCAGCCCCCCCCGCTGTCCCTCCCCCATTTCGCCCAACAGTCCCCAGTGTATAGTAGACCGCCTCTCTGTGTCTATGTGTTCTCATTTTTCTCACCCACCTATGAGTGAGTATATGCGGTATTTCTTTTTCTGTTCTTGTGTCAGTTTGCTGAGAATGATGTTCTCCAGATTCATCCATGTCCCTACAAAGGACACAAACTCATCATTTTTGATTGCTGCATAATATTCCATGGTGTATATGTGCCACATTTTCCCAGTCCAGTCTATCATCGATGGGCATTTGGGTTGGTTCCAGGTCTTTGCTATTGTAAACAGTGCTGCAATGAACATTCGTGTGCATGTGTCCTTATAGTAGTACGATTCACAGTCTTTTGGATAGATACCCAGTAATGGGATTGCTGGGTCAAATGGAATTTCTATTTCTAGGTCCCTGAGGAATCGCCACACTGTCTTCCACAATGGTTGAACTAATTTACACTCCCACCAACAGTGTAAGAGTGTTCCTATTTCTCCACATCCTCTCCAGCATCTGCTGTCTACAGATTTTTTAATGATCGCCATTCTAACTGGTGTGAGATGATATCTCAATGTGGTTTTGATTTGCATCTCTCTAATGACCAATGATGATGAGCACTTTTTCATATGTTTGTTGGCCTCATGTATGTCTTCTTTTGTAAAGTTTCTGTTCATATCCTTTCCCCATTTTTGAATGGGCTTGTTTGTTTTTTTTCTGTAAATCTGTTTGAGTTCTTTGTAAATTCTGGATATCAGCCCTTTGTCCGATGCGTAAACAGCAAAGATTTTTTCCCATTCTGATCGTTGTCGATTCACTCTAGTGACTGTTTCTTTTGCCGTGCAGAAGCTGTGGAGTTTGATTAGGTCCCATTTGTCTATTTTGGCTTTTGTTGCCAATGCTTTTGGTGTTTTGTTCATGAAGTCCTTGCCTACTCCTATGTCCTGAACGGTTTTGCCTAGATTTTCTTCTAGGGTTTTTATGGTGTCAGGTCTTACATTTAAGTCTTTAATCCATCTGGAGTTAATTTTAGTGTAAGGTGTCAGGAAGGGGTCCAGTTTCTGCTTTCTGCACATGGCTAGCCAGTTTTCCCAACACCATTTATTAAATAGGGAATCCTTTCCCCATTGCCTGTTTTTGTCTGGTTTATCAAAGATGATATGGTTGTAGATATGTTGTGTTGCCTCCGATGTTTCTGTTCTGTTCCATTGGTCTATATCTCTGTTTTGGTACCAGTACCATGCTGTTTTGATTACTGTAGCCTTGTAGTATAGTTTGAAGTCTGGTAGTGTGATGCCTCCCGCTGTGTTCTTTTTGCTTAGAATTGACTTGGCTATGCGGGCCCTTTTTTGGTTCCATATGAAATGCATGGTGGTTTTTTCCAGTTCTGTGAAGAAATTCAATGGTAGTTTGATGGGGATAGCATTGAATGTGTAAATTACTTTGGGCAGTATAGCCATTTTCACAATATTGATTCTTCCTAACCACGAACATGGAATGTTTCTCCATCTGTTTGTGTCCTCTCTTATTTCATTGAGCAGGTGTTTGTAGTTTTCCTTAAAGAGGTCCCTTACATTCCTAGTGAGTTGTATTCCTAGGTATTTTATTTTCTTTGTAGCGATTGTGAATGGCAGTTCGTTCTTAATTTGGTTCTCTTTAAGTCTGTTGTTGGTGTATAGGAATGCTTGTGATTTTTGCACATTGATTTTATATCCTGAGACTTTGCTGAAGTTGCTTATCAGTTGCAGGAGCTTTTGGGCTGAGGTGATGGGGTCTTCTAGGTATACTATCATGTCGTCTGCAAATAGAGACAATTTGGCTTCCACCTTTCCTATTTGAATACCCTTTATTTCTTTGTCTTGCCTGATTGCTCTGGCTAGAACTTCCAGTACTATGTTGAATAGAAGTGGTGAGAGAGGGCATCCTTGTCTAGTGCCGGATTTCAAAGGGAATGCTTCCAGTTTTTGCCCATTAAGTATGATATTGGCTGTTGGTTTGTCGTAAATAGCTTTTATTACTTTGAGATATGTTCCATCAATACCAAGTTTATTGAGGGTTTTTAGCATAAAGGGCTGTTGAATTTTGTCAAATGCCTTCTCTGCGTCAATTGAGATAATCATGTGGTTTTTGTTTTTGCTTCTGTTTATGTGGTGAATTACATTTATAGACTTGCATATGTTGAACCAGCCTTGCATGCCCGGGATGAATCCTACTTGATCATGATGGATAAGTTTTTTAATGTGCTGTTGCAATCGATTTGCCAGTATTTTATTGAAGATTTTTGCATCTATGTTCATCATGGATATTGGCCTGAAGTTTTCTTTTCTTGTTGAGTCTCTGCCAGGTTTTGGTATCAGGATGATGTTGGTCTCATAAAATGATTTGGGAAGGGTTCCCTCTTTTTGGATTATTTGGAATAGTTTCAGAAGGAATGGTACCAGATCCTCTTTGTGTGTCTGGTAGAATTCAGCTGTGAACCCATCTGGACCTGGGCTTTTTTTGTGTGGTAGGCTCTTAATTGCTGCCTCAACTTCTGACCTTGTTATTGGTCTATTCATAGTTTTGGCTTCCTCCTGGTTTAGGCTTGGGAGGACACAGGCATCCAGGAATTTATCCATTTCTTCCTGATTTACTAGTTTGTGTGCATAGAGTTGTTTGTAGTATTCTCTGATGATGGTTTGAATTTCTGTGGAATCTGTGGTGATTTCCCCTTTATCGTTTTTTATTGCATCTATTTGGTTGTTCTCTCTTTTCTTTTTTATCAGTCTGGCTAGTGGTCTGTCTATTTTGTTGATCTTTTCAAAAAACCAGCTCTTAGATTTGTTGATTTTTTGAAGGGTTTTTCTTGTCTCTATCTCCTTCAGTTCTGCTCTGATCTTAGTTATTTCTTGTCTTCGGCTAGGTTTTGAGCTTTTTTGATTTTGCTCCTCTAGCTCTTTCAATTTTGATGATAGGGTGTCAATTTTGGATCTCTCCACTTTTCTCATGTGGGCACTTATTGCTATATATTTTCCTCTACAGACTGCTTTAAATGTGTCCCAGAGATTCTGGTACGTTGTGTCTTCATTCTCGTTGGTTTCAAAGAACTTCTTTATGTCTGCCTTCATTTCATTGTTTATCCAATCAACATTCAAGAGCCAGTTGTTCAGTTTCCATGAAGCTGTGTGGTTCTGAGTTATTTTCTGAATTCTGAGTTTCAACTTGATTGCACTATGGTCTGAGAGACTGTTTGTTATGATTTCCGTTGTTTTGCATTTGCTGAGGAGTGCTTTACTTCCAATTATGTGGTCAATTTTGGAGTAGGTGTGATGTGGTGCTGAGAAGAATGTATATTCTGTGGATTTGGGGTGGAGAGTTCTGTAAATGTCTATCAGGTTTGCTTGTTCCAGGTCTGAGTTCAAGTCCTGGATATCCTTGTTAATTTTCTGTCTGGTTGATCTGTCTGCTATTGACAGTGGAGTGTTAAAGTCTCCCACTATTATTGTGTGGGAGTCTAAGTCTCTTTGTAAGTCATTAAGAACTTGCCTTATATATCTGGGTGCTCCTACATTGGGTCCATATATATTTAGAATCGTTAGCTCTTCTTGTTGTATCAATCCTTTTACCATTATATAGTGACCTTCTTTGTCCCTTTTGATCTTTGTTGCTTTAAAGTCTATTTTATCAAAGATGAGAATTGCAACTCCTGCTTTTTTTTGCTCTCCATTTGCTTGGTAAATCTTCCTCCATCCTTTTATTTTGAGCCTTTGTGTATCTTTGTGTGTGAGGTGGGTTTCCTGGATACAGCACACTGATGGGTTTTGGTTTTTTATCCAATTTGCCAGTCTGTGTCTTTTGATGGGTGCATTTAGCCCATTTACATTCAGGGTTAATATTGTTATGTGTGAATTTGATACTGCCATTTTGATGCTATCTGGCTGTTTTGCCCATTGGTTCATGTACATTCTTCATTTTGTTGATGGTCTTTAGCATTTGGTATGCTTTTAGGATGGCTGGAACTGGTTGTTTCTTTCTATGTGTAGTGCCTCTTTCAGGAGCTCTTGTAAAGCAGGCCTAGTGGTGACAAAATCTCTGAGTACTTGCTTGTTCGTGAAGGATTTTATTTTTCCTTCACTTATGAAGCTCAGTTTGGCTGGATATGAAATTCTGGGTTGAAAGCTCTTTTCTTTAAGGATGTTGAATATTGGCCCCCACTCTCTTCTGGCTTGTAGAGTCTCTGCCGAGAGATCTGCTGTGAGTCTGATGGGATTCCCTTTGTGGGTGACCCAACCTTTCTCTCTGGCTGCCCTTAGTATTTTCTCCTTCGTTTCAACCCTGGTGAATCTGACAATTATGTGCCTTGGGGTTGCTCTTCTTGCGGAGTATCTTTGTGGTGTTCTCTGTATTTCCTGGAGTTCAGTATTGACCTGTCTTGCTAGGTTGGGGAAATTTTCCTGGATAATATCCTGAAGAGTGTTTTCCAGCTTAGATTCATTCTCTTGATCACATTCTGGTACACCTATCAAACGTAGGTTGGGTCTCTTCACATAGTCCCACATTTCTTGGAGATTTTGTTCATTCCTTTTTGTGCTTTTTTCTTTAATCTTGGTTTCACGTTTTATTTCATTGAGTTGATCTTCAATTTCTGATATTCTTTCTTCTGCTTGGTCAATTCGGCTGTTGAAACTTGTGCATGCTTCACGAAGTTCTCGTGTTGTGTTTTTCAGCTCCTTCAATTCATTCATATTCCTCTCTAAGTTTTCCATTCTTGTTATCAATTCCTTGAATTTTTTTTCAAATCTTTTTTCAAGGTTCTTAGTTTCTTTGCACTGATTTAGAACATGTTCTTTTAGCTCAATGAAGTTTCTCATTATCCACTTTCTGAAGTCTGATTCCGTCATTTCGTCACACTCATTCTCCGTCCAGCTTTGTTCCCTTGCTGGTGAGGAGTTTTGGTCCTTTGTAGGAGGTGAGGTGTTTTGGTTTTGGGTGTTTTCCTCCTTTTTGCGCTGGTTTCTTCCCATCTTTATGGATTTATCCGCCTGTCGTCTTTGTAGTTGCTGATTTTTCAATTGGGTCTCTGTGTGGATGCTGAGATTGTTGATGATGAAGTATTTCTGTTACTTAGTTTTCCTTCTAGTGGTCTAGCCCCTCTGCTGTATGAGTGCTGAGGTCCACTCCAGGCCCTGTAGCAGCTGTGGAAGAGTGAGGGATGATACCAGTTTCTTCTTCTGCTGTCTTTGTTCCAGAATGATGCCCGCCTAATGTCAGTCTGATTAGTCCTTTTTTTTGCGGTGACTCTTTGGATATACAGGGGTCAGGGAGCTGCTTAAGGAGACGGTTTGTGCTTTATAGTAGCTCCAGTGCTGAGCTGTGAGCTCCGTTGTTCATTCAGGGTTGTTGGGAGGTTGTTTATGTCTGCTGCAATAGAACTCATAGAACACCACCCTTTTATTTCCCCCCCTTATATGCACTGTTTCAGGGAGTTGGGGCTTTCTTTATGAGTATCTGTTGCACTGTCCTGCCCCACTAGGTGGCAGTCTATTCACTATTTGCCTGCCGGGGATCTGACCCACTAGCGCGGTTCTGCCCTGTTGCTGCTGGGCTCCCTTCTGCTGTGGAGAGCTCCCGTCTCCTGGGAGTCTCTCTGTTATGGCAGGTTACCTCGGCAACGGCAGGCTGCTTCGGCCCTGGGCGGTACTTCAATAGGGGCGGATTGTGTCAGCGGTGGTGGACGCCCCTCCCTCACCGGGCTGCACCGTCCTAGATGCCGGCAGCAAAACTCTCAGCGCCAAGCGTCTCCAGTCATTGCCCTGCTTGTCCCTGTGAGGGTGGGACCCGCTGAGCCCGATTACCCAGCTCCCTGCCTCAGAGTCCGTCCTCTCTCTCTCTCCCTCCCTCTCCGCGAGCTTAAAGTTCGACTCTCTCACTGGCGCCCCAGGAGCCTGCGGATAGGGCACTGGGATCCGTGCGATCTCCCGTGCCGCTGCCCACTTCACCGGCTCAGATCACGCTTCCCAGGAAACTCCCAGGAAACTCCTGGTCTGGCTCACTGTCCAAGTCCCGTTCAATCAGATGGACGCGCCAATCTGCCCTTCAAACTCTCAGATTACTGGTTTAACAGGGCGCCCAGACCAGTGAGTTCCGTGCCGGGTCCTGCTGCGGCGCCGGCCGAAGCGGCGCTGGCCAAAGCGGCCGCGCCAGAGGGCTGTGTTAGCCAGTTTTACTTTACTAGCGTCCTGTGGGACTTTCAACGCTCTGTGGGCTAGAAAAGTCCATCCGAGAATGCGGCTAGGACTCACCCTCTGCTCCGTCACTGAGAGCTGCAATCCTGAGTCGCTTCTATGACGCCATCTTCCCCAAAAGCCTAGCAGCAGTTTTGTCAAGCACAGCAGTTATTACTTGTATTCCAGCTTTGCATTCTAGAATTAGTAAATAACATAAGGCAAACATGAGTATAATCAGTAATATTCTTTTCTAGTCAAGGAATAATATGTATTGTTACCTGGCACTGTAGTCCAGTGTGTGCTATTAATGAGGGATCCCACTGGGTGTGAGTCAATCCCTCCCAGCCAAGCAGTCACCTCATTAGAGGCTGGGAAGGGAGTGTCTGCCTAAGCAAAGATGGAAAAAAGGCAAATTTAGAAAACTGGCTTAATAGAGTGTAGAGCAGGTACAGGTTGTAGGCAGAGTGAGAGAAAAAAAAGAAAAAGATTATCTGGAGTGAATGGTGTTCGTGCTTGGAGTAGGATTCGCTTAGCCTACTGAGTTGTTTTCTTCAGTATTCTCCAGGTAATGTCTGGGGTTGTATCATTCAAGGAAGTTGCATCGTCCAGGGCTTCAGGTCTTGCAAGGTCATTTGCTTCATTTCTGATACTGGGTTGAGTCCTAGCCACACCGTAGTATGGTTTGATGCATCGTGCTGGAATCCAAAGAGGACCTAAGGTAGTGTGAACACAAGCGTATCCTCTTCAGCATGATAGCAAATCATTTGGATCACACCATTCATTACTCATTACATCCTTCCACGAAACTGCAGGTTTTATGTTTTGAGAAGCTTTAGCAAAGTGCTTTTTGATACTTAATTGAAATTTATTATCTAGTTTAAGAAATTAAGGTAAATAAGGCTTATAATTTGTAAACTGTCAACTCTTATTTTTATCTATACTTTTGCTACACTTTAAAGTATTTTCCTCTGAACTGTTTAATTTTATCTAAGGGAATTACATTATAGAAATTACAGATGCAAGATATTTTCTAAGTATCTTAATTCTGCAAATGTTTAAAAATAAACAAATAATATATTTACCAATCAAAGGATACTCTTATCAAGATGTAAGAACCAAACAAGGAAAAAACAAACCCTACAAAGCAAAACAAAAATAAGCTTCACTGCTTTTGTTCATTTTACTGTTTCTGTTAATGTAGTTTATGATTTAAAAAATGAATGAAACAGAATCAACATGCATATAGTTCTTTCATCCAAATAAAGAAGTGAAATTAAATCCATATTATCACAGAAATGCTTTGAAAGAAAGAAAAAGCATAATTAAGTTAACATATATTTGAATCCTGAGTGTCAACATGTGTAAAAGTCATTATTTTATGTGTTAATTATATAAATCGAACATTTTGATTTTCCTTATGATAATTATGCAAATGGAAAGAATAAATGTAATTGATATGCACTGAGTCTGACCTGCAGAATCTGAGTGAGTGACAGATGAAAGGAGTTCACAGACACAGGTGAGAGTGCAGTTAGGGGACTCCATGGCTTACAGACCCCAAAGTGGGAGTCTGGCCATGCAGCCCCCATTTGCCAGGAGGGCTTGTATTTATTTTAGAGCTGAATTAATGGTAAAGGTCTCGAGCAAACAGCATTTGTGCATAATTAACATTGCTGACTCCCCCAGTAGAGAGCACTTATGCACAGAGACAATCAAATTTTGGTTTCCAGGTAAATAGGTAAACAAGCTATTTACATAAACTCTTTTACATTACCTAATTATGTGCTCTTTGCTATTAACTCAAGGTAAGAGGATCAGGCTGCTCCCTGCAGCCATAACCTCTTCCAAAAGCTTTTGCAAAACCTTCCCACCTTCCAAGAAGGTTTGCTTCTTCCCTATAATTTTCTCCACCACCTGACCAATCACCTACATCTCTCCCTTTTCTATTTTTTGCATCAGATTTTGTTGAATGAAGAGTACGGATGTGCACAGCAACAGGTTTGTCAGGCACAGCACTTATAATTCATATTCCAGCTTTGGATCCTGGAATTAGTAAATAACATAAGACAAACATAAGCATAATCAGTAATATTATTTTTCAACCAAGGAGTGACCCCCAGGAGTGGGGGGCCAGTCCAGGAGAGGTCATTTGTACTTTTTCAGGTGCTATGATTAAACCTCTTAACTGTGAGTTCTATACGACAGAGACATATAAACTTAAAAGTACTGGCTCCATTAGGGGTGCCAATATATATCATCCATAAAATGAATAATCTTGCAATTAGGAAATTCTTTTCTACTGGGGAGCAAAGCCTGATTTACATGATACTGACACATGATAGGACTGTTCAGTATTCATTCACTTTCCAATCAAATTGGTGAGCTAGCTTTTCATTATCGATATATGGTATCATAAATGCAAATTTTTCTTTGTCCTGTTCTGCAAGGGGAATAGTATAAAAGCAGTCTTTTAAGTCAATAACGACTATAGGCCAATCTTAAAGAATTGCCACGGAGTAAGGGACCCCCTGCTGAAGAGGCCCCACAGGTTGAATATTAGCATTAATAGCCTGTCATTCATGCAAAAGTCTCCATCTGACAGACTTTTAGGAATGATGAAAATTGGCAAATGCCAAGGGCTGTTTAATGGTTCTATATGGACTGCTTTTAATTGCTCCTCAACTAATTTAAGGGCTCTGTCATTTCTCTCCCTTTAAAGCCCACTGTTCTACCCAAATAAGACTTTGAGAGAGCCACTTAGGGGTAGTGGAAGAATAACGGTGAACAGTATTAGCTGTTATTCTGCCCTCCAGAGAAGGTACTGACTGGTGGTTTAAGTTGTCTTAGCTAGCACTGATCAGTCCCATGGTGGTATATGAGACATGGTGTTATATGATCAGTCCCATGGTGTTTGTTATATGAGACATGGTGTTATATGATCGGTCCCATGGTGGTATATGAGACATGGTGTTATATGATCAGTCCCATGGTGGTATATGAGACATGGTATTATGTGATCCGTCCCATGGTGTTTGTTATATGAGACATGGTGTTATATGATCAGTCCCATGGTGTTTGTTATATGAGACATGGTGTTATATGATCAGTCCCATGGTGGTATATGAGACATGGTGTTATATGATCCGTCCCATGGTGGTATATGAGACATGGTGTTATATGATCAGTCCCATGGTGTTTGTTATATGAGACATGGTGTTATATGATCGGTCCCATGGTGTTTGTTATATGAGACATGGTGTTATATGATCGATCCCATGGTGGTATATGAGACATGGTGTTATGTGATCCGTCCCATGGTGTTTGTTATATGAGACATGGTGTTATATGATCGGTCCCATGGTGGTATATGAGACATGGTGTTATATGATCGGTCCCATGGTGTTTGTTATATGAGACATGGTGTTATATGATTGGTCCCATGGTGGTATATGAGACATGGTGTTATATGATTGGTCCCATGGTGGTATATGAGACATGGTGTTATATGATCGGTCCCATGGTGTTTGTTATGTGAGACATGGTGTTATATGATTGGTCCCATGGTGTTTGTTAGGTGAGACATGGTGTTATATGATCAGTCCCATGGTGGTATATGAGACATGGTGTTATATGATCGGTCCCATGGTGTTTGTTATATGAGACATGGTGTTATATGATCGGTCCCATGGTGTTTGTTATATGAGACATGGTGTTATATGTTCGGTCCCATGGTGTTTGTTATGTGAGACATGGTGTTATATGATCAGTCCCATGGTGTTTGTTATGTGAGACATGGTGTTATATGATCAGTCCCATGGTGGTATATGAGACATGGTGTTATATGATCAGTCCCATGGTGGTATATGAGACATGGTGTTATATGATCAGTCCCATGGTGGTATATGAGACATGGTGTTATATGATCAGTCCCATGGTGTTATATGAGACATGGTGTTATATGATCAGTCCCATGGTGGTATATGAGACATGGTGTTATATGATCGGTCCCATGGTGGTATATGAGACATGGTGTTATATGATCGGTCCCATGGTGGTATATGAAACATGGTGTTATATGATCAGTCCCATGGTGTTTGTTATGTGAGACATGGTGTTATATGATCAGTCCCATGGTGGTATATGAGACATGGTGTTATATGATCAGTCCCATGGTGGTATATGAGACATGGTGTTATATGATCGGTCCCATGGTGGTATATGAGACATGGTGTTATATGATCAGTCCCATGGTGGTATATGAGACATGGTGTTATATGATCGGTCCCATGGTGTTTGTTATATGAGACATGGTGTTATATGATCGGTCCCATGGTGTTTGTTATATGAGACATGGTGTTATATGTTCGGTCCCATGGTGTTTGTTATGTGAGACATGGTGTTATATGATCAGTCCCATGGTGTTTGTTATGTGAGACATGGTGTTATATGATCAGTCCCATGGTGGTATATGAGACATGGTGTTATATGATCAGTCCCATGGTGGTATATGAGACATGGTGTTATATGATCAGTCCCATGGTGGTATATGAGACATGGTGTTATATGATCAGTCCCATGGTGTTATATGAGACATGGTGTTATATGATCAGTCCCATGGTGGTATATGAGACATGGTGTTATATGATCGGTCCCATGGTGGTATATGAGACATGGTGTTATATGATCGGTCCCATGGTGGTATATGAAACATGGTGTTATATGATCAGTCCCATGGTGTTTGTTATGTGAGACATGGTGTTATATGATCAGTCCCATGGTGGTATATGAGACATGGTGTTATATGATCAGTCCCATGGTGGTATATGAGACATGGTGTTATATGATCGGTCCCATGGTGGTATATGAGACATGGTGTTATATGATCAGTCCCATGGTGGTATATGAGACATGGTGTTATATGATCGGTCCCATGGTGGTATATGAGACATGGTGTTATATGATCGGTCCCATGGTGGTATATGAAACATGGTGTTATATGATCAGTCCCATGGTGTTTGTTATGTGAGACATGGTGTTATATGATCAGTCCCATGGTGGTATATGAGACATGGTGTTATATGATCAGTCCCATGGTGGTATATGAGACATGGTGTTATATGATCGGTCCCATGGTGGTATATGAGACATGGTGTTATATGATCAGTCCCATGGTGTTATATGAGACATGGTGTTATATGATCGGTCCCATGGTGTTATATGGAAATTGTTTGCCATGGCTTCAATTAATCCTTTTGTCAATGGGATAGCAGTTGCATTTTTTCTAATGCTTTTTTTAAATCTCTTTATAAGCATACAGCTAATTGCCTTGTTGATCTTGCATCACTGGCAGGCCAAGAGCTCCCCTGCTAATGCCACCCGCCTAAGACAGGGTCCCATAGCTGCTGAGTATCCCTTGTCTGTTTCTGTTTTATTGGGTGAGGGGCTCAGACAAAATCTCCATTTCCTCTTTGATATTTTTACCCAGTAACTGCTGGGCTGAGGGAGAAGAAGAAGTCAGTAAGGTAAGTAACATTTCCTCTTCTTTTTGTGTAGAGTGGGACTAGAGCAGCCCTCAGGCCCGTGATGTTAAAGGTGTTACTGGGACCTGCTGCCCTTGTGCGTGATGTTGTTTAAGAGTTCTCCCGACTTGTTCCCAGGACTTTATGACTAGCGTGCCTTCTCATGGGAGCCATGGGCTTTGGGAAACCATAGTTTGCATTAGGTCCCTTAATTGAGCCTGTGAAACCAAGGCTCCATTAGCTTTAAGCAGCTTTTCCAATGCTTTTTTCTGTTGAGCTGGTAACTGTCATCCCATGATGAAACCCTAGCCTGAACAATTTCCTTAAACTTGAAAATCCCAAATGGACACCAATGACTTATGGACTTAGCAACTTTCTGACTTACTGACTATGCAGTCTCCTCACTTTTGTTTTCAAGGATGGCATCACAATCCACAGTCTCTTACAGCAGCCTCACTCAAGGGCACCAGTTGGTGCCCTCAAGTCTGACTGGCAGACTCGACTGAGTGACAGATGAAAAACGTACACTGACACTGGCTTGCCAGGCAGCCCAACCAGGGAGCCTCTGCCAGAGTCAGCAGCAGCCTCCATAAGCCGGCAATGTTCACATTTATTTAGTACAGATTAAATGACAAAGGTGTCAAGTAAACACTGTTAGAGGGTAATTAACATTGCCTACCCGAGTGCAGAGCAGTTGTGTGCCATCAGATTATTACTGGTACCACATGACCAAGCTATTTGGATAAACTCCTCTACATTCCCTTGTTATTTTCTTTTTGCTATTAGCTCAAGGTAAGAGGATTAGGCTGCCTTTGGCCATAACCT
This sequence comes from Saguinus oedipus, assembly GCA_031835075.1. Taxonomy (NCBI): domain Eukaryota; kingdom Metazoa; phylum Chordata; class Mammalia; order Primates; family Cebidae; genus Saguinus; species Saguinus oedipus. The sequence continues at coordinate 2,726,054 of CM063186.1, forward strand.
CCTCCAAGGCTTTTGCAAAATCTTCCGGCCTTCTAAGGTTCATGTTTCTATAATTTCTCCCACCATTCTGACCAATCTACAGAAGTTGGGTAGCATTAGTCATCCACCTTTGTTCCCTTCAATATTGAGTTGGTTATTCTGAATCTTTTATCTTTCTTTATAAACATGGAATTAGTTTGTCAATATCTCCAAAGAAACATACTGAGATTTGGAGGGAATTGCATTCAATCTATAAAGTTGGGAAGAAATGATATCTCCATGATATTGAGTTAATCTATCCACATTTATAAAAAAATCTATCCACGTTTATAAGAAAAATCTCTAATTATTTGGATCCTAGTTTTCCTTCATCAGACTTTTGAAGTTTCCCTCATACAGATTTCGAAGATTTTATTTTTAAGATTTATACTTAAGTACTTTTTTTGTCTGTTAATGTAAGTGGTATTGCATGTTTTACTTCAAATTTCACTCTTTAATTGCTGGCATATAAAAATGCAATTGATTTTTGTCAATTTTCTTTCATTCTGCAAATTTGCTGTAGCAGGTTATTACTTCCAGGATTGATTTGTTTTGTTAATTATTTTAGATTTTCTACAGATAATCATGTCATCTTTGAATAGTTTTATTATTTTTCTTCTCAAGAATTACACATTTTGTTCAATTTCTGAACTTTTTGTGCTTCATCTAGGACTTCCATTACAATGTTGAATAGGAGCAGTGTGGAAGGAGGACATTCTTGCATTTTCCTGATTTTAATGGGAAAATACGTAGTTTCTCTCTATTAAGTATGATGTTAGCCATAGGTGTTTTATAGATACTCTTTATGAATTTAAAGAAGTTTTCCGGCCGGGCACGGTGGCTCAAGCCTGTAATCCCAGCACTTTGGGAGGCCGAGGTGGGTGGATCACGAGGTCAACAGATCGAGACCATCCTGGTCAACATGGTGAAACCCCGTCTCTACTAAAAATACAAAAAATTAGCTGGGCACGGTGGTGCGTGCCTGTAATCCCAGCTACTCAGGAGGCTGAGGCAGGAGAATTGCCTGAACCCAGGAGGCGGAGGTTGCGGTGAGCCGAGATCGCGCCATTGCACTCCAGCCTGGGTGACGAGTAAAACTCCGTCTCAAAAAAAAAAAAAAAAAAAAAAAAAAAGAAGAAGTTTTTCTCTATACCTAGTCTTCTGAGAGTTTTTATCACGAATGGGTGTTGGGTTTTTTTTTTTCTTGTTGTTGCTTTGTTTTTGTTTGTTTTGAGATGGAGTCTGGCTCTATTGCCCGTACTGGAGTGTGGTGGCATGATCTCAGCTCACTGTAACCTCTTCTTCATGTGTTCAAGTAATGATCCTGCATCAGCCTCCCAAATACCTGGGATTGCAGGCACACACCAGCAAATCCAGCTAATTTTTGTATTTTTGCAGACACGGGGTTTCACCGTGTTGGCCAGGCTGGTCTCTAATTCCTGACCTCAAGTGATCTGCCTGCCTTGGCCTCCCAGAAGGCTGAGGTAGAAAGACTGAGTCACTGTGCTCAGCGGGTGTTGGGTTTTGTCAAATACTTCTCTGCACCTACATAATCATATGATTTTTCTTTCTGAGGCTATTTATGTGATGGATGATATAAATTAATTACAAAATGTTCAGCCAGTCTTGGATTTAATTAAACTCCACTTGGTAATGGTGTATAACTATTTTATGTGTTGTTAGATTAAATTTGCGAATATTGTATTGATTACTTTCATGTATATATGTCGTATATTGGCATGCAATTTCCCTTTTTCCTTTTGTGTAATGTCTTTAGCTTTGGTTCCTTTCATTTTCATCTAAGAAAAAGCAACATTGTAGGTATTATCTCTGTATATGTTTGAATTTTTAAAACGGTGGCTTTACGAAAATGTAATTTTTTTTTTTCTGGTTTAAATTTTTAGTTAAATAGGTTTTGACACATGTATACAATCATGTAACATAGCACTATAAGGTAAAAAATATTTTTCTTCTTTCAACATGTTCCTTCACATTTTAAGTTAATTATTTTCATCTGCATGCTCAGTTACTAATTTACTCTTTATCATTACAGTTTTGCCTATTCTCTAATTTCATATAATGTATGTTGAATCTTACAACAAAATAAGTTAGTCTTTTGTCTGACTTCTTTTGCATAGTAAAAACTCTTTTGCAAAGCTGAATAGAATCTTTTTATACGAATATATTTGTTCCTACCCTCACCTACTGATGAATATTTAACTTAGATCTACTTTTCTGTTTGTTTTGTATTTGCTACTATGAATAACACTACTAATATTTGAGTTCGTGTCTTTGTGTCCACATATGCTTTCATTTATCTTGAGTAAGGGCCTAGGAATAAAATTGCTTAATCATTTACCAAGTGTATATTTTTTGCAAGAAGCTGCCAACATAACTTCCAATGAGATTGTACTGTTCTTAACTCCACCAGCAAAATTTGAGAATACTAGTCTTCATAAATATTTGAAATTGCCAGTCTTTTCCACGTTGGCATTTTTAATGTATATAATAGTACTATTTCGTTTTGGTTTACTTTTACATCTATTTTATTAATAGTATTATTGAGCTGCTTATTTTGTTCTAATTGCCATTCCTGTATCACTTTTGTTAATGTGTCTTTATCAGTCACTCATTATTATTACTATTATTATTACTTACTGTCTCTTTGTCTCTTTGCCACTTAATTGTAAAGTATCTTTATTATTCTGGACATATGTCCTTCAACAGATGAATGTTTTATAGAATTTTTTTTGCCTATTTTACTTCTTTAACCTATTTTAGTTCCTTTTTACTGTGCTATTACAATCTTGGAATCTGCCTCAAGGCAGTAAATGGAAGCAACTTAACTGATCACCTGTCTTTTTTCCCCCCTATCAGAAACCATATTTCTGCTCTGCATGCTGTTCACTGCCTTGAAACTTTTGTTTTATTTATTTTGTACAGTTTTCTAGTTGTTTATAAATGCATGTCAATTTCTGTAACAATCATTCAGGAGTATAAAATCTCTTCTCAATTTTCAAAGGCTGATATTTTTAAGTAAAAACCATGTTAATTGGGTACACATGAACACAAACATGGGAACAGTAGACACTGGGAATTCCTAAAGCAGAGAAAAAAGGAGAGAGGTAAGGGCTAAAAAACTGCCATTGAGCTCAATGCTCACTACCTGTGTGATGGAATGATTCGTACCCCAAACCTCAGCATCACACAATAAACCTATGAAACAAATCTGCATATATACCTGCTGAATCCAGAATAAAAGTTGAAATTATAAAACAAAAAAAAAAAAATCATGTTAAAACTTTCTTTAAATTAGAAATAATGATTCAATAAATGATATTGTGGCAATTGACTAGCCATTTGATAAAAGTAGTTACCTCCTTGCCTTCTGTATTTAAATCATTTATTGTTAATCTCAAATGGCCCAAAAATAATAAAGAAAAATTTATAAAAATGTTAGAAATAAACATATGAAATATGTTTAAGATACTGAAATATTTAAGGACTTTTTGAACAAATAAAAAAGACATAAAAGGAAAAAATGATGAATTTGGTCATATTGATTTCTTAAACAGATATATTTACATAACAGAATTCTACTCAGCTTTGCAAAAGAGTTTTTATTATACAAAAGAAGTCAGACAAAAGATTGACTTCTTTTGTTCTAGGATTCAACATAAAAGTAGTAAGCAATGTGTCGATTATGAAAATTAATAATATAATATCTACCTTTTTACACATGCACACATACCTATGTATGTGTGTATATAGATATATATGCATTTGAATTCAAGATTCTTATTCCAAAGTAATAAAAGTGATATACAAATAGAAGAAAAATAGATGCATACATGAACATGTTTTTTAAAAGAGGAAACCGAGCAAATGACCAGCAGATATATATTCCAAACACATTTTGACTTTTATCTCTCAAATATTAAAAATGTTGCTAGCAGCATACTCTGGTGAGTGTGAAAGGGAAGTAGATCCTGGGGCCCCAAAATCACTAAGCTTAAGGGAAAGGTCAAGCTGGGAACGGTTTAGGGCAAACTTGTCCCCCTTTCTAGTCAAAGTCACCCTCTGTTCACTGAGATAAATGCGTTTCTGATAGCCTCATTTGGAAAGGCCAATCAACAACTCAAAAGAGCGCATTCTTACCTCCCATGACTGGGAAGCCCCTCCCTGCTTAGAGGTGCCCGGCCCTTTCAGACCAAATCAGTGTTCATCTTGCATATGCTGATCTCCTGTCTCCCAGAAATATAGAAAACCGAGCTGTGCTCAGACCACCTTGCTCACATGACCTCAGGACCTCCTGAGGATGTGTCACTGGTGTACATCCTTAAATTTTGCAAAATAAACTTCCTATGTTGACTGAGACTTGTCTCAAATATTTGAGGTTCACATTAGCTACTCTCATATATAGATAATAAGGGTAAATATAGCATGATCAAATTGTCCTAGCTGGGAAAGATGCTATTTTATATTTTTGCCAGCTAACCATAATTATAAATAATCCTTTCTTTTACTGTCAACAACATTCTACTTTAAACAATAAATTATATGGTTGCCATATGCAAAGAGATATGTAAACTCATAGGAAGTTTGGATGAATTTATTAAAATCAATGTGCCAAGTTTTTACTTCTTTGCATTAATTCCATATAAATTTTTACATATGTGCCTAGAAGACCTCCCAAATGATATTTTTGTAAGCATCATTTACGACATTTGAAAAAAAAAATCAGAGAAAATAAAAATTGTGGCAGATACTTGCAGTTTCTTTCCAAATAGCCATTTCCTCGTTTTCCTGGCTATTAAAACAATTATTTTTCCACCAGGTGTGCACATGTGCATCACGAGCACTTTGTGAGCCACAGCAGGAGAGGAACAGGCGTGGGTTCCATAAATGTTGATTAGTCTGTTAATGATGCTAATTTCATTCACCTTGATGGCCATTACTTTAAGAAGGTAATGCCAGTATATCTAGTGAGACCTGAGGTAAGTTTGCTGAAGGTATTCTAGGAAAATAGCACTTCCTATGAATTCTGATCATACAGAAGTGACTGGCCATTTGCTACCATATGGATAGGTGAGGAAGTAGTGACAGACATAATTGCATTAACTTGTAATCTTGAAATGAACCTTAAAAACAGTGAAGATGGAGGCAGGTGTGGTGGCTCATGCCTGTAATCCCAGCACTTTGGGAGGTAGGCCAAGGTGGGTGGATCACTTAAGGTAATGAGTTCAAGACCAGCCTGGCCAACATGGTAAAAAACAGGTCTCTACTAAAAATACAAAAAATAGCCAGGTGTGGTAGTGTATACTTGTAATTCCAGCTACTTAGAAGGCTGAGGCAGGAAAATCAGTTGAACCCAGGAAGTGGAGGCTGCAGTGAGCTGAGATTGCACCACTGCACCCTTGCCTGGGTGGCAGAATGAGACTCTGTATAAAAGGAATAAAAAGGTAGTTGGCTGAGCACAGATATGGGAGGTAACATGGGAAGTTGATGATGTAATAGTGATCCTGGTTTACTCATGCTGGAAAACACATACCCATCAAATATCTTGCCATGTGAGATAATATCTTCTTTATCATTTAAGCTGCATCCCAGATCCTTATTGATCCAAATGTTCATCTGTAAGGTAAGGGAAAACAAATTATAGTTTATCATTATGCAACCTTTTGGTTTGGTAAAACAAAAATGGGGTAGAATACCTAAATAGGTCACTTTGTGTGTGAAGGGAAAATGCAGAGATTTGTATAAACTCACACCCATCACATGCATTGATAATACAATGTCTCCTCAGGTATATATGCATATAAGTGCATTTGCTGTGCACACAGACATATGCATTTGATGGAACAGGGCATGCTTTTGTCGAATATTCACTGAATGGACAGCCGTGATTATGTTTAGAAAAGGTTGTGGGGACTGGTATGCAGAGTTGTTCAATGCTGTCCTTATTTGATCCCAAATTCAAACAATATTTATTGTACAGATTGTATTTATGTATAAATAGTGTAACTAACGTAAGTACAGAAAATAAACAAAAAAATAAAATATATTGGATAAAAATGATGAAAACTGATAGAGATTATTACTTTGTAGAAAATGTGCTGGTAGGAGCTTGCACACTTGTAGAATGCTTCGGGCACAGAATAGGGTAGGAAGAAAATCTTCTTTATGTGACAGTGAAGCAAATGTTTCTAATCTCATCTGTAAAGGTTTGACAATATTCCCTGACTGAGTTATCGTGAAAAAGAAGGCCTGCCTGACTCTCAGGGATCCACCCACCTCTGCCCATCATTAGCCTCTCCTTAGATATTCCAACATAAAATACCCTAGGCTACATTTGTCTTTAATAGTTGAAAAGTTCAGAGTTAACATAAGAGATAAGTTAGTGCTAAAATGATTTAGGTATCATTTAATGCACTAAAGCAGTAATTTACCAAATGGTACCCTAGAGGCTTAAAAAATTAATATAGTTTCTAAAAGTGTCTAAATGAATCCCAGGGTATAGTTAATAAACCATGAGCCATTATTTCAATGTTTCTATAAATTGTGGAGGGCGTTAGTTTTTGTTCTCAATTAAGTGGAAATAATATTTGTTAGACCTCTGTTTGAATTTATTTTTTAAACCCTAATTGTTAATGTGTTATTAGAAATTTATTTGTTGGCATGTTTTTGAACTAGAAATTTGTTAATACTATTTAAATTGTGAGGAACAAATGAATCATTACTAGCCTTGTGCTCCTTATACTATCTTACAAGCTAGATGAAATCCCTACAGTTCAATTAATAAAGAAGCCTTTTATTTTCTTGAGACGCAGTCCTTCTCTGTAGCCTGGGCTGGAGTGCAATGAAGCAATCTCAGCTCACTTTAGGCGCTTCCTCCCAGGTTTCAGCAATCCTTCCACTTCAGACTTGCGAGTAGCCAAGACTGGAGGCGTGTTCCAGCCTGCATAGCTTATTTATTTATTTATTTTTAGACACATGCTTTCGCCATGTTGCCAGGCTGGTCTCGAACACCTGGGCTCAAGGGATCCACCTGCCTTGGTCTCCCAAAGTGCTGGGATTACAGACATGAGCCATGCTCCTTGGCCAATAAACCTATTTTCAAAATTGCATAATGAAATGTTAATCCTGCCCAACCCCTCTCTGGAAACTGCAAGTTGGTTGGTGGAAATATGATTGTTCCAAGTGGTTTGATTTGTGTTAGGCAAAAAGACAAAGCCCTGTTAGAATAAAATAAAGAAAATCCATGTATGATATAATTTTAAAATCTATCCCTAACATTGAAAGGGGTGAATATAATTACAGAATCCAAATTAACACAATCCTAATATTTAATAATTGTTTTGTGTACTTGCTGATATACAGATGCTTCCTTGATTATTTTGATAATAGAGTTTTCCGTGCATCAGAATTGCTCCATTTATAATTTGAAAACACTGAACTATAGAGACTATATAACATCAACAGCCTGCAATGGAAGTTTATATAATACCTTCCATTTTTAGGCATGGTTTTGGTAACCAGTTCCTGGGTGGACCCAACTCTCCATCACATATTCTCCACATTACAAGTAACATTACTCTGCCTGCTCGTCTACCCTGAAGATGTTTGACTTACCAGTTTTCACTTGCATGATACAATTCCTTCAATCTCTATCTCTTTTTCATATCTGTGCATATATATGTATATACATATATTTATAGATTTTCTTTGTAATACATTTATCTCTATTTTTCCTAATATATCTGTCCTTCATGACTCTTTCCCACCACGTGTAGTTAATGGAGCCACACCAATTGATTTGCTATTTCTTGACATCCTATCATCTTGTATTTCATTGTTGATTCTCGTTGTTCACTTTGTTTCTTATTCATCTATACATACAAAGCATAGTTTTGAGGAACGCTATTTGATAGAAACTGAATGGATCTCCACGCTTGGGAAAGTAAGCCAGTCACGTGACAGAAGAAATACATACTATCACTTCTTTTCATACATATACAATGTGATAACCACTAGCTTCACATATCTAGCCAGCACTCAAAACATGTCTAGCCAAAATTGAGAGTTACCATGATTGTAAAACACACACTGGACTTCTCAGACTTAGTACCAAATACAAAAACGTTATCGTCATTTACTTTTTACTCTTCTTACTGTGTTTACTATAAAATTTAAAATCACACGTGTGACTCTTCTAACTTCTGTTGGCAGTGCTGGGTTGGACTATCCTCTCTTCTCCATCATCCACACATCCTTTCTCAGATACAATATTCTTCATCAGTCACATGTGCTTTCTCAGTCTAAGGTTTCCTTTACTGGGTTCCAATCTATATATGAATAGTTATATTATAATTTTTCATGATATATTCTGAATTACCATTTGATAAGCACTATTACTTGAACACGCTTGGCAAGTAGTAGATACTCAAGAAATGTTTGCTAGATTGGTTTTATTAATGAATAAAACAGCACACATTTCACATACAGATGATAAAGAGATCTGGTAGAAGTCTTACAAATCATTTTTTTAGTTAAAAAGATATTTTTGCTATCTGAATCCTCCTTCCTTCTCTCTCTAATGTCTTTATTCTGTGTTTTTTCAGACAGCGGTCTCCATTTACCTTAATTCCTGAAGAACAATTCATGCTAATTTCTACTCCATTCATCCTGCCATTATGTAGTTAGCAACTGCTATGTGTCATGCTCTATGCCAGGTGGTAAAAGTAGAGCAGTGAACAAGAGAGAAAATTTCCCTACAGTTTAGTATCCTTATTGCCTGCTTATAACCCCCAGGGAAATAACCACATTTATTAACACCTCACCTGAAGATAGATACATATCTGTACATCTATCTATCAATCATCTGTGTATACATTTACACAGATATATATACATACATATATACAGATACACACAGACACACAGACACACACACACACAGACACACACACACACACACACACACACACACACACACACACATGCATTGCGTCTCCAAAGCCTCTGTGTTTTTCCAAATTCTTTCATCCCCACCCAAGCAAAATAACAATGTTTTTTCCTTCATAAATGACAGGAATTTCCTTCATGGCATATCCAACATGACTACTCCATTAGTAAATCATGCTTCTGTACTCTCTGCTAATTTGTGCATTCGTTGTTTTTCTTTTTATTCAACTTTTATTAAATGGACACAAATAAGAAAACAACAGACACTGGGGCCTACTCGGTGGAGAGGGAAGGAGGAGGAAGATTTGAAAACTACCTCTTGGGTACTGGGCTTATTAATTGAATAATAATTTGTGCCCTGGAATACATTGTTTTTTTTTTCCTTCCCCACTGAAACTTAAGACTTAATTTTTGAAATACTCCTGGGTTTTTGTCTTGTTTTATTCTCTCAGTTTAAGTAATATGTACCTCATGTTTAATGGCTTCAAAAGTTGAGAAGTGCAGGGCAAAACGACAGTAATTAACTTTAACAACAGTAACACATATTATGAATAAAAGACACATTGGGCAGTGTTTCAAACTTTTACCCTTGCAAGCTCTTTTGTGCCTCTCTTCTAATTATTTGCATTCTATCTAAATATTAGAGGATTAGTTAGCATGTGCTCATTTGTATTTGAGAGTTTCTTTAAGGTTTTATTTGTTGTAATTACTTTAAATAGCCTTTCCTCACCAATGCAAAAAAAAGGGGGGGGGAGTGTATTGAATATTAGAAAATGCTATTAGTTTCCTGAAATTCAGTTTTTGGGTGGGAGAAACAACCTGTCTCTCCATAATTTATATTCATTTTGAAACTCACCACAACTGGATTAAAATACTAATATTGCCTGCTGTATTTAATGACCAGGGGAAAAGCGAGAATATCATCTAATCTTGATGGTCTCTTCAATTAATAATCATTAAATGTGATCACAACTCTCGTCAGCTCTTCACAGAAGTTGACTCTAAGCTTGGAACATCATCATGGTTACCTACACTCACTTTCTCTGCAGTTTTTTACAGTTTTATTTGCACATAAAGTTGTTCCTTCCAATCAGCCTTCTGTCTTTCAGTAATTGCTCAAAATAATATTTTTAATGACATTTTGTTATTTTCTAGCAATGCAATAGATTTATTTATTTTGAAACACTTTGTTTCCCGAAAGAATTAGAGATTGGAAGGAGACTAGATATTTGCAACAACTTTGCAGTGTTGATCCATTCTCAAAATACTTTGATTTTTTCTTTTTTAAAACGCAAAGTTGACATTCTTTCTTTACAGTTTAGAATAGTTTGTTGCCTGCTTATAACCCCCAGGGCAATAACCACATTTATTAAGACGTCACTTGAAGGCCTTCATTATTATTTTTTATTACTTTAGCTTAAACTCTAAACAGTCTCATCCCTCCACGCTATGTTAGCCATGGTGGAAGACAGAGGTTATAATACTTGAAATCAGTATGCTTCTTTTTGCCTTTCACCACAGTATTTTTCAGCTACTCTGCCTGGCTTGAGTTTTCTCAAGCTTTATGATACAATTATAAAGTCCGTCTAATAGTATAGAATGAATTCTTTGACTTTTCCCTCAACCTAAATAGATTGCTTCTCTGTTCAATCTTAACATTTTAGGCATATATCTATTTCAAAGTTGTCATTACATTATGCTGCAATTTTTCACATAAATGTCTCTCTTCTAGACTGTTAGTTCCTTGAACAGAGGCTATACCTTCTTTATCTTCATAGTTTCATGCCTGGAGTCTTATAATATGTATGCCAAAACATTGCTGTATCAGTCAACGAACCACTACATAGACATAAAATATTATACATATTTTAATAGTATCAGCACAGGAGAATATAATATCAGTAGCTCTGTAACAACTGATTTGATAAACACAGTCTCTTTCCAAAGTTAATCACAGGAACTTCACTTTAAGCCAAGCTCCGCTTTGGTTTTCCTTATGAAGACGGAAAAAACTTTGATCGAACTTGAAAAGCAAAATTAAATCACTCTGAGGAGTTATCTTCCCTCGTGGAATAACCTAGACATCTTTCATCTTTGTACCTAAGCATTCCTAAAACTTGGTCATTTACACTTCTTCTCTGGAAGGTATTTGAATTCTTTATCCAAGTCTTGTTAAAGGAAAGTAGAAGCAAACACAAATTTTAAGTTTTAAAATAGTGTATAATAAAATGAATTCTTTTTCACTGTTAAAAAGCAGTTTCTATATTCTCAATGACTGTATATGATTTTTCTCTATCATCTCAAATTTTAATTAAGTTCATCTGAAATTTGTCTTTCTATTCCTAACAAAATTTTGAATTTCTCATTTGCCAGCTAACCTCTTACCAAGGAAATATATCTTGATATCTACTAATTTAATACCAATCTCTTCTGAAGACAAAAATTTTTAGCACTTGTTATCAATGCTTTGAATACTTGGAGATAAAGTCCTTAAAATACAAACTATTCAGGGACAACATATTAATATCATATGGAAGTTCCCTTCTACAGATATATGAATAACATTTAAATTTTAAAGTTACTAAATTTAATTAAGCAATTAATTGGCATTTTCATGGTCAGAATGAAAGCTTTCCTTAGGTTTCATGACATAAAAGTTGTGGAGTTCACAGCCATCCATCAGCAAAATTAACCATCTCAATTTTTGCTGCTAATTATTTCCAAAGCAAACTCATGAGAGAAGACTAGCTAGCTCAGTTATTCTATCAAGTTCAAAAGTTAAACTCTAAGAAATATTATAACTGGCAAATGGGAGCATAATTTCTGATATAAATGATACTCAAGGTTACTAGAAATGGGGTTATGCAGATGATAAACTTTTCAAGATGTAAACATTATATGTAATACAGTGAGATAATTATTGTCAAGGGAGGATGCATTTTTTTTCTTCTTTCTTTATACACTTGTCTAATGTCATAGTCCTGGGGCAAAATTATATGTACATTCTTTACTGTTTTGATATAGAGTTGACGCCAGGTACAGTAAAATCTTGAATACAACAAGGGAGAGAGAATATAACCCTGGTAATGGAGAAATTCACTGAAATATCTAGTCGACTCTGCTGGAGGCTGAACCTGTATGTAGAGCAAAATCAGTTTTATCCAGTGTGTACATAACAACAAGATAGAGCAGCTTCATGGTGCTTTATTGTTCCCACTTATGGTCTAAGAACTTTTAGATGTCAATTCATCATGCAATTGATTTTAAAAGTAAGAATTGAAATAACTATCATTTTAGATAAGTGGATTAACTCAGATAGCTAAGTAAATGGTACAGCCAAGGATTTAAAGAAGCCAAGGAGTGTATCTCTAAAAGTAATGCCCTGTGCCTTAAATCACACCCTCCCTCCAATCTACCTATGATGAAGCTAATTAGAAGAGACTAAATTTAGGTTAAAATTTTCTCCCCTAAATAACTAAAATATTGAATAAAAGAAAGCAAATATAAGAAAAACAACTGCAATTTTGTCATATTAGTGTTGAATCTTGGAGGAAAACTTGAGAGCTATAGGATATAAATATTCAAATAAATTTATTTTAAAAAATAAACTTACTTCCCAAATAAAAATTCAACAGGATCATCAGTAATCAGTACTGTTTCATAGTCACACATGTGAAAGATATACTTACGTATACTGATTGATTTAACCTATAAAGAATGAAGGAACTTATCTAAATTTACCATTGTAACTAGTAATTTTACCTCAAGAAAAAAGTTATGATAATGAACCAAAATTATTGAATTAAACGTAGAAATGTTTAACCTTTGGTCCTTCAAATAATTTTTTAATCCCATCCAGTTGTCCATTAATCTACCAATTTATTTTCCTTTATCTAGAACAATACTTTCCAAACATATACATGGAATAGCAAAAGTCGAAAACGGCAGTATGTGTTATGTATGCAGGGGTAAACTGGCGAAGATTTTGAAGCATCTATAAGTGATTTAATGAAAGAAACGTTTTTTCTTGCAATTCTATAAAGAGGTAAACAAAAGTGAAGCATAGATTTTTACAGATGTTAAATACTAAATTCGTATACAATTTTCAGAATATTTAATTTTATATAGAAGTATATTTGTATACCTTCACTGATCAAAAATATTTTATTTCTGATTTTATGCTTAAAATACTCTCTTCTCTTCAAAATCTTGATTATGCAGTTCAATAATACACTTTTTCAAATGTAAATTTTAATCAGCAAATGGAAGAAAAATCAAAATATATCTGATAAAACAACAAAAATTATTGTTAACCTTACTTCCAAAATAAGGTTTGATTTTTGTCAGTAAATATTAACATGTATTATAAGCAGTTCTTGAACGTTTCCTTACAATTAAATGTTAGTCAAAAACAGTTTGCTAAGGAGTACTTTTTGATGGTTTTGATGATATTGACATGTACACACTTGATTATGTCACTTTGGAAGTATTTAATATAGAAATCAAATCTAGAAGCAAATTTTATATAAGAGAACTCCTTTTATTTTTACAAATATATGATAATCTGTATTTATAAGAATTTTTATTTATATAAAATAATGAATTTCATTAATCACATATTTCAAAAGTGCTATGTGGTAAGCAAAACAGGAAGAGATAAATAATACTTTTCACTTATTTTGATATTAAAATTTGGAAAAATATGCAGAATTCAGTAGCATTGCCCTATAGAACGAAAATATGCAGAATCCAGTAGCATTCCCCTATAGAACGAAAATATGCAGAATCCAGTAGCATTCCCCTATAGAACGAAAATATGCAGAATCCAGTAGCATTCCTGTATAGAATGAAAATATGCAGAATCCAGTAGCATTCCCCTATAGAACGAAAATATGCAGAATCCAGTAGCATTCCCCTATAGAACGAAAATATGCAGAATTCAATAGCATTCCCCTATAGAATGAAAATATGCAAAACATACTTTTGAAACTCTTTGTACCTATCGTGCACTGTAGTAATTCATGAGTGCAGAGTGCACTGCAGTGAATTGTAGGTTTTCCGTTTAGGAAATTTTAGTTTTGAAAACAACTATTCATGTATTATATATGTTTTACACCCATCTTGGAGCACTCCTGTAATCTGGGGTTCAAGCGTTCACGTACCTCAGTGCACTGTTTGGCTTGCATGCACAAACTAGAAGACAGTGAACTAAGGGCTCCGTGCAGGTCCTCCCAGAACATCCAGTTTATACCTGCTCCTACGCCTTTCATCTTTCCATCACCTTTTTCTTATCATACTTTTACACATGTAACTGCATGAAAATTACCTCAAGATCTCGGTAAAATGCAGATTCTGTTTAGAAGATTCATGGCGGGGCCTGATAAATTTTTATTGATTAATGGAAAAAAACAGTGATACAATGGCTAAACTATACAGTAGATACATGTACCCAGTACAGACATACACAAATACATATACATATACGTGATTTCATATATGGGACTTATTACTCAAGTTTGCTGAGACCAACAGATGAGATGACTGTTGCTGCAAAGAGACTCTCAAGTTCCCAGGAGCACGGAGCACCCTATGCCATACAAGGCCACACAGAGACATGCCAGGGTCAGCCAGGAGGCAGAAGGAATGAGGGAAAAGTGTGGACAGGAGCATTTCTTGTAGTTTCTGTGGGGATGGCAAGGCACGGTAATCAGATTAGAATTAGCCAGTTCTACAGTGTTAGTGGGCTCTCCGTGGTAGGAGTTGTCTTGAATTTTCTGGTTCAAGGCCTGGAGGTGATGTTAGGTAAGGAGGATAGTGGCTCAACCTCTGAGAGCTGAAGAAAGAGGGTAGTTGGCCAGTATGGGCTCTGGATTCGTTGATTTGCCTATGAAGGGTATGCTCCCGTTAAAGTCATTTGCTCTTTCAAGGAATTAGATAGTTTTTAAAGTGGCAGTGTTATTAGGATTAGCAAGATGTCCAAACATTATAAAATACAGAAACAAATGTTATTCATATAATATGTTTATATATTATGCATATTATGTTTACCTAGCCTGTGTTATGTACATATACATTACACATTTATAATAAATATATGTATATGTAATCAATACATGTATATATGTAGTTTATCTACTATATATATGATGTATATAATATCCACTACATATATTTAGTAGTAGATATATGCTACATATATGATAAATATACGTAGTGGATATTATATCTATGTTTTATGTACATATACTACATATATGATAAATATATGTAGTAGATATTATATATATATATTTATAAACATATATTTAAGGAGACCACAGAACATACAGATACACAGTTGAAAATGTATGGCTTCCTTTTAGTTTTCTTTTAATCAAAATATGTTTTCTTAGAATACAGTTTTTAAAATATTTTTAAATTGACGGTTGAAATTACATGTGCTTTCCACGTACAGTATGTGGTTTTGAATGCAATATTCAACTGTTATTATCCTCGGATGCCTCTTGGTTTCCATTCATTAAATTAGCAAAGGAGAATGAGCTTCTTCATTGACCAAAATCAAAATAATATTAAAGTTCTAGATGAGTGCTCAAATACATTTCCAATTATTATCCTGAAAATAAAATGCTGTAATAACCTTCCTCTTTCCAATATAGTAGAAGATGCCAAGTTCTAATCAAGATCACAATGTTTAAGAGATTCAAAAACTGTTTATGTCTGCTTCCTTTTCTATTTTTAAAATTCTTATTTTAAATAAATTAAGATACAACAAATACATAATTATAATAAACATCACAAAAACAACTCATTATTCAAAAACAAATTTGTGTAGTGTAGTTTGAATTTACTTTATGTTTGCATATTTACTTTATGAATTTACATATGTTACATTACAGCATATGGGTACAAGCATTAAAAGAAATGAGGCTTTAAAATTATAGTGAATGTGAACTAACAATATTATTTAAAACTTACTAATAAAGCTAATTTGAAAGCATTCATTTTAAACTATGTTACAATGAATTGAAATTAACGTATTTTTCAGACTAATTTTGCAAAATCCAAGAATTTTAAGTAAGAGCCTTCCTTTGAATTTCAAATCCAGAGCCAATTATTTCCTCCCCAGAGGAGAGGTAAATAGATTTTGGATTAACTAAAACTCTAGTCTGTTGGTGTTTTCTCCCAGTTATGCCATAAAAGTAGTTCAACATTAAAATGGAGTTACTGTCAAGAAAAAAGACTCAGAAATATAGCCGAGGAGGATCATGAAGAGGATCCTCAAGCTCCTATGTCTGATAATGAAAAAGACTATGAAAAACGAAACTACAAAGACAGCTGCCCAGAAATTGCTGCCCAGCCTCAGACTGGCGTCACCCTTGTTACTAATCTTTGCAGACAAACATAATTATTTTTAAAATAACTATGTAATCTTTCCTTATTTTGTCCTTTAAAATCCTTGATCTTTTTTTAACCTTCCTAAATATGACCATAGTTTACCATGGCATGCATATTCTACTACAATGCTCTAGTTCCAATTAAATACGTTTTAGAGACTCTCTTTTTGTTTGTTATTTGTTCTGTCATATGTATGGTATCTGAAATGGGACCTGAAAAAAAAAATCACTGTAAGAGGAAACGGGCAGTTCTTGGCATTAGTGTGCAATGGTAACCTGAGGCCCTTGAGCCTCTGCTTCTGAGATTCACCGGGTCTGGCCTTGCACATCTTCCATATTTAGCTTTCGTTCTTTTGGCTGAGTCTTTCTGGCATAAGTTGGGAATCTTATTTGGATAAGGCCACCTTAATAAGGAATGATACATTCCTCCACGGGTGATAAAAGAATTTTGTCTTTTCTGCTGATTCCTTTCTGGTATAAAGATAAGGGTTGTTATATTGAGTAGTCTTGTTTCTATGGGTCTTACATTCTGCATTTAACTTATGTCTTCTGGTGAGTAATTTCAGTCTAATCATTGCCTCTGGTTTAATATTTTGTTTGATTTGCATACCTAGGTTAAAATTTTTGTGCACGTTCTTATTTTGGTTTCATTGAATTCAGTTTGACTCTTTTCCCTTGCTTGTTTCCGAAAATCTTATGAGAGCAAAAATAAACATTCTAAACAGTAAATGCAGGATAGCTAATTTAAAGCTACTAGGGCAATTGCCACAATCTAAAACACCAGTCAGTCTAACCTCCTGACATTCTCTGACTATATCTATATCTATATATCTATATCTATATCTATATCTATATCTATATCTATATCTATATCTATATCTATATCTATATCTATATCTATCTATATCTATATCTATCTATATCTATCTATCTATCTATCTATCTATCTATCTATCTATCTATCTATCTATAGTAGTTGTGAGATTAATAAGAAATGGAATGGAATTGTCAAACATTGGGAAAACCCAAGTTTTCTGAAATGCCAGCTGGCTACATTTCACGGTCTGTTTGTGGGCATATTTTTAAACTGGTGGGCAAATTACAACAAGGAAAATTCAGAGCTCAAATAGTCATTACCGGAAAAATTAGCAACTATAGATTTAACATGCAGAGTCTTCTAAGTTCTCTGCCCATGTCTCTATATTTTCTCTGTCTACTTTTAATCTACTGTCTTTTCTTCTGGTGTTGAGATCAAATTCACTGTTTATGCTATTGAAGGATATATATATATATATATATATATATATATATATATATATATGATTTAAAACATATAATATATTTTATTTTAAAAATTATTTAAAATATATATTTTAAAAATAAATCTTAAAGGGCTTTAAAATTAATGGCTTTTTATGAATTCTGATAGCTCCATAACAACCGACAAATTGGACACCTTTTTGAAATGTTAATATTAGATTTGCTTGACTAACAATTACATATGATAATAGAACAGAATTGAATAATTAATGATCTAAAGAAAAGAACTAGGTAAAAATTTTAAAAAATTGGCTCTCCAATTAAACAGATCAAAATCTTAAGTTGAAAATAATTACATAAGGTGTCTCAGTCATGCATAAAAATATTTTTTCTCTTTTCTGTTACAGAGTAGCCAAAAGTAAAAAGTTTTTATTTTAAAAAAGAAGATCGAAAAGAAAAAGAAACTGCTAAAATACGTTCCTGCTTGCATTTGCTAATCAAGCAAATCAGATGGCAAATAATAGATACATTTGTTTCTAATTCAAGACTGCTTGGATATTTTGTCTTATAAAATTCAGCTAGTCCCAGCTAAAATATAAACACTGAAATTTTAATGTATTTTTTTTTCTTTGAGATAGTCTCAATCAGCCAATAGCCAGGCTGGATTGCAGTGGTGCAATCTCAGCTCATTCCAACCTCTACCCCCGGGAACTTAAGGGATCCTCCCACCTCAGCCACCTGAGTAGCTGGGACCACACCCTGTGCCAACACACTCAGCTAATTTTTGTATTTATTTGTGGAGATGGGGTTTTGCCATGTTGCCCAGGCTGGTCTCAAACTCTTGGGCTCCAGCAATCTACTGGCCTCAGCCTCCCAAAATGTTGGAATTACAGGTGTTAGTCACTGCACCAAGCCCCTAAACATATTTGAAACTTTTTAAAAGGGTGCAAGAGAATACAGAAGAGGTTTTTTTGCTTGTTTATATTTTTGTAAAATCAAATTACCACGGAAAATTCTTTACCTAAAGTTTTGGTCCACAGCTTTTGTTAGATTACATATTGGGGTTAAAAATGTTTAGTTATGTGAGTTGGTTCCAATTTTGTCAGAAATATAATTTGGATTCAACTGTCTTTTATAAACCAATGTATTTGTTGTATTACTTACTATCTCATGTCTAACATTTTAAAATGAAGCTATAAGATCTTTGTCTGTGTGTGTGTGTGTGTTTAAACTTGTTTATGCATATGTACATGTATCATGTTATATGTTCTGATGGCCCTGAAGATAAATGAGTGCTCATATAAAATATATAATAATTAACCCAACTGTCTTTTAGTCATGTTAATTAAGAAAATATTTAATAAATTAGTTGATTTTTAAATTATTCATAAAATAAATTAGATATGTCTTCAAATTTGCCAACATAGAGTTTTGCCTGGATTTACTGGTAGATAGTTTTATATTTGTTTTTGCTAAATATTTTCAAATGGCAGGGTTGTATACAAATATTATACAACTATAAAACAAATTATGAAACAGAATGACCTTTTCACATTTTTTGGTGAAATTATTATAATATTGTTGGTTTGATGAAATCGGCTGTAGGTTCAGATTTGTCAGGAAAATAATGTATATTTATAATATATATTATAAATATATATATATATTTAAAATATATATTTAACTTTAAGGATTTTTATTACTTACTTATACACCGGATAGTCATAGGCTATAAAAATGATTAACAGGGAAATAACTAGAAATGATGACTATCATTGTCTAATATCTTGATTTTTATAAGTAATAGAGGTAACTGTTAAAAAATAAATAAATTAGATGAATGTAAATGTGGTAAACATACAGCAATGAACTTGCTGTATAATGTGAAACCTTTAAGTTATGTTTAATAATAAATATTCATTCAATGTCTGGGTCATATCTAAATAAGTTAAAAAAATTACTGACCATAAATATAACTTTGTTTTTGGCTTCTTAATGTTTGTAGAAATACTAAATGTATTTGAGTCCACTAATATACATAAATTATGTTATGAAGAAACATGTTTCTAAAAAATATAAAATGGTCCTCATCTATAAAATACTGATGTATGCCAGGCAATTCAAGATTGCTTGATTCCTCGGTTTTCATTAAAATTTAAGGTTACTAAGAGTTTAAAATCCTAATGTGTGCAACTAGTTCTACATATAAGTGCATATACACATAAGTTGTTTTTAATTAAAAAATTAAGAAAGGAATAAAAATGCCTTCTTTATTTTACTAAAATGCCTTTGTTTAATTTAAAGGAAATTTAAATGTTACTTTGGACTATGGATTTATGAAGAAAATAGAAACAAGATAGAAATAAACCAGGAAGTAAGAGAAAGAGTTGTGAAGAAAATTATGAAGATGGAGATATATTTTTGACAAGGAAGGTTGATTGGAAGAGAGAATAATTTTGTATGAGAAAGAATCTGGTTTGATAAATTTTGTTCTAAAGCAAATGACTGTTTTTATTTTACTTGTTTAGGAAGAGGAAGTATAGGACAAAGCAGAAATTTTGAGTGCATTGCCAACAGTCTGAGTAAACTGGGATAGGGCTCATGAAGACAGAATTTATTAAAGGAATTTTGTGTGTCATTAAGTTGGTTACAATGCAAAAACTAGTTGTCTGTTTGTAAAAACTGAATCTTCAACCTTTTCATAAACTCCTGTAACCTTTTCACTGGCTCTAACTCTGCTGTAATGACCTGATGCTGAAATGTTTATCTTGAAGATCTAGAAAGCCAATGTTTTTGTCCGTTTTAACTGGATTTCATATACTTAGCTTGTAAAATGTGTCTGAATATTTTTAATGTAACCTGAAAAATTCCCATGCTGTTACTTAAATCCATGCATTTCCCTGCTCAAGGCACTCATTTGTTTGCTTGTTTTATCATTCCTTTATAATATAGTTTACACCCATAAGGCTGGATACACTCTCCCTGTGTCTGATTAAATTCAAGTACTCATTTTATCAGGTTTGACTCCCAGGTTATCCAAATGGCCTTCCCATAAAGAAAAACATTCACATTTAGTATGATTTTTAATGTTATGAAGACTGGCCTAAAAATAATAATAATAAACAAAGGACACGAACTAATTGTTTTTTGATGGCTGCATAATATTCCATGGTGTATATGTGCCACGTTTTCCCTATCCAGTCTGTTATCGATGGTCATTTGGATTGGTTCCAGTTCTTTGCTATTGTAAACAGTGCTGCAATGAACATTCGTGTGCATGTGTCCTTATAGTAGAACGATTTATAGTCCTTTGGATATATACCCAGTAATGGGATTGCTGGGTCAAATGGAATTTCTATTTCTAGGTCCTTGAGGAATCGCCACACTGTCTTCCACAATGGTTGAACTAATTTACACTCCCACCAACAGTGTAAAAGTGTTCCTATTTCTCCACATCATCTCCAGCGTCTGTTGTCTTCAGATTTTTTAATGATTGCCATTCTAACTGGCGTGAGACGGTATCTCAATGTGATTTTGATTTGCATTTCTCTAATGACCAGTGATGATGAGCACTTTTTTTCATGTGTTTGTTGGCCTCGTGTATGTCTTCTTTTGTAAAGATGTCAGTTCTTCCCTCATTAATCTATAGATTTCATGCAATTTTAAACAAAAACCCAAGTTATTTTGTGGATATAGACAAACAGATTGTGTAGTTTACATAGAGAGATAGAAGACCTAGAATACCCAATATAATATTGAATGAGAAGAAAAAGGTTAAAGCACTGATACTACCTGACTTCAAAACACATGATATTGTTGAAAGAAAAGACAAGATCAGAAGAAGAGAAGAGAGAGCCTAGAAAAGAACAATATAAATGTCAACAACTTATCTATGACAAAGGAACAAAAACATACAAAGAAGAAAAAATAATTTTTTCAACAAAGGGTGCTAGGAAAACTAGACATCCACTCGAAAGGCACAAACCTTACACCCTTTGCAAAAATAAACTAAAAAAGAATTTCAGATGCACATTGAAAATGCAGACTATGAAGTGTCTAGAAGATACCATTTGAGAAAATCTAGAGTAACTTGGGTTTGGTGATTATCCTTGAGATTCAACATCAAAGCATGTTCCATTAAAGAAACGATAAACTGGACTAGATGTTATTAAAATTCAAAATGTCTGCTCTTTGAAAGACATTATCAAGAGAATGAGAAGACGAGCCACACATGGGGAGAAAATACTTGCAAAAGTCATATCTGATAAAGCAATATTATCCCAAATAGGCAGAGAACTTTTAAAACTAACAATAAGAAAACAATGCCCAATTAAAGACTGGGCTGAAAATATTAACAGATAGGTCCCTCAGCAAAGAAAATATACAGATGCCAAATAAGTATATAGAACATTGTTCTACTTCATAGGTCGTCAGAGAAATGCAAATTAAAACAACAATGAAATGCCTATTAATATTTCCAATGTCCAGAACACACACATTGCCAAATATTGGTTAGGATGTGGAGCAACAGGAACTGTCATTCATTACCAGTGAGAATGCAAAATGAGATCCATTTTGGAACACAGTTTGGCCGATTAATAAAAAACTGATTATACTCTAAATATATGATCCAGGAATTACCATAGGACCCATCAGCTACGTCCTTGGTATTTACCCAAAGGAGTTAAAAGTTTTGTCCACACAAAAACTTGCACATGGATGTTTACAGCAACTTCATTCATAATGGTCAAAACTTGGAACCAACGAAGATGTCCTTCAGTAGGTGAATAAATGAACGAACTGCAGTCCATCCAGGCAATCAAATATTAATCAGTACTAAAAAGAAGAATCGAGCCATGAAATACGTGAAAGAGAACTTAAATGCATATTACTAAGTGAAAGAAGACCATCTGAAGAGGATACATACTATATGATTCTAATTATATGACATTCTAAAAAGGCAAATCTATAAAGACAGTAAAAGCAATCATTGGCTACCAAGCGTGGAATGGAAGGTTGAGATGAATAGGCAGAGCAGAGAAGATACTTGAGGCAGTAAAACTTTTCTATATGATACTACAATGGTGGATTCACATAACTCATACCTTTGTCAAAACCCATAAAATATTCAACATCAAGAATTGACTCTGATATAAGCTATGGTCTCGATAACTGTACTGTCACATGTCTAAGGATGTGTCAGCGTAGGTCCATTGACTGTAACAAATGTCATTCTGATGGGGGATGTTTATCATGTGGGAGGTGTTTCCTGTGAGGGGCCAAGAATATTTGAAAAATCTCTGTACCTTCCTCTGAATTTACTGTGATCCTAAAACTACCGAAACAATTAAATAAGTAAAGTGTATTTTAAAAGTCTAGCAGAAAATCCCAGCGAAGAAAGAAAAAAAGATGATTTAATCACCAAATATACAATACAGAAGATGCTAAGAGTGACACTGGTGAGGATCTGTTTGCCCCTACATAGGGTGATGATTATGGAAAAACCAAACTGATTCTGGGAAAATAAAAATTAAAAAAAATATATATATATGTATGTATGTATGTGTGTGTATATATATATGTGTGTGTGTGTGTGTGTGTATGTGTGTGTGTGTGTGTGTGTGTGTGTGTATATATATATATATATATATATATATATATATATATATATATATATATACACATTTACTATCTACTGATAGCAGGAGACAGACAAATCTCTAGGCAGACAGGGATGGGTCCCTGGTGAAACTTGACCTTCAAGACAGACACAGACCGTGTAAATCCTCAGATCAGATTGAGAACCTCTCTTCTGGTTTGGCTGCTTTTTTTCTGATTGATTACCACCTTCCCCTATTTTACATACACCCACCGTTTCCTAATTGGTGCTCTGCAGTGTCACCTTTGAGTGGCGCCTTTGTTTTAGCCTTCTGTGCATACTCACAAACCAATCAGCAAGCACTTTGTATTCTGAGCCTACAGAAGGCACAGACCCAGGGACACTGGGAGGAGAGCACCCCTGTATGCCCTCCCCACTGAGAGCTGTTCTGTTGCTCAGTACAATTCTTCCTCAGCCTTCAATTGTCGGCATATTCTGATTCTTCTCGGAATGTGGGCAAGAACCACTGAACGTGGGTATGTGCTATAACAAAGGTGGGCTGTGGGCTGAGCCGATGCACAAGCCAGGCACAGCCCAGGGGGGCCAAGCGGGCAGGCGGCCTCCTGTGGCAGGTAGCGTGGCCGAGTGAGAACCTGACAGGGGCGTCATCACCTGGAAACCCCTGGCTGGCAAAGTGACCTAGAAAAATCTGCATCACTACTAAGTACCAGGAAATATTATTTTCTAGAAACACAAAGATGAGTAAAATGCCCTCTGACCTTCAGGAATTTACAGTGATAAAGACTATTCGTAACCAAAGGATAATCCCAATGATACCCAGGGCTTCCGAGAACAAATACGTATTTCCTGCTTACGTTGCTGCTGTAGTTATTGACAATCTGCGGGCTTTTCACAGTCTGCTCTGTGTAGCTTCCACCTTCTAGAATAAAGGAAAAAAGATCAACCCAAGAGACCCGATGAAACTGCAAAATTGCTGTTTAAAGTTTTTGCTTAGAATTGGCAGACAGTCCTGCTCTCACTTTCTTGGCCACAGCAAATCGCCAACCAAGTTGATGTTAAGGTAGGAAAGCAGTATGCTCCTCCATCAAGAGGGAAGGAAGAGTCATACCGCAACAATCAGGAAGGCATGCTCGTGCATGCGTGTGTGTGTCTGTGTGCGTGTGTAAAATTTCCTCTTAGGAGGAACTCAGGCAGGGAGATGCAACAGACACTCGAGGACAATTTCAGAGTACAACATAATTTACCAGTGCAAACACCTAGCTGTTGTTTTATGCCACTTATTTTTGATGTCCCAACAGAACAGAGTAATGAACATCCAATATATGCCCATCTTGGGAATGTTTCAAAATTTTACTGGGCTCTATATACAGTATGGAAATTAATATTCTGATGTTGACCACATAATCTCACTTCAAAACCTACATGTTGGGCATAACGTTTCTTCTTACCCGCATTTCTGTTGGAATTTTCTAACTTTTTAAAGTTTGGTAATTTAACAGTACACAGTGATATGCTACATTTTAAATGGTTTTATGAATGTCAGATTCGTTACTAGTATCCTTATATTTTCTAAGCTAGTTAGTAGCAGTTCTTTCGTATTATGTTCAATGTTGTCACGTTTGGACACTAAACTGAATCATATAAATTCTTCCAATGTCGTTTGTTAAATTTCATTCATACCTGTTTCCTTTACAACACCCTCATTCAGTCATCCACTAAGTATTGTTCACTCTGTTCTACTTTGCCTCTGAGAAATAAAAATGAAATCCTAAGCGCTATGACTAACTAAACAGACTCCTCGTGGCCAAGGGGACTCCAGAGTAACGTCAAAAACTGAGTTCTTGGCTGTAATGGGAGATCAGACATGCCTTGTTCTACCCCATCCCCGGCTAAGTCCCTCAGGCTTTCTTCCCTAATGGCTGCAGAGAAAGACTCTCCTGCAGAGACTAGAGTCTACCCACCATTCTGCCACCCCTCTCTTTTGGGGTTTCAACAAATCAAGCAACTGGCATTTCTTTCTGATAAGAGACCATGGACCATGGAGCAGTCCTGGATCCGTGGCTGATGAGCAGTAAGGTTTTCCAAATCTGCTTAAACTTTTGACTCAACGGGGTCAAAATCTCCACCCTCAGATCCTGCTAACCAGGCCATAGTTTGTACCCAGTACCCAGGAGGGGGCATAAAGCTCAATTGCACATGTGAATGTTTCTTCTTTAATAAATATTCACAACTCCACCCGCCTACAGCATTTTAAATATACGTATTTGTCCACCCTGCTCAGCATAAATTCCTGTTCCCTTTGCCTCTCTTGAAGTGTCTGTTTCTGGCTTCTGGCTGGAGGCTATGCTTTCCTCCCTGACAGGATGGCCACTCAGCAGGCTGCGATTATTTATGTGAAATAAAGCTCTGCTTTCCAAATTTGTGTTTCCCATCCATTCATCAGCTGACTCCTGTCAAAACTAACTGTCTCCACCCTTTGCCTCAGCCAATATGTTAATTCAGCTGATCATCATCTATTTCTGGACCACTGTAAAGACATCTAACTTTTTTTCCTGTGCTATTTATACATTCCTGATGTGTTTTTCATAATGTAACCAGAGTAATGAACCTATAATTAATAATAATAATAACGTCTACGAGAAAAAAACTTTTCCTCCACCATCTTAAGTTCTGAACTGGTGACCAATTAATTAAACTAACACAAGACTAGGGATGGGATAAAAATAACCTACTCACATGTACAAGGCAGCTAATAAAAGAAGTAGCTAGCTGGTTAAATAGTTAAAATTAGAGGCTTAAGTATTTAACTTATTAGGGGAAATAGAGGCGGGGAGGAAAGGCTTTATCTGAAGAACAAACTGATTTTTTTTAGGAAATATAGCTAGGTTTTTAAAAATGAAAGGAAGATAAGAAAGTTTGTGATAATATCTGCTTATGATGGAGCAGGTGGTCTTCTGTCTTCGTTTTGGCCATGATACTTTCTTTTTTATTTATTGCATTTTAGGTTTTGGGCTACATGTGAAGAACATGCAAGATCGTTGCATAGGTGCACACGTGGCAGTGTGATTTGCTGCCTTCCTCCCCATCACCTATGGATGCTTTCTTAAAAAGAAGCATTTTACAAGTTTTACCTTTAGTCTGTCCTATGAGATAGATCCATCTGAAGGAGAGAATTTATGGCAACCTCATTTCCCAGAAGTGATGCTTTTTGTCAGATAAAGGAAGGTCATAGAAGGCTTTTCTCTGATCTGTTGAATGTCAGATGTCTTCAGCTTAAGACAATCATCAAACCAACCCTGGTTTCTGAGTGAGTCTTCACAATGGCAATCATTTATTTAGTAGTCTTTACCAGACATTAAGTTCTCAGCATGTATTAGCTAGTATAATCCTCAAAATAATCCTGTTAAGTATGTACCATTAATACATACCTAAATATTCTCATTAATATTTTAGCTGAGTGAACTGAATTCAAGGGGCAGCTGAGTGCAGTGATTAGACTATGAACTCTAACACCACACTGTAAGACATCCCCATTTACTGTCCGTACACTGCTGCTTAAACTAATATGCTAATCATGCCATTCCTCAGGTTCCAAGGTTTAATGTTTTGGCATTACTTACAAGGAGTTGTAAATCTCATCTCTGCTTACACTCTAACCTCTACCTTTTATATTTCTTCTTATTTCTGAAAGTCTCTATGGAGAGGTAGGTACCCTCCCCTGACTCCAGGCTTTTGTGCTTGAAATTCGTTCTTTCTTAAGGTCTCTCTTCTTTCCCATAGCAATCGAACGTTTATTTAGTATTCAGGTATTAAAGATGTCACTTTCTCCATGAAAATTTCTGTTTCATAAAGCGGGTGCTTCCCTTACATACCTTATTGTATCTTCGAATTTTCTTTTCATACAACGCATTGTACTATATTCATCTGGTTACTTCCTCTCTGATATACTAGGCTTTAAGCTTTGCAAAGGAATTTTATTAGTCTTAACATATGCCTGCCACATAACGGACACTCAAGAAAACACTATGTATAGAGAGAAAAAATAAAAGAAAGAAGGGAAGGATGCAAGAAAGGAGACAATTAAATATGATTCCAAACTTTAGAAAGATTAGGTGGGAAAACCTCTTGAGGCCAAGAGTTCAAGACCAGCCTTGGCAACCTAATGAGCCCCCATGATATGGTTTGAATCTGTGTTTCCGCCCAAATCTCATGTTAAGTTGTGTCCCTGTTGTTGGAGGTGGGGCCTCGTGGGAGGTGACTGGATCACGCAAGGGCGCAGAGCTCTAGTAAAAGAATTAGCGCCATCCCCTCAGTGTTGTTCTAGTGATAGTGAGTGGTTATCATGAGATCTGGTGGTTTACACCTGTGTAGCCCACACCTCTCCAGCCCTCCTGCTCTGGCCATGTGAAGCACTGGCTTTCCCTTTGTCTTGTGCTATGATTTTAAGTTTCCTGAGGCTTCCCTGGAAGCTGAGCGGATATCAGCATCATGCTTATTGTACAACCTGCAGAACCATCAGCCAATCAAACCTCTTTTCTTTATAAATTACCCAGCTTCGTGCATTTATTTATAACAATGCAAGAATAAACTAATGCACCCTATCTCTGTGAAAAATAAAATAATTAGCCAGGCATGGTGGTTCCCACCTGCAGTCCCAGCATCTGGGGATGCTGAGGTAAGAACATCTCTTGAGCCCAGGAGGCTGCATTGAACCATAATCATGCCACTGCCTGGGTGGCAGAGTAAGACCCTGTCTCTAAAATAAGTGAAAGAAATAGTAAATAAATAGAATCAGAACCAATTTATGAATGTAAATAAGTGATTTGAAAAATGAATATAAGTGTTCCCTCCCATAAAGGAAGGTTCTTAGAGCACTAACAATATGAACACCACGCACGAATGAAGAAAATGGGTAATTATTAGAGGAACACGGCCATTTCACTGCTTCTATCTTTATTTCCATTGGTGAGTCAGGCCAGAGTGTACTAGAAGCATGAATTGTGCTTTCATGTTGTGTTTTTCTGACGCGGTTAAAAGACATCTGTCATGTGTTCAGCTGGCCAAAGGACATCGACATATGCCATTTTCAAATACAGGAAAGATGTCCAGCGTCAGTCCCGGTGCTTGCCCTTGCCAACATTTTGTGAAACACGTACTTGTTTCTCTTTAGAGTTGCCATCTCCAGCCTTCTGTGAGCCAGAGATTGAACAGGTTCCACCTGGACTGCCATGCTGCCCTGCTTCCCTCACATGTCAAGTCTTCTCATCTTCCGTTAATGTCTCTACAAACAGCAGAGTGAGAAATAACACAAATAACACCGGATATGCTGGTCACGTTTCTATAATTTGTTACTTTGAGACAAGAATCAAGAATAATTTAAAATGGAATAATTTACTTCCAAATTTGACATGTCTCATGATGATGGATTTTTTTTTTGTCAAATTGCTCAATTATAATCAAATTTTGTCTAATAAGCTCTGGATCTTTCTTGGAGAAAATGTAAAGGAAAAAGCAGTCTATGAAAGTGAAGAAAAGAAAGTTCAAATTTTAAGGAAAACTTTTGTACATTTCTCTAGTCGGCATCAATATTTCCTTGTGGTTGGCCTGCCCCATATCCAGCTGTTTCCCTAAATATGTTACAAATGAAGAGGAAAGGGAGAGGAAACTGGACCCACTTGGCTGTGTGTTCATGGATTCAGCAGCCAGGAGCTTCCTGCTAGATAAGAGCCTCCTACCTGCTCCAGAGGGAAAAAAATGAATTGTTCCCAAAGAGAAATTTTCCAGCCGCTGTTCACAAATATGATTCCATCATACAATTTGACATCAAATTTTCAGCTATTTTGTTTTTCTCTCAAAAATTGTTTCTGTCATTATATTTCTTTTTGGGTGGCGTGGGGCTAATTTCCGTAACACTGCTGGGAAGTCTAACAATTTTTTTGTGAATTTTCCATTCTTTCAAAAAATCTAATTAATTTTGTGCTTGTTCTGCTGGGCAATGCTTTTAATGACCTAAAACACAACATTTTCCCACTACTAGAATGAAAACCCCTGAAAGCAAATACTGGGCAACTAAGCAGTTCAGTTTAAAGCTAAGATGCAAGTGATTATCTTGATAAACGAGGAAGAAGTGACGCACACTACTCCACATTCATTTTCCATTGTCTTAAAACAGCCATATTTCAATGCATCTATAGCATAGTATGGTGTTAATATTCTCCTAATAACAAACTTTGTGATTAAAACTTGGAAGGAAGAAGGATTTCTCTGTATTCTCTAGCAAACCTAAATATAAGCTATCAATAAATAATAAACTAGAAACATATTTTGTGAGTGAAGTAATCATAATTAGTATAAAATAAATAATTGAAAAGTCTATAAGAAAAATGAATATGGGAAAAATCCCAATTCCTCATCCTGTTCAAATATTGAGATGGTTCTCAGACTCAGAGCCCATTAACTGAAGAAGACACTTGGGTCTCTTGATAAAGAAGCTGCAGTGTGTGTGTGTGTGTGTGTGTGTGTGTGTGTGTGTGTGTGTTTTCCAGTCTTTGCTGAAAGGATCATATATTCATCACAAAGGAAGGAAAATGTCCAGATATTTGAGAATTTTTGATTCAGAGTTTCATACCTGAGACCCAAAATGCTAACATGTGTATATATTTTAACTATAGACACATCAAAACCAGGTGATACATACATAATTCTGGCCCACATTTTTTTACTTAGAATGCAGTTATCCTTAGACCCATCTGGAAATTATTTTTCTGAGCCTTGAACACTCACTATCATTCAAGAAGATCAGCTAGTCTTGGGATTGTTCTCTCTCTCTCTCTCTCTCTCTCTCTCTCTCTCTCTCTCTCTCTCTCGAGTTTTGCTCTTCTTGCCCAGGCTGAAGTGCCATGGTACAATCTCTGCTCACTGCAACCTCTGCCTCTTGGGGACCCTCTTTTTCTTGAAAGGGCCAGGCGTACCAAAATTTGTACTTACTGGGATTGTCACAAATTCTAGAAATGAATTTGTCTTACCTCATCACATTGCTTCTGCCAACACCACTTTCTAAGGGTTAGCATGACATATAGCATGACCTCAGCCCAAGAGGGGGTTAACTTTATAGTGAAGGAAAAACAATGAAGGGCACAAGATCACAGAGGGAAAACATTCTGCTCATATCACCTGTGCAATGCTGTTAGGATAGAATTTTAAATAGCCTTTCAAAGGCTCAGAAACGTGCATCATGTTGACGAATACACCATGTGGAGTTGGGAACCCTGGTATATGTGTTAAAACAGCAACTCTTTATGCTGCCGCTGTCTTTTCCCCGATAGCCAGTCTGGGAATCAAAAACTAGAAAGAAGAATGCCTTCTTTCTTCATCATTTCTGTTGTCTCGCTTGGGGAATTTTAGGTTCTCATCTGTGCAGTATTGGAGTTTGTGGGATTAGGGACTGTGGTGCCCAAAGACAAAATGCTTTGACCAGAGGGTGCAGCAAAGCCTCCAGCACATGTGACACCATCACTTCGTCTGCTTCGTTGTGGGGTCCTCGGGATGACAGGCCAGAACCCAGAGACAGGGTTTCCTCTCATGAAAAGACTAATTGAAGCTCATTTATTTAATGTGCTAAAATCGCAGCTATATAAAGAGGGCAATGAAACCATTGTGTGGAATTGAAGGACTTGATGCAAGCTCTTACTTGTGCTTCCTTTTCTTGGGATAACAGTGGATTGGTTACTAAAGCAACTATAGGGTAATAAATAAAACAGGTAATCAAGACATCAGATCCCTGAGGAATTGAGATCTAAGTCAACTCACCAGGCAAAGTACCTAGTCTGGTGGAATGCTGGCCAAGATAAATGAGACTGTAAAATAGAGAGTAGCATAGGACAGTTATGAGTACACAAATTGTCCTGGGACCAGCTATAGCCATAGGAGTGTAACTTTTTCATCATCCTTCCTGTTTCAAATATTCTCTTAGAGGTTGATACTAGCTAATCTGAAAGCCTGAATATTGTGTCTCCACCCTGGGGACTCAGTGTGGACCTTGAATAAAATAGGATAGTACAAGAGATATCGTAGCATCCACAATGCGTGCACCACAGTCCACTTCGGTGTATAGGCAACTATATTAAATTTTTTCCGAGCACATAAACAGCTTCCCATTAGAAGAGCATGTTTTTACTTCCTGTTCCTGAGAGCTTTCTTGCACTGCAATCATTCAGCATCAATTGTGTCCTAACCCAGAGAAGGAGAGGTAACTCCCCAGGGACGATAGAGAGCCCCAACTCATTTGTCTACAAATGATTATGCACATGAATGAACTGATAATCATCTTTTCTCTTGTCTCACACTTCTTATTTCCTCATGAGTGCTTCATGGGGTCACTTCTCAGAGTACCTAAATCTATATTTCAAGTATTTCTCAGAGGGAACACAAATAGAGTTGCATTACCGTCATTAGCCACATATCGGGGGTGCTCAGGACCCCTTAAGCCGTCAGTGTCTCTATCCCCCCAGCTCATAGTATATTGAGCGCTGACAGTTCGGAGCTGGACTTTCTCTGCAGCGTTGGCAACTCTCTTCTTCCAACAGTCAGAGCCGTCTTTCCTTCATCTTATACCTGAAGCAGTGAGTGACCCTTCCTCAAGGTAGGACGAACTCTGTTGTACGATTTTTGCCTAGAACCTGTTTGTGGTGTCGGACTGAAGCTCATCTTCAACTGTGATACAGGCTTGCTTAGTGTTCCTCCAAGACTGTCCTATCATTGCTTTCACCTTGAAACATCACTTGAGCCAGTGCGGAAAAAAAATCACTATCACAGACTTTACATTTAGAGAAGCTGACTGAAAACACACGCCATTGTGAGGCCGTTACATGTATGGGAACTCCGGAGACTGTACTGATTCCACCTGTGTTGGGTGGAGAAAAAAGTTCGAAGGGAATTAGAAATTGTTCCAAGAGAAGGGGGTTTGTGCCTGCTGTTCCAAGGTGTTAAAGCCTAAAAGAAAGCAGCGACCTAATCTCCGGAGAGATTTGAATGATTCAAAAGCAAAGAAACTTCTGCCTCATTTTCTACTGTTTCTTTAAAAAGGAACAGTACGTGATTACACTGAGAAATGGTCATGTGGTCTTGGGACAGGCCTTACAGAGTTTCTTGGGTTCATCTTCTTTTAAAGGATGGTATTTTCGTAACCATGCATAACAGATAAGAAGTGCTTGTCTTAATAATGTAGAATTCCATGAACACAGCATGGAGGAGGGACTATGAGTTATGTCCTGTGCATACGAGAGTAAACCACACATAACACAGAAAGCCACTAGACCCAAGGAGACCTGCGAGAACAGAACAAAAAACACATTAGTGGCCTCTGTGGAATAAAAACAAAAAATCAGAAAAAAATAGTTATGATCAGCACAAAAAACGATGGCTAAGGACGCTTCATGCTCATCCCTCTCTGAAAATGTAGCTTGGTTTGTTGAAACACTCAATTCAGATGAAACTTTAAAGAAAAAATGGAAATTCCCTAATTTTTTACAAATCAATAAAAGGAAATTATTACATATAACTATTTTATTCAAAGGTTTGTCATGATCACAAGAAATATAATTTTCTTTCTTAAATAATTCGTAATATAGAATAGGACATCGGAACAAGGTGTAAGTGAAGAAAACAGTCATCTAAAGAAAGAGCCAACATCTATTGTTATAAAGCAGGTGACAGCAGGCGATAGCAAACACACAGTGACAGCAAGTGACAGAAAAGGCTTTGGACATTGTGTATAATAAACACTGTTAGGTATACAAGCTTTGGATACAACTGTCTGGGAAATATGGTTTTTAAGGGTACTGATAATTTGTGTTCTTATGATAGGCTAAAAATTACATAATGATATAAGAATTAATAAATATATTTTTAAGCAAAGTAGCATAACAACATAATGGATATTCACTATTTAGCAAGGAGAAGCAAATATAGTTTCTTTGTGTGCACAAAGGAAAAAAAGCAAGAGTTTTTCTCTTTATGAAAGGGACTTTTGTGTTTCATTTAGTCCAACGGCTTTAAAGATCAGTGTGTACAAATCAGAAGATGGAAATGTCTTGCTCGTTGCTTCTACAGCTAGTTCATAGCAGATCTAGTATATCAGCTATTAAAATGATATTTTTCAATAGAACAAGTTGAGAATAGTGAGAACCTGAGATTGAAATTGAAGGTTTTTTTTTTTAATTTGACGTTTTCTTGTTATTGAAATGTTCTCACCTTTAATTAGATTAGTACGTATAACATTAAAATTACCACATAGTGAACAAGGAATACAGAAAATAATAACATCTAAGAGATGAAAATCATCTGAAGCATAGGTGGGATTTTTTTATAGAAGCTAAATTTTAAAGAGTTTTTTAGCAGTATAATTTTATTATAAAGTATGAGAGCTTTATCCTTTGACATTTAAAACAATTTCCAGGAATTAGCTTTTCAAGCAATTTCCAATTTTATTGGTGTATTCCATCAGAAATTTTTTGTACCTGGAAAATAACTTTTGTTTTAGTTTTAAAATTTTTAAATCACCTTTTCTTTTTTGAGATAAGGTCTCCTTATGTTGCCTAGGCTAGTCACGATCTCCTGGCCTCAAGTGCAGCCTCTCAGAGCTGGAAGCACAGCATTATCCACCATGACTGGCTGACATATGATTCTTAAAACTGCAGTTATTTTAAATTATATTTGTAGGCTGCTTGTTCAATTACACCTCACTGTATACTTTCTTCATACATTTTGCTTACTGGATCCTATTTAAGGAAGAGATAATCTTACCTTGTTTTTAATTAGCACATGAAAGGCAGACACACGGTGGCTCATGTCTATAAATTTAGCCTTTTCAGAAGCTGAGGTGAGAGGATTGCTTGAGGCCAACGTTTAAGACTAGCCTGGGCGGCATAGTGAGAACCTGTCTCTATACTGAAAAAAGAATTATCTGGGTTTTATGGTACCTGCCTGTAGTACTAGCTATTGGGAAGTCTGAGGAAGGAGAATCCTCTTGAGAGCAGGAGTTCAAGGTTAGTATTCACTCTTTTATACTTACGCCGTGTCTGTACTCACATTGCTATGAAGAGACACCCAAGACTGGGTAATTATAAAGTAAAGAGGTTTAACTGACTCACAGTTAAGCACGGTTTTGGGAGGCCTCAGGAAACTTACAATTATGGTAGAAGGCACCTGTTCACAGGGTGCCAGGAGAGAGAATGAGTGCCAGCAGGGGAGATGCCAGATGCTT
The DNA here is from genome assembly GCA_031835075.1 of Saguinus oedipus. NCBI lineage: Eukaryota > Metazoa > Chordata > Mammalia > Primates > Cebidae > Saguinus > Saguinus oedipus. Next base: position 2,760,573 of record CM063186.1, read on the forward strand.
ATAAAACCATAACATCTGGTGACAATTTACTCCCCATAATGAGAACAGAATGGGGGGAAACTGCCCCCATGGTTCAACTATCTCCATCTGGTTCCACCCTTGACGCATGGGGATTATTACAATTCAAGGTGAGATTTGGGTGAGGACAAATAGCCAAACCATATCAGGGTAAAATAATAAAAACACCAATTGATAGCATGTATGATAATCATAATTCAGTGGAATAAATAAATACGTTTGAATTATGTTTCTCTGCTTCACCAAACCCAGGAAAAGGAATATTTTTAAAACACGTGATTTTAAAACAACTGATCTGGAAGTTTTGATGGTTTGAAAATATTAGAGGTTTAGAACTGTAATTTATAAATTTTCTGTACAGCAATTTCTCTATATGACAAGAACACAATGTTTGATGGACTGCTTAAGTCACTTCATTCACCACTGAACTGAAACTAACAAGAATCATCACATGGAACAAAGTAACATGACTCAAACGTTTCAAGAATAGAAATGAAGAGGAAATCGATGATTCATCATATAACCAAAAAGAGAATTTATTTGTACAGTATAATTATCTTAATTTGTATTAGTTAAAGCTGAGGCTTAAATTTACCAGTCATATTAAATTACTGCTAGTTAATTAAGGAAAAGTGCAGAAAAAACTTAACTCCAACAAATGTGACTGCACCTGCAGTTCTGCTTATATAAACACATGCATTTTAAACATCAGCTTAAGTAATTCCATGCACTAGGGAGAAAATTATAAAATAAAGTGATTATTTGGTTTGTGATTACATTAGTGTTTTGAAATAGTTTTACCTTCTGTATTCCTCCACTTATTTTTGTTACTTTCTATGCTGTTACCCATGCACTGTAAAAAAGTGCTTTATTCAGTGAAAAATTCTCAAAGCTGTTAATATTATTATACAATTATAGTATTTTAGGCAAAAATAAATAAGAATCTTTTGTATTTAAAATTAATCTATTTGCCCTATTTATGATTTTTTTCTCTCTCTCTCTCTTTTTTTTTTTTTTTTGGTACCAATTGCTGTGTTTAATCCTTTCATTTTGAGATAACTTCAGACTTAGGGAAGTATTGCAAGAAAGATACAAATAACTCATAAAAATTTCATACAAGATTCCCCAAGTGTTAACATTTTACATCTGCTTTATAATTGTCTCTAAATCTATACATATATATTATTACCTTCTCAACTATGGAGAGTAAGTTGACACTCCTCATCCCCTAAATAATTCATTTTGCATTTACTAAAATCAAAAACATTGTCTTGTATATTAATGCCATGGTTATCAAAATTAGGAGATTAACATTGAACTGTTATCTGTTCAATAGGCATTATTTAGATACCACCAAGTGTTCCTTTTGTGTTATTTCTTGCCAAATGTTTGTTTTACTTTCTGCTCCAGGTTGCAGTCCAGTATAACACAATACATTTAGCTGTCACGTCTCTGGTTTTCTCTAATCTGGAATAGTTCCTCAGATAGTCTCAGTTTTTCAGAAACTTGACACTTTTTAAAAATTATAGGCCAGTTATTTTGTAAAATGCTCCTCAATTTGGCTTTGTCTGATATACCCTCATGGTTAAGTTCAGGTTAATGTAGTGTGGGTACAAGTGTCACAAAAGTGACATTCTGCTATTCTCAGTGCACCCCAGCAGGGGATAACTTGACCATTTTAAATAGCCTAGCTTAAAGATGATTCCACTTTTACTATCATTCTTTGTAGGGTGTGCAATATGTTACTAAACTATTATATTTGTTGTTTTGGGGAGTTTAGGATTTTCATATTGTTTGATAGGATTTATAACTATTTTTTACCCTTTTTTGACATTTTTATTCTTTATTATTCCAAAGAGAGTCATCCTAAGAAAGAGCCCTGGAGGATGTAATTCTAGTTGGCAATAAGGATCTCAACACTGATTCCAAATAGAGTCTGGACAGTTCTCAAAATGCTGTAGCAGTGTAATTGCTAAAGCTTCATCTATGATGGGCTAGCATGGGATATAAGCAAGAAGAGGATTCGTTGGCAAAGCAATGTCGCAGGTGTTTGAGATTAATGAGAGAGCTGGCAAGAACAGTGGAGCAGTAGAATTGGTGTTGCTAAGCTCCAATGATTAATTTACCTGAAAAAGTGATAGGCTCAGATCTATTAATCAACAGTTAAAAGCAATTTATGAAAATCAGAATGCCTCTTTGGCAGTTGTTAAAGTAACCATCGTTTCTGCAGCTAGGCAGTGAAGACAGTTTGATATCGGGCATAGAACATAATTGTAGAAAGCAGTAGAACTTCAGAGAAGACAGAATTCTTAGCCTAAGAGCATTCCCTGTGCTGCAGTCAATACAAGTAGAGGAAAGAATGGAGGACTGATATTTGGCATGGGGATACAAGGGTAGATGCTCCATGATCCTGAATGCTTGGGTCCCTTTTCAGAGGACAGTAGCAGCCCTTTGCTCAATGATTATGAAGAGGCTTACTGGCAGGACAATTCTCTTCTCAGAATCTGACATTCTTTCCTTCTTTGCCAGCAGACCAATAAATAAGTTCTAGTCTTAACATGAAAAAAAAAATCAGAAAAGTGCTGTGTCTACTAAAATAAAAAAGGAATTTTAAACTGGAGGAGCTGCAGAACCTAGAAAATATATACTCACAGGACCATGAGACTGTGCATAGGAGTGAATATTTTAAGGGAGCTAAATGAGATATGTGAATGCACACACACATTTTAAAAGTGGGTAACGGATTTTGTCAATATCTGAGCCCTCTCCTGTGACTTGGGACTTAATGTTCTGGAATGGTCCTCAGGGCCAATTCTGATGCACGAGGAGTTGAGTGGGCACATGGAAACTAAGAAAGTAGCAATGATCCTCATTAAATGAAATGATGCTTGCAGAAGAGCAAAGGCTAAGGATGAATAAAAGGGGCAAAGTCTCAGAGAAGTAAGAAATACCAAATGTAAGACACAGGAAACCAGAAATCTTGGTCCCAATACAAGACAGGTATGACACTCCATTTACAATGGCTGAAATAACAGCGTATTTGAGGAGGGTACTGATATCATAAAGAAGCTCAGTGGCAGACGTTTTCCCTGTAGACTAATACTAAAAGTAGGAGATGCTGTTGCAGAACTGGGCTCTCAAATTGACTGTAATATAATTCCTGAAAGCAGCAGCCAGGTAGCAGCATTTCACTGATGGAGGTAAGGTGCACATCATTCAGTTTGTGGAACAATAAATGTATGATTTGTAACACCACCTTAATTCACTGAACCAACTTTATGTCAAAAGAGGTGAAGTGGTGAACACGTTACCATGGGATCTGATAGCTCTATCATACGCCACATTTTAAATATGCTGCATTCTAGTTAATGGACCTAATAGGATGCCAGTAGGATGATCACACGCCACAAATGTGGGGAATTGGAAGGGAATACACCTGAAAGGGATGCACTGTGTGATTCAGTATATCGTCATTTCAGCTATATAGGATAAATGATAATTATAACTACTTTGAAATTGGGTGCTCACAGTTGAGTGCCTCTGATATATTGAACAGAGAAAATAGTCAGCTTACACCAGTCAATTACTAATTTCTTTTCATCATTCTGGACTCTGCTCAAATGTTAATTCTTTAGAGAGACCTACTTCCGACTAATGACTGAGCACAGCAAGTGTACCAGAACACTAATGTTGCTTGATGTAGAATGCTTTTAATGGGAAACATTTTCTTGAAAACTCACCAAGACATTATCAGGACTAGGCCGCATTTGAAGCTTTTTCTGCCTGCCTCGTCCTCCCCTCCCTTTCCTCACAGATTAGAACTTCAGTCTTGATCTGAAGGCTGTCACCGCCTGTGCATCCATCCTGTCCCTTAGTTTAGTGGCTTACGACAAAGCTATTTTATAGTTAACATAGCTGAGGAGCAAGGGCGACATCTGACAGTAAGGATTCGAAACTTGGAAGATACCCAAATTCTCACCCATGCCAGTTTCGTTATGGCAGGATCAGGACCCTGGTGAGGGAAGCTGTTCTCTTTCGGGGTCCATGAGGGGCCGTAGCTTTAAGGGCAAGAATTTTCCTTCCATGTCTCTCCATCTGGGAGACTCAACGGTTGATGTTTGAATTTCGCAGGCGCGGGAAGAAACCAAAAGTCAATCACTCCAGCGGAGGTTCTAAGGAGCTCCTCTCACTGGCCCAGGGTCCTGGAGGAGGTGGGGGTTTCTCCCAGGATAAAAGTCTGTGCTCCCTCAGCTGCGCGGGGTTTCCAACTTTCTGGAATCCCCTCCCACGCGGTGGGAGCTCCCTCTGGGATTTCCCCTCTGGAATCCCCTACACACTCTTCGTGGAAGCCTTTCTCTTCTCCTTTCCTTTTCTCTACCTAAGGAAAGTCACGGTTCTGCAACACTTTTTGGGTCCGATATTCGCTTTACGAGCACACGGCCCACCCGCAGAGGCCCCACCGCTTATTCCTTAAGAGGTTGGAGGCCAAGAACCCACAGCGACCACCAGCATCCGAGAAAACCCGGTTACACTGGCTGGGGAAACATAAGACGTTAAAACATAAAAGGAGAACATCTGAATGAATGCCCCGACAATTTTGGCTGTGCAGATTTCTGTGAGTCCCCAAGGCGTGAAGAGCTGGCTCATTGCTCTGCAGCGTGAGCTGAGACTTTCTCTCTGCTGGAACACACTGCAGAGGTGTTTCTTTGACAAGTCACCCTGGGAGCCAGGATACAAAATAGATACATTTCCTTAAATGTTGTTTATCTATTTGGGGAATTTATCTATTTTGTGTCCTGGCTGCCAGGTTGGTAATTAGACTGAAATATCAGCATGATGTGGACAGGGATATTCTGGGCCTGATAAACAGTAACGATGTTGCACTCTACAGAACTTGCAAGGTGTGTCAGGAGGAGCAGGGGAGTCACCCTGGGATTATCGCGCTTTAACAGAGTGTGATAATAGAAGCATAGGTAAGAAAGAATCCACTGGCCTCCTGGCCCTTTGTTGGCAGTTAATGTTTTGCTGCACAGGTCTCCTTTCCAGAGATTTACCTTCAACTCAGAGTTCTGTTGTGATTTTTAGATTCAGCTTCACATTAATATGATATTTTCCTTACGGAAAATATTTAGTGATGGTAGCACATTATTACAAAGAAAGCTAAGTTCCTTTTTGTGTCTTCAAATCCAGAAGATGCTCTTTTCTTCGTTCTCAGGCCTTTGGTCGAGCTGCTCCTCTTACATGGAGTTTCAATTCTCCACATCTCCCACGTTATTCTTTTCAGCAATAGCTACTTAATCTAAAGCCCTTATTCCCGAATAAATGTATCTGCATATTTAGAAATTTCTATGTGACCGGATGTTATGGTAGCCAAGAATAATGGTTAGATATCACTCAATACCGGGTCCCAGACTATGCCTGATCATTTAATAATTTGATCTTGAGGGGAGGAAGGCAGCAAAGCACACTGCCATGTGTGTACCTATGCAACTATCTTGCACGTTCTGCACATGTACCCCAAAACCCAAAATGCAATAAAAATTTAAAATATAAAAAAATAATAATAATTTGATCTTGGACAAGTGTTTCAATTTCTTTAAGCCGTAATTTGAAATCATTAAATTGTAAATACATGTATTTACTAGATATATTACTAATTTGAAATATATAAATTATGTGCCTGGCAGATGATTCAATAACTGAGTTATGTGTCTATAATTTATTTTTATAAAATACATAAAGCATATTTATTTCAGTTGACTTTCTTCAATATGTACATATTTGCATATCCTTCCTCCCCCATTGATTCACTTCCCATTGACTTTATTAAGACTATATCCTACTTTTCTGTAGTATCATCATCTATGTTTCTAAAGTATATTGCTGGCCTCCTTCCAACTTAAATGTGCCTAAGAACATTTTAAAATGAATTAAATTTGGAAAACTACTTTAAATATTTTGAGTGGTGAATATGATTTTGGAGTTGGTCACAGAAAGATTTATCTAGAATGAGAATTGATGTCCTTTATCACATTGCTTTAACTTAAAACATTGATTGTAGAAGGATATAGTTAAGAAAAAAATGGGATGTGATTTTTATTTACGTGAAGATATAAAATCTTGACTAAGTACAAATAATTTATATTTTTGGTTTTTATTCATTACTTGAAGAGAGTGAAGAATACGGTAATATATTGGCACCTTTGGCTTAAATTACAATTTAATTTTTTAATAGAATATTATGTATCAATTATTAAGGGGTTTTTTTTTCATTATAAAATATAAAAAACTGGTTAGGCAGTTTCACCAAAAATTGTTACTGCGTATCATGGCTAATTGATGACTATGATGCTAAAATACTATTGAAATTAATGATCTACTAAAATTACCATTAAAATGCTTCCCAATATAATATGCAATATATATTAAAATTGAAGTGAATTTTTAACTGGAAATATATATATTTTGCCATGTAGCCATTCCTACTTATTAAGCTGCTATATATTTCACAATTCTCTTTTTTAAAAAAATGCTTAAATTTCTATTTTTTATGAGAATTAATAGAAAACATTTATATTTCCCCATATATAAGGTCACATTGATGTATTCACTTATAAATTATAACAGTGCATTTCTGGTATTAGATAAGGCTTATTTTATAATAATGTTTTAAATATCGCCTCACTTATATTACCTCACCAGTACAATATCATTTTTCTTTTTAAAAATAATAATTTTGAACACTTTTTTAATATGAGACACAAGAACATCTTGTGTACATGAAATACAACAATTGTTACAGGCAACACTGTGGTCTATGAAATTTTGTCTTGCTGATCACTTTAGAATACATAAAGATGTAGTCCACAAAGCTCATTTAAGCCCATCTACTCTTATTTCTTAGAATAATATCACATCTCAATAATGATTTAATCGAGGGGGCATTTAAATCCTACAAATTCAAGGATGTTGATAGGGTAGAACCTATCAACACAGACAGACATCAAAATCTAAACATCTACCTTTATATTAGAGTATGTGATTCACATCTCAATCCATTAAAATATGCTCTATCAAAGTAAGAACAGTAAAATAAATTAATAAGTCTGTGTTTTATAATAAAAACACTATGTATTTAAAAATAATTCTGTAGCTAAAATAAATAATAGCATAAATTAAGTTCTGAAAATTTCTGGTTTCTTCTTACTGAGAAAATGGTGGTAAATATCACTACATCACTGGGAACTTTTCTTGACCAACCTGAATAATATTTTGTTGAACATGTTCTCATCCTAATTGGTTTAGCCTGTGTCCAAATATCTCTTCTTTGCTTATATATATCTGTTTAAAATCTTTAAAGATTTTAAACAAAAATGTTTCAAGCTCAATGATTTCGGTCGGTTGTTGAGCTTCGTATAACTACCCTAAACTCCTCTCGTGTAGAGTGATCTTTGTGGTTGTTTATGTTATGCTGTTATTGTGAGATCAGAATGAATCACAGAGCTGTAGCACAGAATACCCATTTTAAAATCCTTGAAGACAGAACAGTCAATATCTGCCTTGAGTAGAGCTAGAAACTTTTCACTCATTTACTCCACACCGTGCAACCTCCCATATAATAACATTTGATACCTTTTTCACAGCAGTAGCTGTGACATTGATGCTTAATTACCTTAAGCCAAATATCATGTAATGTTATGTTGCTTATTCATTTTCTAAAATGTTCAGAACATACTGGACCCAATTGTGTAATTTTTTGCATCAGGAATTGTCTACTCAATAAACATATTTTGCTTATTTGAGTTTATGACTATGGTGTTTCTGTGAGGAAAAATTAAAAGGCAAAATCAGAAGTTAGCCTTTACTGCTACCCGGTTCTGTCTCTGTTCTCCAAGAATCACTTTTGTAGTCCCTGAATAATAAAGGAAATAAGCACATAAAGAAGTAATGAACATTTCTTTAAATATTTATTTTACATGGCACCAATTTCTCTCAGCACATAAGTTCATTCATAGTATAGCGCATAAATAAAAATAAATAAATATATCTGCAGTATAAAACGTTACTGCAATTGCGTGCTTTGAAACATACACTTTCAGTAATGACTATACTCTAAGACTGCACTGTGAAAGCAGAAGGCAACCATAATATTTGAAATGTCAATTTTATTCTTGTGTAACGATTAATTTCACTGACAGAAAAAGTACTTTATAGAACTCTGATATACAATTTTTTTTAAACTCTTGAAAGTAAAAGTCTAATCAGAATTTTAGAGCACTCCTTTTAGAAACAGGAGTATCTTCTTAAAGTAAATATTTTTTCTCTAAAAGCATTTTCATATTTACAATATTATGAAAGGTTTTGAAAGCTGCTTACATATATTTTTAATCAGAGGTTATAAAATAATTTCTACTTGCTTGATTTTGTTGGGAGTCTTTGTTAAAATATAGTGTATATGGAAATTTTTCTAATTACTAGCAGTATTTTTGTATGTAGACATATGTATACGTGTACACACATATGTCTGTGTGTATAAACATATATTTATCTGTACATTAATATATAAACATATTTTGAAAAGAATTGAGTTTACTGATATATTTAACATGAGTGTGTGATGTGCTAATATATGCAATTAAATGTTAGGATTAATTTTAATACAAAATAATACAATGTATTAATAAATCAGAACCTTGCCTGAAACAAATTCGTCATGTTGTATTTTATAATCCTATTGTATGAAAACCATCAAGATGACATTATAAGCAATAACAAAATATTCTTATTTGTTTATAAATAAAATCTATGTTTCAAGGTCTTCTATAAATTATTAGGACAGATAATTTAACTTCATTTATGTTGGAATTTATGAGCTGTAATAGGATGTACCGAGAGAATAAATGAAATTACAGTCTAGTACAAGCATATTTCTTTCATATTCAAACACCGAGTGATTCAAATATAACATCAAGACGACCACATTATTAAAACAATTTTGCAGTATCTCTTAGAAAAGCGTAATCAACATATGTTGGAAATAGATACAAAACCTCTACTTTTCAAAAGGTACCTTAAATAAGTTTTAAGAAATCTTGAAGACAAACTAGTATATTTTAGACAAATATTTATATTATTTATTAAAATATTGTTTTGAAACTGTTTCTTCAATTTTATTTGAAATCACTAGGATTTTGGCAAGGCCTTCAAAATTGTCATGATAGGTTAAAATATTAATTGAATGTTACTAATAATAGGACATTAATTACATTATGGCTAACACGTAGTTTTGGATTTAATCTCAATAGGCTGACTTTACTGTTTTCCTTTCAAGCATTTTGTCAATATGGTTTGCTTTACTATACATAAAATTATGTTATCAATTGCAATGAAATAAAAATAAGCAAGATAATCATAGTTTCGGAGTATATGTGAAAAATAACTTGATTATTGGGTGAAGTAGTTGTGAATCAAAATGATTCTAAACAATTATGTTTCATATTCTTTTGGCAGCTGTACCCACAAAACATAGAAGCTAGGATAATGGTGATAACAAAATAGTTCTCCAAACTCATAGTGTAAGTTTTTAACATTTTTCTAACTATATCTCTAGGGAAGTAAAACTCAGAAGACAACATATTGAACGTGGGACACTACAGAACGTTAAAGGAAAAAATTGTTACTCAGGAATATTAGCAAATGCCTGCCTAGAGATTACATGGTTGAGTCTTTACTAATTCATTGGACCCAAGTCCAAAAGAGATGTTTATAATAATTCATACCTTAGACATAAAAGACTTTAATATTAACTAATAAATGGAAATATTTTATGTTTTAGATGAAATAAGAAGAGAAAATGCTAGAAAAATTATATGATGATATAAAAATTAGCCTCAAGTAAAAATAAAACATTTTCCTTTAGGTACAGAAGAATGTGGTAAAATAGAAAAAAAAGATACAAATTAAAATATGCTTTTAAAATACATCTGGATTACTGTGTGGTTTGCTAGGATTGGCATTGACTTGATATGTGACTAGAAATTGATGCAGTATAAGAGAAAATGCAATCATCTGTATGGTATATTTATTAAGGAAAAGCAATTTTTAGTTAGTGTCAGTAATAACCCATCAAACTTGGTAACAAATGTTCAGGAAAATGTGAATGTCAGGTAAGTAATGGACATCTATTTGTTTGTTTTATTTTGATGCTTACCTGGAATATATTACCCTTTCTTCTGGTAAAGAATATCTATTGGCCAGGTGCAGTGGCTCACGGCTGTAATTCCAGCACTTTGGGAGGCCAAATGGGGCAGATCGCCTGAGGTCAGGATTTCAAGACCAGCCTGGCCAACATGATGAAACTCCATCTCTAAAAACACAAAAACTACCCGTGAGTGGTGGCAGGTGCCTGTAATCCCAGATGGTTGGGAGTCTGAAGCCTGAGAATCACTTGAACTCAGGAGGCGGAGGTTGCAATGAGCTGAGATCCCACCATTGCACTCCGGCCTGGGCAACAAGAGCAAGACCTCGTAAAAAAAAAAAAAAAAAAAAAAATATATATATATATATATATATATATATATATATACTTTTTATATATATAAATATATATATATAAACACATAGATGTTTTATATACATATAAACACATAGATGACATAATTAAAGCATCCTTCCCTTCTTACTACAGTGGGTGGTTCAGTTTGGTCTAAGGTAATCAGCTCAGACTTGTCTCTAAGAAACTGACAGATTTAAGGTCAGGAAAGTTGGAGTTGCTATTGGAGAAAATAAAATGCGAAAGTAAGCTGCCAATAGCCCATGTTTGCTACATGGAATGGGTTTATCTGAGAGATGGAGAAAGAGAGACCAGATGACATTGCTTGAATTCATGTCCATTTATTTCTGAACTTGATTTTACCTTAGGTGTTTCAGTTGAGGGAATTAATTTTAACTTTTTTGTTAACTAGGTTGAAATGAAGTTCTCATATTTTAAGTGAAGGAAACATCAGTTCATATCTTACAAAGCTACAGTAAACCTGACTAGGAATACTTTCTGCAAAAGAAAATACTACCTGGTTTAGTTTCTCACAGAAGAGTGCTTATAATTTTTTGTCACTTATAATTTTTCCCAAGCTTTATAAAACATCTATTTAAATCAAGTAATGGTTTGAGTTCTCCTTGCCTTGCAAGATCCTGCCTACTAGTACCACATATTTATACTAAGATAATTGTTTTCACATAGAATTTTTTTTTTTTTTTTTTTTTTTTTTTTTGCAGATGGAGTTTCACTCTTGTTGCCCAGGATAGAATGCAATGGCGCTATCTCGGCTCACCACAACCTCTGCCTCCAGGTTCAAGTGTAATCCCAGTAGCTGGGATTACAGACATGCTCCACCATGCCAGGTCAATTTTGTGTTTTTATTATAAACAGGTTTCTCCATGCTGGTTAGGATGATCTTGAACTCCCGACCTCAGGCGATCCACCCACCTCAGCCTCCCAAAGTGATGGGATTACAGGTGTGAGCCACCGTGCCTGGCAGAATCAGTATTATTGTTTTAATTACACTCTCATATAAATCTCTTCCATTTAAAAATATCCAGGCCTCATGCTGTTTTACTTTCACATATGCTTCCTGCTTTCTGCTTTTACACTTATTACATTAGGAATGTAATTTTTAAATATGTGTGACATTATTCCTTTCCAAATCACAATGATAGCCTTCCAAGTGCTATCTCTTATCTACTCTTACAGTCTACTTTTAATAAAAGTGACAACTTCAAGATTAACAAGAGGAAAATGATTCCCCCATTATATAAAAGTTTGGACTCTTTCTAGAGAAGACAATAACTTTCTAGAGAAGACAATAACTTTTTTATACCTGTACAATAATTGGATTTTATTACAAAATTACTTCATGTAAAATATCACAAGCCTATAAATACTCAACAAATGTGACTAAATTGCCATGGCAAGAGAACATTATATGCGATAGCAAAGAACATTTTTAGTATTTCTGTCTACAGGTTTTAAGAAATACAACATAGATATAAAGTGATAGTGTTAAAAAGACTCTAGGAACTGGATGAAGCCAGAAAGCAGAAGATTATACAATTATTTGAAGGCTTTTTATTTTTAAGGAACAGAGAAAATAATGAAAGGCAGAGGAAAAAGAATAGAAGAGACAAACTGAAATGACTGTAGTTACTGTGGAGACAGATGCATGTGGGATCACTCCACACAGGACTGTAAACTAAACAAAAGGTAAAATACTTTCTCAGAAATAATAATTTGCGTAACTTTAACTGGAGTGTTGAAAATCCCATTTGAACTATGAGGCTGCAAAAAAAAAGAAAAAATAATAAAGGAGACAGTAATGATCGAAGGCAATGGAAAAAGCTGGAAGAGTCGAGCTCGAAGTGAGCTGTGAAAAATGCTGAAGGAGCACGAGTGACCCTCTGCAAATACGTTATGGAGATTTTTAGACTTTTAAATAGATAGAGCACATGCTTCTATTATTATACTTTTTTTTTTTTTTTTGAGACGGAGTTTCGCTCTTGTTACCCAGCCTGGAGTGTAATGGTGCGATCTCGGCTCACCGCAACCTCCGCCTCCTGGGTTCAGGCAATTCTCCTGCCTCAGCCTCCTGAGTAGCTGGGATTACAGTCACGCACCACCATGCCCAGCTAATTTTTTGTATTTTTAGTAGAGACGGGGTTTCACCATGTTGACCAGGATGGTCTCGATCTCTTGACCTCGTGATCCACCCGCCTCGGCCTCCCAAAGTGCTGGGATTACAGGCTTGAGCCACCGCGCCCGGCCTATTATTATACTTCTATACCATGATTTAATGTGCCTTTGTACACATGTTTAGCCTCCTGGAATTATGTGCTTATTAAAGGAACTTTATGCATTATCCTGTTACTATATTTAAAATTTATGTTTTATAATAGAAATAATAAATTTTGCATCATTCTGTTGCAATAGAATCTCTTATTATTGATTTAATAAGGTACATTGATATCATTCTATTTAGGGGCTTTAAGTACATATTTAATATGCTTTGAGAGAGTTATTTGCTTTTCTGACACATCTGAGAAGTCATTTTTCTACAAGAAACTAATCTTAGTCATGATTCAAAAATTGTAAATGAAAGACCTACTGCAAGAAAGTGAAAAATGCTTTAAAAAATTAGAAAAACAAACCAGTTAAAGTAGTGACGGTTTATTTAAAAAGCTTATGAGGTCACACCTATGGTATATGGTGATAGAAATTATGATATTAGATTGAAAATGATAACACCTCTTAGAAAAAAAATTAAATGCTGTGGTTTCCAAAGCAAAATGAAGATTTCTATAAAGGTGATTCAGAGAACATTCTTGGAAGGGAGCCTTTGAGTTTGTCTTTATATCATGGATGAGCTGTGAATGGATGAGACAGGACAGTCAAATCAGGCAGAGGAAATACTCTGGATTATTATACAGAGGCAGCGAAAGTGTGAGGCATTGTGAAAATTATTATTCTGTCACTTAGGAACAGGATTATAGCTTGTGAAGGTAAATAATTAGATCACTTAAAAGTGCTCAGCTCTTACGTGACCTTAAATGTCGGTCTAAGGGAGTTTGTATGCCTTTCATCAAGGCAAATACAGAACTTTACTATATTTTACATGTAATATATTAATAAAAATATACATAAAATGGAATACAGATATAATTTTTTTATGCTTACAAATTTTTTCAAAATTACAGTAACACTTTATTTTGGATGAGGAAGGTGATTTTTTAACTTGCAATATGAAAAACAACTATTTGAATTACAAATTCATGGTTGATTTAACATACACAAATCAATCAATGTTATTCAACACATAAACAGAATTAAACACAAAAAACATATAATCATCTTAATAGATGCAGAAAAGACCTCTAATAAAATTCAACATTTCTTCATGTTAAAACCTTCAACAAATAAGGCATCAAAGAATATAACTTAAAATAATAAGAGCTATCTATGGCAAACCCACAGCCAACATCATACTGAATGACCAAAAGCTGGAAGTGGCTGATATGGTGGCTCATGCCTGTAATCCCAGCAATTTGGGAGTCTGAGATGGGCGAATCACCTGAGGTCAGGAGTTCCAGATCAGCCTGATCTACATGGAAAAACCCTGTCTGTACTAAAAATACAAAATTATCCAGGCGTGGTGGCTCATGCCTACAATCCCAGCTACCAGCAGGCTGAGGCAGGAGAATCACTTGAAACCAGATGGCGGATGTTGTGGTGAGCTGAGATCATACCATGGCACTCCAGCCTGAGAAACAACAGTGAGATTCCATCTCAAAAAAAGAAAAAAATAAGCTCTAAGCATTTCCCTTGAGAAGTGAAACAAGACAAGGATGCCCACTGAAAGCAGTCCTATTCAACAAAGTACGGGAAATCACAGGTGGAGTAATCAGGAAGGAGAAAGAAATAAATGCATCAAAATAGGAAGAAGAGTCAACATATCTCTCTTCACAGATGATATGATTCTATACGTAGAAAACTCTATAGAATCCACCAGAAAGCATCTAGAACTAATAAGCAGCTTCAGTAAAGTTTCAGGATACAACAGCAATGTACAAGAAATCAGTAGCATTTCTATATACACCAGTAGCATCCAAGCTGAGAGATGAATCAATAATGCAAATTGATTCACAATAATCACAAAAAAATCTAGGAATACAGCTAACCATGGATATGAATAATTTCTGCGAGATAATTACAAAACACTGCTGAAAGACATCAGAGATGACATACTCAAATAAAAAAAAAAATATTCCATGCTCATGGATAGAAAGACTCACTATTGTAAAAAAATAAAAAATAAATAAATAATAATAATAATAAATAAATAAATAAAATGACCATACTTCTCAAAGCAATTTACAGATTCAATGCTATTCCTGTCAAACCTCACGTTAGGAATATTTTTTTCATTTGTTTTTTTGCTTCATAAAAAGCTATTCTATAATTCATATGAAAGCAAAGAAGAGCCAAAATCACCAAAGCAATCCTAAACAAAAGAGTAAGACTGGAGCATTACACTACCTGACTTCAAATTATATATTACAGAGCTACAGTAACCAAAGCAACATGGTACTGGTAGAAAAACAAACATATTTCAGTGAATCAGGTTAGAAAACTCAGAAATAAAGCCACACACTGAAAACCACCTGATCTTTGACAAAGTGAATAATAAAATACAACGGGAAAATAACATTTTATTCAATAAACAGTACTGGGATAACTGGGTAGCCATATGCCGAAGATTGACACTGAGCCCCTTCCTTTCATCATACAGAAAAATTAACCCAAGGTGGATAAAACATTTAAATGCAAGACCTCAAACTCTAAGACCCTAGAATAACCTTTTTATTCTGGACATCTGCCTTGGCAAATAACTTTATTGAAGTTGAACTGACATAGGAACAGAAAACCAAATATTGCATGCTCTCATTTATAGGTACAAACGGATGCAAAGAAGAGAAAAACAGACGCTGGAGACAGCTTGAGGGGGAAATGTGGGGAGAACGTAGGTCGGGAGGGGAGAACGTAGGTCGGGAGGGGACAACGTAGGTCGGGAGGGTTCCTACTGGGCACTATGTTTACTACCTTGGTGATGAGATTATCTAAACGCCAACCCTCAAACATGCAAGTTACCAGTGTAACAAACCTGTACATGTATACCCTGAACATAAAATTAAAAATACAAATTAAAAATTTTAAATTAAGAAAAAATAAAAATAACACATTGTATCTTATAAATATACACAATAATTATTTATAAATTAAAAACAAAATAAAATAAAAAGATGTGCAAAAATAAGTAAATTCCTCATTTAAAAAGAGAGTATCTTAAAATATCAGTGAGAACAGAAAATTGAATAAACTCAGAGACATTATTAGGACAACATACTTTCTTACATTGTTTTAATTATATAAAAGAGAATGAGACACAAGTAATGTATCATCAGAATTTTTCATAAGAACTCTAATTTTAAGGAAGCTATAAGTGAAAATTCTGACTAAGTAACCTGATGTTTTGGCCAAATAAATGTAATTCTTTATTCTAATACAAATTGGAATTGGTTGTTTGCTGTGTAATCCATTGTGTTTAATTGTGGGCATGTTAGTGAGGACTGTCCATTGGAAAGTGTGCAGAAATGACAGGTACCATCTCTCAGTCCGATGTATATAAATCTCCTAAGTGTGATCCTCATAGGACTTCTCTGTCTGCTGGCTGAATGCAGAGGTCTCTAGGATCAAGACGGGATACAGGAGCGTGAATCCTTGAACGACTGGAAGGAGTAGAGCTGTCTTACGCATATTAGATGGTTGTGTTGGAAAGGAGTAAGCTTCCGGAGGGAAGGCACTGTAAGTTTGAAATTGTTACAGCAGTTAATGCACTTTGAGTGAACCATACCAACATTCTTGACATTCGCAGATTATTGCGTGGAAACAGATTCATACTCTCAGGAAAATATATTTGTATTTCACATTTATATGAATAGATTTTAAGATATTTGTGAGTTAACTATGGAATAATAAAACTATATTAATTGCTAGTAAATAAAAGGAAATAAAGTTTACTTTTTGTCTACAATGAATAAGCCCCTCAGTGGGAAATAGAATCCTTTAGGTCACAATGAATATTTTTTAAGTTTCACAATACTAATATTAACATAATGTTAAAGGAAAACACATAAAAACCATTATCTTTAACAACAGAGGTGAGGAATAGCTATATATATAGTAGATATAATGTAAGCTGGTTCTGAATAGTAATTATGTGTTTATTGGACAGCAAGGACGGCATGAATTACATATAAAGATTTTTTTTATTTTGTTCCATGTTAAAAAATATTTTGGGTTTACGTAATAGAACATCTGGAAATGTTTAATCTGTTGCTAAAAATATGTGTGAAGCTGAGAGAAATGTTAGATGGCAGAAAAACATGGATGTCATTTTGTAACAGGCAGTAGCTACCACAGGCATGGATAAAGAAAGCATCTGGTGATACGATAGAGTGAGATTCAGCAAACTGACACGTGGTCCAAATTTGGCCTACTGTCAAATTGTGAATAAAGTTTTATTGGAACACAGTCATGCTCATTCACTTACAACCAGAAAAACGGACAATATTTTATATCTTAAACTCTAAAATAAAATGTCTTGGCTGCATATGTACAGGGATTATTAGAAGAAGGCCTTGTATTAAAAGAGTACATGTCAACATAAATGGCCAGTACAGAGTGACATGGAATAGTCAGAGATACGGCAGGGGATGGGGAATAGAAAAGACGGCATTCTGAAAAATTAATAGGAGACAAAATAGAAGTAGTAAACAGTATGTACTTATTATGGTAGAAAATTGTCATGTAATTTTGTCTAACGAATCCAACATTAAATACTTAACCTGGGGTTTTGAAAGAAGAAATATGGTTGAATCACACTGAAGAATGAACAGGGATTAAAGAACATTATCATTTCAGAAAACGTAGCAGTGGAAGGGAAAACATAGCAACATGTACTTGAGTGAGTGGCAAAGCAGTGGGATTCTATTTATTTATTTGTTTACTTATTTATTTACTAGTTAGAAAAGACTGTAAAATCTTGCAAACTTAAGACAAATCAAAGAAAAAAGATGTAAAAAATAGTGAAAACAATTTCAAAAACAGATTTAAGAAAGACAAGAGGTAATGAGTCCAGTATATCGGTAAAAGAATTAGCTAGAAAAAGAAATGAAATACCACCTTGTTTGCTGCAATGTAACTGAGTTGACAATTAGACATAGTATTATTATCTAAAACTTTAGAATTAGAACTGATGGAATGTGAAGCTGACAACACAGGCATCGTGTTCTCTTTTTCATCCATAGTTTAGAAGGCTAATCCTCATCTATAGGAGGCTAATCCATCTGCCTGGATATGAAGATGGTGGTCTTAATTAGGGCAATAAATAACTCTGAAGAGGATAGCACTATGGAACCTATTCAAACTGAGTTGAATAATATAAATCTTTAGTCATATCAATAAATACATAAAACTTTTTTTTTTTTAATTTTGTGACTGGGCATGGTGGCTCACACCTGTAATCCCAGCACTTTGAGAGGCCGAGATGGGCCGATCACCTAAGGTCAGGAGTTTGAGACCAGCCTGACCAACATGGTGAAACCCTATTTCTACTAAAAATACAAAAATTACCTGGGTGTGGTGGTGAGTGCCTGTAATCCCAGCTACTTGGGAGACTGAGACAGGAGAATCGCTTGGACACAGGAGGCAGAGGTTGTAGTGAGCTAAGATGATGCCACTGCACTGCAGGCTGGACAATAGAATGAGATGCCATCTCAAAAAAATAAAATTTGGTAGGACTTGATGGCTTAGGGCTGTAATCCCAGTACTTTGGGATACTGAGGTGGGCAGAACACCTGAGGTCAGGAGTTCGAGATCATCCTGACCAACATGGTGTGTAGGGCCATAGCCCTACTGGGTCGTGGGGCGGTCCCCTATAGCTGTGCTACTATGACCCAAGACATAAAGAGACAGGACACAGAGGAACTGGAGAAGAGCAGCTGGGCTCGGGGGGCCATACCACCTATGAGAGGAGACAGGTGGGGCCCCAAATGCCCAGAAGAGTCTGTATTTATTAGGTACAATGCAGGGGGAAGTGTGGAGACTGAGGTTGTCTATAGGCTTAATGATACATAATTACATCAAGAGCAAGCGAGGGGGCCACCCCATTAGGTCACCTGGGCAGAGAAGTGGGCTGTGCACAGTTGGGGGCCATGCCATGAGCAATAGTAGAAGGTCATGTACAAAAAGGGGGTCCACCCCCATTAGGTCACTGAGACAGGGAGGTGGGCTGTGTGCAGCAACTGTTGTGTGCAACGCTTCTTATCTGGGGGCTGGAGACGTCAAAAGATTCTTATAGAAAGATACTGTAAACCAACGCAGTGGGAGCTCACAGCCTTGTCCTCTAAGATATTTATGGGAGGATGATTTGAACCAGCACAGAAGAGAGAGAAGGCTGACAGGGTGTACAGCTGCTGTGACCTGGTCACACCAGAGGGGTTCTTCTCCCTCGGTTATTTGCAGGATCTCAGGCCTGAGGCCTACTTTCCATAGGAACTGGATGCAGGTACCACAACTCCTTTATCAAGAAGAGATGCTCTTGCTCCAAGCCTGCCATACAGCGTATGGCCTTTCAGGCAGGGACACCACCACCTGGGTCTTTGGTTCTTGTCCTGGTCTGGCTTTTTTCCCATGTACTGCTTCTGTTCTGTGACTGCTCCAGGCATTCCTCCTTCTACAAATACTATATGGTTATATAGAAGGATTATATAAGTCAGCACTAAATGTGTTGGTACAGATCTGACTACAATACCTATTTGATTGTACAGAATATATATGTGATTATATAGACTACAATATTCATATGACTATATAAAAAGATTATATGGAACTAAGTATGCTAGATGTAAGTACTAAGTATGACTATATAAGCTAGATATATGCAAGCAGTAAGTTATACTTCAGGCACTTATTCTTCCTGCTATAAACTAATACATGATTATGTATAAAGGATTATATGAAGGAAATAGCTGAGTCATAACACTATAAACTAAGATATTCTTCAGGCACTAATTGTGCCTGGGATTTGCACAGTTCTCCTTCCTTAGTGCCCACGTTGGGGATTACCCACAATAGTGAAGCCCCATCCCTTCTAAAAACACCCAAACTAGCCAGATGTGGTGGCAGATGCCTGTAATCCCAGCTACTTGGGAGGCTGAGGCAGGAGAATCACTTGAACCTGGGAAGCAGAAGTTGCAGTGAGCTGAGATTGCACCACTGCATTCCAGCCTGGGCAACAGAGCAAGACTTTGTCTCAAAAAAAAATTCATAATAGATGTTTTTCTGATGGAATAACATTAGGGGAGTTCTGAGAATTACCATTAGCTGAGCATGGGGACTCCACTAGGAAGAAGTCTAGGCACAAAAACCATGTTACTCGTGAGGAAATAAAAATGTTGAAATCTGCTCTAGATATTGCTAGTTGGCAGCCATTGAAGGTTCCAGCCCATCATCCTGTGGCCATATGGTAAGGATAAGAACCTCATAACTCTACAGTGCTTCAAAGTTCCACTTTTTTGGTGGAGGGAATAAAACACTGCAGTTTCTTCCTTAGACACTTTTACTTTATTTATGAATTGCTGGACCTGAACATTTTACACTACACCTGAAAGTAACCATCCCCAAATTTTAGGCTAATTATACAAATGATAAAATTTAAACGTAGAGTGGTTTACACATATTTGAATTGCTACTCTTGGTGTTTTTGACTATATCTAAAATGTATGTCCTTGATTGGGCAAAGTAAATAAATGAAATAAAACAGAATAAATGTATCACTGATCATCGATTACTGTGTTCGCATATTTCTAAGAAATTTGTGTTCGGAAGTCACGTTAGTTTTAGCCAGGGAGGTGGTTATGATAGCATTGAAACAGACTTCTTACCATAGCAGTTAAGATAGTATTGAAACAGACTTCTTACCATAGCAGCGTGGGACTGAATGCTTGTCACAGCCAGCTCTTTGGGAGAATTCAATGTGTTAAAGACACAGAAATTTAATGAGTGTGATAAACTATTTGTCCTTTTAACATAATTGCCCAGATCACCCTAAGGCTTCCAGGCTTTGCTGTAGTAGCTATGAAATATTTACCTGCCAGGAAGTGCAGAACCGCACAGTGGCAGGATCTTTGGAGGGACCCAGCTTGACTGAGTACAGAGCGGCTCTCTACACTTTATCTGTCATGTTTCTACTCCCCACGAAGCTTTGGGTCACGAATAAGTTGGAATCTTTTCAAATGAAATTAAAAGAAGTTACCCCCCACCCCCGAATCAAACAGACTTTGGTTTATGTTAAAACATAAAATCATGAGATATCTACATAATGACCTAGTGTCAGCAAACTTTTTAATTGACTCGTCTACCATAAGATAGATATGTTAATATTAAAAAGATAAACCAGTAAACCGTTGGATTATTTGTGCTATGAATTTGTCAATTTAAAAGTAATTATACTACCTTAATAATTGAAAAAAATATTTAGATAGTTGACGTGATAGTGTTTTACTTTTATCTTGGAAGCACTTTAGAAAGCATGTCTTGGCTGATTATTTAATAATCTTACCACGTTATTCAAAAAAACCATTATACTATTACTTTAGCTCTAAAATTTGTTTAAAGATTACATAATATTTCTGATATCCTGAATTGCCTGGCATTCCTCGTACTTTCCTATGCATGATAGCCCTATAATTGGCAAAGTCATTTGAGTAATTGAAAGGCTAATTATAACGTTCAAATATTCAAGTTGTTCCACATTTATATTATACAGTAGTATGTTTGACGTGTGTATAGATCTGTAGAAATGTCACCAAAATCAAGATAATGAACATACCCATCACTCTCAAGAGTGTTCTCCTGCCCCATTGGAAATGTTCCCTTTTGTTCTTCTATGCCCTTTGCCCAATCCCCAAGCAACCACTTCCTGTCACTATAGATTACTCTGCAAATTTAAACAAGTTAAAACAATGTCAAAGTATTGCCCAAATTGTTCTAAATCCTGAATAATTATTTTTTAAACTATGTTAAATTGCATCTTTATTAATATTGATAGGTAGTAATAGTAATAACAACAAATACTTTAGAAAAGCCATCATAGAAATATCTATGACTGATATCAGTGTACCAGAAGTTAATTAAGGGATTCAATAAGTTGAAACTGTGCATACGTGTCTTTGGAATTCTATCCAGTTCTGCTGTATTAGTCTGCTATCATGCTACTATAAGGACATACTGGAGACTGGGTAACTTACAAAGGAAACAGGCTTAATTGAGTCACAGTTCATCACATCTGGGAAGGCCTCAGGAAACTTACAGTATGAAAGAGGCAGAAGCAAACACATCTCTCTTCACAGGGCAGCAGGAAGGAGAAGAATGAGAACCAAGCAAAAGGGAGAGTCGCTTAGAAAACCATCAGATCTCATGAGAACCCACTAGCTACCATGAGAACAGTATGGGGGAAACTGCCCCCATGATTCAATTATTTTCACTGGGTCCTGCCCTTGACATGTGGCGATTATTACAATTCATGGTGAGATTTGGGTGAGGACACAAAACCACACCATATCACCTGTTAAATTATATGGATAGATAGATAGATAGATAGATAGATAGATAGATAGATAGATAGATAGACAGACAGACAGACAGACAGACAGACAGACAGACAGACAGACAGACAGACAGACAGATAGATAGATAGATAGATAGATAGATAGATAGATAGATAGATGGATAGATGATAGATAGATGATAGATAGATAGATAGATAGATAGATAGATAGATAGATAGATAGATAGACAGATAGATGATTTTTTACCCTTCACATGTTAGTTCTTAGAGCTGTTTTATATAAACATTATTATGTTTCTAAAGGATGACATAATCATTATTTTAAAAACAAATAATTTTATGCTCTTGTAAGCATTTGTTAAACATAAAACATTCTATAGGATAACTACTTTTTCTTATGCAAAATTGTCAAAAGCTAAATTTTTGACTATTAAATAGAACTAATGAGAAAATAATACAACTAGTAGGCAGTACCAGCAAGTAATCTCATAATAATTAATCAGCTGATGGTAAAAATTAAATCAGTTATTAAAAAACTGGTATACAGATGTTGATGTGCATGTTCAAGACTGTGGCTAATGTGAAAAGCAGTCACAGAGAAAGGAAAGGGCTGCCTATACATGGCTGCTTTTCTAAGAGAGCAGAAAAAATTTTAGCACATTTTTCTCCATATCGTAAAAACAGAAAACACATCGCAACACATTTTCTTCATTTGTCACAAAACTAATTTATAATTGTAATGATGGACTAATTAAGTTATATAACAGATACTACTAAATTGTGAAATCTTTGACAAAGTATCCCAGAAAGACTTCAGTTTTCTTCCATGAAACACTCTGTTCTGTATGTGAGAAATGCCTCTATCAAGACTATATCAAAAATGTTTGAGAAGAAAAATTTAAAATAAACTCATTGTTTTGGAGAAATAATTAAAATAGCAATAATAAGAAAATTTTTAAGAATACAGAAGCATAGCAACTTACGTAAAGAACGTTTAAGTCTATCTTTAGTAGAAGTAAAGATATGTCTTACAGGTATTAAACTACCTTAGAGATATAGATAATTTTCCACAAGACCATGTCCTCTAAAAATCTATATCAAGGAATGAGTGTTTCAGAATCTTAGAATGTCATAAAATGTATTCTATTTTAAGCAGACATCTTTCTCATACTGTTCATTCTGTCTTACATAAACGTTTGCCCCTGCATGTTCAAAGAAGAGAAAATCAGCCTAGCTCTGGTGAATAAATTGTCATGATCACTGATCATCTGTGCAACCACTTGATTCTATTTGGCATTTAAGACACAAACTGAGCGGACACATGTATAATCTTGGAAGAGTTTCTCAATCTACATTTTGAAAAATAGTATTACGGAAAGCTAAATTCTAGTATCTCTAAGTATTAAAGAGATAGATAAACACCAAGCTTTCTACAATAGCAGGGAGTAAATATGTTGTTTCCTTTGAGCATAAGATTTTCCAAGTTTATTAACAAGATGAGACAAATATATAACCAGTTAAGTAATAATACGATAGATTCAGACTTAGGTTTCACAGCAAAGAAAGGTTGAAGTGTGTTAGAAGAAAAATCATCTAATTTTAATTGGTTAGGATTGTGTGGATTACTTGAAGACTGGATGACTTGACTAACAGATTTCTGTTACAAAGTAACAGGATATATAGTTATTAAGGTAACACACTGAAAGTTTACTTGAAGTTTAAAATTTACTCAGCAGTATTTGAACATGCTCAAAAGAGATAAGAGTTACTGAAGTTTTATGACAGACAGAATATCAGTATATAAGCTTATTTATAGATGTATACAGGAAAAGTTAGGAACGGAAAAGAATGGAGACAGGGAGATAACTTACAACAGTATTCACAATTGCCACACGAAAGGGACTGGGGGAGTAGAAGTGGAAGTCAGAAAGAAAGGGTTATCTAAGCATATTTCATCGAATGTCATTCGCAATGAAATGACATTAAGAAAGATCTAGTATGTTTCTTCTTAGATAACATTTATTATGAGAAACATTTACTATTTATTATGAGAAAAAATAAAGGTACAGGGAATTAGGAAATGAAAATACAATGTGCAATTTCGCTATTTAGGTGTGAGAAAGTAAACATTCTCATAGAGTTGTTCAGTTCCTAATTATTTATAACACTTTATATGTATGATATATCTTATATGTATGGAATAATATATCATGAAATATAAGTTATCTAAGCTGTATAGTAATCTAATATTATATATTAGATTTACACACATGCATGTACATCTGTATGTATATGTCTCTAATTATATACATGTGTATCTGTGTTTATATGTACATAAATATAACTAAAATAACAACAAATATATATATTTTTGCCAAATGTTGTTAAGATTTAACTCACATAAAAAATAACACAATATTTAATTATATACATTCCTGCAACTGGCACCTAAATTGATCCCTAGAGGTTTTTCTCATTTTCTTTTCTGGTAAGAGTAAGCACTATTCTGATATCTATCGCTAAGAGCTTTAGCTGTTCTTGTACATCAGTTAGATTATATAATACAGTTGATACTTTTTATTCATTTTATTCTCCAAATACTAAGCTTGTAAGATTAATGTTGTATGAGTCTGTAATGTTCAATTATATTAATATGACAGCATAATTATCATTCTACTAAGGTAGACACGTGGCTTATTTCCAGTTACCATCATTATGAATGAAACAGTTATGAGCACTCTTCTAACTATCTCTTGATAATCGATTGCACTCTGAAAATACACACACTTTCAGGAATGAAATTCAGGGTCAAGGTGTGGTATATCTTCTGTTAAGCATATATCCAAAGTTGATGTCTAAGCTAGACTTTCTGCATTCTCACCCTTTATCTACACAGCTTTAGAGTTATTTAAGACCAAGGAGAAGTTTGTACATATTTGAGGGTACTTCATTTGTGGTTCTCTCCTAAATATAATTGACATCAGAATCTCATTCAACTTGCAAATTGGAATTCTGATCTTTGGTTCCTCCAGTTAGTGAAAAAACTACTTACTGTTGGTGGTGAACTTTTCTGTGGTCCAGCTTAGAAAGTGCACACAGGAAGAACTATATATATATATATATATATATATATATATATATATATATATATATATAGTTTTATCGACTCTGGTTTTAGTCATGGCTAAAAGGGGCCGAGGTACAGTTCTGGTCATTGTTTCAGAAGGGGCAGACACCAAGCTTTGGTAGCTTCCATGTGGTGTTGGTCCTCTGGGTGCACAGAAGTCAAGAATTGAAGTTTGGGAACCTGTGCCCAGACTTCAGAGGATGTATGAAAACACCTGGATGTACAGGCAGAAGCCTGCTGCAGGGATGGAGCCCTCATGGATAACCTATGCTAGGTCAGTGCAGAAGGGAAATGTAGGATGGAGCCCCCACAGAGACTCCTCACTGGGACATTGCCTAGTAGTGCTACGAGAAGAGGGCCACTGTTTTCCAGACCCCAGAATGGAAGATTCATGAACAGCTCATACAGTGTGCCTGGAAAAGCTGCAGACACTCAACATCAGCCAGGAAAGCAACCAGAGAAGTAGGTGATGGGGAGCTGTGCCCTGCAAAGCCAAAGATGTAAGGCTGCCCAAGGCCTTGGGAGCTCATTTTTTTTTTTTTTTTTTTGCAACAGTGTGACCTGGATTTGAGACACAGAGTCAAAGGATTATTTTGGAGTTTTAAGAATTAAGGTCTGGCATGACTGCCCCACTGGATTTCAGACTTGCATGGGGCCTGTAGCCCTGTTGTTTTGGCTAATTCTTCCCATTTGGTATGGGAACATTTATCCAGTGCCTGTACTCCATCGTATCTTGGAAGTAACTAACTTGCTATTGATTTTACAGGTTCATATGTGGAAAGGACTTGCCTTCCTTCAGGCAAGTCCTTTCCACATATGAGCCTGTAAAACCAAAAGGCTTTTGGACTTGGACTTTTGAGTTAATGCTGGAATGAGTTAAGGTTTTGAGGTACTGCTATAAAGTCATGGTTGTGTTTTGAAAATGTGAGAAAGAAGTGAGATTTGGGAGGGCCTAGAGGTGGAATAATATGGCTTGGTTCTTTGTTTCCACCTACATTTCTCTTTAATTGTAATCAATCCCCATGTGTCAAGGGAAGGACCTCGTGGCAGGTGACTGGAACATGGGGGCAGTTTCCCCCATGCTGTTCTTGTGATAATGAGTGAGTTGTCACAACAGCGGATGATTTTAAAGTGTGGCACTTCCTCATTCCTACACGCTCTCTTTTTCACCTGCTGCAATGTAAGACATGCATGCTTCCCCTTCTACCATATTGTACATTTCCTGAGGCCTCCCCAGCCATACAGAACTGTAAGTCACTTAAACCTTTTATTTATTCATTTATTTTACAAATTACCCAGTCTCTGGCCGTTCTTTATAGCAGTGTGAAAATGGACTAACACACTGAAACTCTGACAAAAACAAAGTAGCAGAGATTTGTATAATATTCCAAATTTCAATCCTGGAACAAAGTCCCAATCTGATTCTGGCATTTTGCAAAGAAGAGTCATACATTTTCAGTGATACAGAAAGAGAACCCTGAAGACTATGAAGAGATATTAGTAAAAAAATGATTTATAATAGTGTGAGTAAAGCTAAATAACTAACAATGAAGGAAAATTATTGCCCTGCCTATGCATAAAGAGGTAAGGCGTGATAGAAATAACTGGAATCTACAAATGAGAGCTACATGCATAGGAGTGGGGCATATAATGAATACTTGAACTACTAGAAAAAAAATCTGCTAACAAGAGGTCTGGCAAATGAAACCTCAACCTCTCTGTCTTCTCACCCTCAAATCTGCTCTATCCATTATTGCCCGAACTGAATCTGAATCCACAGGGTGAAGAAAGCAGTTCTTAAAAGTCTGCATTTCAGGCTAGAAAACATTTGAAAGGGCACACAGTTTGCATCTCTATCCCCCACCCAAATCCCATGTTCATTTGTAACCCCCAGTGTTGGAGGTGGGGCCTCTTAGGAGGTGGCTGGATCATGGGAGTGAATCCTCCGTGAATTATTTGACACCATCCCCCTTAGTCTAGTGAGTGAGTTCTCACAAGGTCTGCTTGTGTAAAAGTGTGTGCCGCTTCCCCTTCCTCTCTCTTCTTGGTTCTTCTGTGTAAAATGCCTGTTCTGGCTTTGCCTTCCATTATGAGTAAAACCTTCCTAAGACCTCTTCAGCTATCTAAGAAAATATACAGCCTATGAAACTGTGAGCCAATTAAACTTCTTTTCTTCCTAAGACCTCTTCAGCTATCTAAGCTTCCTGTACAGCCTATGAAACTGTGAGCCAATTAAACTTCTTTTCTTTTTAAATTACCCAGCCTCAGGTCTTTCTTTACAGCATTGTGAGAACAAACTAGTACCAAAGATAGATGGAAAATACTCAGCATACTACTTCAGTAATTCTGTTTGATAATCTTCCAGCTAAATTATGTTTTCTTCCTTCTAAATCAACTAAGGGCAAAGTAATTGCATTTTTAATGAGTAATAAACAGATACAATTATGTTATAATAGAATGAATACTTAATGATATTAAAATATTTATTAAACACAAATTAGTATATCTAATACAGCGCATTCGCTGCCATATTTTGTGGCTGTATGTTTGCAAGAGATATTGTCATGTAAGCTGTTAGTAACCATTTCTAGGAAATTCTAGTTTATCTCATGCAAAACTGAAACAATTTTCTTAGATTGCAAGTTTTTGCAGACTTTGAAAATAGAAAATGTAATTCTAGAGAAAAATTCTTGAAAAATAAAGATACTCAGTCTCCAAATTCTTCAAACACATTAAAGTTTAATTCTGCTTTTGCCTAGGTCTAAGAACATCTAATATTTTATACTGTCATATAGTAAAATTTTAATTTTCTGTGATGCAATAATCAGTAATGATGTCTATTTTTTAAAAGTCTGGGTGAAGTACACTAATAATAGTATATTTGCTTATCATTATATGTCAAATAATGGTAATATTTACATTAGAGTTAGATATTATGGTATAATTTAAATAATATTTAAAAGTATCAATAGAAACAACATAATGTGGGATATTAGAAACATGATAGTGTCTGAACTATCTTCAGTATTCAGAATTTAGTGTCAACACAGTCTTTAGTAGCAATAAAGGCGCCATTGTAATACACATATATTATTTTATAAAATATAAGTCTTTCCAATACTAATACTAATAATGCATTATGTGTGTGAATCAAATTAAAAATCATATTCTATAATTAATGTTCCAACATGAACATTTTTGTCAAAAGCTATATTTTTTCCAAAAACAAAAGTTTTAAATGCTATTTAAACTAAGGTTTCAGTGAATTTAAAAAAACATTTGCGTATATTATAAAATGTGAAATTATCATTTTGTGAGATAAATAGACAGCTTTTTGTTTTTTAAATTTAGTTGATATTACTTCATATAGTTGTAATTTTTCATATAATTTTTATTAAGTAAGAATTTAGTTTGAGAGCATAACTGGCAAAATAATTACAAGCATAAGAATAAACCTACATATATTTGTGTAGTTAATTCTGGAATATTACTTTTTAAGTTATTTTTTTAGGCTACATTCATTATTTATTCCACAGTTTAAATACTAAATTAAGACTAAAATAACATCTTAATTTTATGATTCAGTGTGAAGAGTAGTAATGTATTCTCTGGAAATTTACAGGTGAAAAGTTAAAATCAAGACATTTCCCTAATTATTATTATAATCTTGAAATAAAACGAGTTTATTTATAACTACATTCTTTCATCTTGTGCATAAATGTGTGCATAATGTTTTTGCACTAAAGATTTTCAAGAAACTTAGCTTTTCTCGAAAATTGTCAGGAATTGTATTAGCCTAGAGCATAATACAGAGTTACAATGACTTTTTAAAAATCATTCTTTTGTCCACCTTGTTTTTACTCAGATAGTGCATATTCAGTAATATCTGAGAACAAAGGGAGTGCTAATCAGAACAGAAACCTATCTTTCAAATGTTTATCATTGGAAGTTTATGATGCCTGTTTTGTTCTTATGAAGAACAGATCCTTGAAAGCCATTATAGTTGAAAAGAAATGTAATTGCCGTATATGATCACTTATATAAGTAAATTTTATTTTTTCTTATTTAGCATATGAACCATTTTTATGCACATATTTGCAAACATGTTTCTCATCATCTTGGACGGTGATAAAAAGTGTACAGTTAAATCTAAATTAATATTAAATGTAAGAAAATTGTAGTTCACTGAACTGAAAGACACCATAATCCTCAAGGACCTCAAAATCTAGTTTCATTTAAAATGTTGATAATTATATACAACAATTATGTGTGTATACGCATATAATCAGATAGCTAAAATTAGTCTGCCTTCAAATATTTTTTAACTTGTAAATACATTATGTAAGTTACCAAAGTCTTTCAATATTTATAAGCATAGCACAAAGGAAAACATGGAAAAAAAAAGGGAAATATAAATTTATGTTTTTCTTTTTAGACTAATTTTAAGTATTTAAAGTGAAGGAGAAACATGTTGATATTTAGATGGCAATAATATAAAATCTTTAAAAATATTTTATATCTGACCCAAAATACCAGACAATTCAACAGCCCCACACCATATAGAACAAAGCAATAATTCAAACGCTTTATGTGTTTAAATTGAGAGTGGCAGCTGGGTTAACTGAAAAGGATTTGTTACAAAATCTGTACACCAGCCAGAGCCTTGCCACATGGTGCTGTGTAAACTTCAGTGGGTTATTCACTTCTTAGTTTAGCTTTAGAATGAAAGAGGACAGATGTTCTTTATAATTCTGAAATTGTATAATTCAATGACGAGTTCATGTTTTTCAATGACAGAAGGATATAATCAGAATATATGAAGATCCCTTTGATATGCCAAACAAATATTAAGCTTTAAAAATTATATTAGAATTATAGCTTTTACTTTTTATGTAAAAATTGTTCAAACTAAACCCATATAATTTAATTCATTTTGATATGTGTCTAAAAACTTTATAATTTCTGATGACACTTTTTTTCTATGAAACATTAATTGAGTCTCTTATTTTTAATTACTATTGATTCATTTTTATTTTATTTATACTCATTATAAAATTTAAGACTATTATATATTTCATTGAAGAAGACTACTTTTCTTCAGAGAATCAGGAAATCTCCTACGATATATACATAAAAAACGAACTCAATTTATATTTCAAGTGATATTAAAAATTCTCTTCTTGTGAAAAGTGAGTTATAATTGCAAAATAGTAAATAATATCTAAAACTAATTAGGGCATGTTATCTGCTTGAAATGTTCTTCCAAATTAAATTTCTTAACGCTACTGATATTAAACCATGTAACTTTAGATATGTAGCTAGATGATAAGGAAACTATTCACCACTTGCTATATTAAATTATTCATACATTTATAATATTATGCTTGGTATTATCTTATTTTGCTCTGAGAAATTCTAGCATATAAAAATATTTTACTCATTCTTCATTCTGTCATTCATTTATGTAATCGTTTTGAAATACCTATTGATATTCCAAGCACTGAGCTAATTCTGAAATTACTAACATTAATAAACAGAATAAAACCTTCTTGATAAACCCACTTAGAGGTCAATAGGAGAGGCATAAAAACACAGCAGTGAATAGAATAAAATATTTTAGGTATATTTAGAGACTGATGTTCAAAATATATGAGTAACATAAAAATGAATAATTAACATGAATTTTTGTAATGGCAAAATATAATTTAAAATGTCTGCTTTTCACAATATTATATATGCATTTCAATTAAATGTAAGGTACTTTCTTTTAGTGATTTGAAAATTTAATTCAGAAAATCATCTGAAAATGTATAAATATAAAAATTTCCCTGCAAATGTGTGGAGTCTGGGGATACTGATTTATCAAATAGCAAAGTTCTATAAACCCATCATTTGTAAAATTCTATGTGGGGAGAGAGCCACAATGGCAAAGTAGAAACAGCCAGGAGGAGCCTCATACACTGAGAGAGACCAGACTCAGAAGTAGACCAGCACACTCCGGACAGACCTTCAGAAAGAAGGAAATGAGAGGACACAGAACCTGGGCTGAAGGAAGAGGAAGCTGGGACCCCTGCACAAGGTTGCTGAGCACCTGGGACACATTCCTGGCTCTGAGTGCCTCCGGGGAAGGGCAACTGAATTGGAAATGTAGTGGCCCAGTATCACCACAGACCCGCAGGATCCTAGATGCAGGGGACTCTGCAGCCCCACAGACACCTGAGATGGCAGGAAAATTGCATGGAAAACGGGTTAGACAGAACTCCAGCCTGTACAGAGTCCAGAAAGTTTGGCCTGGGAACAATTGCCACATGGCATAGCCAGGAACATCTATTCCCCAAGGCTGGCCGTTCTCCCCGAGGAAGCTTTAGCCTTTGTTTGCTGCTGAACTACACAGGCCAGTGCGGTCTTGCCTGCGGGATGGGGCCAGCTGGATCTAAGTGCCCTGATGTCTGCCACCCTCTCCCGGGTTCCCTCCCTACCCACACTCACTTGCAGACCAGCTTCAGCTTGCCAGTGCCCACCACCATAGCTGGCCGTCTGCAGCTTTCTCTTAGAGCAGTTTCTACATCTCTCTTAATGTTTGGGAAAATTCACCAGTGAAGTCACCAGCTCCTGGTCTTTTCTTTGCTAGGAGATTTTAAGTTACTGATTCAATCACTTTACTATAGTTCTATTTAGATTTTTTTTTATTCTTAGTGAGTTTCTTTTGTTAGGTATTGTGTTTCTAAAAATGTTTCCATTTCTTCTAGGTTATCTACTCTGTTGGTGTGTATTTATTCATAGGCCTCTGTTACAATAGCTTTAATTTTCTGTACAATCAGTAGTAATGTACGCATTTTGAAGTCTGATTTTAGTGATTAATCTTCTACCTTTATATTCTTAATCCAACTAGCTAAAATTTTGTTAAATTTGTTGATCTTTTTAGAGAAGTAACTTTTGCTTGAATTAATTTTTTCTCTATTGTTTTACTATTTCCTATGTCATTTGTCTCCACTCTGATTTTTATTACTTCCTGTTTTTTTCCTAGCTTTGTGTTTGGTTTGTTCTTTTAAAAGTTAGTTTTAGTCATGCCTGTAATCCCAGCACTTTGGGAGGCTGAGGCGGGTGGTCAAGAGATCGAGACCATCCTGGTCAACATGGTGAAACTCCGTCTCTACTAAAAATACAAAAAATTAGCTGGGCATGGTGGTGCGTGCCTGTAATCCCAGCTACTCAGGAGGCTGAGGCAGGAGAATTGCCTGAACCCAGGAGGCGGAGGTTGTGGTGAGCCGAGATCGCACCATTGCACTCCAGCCTGGGTAACAACGGCGAAATTCCGTCTCAAAAAAAAAAAAAGATTTAGTTGTAAATCTAGATCGTTTATTTGAAATTGTTCTTGTTTTGTCATGTAAATATTTATAGCTACGAATTCTTCCTTAGCACTGCTTTTGTTTTATCTTATTTTGCCATGTTCTGTTTTCATATTCATTGTTCTCTAAGTATTTTCTAATATAGTCTGTAATTCTTTTATCTATTGTTTGTTTGAGTATATTAATTTCTACAAAATTGTGAATTTTCCAGTTTTAATTTTGTTATTGATTTATAAATTTATCCCGTTGTGACAAAAATACTTTGTATAAAATCAATGTATTTTAAATATCTTGGAACTTAATTTGTAACCTAAACGTATAGTCTATCTTGGAAAATGTTCCTCATGCCTTTGAGAAAATGTGTATGCTGTTGTTATTGAATAGAGTGTTCTATATATGTCTGTTATATCCAGTTGGTTTATTTTGTTGTTAAAGTTCTCTGTTTCCTCACTTTTTTTCTGTCTGTTTTATTTTATCAGTTGTTTAGAGATAGTATTAGGGATAAATATTGAAGATAGGTATTGAAGTCTTCAACTTGTAATGTAGAACTCTATTTCTCTCTATTTGCTTCATACACATTAACGGTCTATTCTGAGTTGTCTAAATGTTTATAATTATTCTATATTCCAGTTACCTTGAAACTTTTCTTAGTAATAATGTCCAGTTGACACAGAACTTTGTGCCTTGCTGGGTTCTTGCCACATGACCAGGAAAGATTAGGCAGATTGAAGGGACATATTGAAGGGTGAGTAGAAGATAATTTATTGGGCAAAAAGGAAAAAAAGAAACAAAAAATCTTTCAGCAAAGCAAGAGGGGATCTTGCCAGCAGGCTCCCATCTCACAGAATGACTTCCAGGCCACCACACATGAGCTGAAGGGTGAGGCTTCTCCCCACTGCGCAAGGTGCAAACTTCCCATGGCTCCACCCCAATCTCCCAGTGTGCAGGTGGGTTGGAGATTGTTTGGGGACCTGCCTCCTGCATGCATCATCACCCTACTCTAACGAAGTACATCTAACTGCTGTTGGAATAAGGATAAAGGTAGGGATGAAGACTGATCTTAACTGCTTCCTTATGCCAGGGAGTGGTGTTTAGGGGAAAAAGCAGTCCAGTCTCCCTCAGAGGCCTTTTTAAGTGTCCCTGGGAAAAGGGGCCATCATCTGAGGCTCCAGTTGCATGACCATTTAGTTTGGTAGCCTGAGGTGAGAAGAGACAAACCAGGTTATTAGAAAACACGTGTCAAAACATAACAAGTGAGGGGTAAGGACAGCTCAAAACTCTCAAGGCCTTTTACCCATTCGCACAGTGAGAGAGGCCAAAAGCCCAACTAGAAAAAAAAAAAAAAGAAAAAGAAAAAGTATACACACAAAAATGTCTACTCATTTTTCGGCATGTCAGGCTTCTGGATTACCTTCTCCTGAATCCGATTCTAAGCCAACCAGTTTAAGGTTTGGGAGTTAACTTTTCTTGGTTTGGAGGTGGCATCTGAGAGGAGTGACCCATAGCATAAAACACGATTACCTATCAGTGAAGAGAGGACAGAGGAGGAAGAAGGAAAAAAGGAGGCATTTTTTTCAAAGGTATCCCAGGGGTTCAGGATGCATTTGAAAGGGGCATAGACTGAAGATGAATGGCTACTCATCTAGAAACTAGCGGGAAGTACGGTGTCCCAGATTCCCTACTTTTCTTAGCAAATAACCAAGATACGTGAGTGAGAGAAAGTGAAGTGTTCTGTCTTTCATCCTTGTTTCCATGAATCCCAGAGACTGCAAAAGGTGCCACCCACAGGTGTCAAAGTGGACTTGATTCATGTTACAGGGGGGCCTAAAGGATGGAATATCTCCTCTTACCCATGTACAGCCTATTTCCCCTGCTGTTAGTAGCCTTTGAATTCCCTAAACCTATTTATGTCATGGATACTAGCATGACCTTTATTCATGAAATAGGAAGCTTGGCTTAACTGGCAGCAGCTTAATCATGCTCACCTGCACTGTGCCTTTTACCTTTCATTGTCATTTGCCTCTGGATACCTCAGATCCAGTTTTCTGCCCTAGGGCTTCAATCCGAAGCTTGAAATTGAGATTGGAACAAAAATGTGTCTTGGGAAGATTGCATGGACTCTACTATAAGCCAAATGCTAAGGTGAAACTGTCAAATTGAGTTCTCCTCCAACCAGTAAGAGAAGAGTGTGCGTTGCGACATGCCCAGATAACTGGTGGCTGTATTTGAGCCAAGGTTGGAATTCATGGAGCTTGGCTTTGGTTAGCTCCCTTGGTCTTGCTTTCCCAGAAAGGAAACCTCCAGGTGACGGGCACCCTATTTATTCACATCACCTGACAAGATTTGCAGGATAATTACTCAGAACTAGAATACTGATCTAGATTTTTACATTATCCATCCCCTTCTGTTCCTTCTGAACTGCCGTTGGAGATTGCTGGAGGATTCACAGGCACAAGCAGGGTCAGTCTAAAGTGTAGGCAAGAAACCCAAAACAACTAATGAGTCTAGAATTTATTGATGAATGTATAAGTTTTGAAACATAATTTTTCTCTCTCCCATACTCATTCTTATGCAAATGGTTCCTCCAGCAGGGAGAGACATAAGGTGGGTAACGCTGGCCAGCTTGCCACATGGGGCCTTTGGGCTATAGCCGCCATTCACCCATTCATCAGTGGGTACCTGTAGCTGTTGGGGTGGGGTGGTGCCCAGTTTCCTCTACCCTCATAGGAAGTCGAAGGACAAAAAGCCTTAGAAGCAAAAGGGAAACTGATCTTTTGGGCCACATATTACTCATCTTTCCTCATGCCCCATGTACAGGCACCAAATGATGCAGAACTTTGCTCCTTCATTCAGCTAAAACCAGGTTCTTATCACATGACCAGGAAAGGTAAGGCACATGGACACACTGAAGGTGACCAGAGCGGAATATATTGGGTGACGAGGAGAAAAGTAAGGAAACCTCTCAGCAAAGTGAGAGGGCATCCTGGCAGCGGGCTCCCCACTCATAGAATGAATGACAGGCCACTCACACAGGAGCTGATGAGACCAGGCTCCTCACTCCCTGCACAAAGCACAAACTTCTGGTGGCTCCACCCCTTTCTTCCAGGGCACAGGTGGGGGACCCTCCCCATTATCTGCCTCCTGAATCAATCACAGTTGTATATCTTTTAATCTGTTTTAAAGTTTAATTTAAATGTTTTGTCTAACATTAGTGTGTTAGTTTGATGTAAGTATAGCCACTCTTGCTCTCTTTGGGTTACTGTTTGCATGGAACATACTGTTTATTCCTTCATTTTAAATCTCCATTAGTCCTGTCTACTGAAAAGGCCTAAAAGCAATGATACCACAAAATATTCAGTAGATCGAGTTGCCCAGAATTTTATTCTTAAACACTGCAATATTCCAAATGATGACATTTTTGTTATCAGTATTGTTGAAAACTTAGAAGATCACCCTAAAGGAAATACAAACCATCTTGAAGGAATTCCACTATCCATATTTGGGACAATTAGTGAAAAAATAATAATTACCATAATAAGTATAATGTATAAAAAATAAGTAATGTTTACTTGATACAAACATATGCAGATGCACACATACATGGTACTGAGGAGAAACAAAAATAAAAACACCCCATGATATATCAGAACAGTTCATTCATTGATTACCAATTAACTGCATAAAAATCTACAATTTTTACATGCAGAGATCTGGAGGACACTGAATAATTAATATGATCAAACAATATCAACAATAATGCAAACTGACTTTACAGCCTTGCTCAAACAATAAATGACACAATATTAGTTACATAATATTCTTGATGAAGACTTTTATTCTGAATAGGTAGATAATAACCAGACAAATTCAAGTTGGGGCATATATGACCTGCCCTCACAAAAACCTGAACTTTTCAAAATAACCATGACAGAAATGTAGAAAGGCAAAGCACTCTTCCATTTTAGAGGAAAATTTAAAAATACCTACTAAATGCAATGCATGGTTTCATTTGGAACTTTGGGTTTAAAAATAAACAAACATTAATGAGGTATAAAGGAAATTAATGGGCCAATTTGAAAAATATATATGCATAGTTGTGTATTAGTAAGCTTTATTATTTGAATTAAAATTCCTGAGTGTGATAATGGTATTTTACTTAAGTAAAATCATACCTATTTTTTTTTTTAGAGATACATGTTATAGCAAATTGGGGTGGTATGTCAGGATGTTTGCCACTAAATTTCAAATGATTCATCCACGACAAATCTGCGTTTATATTATATCCAAAGCTGTATTAGAAAGACAGGGAACTAAATTATTGTGGTCAATGTTGAAACCTGATGTATCAAGGAGGAGGTTGTACTTGTGACAATTTATTTTAATGTTTTCACCTCCTCTGTATTTCTTGAGACATTCTAAATATAAGTTGGGAATGAAACCAAAGCAAATAAAGAACAGAATATAAGAGACAAAGAATTATAATTCATTTTTGTGTATTTCTTTAACTGGAAAGTTATATTGAGTCCCTTGGCTTATGTTTGTAATCTAGGGAAATTATAAAGTGCAGGCTATTGTTTATATTTTTTATGTGCATATGCTACAAAGTACATTTCTTTTTCTTTTTGAGACAGAGTTTTGCTTGGTCACCAGCCTCCAGGCTGGAGTGCAGTGGCACGATCTCAGCTCACTGCAACCTCCGCCTCCCTGGTTCAAGCGATTCTCCTGCCCCAGCTTCCCGAGTAGCTGGGATCGCAGGTGTGCACCACCATGCCCAACTAATTTTTTGTATTTTTTAGTAGATATCGGGTTTCACCATGATGGTCAAGATGGTTTTGATCTCCTGACCTCATGATCTGCTTACCTCGGCCACCCAAAGTGCTGGGATTACAGGCATGAGTCCCTGCGCCCTACTCAAGTACATTTTAATCAGTTTAAAATATGTATAATCTTCCAAAGAAATAAAAGCACAAGAATATCTATACTCAAGTGATTGGAATGTTTTATTTAGAGTTCTTTTTTAGTAAATTAAGTATTTACATAACAAAGAAGGGAAACATTTATTTTTGCCTGGAACAGAAGTTATCTTTCATCTCTATGAGCTTGAATGAATGAAGAAAGTATATATTTCATAAATTACCACTTTCCTCTTTTTGAAATACATGTTATGTTTATTTGGGGGAAATTATTTGTGGAGAATTATTGGAAAAAATGAAATAAAATTACATAATTTAAATAATTTACCATATTTAGAGAATATTTAAATTACAATGGGAAAATTAAATTACTACAGAAATTCATACCTAGGGGAAAACAAACAAGATTCAACAATAAAATTCAGTTGTTTCAGATGTATTCCATCTATGCATATTAACTCATAAAGACTGTATCCTTTTGAGTCTAATTTATTTATTGTAAAATGAGAATAATAATGTTATCATAATATTGTTACAATAATTTATAAAATGAAATTTACCTAAACCAAAAACAGATTAGTTAATGGTCAATAAATAGTGAACTGCCATTGACACTATGTTTATTCATGTCAGCAAGGCTTGTTTTGTTTATACGTGCTCCACATGAGGTCTTAGAGCTTTTATATAAATATTTCTCAGGATTCAAAAAAAAACAAATGCTATTATAGTATTACCTTCAATTTTATGTGTCTGTTGGTGTGAGTCTGTACATGTATGTACACCTTTTATCTCAAGAACAAGTGGCAAATGTTATTTTTTAAAGTATTATTATTTAAGATTTTCAAGATCTCCATGAAGAATGATGTTAGAAGAAACTCTGTTGAGGATGATATATTTTATAAAGTCAAAAGAAAAATATACTCACATTCATATATGGGCATAATTAGAGGTGAAGATTAAAATATCTCTTTAACAAACATAGCTTTTACCTAAATTCCTACTGAATATCAAGACGATTTGACATATACCATAGTCTGAGTTACCTTTTACAGCGCACATAGATTTTCATGAAAATCATATGTATTATGTAGATAAAATATAATAACGGATAAATTGCAATACATAAATACATAAGTTTCATAATCTAAGAATTTAGAAAATTTTCTTAAAGTGCTTAAAATTTGGTATCATTTAAATGCATTACCTTTTGAAGTTTTGATATATTTATATGGACAATAGAACTCTAAAATATTAATATGATGAATCATTTTGTCATATTACATGGGAAACCATTCGTATAAAATTGTCAAATATTATTGCAGAATAAAAATTTATGTGATGAGTAACACTTCAACCTTTTTATATAAGCATATTTCTATGTAAGTCTCTGCAACGTGAAATCATTTGGATTTCATTTTTGCAGAACTAGCTAATATCTACATAAATTATTGTTTAAAGAAAGGTCACATCTACCTTGTCTTCTTCAAACTTCCCCTTCCACACTCAAAACCTGCTCCTTCATTAACGAAATAAAAGAAATTAGTTTCAAAAAATTGTGACACATCATATTATCAGTGATGGAATTTTGAGTGTGCTGGAGGTATTAGAAACTCCCTTATAAACTGGTTTCAGGAAAATTTTTCATTTCACATTTTTTAAAATTACTTTTTAAAAATTGTGCTCTCTTTACTTTCTTCCATCTTCTACAGATATAGTTCGTTAAGCAGACACAGTGCACTCCACCACTCTTCTTGTAGTTGGCACTGAGCCATCTACACCTATGCAATTAGGGTCAATTTTTTTTCTCATTTCCATTTGCGTGGAGAAAATGCTTTAAATATGCTTTAAAGCAATTATTTATTTTAGCTGTATTGCAAATAGACTAAATCAAATCTCTGTGATAGGAAAGCTGATGATAAGACTCCAAATTTTGCATTTCTATGTATTTCTTAAAAATATTTTTTATGTTTCAAATTTGAGAACAAACTTCCAGGAATGTGGGCAGGAAGGAAACTCATACTGACTATTTGTCCTCAATGAATCCCTATCAGATTGTACAACTTAGCATGGACAGGGACCCAGAACAATTCAGGGCTGTGTGAAGTTCTAAATATAGTAATGAGGATGTTTCTGTAAATATATTTCTTCAGTGTAGATTGTGTGTGCATGTGTGTATATTGAGTACAATGGTGGAGATAGTAGTGACAGAAGGGAAGAGCAAAGTTGGAGTTACAGATTTTTTTCATTTAGAAATCATGCTTATATTAGCCAAGCAGGGGTTTTGAGATTTTGATTTCTGGGCACAGGTAAAAAGAACTTAAAAGAGAATATCTGTTGTACTAAGGCATCATACTCTTTCTTTTTCTCTTATCTAATATAGTTTATGACCAACCTGTTATGATACAAAGCAATTGAGGGATAAAGTTCAGACACAGAGATGTGTGAGCACCCATCTCTCTCTCTGTCTCTCTGTCTCTCTCTTTCTGTCTCTCTGTCTCTCTCTCTCTCTCTCTCTCTCTCTCTCTCTCTCACACACACACACACACACACACACACACACACACACATTCAATTGCAGAAAGCTAGTAAATTAAAACAGTAATCAAAATGAGGTCTTAGACATTATTAGTATTATTCTTTGTAGCCAAAACATCCATAGACACAAGATTTTCAAAATCTGGAATAGTGTTTACATTTCAGAAGATAAGGGTATTGTGTTGTTGGACAAGATGTTAGTTGCTTAAAATATGTTTATACTTTTAATAGAACTGTATAAAATGTGGCGAAGTGCTATTCTCATTTTAATCATACTGCAGGTATGTCAATTTCTCTTATGTTAGTCGCTGTGGCTGCACATATTAAATATTTTATATTTATACTTTAATAAAATAAATTCTCAAGTTTAGTTATTGAAAGTCATGGCAATTTACCAAAATACACTCAACCTGATATGGAAGTCACTTTAATTTTCTCTTGTATTCACAAGAGCTGACATGAGCAGTATTACATTGTGATTTTAAAATGATCTTGAGTGATTGATTTTGTATATTAATATGGCCAAGTATACATTGAAGAATTGTCCCTGAGGAAGCAACCTTGCAAATTTAAACTAGCGATGAATGATGCTTTGGCAGAAATATTGCCAATAACAGCATTTAAGTATTGGAAAATTATGGTATCAGATAATGAAGTCTTAGAGTATATAACCCTCAGACAACTGTCACATTGGTTGCAGGCCTTGAAAGATCTAACTGTTTATTAGCAGAAAGGTCATATATTAACACAAATTCAGTAATTCATTTTCAGGACCATGCATTAAGTTGCGAACGGAGGGGAAAAGAAGCTCTTATGAAAGATACAATGATGTTCAAGTTCATGTGAAAATGATGTTCAAGGTCATGTGAAAATGATGTTCAAGGTCATGTGAATGTGCTTAGCCTATAGCTGCCTGTATCATTTCGCCAAATGACTGGATTAGAAACAGCTTAAAACTTTGCAAAATGTAAATTCCTATTCCAAAGTTCGGGTGTCCTTTATAATAATTATTTTAAACTTTTAGCAAAATTTTGGAAAATAAAGATATTTGGAATTGCTTCATTATCCTTCCATGCTTCAAAAAACAACTGGAAAGTAACGGAAGCTGCACTGTAACATACCTTCAATATAAGACTCAGCTCGGTGGCTCACAC
The DNA here is from genome assembly GCA_031835075.1 of Saguinus oedipus. NCBI lineage: Eukaryota > Metazoa > Chordata > Mammalia > Primates > Cebidae > Saguinus > Saguinus oedipus. The sequence goes on from CM063186.1 coordinate 2,801,907, forward strand.
CTGCCATCTCAGCACTTTGGGAGGCTGTGGTGAGTGGATCACCTGAGGTCAGGAGTTGGAGTCCAGCCTGGCCAACATGGTGAAACCCTGTCTCTACTAAAAATACAAAAATTAGCTGGGTATGGTGGTGGGTACCTGTAATCCCAGCTACTCAGGAGGCTGAGACAGGAGAATCCCTTGAACCCAGAAGGAGGTTGTGGTGAGCTGAGATCACACCACTGCACTCCACCCTGGGCGACAGAGCAACACTCCATCTCAAAACGAAAACAAAAAAAGAATCGGGACACTCATGTGCGTATTAGAATTTAGAATGAACGCATTTCTTTCTGTTGTATTGCTGTAACTGGCAGGTTTAGGAAAGCTAAATTTTTCTGAGTTGGCGTGCATAATATACCAAATTTCCTAAACAATCAATTTAGATGAAGACAACTTCAGTTGAGGTATTTCTAAATTCTACTGTTTTCTGTCTGAACTCTTTGCTTATTTTTGCCACAGTAATTATCACAATCAGCCATTTTTTGGTCTATTATCATATCACCAAATGTTTCGTTTTCATTCGCCTCTAAAGAGAATGTGTTTATGTCAGTGGCCACACATCTCATTTTCACATTCGTGTTCCACATCTTTAGCATAGTACTAAGCAATGGTAGAGTTCATTAATTACCTAGGGACTAAATTAATGACTTAACGAGTGAATGAAACAGGCCAGAGCTTGTTACTATAATTAATGTTAATGTGGCTACACAAAGAGAATATATTATGTAAGAGACAATCTGACAAAAAGTCCAAGAACAAAAAAATACCCTGAAAAATAAAACTTGAACATTGATGGGAGGCAAGGTAGGGATATGAATAAGTATCAATTATTGGCAGTTCCACGGGGTCGGACTCCATTTATAGGACTAGGTTACTAGCAATAATTTTTGAAGTAATAATTAAAGCAGAAGAATCAATTAATTGTGGAGTTTTATTGTTGAAAATATTACCAAATATGGTTCTGAGGAAGAGAATCAGAGAAAATGTCTTGGTCTTCTACAGTAATACTACTATTAACACTAAAAAGAAGACAATTAGAACATTGCCCTGCAGTGTTTCACTCTTTCTCTAACAATAACACCCAATTCCTCTGTAAAAATATTAACTGGTTTAAGTAATTTTTTGTTTCAAAAAAATGACACTATCATCAGCATCCACCCAGTTACTTAAGTCAAATACCTGGGAATCCCAAAAACTGTTTGCTCCCATAAAATATTCATGTCCAGTTAGAAATCACGCTCCATAAATTCTAGTTAATTAATGTTTCCTGAGTCTGCTCTCACTTTTTCATTGATAGTCATAATGGCTTGGTCAAGATTTCATCATTTACTATCCAGATTATTGCAAAAACTTGCTAACTGCTCTATCTTCATTTGATCTGGCAACTTAGAATCCATCTCCAAACTGCTTTTCAGAAGACTATTTAAATTATTCAGCTAGTTAAATCTTGATTGCTAAGTACAGTTTCTTAATAAAGTTCAAAGTTGTTAATTGAGCCTTTATAACTTGCCTACTCCTGTAATCTACTGATCCGTCAGTAATGATGCTGTTACATTATTTCCTTCGTTATCTCTTCGGCAACATTGCTAACTTCTTGTCCTGGAGTATCTCAACTATTGCATACTTATGAGAATTTGCATTCATGATTTCCGCTATCTGGCACACTCTTCTTTTTCATTGGTCTGTATCACTCTGATTAAAATGTCATGAGTAGAAGTCTACCAAAGGTGAGTAGGAGTTTGGAGTTAGGCCACCTACTTACCAACTGTGACTCTCTATACTCAACTTTTCCCCTCAGTAAAAGAGAACAAGAGTTAATAATGTTGAAGTCCACAGTAAACTGAATGTGTGTATCCTCCAAAGATTCACGTTAAGATCCGAAACCCAACGTAATGGTAGTTCGAGGTGGGTTTTTGGGAGGTAATCAGGTCATGAGGGTGACGCCCTCAGAATGGGATTAGAGCCCTTATAAGGAAAGGAAGGGAGCCAGTCTGCTTTCCTTCCACCATCTGAGGATCCAATGAGAAGTAGACAGCCTGCATCTCAGAAGAGGGCCCTCACCACTGCAGCCATGTTGGGACCATGATCTTAGACTTTCATCCTTTGGAACGATGAGAAATAAGTTTTGTTGTTTATAATCCACCCTTCTATTGTACCTTGTTTTGCTGGCCAATCTAAGATAACATTCTTAGAGTGTCTGGCACCTGGGAAGCGTCCAACAAACATTAATGATTGTTCCGGATTTTACGAACCTATATCAATGTGACCCAACCGGAATTTTGTTATTTCTCAATATTTTAGCAATATTTTCTTTGCGCTTGTATAAGGCACTACAGACTTACTCCGTAAACATTTTTATGCTATAAAATTGTTATTAATTTGTCTATATTTGTACCTAATTTACACATCAGTGGGGCTGAAGGATATATTATTCAAGGTAGGCAAACAGTTGCATCAGTCACCCCCAAATTTTAGTAATTATTAAAAGTCCAACATGGGGTTCTTTGGTAGGCTGTCTTCTGGAAAGTTCTCATAGCAGCAATGACTCAAGGACCTTCGTGCTTTTCTGCTTGTTCCTTCTAAGATTTGACTTTGTCAGAGTCCTCACCATTAAACTAGCAGTTGGGAAAAGTACATTACATCTGCTCTCCCTCACCTTTTTCTTCGCTCCCTTCTCCACCCCCAACATCTTTCCTTCTTTTAATGAACAAGAACACGGCCTGACACTGATACACAGTATTTCAATCTATATTTTGCTGGCTAGGACTCAGTCATATGCTACATACATCTCTGTTACATACAACACTTTCAGACAGTAGCTCTGGATAAAAAGAGTCAGCAATATTTTAAAATATAAAGTTGTGATTACTAAATGAGACATCATTAACATCCAAATAAACTAAAATCCCAGCACCTGAGCATGGGTAGAGGGATGGCTATTAATGATCTTTTTATTGCTGACCTGCTCCTGAAAACTTGCTACTTCTTCTAAAAAAGAACTCCCTATCCTGCCCTTCCAGGCTGCTGTGAGAACATTGAATTCAGGCTAAATGCTGAATTTATCATCACACCTGACTGCTATCTAAGACAGCAGAGGATGGTTTCAGCTCCTGCAAAATTCCTCCAGAGTTGTCCACAGTAGTGAGACTATCAACTGATGTTATAGTCACAAAACTATTTAAATTAAACAGCTTCCAAAAACAAGGCATGAACTGAGTTATTCGGGCTGGAGAGGGAACCCCAGGGCAGGAGACCCCATGCTGGAAGGCCACGATGGGGGCTTCTGTTACCCTAATTACCTGATTAGTGAATGCCCTGTTTGGAGTGCCCTTACACTGAAAAACGGTGTGTCCGGGGCAACAACACTCTAGTGGGATCCTACCGCTTGTGTATTACACTCTCCCTGGACATTGCCTCAGCTCTGAAAGACACTTAGGTTAGCCTCAACTTACTGGACAGGTTGTTCTGTATGTACTAAATTTATGCCTCAGGCCAGGTTAATAATAATAATAATAAAAAAAACAGAGAGAGAGATCAAAAGATTCATGATTCATTCAATAACTTTTTCTTTTAAGCTTCCTGGTTCTCTAAAGTAGACCAGAGTGGGAGGGGCTATGGGACTTTATTTTTTTATTTTTTCCTGTTTTGGCAATGATTGGGCCTCATGGTTACATTCAAGAAGAGCCTGATCATCCCGCTAGAAATAATTTTAATCATAGCCGTGATCTTCCGTTGCATTGGACAAATTACTGACAGGCCCCCAACGTCGGGCTCATTTAGTTCCGTGGTAAACCGGCCTATTATCTTGCTCGATTCCCGAAAAACGAAGGAGTGGAGATGAAAAGTGTGACTCCTGGTCACAAAAGTGTGGTTCCTGCTTACACCTGTGTGTGGACTTTCAGACCTAATGTAAGGAGATTATTAAGTTCATCTGGAAGTTCCTCACAAGAGGAAGCTGCCATCCCCACATCAGTCTTGGTGCACAGCCAATGCCCTGCAGCCTCCTAAGGGAGCCACAGTCAAGGACTGTGTTCCCTCCGGCCACAACCAAAGTTTTTACACGTGTTTTCACTCACAGCTCTGCTGCATTCTCCTAATTCTCCTTTTCGGAGGTTCCTTACGGGAAGGAGGAAGAGGAAACCTTGAAGAATCTTCTCTACTATCTCAGTACTCATTGTTTTCCTGACTTTTTTTTTTTTTTCTTTTTTTTTTTTTGCCTTTCCCTGTGCCCCAGGGTCAATAAAACTACAGCCTCCTCCTGTCTGGGGCTACCTCAGCAATGAGAGGACCACCACATCTGCGACAATCCTCCTGATCCTTGAACCCGTGCACATGTTCCGTGGGGCAAAATGGAAAAGGCCCTTTCTCTTGTTTTGGCTTCTTGCTTTTACTGGCGAGGTGAGCAATCAAAGGCTTAATTGTCAACCATCATACTGGCTCGTTTTTGCTGTAAGTGACTACTCTGACACTTGGCAGCTCAGCTCTGTTTCCAGCTAAGCTGAGCTTCCAACAAACAGGTAGGTACACACATACGGGACTAAGCAATAATTTAGAGATTAAACAATAGTATATTGAACAATGGCCTACAGCCATGAATGTATAAAGAAAATTAAGTTACATAACGTATTAAAGAAAAATACATAAATTATCAAACCAAATCATTTATGATGAAAAGTTATTATACAAATTAAAACAGACAAAACTACTAACAAATATTCTGAATAAGTAAGTCGGATTGGTGGGGCTCTTGAGGTTCTTATTTGAACAAGAATAGGAAAAGACTGTTAACTGTTAATTTTCGTCTTGAACCATGGTTTGAACCCAATAGGTATTATCTTTTTTTTTGAGACGAAGTTTCACTCTTGTTACCCAGGTTTGAGTGCAATGGCGCGATCTCGGCTCACCACAACCTCCGCCTCCTGGGTTCAGGCAATTCTCCTGCCTCAGTCTCCCGAGTAGCTGGGATTACAGGCACGCGCCACCATGCCCAGCTAATTTTTGTATTTTTAGTAGAGACCGGGTTTTACCATGTTGACCAGGATGGTCTCGATCTCTTGACCTCTAGATTCACCTGCCTCGGCCTCTCAAAGTGCTGGGATTACAGGCGTGAGCCACCGTGCCCGGCCAAACAGGTATTATCTTATGTGGAAAGGCTGAAGTTCAGGTTCAGCTCAGAGAGGTCTATAGCTTTGATCAGATTCAAAACAAGGATTCAAAATATAATTTTTAAGAACTAATGGTGAATATTAATAAAATACTTTTTAAAAATTAAACTTGCAGTTATATGTAGACATTCATTTGCTTTGTCAACAAAACATATTCTTTTTCCTTTTAATGCAGGTGTTTTCACATCTTGAAAACATGTTTATGCTTAGTATGCCCATCTGCCTACACTTCTGTGATATTTTTTCTGGTTACAAAGATCTAAATTAAACACTCCCATTCCTCACTTCGCAGAACTTGGATCACAATATTCCCATGAGATACAGTAAGTTATCTGTTTTGAAGTCAGTTTCACCCTGTTGCCTATGCTATATCTGCATATTCTGAAGGAGTAAATATTCTGTAAGTGCATGCTATTGAATAACATTGACTGTTCTTGTTGATATGATATTATCAGTCAAGAAAATTCACACTGGAGAAGGTCAACAAACATTTCAAATTCATTTATTCCTTCATTTAAAAGAAAGGTTTTATAAACAACTTGTTTTGGTCTCCATCAGTATTCTGAAATATGTATTTCGTGTGAGTTTTCAGCTTGCTTAGCCAATGCCGGAGTAAAAAGGCTCGGATTACAGTGCCTGCAGCAGTGGGAAAATTGTTTTACAATAAATCATGCAAAGGCTGTTTACAGCTTTAGCTCACATCCTAATTTACAGTAATAAAAATAGTCAATACAATCACATTAAAAAGCACATATTATTTTCACCAACTCTTAATAATATTAAAAAAACTACTATAAAAGGGGATTGGTGGAAATTAAACTATGCATGAATATTTTCTAAATAGTCTAATTTCACTTTGTCAGTACTTTTCTTGCAGAGTATATTTCAGGTTCTCCTTTAGAATTTTCATTTTATGTTGCCTGTCTTTTATTTTGTGATTTTTTGGGGTTGCGTATTGAAACTTCAAAAGTATGAGTTTATATCTCCTAAAATATTTGGGTTTGCTTGTTAATTTTTTATAATTTAATGCAAATCATATTAATTAAATTATATTAATATATAATGTAATACATTGCTCTTTACATATCACTTAATAATAATTCTTCTTATACTATCAAACGCCAAGCTAAGCATGATGGATGTAATTGGAAAACAATGAAAAGGACCAGGGTAAACAAGAGACTGATTTTCCCTTGAGTCCGCATAATCCATGCTTGCAGCACCAGGGGTCTAGTCTATGAAGGAAATAACAGAGGAGAATTGGTTCAAAAATCAGAAGTTAATAACTATCAATGCTCCAAAACTATATGGAATCAATTCTAAATTTTGTAATATTCCAGGCTTTTCTTTCTTCTTTCTCTATGTTTTTTTGTTCTACCTAGCTCCTTCGCCTATTTTTTAAATATTTAAAGTAGGCAGTATTCATCCCTCAATAATAAATTTTATTATGTGGCCTTTCCTATTCCCTACAATGATATGCTATATATTTATCTAACCTTTAATGCTTTCACTTTTATAGTATACATATGATGTTTTTTAATACCTAAAAACAAAGACAAAATCAATTGTTTATGACTATGCCCCAAGTGCCTAACACATTTTTTGCTTAATTTAAGTGCTCAAACTCTATATTAAGTTCCAGACAGAGCAAGGAGCATGTCAAATATTGCACACCAAATGTCTTAATATGCGCTCAAAATATAATAATAGAGATCAATGGAATGTATTACTAGAAAACCAAATCGATTTTCTTTATTATGAAAATCATACAAATCTATCAATTGGAAACAAGGTATAAAAAACTGAGCTTATTTCAGAAAGAAGAAAAAAATCACATTAAGAAGAAACAACTTCTTCAGTATAAATCATAACAATCTGTAATTTTCTTTCTACATTTAGATTGTATATAACTGTAATGTTGATTGTGGTGAATATGCATAGATATTTGGTGGTGGTATATACATTTTTATGCATATGATAAAAAAGATTTAAAAGATTATTCAGAGCTGTCATACACGTTTGTTTTTAATTTGGAAATGATTGACTCCTTGAAAAATATCAAACAAAATTATTTTTACTTCTAATTTTGAACCTAGTTTCCTCATATTAGTGTATTTTTTATTTTGAAGATACATGGTATCATATGTCTTGTGTACTTACTCAGCTGCACATTTGCATGACCAATTCTAAAATGATTTAGTGTTATTAATCTCATATTGTGAACCTTAATAAAATATAAGTCTTACCAGATTAAATGCAATTCTGGCAATTAGGACAAATTGTGTGCATGCATAGTTTTCTTGGAAATAAGAACACTAACTCAAAATAGTGTTTTATTAAATGACTCAAAATTTAATTTTAAAGCAGTTTTAGTGATAATTGTGTCATTTCTTAGAAAATGATTAAACCTTTATACCATGAAGTCAGACCTTCTATAACCTGAACAAAACATACTGGTAGTAAAATTATGGTTGGGAAAACTGTGCATATTCAAAAGTATAAATTAATTAATATACATTAATATTAATATGTAATCGATGATAGGAGAACTGACAGTTTTGTTGTGGGGTTTTCTCTATGTGGTCTTATAAAATTAGAATAACTAATAGACATTTAGTGGTATACTCAATGTTATATGTTGTATTGTTTACCTACGAGAAACAGATGGTGGTACTCTTTAATTTTGTGGTAGGATCAATCCTGGAGAGAAGACTTAGAGAGCTAAACAGATGGAAAAAGAAAGAAATGCTTCAGGTACAGAGAATGAAATAGAAAGTTAAGTGGAAAGATGCCCAGAGAACAAAAATGAGGTAGACTCACCAAGAAGATATACAGGCTATTATGTTTAATTATTTGATGGGAATTAAAGTTGAGACAAGACAACGGTAGTCAGGTTTTAAGATGAAAAGCAAATATGTTTGAAACTGATGAAAGAATAAAAAATATAGTTAGTATGTGAGCCAGAAAAAGATCATCCTAGCCTAAAGAATAGAAAGTAGGGGCAAAATATTATTGCTATTAAGTTTTTACCTATGTGATGTGATAAAAATGATACTGATTGTTTTTTTATTTTAGAGCTTGATGCAGTGTCCAGAAAAAAAAAATAGACATTTAACAAATGATGGGTATAATGTGAATGCCAGTCTATATATCTTTCATTCAAAGCATCAGTGATTTTTTTCCAGAAAAAGTTGCCAGTTACGGAAAATAAAAGAAACTCAACAGGTATGGATGCGTGACTTTGCAATCTGAACAGAGAATGCAAACGACACCTCTCCACTGAGTATCAGGCACTTTTTTTTTTAACCTTAAGCTTTCCTGTGTTGGGGGAAAAAAACCCTAAAATTGAATAACAAAAACACTCAAAAACATCTGAGTGTCAGATATTCAGACCTTTGAAGTTCTAGCATATGCTCGCTGTTTTCTTAAGAATAACCAAGTCTCATTTACTACCCCTAACATTCTACTGAAAACAAATAACACCAAATGTAAACCATCTACTTATTTAAGAATAAAAACTTCAGCAAACTGGTGTAAGATTTTTGTATGCTCCAATAATTTTGGTGTAAACTTAGGTTTCCAAATAGTTCTTTGATAGTTTTTAAATGAAACTGCAGTAATGTATACAATATACTATACAGAAATGGTTAATGTGATGAGTTTAGACAATTGTATGCACCCGCATGTCTACAGCCAAAAATTACACGTAGAACAACATTTCTACCACTCAAGTAAATTCACACAAGTTCCCCATCACTCAGTTTTGCCTCTTTCTGAGTCAGCTGATTTCTGCTTGCTTTCTTTCTTGATTGGATTTGCCTGCTAATGTGAATAAATTGTCAGTTTCCTTTTGTTCAAAATTTTGTCTTTTAGATTCATCCACGATGTTTTAGCAATTTCTTTTTTAATAGCAAAATAGTACTCAACACCAGGGATAAATTATAATGTGATCACACTTTTTGTTGTGAACATTTGGATTTTGTCCAACTATGGATTCTCATGAACACATATGTACAAATATTTTTGTGACCTTTTGGTAATTTATATAGTTAAGTACCTAAATATTAATTTGCAATGTTATAAGTTAGATGTATAGTTAGCATTAATTAAAACAGTTCTCTAAAAAGTGGTTATATAAGTATTCTCCCAGCAGCAATGTATAAGAGTTCTATATGTCAATATTTGCCAGCAGTGGTAACATAACTACTTTTGGTTGTAACTATTCTAAAGTGTATGATATGATCTCTTTTTGCAGGTTTAATTTGCATTTTCAGAATGAATAATAATATCAATGTATTTTCCTGTACGTTTATTGGACATTCTTACATTTTTGGCAAACTGTGTGCTCATATTTCTGCCAATTTTTATTATTTTTTCTTCTGTGGCAGGTGTGTATGAAAATTTTAAAATCTGAGTGTTAGTTCTTTAACAGATATATGTATTGCAAATATTATTTTTGTAAAGTCTGTGACTTGCCTAATCAATTTCTTACATATACATTTTTAATAGTAAATTACATTCGATGTTAAATTTGTCTTTTTAAAAAATGATTACTGCTTACTATATACCATCTAAAAAAACTCTAATTAACCTAAAGTCATTAAGATATTTTTATGTTTTATGCTAAAATATTTGTGCTTCTATATTCTATAATTAAGTCTTGAATTCTTTTTTAATATAAAGAAAGAGGTGAGTGACATGTTTCACTTTTCTATGAAAATATTTGCCGATTGTTCAAAATATTTTTTTAACATTTATTTGATGTGAAAAACAGGTAAAAGGTATCAATCAAAAAGAAAAATGCACGAAAAACTCACCTCCCTGCATATGCCTGGGTCTAATCCTCCATTATTTATCATGTTCTATTTGTTCTATTTGTTAATCCCCCATGTCAATCCAACAGTATCTTCACTGTGATATCTTTAAAGAAAAATGAGACAACAGTAATTTTAGGTCTTTTCACTTTGTTACTCTTGTCTTAAAATTCTTGGTATATCCTCATGGATCTAAAAATAGTAATACCATTTGAGCCAGCAATCCCATTACTGGGTATATACCCAAAGGATTATAAATCATTCTATTATAAAGACACACGTACACAAGTTTAATTCCACACTGTTCACAATAGCAAAGACTTGGAACCAATCCAAATGTCCATCAATGATAGACTGGATAAAGAAAATGTGGCACATATACACCATGGAATACTATGCAGCCACAAAAAAAGAATGACAGTTTCCAGGTACATCCACGTCCTTTGCAGGACGAACCTTTGCAGGACATGGATGAACCTGGAAGCCATCATTCTCAGCAAACTGGCACAAGAACAGAAAACCAAACATTGCATGTTCTCACTCATCAGTGGGTATTAAACAATGAGAACACATGTACACAGGGAGGGGAACATCACACACTGGGGTTTTTTGGGGGTTGGGGGATGGGGAGGGATAGCAGGGGTGGGGAGATTGGAGAGGGGTAACATTAGGAGGAATACTTAATGCAGGTGACGGGGGACGGAGGCAGCAAACCACCATGGCATGTGTGTACCTGTGTAACAATCCTGCACGATCTGCACATGCACCCTAGAACTTAAAGTAAAATAATCATAATAAACCTTGTGTTTCTAGATGTTTTGCATTCCAATGAAAGCTTGGAGACTGCCTGTTCTGTTTTTCAGAATCTTGCCTGTATTTTGATTGTGGTTCGGTTGAATCTATGTATTAATTTATGCAGAATGAATATCATAAAAATACTGTCTTGTAATTTCTGAATGCATTATGTATCTACTTTTATTTAAATATTGTTTAATGTTTTCTTAGCCTTACATTCTAGTGTACTGTGTAAAACATTTGCACAATTTTTAGAGATTCATTTTAAGATATGTATATGCTATTATGAGTGATATTGGTTTACTAAAAGTTAGGCTGCAAACAGAAAGCCTCATAAAATTTCCTTACAATATGTTATTTCAGGCCTAAAGAAACAAAATATTCTATGTAAAAGAGTTAAATAGAAATAATTCTAAGAGTTCCAGATTAGGTGATAATGGAGTGCCTGATAATCAACTAACACTGTGGCAGCAATTACAAGCTAACAAAAACTGTATATTAGTACAAAAAATATTTAATATCCTGATAGAGGACCAAAACTTGTAGGTGATTTAATTCTTGAAAAAAGAAACCTCATCTCATTGAGTAAGATTTACATTTATGTGTTTGTCCCCCCTCAGGCCATTAGACTCAAGCAGAAAGCCACTGTTTTATTGACTAGATAAATCATACGACGTCATTCAAGGCTGTCAGCATAGCTGGAAATTGAAGAGAGAGGTCCCAGAAAGGGGAACGCCACGTAGCGAGGGAAGCCCTGAAATATATCTATAAATTCCCTTTAAATATTTGGCTGACACCAAATAGTCATTGTAGCTCAGGAGAAAGCAACATCACAAAATATAAAAAGGATGTTTCAGCACAAGATTGCTTGTGATAAATCAAGGTGATAAATATATTATGAAATTTGTTGGCTGAAAGAAAGGCAAAATCATCTGAGTACTGAGATGCTGGCTGGCCTGTGTATCGTTACTATCCTCAGGAGCTTGTCAAGAATGGAGAAGTGGAAAAGCAGTACATAGCTCTACAGTCCAACTGCAAGCATCTTCCTCAAGTTATTCACCGTTTAGTGTGGGCGAAAGGAATACTCACTGCTCAGTCGTTTGTGATACGTGTGATCAAACTTTTGAATTTGCTCTTCTTAAAAGTGATTTATACAGTCCATGGGATTATTTTGCTGCTTAGAACATACTAAAATATTCAATGGCCCAGATATTATTGTAATATCAGCATAAAAAATGTGGGACTTCCTCAGTGTTCATTTCCATCCCTAATTATTTAGGATTCATATGTATAATTTCAAAATTATTTCCAAAGAAGATATATTGAGATTACGGGAATGATTTCTGAAAGCAATCAAAATGATAAAATAATATTTTCTTAAAATTATTAAGTTTAGAAAATACTAATAAAATCCAAATTACATGTAAAATACAAAGAACACCTAATTACATTGTATAGTTTTTTAGTATTCCTACCCTTGGCAATCTACAAGTGTGAACCTGAGTAGGGTTAGTTATACTGAGATTCTTTCACTACATTTTGACTATAATTGGAAAATAGACATAACAACAAATTAATAATATTCTAATACTTCTAGGAAAGTAATTATGACTTGATATTTCTTTTGTGATTACAAATTTTCTATTAAATTAAAAATAGGTATATAAAATGAGACATTTGTAAATAATATTTTAACAAGAAATTATGTATTTAAGATTATTATTTTTTTTCTCTTTTAGACGGAGTTTTGCTCTTGTTACCCAGGCTTCAGTGCAATGGCGCAATCTCGGCTCACCGCAACCTCCGCCTCCTGGGTTCAGGCAATTCTCCTGCCTCAGCCTCCTGAGTAGCTGGGATTACAGGCAGGCGCCACCATGCCCAGCTAATTTTTTGTATTTTTAGTAGAGACGGGGTTTCACCATGTTGACCAGGATGGTCTCGATCTATTGACCTCGTGATCCACCCGCCTCGGCCTCCCAAAGTGCTGGGATTACAGGCGTGAGTCACCGCGCCCGGCAAGATTAATTTCTTAAATAAATTAATAAATTTATGTTTATAATTAATAATTGGAAAACGAGTTGATTTATTCTATTATGGTGCTCTGCATGTTTATTTGTGGAGATAAACTATTAAAATGATTTGAAAAAAAAAAACAAACAAAATGTATGAAACAAATAACTTCATCAGACAGTGAAAAAAGCAATTCCTGAGAGAAGGGAAACGACTGAATTAAGTCCAGCAATTACCTTGACTTGTTGCCTTTAAATGTTTGTTTGTTTGTTTGTTTGTTTGTTTTTCTGGAAACAACAAAAGAAGGAAAATTCCAAGAGGAGACTCACAGTTTTCCTGATTTGAGGAAATAAAATCGAAAGTGCAGAGCGATCAGGTCATTGAAGCACAATGAGAAACATTTGGAGATCTGCAGAAGTTGTCCCTGGAGCATTAAATGAGTGCAGATCTGGACATACCTGAGGGAAAACTACTCCTGATTTGGGCCTACACGAAAGGATCAGTGGTAGCTGTGTTCATTGCTGATGTAGAGTTGGAAATAGTGCACATTCCTATAAGTCAGACAGGAAAAGCTCAAAATTCATGGGATGTTTTCTCAGCAGTGGGAAGTAATAACTTCAGTAATAACTTACAACTTCAGTAATAAGCCCTAGATTCAGGACTATTCCACTAGTATCCATAAAACCTTAAAGGCAAGATTCAACTTTCGATCTTGCTCCAGGTAACCTTACTCCATCACAGTTTAAAGCTCAAGAATAGAGAAATAAAACATGTCTATGAGGCAACAAACCAAATTCATGATATCTACCATCCTATCAAAAGTTCTAAGAAACAAAACCCTGTGACCTATAACGGAGCAATAAACAAATCAATAGAAACTGACTCAGACTTGGCATAAATGTTAGATTTACCACACAAGGATACAAAAAGAGTTATTAAAACTGATTTTCATATGTCCAATTATAAAATGACATGGAAAAGAAAGAGGGGTGCACAGATGACAATGGTGCCCGTGTTTCCATTTGTATTGAGCAAAAGTGCTGGAGCAAGAGCCTAGACCTGGAGCACAGAAGGGTGCCTTACCATGAGGCTTTCATCTGCCCCAGGGCTGCTCCTCACCAACCATTATCTTCCCAGCGCTGTGCTCATGGCAGCCTGGAGTTGGAGTCCCTACCCTTTCATCACAGTAAATAGAAAACAGGGAAGTGATATAAGCAAGTTGGCAGGCTACAAGGTTCCAGGCCTCAACCACCCCCATTCCCCTAATAAAAACAATGAGTTAGCAACTATTTGTGGGCAAAAATAGCTCTGGGAGTGCTCCAGAGTGCAATTGAAAGGCTGCAGCAACCCAGGAAAATAAGGAACTGAGAATAGCCACATAGAAAAGTGTAGTAACAATTTTGCCCACATTACCCTGTCTGCCAGACTGGCACAGCTCAATGCCAAAGAGAATGCCCTCAGCCATGACTTCCTTTATGGGAGAAAAAGAGAGTGGAAAACCCCCAGCTGCTCTTGCAACCACTGTAGACCCACACAGCCACTGCCACAGAACATCCCATAATTTTGGCCATGGCAAACCCTAACTAGTGGATGTGCATAAAGACCATGTAACTGCACTGCCCTGGAACTGAAACCACGGTGCTTCCCAGCCCTGATGCAGCCACACAGCGCTCAGGTGACAAGCCACTGTGCAGCCATTGGACCCGTCACTGCCATAAGCCCTATGAACCTGGTCCTCTCATGTCCAACTGTAGGTGAAGGTTCTGAGAGAATGTGTTCTCTTTCCGGGTCCATGAGGGGGCATAGTTTTAAGGGCAAGAATTTCCCAGCACCATGCCTCCTTTCCAATTCTCTCCATACTGGAGATTTAATGGTTTATGTTTGAATTTCGTGGGCACAGAGAGAAACTTAAAGTCAGTCACCCCAGCGGAAGTTTAAAGGAACTCCTTTCATTGGCCAAAGGAACTGGGAAGGTGGAAATTTCTCCCAGGATAAATTCCCCTGCTCCTTCACCCACACCAGACTTCCAGCTCTCTGGAATCCCCTCCCACCTGGTGGGAGCTCCCTTTTCCCTCCAGACTTCCCCTCTGGAATCCCATTCCACACTCTTCATGGAAGTGTTTCTCTTCTCCTTTCCTTTCCTTTTCTCTACCTAAATAAAATCACCTTTCTGCAACATTTCTTGGGTCTGATATTTACTCTTGCAAGCATATAGCACACCTACAGTCATCCCATTGCTTATTCTTTAAGAGATTGGAGGCCAAGAACCCACAGCATTCTCTAGGGGGAGATGTGTCTCACCAGCACCCAAGAAAAAAACCCGGTTATGATTCTTCCCCACCAAAGCCAGACTGTTAAGACTGGAGTAAGGGACTTTTTCTTCAAGTACAAAGACACAAATGAATGACTATAATAAGAAAAGACAGGGAAATGAGACGTCATAAAAAGAGCATAGTAAATTTCCAGTAATCAATTATAGAGAAATAGAACTCTGAGTTACACTCAAAAAATTATTTTAAAGAAGCTTAGCAAATTATTAGAGTGTTACAAACACTTCAGTGAAATTAGGAAAAACAGTACATTAAAAAATGAGAAGTTTAACGAAGAGACAAAAATAATAAAAACTAATAAATTCTGGAGCTGAAGAATGTAATAAATAAAAATAGAATAGAGAGCTTCAACCAGCAAACTCAAAAACAGGTTATGGGAGGCTGGGTGGATTGCTAGAGCCAGGGAGGTGGAAGCTGCAGTGAGTCCAGATCACACTACTATGACAGAGCATGACCCTGGTTCAAGAAATAAAATAAAATAAAAATAAAAAATTATAACTGATACTCAAAAGATTAAAAAGAATAGAAACAAAAGAACTACAAAACACACAGAAAACAACAAAATTGCAATGAAGTCCTCACCTGTCATTACCTTAAATTTTCCAGTGAAAACTTATAGTGATAGAATATTTTTTTAATATGATTCAGCACTCTGCTGTCATAAGAGACTCACTTAGATTTAAGATTTATATAGGCTGAAAACAAAGGGATAAAAAATGAAATTCCAAAAACTATTACCTCTTCATTCTCTACTAAACTGTCCAGTTATGAGGCATATTTGTTGCATGTAAAGTATATATCTCAGGGGAAAAAACGTGTAGTAAAAAAATGAAGATTTAAAAATTTCGAAATTGACCATTGAGATATGAAATTATAATTTGCATCTGAAAGAATAAACATTCAATGAAAATTAGAACATTTTAGACTTTGCAGAAAGCAAGATTAGTGGCTTTAAGATACAATGCATTGTAATAGAAATATTTCATAGTTAACAGAAAAAGAAAAAAATTAATAAAATTGAACACAGCATCAGTGAGTTGCAAGACCACACCAAGTGTCTTTTTTTGTTGTTGTTTATTTGTTTTTGAGATGGAGTTTCGCTCGTTACCCAGGCTGGAGTGCAATGGCGCGATCTCGGCTCACCGCAACCTCCGCCTCCTGGGTTCAGGCAATTCTCCTGCCTCAGCCTCCTGAGTAGCTGGGATTACAGGCACGCGCCACCATGCCCAGCTAATTTTTGTATTTTTAGTAGAGACGGGGTTTCACCATGTTGACCAGGATGGTCTCGATCTCTTGACCTCGTGATCCACCTGCCTCAGCCTCTCCAAGTGCTGGGATTACAGGCTTGAGCCACTGTGCCCGGCTCAAACCTCTGTATTCTAAGATGACCTATGAGAGACCCATGTTGCAAGGAAGTATGGAGATAGCCAGGAACCGAGGGTCCCCTTTCTGACAGCTAGCAAAAATGTGGAAACCTTAGGCTTAACCATAGGGAATTGAATTCTACCACTAGCAAAATAAGCATGAAAGAGAAGCCTAGGCTATAGAAGGAAATGTGGTCTGACTGACACCTAGATTCCAAATTTGTGAGACACTTTATCAAGAAACAGTTATACTGAGTCTAAACTCAAAGAAAAAGGGAAAGAATGAACACATGTAGTTTTAAGTTGCGACGTTTGTGATTCTTTACATGACAATAGCAAACTGGAACAAAATCCAACACCATATAAATAGGTAATAAAAATCAAAGAGGGTTTTCTCAGGTATGCAATGATGGTTTAATATTGTAAGACCAATTTATCTAATCTTTATTAATAACTACAAGGAAATCATGAATATCTAATTATACAGGCATAACACAGAGATACGTGAATTCAGTTCCACAAAACTGCAATCAAGTAAATATTGCAATAAAGCAATTATCACATCTGTTTTTGTTTTCTCAGTACATATAAGAATTATATTTACACTAAACTCTATTACATTATACTCTATTAAGCATGCAATAGCATTATGCCTAAAAAGTGTGCATGCTTTAATTTTAAGATACTTTATTGATAAAAACTACTAATGATCATTTAAGCCTTTAGTAAGTTGTAATTTTTTTTTTTTTTTTTTGCTGGTGGAGGGTCTTGTTTTGATGTTGATGGCTGCTTACTGATGAAGTTGTCACTTGCTGAAGGTTGGGGTTGCTATGGCAGTTTCTTAAAATAAGCAACAGTGAAATTTGCTGTATAGTTTCACTCTTCCTTTCATGAAACACAACGCAATGCTGTCTTGTAGCATTTTACTTACAATATACATTTTTTTTTTTCAAAATTGGAGTTGGTCTTCTCAAAGCTTGCGTCTGCTTTGTTTAATAAGTTGATATAATCCTCTCAATCCCGTGTTGTCCTTTCTGCAAGGCTCATAGCATCCTCACCAGGAGTGGATTCCATCTCAAGAAACCAGTTTACTTTATCATTCATAAAAAGCTACTTCTCATCCATTCAAGGGCTATCAGAAGATTGAAACAATTCAGTTACAACTTCAGGCTCCATTTCTAATTCTGGTTCTTTTGCTATTTCCAGCACATTATATATCACTTACTCCACTGGAGTCTTGAAATCCTCAAAATCGTCAGTGAAGTTTAGAATCAACTTCTTCCAAACTCCTGTTAATGTTGATATATTGACCTCCTCCCATGTGTTATGAATGTTCTTAATCACATCTAGAATGGTGAATCTTTTCCAAAAGATAGTCACCTTTACCTTGCCAAAATCCATCAGAGAAATTACTCTCTGTGGAAGGTATAGCCCTGCAAATGCATTTCTTAAATAATAAGACTTAAAAGGCAACATTACTCTTTGATACATAAACTGCAGAATAGATGTGGTGTTAGCATGCAGGAAAGCAACTTTAATCTCCTTGCACATCTGCATTACAATTCTTGGGTGAACAGGTGCATTGTCAATGAACAGTAATATTTTGAAAGGATTTTTTTTTTATTATTTCTGAGCAGTAGGTCTCAACCTACTTAAAATATTCAAACAGATTTACCATCATCCAGCCTTTGCTGATAACTTTATAGACCACAGACTAAGTAGATTTAGCATAATTCTAAAAGCCCTATAAACCATTTGTTAAAGTGATAAATGAACAGTGGCTTCCACTTAATGTCACCAGTTGCATTCGATGCTAACAGGAATAAACCTGTCTTTTGCATCCCTGAAGGCAAGCGTTTTTAGCTATGAGGATTTGACAGGGCAACTTCTTACAATATAAGAATGCCTTTGTCTATATTGAAACCTGCTGTTTAGTGTACCACCTTCATCAATGATCTTAGCTAGATCTTCAACATGTTGCATCTTCTACATTTTTTTATTATTTTTAGTAGTTCATAGTTTATCTTAGATTTAAGTCTTTAATCCATTTTGACTTCAGTTTTGTATGTGGAAAGAGACAGGGTTCTATCTTCTATCATTCTTCTGCATATGGATATCCAGTATTCCCAGCAGCATTTATTGAAGAAACTGTCCTTTTCCCAATGTGTGTTCTTGCTTCCTTTGTTGAAAATGGGTTTGCTGTAGATGTATGGATTTGCTTTCGGGTTCTCTAATCTGTTCTGTTGGTCTATGTACCTGTTTTTATACCAATGCCATGCTGTTTTGGTTACTATAATTTAAAGCTAGGGGTATATAGTTTAAAGTTAGGTAATGTGATTCCTCCAGTATTGTTCTCCTTGCTGAGGATGGCTTTGGCTATTCTGGGTCTTTTGTGATTCTATACAAATTTTAGAATTTTTTTTATTATTGTGAAGAATGTCCTTGGTATTTTTATTGGAATTGCATTTAATTGGTAGATTATTTTGAGTAGTATGGATATTTTAACAATATTGATTTCTCTAACCCGTGAACATGGAATATATTTCCATATTTTGTGTCCTCTTCAATTTGTAGATTAGTATTTTATAAATTTCATTTTAGAGGCATTTTACTTTTTTGATTAGGCTTATTTCTAGGTATTTTATTTATTTTCTAACCATATAATGATCCTACTGGGATTTTAGAACCCATATTTCCTATGCTTATTCGGTAAAATCTTGAACTTGCAGAGAGTAGGTCATTAGACAGCATTCCAACAAAGAAGAGAAAAGAGATACTGTTGGTAATTCAGAGTCTCTTACCTGACTTGTGTGGCTAGAGACAGACCTTCAGCTGGTCTCCTCAATTCAGGGGCTACCTGGCATTATCAGCAGAATTTTTATTGAAATGTAATTAAAAACAAAGTCTTCTCTCAACCCATAAAGCCTCTGTGCAACGACAGAAGAGAAAGAAAAACAATTTTATTGTTGAGTAAGCACTAAAGCCAGGATGTGATATGCATCATAGGCAATTCACTAATGAGATTGCAAAGACAGGAAAAAAATCTCACCCTTTGACATAACAAAGCAGATACAACTCAGTGCACACAGGTTCTCAAAATAAATAATAACTGTTCCACAGGAGAGAGAGAGAGATTGAAAGCACCATTTGTCTTACACGGTTTGTCCAAAATTCACCTTGTAACTGAGGTGGTCATCTTTGCTAACTGGCATGATTCAAAAAAACAATAAACTCATATGTTTATGAGAAGAGGTGGTTTGAAACTTGGAGTTAAGTGCCCACAAGAGCTAAGCTCCAACCCTAGCCTTTTACAGAAACTGGCAGATAGGGATTCTTGTCTTCCTTGATAATTACATTTCAAAGATATGGCTTCGAAGTCCTTGGAAAAGATGTTCCTGGATCAGAAACCTTGCAAGAGTCTTATTTAGCTTTAAAGAGGATTAGTACATATTTTAAAGAGTCATAAAAATTCACCATTACATGTTTTCTATGAGTAAATGTTTTAAGAAAAGACAAGGACTGTAGTCATGTGCAGGAAGTGATCTCTTCCCTTATTTTCAGCAAGGATAATTAAGCTTCTGATTTGTTAATTTTTAATTTATATTAGTTCTTAAAATGGCAATAAGCAAAACATCTACTTATTTGTTAGTTAGGATACACTACTGTGATAACAACTCTAAAATCTCAATGGTATCAAAACACAAAGATACACTTTGTATATATGAGTCTAATATCATGAAAAGCAGGTTTCTCTCCACAAATATTTCAGGATCTCCAGAATTTCTGCCTCTGGATTCTTCCAGCAAGCACCAGATAGACCATTAAGCAAGAAGACGGGAGGGTCTCTCAAGATGTTAGGAAAGGAAGCACATCCTATTTTGTTTTCTATATACATTATTTCAGATTTTTAAGCATATATATTTTTATGATCTTAAACATTGTTTTATCACAAAAAACATTATGTTATGCAAAATAATCCAGGAGAACTCATGTATATTTTTATCTATATCAAGTCCAAGAATTGGCAAAAGTACGCAATTATAGTAGAAAGAAAAGTGGCTGTCTGTGAGGCATGTAAAAGTCAGGAAAAAAATAATGTTAGGTCAAAGAGATATATCTTGTTTTGCCTGGTAACTATGCAGGTTATGTGATTATCAGAATTCGTATAAACAAACATTTAACATCTTCAGATATTAGCACATGTAAATTATATTTCAATGTTAAAACTTTTATTATAAAGTAAAGCTGATCCCCGTTTCTCCAGAATTTGTTTATTGCACTAACATCGGATTTCACATTATTTTTATATAGTAGCCATGTGCTCTATTTAAGGTGGTAAAGTATATAAAAACAGATACAGTGTCTACTCATTTCTTTAACCCTTGATATGATGTTTTATTTATCAAGTGCTCAATAAATATTTTCTCTATAAGAATAAAAATTTTTAATAAATAATACTTATTGAAATATTTTTAAACAAAATAGGTGGATTTTTATTTAAAAGTTTTATTTAAAATGTCTGACATATCTTTTTATTAATTCATCATTCATCTTTTAGTTCACTGATTTTCTCTTTAAATATTTCCCAAGTATATTAAGCACCAGTCTGTTGGGCTCCAAGGATACAAAGGTGAATAAGAAAAATATGTAGGCTGTTCTGGAAAAATTCCATCTATAATAACCTGAATACAAGCTTTTGTTGGTCACATTACCTTGTTATTTTATATTTATTTTTATTCTTTAATAGTATGAAAAAATTTGAAAGATCAGAACTGCAATTCTAATATTTTGTCTTTGCTATAAATTCTATCATCTCTACTTTGGTCTTAAGCCAAATAAACTCCACCTCTATCAGTAGTATAAGGTGTTTTTTGTTTGTTTGTTTGTTTTTGTTTTTTTTTTTTTTTAGACAGAGTCTCTCGCTGTCACCAGGCTGGAGTGCAGTGGCAGGATTTCGCCTCACTGCAACCTCTGCCTCTTGGGTTTAAGCAATTCTCCTGCCTCAGCCTCCCAAGTAACTGGGACTACAAGCACACATCACCATATTCAGCTAATTTTTGTATTTTTAGGAGAGATGGGGTTTCACCTTGTTGGCCAGGAGGGTCTTGATCTCAACCTCGTGATCCACCCGCCTTGGCCTCCCAAAGTGCTGGGATTACAGATGTGAGCCACCACGCCCCACCAGTAGTTTAAGATTTTAAGTACTATCTATCAAGTAAAAAACTGTATATATACACACACATACACACATACGTATACCTGCATATAATTTTGTATAATTTTATTTTGATAACAGACTAACTTTCAGAGGGAATATAGATATAACTCCAATTTCACTTACATGTACATGAAAAATTGTAGTAAACAAATCACAGTAAAGTGACAGCAGCTTGCGCACTTCGATATGTTTACAGCTTTACCTGATTAAATTTAGGGCACAAAATTGTTCCCCGTAGCAATTTGTATAACTGCAATTCTAACAAATAACCTGTCTGTTGGGAAGTAAAATATATATGTGACTGCAGCGTTTGAAGCATGCGTTTCACTCATATTTGATATTTAATTTACTCTAAGCTGAACAAGCCAACAGTATGGAGCCGCTGAAATGTCTAACATATCTTAAAATTCATTAATATAAACTCATTGCAAAAGCAAGTGCATATTAATGATGTTCATTTATCACCCACATTGCAGGTATTTGATCAATTACAAGCATTGTGTTCTAGAAGATGATGCTCAAACTAATAAAGGTTCTGGAAATAATAGAAACTCATTTAATTCTTATGCCAACTCTGACATGGAGATAGTATCATTCACATATTTTAAAGAATATGAAAAAAACGTTAACTTTCTAAGCCTCAGTAAAATCGTGATGGTTGAATACCAATTTAGAGACATCTTAATGACAAGACCATTCTTTTAAACTTATTCATGCTGTGTATTCATCAACAAACATTTTATAATAAAAAGTGAGGTACAGTATTGTGAAAGAAGAAATCTAAATGCAAGAGAATAGGTGACATCTTATTTCAAAAGCAGTCTGTAAATATGTAAAGCAGAATACCAAACAATGTTCACTTAGAGGTTTAAAAGAAGCAACTGATCCAACATGAATAGATAGGTTATTACATCCAAAATACTATTTGGTCTTATTGACCAAATGTGTGACTTAATATTGGTCCCTGGAATAGTAAATGCATTTAAACAGATATCAGATAATCGCCCTGTCCACCTGAACTATTCAGAAGTCTCTCCTAAATATACTTCAGATTTGTAAAAGAAACCCACACATTCATGTTGAGCTTTGTTTCCTGTGATGTGAGGAGAAAGAAGAGCATGCCATGGCTAAATTCCATGCTCCCATGAACTTCAAAGTAATTTACAGAGTTATCAGGGCATTCATTTGGTTTTCTTATTACCTGACAGTTGTAGCACACAGTATGCCAAATTAGAGAGAAATCTTTTAATATTAAGCCAAAACAAACTTTATAGATTTATTGATAAAGTTACATCAAAAATTACCTTATCAGGTGTATTTTGAAATATTATATATGTCATTTATACTTATTATCCTCTAAAACTGCATCACTGTATTTGAAGTAAAAAATCTGTAGTTGTAAACTGAACAAAGAAATTGCATTGTATTTTACAAGTTATTAGTTATATTTTAGTTTCCATTCCAGAAGTAATAATTAATTGGTACATACAGTTTAGCCCAGATATTTGTGTAGTTGGAGTGGAGCAACACTTGTAAAGTTCAGTTTCAGGGAGGAGATAAAATGTAGCTTGCATCAAATATTTCTGTCTTTGTCTGCCTCTAGTTTCTCCCATCATATTTAAAGTTAATTCATTGCAGTTTTGGACCATGAATTTTAAATCATTATAACTAAGCTCAAACACAGGTTTATTAATCAAAACAGGAACACATTTTTTGCCAAGGAAAAATGTTTGTTTATTTCTGTAGTATAAAAATCTGTGCTTTGGGATACCACAAAATCTTGGAAAGTATTTTCTGCATCTTGCTGTTTGTGAAAGCATTTTCCCTGCAAAAAGTTGCCTAGATGCTTAAAGAAGTGGTAGTCAGTTGGGAAGAGATCGTGTTGTGAGTGAGGAGGGACAGGGGCATCCTGAAGATGCTCCCAGTCCCCCGCTCCTATGTGCCCAGGTCCTTGGCCTCTCTTACTCCAGGAATGGGGGAAAAGGCCCCAGAGGTGAGCTTACCGTTCAAATAAATATCCTGGACTCAAAGAGTTTAGCAAAGAGCGATTTATTAGGCAGAAAGAGAGAAAAAGAGAGAGTGAGAGACAGCTCCCGCACTGCTGTGGGAGGGAATCCAAGGAAGGAATCTCCATAGGTAAGGAGCACTGGGATTTCAACCCTGGAGTCATTCCCGCCCCATTTATGTTCTTATCCAATGAGAGGAGTTCTTTCAAACTTCTGCTGGAGTGACTGATCTTTGACTTTGGTATCCGATTGGCTACTTGGTCCCCAACAGAGCCCTCCTCCCAGAGCTTTCAGTGGGCTTTTTGGACCAAGAGGCCCACCTGGATTCCTCTACCTAGCCCTTGGGTGGGAAAGTCAGACAAAGAACACCAGGTTCCTGGATCGGGGTGTGCATGGAGGTGTGGTGCTGGGAAGCTCCTGCCTTTGAAACCATTCCCCTTGTGGACTTGGGAAGAGAAGTTTTTTCCTTAACACAGTCCCTCATGTGACTATGACAATTGAGGCAAAGCTTCTTAGCCCAATTCATTCAACTTTTGAAGTGTTGGTTGCATGACACGTGATCCAGTGTTGTGGTGGAGAATTTGGCCCTTTCTGGTGACTAATGCTGGCTGCAGGAGTGTAGTTTTCATACCTCTCATCAATTTGCTGAGCACACTTCTCAGATGTCATGGTTTGGCCAGAGTTCAGAAAGCTGTACTGGATCAGACCAGCAGCAAACCACCCAACAGAGATCACGACATGTTTTGGTGCAAGTTTGGCTTTGAGAAGTGCTTTGGAGCTGCTTCTGGGTCCAATCGCTGAGCTGGCTGTCACCAGTTGTTGTATAAAAGCCACTTTTTGTTGCACGTCACGATCCAATAAAAAAATAGTACATTGTTGCACAGAGTAATAGAAGATGACACTTCAAAAAGATCCTTTTCGCTCTGCTCATGGGGCACTCTCTTATTGAGCTTTTCACCCTTCCAATTTGCTTCAGATGCGAATGATCGTAGAATGGTCCACACTGAGTTCTTAGGCAACCTCTCATGTAGCTGTAAAATGATCAACTTCGAGGATTGTTCTCAGTTGGTCTTTGTCAACTTTCAGCTGTTGGTCTCTAATCTCATTGTCTTCAAGGCTCTCATCTGCTTTGCAAAACTTCTCGAACCACCACTGCACTGTACATTCATTACCAGTTCTTTGGCAAATAATGTTGTTGATGTTTTGAGTTGTCTCTGTTATTTTATGACCCATTTTGAACTTAAATAGGAAAATCGCTTGAATTTGCTTTTTGTCTAACATTATTTTTATAATCTAAAATAAATATAAAGTAAACAGCAAGTAATAAGTCATTAGCAAAAAAAAAACATAAAGTGAAAAATGCATTGTGTGATAACATAACCACATTTATTTAAGAAATTATTCCAATATCAAATGGCAAATTTCAACAATGCGAAAAGTGAAATTACTTTTGCATCAACATAGTAGAAGCAAGAGAAAAGTAAGTGGATACTCAACCATTATTTTCTATCTAATTATTCTTTTCTAGAAGCAAATATGACACACAGAAGAGAGGATATGGGACAGAAACCCTGTAAATAAGGGAAAAATGAAAATAATAGAATGTAAACTTATCCAAGGTCAATTTGGTGATCCATTTAAAGAGCATCTAAGTGAGATTCTATATGTACGAGTAGAACAGACAGTGACATTATACATTTACAATAGGTTTGTTGAATAATCAGGAAAGAAGGAAAGAAGGAAGAATGGACTTACTTCTTTCCCAAAGCTATAAAACAAGAAGATATTGAATGTATGTATCTTAAAAGCATATATATTTACACACACACACACACACACACACACGAGAGAGAGAGAGAATTATATACCAAAAAAAATATTTTGAGGATTGTATATGGCATGGGGGTACCCAAATCTGAAGTCAGAAAATGAACTAGTCTACAAACGTGGCTATAGCTAAATCAAAAAGAAGTGAATTGCTTTGACAGATAATGCTCTGATTGCTCGATCTCTTGGAAAATATGGCATCATCTGCATGGAGGATCTGATTCATGAGATCTACACTGTTGGAAAACACTTCAAAGATGCAAATAACTTCATGTGGCCCTTCAAATTATCTTCTCCATGAGGCAGAATGAAGAAAAAGTCCACCCATTTTGTAGAAGGTGGAGATACTGGCAACAGGGAGGATCAGATACACAGGCTTATTAGAAGAATGAACTAAGGTGTCTACCATGATTATATTTCTAAGCTGGTCAGTTAATAAACAGTACCTGCTCTCAATTGAAAGAAAAAAGAAGAGAGTTGAATCTTCTCAACAAAAAGAAATAAATATTTGAGATGATAGATATCCCAATTACTATGATTTAATGATTAAATATTGTATATATGTAAGAAGATATCATATATATCTCATAAATGTGTATAATTAAAAAGTGGGAAATGTAGAGAAAAAATTCACAATTGTGCTAGGTAAGTTAAGTGAAATGTGATACCTATTTGGTAGACAAATTATAAGGCTGAGAAAAGAAACACGAAAAGGGGGAAATGGCCAGAGAAGAAATTAACGTGAATTGTCTATGAATATTGATTGACATTCAACCATAATAGCATAATCTTTCACTAAGGAAATTTACAAACTACTCAGTTTTTCTATGGGCTTTTTCAATCACCATGTCTACAAAATCGATTCAAATTGTTTAATGGCTTGATTAGTAATACATTTTCTTTCATCAATAAGGCCAATTTTAAATTAGATACATTAAATATTCTGTCTCTAAATCTCAACAGGACAGAACACTGATTTAGAACAAACAATTATACTCAAAAACAAATTACTTGTAGTAGCTGCAGCTTTGAAATTTAAGACTTCTGACAATACTAATATGTATTTAGCAGCAAAATGGTCATATATCTATATGTGAATTCATTAGGTGCGCAGTCCTTCAACTGGTTAAATTTTATATGTAATAACTTAAAGAGAGCAGAAATACTGAATTTAATTAGAAATATATTTTGTGACTGATTGTTTAGTCATAGGCTGAAACACTCAGCATTTTTATTCTACTATTTTAACAAAGTTAACCGGGTTTGAAAGTCTCAGAGAAAATTTTCGCCTTACTCCAAGATTAATTATTCTCAGGACAGTGCTTAGTACAGAAAATAAAAGTAAAAGCCTGCTGCCAAGGATCAATGAACATGAAAAAATGAAGAGATTGTTTATATGTTTGGTTTTCGTGTTAATTACCACGTGAATATGTGCGCATGTTTTTTCAGAATCAAAATTAAACTAAATAAACCCTGTATTTTTTTTTTTTTTTTTTTGAGACGGAGTTTCGCTCTTGTTATCCAGGCTGGAGTGCAATGGCGCGATCTCAGCTCACCGCAACCTCCGCCTCCTGGGTTCAGGCAATTCTCCTGCCTCAGCCTCCTGAGTAGCTGGGATTACAGGCACGCGCCACCATGCCCAGCTAATTTTTTTGCATTTTTAGTAGAGACGGGGTTTCACCATGTTGACCAGGATGGTCTCGATCTGTTGACCTCGTGATCCACCCGCCTCGGCCTCCCAAAGTGCTGGGATTACAGGCGTGAGCCACCGCGCCTGGCCCCAAACCCTGTATTTTTAAAGTGGAAACTACATCCCTCTTATCTCTCTCTCTCTCTCTCTCTCTCTCTCTCTCTCTCTCTCTCTGTTTCGCTCTCTCTCTCTTTCTCTCTTGACCCTATGTCTCTGTCTTTCTGGTTCTACTTTCAGGCAAACCCCACTGACAAAACTCTACTCCCCGTAGTTCCCACAGTGGTGGTAGAGGTGGGAGAAATAATGTTGGTGTCAATGATGGCCACGGAGCATAGAGGTACCCAAACTCTGAAATAAAATATTTCTCTTGGACCAGAAGTCTAAAAAGTTCGTTTTGTAGGTTGAACATTATTATTTTTTTCTGCTTTTTATCTCATTGCTCCATATAGAGTCACGCAAGGAAAGGAAATTCCAGAACAAGGAAAAGAGAATGCTGGGAGGTGAAGAGTGTGATCAAAGTGATCGTAAGACTGAAAAGAGAGTCTTGCATTGAGAAACTTGATTTCTCATTGAGATTAGAGACAAGGTGAAGATCTCTGCTCAGCGTTGCTTTACAACCTCATCCTGGAAGTCCTAGCTAATGCAACGAGATGAGAAAATAAAAGGTATAATGATTAGGAAGGAAGAAATAAAACTGTCTTCATTTACAGATAACATAATCATCCATGTAGAAAATTAAAAATAATCAACGAAAATAACTCTTGAAACTAATACGTGACACAGGTGGGTGGAAGGATGTCGGGAACGCCCAAAATCTAGAATACTGACATCAGATGCTGAAAAGTATGTGGAGATGCAGCAAGTCCGATTGGCAGTGGGAATGCAAAATGGTACAGCCACTTTAAAAGGTAGTTTAGGGATATGATCCAGCAATCATGTTTCTTGGTATTTACCCAAAGGAGTTGAAAACGTAACACCCACACAAAAACTTGTACACCGAAGGTTATAGCAGCTTTATTCAATATTGTCAAAACTTAGAAGCAATCAAGATGTCATTCAGCAAGTGAATGGATAAGTAAATCACAGAAGATTCAGAAAGTGCAGTATTATTCAGTGCTACAAAGAAATGAGTGGTGTTAAAACGAAGTGAGCAATCAAGTCACGAAAATACACGGGACGGGGGTGGAGGGATAAAGTTAAATGGGTATTAGTAAGTGAAAGAAATCAATCTGAAAATGCTACGCATAGTGTGATTCTAACTATATGACATTCTGGCAAAGCAACACTATGGAGACAGTAAAAATATGTTTTAGCACATTTGGGGTGAGGAATAGATGAATAGTCAGAGCACAGAGGAATTTTATGGCTATGTAACTACTCTGTGTGATACTGTAATGTGAATACATGTCATTATACATTCGTCCAAACCCATAGGATAAGGTACCACATGTTGACTGCAGATGTTGGGTAATAATGATGTATTAATGAAGATCCATCGATTGTAACAAATGTACCACTATAGGAGCATGATGCTAGTGGAGGCTATGCATGTAAGGGAGCTAATTATATATGGGAAGGCTCCGTACTTGTCTCTCAAATTTGCTGTTAATCTAAAACTACTTTAAAAATAAAGTCCATTGAGAGAGAGAGAGAGAGAGTCAGCATTACTTTGCCAGCATAACTGCGTGGCAATACGCCTGGAGCACTGTCAACCTTCTGAGCCTTGGTGCTCAGCATTTCACTTTGGGCTGTGTCACACAGGTACTGTTGATTGTCACATAGCTGACGCAGTCTCAAGCTTCCAGCTCCTCCAGAGGTCTGCTGATACTGCATGATTAAAAACCCCCACCCTAAATCACGTTGTTAGACTACTCTGTGTGACACAAGGCTCACAGACACTCTTATTGGATATGCCACTCTAAGGGCTTAGAGACTAGCCCCCAGAAGCCAAAAACAAAGGTCAGATCTTTGGATAAGATTATGTTCTTTGTGACAGAGGGAGTACAGGATTTATATATGGAGCTAATTTGAAGATTAACAATTTCCTTCTCAATCCTGAGTATACTGCTTTATTCTTTCTGCTGACAGCAACCTCAAGCCACCCTTGTTTACGGTAATCTGAATGGTAATCCAGAAACAAAGTGATAAAGGGGAGTCAAACAATTATGATCACATTTATAAAAATGATTTAACCCTCTTGTACACTGACATTTCCAAACAAAAGGTTTGGTCATGCGTAGAGAATATTTTTAAAATTTGAAATTACAGCTACTAGAATGGCACACCAAAAATCTGAGGGTTCGAAGCAAGGGCAGTAACTTGGTTTCTGGAATGGGAAATATGTTAGATTCCAGGAGATACAGAGGAAAGAAAGAAAAATAATAATCTTTGACTTCCAGAACTGCCTATGACTGAGGACTCACTTACTTACTTAGGGAGCACAGCAATTGTGAACAGTTCGTTTCCAGGAATACCGTTTGAATTCAGGGCATTGTACTTCTTGTGGGAATGCCCACCATTAACTTGCCTCTCTTTTGAAAATATGGTCAATTGCACTTGGGGGATGGCCATAAAAAATCTTACATGTTTCAGAAAACACCAGCTCAACCTTTAAAAGCATTCAAATCAGATTCGGTTACTGGCCAGCATTGTCAGAAATGACAGAAATGCTCTAACTTCCTTATTAAGGGCAAAGTGACATCTGTAAACATTAGAACATTCTGTCTTACCTGGATAAATCCCATGAACAAAATGCATAAGTTGATACAGAAAGTTAAGGTGAAAGCACCCAATATTCTAGGCATTTACTGTTTAGGGGACGATAGTCAGGACACTGAGCAAATGGCCCAAGTCAGTACTTCAGGCTGGCCTCTTTCTGCTGCCTTCAGCTCTACTGACAGTAGCTTTAATTTAATACTGTGTAAGATGAATTGAATAAATTAGTTCACAGCGCTGCTTAGTAGATTAATTTTAAAAATTGGCAGAAGGTCATATTTATAGGAAAATTTCCCAGAAGATAAGATAATGTAGAAAAAATGTAAATAACTGTTGGGAGACAATTTACCATGATTTCTTGCATTTCTGCATAACTTGTATCAGTTTTTGTTCCAGAGTATCTTCTCAAGGTTGCTTGTATAACACACAGTCTTAGAAGTTAGAGAGAGCGTCCACAATCTTTATCTCCTCTGGAGATAAGACAGGACAGATTTACTAGCAAAATCCTTATAAGATTATCAGTTTAATAAACCCTTATAAGATTGCCAAGTTTCCTTATCTGAGGAGCAAACCCACTGCCTGTGGAGCATCTATCTGAGCCTGCCTCTGCCTTATCCCCAGGGAACTTTAGGGACAAGTTAAACAGAAGCAGATCTGAAACTCATGCTGCCCACTGTGTTCTGTGCAATCCAGTCCATTTCCTCTTTCCCACAGGTCCATGTCTTTTGCCAGCATATATGAAAATGTAGCCGGTTAAAATATTTAGCTTACAAATAGGAGAAAATCTCAAATTCTTTGCTTTTGTTGTTAAAGAGGAGAACACAAGAGGACTCATGTTACCTGATTTATTATAAAGATTCAGAGAAAGTGAGGACTTCCTATAAAGACAGCATGATAATAGTGAAAGCTTATAGATCAATGAAGTAGAATATAGAATCCAAAAACAGAACCACATATATATTTGTAATTTACTTATTTATTTTTTATTTTATTGTGTTATGTGTTTTTTGAGATGGAGAGTCATCCTACACGCAGGCTGGAATGCAGTGGTGTGATCTTGGCTCACTGCAACCTCTGCCCCCCGAGTTCAAGTGACTCTCCAGCCTCAGCCTCCCAAGTATCTGGAACTACAGGTGCATGCCATGGCATCGGGCTAACTTTTGTATTTTTAGTAGAAATAGCGTTTCACCACATTGGCCAGGCTGGTCTCAAATGCCTGACCTCAGGGGATTTGTCCACCTTGGCCTTCCAAAGTGCTGGGATTATAGGTGTGAGCCACCGCCTGGACAGGTAATTTATTTTTAACTTGCAACTTTGAAGTGATTGTAGATTCACAAATCATACAGATTATAACAAGTATTACAGAGAGACCCTGTGTATCTGTTATCCAGTTATCTCTAATGGCAACATCATACAAAATTGTGGTACAGCATATAACCAGATTATCAACATTGATGCAATCAAGATACGGAGAGTTTCCACCACACAAGCATCCCTCAGGTTGCCTTTTGCAGAAAAGTCTACTTCCCTCGTGTCCTCACCCTGTCACCTTAACTACTGGTGACTACTATTCATTTCTCTACTTGTTAAAGTTTGTCATTTTACAAAGTTATGTATATAGAATCACATTGTATATAAACATTTAGGATTGCGTTTTTTTCACTCCACATTATTCTCTGGAAATTTACCTAGGTGATTACTTTTATTAGCAGTCACTTCTTTTTTGTCGCTAGGTACTATTTTGTATATGGGTGTACCACTGGTAGGTTAGCCATTCACATTTGGGGCATTGTAATTGCTTCCATTTCTTTGTCTATCATGAATGTTTGCATGTAAAAGTTTTTGTGTAAAAATAAGTTTTGGTTTTGTTTAATTTGTCATCTTCAGATTTTCTGGGATAAATTTCCAAGAGTAAAGTCACTGGTCATAGGTTAGCTGCATGTTCAATTTTCTAAAACAGTACCAAACGTTTCCTAAATGGCCATGTAATTTTCCTAGTTAATTAATTTATTTATTTACTATACTTTAAGTTCTTGGGTACATGTGCAGAACGTGCAGGTTTGTTACATAGGTATACATGTGCCTTGGTGGTTAGCTGCATCCATCACCCCATCATCTACATTAGATATTTCTCCTAATACTATTCCTCCTCAATCCTCCCACCTGCTATACCTCCCTTAGCCACACACCCCTGACAGCCCCAGTGTGATGTTCCCCTCCCTGTGTCCATGTGTTCTCATTATTCAACACCCACTTATGAGTGATAACATGCAGTGTTTTGTTTTCTGTTCTTGTGTCAGTTTGCTGAGAATGATGGTTTCTAGCTTCATCCATGTCCCTACAAAGGATACAAACTCATCGCTTTTTATGGCAGCACAGTATTCCAGGGTAAATATGTGCCACATTTCTTTATCCAGTCTATCATTGATGGGCATTTGGATTGGTCCCAAGTCTTTGCTATTGTGAACAGTGTGGAAATAAATGTAAGTGTGCATGTGTCTTTATAATAGAATGATTTATAATCCTTTGGGTATATACCCAGTAACGGGATTGCTGAGTCAATTGGTATTTATATTTCTAGATCCTTGAGGAATCGCCACACTGTTTTCCACAATGGTTGAACTAATTTACACTCCCATCAACAGTGTAAAAGCATTTCTATTTTTCCACCTCCTCTCCAGCAACTGTTGTCTCCTGACTTTTTAATGGTCGCCATTCTAACTGGTGTGAGATGGTATCTCAATGTGGTTTTGATTTGCATCCCTCTAACGACCAGTGATGGTGAGCTTTTTAAAATATGTTTGTTGGCTGCATAAATGTCTTCTTTTGAAAAGCATCTGTTCATATATATCACTCACTTTTTGACGGGGTTTTTCTTCTTGTAAATTTGTTTAAGTTTTTTGTAGATTCTGGATATTAGCCTTTTGTCGGATTAGTAGATTGGAAAATTTTTTTCCCAGTACATTGATTGCTGGTTCACTCTAATCATAGTTTGTTTTGCTGTGCAGAAGCTCTTAAGTTTAATTAGGTCCCATTTGTCAATTTTGGCTGTTGCTGCCATTGCTTTTGGTGTTTTAGTCATGAAGTCCTTTCCCATGCCTGTGTTATGAATGGTGTTGCCTCGGTTTTCTTTTAGGGTTTTTATGGTGTTAGGTCTTATGTTTAAATCTTTAATCCTGTTATTAACTAGTGATAATGAAAGTTCTGGCTGCCTGTCTGGCCTATTCTGGCATTATCCAGGAGTACTGGGGAACCTCATTACTGTCTTGTGAGAGTGGACTTCTAGTGTTCTCATTTAGCCTTTTTCTGTGTGTATGGAACAAAGATGACTATTTTTCTATAGTGTTTGGCTAGAGTAGAGTAATTATTAATCAAAAGTTTTCTGTTTGTCCAGGCTACCTCTTGCATGGCCATTTCGCTAGTGAGAGCAATCTTTTTTATTTTCTTTTTAAATCTGTGTGGCAATTTATTTTTACAAAGCTTCAAATAAACTTCAGTGGGGAAAATATGGTCCTTTAATAACTCAAAAGTGAAAACATGCCAAATGTTCTTTAACAAGTAAATGAATAATCAAATTATGTAACATCCATACAATGAAATACTGGTCAGCAATATAACACAATGAAAGGACACACAGCATGAACAAATCTCAGATCCACTATACTGTGTGAAACAAGCCAGGCTCAAGCTTATAGGGATTATATGGTTCCATTTTGGTGACGTCCATCAAGACAAAGGCATGACAGTGGAGAATAAATGAGTGTAAGAGACGGCATAGAACTTTTACAGAGGGCAATTAAGGAAGTGTTCTACATCTTAATTTCATCTATGGATTTTGAATACTGTGCTGTCAAAACTTAACAGACTGTACAACAATAAGATTAAATTGTACAGAATAAAAAATAGGTAAAATAATAACACAGAAAGCCAAATGTAAGATTGTGCTTTTACTTGGCATTCACTGAGATGAATGACAATACTATAAGCTAACTGCCTATTTAAAAAAATACCTCGTAACTTCATGTGTATAGATACGTAATTTTTCATTGTAATCATAGGTACAGATAAATATTCACTCATATTATTCATTCTGGGATCAACATTCTAGACTTAAATCTATCTGAAAAGTAAAATTACTTTTTAGAATAATTTTTAAAATACCCTTTTCTTTTATGAAAATTACAATTTGAAAGAATTGTGTCCTTGCCCTCATACTCTCATATGGCAGCCAGTATAATCTTTTGAATATGTAAGTTATATTCTGTCACTCCTTTGCTGAAACCTTTGCAACGTCTCCTTGAATCACTTAAAGTAATAACAAAGTTCTTAAAATATTTTCTAAGGAAATTTATGACTCGGCTACTTTATTTCTTGCTATTCATTCTCCCACCCCCTGCACACTTCTCCCATTCCTTTGCAGTTACACGCATCTTCTTAGAGAGTGTCAACCACAATAGACATGCTCCTTACTTACATCCTTTGTGATATCTTAACAATCTTCTCTTTCCTGATGGATATGCCTCCTTCTTGCTCATACCAAATGTCATCTTCTTAGAAAAGTCTCATTTAAATGATAACATTGCTAGAGACTCAGCCACCCATTTGCTCTGATCTACTGTAGCAGGAGCAGCCGTGGGAAACAGATCTCTCAAACACGGAATGCGGGGGCGGGGGGGGGGGTATTATTATTATTATTATTATCGCCTGGGCGATAATTTGTCCAAGACCCAGCTTGTCTAACAAAGGGAGGTTCAGCCTTTGTATAGGCTTATACTTTATATATTACAGGGGAAAGAATCTTAGGTTCATAGTTTTAGGACTCACATGTGAAAAGATTTCTAGTTTGATCTTGTTTTAAGTAAAAATAGTGCCTTCTGGAGAGTTTCCCCAAGGCCCAGCCTGTCACCTACAGGAACGTAAATATGGAGATGCCGGTCGCTCAACCTTTTCTTCTATTGAAATGCAGCGTGATAGTCCGAGGGGAAGTTGGTCTCAGAAGCCGGGTCTCCCTCTTCAGTACAAGTGTTTCACTTACCACCTACCCTCTACTTACATGGGATATAACTGCTTTCTTCATTTTATTAATTATTGCCTCTCCCCCAAACTTTAACTTCTTTGAGAGCAGGGAACTCATCTATTTTGTTCTCTGATACATGCAAAGCACCTATAAAGTACCTCGAAGATAGTGAGTGTTCAACACACAATTGTTAAGCATATAAGACAACAAATGGACCCATATAGTCGTCAAACTGCAACACTTGCCTCTAAGGTTGTGTTTGGGGTTGAGAATAGCAATGTCTTTAATGAAAAATAAACATGATTAAACATATATTTCTTGAAATTCTAAGGAAAAGTCCCTCCTCACCTAGAGATTTGGTACTGGTTGGTGGTAAGATTAGCATCCTGTGACCTAAAAGCTTTCTCTGACTTGAAGGCAGAGCAAGGATCAGTCTAGAGAGCTGGTCTAGATGTGGGTTTGTAAATTATGCCTACAAAGCTTTGATTTTAAGGAACACATTCAGCTCTGGAAAACTTATATTGCTCTTTTTATGATTTTTACAAAAGCAAGATCATTTGGCTCCTACTTTAATACTCTTTAAGGTGTAAAAACAATAGTAAAAGGATTTTAAAATTTTGTGTTTGAGGTTCATGATTCTATACCTAAAATTTTATTTATAAATACCGGGACTGATAATGTAAAATACCCTCCTCATAGTTTTACATAAAAATACTTTTATGTCCATAAAGAAGAAAATTCTTACTCTTGGATCTTGTGATTTGGAGGATCCATAGTATAACTGAGAAAAGAAGCCAGCTAAAGCCTTTGCAGTGTGCAGCAAGAGCTGAAATAGAAGTAAAAGAACTTGAAGGCAATTTTTTTTTTTTTTTTTGAGTTTCAAGGCAATGAAAGTTCAAGAACAGAGAGATTGTTTCTGTATTTAGGGAGAGTCAAAATGAAACAGTCATTGCCTACATTGTAATATATCCCCAATGCTGAGTCGCTTTCTCAACGACACGTCTTTTTCAGAAACACCTGCTTCAGAAAGTTAAATGCAAAGCTGTTATTCTTCTCACTTGTATGCCTGTTTCAGAACATGATATCAAAATTAACCTTTAAAATATTGAATATTGAACAGGATTGCTAATACAGTATGCAGATTTAGGAATGTTCATGGATTATAGGATTTTGTGGAAAGTATATTAACATCACATAATTTTTTTATTTGTTTATTTACTTTTGAGACAGTCTTGCTCTGTCACCCAGGCTGGCATGCAGTAACATGATCTCAGCTCACTGCAAACTCCACCTCCGGGGTTCAAGAAATTCTCCAGCCTCAGCCTCCCAAGTAGCTGGGACTACAGGTACCCACCAAGCTGCCTAGCTAAATTTTGTATTTTTGGTAGAGACGTGGTTTCACCATCTTGGCCAGTCTCGTCTCGAACTCCTGACTTCAAATGATCCACTCACCTCAGCCTCCCAAAGTGCTGGATTACAGGCATAAGCCACCACTCCCACTGGTCCCAGTCACACTGGATAATTTTACATTTAGAATAGAAATATCAACCAAATGCAATGGTGAAGTAAAAGTCTATGCCCTTAAGAAGTTGGTAGATGTCCTACTTAATGTTCCTGTTTAATTTTACACATTTTAAAGGAGTATAGAATTTTTCTTTATTGTTTTGTATTTGCAAGCTAATGCTTTTAAGGTAAGCAAAGCCAATGATTCACAGATTTACAAATGTTTGAATATGTAGTTTGCATGTGTGTGTCTACACACTTGCTTATTTAATATTTTTGCAAAACAGTTATAACTTGCATGAGATGCTAAAATAGAAACAGTAATAATGCAATAGAATGAGAATTAAGGATTTAGAACACTGAGTTTAGGTAAAGGGAAATCAAAGTAATTTACAGTTGAATATTTCCTGTCCTCAAGTAATTATTTTTTCATAGTTTAGCAGAGTTTACAATGTAGACAAGTGATTCATAAAGCAGAAATTGGTCTTGCTATGAAAATTGGCATAAGTCCTGCTAAGACATTCCAGAAACAGTGAATTGAAAGGGTAGCTGCTTTTGTGTGTGTGTGTGTGTGCATGTCTGTGTGTGTCTGTGTGTGTCTCTCTGTGTGTCTGTGTCTGTGTGTCTGTGTGTCTGTGTGTGTTTGTGTGTGAAAATGCATGTAGTTTTGCAGGAATCTAACAGAAAAATGCAAACTTGAAAATAGCTCCCTTTTGACAACATCTTACCTTGGATGTTACAATAGCACTGAAATGAATAGAATGTGTCTCAATATGTGTTAATTGGGTTTGCCACCACACACCGTTCATCTCTATAGAAGTGTAGTGTCTACTAGGAATATCAGATTTTAACACTTGGTGTATTGATTCTGTGCTTTAATTTCTCACTTTAACTCCACTATGCATCAGCATGATGGCTTTCTTTTATTATTATATTTGTCATTGTGGATTCTGACATGCAGCTAGAAATGACTCCAGAAATGTAATGTGATTAAAATGAACATATATAATTTATTTATTTTAACATTTTTCTTTGTTAAGAAAAAAACTCAAAAGCAAAATAACCCACTTGGATAAGTTTTCATACTCATTTATTGGCATAGGAGAGTAATGAAAATTTATAACTTCTCATAAAGTGTCCAAGAATCCACTATTGTCATAGTTAAAAAGACAATGATAAATCTAAGTTGATTTCAAATCATATAAGTTAATTAAATAGATCAAGCTAGATGCAGATGATGCATCTTTCATTTTCTCTTGTTAAATATAAATGCCTTTACTAGGAGAAGGTCTGAAAATACAGTTGACTCTATAAATAAATGGTGAATAATTGTGACATGGGATTTTCCAGAAACAGAGCCTTAGAAAAATAGTTGTGTTCAGACAGTTTACGTGAGAAGTGATTCCGAGAAGCACAGAGATGGAGGAGAAAGAGTGAGACAAGTTAGGAGGAGATGCAATATAAAGATGCTCTAGAGTTGCTGCCATGGGGTCGTTTAAGGCAAATGCAGAAATCCTCTCAGTATGGTGCCTCTCGAGCACTACAGCTGGAGAATTTTTCCATTAGCTTGAATGGACATATTATGTCATCTCCATTCCTCTTAATGTTCCTGCACTTCCAAATTGTGTTTGTGTTACTGGGAAATCACAGGCAAAAATCAGAAAAAGGCATGGCACAAGATCCAGACAACATGTATGTGGCATGAGGTGACTGTAAGCCAGGCTGGAACTTCACATTGTCATTGCAGCTAAAATAAAACAGAGAATCGTGGCTGTGAACTTAGCCACATACTGAAGGACATTAGCTAATTCTGCTCAACTGAAAGTGAGCAAAAGTGGTTTAAACCACTTTAGTCCAGGGTTCTTGACACAGTGGGTGCATCTTTTTCTTACACTCTCTTTCCTGGCAGGTATAACCCAGATAATCAGAACAATCTATGGAATTGTGGAGCCATATCTAAGAAAGAACTTAGCGCCCTTAAGAAATTCCTTGAGCAGAGAGCTGTTTCAATGACCAAGGCAGCTCTCCTTGGAATTGTTACAAAAGAAAGAAATGAACTTTGGTTGTTTTCTGAACAACATTTTGAATTTCTTTTCAGGGTGACATTCTTTTACTGTCTCAGTATGTCAATGTAAGATTTTTTTTTTCTTTAATTAAGACTATTGTTATTAGTGTATATTTAGATTTTACCAAGTGGGTACACATTTTACATGCAGTTTCTTATTAAGCCTTAAAAATAATTAATGAAGATGTTATTATCGTACGTATTTGATAAATGTGAGAATTGAGGTCCCAGGATTATAAGAAATGTGCCTGATTTCACAAAGGTTTAGTCTAGACAATCCTTAAGCCAAAGATCTTTCTCCTCACAGAAAGTTTATAGAATTTTTTTCTTTAAGACAATTACAACATTTTAAATCGAAGTTGAGTTCCTCTCTTGGTTTATTTTTCTAGATGCTGCATCAGTTTTCCTCCATCCTGAATAACCATCTAGTAGCAGTGGAAGGTATCTGAGTTATGTTGCACCGAAATATGTTACTAGTGTCTCTGTAGCAACTACGATTCTTGCCTCAGAAGAAGAAAGAATTTAAGGGACTTTGGGGAGAGGAAAGACCAAGGCAAGTTTCAGAGCAGGAGTGAAACTTTATTAAAAAGTTTTAGAGCAGAAATGAAAGGAAGGAAAGTACACTTGGAAGGCAGCCGAATGGGCAACTTGAGAGAGCACAAGTGCGCAGTTTGACCTTTTGTTGGGGTTTACACAGTGGGATTCTTCTGGGGTCTTGCATTACTTTTTCGCCGATTCTTCTCTTGGGGAGGGCTGCCTGCATGTGCAGTGCCTGCCTAGCACTTGAGAGGGGAGCATGCACAGTGTGTTTGCTGGAGTTGTACGCACCTGGAGTTGTATGCATGAGGAGTTCTTTCCTCGCTACCTGAATGTCCCTGGGAGGTCATATACCAGTTAAATGCTGCCGTTTTGCCTCTTAGTGTGCATGCTTCAACCCACTTGCTCAACTGCTGAGATCTTATTGGGAAGCTGCTGATCAACATTTTCAGGTTTTCTCTATCTACAGGGAGACTGCCTTTGTCTGGCACTGACTATGACCAATGATTATTTTAGTGAAGCAGTTAACAACTGCCTGACCATAAGCTGATGGTCGTCTGACATTCCTGGTGGTGGAGAAGCCCTCCCCTCACTTGCTCATGCCTTACTAGCCACCTACTGTGACACACATTGTCTTTAAATAAATGTGTGCATTGTCCCTATGCTTTGTAAAAGTTACCTTAATAAACTCCAAAGATGATTTGCAAAACCTATATTTGTCTTTGTCTTCTTGTTTTCTTCAGAATTTAGACCACAACTTCCCTATTAAGGAGGCTATTTTCACAGATTAGTGTGGCCCCATAAAATTTATTTTGACTTAATTAATGTTAGATAGCAGTACTGTGCAGCGGTTAAGCACTGCTTGTCAATCAAAGTGCTTGTTTGAATCTTGACTCTGCTACTTACCTTTAGTACCAAAGGCTTAGAATAATTTATGACACATAATAAGTGTTCGCTTTATGTTGATTAAGTAATTTGTGCTTTTGAATGATTTTTAACACTCTGCATAGAAATTTGGACTATTGTAACTGCCCAATGGGTTCTTTCTGCCCTCTGCATAAAAACAGACCACGGCAACTTAGTAAAGAAAGAGTTTGATAGACACTAAGCCAGCCACACTTCGTGGAAGATGGCATTGGGACTCAAATCATCTCATGCAAAGCTGATAGGTTAAGGGATTTTCTTTTTCTTTGAGTCGGAGTTTCACTCTTGTTACCCAGGCTGGAGTGCGATGGCGCGATCTCGGCTCACTGCAACCTCCGCCTCCTGGGTTCAGGCAATTCTCCTGCCTCAGCCTCCTGAGTAGCTGGGATTACAGGCACGCGCCACCATGCCCAGCTAATTTTTTGTATTTTTAGTAGAGACGGGGTTTCACCATGTTGACTGGGATGGTCTTGATCTCTTGACCTCGTGATCCACCCGCCTCGGCCTCCCAAAGTGCTGGGATTACAGGCTTGAGCCACCGCGCCTGGCTGGTTAGGGGATTTTTCAAGACAGTTTGGGGGAAGAGGTGGCGGTAGCCAGCGGTTTGCTACTGATTGGCTGTGTCGGAGATAAAATCATAGTAGGTGGGAGCTGAATCTCTTCTGTGCTGGGACCATAAGAGTTAAATTGGTGGGTCCACGTGGAGCCTTCGGGGTGGAGCCATGGTGTCAGACAGGCAAAAACCTGAAACGATTTTCCAGGAGTAATTAGGGAAGTTGCTTGTCTTCTTACAGCCCTTACAATGCCTGACAAACCTTTCTGTCTGCACCTTAGCAGCAGCCTGCAGCACTCCTCTCCCCGGACTGAAGCCCTCCCATTAGCTTTACAAAAGCCGTTGAGTTTTGGGCAAACCTATTATCATTTAAACTAAGGCCTAAATGACTCAAAATTAGCTTGGCCCAGTCGCCTGGGATTAATTAAAGGAAAGGCAATATGGTGGTTGTGCTAGCTTAGCTTACTAATGTAATTAGTAAAATTTAGGACAATGAAAGAACATTGAAGAAATGTAGAATGGAATGAAAGAAAAAAGAGAAAAAGATGCAGTATAGTGTATCAAATAATAACTGACATGTGAAAGACATTTCATAATATATAAAGTAACTCCTTATCTAATTCTTATCTGGTTTTTCATCAGCCTTAAATATATAAGGTAAATATATCTAGAGAGTTTGGAATGAACAGGTAAATTTAGGTTCATTTTTGCCACTTTTTACCATTTGAACACTCAGCTACAAGACTGGTAAAGAAATAATGTGACAGTAGTGTGCCAATTACATTTACATTTAAAAGTAATTATGAAAAATACGAACTTTATATCTTTTTGCAGAAAAGATAGCATACTGTATTTGTGGTTCCCTTATTTCTTACTTTTTCTCATGAGAGAGTGATAGCTTATTGTGTAGATAAGAGCACCTCAATTTCCACTGATTGCATGCTCTTATTCCAAACCTCTATTCAAAAATGAGCAGAATTTTTAAGACATATTAATTTAGTTACTATCTAAAAAGCACATGCAGAAGTATATAAAAAAGTCACACACACATTTAATATGTCCTCAATTAGTATATAGTTATATGGAAATATTCTATAAAGCATATATGGTGATTTCCAAAATCAGTTTTCAGTATGTTTTTCTTAAGAAATAATAATAATAATAGCATGTTTACATCAATAGTGATTCTTCTGTCTGCTCTTCAAATTCAGTGTTTTCCTGTCTGGTGGAGAAAGCAAATATCATTCTTTTGGAATTGCTATTCTCAAGTTTTTGTTTATACCTTGGTACTAGCTTTTTAAATTTCTTCCGTATGCTCAAAGGGAATGACTGAAGATTATCTTTTTATTTTTACATATTTATCCATTTTCTTTTTTTTCTTTTCGCTCTTGTTACCCAGGCTGGAGTGCAATGGCGTGATCTCGGCTCACCGCAACCTCCGCCTCCTGGGTTCAGGCAATTCTCCTGCCTCAGCCTCCTGAGTAGCTGGGATTACAGGCACGTGCCACCATGCCCAGCTAATTTTTTGTATTTTTAGTAGAGATAGGGTTTCACCATGTTGACCAGGATGGTCTCAATCTCTTGACCTCGTGATCCACCCGCCTCAGCCTCCCAAAGTGCTGGGATTACAGGCATGAGCCACCATGCCCAGCGCATATCATTTTCTTTTCATAGTGACTAGCATTCATCTGTTTTCTATAATGATCTCTGTATATATCAAGGGATTAGAATGAAAAACAAGAAAATCTCCTACCTGTGAGTTGTGACTAAAAACGTGTCTTCATTTCCTTATCTGATATGGTTTGGCTCTGTGTCCCCACACAAATCTCATGTGGAATTTTAATTCCCAGTGTTGATGGAGGGCCTGGTGGGAGGTGATTGAATCATGGGGGCAGACATCCCCTCTCTCATCTCAGATGAGTGATAGTTCATTCTTAGGAGATTGGTCGTTTGAAAGTGTAGCATTTCCCCCATCACTCTTTCTCTCTTGCTCCACCGCGGAAAGATGTGCCTTGTTTCCCTTCACCTGTTCTGCCATGATTGTAAGTTTCCTGAAGCCTCTCAGTCATACGGAACTGTGGGCCAATGAAACCTCTTTTCTTATAAACTATCCAGGCTCAAGTAGTTCTTTATAGCAATGTAAGAATGGACTAATACACTATCACTTGCATAGTGCTAGATATGATGTGATATTACGGTAAATAATTTTGTGACTGTTTATAAGACTATATTCAAGTGCCAGCTATTTCTTTTGCTAGCCATATTTTCTTGACCATTTTATTTCACTCCTCTAATCTTTGGCTTCATTGTCAAGATTTAGAAAGTATACTAATAAAATATTGGCCATATCATTATATTTACATGTATATAATATATATATGATATCATCTCATGAGAAAGCTGATAGAGTGAGTGTTATGATTAAATGAGATAACACATATTAATCATTTAGCACATGGTCTGACTTATAGAAGGTTGTCATCTTTAATATTATTGTAATTGTTGTATTCATTGTCATTAAAGCATACTGTGAACTCTGTCCGCAAAAAAGAAAGCAGTGGGATAACTTTATGTTAGCGTTTAGATTTTAAATTTACATGACTACTGTGAAAATGTTTATGGCATAAATTTTACTGAAAAATAAGATACAAATTTGCATATGTTGTTCAATATAAAAATTTTAAAAATACATAAGTATGCATAAATGGCATCGTTAGATTTTTAATGGAAGAAATAATTGTGAAATTCCTTATATTTGTATTTCATGCATGTGTATTTTATTGAAATAGTATGTATAAATGTTATAATAAAATATAATATCTTTCCTTCCACAATACAAACATGTTCTTAAAATTTAAACTACTACTTATAAAGAACATAATCCTAACCTACACATTTTACATAATACCAACTATGCGACACTCCCCCACTTTGATCAGGCATCTAAAACCTTCTCAAATAAAATATCAAGGTTAATTGTGCTAGCCAGCTAACCATCTCCTCCTTGCTGACTGCACAATATTTATCTTGACAGATGTCAGCTTTGTAATGCTCGTGAGAAGTTTGTGGCTTTCATTACCTGGATTTATAATAGTGTGCAACAGAGGCTTAAATTGCACTATGAGCCATGACAGCTGACAAAAACATGCCATAAGGACAACTTCGTCAAACCTAGGGAGCTCAAGAAAAGCCTCCTGTAGTCCATGAAAACTATAAAAGCTGAAAAGTGTGGAGATAACAGAAGAGAAAAATAATGAATGAAAAACGAGAGGACTACTAAGCCTCCAAGCAGAGTAA
Organism: Saguinus oedipus; assembly: GCA_031835075.1. Taxonomy (NCBI): domain Eukaryota; kingdom Metazoa; phylum Chordata; class Mammalia; order Primates; family Cebidae; genus Saguinus; species Saguinus oedipus. The sequence continues at coordinate 2,845,773 of CM063186.1, forward strand.
GTTAATATTAATTAATGTCTTACAGTGGATTTACATCTGTATCTTATCCTCCTACCTATTTATAAATTGATTCTGATCGCTTGGCAATACAATGACCACAACCAGTGAAGATCTAACAAGGAGATTTTATTACTTACAACAAGTAAGGAGGAAACTGGGAGTAGATCTCAAAGCAATGCCACCTTCAACAAAAGTGAAAACAGGGGTTTTATTGGGCTGATTAGCTGAGTCATTCTATGTAGAGGTGGAGTAAAGGCAGTGTAGGTTCAGTCATGGACCATGTTTCTGTGTAAGTCCCAGGTATAGAAAATGATCATGAGTTTCTCCCTGGGCAGAGATTTTAGTAAAATAAGAGGGAAGGTTTGCCAGAGTTCATCTACAACTCAGGGATCTCTGGATCCAATCAGTTTCTGTTTTTTCTGGGGCTGAGCTTCTTCCTGGAACGTTTTGAAACGATGAGAACTCAAGTTACAATGTTTGCAAGTGGTTAGGGTTGCAACTTGATTTACTTCAATTTGATTGCCAATAAAAACGGGTCCTAAACAAACACAAAAGCAAGATGGTAAAGCCGATGGCAGATTAAATAGAATAATTAGAGCAAATTTGACCAATCTTAAAGCAAGCAGAAAGAGACAAAAAATAACAATCAATTAGACAAGTATAAAAGAATGATGGGAGATTTAAATGTAATATTATCAATAATAACTTTACACTTTAATGAACTATACACTTTAATAATGTGCAGACATTTTGTGTCTGGATTGAAAAGCAAGATGGATGTATACTTACAACTCAAGTAGATAAAAGACAGTGATAAAGTAAAATGCTAAAAGAATCATAACCCAGAAAACACAAATAGAAACTTAACAGGGTTATATTGTTGACTAATTGTTATCAGACAAGAGAGACTTTGGATACGAAGGAGAATTAACACACACAGAAAAAAATGTCAATGAGGAAAGAGTAAAGTCATGAAAAGGAATTGACAATCTTAAGCCTAGTAATAAAGCTTCAAGACAATAAGTAAAAACTGAAAATCTAAATTTGAAATAGATAAAGCTGATGTTTTTACTGGAGAGATTTCCACATAATGATTGTATCATTTTCTGCAATGTGGAGATAATATCTGTCCTTACTAGAAGAAAGACTGAGGGCAAATAGTAAAATGAATTCATTTGCAGTCACAAAGGAGGCTCCATCTATAAGTAATTGTTAGCAAAAGAAGACAATAAATTAGCAAATATGTAGAATATCTGAGAAAAATTTGAAACATATTAATTGACATTTTTAAGTACTCAAAAAACAACGCAATGCTTTTGAAAGTGTAACACTCACCAAAGACAGCGTGCGTGGTAATGTCAGATCAACGAAAGAGATTAGAAAGTACAGTAGTAAATCCAGATTTATAGGCTGAATTTGTATTTTAACCAAATTCTAAGTGAATAAATAAAGCAAATATAGTTATATCAATAAACGGTGCTAAGACAACTTAATATTTCTATGAAAAATAGTACTTTCTTCAGCAAGATTAGCAAACGATTTTGAATAAATTACATATAAAAGAATATTTATGAATGACCAAGAGGCATATAAAAATAAGTCCTGCAACATTAGTAACCCAGAAAATGCAAATTAAAACTATAATGGGATAATACCACACAGTTACCAGATTTGCTCAAAACACTTGACAATACCCAATATTAGCAAGGCTGTAGAACAAATGGAATGCTCAGAGATTTCTGGTTTAAATTTACAGTGTTATAGTCATCAACCAGTGATATCCCATTCCACAGGATATTACTCAACAACAAAAAGAAACAAAATATTTAAACATTGAAAAACATGAATGAATATCAAACATATTATTTAATATTTAAAAAATCAAATACAAAAGAATAAGTGTTGTGATATGGTTTATACAAAAGTATAAAAAATGTAGAACTATCGGGAAGGAAGAAGATCAATGGTTCCCAGTGGTGGCAGAGGAGACAGGAGGAAGGAAGAAATGCAAAAAACCTCAAAGATGCACTTTAATTGGCTGGAGATGTTTCACATCATGAATGTTGTGAAAGTGATTATATTTAATTGACAGAGTTTATCAGCATGTACACATAAAAAGGTGAAATTTATTCTAGTTTAATAATTTATCATTGACATCTGTACTTCAACTAAAGTAAGATTTGCGTAATTCAGAATTGGAGACTACTCCTTCCTTTGCAAACATTGAAGCTCAACTGTAGTCCGTGCATATCCCTTCTGATCCCTTTGCCATTCACATGCACATTGGGCACTGGTTTGCCTCCACTCCTAAGAGTCAGTGACTGCATCTTTTTATAAAAGTCTTGCTCTAAGGCTTCCTGATTACAATTTACCTGTTCTTCCTTGGAGAGCCAGCATCTCTTCACCTGTTTGTAACTCAGTGACTGACAGGTGTTTGTGGTATGTAAGTATTTCAGCTCCTCTTTTTCCTACTAAATACTAACTCCAATCTGAGTTAGTATTTACTGTTAGCCCAGAAATCCCCTAGAAGATGGAACTAAAGTTCTCCTCTAAGGGCTTTGTTTTAGCATCTTGCCCCAATTTTCTTACTCTCCTGATTTTTACTAAGGTCTTCTTCTTTTTTTTTTGAGACAGAGTCTCGCCCTGTCACCCAGGCTGGAGTGCAGTGGAGTGATCTCAGCTCACTGCAACTTCGGCCTCCTGGGTTCAAGCGGTTCTCCTGCCTCAGCCTCCTGAGTGGCTGGGATTACAGGCACATGCCACCATGCCCAGCTAATTGTTTAGTGTGTTTTTAGTAGAGATGGGGTTTTACCGTGTCAGTCAGGCTGGTAGGCTTCTAAATAAATTACTTCCACATAAATGTCCACTCATGGATCTCCACTGGTATATCCCATCTAAAATGAATGATATTCTTTGATCCTATTCATGAGTATCTCAGTTAAATTTTCAAAATCCTAATGTGAATCAGTTTTGGTTTAAAATGTAAAGAAAATATATTGGAAAAAATGGCCCTGGATTGCTAAGGATCTCTCTATCATTTTTTATTTTCTTTTGGTTTTAACATAAATTTTCTCTGTTGCAGAAGACTATTCTATACGATATATAGTGAGAAGAAAGACCATTATCAGAGATAATCTGAAACAAATCTGTTTACAGAATTTATTATGACAGCAAGGTGCTTAATTATTAGGCTGCTGTATATTAAGGGAAAAATAAATGTTATCCATCTTCATTTGTTTTAAATATTTTTTCTCTCCCCAATATGACAGTTCATAGAGAAATACATATTGAGATACACTTGAGAAATTGGTTATATTGAATAACAAGGAATATAGCACACATATATGGCAAACTTTGTTAAATATTTGTTGATTAATTTTTATGCTGAGTAGTAGTAAAATGTGGTTGAAAAATAGAAGACTAAAAGCTCTGGAAAAACTGTGTCAAGCAAGTAGTCACTGTTTATTAGCTGACAGAAACTAACATATTTTACATACTTCTTAGATTGTATAATCAAGAAGTTTTCTCTAGATAGGTGCAGACACTGATATTAATAAAATGAGAAAGCAGTAGCAAGAAAGCAATGAGATTGAGATGTGCTCGGATGCTTGAGTTTATTTTCGACGGTGTTTTCTGGGTTCTGGGTTTTTTGTTGTTTGATTTTGTTTGTTGTTTAACTTTACCCTATTATAAGATGAACAATCAACATAAAATATCTGTGGAGATTTTCCGGATCAAAAACATAAAATATTTGCATTTTTAACTTTTGAAAATTTGTGTTTCTCGTGCTCATACTTGTCACTATTAAATGTACCATAAACTTTAAAATAATTATTTTCTTATAATATGATAATCGATTTAGCAAGGAAGTAGGGGAGAATCTTAAAATACATCTACTAAGAGGAAATTGCAACTAGTGGAAATATCCTTTTAAATAAATGCTAACTACAGCTTTACCTTCCCTGTTACTGGGACTGTAGTAGGAAATAATAGCAGCAAAGTCCATAACCATAAGAAATAAGAAATAATTAACATTGTGAAATGATCCTTGAATTGCATAATGTGATATACAATAACTCAAGGTCCTGGAAGTAAATATGAATACGATAATAATGATGCTTACAGAAGTAGATAGTGAGGGGAAAGTGAGGAAGAAAATGTAGCAGTGGAGGAGAGTGAAAGGAAAGAGAATGAAGTAAAGAGTGAGAAGAGATGAGGAAGAAAAAAATAGGGAGAAAGGAGACGTAGGAGAATAGGTGGAAGAAAAAACATGAGAAAAATGAAATAATTATTCTATGTAAATTTATTGAACAATTTAATGATTATATTATTGATCATTAAGAATTTAGGAATGTTACACTTAATTTAACTTGGTAATTTTCTTCTATTTATTGAGTAGATATGAGGATTTTAAAAAAAATTCAGTGATCAGAAGATGCTTATTACCCGAGTGATGAAATAGTCTGTACACCAAAACCCTATGACATGCAACTTGCCTATATAACAAACCTGTGCAAGTACCCCAAGTTCTAAAAGAATTACTTATATACTTCATAGAAAGTGATAAAAAACTGTATTTGATAACTCTTCTCTGTAATATTCTCAATATAGGCAATGTATCGAGTATCCCTATAGCAATATTTTTTTAATATTTCTATTGTGTTTTATATCAAGAATTGGCAGATTAATTGCTTAGGTGTACTGACAATAGGAGCCAACAAAACACTCACAGTGTAAATGACCTCTCCTGAGGTGGCCTTGCAGTCAATGCAGTGGTAAATTAATTCAAATGTGAAATAAGTGGCACCAGGGAAATAATCCAAATTGAAAAGTAATAAAAGTGCCAGTAAATGGCTATTTTCAAGAGAGATGTAAAACTAAATTAGCATGAAATACATTAGAAGAAAACAAAATCCCTTATGAAATGTCCAAAATATTCCATCACTTTCTAGGGTGGCTTCCATGTAATTAATTCATCTTGAGACAGACCACTGTTTTTTCCTCCTTGGTGGTTCAGGGAAGTAAGCTCTACTGAATACCAAGGGCAAGCAACACTGAGTATGTGAACAATGGAAAAAAACATGCTATCATTGCCTGATACGCTCATCTATTAAGCCAGATCCAAAACTGTCAGATGCTCAAAACCTAAGCATTCTCCTTCAGCATAATTTTGGCCAAGGACCATTGAGATATTGATTAATGTATGTATTTGACTAAAAACCAAGCCGACACTTGCACGTAGGATCACTTTTTGTTCTTACTGGGAAATTAGAATGATTTTTTGTCTTATTGGGAAAGCTAACAGGTTAGTGTAGAGCCTCAAAAAATATCTGATGCATGCAAGATACATGTCATTTTTTCTGAGGTCCTGCCCCTGAAATAGTTCACTCCTTCCAGGTTCTTTCTGTTAGATCCAGATTATATTGCCAATGTTTTCTCCCAATGCTACTCATCTGAAGGATAAAATTTTCTCTCATTGCAAAAATGTAAAGCTACTAGAGATTAAAACATTCAACAGATTTTGTTATGATGTTCAAATTTATCTTGAATTAACTGTTTAAATGAACCATGTTTATTTTATATATCTTAAATATTAATATAGATTTACTTCTTGCTAAGGATGATAGTGAAAGTTTTATGATACTCATTTTGTATTTTCTTTATAAGAAAAAATATACTCAGTATCTAATTCTTAACATTATAATGGATTTGAAGCCTATTCATTGCTTTTATCTTCCAGAAGATAAAAGTATGTTTTCTATATAGTTTTGTAGCAGGAGAGGCTTTGGGAAACAGAGCCCTTGAACACCGAATCAGGAAGGAAGGAGTTTATTCCAGCTGGGAGCTGTCCAAATTCAGCTCGTTTAACAAGGGATGGTTCTGCCTTTTAGAGGCTTCTACGTTAGATATTACACGTGGAAGAATCTTAGGATTGTAGCTTTAGAAATCACATATGAAAGGGTTTGGGGTTTACAGTTTTAGGACTCACATGTGAAAAGGTTTCTGGATTTGATCTTGTTTTAAGTGAAAACAGCGTCTTCCGGAGAGTTTCCCTAAGACCCAGCCTGCCACCCACAGGAAGGTGAATCAGGAGGCTCCAGTCGGGCAGCCTTTTCTTCTATTAAAATGCAGAGTGGCAGTCAAAGGGGAAGTTGATCCCAGACGCCTGGGTCTCCTCCCTCAGTTTGGGGGAAAAAAATCTGCCATTGAAACCCAAATCCAAGTGTAGAAAGTCACTGAAAAAAGCTTAGAAACTAGTCTCAAAAACGGTATTAAACTAAACGTTGTTTAAACATTTAGGGCTGGTGTGTAGAAAGGACGTGCTTTTACCACTGTTTTAAAAGTACACTGACTCCGAAAGTGGCAAAAGATTCTACAAGCAACCATTGAAATCACAAACCATGAAGGTGGAGATTCAACACCAAATACTTTCTAAAATGTAATTTTTAAAAAGTGATGAATACAATGGCTGTGTATAGAAATACATAGTAAACATATATAAGCACACACACATATGAATTAAAATATTTACATACAAATTCTCCCTTCTGTAGTCTCTTTATAGAGAGGTCCTACCCTCTTCAGTTTCTCTAGAGGTAGAAATAATTCTAAGCACCTTAATCCACTACACAAAAAATATTTGAGGCATGTTTGAGAAATTATTTTGAAGACAAAAAGTTTATGTAATAATATTAATGATCAACATACACTTACAACGTCTCTCACTAGTAAGATATTATCTTTTCTATTTTAAGTAGTATTTTTATCCAAAAAGTCACATGTCATACTGATCAAACACCCTTGATTTAAAATTTTGTGTAGTAATGGAAGCCTAACACATAGGCAGAGAATGTTGTTAGACTTTGAGTAGAATTATTTAGCAAACGTAGCTGTAACAATTCAGCAAAAGTCATTATTGAGCTACTAGGTGAACGGAGTGGGAAAACTTATAAATAATGTAGAAATAAATTTGTTTTTAGGAGAAAATTAAGGAATCGGTTGATAAAGTAATTTAAAAGAGGCTGGGAAAGGTCTGGATTTTAGAATATAACTTCTGAAAGTTTTAACAGGTTAAGGAAATATAGACGATATTTTAGAGTTGTAATTTTTTAAGAACTACAAGCAAGGCTGTCAAAATGTATAAATAGCAACATCGCTTGTTAAAACAGTTTATCATTCATATACTATATGAGTCTGGTAATTTAATATTTGAAATTCTTTAGACTATTTAAATTGTGTATTTCAGGCCTCTGGAACTCCCACTTTTGAAACTGAAGCCAATATACTTTACCCATGAGAAGAAAAGGGAGAAGAGGGGAGAAAGTTCTGGCTGTGCCTTGTTTTAATAATAAAACTTTCTGAATAATTAAAATGTTTTATTTGGAAGGAAAAGCTGACAGGTAGCAAACCTCATACAGCATTTATGAATATGTACATAATAGATGTGAAGCAGCAAACACCACTTCAGTAATTACTGTGCACAGTGTTTGAATACTGCGTGTAAAAGAGAAACAAAAGCACAGAAAATTCATATTTATTCAAATATGCATTCATAATAAAAATATTAAGAATCTTTTAACCTAATTCAACTTGACTACTTTTAAAATCCCATGTTTATGTATTGTCTATTTTAAAAGTCTGCATAAAACCAAATGCCACAAGTTCTCACTTGTAAGTGGGAGCTAAACAAGGGATAATCATGGACATGAAGTTCACAATAACAGACACTGGGGACTCCTAGAGGAGGCTGAAGAGGGGTTGAAAAACCAACCACTAAGTGTCTGCTCAGCACCTGTGTGGTGGGATCCATCCATTTTCTAGGGATAAACCTGCACGTGTATCCCCCGAACCTAAAAGTTGAAATTATGAAAAGAATTAAAATGAAACAATAAAATCTCACTGCACAAATCATGCTCAATGATAAAAATGCTTTTAGTTTGTAAGAATTTATTTTATTGTGCTTATGATTATTATATATAAAATTTTTATATAATAATTTTTATAATTAATAAAATAATTATTTTGTTGTGTTCATTGTATTTTAATACCCCTGTAGTCTGGCTATTTGACATTAACTATGCTAACATGAGCATATATAAGCTAATATAAGCATACTTAATGTCAAATAGCCAGACTATTATGATAGCTACAGGGGTATTAAAATCTGTTGATACTCACTGCAAATTATCATTAATTTCTTAATATTTGTGCAAGTCTGTAATAAGAGTTGTACAAAGACATGAAATAACAGCTTGTCTAAGTTACTCTGACAATCAAATTTCTCACAGGAACATGGTAAAACTTCTATACTTAAAACATTCAATGTAAATGTTCTTCTGATATTTTTACATTGATGGAAACATAGTAGCAGAGAGGTGAAAGACTGAATCTGAAAACACTTTCTGGAAGTAATAAAAAGTAAAATTCTTCTAAGGGTATGAACACTTACACCACAGAGTGCATTCTGAGCTTTGGTATTCTGTCCATAAAAATAAATACATTTTTATGAAAAATAGGAACCTTCTCTGTTTTCAGGAATGGCATACCCTAAGTCAGATTAAAGAGTTACGTAGAATAAGTTTTCTTTCTGCATTTTGCCAAATGTCAGTTTAAAAAAGTACAGTTAAGAATGCAACTATCATTAAGCAGGCAGCAAATTAGCATCTTGCAGACAAACTGGCTGGCTGATGGACTAAAATTTCGCTTTTCATAGAACACTTCATAGAACATAAATGTGGCAAAGATTCTCACCATTTTTTTAAAAAAAAATGTGCTGTCATGTTTTAAAATGCAGTGACTCCCAAGGAGTATTTTATATTTCTACATAAGACACTTAAAATATTTAATAAATATTTAGCAGATATTATTAAGATATTCCACTGTACTTTAAAGGTATGAATTGCAGAAAATACATTGTTTTCTGTTTTCTTTAATTCTATTCCATTCATATGAAATCTGTCTTTATTTTCTGTCTTGAACTTTATTCCTTGGCTTTGACAACCATCTTTTTACTAAAATAAATATATATATTGTCTTAGTCCATTTGTATTGCTATAAAGACATTCCCGCTCCTGGATAATTTATAAGGGAAAGAGTTTCACTTGGCTCACAGTTCTGCAGACTGTACAGGAAGCATGGTACCAGCATCTGCATCTGGTGATGGCCTCAGCCTGCTTCCACTCACCAATGGAAGGGGAAGGGGAGACAAAATGTGCAGATCACATGGTGTAAGAGGAAGCAGAAGAGAGAGGGGAGGAGCTGCCAGGATCTTTTCAACAACCAGTATTTGTGGGAGCTAAGAGTAAGAACTCACTCTAGTGAGAATGACAGCAAGCCATTCATGAGTAATTTCCCCCCAGGAAAAAAACACCTGCCAGTACACCCCACCTCTTACATTGGGGATCAAATTGCAACATGGGACTTGGGGGCAAACAATTCTTATCTAATCGAGGGGGCACAGTTTCAATGACTGATTACTACTCTCTCTCAATTTGACCTTAGACATTTAACATATCTCAAAAATCAACATACCTCTATAATTCTGGAAAAAAAAAGGTTATTTTTACTGTTTACAATGTCTAATTCTAAGATAATGTAATACTTACTTTTAGGATATTATGCATATGTAGATGTACATATGTATATATATATACACACACACACAAACACACACACGTGCACACGCACACACACACATTGAGTACCAAACGGGAGAGAATATAAGCCAGCAATAACACATTTGAAAAACAATAACAACCAATCTTCTTGAAAACATGCATCCAAATGGGGTTTCATTAGTATGCATGTTTTGTGCACTTGTGCAAACACATGTGCATGAACACACGTGTGTGTGTGTGTGTGTGAATTTTGAATATTATATAGTAGATATTGTTTCTGGATGTCTTTTTTTACTTGAGATTATTTTGAAGTAGTTATTTCACTGGCAACCTGGATTTTGTCACCCTTAAATGGAAATGCAAGTTATTTTTAGGTAGCTGTAGAATATTCCTGAATATTATTGAGTTCCCTATATATTCTTTTATAAGTATATTAAAGGCAGAGTTCAAATGTGAATAACGTAGTCCTTCTATGTAATATCTATGTGTTGATTCAGAAAGTAATTTTCTCCTTTTCTAAGGATCTACATCAGGGGTCTCCAATCCTGTGGCTTCCCTGAGCCACGTAGCAAGTAGAATTGACTTGGACCACACAAAAAAATACACTAACACAAACAATACCAATATCTGATGAGCTAAAACAAAACAAAACAAATCACAAATCATTATTCTAATAAGGTTTTAAGAAAGTTTATGAATTTGTGGTGTTGGGCTGTATTCAAAGCCATTCTGGGCCACAAGAGACCCACAGGCTGTGGGTTGGACAAGCTTAATCTACATATTTCAAGTATGTGACATTTTCTAACAAAATATGTGTGTGTTTCTTCACATGAGAAATAGCTTTATTTTTCATTCATCTTTGCGTTCCCTAGTAAGACTTAGTGTAGTTGATACAGGCTTTAGTAAGAAAAAAATACCACCCTCGTCTAGTTATTGCTTTTATGTATACGGATGATAATTCAAATATGTTGTATTTGTTTCCTTTATTGTCTCAAATGTAATCCATAATTACCTGTTTTGAGTACCACACCATTTGTATTCATTATGTAACTAATAGAACTATCTCTGTTTATACTATTTTGTTAATCCTAGTGTGTCTGTTTTTAAACATTGACTATTTGCTATGTTTAATTATTACTGAAAAAAGAAAAATCAAACAAATCACACTATAATGCTAAATAAAAAACAAAATGGCATCTGTTTTTCTGTACATGCTTTTACTGAATGCACAATAATGGAAACCCTCCGGATCTTATTTGTTTTCTGAGGAATATTTGAAATTCATTATCAAATTTTAAAATAAATTAATTTAAATTTTTTCTATGGAATATTTTCTTTATGGATATTATTTTACTACATAAAACAATTGACCATCTAAATTATTTTTCTCATGGAACATATCTTTCATTATGTTTAATAAGAGTCTGCTTATTCATCAGAATCAAATGGGGTTTTCTTTTTTACAAATAATAGTCTGTGAGTAGTTAGATTACAGAAGAAACTTTTCTAAAGGAAAAGATGCACTGAATTAAATAAAAAGTCAAAGTGAGAAAGAAAACCAAACTTTTCCAGAAAACTCTTCCTGTATAAGAATCTAGTTCAAAAGAGAAAACATATTTAATATATTTACCTGACATCAACACCAGTGAAAAATAGAAGAAACATTTAGCATAATACACTTTTAAATAAGTATTCACTATAAATTTACATGAAAATTATTTAGAAAAGAAACAGGACAAGAAAAAAATCTATTATTTATATATTTTACCATGACCCAGGTATTATGTTACCAAGCAAGGTACATCAATATTTCAATTAATCCTTATTAGTTTGATATGAACTTTTTCAATTTTATATAATACAGAGACTGAGAAAGGGTAGTTATTTGAAAAACGAAGAAATTTAATGTAAAGATACATTCAAACTTAGTTTGCATCTTACTACAATATATCTTCTTTCTTTCTTTTTTTCATTATACTTTAAGTTCTGGGGTGCATGTGCAGATTGTGCAGGTTTGTTACGTAGGTATACACGTGCTGTGGTGGTTTGCTGCATCCAGCACCCAGTCACCTACATTAGGTATTTCTCCTAATGCTATCCCTCCCCAATCCCCCCACCTGCTATTCCTCCCCTACCCCCCTACCCCCCAGCCCCCTCTGTTTGATGTTCCCCTCTCTAAAAATATCAAGACAAATTAGTCTGCTATTCTACCTGGACTTAACTGTCTTGCTATTAAAATTAAAATATGGTAAATCACATAAATACACAGATGCATACATATATGAGGTTCCATATAAACTGAGTTAAACGCACATACACATAAAACAAAAAGATAATTTTTAAGTATATTTTCAGGTACTTTTTAACAATAGAGTACATTCTAAGGTTTTCTTTGTTGTTTCTGCTGCTGCTGCTTTTCTTGTTCTTGTGTTAAAATTACTATATATGCAATGAAAGTAGATTCTGATTTTATTTTTGGTTGAAATCACTGGTCTTTAAAGTCTACCTCCTTTTGGACTTCATCCTTTTCTGATTTTCTCTTGTTAGTAGAAACATGTGAATAACAATGCAAGGTGGAGGTAAGCATGTTTTTGCCAGAAAAGATAATGTCTTACTAATTTTCTCCCCAAAATGGTTGTGCTACAACATGTATCTATTTCGTGTTTTGAAATTAGAGTATTTATTTTAGGAAAAAATAAATTGCTTCTTCATACTGTATATTGTAATAGAATTGTTTTAGTCCAAAAGCAATTTAAGTCAGCAACATATTGAACTGTAATTAAAGATTTATGGTTCCATTAAAAGGTAATGTTGTAGTTAATGCCTAATAATAAAACACTTCATAAAAGTTCAGTGTTATACACAAAGGAGAATATAAATAAGTTCTCCCAAATATTTACTGGTTTTAAGATTCCATAGCAAATATTAACACTTGAATTTTTAATAATAGATCAGACCGATTTTAGATTTCATTAGGGAATTAAATTTTTTTGCATATATTCACAGAAAATGTTATGTATTTTTACAGATAACAGGATACCTTTTGAAAATATCATGATTCTTTTTTTTTTTTTTTCCCTAGGATGACTGATTGGAGTCAGTGTTAGCATTTCTCTCCCACTGAGAAAGACAAAGTCATGCATAGAGAGTCATATTGTAAAACCGTTTTTCAAGAAGTAATGCAGAAATTTAACAGGAAAATGGAAAGAAATCACGGATCCTTTGAAAGAAGCAGAAAGCTGCAGCCTACATCGTGAGTCGGGCCAAAACTGTAAGTCCTTTGACTAGGGGATATAAAAGCCCTCTACCAGGCAGTCGGACAGTCCAGCCCACCAGGGAAGGCCTCAACTCTGCCCATTGCTGGAACTGATATAGAAAGCAGTGAGAAATACAAAAGGAGGAGAAGCCCCAGGAAAATCCCTGCACACATTCCCAGTCCCCAGTGTGGACTGGGGAAAGCCGTTCCTGATTCTAGTCACAGGGTCCTCGTGGAAGTCCACAAACGAACTCAGACAGTAGTTGCAGGTGGAAATAAACTCCCAACCAAAGTGCGTCATAGAACCTTCAGTGAGGACAAACTCCCTTTGCCAGAACTGGGGGAAAGTGTTAAGTGGGCTGCAGCCACGGCACAGGAGCTGGGTACCCTGGTTTTGCAGGGAAGAAGGGTATGGCCTGAAAGCCACACTTTCTGTCTCTAAAGGAAAGGCTTATTGCCTGGGACACTTTTGATTTCTGAGCATTGATGGCTTGACTTGGAATTTGGCTAGCTGATGTTAGTGAACACTGTGGGTGAGAGTCCTGCCTTGCCGTGCGTGGGAGCTGGGTGAAGCTTACTGCCACCTGGTACTCTCCACTCCCTGTGTAAACTCTTCAGTGCAGCAGACGCAGCTACAATCCTTCCTGGAACATTACCCTAGTGGCCAGAGAACCACACCCAACTCCCATAAGGGTCTCACTGACCCGTATGTGAAGACCCAGGGTACAGACCTGTCTGACTCAGCCTTCACCTGCCTTTGTCCCTTCACCCGCCCTGGTAGCTTACATAAAGGACAGAAACTCTTGAGAGAAATCAGAGTACATCCCTGAGTAACACAAGGCAAGCACAAACCACACGGCTTCTATGGCAGCTGGCGCTCTTTTGCAAGCATCACTTCCTGGCTGGAGGCCAACCAATGTAGTCCAATACAGCATCTACAGGTAGAATAACTGCACCCAGGAAGGAGAGAATTCGTGCATGACCTCAGTTATCTTTGCCTGCATCATCCTGGCTAACCAGAAAGTCTTGAGTGTATCCACGTGACCAGTTCATTACTGCTACAGCTAGCATCTGAGAAAGTCAACACAGTATGGCTATTTACAACCAAGAGTCTCACAGAGTCTGTGTTACTCCCCGGCCACGCACATCAGAAAAGGTGTTGGTACCCACTGCTGGGACGCTTGAGGACAGGTCACATGACTGGACACCTTGCAGACATTCCCCAACACCAGCCTGGAGTGTCAGCTCCACTGGGAAGCTCAACCTCGAGGATCGGCAGCATCCACAGTAGTCTGGTTCGCAGGGCTTGTTATACCGAAGGGAAGGCGGAACGCACCACATCAAACCCTATGGAGCAAAACATCTGGATGGTAGGCCATGAGTTTCAGATCTTTCCACCGACAGGAAGTTTATTTCAGCACAGGCAAACTGCAGTGCCAAGCTTAGCAGGGAACGTCTGCAGCTCTACCCCAACAGACATGTAGCTCTGGTGCTTATGAAGAGTCTTGAAGAAGGGAACTTCTTTGCCCCATTGTCAGCCACTGAGGATACAACTGGGATTTCTTCCATGGAACCTCAGAATGGGTGGAACTACAGACAGCCTTTCTACAGCACTTTATTGTTTCTGGAAAAAACACCCACAAGTGAAACCATCTCCGAGTTCAGGCTTGCACGAGAGGCAGAGTCAAAATTCCTCTCTACGTGGAATATCAACATTCCTGCAGATGAAAAGAGGATACTATGTGATCCAAACAGCTGAAACCCTGGGTCAAGAATGTGTCCAGGAGGTGGATCACTTTCCTGCTGACACGGCAGGGGAGCTGAAGTGGCTCCCACCCTTCCCGTGATGAGATCTCAGTGCATTTCACTGAGAGCTCCCTCGGCCACCTCTGTCAAGGCTGGGACGTTGGCTTAGCATCGGCCATTGCATTCACCCATATGCTTTAGTCACAACTAGTTTCTACACAGGGACATCCTCCCTTTTTGCATGAAACTGGAACTATTCAACACAGTAAATAAAATACTGGGGAAAAATAAATAAATTTAAAAAGTGAACCCTATAGGGGAACAAAGCAAGCTTCAAGATATCTCTGCCATTCCAACCTCATAGGAGACAGTGAACTTGACCAGGCATCAAACACATAGCGACTACAACTAGGATCTGAAAACGTTATCAAACAGAGTTTTCAACTCCGAAAGCCAGATTGAGGTATAATAAACTGTAAACCTTAAAGTCATCAAACACATAGCGACTACAACTAGGATCTGAAAACGTTATCATAGAGTTTTCAACTCTGAAAGCCAAATTAAGGTATAATAAACTGTAAACATTAAAGTCATATCCTTAAGAGAGAAAATTTAGCCTGGGGAGAAATGACAAATGTGGGTGAAGGGGAGGAAGGCAGCAAAACACACTGCCATGTATGTATCTATGCAACTATTTTGCACGTTCTGCACATGTACCCCAAAACCTAAATGAAATAAAAATTTAAAAATAAATAAATAAATAAATAAATAAATAAATAAAAGAAAAAAAAAGTCAAATACAAAATAAATTCAAGAATAATTAGAAAACAATTGTCTACCCCACTGAGAATGAACCAGGAAAATAATTCTAGTAATATGACAAAACGGGGTTCTGTAACACCCCAAAAAGACCACACTAACTCTCCAGCAATGGATCCATATCAAGATAAAGTCTTTGAAATAACGCATCAGTAACACGAAAGTTTGACTGTTAAGCTACTCGGGGTAATATCAACCAACATAAAGAAATTAAAAAGCAATTCAGGATGAGAATCAAATATTTTCAAAAGAGATAGATATTCTAAGGAAAGAGAAGTCAGAACATCTGACAATGAGAGACAAATTTAGGAAATTACTACATGTAGCAAAATATTTTAACAACAGGAAAATGAAACAAGAATTTCAGAGCTTGAAGACAAGGCTTTTAAAGTAACCTAACCAGACAAAAATAAAGAAAAAAAATCAAAAGAATTGAACAAATTTCCAAGAAATATGGGATCATGTAAAATGGCTAAACCTAAAAATAGTTGGTGTTTCTGATGAAGATGAGGAAGTAAAAAATTTGAAAAACTCATTTGAAGAAAAAATAAAAAGTTATCTGGCCTTACTAGAGACTTAGATATTTGAAATACAGGGAGATCAAAGAATTCCTAGATGATTCACCACAAAAAGCACTTCTTCAAGGCATGTAGTCATCAGGCTATTTAGAGTTAATGTCAGGTAAACAATTCTGTGAGCAGGGAGACACAAGGACCTGGTGACATACAAAGGAAAACCTTTCAGAATAACAGCAGATTTCCCACCAGAAACCTTATAAGCCAGAAGGAAAACCTTTCAGACTAACAGCAGATTTCCCACCAGAAACCTTATAAGCCAGAAGGAAAATCTTTCAGACTAACAGCAGATTTCCCACCAGAAACCTTATAAGCCAGAAGGAAAACCTTTCAGACTAACAGCAGATTTCCCACCAGAAACCTTATAAGCCAGAAGGAATTGAAGTTCTGTCTTTAGCCTCCAGAAACAGAATAACTGTCAGCCATGGATTTTGTATCCAGCAAACAAATATTTATAAATCATGGAGAAATAAAGTCATTTTCAGACAAACAAATGCTGAAGTAATTTGTCACTATTGCACCAGCCCTACAAAAAAATTTTGAAAGGAGTTCTAAATCCTGAAACAAAATGTTTATGTGCACCAGAATAGAACGCCTTGAAAGCATAATACTCACAGGGTTGATAAAATAATAGCACAATGAGGAAAATAATATCTAAGTAACAGTTAACATGATCACTAAAAAATTGTCTTACATCTCAATGTTAACCTTGACTGTAACTGGTTGACCGCTGAGAAGAATCATGAGAGAAAAATCACATGATGTCAAAAGAAAAACAATAATTACTTTGAGGCATCACAAAGGATCCAATATGTAAATAAGAGAACCAAAAAGCTTTAAAAAATAAATTTAAAATCATAAAATAACATGAAATTCAGGAAAACTTTCGTTAAAAACCATTGAAATCACCAATTGAAGAAGACACTTTGGGTCTTGGAAAAAAATTAACAGAATGATCAATATTAGAAATATAATGAAGCAATTGATTTATAATCATCAATAAGTCCTTTGGCACTAAAACAAAATGTTATTCTACCTTTCAATATAAAACAATAGGCTATCCTAACACTTTCCATCATTAGCAGCGAACTCTGAAAAGGACTTTCGCAATGCCTGCAGAGCCGCCAAGAAAGGGAAGTATGAATCAGTAATTTTTGAGCATGCAAACTGTCATTCAAACGTAAAAGTAACAAATCAATGTCAAGCATTTAGGAGCTCAAAGAAAGCCCTTTGCAAGAATATTTCTTGAAGAAACTATTAGAAGATAAACTTCAGTTAAATAAGAAATAGTGAAGTGACAGCAAAATACTTTGCAGTGGTACTAACTAAATTGCCTTATGTTTTGTGATAGGCAGAATAATAACATGAGACCCCATGACCACACCCCAGAAAAATCCTATCCTTTTCATTTTAGGCAGGCACGAAACTTACTTCTAACCATTAGAATGTGGCAAAGTTTAGGAACATTACTTATCTGCTTCTGTTCTGTCGAATGGCAAAGTTGAAGGAAATTTGCAGATGTCATTAAGTCCTGTAATAAGTTGACTTTAGTGAAAGAAAGATTATTTTGGATGAGTCTGATCAAGTCAGGTGAGCCCTTTGTGGAAGGTCTTAGGTGTCAGAGACAGAAGAAATCAGATTCTTTCTCTTGGCCATAAAGGAGTAAGCCACTTCATCCAGCAGCAAGAAAATAAATTCTACAGTGTAAAGGCGAGAAAGGACACCAAGCCTCAAATGAAACTCTAGTCCCACTTCTGCCCTCATTGCCATCATATGTAAGACTCTGAGCAGAGGACTCATCCAGGCCAAGCTGGGACTCCTTACTCAGAAACTGTGAGATAGAAAATTTGTGTTATATTAAATTGTTAAATGTGTAATTCAGCTAAGAAAAACGTTATGTGCATATAAGACCAAAACGGGGCAACTAAGGTGATTAAAGAGACTATGTATGTAATAAACTAAAATATAAAGAAAATACAAATACAGTTTTTAAAGAGAAAGAGTCAGAGTATGAATATGCTAATGCTTTCCTATTTTATAACCAAAGAGAACATTGTGCTGGTAAATTGAGCAATAGAAGCGTAAGAATATTTGAATGTATAAAAGTATAGGCTAAGAAATATAATGTAATGATATAACGTCACATTGTTAAAGGGAGTTAGGAGAATATGTGAATATAGCAATTGCATCCTTGCTTGTATTAGGGAATGTAATATACATTCCAAATAAATAGAAAATTATGTATATAATATAAAAAAAATAAAAACCAAACTGTACTGTGAAATATTTTTAAGTCATGAAAAATGCATAAATAGTAAATATAGTGATAAAGGGAAAACCACACAGGTTTATTATTTTAATAAATCTGAGGTAGTAACATATATTATAAAAAATGTTTCCAACTCAACAACAGATAATAATAAAAAAAACATATCCAATACAGAAGAAAATAACAGAATAGTGTACTAAGAAAGTGTGTGTCAAGGGCAGACAGGAATACTAAATTCAAAAACAAATAAAACTGAATAAAGGCAAAGATTATTGCTTGTGTCAAAGAGAAACACTTCAATGATAAATGTGAACAGCAGGAAATTGCAATGGGTCATATAAGAGACAGTGAAAAAATGCTATACTAAATTTATAAATATATGATAATTTCTAACTTTACTATTTCTAGTCTAAAAAATATAATATTGAAAATTAATTGCTAAAATATTAAAAAAAAAACTTTAAAAAGCTAAAAATAGAGTGAGCTAAAAATAACATAAGATTTAAAATAGCCATATAGAAAACAAAACACTCTAAAAGAGTACAAAAAGCTGATTTAATTAAAAAAAACTGGTAAAATAGAACTATCTTGGAAATGTCACAGAAAAATGTATCTAGTAATACATTAAAAATGAACATAGATTTGTACTTATGGATAAAATATAACTATATTTTTTTATTTTATTTTAAGTTAACAATTTATAAGTATACATATTTACAGTGTATAAAGTGATGGTATGATTTATGAATACAATGAGGGATAATTAAAACAAGTTAATTAACTTATTGCCTCAAATACTTATCATTTTTGTAGGAAGAACATCTGAAATTTACTCGCTAAGCAATTTAAAAATGGACAGTATCAATTATATTCATCACACTGTGCAATTGATCTCAAAAAAAATTAGAGAAAACCTATTTCCTCTGTCTGAGATTTCATGCCCTTTGACCATTATTTCCCCATTACTCAAACTCCCCAGCCTCTGGCATCCACCATTCTCCTCTGATTCTAGGAGTCCAGTTTTGGTTTTAATACATGTGAAAGAACATGCAACATTTGTTTTGTTGTGCCTGATTTATTTTACTTACCATAATGTTCTCTAGTTCCACCCATGTTGTCACAAATGAGAGTATTTCCTTCTTTTAAAATGTTGACTAATATTCTGTTGTATATATACATCATGTTTGCTTTATCCATTCAGCAGTTGGTAAACACTGAGGTTCATTCCATAGCCCAGCTATTGTGAAGAGTGCTGCAATAACATAGGGGTGCAGACATCTCTTTGAAAAGCTGATTTCAAGTCTTCTAGGTAAATAGGCAGAGTGGGATTTCTGGATCATGTGGTAACTCTATTTTTGGATTTTTTTTTTAACTCCGTGCAGTGTTCTGGAGTGGGTACAGAGAGTAGCCATTCTGACACACGTGAGATGATTTCTCATTGAGGCTTAATTCACATTTCTGTAATGATTCATGATACTGAACGATTTTCTATGTATCTATAAGTCATTTTTATATCTTCTTTTTCAGTATGTTTCTTTTGTATGTCCACTGATGTCCTTTTCTCATTCTTTTTATCAGGTTACTTAAATTATTTCTTTGTATTTAATTCCTTCGGTTTCTTATATATTTTGAATGCTACATTAAATTCTTACAAAATTCATGGCTTGCAAATATAAACATACCTTGTTTTCTTGCACATTGCTTTATTGTACTTTATAGCACACTTTTTACAAATTGAAAGTCTGTGGCAACCCTGAGTCCAGCAGGTCTAAGTGGTGCAATCTGTTTAACACGATGTACTCACTTCATTACTCTGTGACACATGTTGGCCTTGCTTATAATATTTGAAACATTTTCATCATTATTATATATGTTATGCTGATTTGTGATCAATTATCTCTGATGTTGCCATTGCAATTGTTGTGGAGAGCTGTGAACCACACCCATGTAAGACAGCAAACTTCGTTGGTAAATCTGGCGTGTATTCGACCACTCCGCTGACAAGCTGTTTTCATCTCTCTCTCTCTCTCTCTCTCTCTCTCTCCCCTGAGGCCTCCCTATTCCCGGAGACACATGAATGTTAAAATTATGCCAATTAATAATCTTACATTGGCCTCTAATTGTTCAAGTAAAAGGAAGAATTACACAACTTTCACTTAATCCAAACATTAGAAATAATTAAGCTTAGTGAGGATGGCATGCTGAAATCTGAAATAGGCTAAAAGCTAGGCCCCTTGGGTCAAACAGCCATGTAATGAATGCAAAGAAAAGTTCTTGAGGCATTTAAAAGTGCTACTTTAGTAAATACATGAGTAATAAGAAACCCAAACAATATTATTGCTGATATGGAGTAAGTTTTAGTAATCTGGATAGAAGATTAAAAACCAGCTTCAATATTCCCATAAACGAAAGCTTAATCCAGAACAAGCATGGTGTGAATACCAGCAAAAAGATTACAACTCACCGAAGCCTAAAATGATCCTAGCATTTTTTAGTAATAAATTTTGTTTTGTTTTTCCTTTTGCTTTTGTTTTTGTTTTCATCACATAGGCTGGAGCATAGTGGTCCAATCATGACTCACTGCAAACTCCACTTCCCAGGTTCAAGCAACTCTAGTGTCTCAGCCTCCCAAGTAGCTGGAATGACAGGGGTGGGCCACTTTGCCCAGCTAACTTCTGCATTTTTGGTAGACTGGGTTTCTCCATGTTGGCCAGGCTGGTCTTGAATTCCTGAGCTCAAGTAATCCTCCTGCTTCAACTTCCCAAAATGCTGGGTTTACAGGCGTGAACCACTGTGCTGGCTCACAATAAAGTAGTTTTAGTTGAGGTTTACACATTATGATTTTAGACATAATGCTATTGCACACTTAATAGACTACAGTATAGTGTAAAGATGACTTCTATATATACCAGGAACCCAAAAGTTTATGTGACTTGCTTTATTGCAATACTTACTTTATTGTAGTGGTCTGAAACTTGATTTATAATCTCTTTGAGGTATGCCTGCAATTTCTGTCACTCCATAGTTTGTCTCTTCACACTGTTGCTTCCTTTGATGTGGTGAAGTTTTTGATTTTATATAATCCTATTTGTCTATTTTTTCTTTTGTTACTTGTGCTTTTGTGCTCAAAATAAAAAGAAAATAATTGTTCATCCCAATGTCATGTAGTTTTCCCCCATGTTTTCTTTCAGTAGTGTTGCAGTTTCTGGTCTATGTGTAAGTCTTTAAATCTTTATGAGTGGATTGTTGCACATGCTGTAAAATAAGGGTCTAGTTTTATGATTTTGCATGTGGATATCCAGTGTTCCCAATACTATTTATTAAATATGTTTTCCAATTGTTTATTCTTTATACGTTTTTTTTTCTTTTTTGAGACGGAGTTTCAGTCTTGTTACCCAGGCTGGAGTGCAATGATGCGATCTCGGCTCACCGCAACCTCCGCCTCCTGGGTTCAGGCAATTCTCCTCCCTCAGCCTCCTGAGTAGCTGCGATTACAGGCACACGCCACCATGCCCAGCTAATTTTTTGTATTTTTAGTAGAGACAGGGTTTCACCATGTTGACCAGGATGGTCTCGATATCATGACCTCATGATCCACCTGCCTCAGTCTCCCAAAGTGCTGGGATTACAGGCTTGAGCCACCATGCCCGGCCTATACGTTTGTTAAAAGCCAATTTACTTTACATGTTTGGGTTCATTTCTGGGCTCTTTATTCTGTGTAATTGTTTGAAGTATCTACTTTAATACTAGTACTGTGCTGTTTCAGTTAATATAGCTTTGTAATATAGTTTAAAATCAGACAGTGTTAGATCTTGAGCATTCTTCTTTTTGACCATAATTGCCTAGACTATTCAGTTTTAAAATATAACTTTAGAAAGAAACAATATAACAATTTAAGTTAAAACATTTATATTAATAAATAGCTAGATATTTAATGGTATAACAGTGACTCAATAAAGTTTAAAATATGATTTAAATATTAAAGCATATCTAATAACACTCTTCTTTAGCAAAAGGTTTCATATGCAAGGGCTTTACAAAACTTAAAGAATGTATTATAATTTTCTTATGATCAAAGTTTGCTAAAAGAGAAAAAGAACATTAACCAAAAAATTCTTAGTATAAAATTGATAGAAATCTGGACAAGTATAATACAATACACAAATAATAGAAAAACATAAAAATGGCTAAACCAAGTATTTTGGTTAACATTGAAATAATTGTCTCCTAATTGTATAAGTTTGCAATAATTCATAATCCTTAAAGATGTGCTGTGATCAGATTAAATCCAACCACCATAAAAAACTTACTTTCATTGATTGAGTGGGAAGCTGAAATAATTTTCTACCATGTTTATGTTTTGGCATAAAGTAGTTAATTATACATCAATATATGTCTGTTCATAGATATGTACCCTTCAATATTTTTTCTTTTTTCCTCTCTCTTAGACTTTGCTCAGCCCCTTCAATCTATGAACTATGTGTTCTTTCTTGCAAAAATGAATAGTTCTAATAATTTAGGCCCTGAATAATCATAAGAAATGTTAACTAGTTTTAAAATAATTTTCATAAATCTTAAAGTAATTATTTAGATTTTTATAATTTTTATTATATCATAACACGGTTTAAGTCAGAAACACTGTGACATAAAGAACTGAATTTTTTATATCCAAAGATGAATTTTGCTCATATCCAATATATTGCAAAAAAAAAAGTTCTGAATTTTTCTAACTTTATATGCTCAAAATTTCAGGTTGTTTTGTTTCATTTAGAAAGTACACATGATGTCTTTGATGTTCCCATCAGATTCAAAGACAGTGCCTGACATAAGGAAATGGGCAGTCTGTGTTGGCACACGGCTGGTGCCATGTCTTCATAACGTATCTCATTAAGATTTCAAATGTTTCTATAGTCATAGTCATTATTTGTTATCCTTCAGAGGGATGGGATTTAGAATGGTGTCAGAGCAGCTGTTCAAAGAAGCCACTTGAGTAGTGAGGGTTATTACCGACAGTATCAGCATGATGATTACGTTACTGTGTGCTGAAATATGATTTTGAATAATAAGAAATGCTTTATCTAGGCAGAGAGGAATGGCTTTCTGTTTGTTTCTGAATAACTCAGTTCTGCCACATGTTAGATTGAGAGATAACAAGTACCTTATAATGATTATTGAAACCTAAGGTAATGAGCCTCATTGAAGCAAACTGTACGGTAAGTGAAGTTTGATATATATTATTAAGCTGCTGATAGAACTATTGTCTTTGAAGAATAAGGTAAGAGTTTCAAGTGAATAAATTCTCAGACCTAGTTATTGCCTAACATACCTTATTATTATTTATTTTATTTCATTACAATATTTGTTTCAAGACTGAGTACAATATGGGTTCTATTTACCATATATTTTAATTGAATTCCAGGGCTATGCACAAATTTTGTTTTGATTATTCAAATTTTATTTTAAATATACTGGAAAAATATAGGATACAAAAGACTGTAACAATGAATTATTTGATTTGTAAATTGCCACTTTTAATGAAAACAATCACCTCTTAATGTAATAATATATACCTGTCTATATAATATTTGTAAGGCTACTATAAATCTATATTTTTATATGCAACTTACATCAACATGTTTAAGCAAAATTTCTACTTAGTATATTAACATTGGTATTTGTTGTTGTGAACTAGTTTTTATAATTCTTCAAACTATCCTAAGGTTTGCATGCATTCTGTAGGTTGCATTATTTTGTCTTATCCAAAGGAAGATTCAAAGTTTTCTTAATCCAGGAGAGTTAGATTTGTAATATAATACTGTTGTACTTAGGAGCATTCTCATTTGTCACCCTGACATGTTATTACATTTTACTTCTTACTTTAAAGAAGGTAAAACAAAAACAAATTTATATAACATCCTGGAAATACTCATCCTTTCAGTGTGTTTATAAGTTCTTGATCCATAAGTTTATCATGGAAGCCAACGAAATGCGTGCTTTCTCCCAGTATATTGGAGGGAATATGCTCACTAAAGTTATTTCATGCAGAAAAATGGCTAATTCAGTGAACAAGGTCTTACAGCATTATTAGAAAAGCTGAGAAGGTAGAACCCAGAGAGTGGCTTGCAGATGCTAAGGTCAAGCTATTACATTTTCCACTCAGAGGTTAAGAAGTTGTTAGAAACTACTGACAACAAAGCCATCCAGTATTGTCAGAGCAGCCACAGGGTAAAAGATAGAATCCGTTATTGCAAACTCAACTTAGCTAAATTTTACTCATGATCCATCCCAGGTGAAAGAAGAAAGCCTCTGCCTCCTTCACTTTGTAAGTCTCTTCTGAGTGGATCTCATTGGCAAGACCTAAACCACATTCAAAAAGCTAGTAACAATAGAGTGTCACAAATGTATTTACCAGCATTGCAGACCACATCCCTCAAGGAGAGCACAGAAAGGGTGAGAAGTTCATAAAAAATGGGAAAAAGAAAAAACCCTCAAGAAGTAATCAGAGTGATGAATTCTCTCCAGTTGTAAGGTATTATGAAAATCAACTCCAAGCGACATTAATTGGTGCTACCCCCTCCTGGGTTCAAGCAATTCTCCTGCCTCAGCCTTCCCAGTAGCTGGGATTACAGGCATGCACCACCGTGCCCAGCTAATTTTTGTATTTTTAGTAGAGACGGGGTTTCACCATGTTGACCAGGATGGTCTCGATCTCTTGACCTTGTGATCCACCCACCTTGGCCTCCTAAAGTGCTGGGATTATAGGCGTGAGCCACCGCGCCCGGCCGGTGCTAATTCTTAAAGGGTAAATAATAATTTACCAGATGGAGCTTCTGGAAAAGTGACTGAGAGCAGAGGAGAATCAATGTTGAGATATAGAGGTTTGAACGAGCAAGACAGAGTAAGTAGTGAAGTATGGTTGTATGCAAATTGCATGGTTGATATTGTACAATCCTCTGCAAGGCCATGAAGTTCATATCATGAATTAAAAAGGGGTTTTAACTTTATTATTGTAGTGATTGAGGATATTAGAGAGAGTCTCATGATAAGGCTTGCACTTTTCCAAGAATGAGTGGAAGAGGAAGAAACAAAGGAAGAGAAACCTGCTTCTTCAGAGACGCTTCCTTATGTTGCAGAAATTATGACGACTTCTCTATAGAATCAAAGAATAGTTTTATATATTAATTTGTTCAACTATTTGTTTTTAGAATCTACTCTGTTTAGAGACTGAGGTCCTAGAGGCAAGGCTGACAGCTTTCTACTCTCTGGAAGCTGAATCTGAAAATTGGCTAATCTGAATGTAACTGAAACTAAAATATCATGGTTTTCAGATGCTCTTAAAATTATAGAGCATTTTACAGATAGTCATTTTCTGTGAAAAATCTCATAACATTCAATAGAAAGAGAACTATCATTTTAAAAATCATTAAAATGATTATCCAATTAAAGAACTTTAAATGTAATACAGCAGAGAATATTAAATTATTCATATACTCCTTAAGTCCAGATGATTAATATAGCAAAAATTGTCAAGAAAAAAGTGATCATTTTTCCACGTTAACTTTCCTCCTCTAATCTTTCTCTTTCTTTACCTCTCAGTCTCACAGGCAGCTCTGGGTGGTTTGCAGAATCTCTCAAGGAAATGCATGAATTCAATAGTTGGTTGATAGCACCCTACTTCATTTGAGGTCCAGTAATTCCATGTTTCAGAGAAACTTGTAAGATCAATTGAGATATTTTCTGTGACTTTATTTCAATTTAATTTTTTTCTCTCTCCAGTCTCAAGAAACTTCCCAATACATTTCCTACACACAATCTCCTGTTAAAGTCATCTTCCAGGAAACCCAGCCAATGACTCAATAACTCAGACATATATACATATATACCCATTTCTTAAAAAACACACAACAATATAATATACACATGTACACACCTTTGTTTTTTCTGGCATTTCTCCTATAAGCATGTTTTCCCCATGCAGAGCATGTTTTTGAGAGGAAGGGATAGTACTCCTTAGTATAGGACTATGCCATAAGCTTCTAGGCATAACCTGTATCTTCATGACTGATTACCCTCAGATTAGTGCATTACCTAGAAAACGGTGAGCACACAATAAGGACGGATATTGAATGATGGGTCAAATTGAAGCACAATATTTATTTTACCCCTTCCCTGGTCGTTTGACGGGGTGCCTAGTTTGGTCAGCCTGCCACTCTCAACGACTCATGGGAAGGATCACATGAATGAATGAATGAATGAATGAATGAATGAATGAATGATGCAGGAGTGTACAAGTGCTGGAACTGGCCTCTACATTGGCACTGGAGGGATCAACTTCCACTCACTGGGACCTGCTGCATTCTACCCCTTGTGGGAGGGAGCATGCTGGTGCCCAAGTGGGCACTTTTGAGTGCTGGCAGGAGCAACCTCCATGTGGGCCTGGTGGAAGCATCTAGGTGGGGGTGTCTGCACCCACAAAGCCATAGAGGCCATGTTACAGTGCTCTTTTAGCTCTGCCATCTGTGGACAACCTGAGTGTTAGCAGCTCGGTGGGCCATCTGCCTTTTCAGCTAAGGCAGCTGCCGTTAAGTGGCTCTCAACAAGAAGGGGAGCTGAAAAGGGGATGGGGGGATACAGAATCCTCTCCTGAAGTGTGAACATCTCCAGTTGGATTCATCTCCCAAGTTACACCATCAAGCTGTCCCTCTGAAGTCAAGCCGCTTGTCTCTCACCTCCAGTCATTGTCCCTGATGTCCAGCTGATTCATCTCTCTGCTGGCTGAGTATGGGGTCTTTATAAGCACAGAAGGAAGGACAGCAGGGGAGCATGGGTAGCTTAGGAAAAGGCAACATCTGAGCTGGAAGACAAGGAGAAAAGTTCTCACTTTGGGCTATGGGTTTCAGGCTTTTTGACTTGGAGATAGTTTTTGTTATGACCCTCCCTTTTCTGCCTAGAATTTCTCTGCCCCATTCCTATCAAAATGAAGGAATGAAATGAATTAGCCATTATTTTTGTTCCTGGCCTTACTCTATTTTTGCATAAGAGAGAGAGATTTGGAGTAAACTTTGTTGTCCTATGTGGAGCCATAAGACACATTCGACTATACAGACTTAAATGTGTATTAATGAACGTTTTTGAAAGCCCATATTATCTAAAGTGATCTTCAAACTCAATGTAATTACTATCATAATTCCAAAGGAAGTTTTCACACACACACACACACACACACACACACACACACACATCCTTATCCTACAATTTTTATGGAGTTATAAAAGCCCCAAAGAGCCAAAGCAGTCTGGAGAGAAAAGAATTCTGGAGGCATAATGCTCCATGATTTCAAACTATATTACAAACTGTAGTAAAATCAAACAGTTTGTAGTTGGCATAAAAACAGACACACAAACCAATGGAACAGAATAGAAAGCCCAGAAATAAACCCACATATATATGGTCAATTAATCTTTGAGCATGGTGCCAATAAAAAGCTAAAGGAAAATCTCTTCAATAAACACGTTTAAAAAATTGAACATCCATATGAACATGAACAACACTGGACCCTTGTCTTAATCCATATATAAAAATTAACTCAAAATAGATGAAAGACCAAAATGTAAGATCTGAAACTGTCAAATGCCCAGAAGAAAGTGAAGGGCCCTTTGACATTGGTCTTGGCAATGCTTTGTTTGGGTGTGACATCAAAACACAATTAACAGAAGCAAAAATAAACAAGTGGAATTGCATCAGATTAAAAAGCTTCTGCACATCAAGGGAAACTACAAAATGTAAAGGTAAGCTGTGCAATGAAATAAAATACTTTAAAACTATATATTTAATTAATCTGGGTTAATATACAAAATATATAGGAACTCACACAAGTCAATAGCAAAACAAACAAACCAACAAAACCCAAAAAAAAACACATACACATGTATCCCCTAACTAAAAATAGGTGGAGGACCTGAATTGATTTTTTTCAAAGAAGACATAAAAATGGCCAAACAGTATATGAAAAGATGCTCATCATCACTAATTATCAGAGAAATACAAATCAAATGAGTTATCACCTCAGACCTGTGAGAATGACTATTATCCAAAGCCAAGAGATAGGAAGGGCTGGTGAAAGTGTGGGAAAAGGAAACCCTTGTACACTGCTGATGGAAATCTAAATTGATGTGGCTACTATGGGAAAGAGTACGGAGGTTCCCCCAAAATTAAGAAACAGACCTACCACATGGTCCAGCAATCTCAGTCAGTGTGTCTAAGAGCTATGTGCACCCTCGTGTTCATAGCAACACCATTCACAATATTCAAGATATGGAAACAACCTAAGTGTGTACAGACAAACGAATGAGTAAAGAAATGATGGTATATACAGTGGAATTATTCCACCATTAAAAAGAAGGAAATCCTGCATTTTGACAACATAGGTGAACCTGGAGGACATTATGCTCAGTGAAGTAAGCGAGGCACAGAAATAAAAATATTGTGTGATCTCATATGTAGCCTTTTAAAAATTCGAACTTAGAAGGCAGAACAGAATGGTGATTGCCAAGGGCTGGAGAAGGGGTGGGGGGAATTGAAGAGGTAATGATCAAAGAGGACAAACTTTCACTTTTAAGTTGAACAAATTCTGGGACCTGATGTACACCATAGTTGGTGATAGATGTGTTATTTAACTTCATTATGATAACCATTACACAATGTATATGTATGTTTTCATATTAAAAATGAAATTAAAAAGAAACTGAATATTAAAAAGAAACAAGAGAGTTGCAACATTTTTAATCAATTATATTTATTAAATTTAAAATTAATGATAATAGTTTTTTTAGTCTCACTAGCCACATTTCAAATGAACAACAGTGATATGTGGTTAGTAGCTACCATACTGGGCAGCTTAGATTATAGAACATTCCCACAGTTGCAGAAAATTCTATTCAATGACACTTGTTTAGAGATCAAATCTTGAGAGAACACTTTTTCTTCTTAGACATGATTTATTTTTAGTGGAACGTTGCAACATTTGAGTGACTGCTGAGATGCTAGAATCTCAAAGAATAAGATGCTCAGCAGAAGTACGGATGGTGGTGATGTTAAGAATGTGTTGAACGTCTAAAATAAGAATCATTTTGAAAGAAATGGAATCTGTGAAAAATCCTGTAAAGCAAACATACAGACAAATATTCGACCAAAATAAATAAGTAGGCATTTGTAAAAGAAATCTAAATTTTGCTGTAAATTGTCTTTCTTAAAAACATATATTTTAAAAAAGTTAACAAATATGTGCACAAAAAAAGACAAGCCACCCAAACTTTAATATAATGCTTGCATTAAGTTTCAATTACTTGGTAGAAGAGCAGAGCTGTTACATTTTCATCTCAGGGCCCATTGTGAAGAATTGTACTGAACTGGCGCAGTGATCCAACTGTAAATGATGTCACTAGTAATTCAGTACTGGGTGTTTTTAAAAGGCATCTGTGCCTGAATATGTGAGATACAGACAAATATTCTATGTCCAAGTTAGTACATACAAGTGTATACATATATACATATATGTGGAACTTGGTGTAAAGGCATGGACACGTTAGCACACTATTCATTAGGAAAAAAATCCAGTTACTGGTCTGTATATGAAAATAAAGCTGTCAAAGCACAAAAATATTCACCAAAATTCTGACCACTTAACAGTTCTCTCTCAAATATCTCTGCCAATTAACAATACACACCAACATTCTTCATCATTCAGTATTTTTTTCTCCCTATCTTAAACATTTTCTTTGTTTTGAATTTGTTCATATAAGATAACAATGCAAATTAATTTCAAAGTGAAACTGCAAATATTTGAAATTTCAGGACACTATGCTGGGCACCTATTGGTATGAAAACCTCCACAAAGCTGTCTCCAAGTGAGGATTTATCAAAAAAAATCACACTTCATTTAAAAATGCACATTGATAGACAATCCAATATGGCTGAATAGGAACAGCTCTGGAATGCAGGTCCCAGTGAGAAGCCAGAGGCTGCTGCAGGTGAACCCCAGGCAAGAAGGTCAGGTGTGGACCTCCAGCATCCTACAGCAGAGAAACCTGACTGTCAAAAGGAAAACTAAAACACAGAAAGAAATAACTTCATCGTCAACAAAAAGGACGTCCACTTTATAGTCACCAACTACAAAGACCACAGGTAGATACATCCACAAAGATGGGAAGAAACCAGCATAAAAGGATGAAAATGCCCCAACCAGAATGCCTTTCCACCTCCAAGGGATCACAACTCCTCACCAGCAAGGGAACAAGGCTGGATGAAGTATGAGTCTGAAATTGACAGAAACAGCCTTCAGAAAGTAGGTAATAATAAACTTCTCTGAGCTAAAAGAACATGTTCTAACCCAATGCAAAGAGACTAAGAACTTTAAAAAAAGGTTTGATAAAATGCTAATGAGGATCAATAGCTTAGAGAAGAATATAAATGAATTGATGGAGCTGAAAAACACAATGTGAGAACTTCACATATCATATGGAAGTTTCAATAGCAAATTGACCAAGCAGAAGAAAGGATATCAGAGACTGAAGATAAACTCAATGAAATAAAATGAAAAGGCAAAATTAGAGAAAAAAAGAATGAAAAGAAATGAACAAAGCCTCCAAGAAATATGGGATTATGTGAAAAGACCTAATCTATGTTTGATAGGTGTACCTGAATGTGATGAAGAGATTGAATCCAAGCTAGGAAACACTCTTCAGGATATTATCCAAGAGAACTTCCCCAACCTAGCAAGGCAGGCCAATATTCAAATCCAGGAAACACAGAGAACACCACAAAGATATTCTTCAAGAATAGCAACCCCAAGATGCTTAATGGTCAGATTCACCAGGGTTGAAATGAAGGAAAAAACGCTAAGGGCAGCAAGAGAGAAAGGCTGGCTCATCCAAAAGGGAAGCCCATTAGACTCACAGAGGATCTCTCAGCAGAAACCCTACAAGCTAGAAGAGAGTAGGGGCCAATATTCAACATCCCTAAAGAAAAGAACTTTCAACCTAGAATTTCATATCCAGCCAAACTAGGTTTCACAAGCGAAGGAGAAATAAAATCCTATATGAACAAGCAATTGCCGAGAGATTTCATCACCATTAGGCCTGCCTTAAAAGAGCTCCTGAAAGAAGCACTCAACATAGAAAGGAACAACTAGTACCAGCCACTCCAAAATCATACCAAAAGGTAAAGAGCATTGACACAATGAAGAAACTGTGTGAACTAATGGGCAAAACAACCAGCTAGCATCAAAATAGCAGGATTAAATTCACACATAACAATATTAACCTTAAATGTAAATGGACTAAATGTCCCAAAAGAAAAGACACAGACTGGCAAATTGGATAAAAAGTCAAAACTCATTGGTGTGCTGTATCCAGGAATCCCATCTCACATGCAAGGATACACATAGGCTCCAAATAAAGAGATGGAGGAAGATTTACCAAGGAAATGGAGAGAAAAAAAAAAACACACAGAAGTTGCAATCCTAGTCCCTGATAAAATAGTCTTTAAACCAACAGAGATCAAAAGAAACAAAGAAGGACATTACATAATGGTGAAAGGATCAAGGCAACAAGAAGAGCAGCCAGCAATCCTAAGTATATACACACACAAAATGCAGGAGCACCCAGATACATAAAGCAAGTTCTTAATGACCCACAAAGAGACTTAGACTCGCACACAATAATAGTGAGAGACTTTAACACTCCACTATCAATATTAGACAGATAAATGAGACAGCATATTAACAAGGATATCCAGGACTTGAACTTAGATCTGGACCATGAAAACCTAATAGATATTTAAACAACTCTCCACCCCAAATCCACAGAATATACATTCTTCTAAGCATCACATCACACCCACTCTAAAACTGACCACATAATTGGAAGTAAATCACTCCTCAGCAAATGCAAAAGAACATAAATTATAGAAAATAGTCTCTAAGACCACAGTGCAATCAAATTAGAACTCAGGATTAAGAAACTAACTCAGAACTACACAAGTTCATGGAAACTGAACACCTGGCTCTTGAATGTTGACTGAATAAACAATGAAATGAAGGCAGAAATAAAGATGTTCTTCGACACCAATGAGAATGAAGACACAACGTACCAGAATCTCTGGGACACATTTAAAGCAGTGCCTAGAGGAAAATTTATAGCAATTAATGCCCACATGAGAAGCAAGGAAATATCTAAAATCGACACCCTATCATCAAAATTGAAAGAGCTAGAGGAGCAAGATCAAAAAATCTCAAAAGCTAGCAGAAGACAAGAAATAACTAAGATCAGAGCAGAACTGAAGGAGACATAGACACACAAAACCCTCCAAAAAATTAATGAATCCAGGAGCTGGTTTTTAAAAACATCTACAAAATAGACCACTAGCCAGATTAATGGAAAAGAAAAGAGAAGAACCAAATAGATGCAATAAAAAAAGATAAAAGGGATATCACTACTGATTCCTCAGAAATACGAACTACCATCAGAGATTACTACAAACAACTCTATGCACATAAACCAGTAAACCTGGAAGAAATGGATAAATTCCTGGATGCTTGTACCCTCCCAAGACTAAACCAGGAAGAATTTGAAACCCTGAATAGACCAATAGCAAGGGTTGAAGTTGAGGCAGCTATTAATAGCCTACCAACCAAAAAAAGTCCAGGTTCAGATGGGTTCACGGCCAAATTCTTCCAGACGTAAAAAGAGAAGCCAATACCACTCCTTCTGAAACTATTCCAAACAATCCAAAAAGAGGGAATCCTTCCTAAATAATTTCATGAGACCCACATCATCCTTATACTAAAACCCGGTAGAGATTCAACAAGAAAAGAAAACTTCAGGCCAATATGCACGATGAACATAGATGCAAAAACCTTCAATAAAATAGTGGCAAACTGATTGCAACAGCATGTCAAAAAGCCTATCCATCATGATAAACTAGGCTTCATCCCAGGGATGCAAAGCTGGTTCAACATATGCAAGTCTGTAAACATAATCCACCACAAAATAGAATCAAAGACTACCACATGATTATCTCGATAGATGCAGAGAAGGCCTTTGACAAAATTCAACAGCACTTTATGCTAAAAACTCTCCGTAAACTAGATATCAGTGGAACCCATCTCAAAATAATAAAAGCTATCTAGAAAAAAAACCACAACCCACAATATCATACTGAAAAGGCAAAAACTTTGAAATCTGGCACTAGACAAGGATGCCTTCTCTCACCACTCCTATTCAATACAGGGTTGGAAGTTGTAGGCAGAGCAATCACACAAGAAGAAGAAATAAATGGTATGCAGTTAGGAAAGGAGAAAGTCTAATTGTCTCTATTTGCAGACTACATGATTGTATATTTAGAAGACCCCATCATCTCAGCCCCAAATCTCCTGAAACTGATAAGCAGCTCCAGCAAAGTCTCAGGATACAAAATTAATGTGCAGAAATCACATGCATTTCTATACACCAATAACAGAATTAAAGAGAGCCAAATCAAGAATAAACTGCCATTCACAATTGCTACAAAGATAATAAAATACCTAGAAATACAACTAACAAAGGTCGTGAAGGACCTCTTCAAGGAGAACTATAAACCACTGCTCAACGAAATAAGAGAAGACACAAACAGAAGGAGAAACATTCCATGTTGATGGTTAGGAAGAATCAATATCATGAAAATGGCCATACTGCCCAAATTAATTTACAGATTCAATGCTATCCCCATCAAGCTACCTATGACCATCTTCACAGAACTGGAAACAACCACCTTAAACTTCATATGGAACCAAAAGAGAGCCCGCATAGCCAAGTCAATTCTAAGCAAAAAGAAAAAAGCTGGAGGCATCATGCTACATGATGTCAAACTATACTACAAGGCTACAGTAATCAAAACAGCATGGTACTGGTACCAAAACAGAGATATAGATGAATAGAACAGAATAGAGGCCTTGGAGGCAATATTACACATTACAACCATCTAATATTTGATAAATCTGACAAAAACCAGCAATGGGGAAAGGATTCCCTGTTTAGTAAATGGTGTTGGGAAAACTGGCTAGTGATGTGCAGAAAGCAGAAACTGGACCTCTTTCTGACACCTTACCCTAACATTAACTCCAGATGGATTAAAGACTTAAACATAAGACCTAACACCATAAAAACTCTAGAAGAAAACCTAGTCAAAAACCATTGAGGACATAGCTGTAGGCAAGGACTTCATAACTAAAACACCAAAAGCATTGGCAACAAAAGCCAAACTAGACAAATGGGATCTAATTAAACTCCAGACCTTGTGCAC
This sequence comes from Saguinus oedipus, assembly GCA_031835075.1. NCBI lineage: Eukaryota > Metazoa > Chordata > Mammalia > Primates > Cebidae > Saguinus > Saguinus oedipus. Next base: position 2,880,393 of record CM063186.1, read on the forward strand.
AGCAAAAGAAACAATCATTAGAGTGAACTGGCAACCAACAGAACTGAAAAAAAAATTGCATTCTACCCATCTGACAAAGTGCTACTATCCATAATCTACAAAGAACTAAAACAGATTTACAAGAAAGAAACAAACCCATTCAAAAGTTGGCAAAGGATATGAACAGATACTTTTTAAAAGACGACATACACAAGGCCAGCAAACATATGAAAAAATGCTCATTATCATTGGTCATTAGAGAAATGCAAATCAAAACCACACTGAGATACCATCTCATGCCAGTTAGAATGGCGACCATTAAAAATCTGGAGACAACAGATGCTGGAGAGGATGTGGAGAAATAGGAACACTCTTATACTGTTGGTGGGAGTATAAATTAGTACGCCCATTGTGGAAGAGAGTGTGGTGATTCCTCAGTGACCTAAAAATAGAAATTCCATTTGACCCAGCAATCCCATTACTGGGTATATATCCAAAGAATTTTAAAGCATTCTATTATAAAGACACATGCACACGTTATGTTCATTGTGGCACTGTTTATAACAGCAAAGACATGGAACCAACCAAAATGCCCATCGATGATAGACCTGACAGGGAAAATGTGGCACATATACACCATGGAATACTATGCAGCCATAAAAAACAATGAGTTCATGTCCTTTGTAGGGACATGGATGAAGCTGGAAACCATCATTCTCAGCAAACTGACAGAAGAACAGAAAATCAAACACCACATGTTCTCACTCAGAGGCGGGTGTTGAACAGTGAGAACACATGGACACAGGGAGGGGATCATCACACACTGGGATCTGTTTGCAGGGACTAAAGGAGGGACAGAGGGCGCTGAGAGTTGGGGAAGGATAATATGGGGGGAAATACCAGATACAGGTGATGGGCATAGGGGCAGCAAACCACATTGCCATGTATGTACCTATTTGCAAATTGTCTCTATTTTCAGACTACATGATTTTATATTTAGAAGACCCCATCATCTCAGCTCAAAATCTCCTGAAACTGATAAGCAACAATCCTGCATGTCCTTTACATGTACCCCAGAACCTAAAGTGCGATAACATATAATTAAAAAAAAACACATTGATAAAAATTCATTAGCTAATGTACTCCTTCATTAATTAATTTGTTCAGTTAACACATGCTGAACCAATGCTCACTGTTTCCCAAATGTTCTACTTTCTGGGAATAAAGCTGGAATCAAAAAAACAAAACTCCCTATCCTCAATGGATTTGACCTCTCAGTGGACAGAGACCTACTCTCTGCCCTTCAGCTGAGACAGACATCCCTCAGCACAGCAAAAGTTTGAAGAAATAAACATAAGGGATTTGAAATGATAATCCTACAGGATGTCCTTTAAAATCAATAAAGTCATCAGTTATTTCAAAATAACATGTTCTATGATCATTTTACAAAGATAGAATGTGAATTAATAAATGGCCCATATAGCTATCAAAATATATTGCCAAGAAACTTTGGGAAATAGAATGGAAAAGAATAAAACAAGTGATTTCATTATGAAATTGTTTTGCAAATTAAAGTACAATTCAATTTTGTCTTGAGTTTTGGTAAATAAAGTTATAAATATGCTTTTTAAAATTTAATAGTATTATTTCTATTTCAGCATTAGAAATAGCTTATAGTTGCATTTATGACCTATATTAGCCTACTCAAGATAAAAGTTAATTTCTTTCCATGTTAAATTTTCATTTCCAGCTAATATTTATTTTGAAGACAAACATCTCAAGATACATTTTTTGGAGTGTTATGCAAACAAAGTATAACAATAAAATTTCATCCCTTACATAAACAAAATATGGGTTAGGGTTATGGGCAAATTTCTCTATTGCTCTTGTCCTTAAACCTTACAGAGCCTTAAAAGATACATATGATTTATTTGTCTTTCTACTCCGCTCATCTGTAAACTAAAGATATGTCTATGACAAACATTGTTTAAAATTCTAATTTCCTCTTCTCTTTCACTAGTGCTTATTTTCCCAAATCACCAAGAATTTTAATTTCATGTGATTTCCTTTACTTTTGTTCTTTGACAATTTCCATTTGTAAAACATGAATTAATAAAAACATGTTAGCTGCGTGAACGATAAATTCTTGGATGTTACATGAATTATTATATAGGCATGCATATAGATCCATGTATGAATATTTATAATCAGCTATGTGTATATATGTATAGGTATGAATAACTATTTTTGTATATCTCTATGTGAAGACAGAAATAGAGAGTATAAAAACATAGCCATTTTTCTCTCTTTTATTTCAGCTTGATGCCAGTTATCACTAACCATTTTTTTCCAGAATCAAAGCATGAGTTTGGAAAAAAAAACTGTACTCATCCATTTTCTCCTCCTTTGAGCATAGTTTAACATAGTTTAGCATAGTAAAATAGCCCAAAATAAAGAGAGAAATGGAAGAGAAGAAAAGAAAAAACAAAGGATTTGCAGATTCAAGATGTTCCGTTTTGTGATAAAATTTCAGGTTATTTTTCGTGTTCGCCACTAATTTTCTAATCTTTCTCGGGAGTTTTTAAAGACTAAAGTTGATAGAGAGTGGAGGAGTGCAAGGCATTTATTTCAGTCTAGTGATGCAATATTTTTGTTTTGCTTGCTTTTTACCATTGTGTTTCACATTTGTTTTCAGGCAAGGGAAAGACATCTCATCTAATTTCCTCTCTAGAGATACTATTAATCTTCAAAACACGACAGTTGTATTCATTACACGACCCAAGAACTTTCAGAAGGTTATATCAGAGGCAGGAATAATTATGATTTTTTAAAAAAGAAAACATGACAAGTTGATATGTCGATATTGGAAACTGTAAATCATTAGGTAAGTTGAGAAAGCATATATGAAGATCTTAATAAAAGAGGAAACTTAGAACAAAAAATGCTAGATAAAGAGGAAAAGAAGAAATGATAGGGTTGTATGTTAAGAGCAAGAAAAAGCACTGAATGTATTTCTGAGTAAAGTAACATTTTCAGTTTTTGGTTTGAACTTTGTGCAAAAGGGATGCATCTTTTGTTTCTTATATTTCTAATTTGACAAAATCTAACACATTCAGTTGAATGACAGTTCATTTTCTTGTGTCTGTGATGGTGAGAATACCGATAATTTCTGTAAGATTGGTCCTTCGTTAGCACTGCAATCAAATTCCTTTCTCGTGTGCTTATTTTGACTTACCAAGTTTTAATGAGAATGACAAGTTTACTTAAACAGTAATATGTATGTGATGGTAGCTGGAGAAATCAAAAATGTTATTGATCTAATTCAACTCGCAAACCCAGATATAAAGTTAGAGTCATTCTCTTCAATAAATATTGATGTGTTGGTAAGATATTTTAGGTGCTACATTAAATCCTAGAGAAACAGATATAAAGGAAAGAGTGCATGCCTACGAGGAAATTACAGATTAATGGTCGAGAAAGGCGCAAAATAAGACATGTAATAAAACAACAGAAGAAGATCAATGCATGGGGTTATAGGGAACTATGAGACAGACATAAAATCCAGGTTATTGGTTAGTAAAAGCTTCCTAGAGGATGTAATTATTGAAGTCAACTTATACAGCTAACTAGGAATTATTAATTTTGTTAAATTAAAAAGTTAACAAAATGATAAGTAGAAATTGGATTGATTTTTGTATGTGTGTGTGAAATAATGAAAAAGTAAGCACTCATAGCAAACAGTTCCTAACATATACCTAAATAGAAATTTCATCCAGCCAGATGGATTTCCCATAGAAATCATAATAATTCTATTTAATGTTATGGAAACAAGTTTTAAGTAAGATTACTTATGCTTTTCAGTGCAAACAATATATTTTCTCATGATCTCACTACTTTGGCTCTTGACTGCCAATGCCCAAACCATTTTCTCCTCCACGATAGTAGAAGAACATTGGCTTTCCAGGTTTCTCTACTTGGTAAGGGTAGACCTCTCTGCACAGTTCTAAAAAGCAGGTATGATAAGTAGAAACTTTCTTTTTACATGACATTTCTTCCTAGATCAAAAAAAAAAAAAAATGACAGTCATGATTGATTCTGTATATTTTCCTCTTCTTCCTGGCTTCAAGCTGAATGTGATACAGCAATAGTCACAGAGACAAACATATGATGAGTACATGTTTAATGTTATTAGAAACTGCAAAATTCTTTTCCAAAGAGATTGTGTGATTCTGTATTTCCACTAGCAATGTATGAATTGCTAGTGGAATTCATACGTTGCTAGTGGAAATACAGAATCACACAATCTCTCACTCAATGCTGACCATTCTTATAAGCGCTTGATACATATATATGAAAAAGAAACCACTCAATATCTATATATTTTTTGAGATGGAGTCTCACTCTGTCACCAGGCGTGCACCACCATGCCAGACTAATTTTTGTATTTTTTAGTAGATACAGGTTTCAACATATTGGTTGGGTTGGTGATCCGCCTGCCTTGGCCTCCCAAAGTGCTGGGATTACAGGCATGAGCCGCCTCTTAGTATTTTTTAAATTTTCTATTTTAGCTATTCTATTGGGTATTTGATAGTGCCTGACAGTTGGTGAACTTGTAATTTCCGACTGACTAGTGATTTAGAGTATCTTTTCATGTGCTAACTGGCTATTGTTTGTCTTTTGTTTTTATCCTCTTTTTAATTAGGTTGTTCAATTTATTATTAAGCTATAAATATTATTTATTATTTTATAGTCATATGTTATGTTATCAGTTTATTTTCTATCACTTCCCAAAATAAGTCAAGCCAATCTCTAATAATATTATATCGAGCTACAGATATTATTTATTATTTTGCGATGAACATTCTGTTGAAGGTCTTTCTGTGGACACATATTTTCATTTCTCTTACTTAAATGCCTGGGTGGAATTGCTGGATCACAGAATAGCTTTACATTTAAATTTATATTTTAAAAAAATGAATGATATTCCAAAGTGGTGCTTAACAAAATTCTCCTTGGGTTTCTTATATTTATGTATTTCTTTCCAGCAAAAGAACTGACAGCCACTGTTTCAAACTCTTTTTTTCCATACATATGTATCGTGAACAGTTCTGGAAGATAGGAGAATTCCCTTCAGATTTGTTTACTATCCAATGTAGCAGTCACGTCTTCCTCAGGGCCAGAGGTCAGACAGACCCAGTGCCTGTGATAGAAGCATGCAGTTCCTCAAGTCTGTGATTCCTTAACCGTGGTGCGACTCGCTGGGCCCATCTATACAGACTGCTGTGTTGCTTTCATAGGACTTGGGGGCAAGGGAGACTGATACAAACATAAAGCTTATGTTGCCTTCTATGCCGTAAGTAATAATGTCATTTATACTTGACTTAGGAGTCTTATATTTTCTGCTAGTATCCAAGCAACAGTAAGGCTAAAATATAACTTGCACATTACGGTAGAATCTCAGACTATTCGGTTTATGACAACGGACCATACTTATACTTCCTTCAAGAATGTTTAACAGGATTGATTACTCCGTGTTCCTCCACAAATCGGATGTTTAACGCAACTCTTGAGAATATTTAGACTAGCTAAAAAACTTTTAATTGGTATTCCTTTTTCATTAAGAGCTTAAAAATGTTTCTCACTTTTCTTCTAATTCCCATGGCTTTGACGATAAAACCAGTCGTTTTATCGTTGTTCTCCTGTATGCAATTCAACTTTGAGATTTAATTATTTTTTAATAGTTTAAAATAAGCCTTAGACAAGTTAAGTTTAACAGAGTTTAATTGAGTAGGAAAACGACAGGTTCATAGACCAAGTAATATTCAATATTAAAGGTGATTCAAGGAGCTCCCTCCCCCACGTGTACAGGCTGTGTTTATAGCCACAGAAACAGTAATGACATTCAGAAATAACCTTCTTGGTTGTTGCTTAGTTTTTGTTTTATTTGGACATATTTTGGCAACCTTCAGCCTATAATTGGCTAGAGGTTCACCTGATATAACTGGCTGGGACTTGGCTACTTGTTACAAGAGTATACTTTTAGGTAAAATTGTAAGTTGTTTACACATTGAGTTAGGTTACAGTTCACTATGTATGGAGGCAGCTTTAGGTCAAATTTAATTCATGTTAACAATAGTTTCCAGAGGTGTCACACAATTTTAAACATTTTTCCTGCTTGGGGTTTTATACGATTCCTTACATTTTTTATCAAAATTGAAAAGAAAAAAGTGTTCATATTTTTAAAATATGTTTTCAGCCCATTCAAACTTTCTTGAACTTGAATATTATGTACACTTGGCTATTTTTTTTTCTTTTTGCCCCACAAGTCACTAAATTTCCATTTTTTCCATTTTTCCTCTGGAAGTTTTTTTTCTGTGTGTCTAGTTAGTTCCTGCTCCTATGTCTTTATGCTCAATAATCTATTTTTTGTTAACCCTACTCTTAAAATATGCCCTTACTAATTTCCAGAATCTCAGGGCTCCCATGAGGACTTTTCCACCTGTGTGAGCTCTGGCAAATGTTCATCTTATAGTTTCTCTGACTCTATTTCTCTGGGCTCACATTATTCCACTCTATGCATGGAATCCCTTTCTATTTCATCAAGAGATTTGAAGACAGTCTTATGCAGATTTCTGGAGCCCTTTTTTCCATTTCTTTCGCTCTTCTGCACTCTTCTGCTGTTCACAATGTCTAGACACTAGCCTTCCTAAATTCTCATCTCTAGCTCATCCACACAGCAAGGCTACTGTATATCGAGTGGGTTTCCTAAATGCATTATCATTTGGGAAACTACCTGGGACATGAGTTGGTAGAATTGCAGAACTCTCATAATTTGTTTCCTTTCCTTTAAAAGAGTAGTCCTCTTCTGTCTGTGGTTCAATGTTTGACAATACTTTATTTTATATTTTGTCCTATTTTTTAGTATTTTATAAGAGTGGGCAATTCTAGTACTAGTTATTTCAAGAGAAACAGAGGTCTCTGACACTTGCATTTGAAGTAAAAATAAAAATCACAAATGAAAAAATAACAACAGCCACATACACACATAAAACTATAATCTAGGGAGTTTGAAATATTAATCCTTTTTTACAACAAAATAAAAAATAACTCTAAAATCCAAATGTGACATATTTGTGTAATTGTTTCTATATGCATTTATGATTTGAAAAATGAATTTATGATATTTAAAAAATTTTAATGTGAATAACTTTGAATGGATGTTATAGCATATGCTTATTTTCTATCTTCTAAAATATAAACAATCAAACTATTAAATAAACATTTAATGCTATTTGTCATGGCATTGCTCCCAAATGTGTATTCTAAATGTTATTTGAAAAAGCAGTAAAAAACATGGCTCTTGTCACCTTTAATAAAATATAATGCTATATTTGCTTAATGTATTGATTATGTTCAAAAATGATTATGAAGGATAGAATAAAGAAAGAAAAACTATTCTAAAGGAGCATAAGACAAGAGGATTTTTTGAAGACCTAAATCTGCTTAATATGTACATAACATTAGAAATCAAGCTGAATATTAGTTGAGAATATAAATATTATCAAGAATCACATTACAAAACTTTTTCTACATATAATATTTAAAATAAATTTATGATATATAGCAGAAAATAAATTTGTTTTTATTTTTAACAATTGTTACTATTTGTTTTTAAATATTTTACTGCCAGCCAATAACCTACATAAAAACATAAACTATATCTTAAGAATTTTTGTATTTCTGGTCTCCAACATGAGTCCCAGAATGTGGCTTAATATTCACTGTATGGATGCATAATAATTAAGAAATAAATAGATGAATAACATATGCCTAGTAGAATATCAGAATATAATCCATGTGGTTGTTAAAAATAACTTTGGAATACACAGAGAAAGGTAATTTAGTTAGAGCATAACTTGTCTTTCTTTGGGTGTTTGCCCCTCACTCTTTTCTTCAGAATCCCAGGAAACAATTAACTATTGAATTGCTTAGGCTCTGTTATGTAATATTATTTTAGTCAAAAACAGTTTCATAATTAAGTATAAATCAAGTTAACGGAGGTGTATTATTTAAATTATTCAAATCAGTAAATTGCTGGGAAACTGGAATAGGCAATGCACTTACACTAATCATATCTAATAGAACCTCGCCCCTTCCACATGTAAAAGACAGTTGGAGTGACAGCTATGACAGCTGTGAGATGAGGAATAGAAAAATAAGGACAAGGCAAAATCTTGTCAAGTGTATGAACCGACTCAGAATAGACGAAGTACTATTTCCCATTAGTATTGCCCTATTGAAATGTGATAAACTTTTATGACTAATCCAAGAACAATTCTGACTCATATACCACAAGTTAATCTTCAGTGGACCCTGGAAAACAGTCACATGAAAATGTCACATAGCTCAACAAAACAATTTTCAAGCTGCACAGATGATCCCTTCTATAATTTATGATATTTTTAAATATCACAAATTAAAGGGGGAAAGTTGAAAGCAAGAAAAAAAAAGCTAATTTTGCAATCTAAGGCTTGCTTCCTTATTTTAAAAAGGCACATCACTTTCTTTCTTAGCACATTCTTGTTTTTAAATAATTACATTATAAAAACATTCTAAAATATGGATTTTTATTTCCTGGAAACTTAGAAACATGGTCCTTGTGATACTTGTTATATGTCTTTGTCTTTATGGAGATTGATGAAAACCTGAATACCCAGAAGAGTTGTTCAGAATTCCTATCACAAAAGAGATGTTTCAGTAAGTTTTCAGAACAGTTTTCCCTGAAATGCATTCATCATGGATTTGTTGTGAACATCTCTTTTTTTGTTTCGTTTTGTTTTTGAGATGGAGTTTTGCTCTTGTTGCCCAGTTGCCCAGGCTGGAGTGCAATGGCAGGATCTCGGCTCACCTTAACCTCCCCTTCTGGGTTCAAGGAATTCTCAAAATGAACCAAATTCTCCTGCCTCAGCCTCTCGAGTAGCAGCATTACAGGCATGCACCACCACACCTGGCTAATTGTGTACTTTTTTTTTGGAAGTTGAGACTTAAAAATAAATAGATCTTACTTGCAGGGTGCAATGGTTGCTGCTAATACCTGAAATTGTGGATTATATTGTTTGACTTCTACCTCAGAGTCTTCCTGGTTTCACAACGTAATAGTGCTTTGAGTTTGGTATATTTTCTTATATGACCTCTAGGAGACCTTTGTTTTACACAAAAATAAAAATTTTCGAGTAGAAAATGCTTGCTTTTCCTTTGTAAGGTAAGAGAGTATCCATATACTTAGAGGTGCTCGTTTCTAAAATTCTGGAAGTTAATACAAAATCAGCTCATGAATGCACAGCTATGCTTCTTATGAAAGATTGTGCCTAACATCAGCAGTTGAAAGATAAAACTATTGCTTTTTTGTTACGTGACTGTGGTACTTTGTGATTCCTTACTCTAGATAATGAGTCAGCTCCACACTGACTTGGGTCTCTTTAGAGGGAAATCAGTAATAAAGCTGTAAAATAGGGAAGGAATCATTGTCAGTTTGCGTTTTGATCTGGTGATGGTTGGGATTAGGGTATCATTTTATACCCATTAAGGCTTTTCACTAACAACATAGCAGCTCAAAATTCACACATACAAAAATGTAACTCTGTGATGTTCAAACTTTCCTTCTTAATCCTGTAAATAATGCTGCATTTTGATTGTTCTTACTTTTTGGTATTTAATGTGGGCTGATTTTACAATGTTATATTCACTTTCAGATGCACACCTCTGCTGCTTTCTCTTCTATAAATAGTGATGCTATAAACTTCGTTTCACAGAGATCATTCTATTTCAAATCATTTTAATGGTTATTACAGCAATGGTTTCATTCAAATAAAATTAAAAAAAAAAAAAAGAGATGGGGTTTCTCCATGTTGGTCTGGCTAGTCTCAAACTCCTGACCTTGGGTGATCCGTCTGCTGGGCCTTCCAAAGTGCTGGGATTACAGGAGTGAGCCACTGCGCTCTGTGGCCATCGTTTTATCTAGTCTCTTCATAAAACAGTCCAAAAATACAAGCCTCAATTTGGGTAATAATACAGCCATAATAGTAAAGGCTGTACTTACAAAATTTAATGTAATTAAAAATGCAGCTAAATGTTGCCACAACCATACTCTACTGCCCCATCGTCTATCGCAGTCACTCTATAAATGCACAGATTTTTCCATTTCTTTCATAAGGGTTTTTTAACAGTGAAAAATCTTCTAGATTCTCTGGGTCTTGGCAGCTTTCTTTAATACAAAAGTTACTTCTAGTGTAACTGTACTCTAAATCTTGACATCATAGTGCCATTAGAAACCAGGAACCAAATACTTCTGTACCCTGGGAGTCATAAAACTGAAGGATATTTCAGGTAGGTAATTTGTTTTTCCCTTTCTCTTAAGTGCTATATTTTCTCCATAATTAACCCTGCAAGACTCGGAGCTCAGTGGCGTATTTAAACATTAGTTTGGTAGTGCTTTGCTGGCTCAGAACAGCAAATTAAAGGACATCTTAAATGGAGATAAATAAAGAAATAGAATCTAAGCTCCAGGGGTAATAGGGCATCCATCAAAGTCCCATTTTTCTTTTTTATTCTTTTCTGAAATCTCAGAGTTACAGGTACTTTGATATTACAAATAACTTAAACTTAACTTTTGTATCTTGGTGTTTCAGGCAAGTTGTAGTAAGCACAATTTATTTTCTTTCTAGATTTTATTTTTTAAATTAAGATCTCTAAAGTACCTGAAACTCTTAATGGATTGCCTTTGCTTCACCATTCTTCAAACAAGATGCGATAAATACATTCCTTGAATCCATTTATGGCTTCTTTTTCTGTAAAACATTAAGCATCAGTCAAATCTATTCAGAAAGCACTAGTTACAACAAAAATCTAACAAAGAAACAATGTATCTTTGATTGACTAGGCCAATGAATATGTTAAAGAAAGTATTCATTACCTTATCAGACTAAACATATACAATATTTTGCTTTTTTGCAATATATACTCATATTTTTAGAAGTATGTATAATTATTTTTTAGGATAGCATAAGTTGCTTCTGAATTCAGAATGTTTCTCACAAAATAGTTACTTTTCTTTAATTTCTCAATGACAAGGATATCATGCAACTCTTTTAAAATATTTTAAATTTTTTAATCATTCAAAATGTCTTTCATAACACTGCATAGAACATCTTTCCTTTCATCTTCATAACGTTGATACCTTCTCAGTCACCAAACCCAAATCCTGCCATGTCTTCCAAACCAGATCCAGAATTCTTCAGCCGCAGAATATTGTCACATCCTTTGTGTTTGTGAGTACATGCCATCAAATGCATGTAATCCCTCTGTCCTCTCAGCCATTGGAATTTGTCAGTTGTGCCATCCTACTTACCTGTTTTAGTTTGCAAGGTGGCCATGATAAAATGCCACAGCTTGAACGGTTTAAACAACAGAAACTGTTTTTGCACAGTGCTGGAAACAGGAAGTTTAAGACCAAGGTGTCGACAGGTTATTTTCTCCTAAGACCCCTGCCTTCAGCTTGCAGACAGAGGCCCTGTCTCCGCATCCTCATGTGGCTTTTTCTTCCAGTCCATGTACACCTGGGGTGTTCTTTGTGTGTCTTAATTTCCTCTTCTAATAAAGACATTAATCATGCTAGATTAGGGTCAGCCTATTTGACCTCATATAACTTCACCCCATTAAGCTGTCTGTCCCCAAGTAGGGTTACATTTTGGGTTGCTGAGCGTAAGGGTTTCAACATATACATTTTGGAATTATACAACTCAGGACATGACACCATCCCATTGTAATGATACATTTTTATTTTTTGTAAGTTATAAAATGTGTTATTCCAGAAAACCATTATGTTCCAAAGTCATTAGTCACCCACACACAAAAAGCCCAATACAAAGTATTTTTCTAAATGATATTTTGTTATTGAAAGAATCAAACAGATCCTATTAGAATACTTTTAAAATGATATTCTAATAAAAATAAATCAAACACATTCAAAAGGTAACTTGAATTCTTGAATTATTTTGTTAGTGAACTGAGTAAAATAAGCAAAGCAAATCTTTCTTTACCTGCAGGACAAAGTGGAAAGATGAGAAGTATGATAATCCAGCAGAACACACACAGGTCATTTTGAGTACACTCTGGCAAGCTCCTTGAGAACATCTAGAATATGATAATATGGGCATGCTCAGAACTCTGAAAGAAATTACTTTGGTCTTCAACTATAAATGTCTTGAGGATGATCTCAGTGGGCCAGGGTCTCAGCTTTGGTCTTTACTGTTTTAAAAATATTTCCTTCAAACTGTATATTCTCTAATACTAATTTATTATAGAACCATATTCTGAGTTCAAGTAAATACATGCTTAATTCCATCATTGATTTTATGGCATTTTTATTGTTTTATGTTTGTTACTTTCTTTCCAAAATTCACTGACGCTAGTATCTGATTATGACCTTAATTCTCTGACATTGCTAGAATGCCTATGATTAGGATAAACTGGCATCTCATTTCACCAGCATTTTCCAACAACACTATAGGGATATCTGAATTAAATTGATTCATGGAGTAACAGCAAAAAACAAACAAAAATAATATTTCTTAATTGCTAATAGACAATATGTTGTTTTAGTCAGTGTCAGTTGTTTCTGTGTTACCAAGTTCTACATTGTAGATTCATTGATAACTAGAGAAAAATATACATCTCTGCTAATGATAGATGTATTCTTTCTTCACTAAAAGATTGGCTGAAACTGGGGCCAGTCATGGAAGCTCATTCCTGTAATCCCAGCACTTTAAGAGGCCAAAGCGGATGAATCACCTGAAGCAAGGAGCTCGAGACCAGCCTGGTAAACATGGTGAAATCCCATCTCCACTAAAAACAAGGAATTAACTGCGTGTGACGGTGCATGCCTGTAATCCCAGCTATTCAGGAAGCTGAGGCATGAGAATCTCTTGAACCCAGGAGGTGGAGGTTACAGTGAGCCAAGATTATGTCACTGCACTCCAGTCTAGGTAACACAGTAAGACTATCTCTAAAGTAAAAGAAAAAAAAAAATAATTAGATGAAGCTATCTTGTAGAAAAGAAAAGGTAAGATTTTGCAAAGAGTTTTACAGAGAGGTTCTTATTAAAAGGGCTACCCAGTGAAGGTATTAGTGATCTGGAGTTTCTCTCTGCTGTGTGTATTTATCTAGAATATTAACCACCTCGCATCCTCACGGTAGAGTTCAAAGCCCATGGAATGAAAATTGACTTCTGTGGTCATTCAGCTAAAGTTGTGGGCAAATTGAGAAAACATAGAAATGTAAAAAAAAAAATTTCTCACTCACTGAGATTTTCCTGCAGAATTCTTGAGCATTAGATAGGTAGAAAATTTATCAAATGCCTCAGCAAAACTATGTATGTGCTACAATTCCTCTTTTATGGTTTCATAAGTTAGCTAAGGCCAACTATTTCAAGGGAATGAAGAGGAGCTCATCCGTCTCAACTATACATGGCAGGCACCTTCCTTCATTCGCCCTCAAGTCTATCACTGTTTCATTCGCCAGGCACCATTTTCCTCAAATATCACCTTCTTTTCCTCTGATTACTACTTAGTGAATCCAGTCATTTCCCTTTTACTAAGTGCAAACAGTGTTCTTCCTTCAGATCCATTCCTAAGCACATTGCTTGATACATCCCTGATAGCACTTGTAACCAATGTGTCACTGACTCATGCTATCATTTCTTCCATTCACGTAAGTGAAGCTGCTCAAACCCCAGGACCTTCAAGGGGGGATGTTCATTTAAATATAGTGGTAATGATTTACTACTGCTAGAACTATGACACACTGAATGTGATGATATAACTCTACAGCAGGGTGTTTCTAGATTCGATATCATAGAACTGTGTTTGTCATACTCATGTTTTTTTTTTTTTTGAGATGGAGTTTCACTCTTGTTACCCAGGCTGGAGTGCAATGGCGCCATCTCGGCTCACCACAACCTCCGCCTCCTGGGTTCAGGCAATTCTCCTGCCTCAGCCTCCTGAGTAGCTGGGATTACAGGCACATGCCACCATGCCCAGCTAATTTTTTGTATTTTTAGTAGAGATGGGGTATCACCATGTTAACCAGGATGGTCTTGATCTCTTGACCTCGTGATCCACCCACCTTGGCCTCCCAAAGTGCTGGGATTATAGGTGTGAGCCACCGCGCCCGGCCACTCATGTATTTTTAAATAGCCGTGATTAAATATAATAAATTAGATAATCTCTTATGGAACATCTTGGATATGTTCATTTTTATTGATCAACTTTAAACTCAATACATTGCTTTCTGAAGTTATATTCCTTGTGCTTATCATCACCAGTAATGAGCTGTACTAGTCCATCCTCATGCTGCTAATAAAGTCATACCCTGACTGGGTAATTTATAAAGCAAAGAACTCTAACTGACTCATGGTTCAGCATGGCTGAGAGGCCTCAGGAAAAGTACTACAGATGCAGAAGGGAAAGCAAACACGTCCTTCTTCACATGGTGCAGCAAGTGTGCTGAGAGAAAGAGGGAAAAGCCCCTGATGAAACCATCGGACCTTGTGAGAACTCACTCACCATCAAAGGAGCAGAAGGGTGGGATAACTGCTCCCATACTCCACCGGGTCCCTCCCACCACACGTGGGAATTATGGGAACTACAACTGAAGATGATATTTGGATGGGGACACAGCCAAACCATATTATTCTGCCCCAGGCCCTCCCAAATCTCATGTCCTCACATTTCAAAACACAATTATGCCATCCCAACAGTCCCCCAAAATCTTAACTCATTACAGCATGAATCCGAAAGTCCAAATTTAAGGTCTCATCTGAGACAAGGCAAGTTCCTTCTGCCTATGATCCTGCAAAATCAAAAGCAAGTTAGTTACTTTCCAAATACAAAGGGGGTATAGGCATTGGGTAAATAGACCCTTTCCAAATGGAGACATCGGCCACAGTGAAGGGGCTACAGGCCCCATGCAAATCTGAAATCCAATAAGGCGGTTATGAAAGTTCCAAAATTATCTCCTTTGACTCCATGTCTCATGTTCAGGTTTTGCTGATGCAAGAGGCGGGCACCCATGGCCTATGGTAGCTCTGTCCCTGTACCTTTCCAGGGTACAACCCCCTCCTGACTGCTCTCACAGGCTGGCATTGAGTGCCTGTGGCTTTTTCCAGGGCAGGGTGCAAGCTGTTGGTGAATCAACCATTCTGGGGTTTGAAGGATAGTGGACTTCCTCTGACAGCTTCACTCAGTGGTGCCCCAGTGAAGACTCTGTGTGGGGACTCCAATCACACATCCCCCTTCCACACTGTCCTAGCAGAAGCTCTCGATGAGAGCTCTGCCACTGCAACAGACTTCTTCCTGAACATTTAGGCATTTCTGTACATGGTCTGAAAACTGTGGGGTGGCGGGGTGGGGGGTTCCCAAACCTTAATTCTTGACTGCTGCACACTCCCAGGCCCAACACTATGTGAAAGCTGCCAAGGCTTTGAGCTTGCAGCCACTGAAGCAACAGCCTGAGTTTTATGTTGGCTTCTTTTAGCCCTGGATAGAGTTGAACCAGCTAGGATACAAGGCACCGTGTCATGAGGCTGCATAGAGCAGGGAGACCTTAGGCCTGGCCTGCAAAACCATTTTTTCCTACTAAGCCTCCAGGCATGTGGTTTGTGGGGCTTCCGTGAGGGTCTCTTACATGCCTTGAAGATATTTTCCCTATTATCTCAGTGACTAACATTTGGCTCCTTGTTACTTATGCAAATTTCTGCAATTAGCTTGAATTTATCCCCAGAAAATGGATGTTGTTTTCTGTTATATTGTCAGGCTGCAAATTTTCCAAACTGTTATGTTCTGATTCCTCTTGAATGCTTTGCTGCTTAGAAATTTCTTCTACTAGATGTCCTCAATCATCTTCCTGAAGTTCTAAGTTCCTCAAGCTCTAGGCCAGAGGCAAAAATCCACTAGTCTTTTTGCATAGCAAGAACAACCATTGTGGAAGACAGTGTGGCGATTCCTCAAGGATCTAGAAATAGAAATTCCATTTGACCCAGGAATCCCATCACTGGGTATATATCCAAAGGACTATTAATCATTCTTCTATAAGGACACATGCACATGAATGTTCATTGCAGCACTGTTTACAATAGCAAAGACCTGGAATCAGCCCAAATGCCCATCGATGATAGACTGGACTGGGAAAATGTGGCTTAAATACACCATGGAATATTACACAGCAATCAAAAATGATGAGTTTGTGTCCTTTGTAAAGACATGGATGAATCTGGAAAACATCATTCTCAGCAAACTGACACAAGAACAGAAAAGGAAATACCACATATTCTCACTCATAGGTGGGTGAGAAAAATGAGAACACATGGACACAGGGAGGGGGGTACTACACACTGGGGTCTATTGGGGGGGAATAGGGGAGGGACAGTCGGGGGGGGACTGGGGAAGAATAGCCTGGGGAGAAAAGACAACTGTGGGTGAAGGGGAGGAAGGCAGCAAAACACACTGCCATGTGTGTACCTATGCAACTATCTTGCATGTTCTGCACATGTACCCCAAAACCTATAATGCAACAAAAATTATAAAAAAAAAAAGAAAGAAAGAATGACCTTTACTCCAGTTCTCAACAATTTCCTCATTTCCATCTGAGACCACCTCAGCCTGGACTTCATTTTTCTTATTACTATCAGCATTTTGGTCAAAGCCAGTCAACAAGTCTCTAGGAAGTTCCAAACTTCTCCACATCTTCCTGTCTTCTGAACCCTCCAAGTCTATTGGAAGTTCCAAATATTTCCACATTTTCCTGTCTTTTTCTGAGTCCTCCAAATGGTTTCAATCTCTGCCTCCTACCAAATTCCAAAGTTGCTTCTACATTTACAGGTATCTTTATGGCAGTGCTCCACTACTTGGTACCAATTTACTGTCTTAGTTTATTCTCATACTAAGAATAAAGACATACTCAAGACTGGGTAGTTTACCAAGGAAAGAGGTTTAAAAGACTCACAGTTCAGCATAGCTGGGAGGCTTCAGAAAAGGTATTACTATGGCATTAGGAAAAGCAAATACATCCTTGACATGGCAGTAGCAATAAATGCTAAGCAAAAGGGAGTAATATTGTTTGACTGTATCCCCACCCAAATTTCATATTGAACTGTAGCTCCCATAATTTCCATGTATTGTGGGATGAACCCAGTGAGAGATAACTGGATCATAAGGGTGGGTGATTTCACCAACAATGTTCTCATGGTTGTGAATAAGTTTCACAAGATATGATGGTTTTGTAAGGGTAAACCCTTTTTACTTGCCTGCTGCCATATAAGATGTGCCTACTGCCTTCCATCATGACTGTGAGACCTCTCCGACCATGAGGAACTATAAGTCCATTAAACCTCTTTTTCTCTATAAATTATAAATTCTCTAATAACTGCCCCTTTGATTCAATTAACTACCACCAGGTCCTTCCCAGGACATGTGGGGATTATGAGAACTATAATTCAAGTTGGATTTGGGGTGGGGTCACAGTCAAACCATATCATCAGCTTACACTAACAATATTTTTTATTGCCTACCTTATTCGGTTTTACCACCTTTTTAACCAAAATATTTGGTAGAGTAGGTTGCAGTGAAGCTTTCTGGCATTATAGTAAATTTGAGTTATATTGCTAACAACATTTCATTGTCAGCTATCTCTAATATTTCCCTAGAGCATAGGAAGTATTTATCTTCAACAGACTCTTTCTTTAACAACATTTGAACTATGGTTTGGCAAAGATATAGGAAAATTTCTTTTCTCTATGGTTTCTCCTCCATATATGATGCAATTATAAGTAATTTAGTAGTAATAACAAAAAAGGAGAATATGGTTTTAATAATTACTTTTTGTTAAAATTAATATAATATAAATCTGATTACACAGTGAAATTCAATTTTTTTGAAAGAGAAAAAAGAAAGGAAGAAAAAGAAAGAAAAGAAGAAAGAAAAAAAGAATAAAAGAAAGGAAGATAGAGGACGAGAAAGAGGTAGAGAGAACAGGAATCCTGCTCTATTGCCCAGGCTGGAATGCTATCTAAGAATGCGTATTAAAAACCTCTTTTATGCCAACAAATGTGCTTAACAATGGAGACAGGAAGGAATAAGGGAGAAAATAACAAACAAGCAGCCAACCAATATTTCATTTAAACCTGTGAAATGCTGTGCAGTTGCTGAGGAGTGATTTACTTCCAATTCTGTAGTCACTTTTAGAGTAGGTGTGATGTGGTACTGATAAGAATGTATGTTTTGTGGATTAGGGGTGGAGAGTTCTGTTAATGTTTATGAAGTTTACTTGTTCCAGGTCTGAGTTCAAGTCCTGGATATCTGTGTTAATTTTCTGTCCCATTGATCTAATATTAACAATGTAAAGTCTCCCACTATTATTATGTGGAAGTCTAAGTCTCTATGTAAATCATTAAGAACTTGCCTTATGTATCTGGGTGCTCCTGTATTGGGTGCGTATATATTTAGGATCATTAGCTCTTCTTGTTGCATTGATCCTTTTACCATTATGTAATGTCCTTCTTTGTTTCTTTCAGTCTTTGTTGCTTTAAAGTCTATTTTATCAGAGATGAGAATTGCAACTCCTGCTTTTTTTTTTTTTCTCCTCTCCATTTGGTTGGTAAATCTTCCTCCATCCCTTTGTTCTGCGTCTTTGTGTATCCTTGCATGTGAGGTGGGTCTGGATGCAGCATACCAATGGGTTTTGGATTTTTATCCAATTTGCCTGTCTGTATCTTTTGATTGGGGCATTTAGTCCATTTAAATTTGGGATTAATATTGATATATATGAGTTTAATACTGCCATTTAATGCTAGCTGGCTGTTTTGCCCATTAGTTGATGTAAATTCTTCATTATGGTGATGCTCTTTACCTTTTGGTATGTTTTTGGCATGGCTGATACTGGTTGTTCCTTTCTATGTGTAATGCTTCTTTCAGAAGCTCTTGTAAAGCAGGCCTGGTGGTGACAAAAATCTCTGAGTACTTGCTTGTTTGCAAAGGATCTTATTTTTCCTTCACTTATACAGCTTAGTTTGGCAAGATATGAAATTCTGGGTTGAAAGTTCTTTCCTTTAAGGATGTTAAATATTGGCCCCCACTCTCTGCTGGCTGTAGGGTTTCTGCTGAGAGATCTGCAGTGAGTCTGATAGGCTTCCCTTTGTGGGGAACCTGACCTTTCTCTCTAGCTGCCCTTGGTATTTTCTCCTTCATTTCAACCCTGGTGAATCTATTGATTATGTGCCTTGGGGTTGCTCTTCTTCAGGAATATCTTTATGGTGTTCTCTGTATTTCCTGGAGTTGAGTGTTGTCCTGCCTTGCTAGGTTGGGAAAGTATTCCTGGATAATATCCTGAAGAATATTTTCCAGCTTGGATTCATTCTCTTTGTCACATTCAGGTACACCTATCAAATGTAGGTTATGTCTTTTCACATAGTCCCATATTTCTTGGAGACTTTTTAGCCTCAAAGACTTGCTCATTCCTTTTTAGCGTTTTTACTCTAAACTCATCTTCTCATTTTATTTCATTAAGTTGGTCTTCGACCTCTGATATCCTTTCTTCTTCTTGATCAATTCGACTGTTAAAACATGTGCATAATTCACGAAGTTCTTGTGTTGTGTTTTTCAGCTCTATTAATTCACTTATATTCATCTATAAATTGTCTATTCTCATTAGCATTTCATCAAACCTTTTTTCAAGGTTCTTAGTTTCTTTGCATTGGGTTAGAACATGTTCTTTTAGCTCACAGAAGTTTCTTATTATCCACCTTCTGAAGCCTGATTCTGTCAATTCATCACACTCATTCTCCATCAGGCCTTGTTCCCTTGCTGATGAGGAGCTACGATCCCCTGTAGGAGGAGAGACATTCTGATTTCAGGTGTTTTCAGCCTTTTTGCACTGGTTTCTTCCCATCTTTGTGGATTTACCCACCTGTCCTCTTTGTAACTGCTGACTTTCAGATTGGGTGTCTGAGTGAACGTCCAGCTTGTTGGTGATGAAGTTTTTTCTGTTTCTTAGTTTTCCTTTGGTGGACGCCCCTCCCCCACAGAGCTGGACCTTTCCAGGTTCAGCTTCGGTTGCTGTGAAACTCTCAATCTTCAGTACTTCCAATTACTGATTTTTTGGGGGGTGGGGCCAGCTGAGCCCGATCACCTGGCTCCCTGTCTCAGAGCCTCTTCTTCTTTTTTTTTTTTTAGTTGAATAGTTGACTCCCTCCCAGGTGTTCCAGTTGCACACTGAAAAGGTGCCGGAATCTTTATAATTTCTCCTGCAGTGACTCACTGCACTGGCTGAAACAGCAGCATTCAGATTCATGGCACTTTTCTGCCCGGGAATCTGCCAGTCTGGCTCCCCGCTTCAGTCCCCTTTTCAATCAGCTGAATGGGCGACTCTGCCTTCCCAGAGCTCCAAACACCAACTAAAAAGGCACCCAGTTCCGTATACTCCATACTGAGAACTGCCGCACTGGGGCACCGGCAAAACAGCCGCGCTAGCCAAAAGAGTCGCGCTGGCAACCCGTGGGGCTCCTGCGCTGGGAATCTCCGTGTCCATAGGCAACAAAATTTCATCTGGAAGTGTGGCGTCCACTCACTCCCTATGCTTTCACTGGGAGCTACGATCCTGAGCTGCTGCTAATCAGCTCCTGAAATTCAATTTTTTTTTAAGTTTGTTCTATCATTGGCTAAACTGTTTTAACTTTTATTTTAGATTTTTTATTTGAATTTGAAATAAGCCAATTTGTTGATAACAAAAGCAAATTGTTCATTGTCTGGATGGTTTTATATATATCTGAACATTATTTAAAATTTTAAAATCTACTTACATTTTTTAGAATTGGTAGTTTCCACTCCCAAGAGGGATATGTGTATGACAGTTGGAAAGATTGAAATTTAGTACTAATAATTCCATGTGCTTTAGAAACAAAGGATTTGGGAGACTATTTTTAAATTTAACATAATTAAATTTGGTAATTGTATTCTTGTGTCTTAACAGCTAGAAAATCTGTAGGTGTTTTCGTTTCTACCCACAACACGTCATGACAAACAAAACCTATGTCAGGTTAAAAATGAATTCTAGTGAAGCATCACTGAGTTTCCATTGCTGAAAATATCAAATATGTAATAATAAAATGAACAGCAAAAAAACATTTATTAAAAATAAGTTGCTTAGAAAAATTTTCAAATTCCTTTTTTTTTAAATCACCAGTGAATTATTCTTGTTCACTATTTTTAGAGTGTTTTATAAAAGAAAATCTTGAGATAAACAGATGCCTATCTTTGAAAAAATTGTATTTTTCTCTTTCTAAAAATAAGGACAAAATCATTTTAAATGTAGATTTTTAAATTAAACATGGAAATTAAACTAGAATATAAAGCTAATTAGTCTCTTAGAAAATAAATCTTATATTTGTCAACATAAGACAATTCTGTGAATTTTTTTAACATAGTGACTATGATGGAAGCCATTTCAAAATATCTTAAATCTGGATAAAAGGGTTTGCTTTTGAAAATACTTTCAAATACATACCCTTGTTCAATTGTTATAATAAATGTGTGAATGACCGAACAACTTATTTCTCAAAACCATATTTAAACTTAGAAAAGAACACAATCCTGGTGTCAATCCTATGTTCACAGAACTCTTTTTGTCAGACAACTGAAGCCAAAAAACTCTGACTAAAAGGAAATAAAGACAGGATTACCAATTCACAGTTAAAAACTAAGAAGTTTTTGGGAAAGGAGTGATATTGGTGAAATCCTCCAGCTTTTAACCCTCCCACTTAGTTATTTCCAGGATTACTTCAAACATATGCACAGACATAAATTAAAATGCTAACAATTGATGAATTGCATTGGTTAAACTAAATATGCTTTATGAGAAAAAAAGGTTTTTGACTTCAGTTTTCTAAAGGGTAGAGAAAGATCAATGAAGAAAGATAAGACCATTCAAATATTTCTAAATGATTTACATTTTAATAGGGTGATGATATAAAAAGATACTGAATATTCTGTCTTTCAAACTTCATAGGTAAATTTTCAGTAAAATAAAATAAAAAGTTTCAGTTCTGGTAGTTTTCTGATTCCTTTAAATATACTTTCTGATGGTGGTATTTCAGATGATGTGCATGGATCTTAATATAGATGAATCTTAACAGTGGACTTACTGATTATCTGTTAAATAAATTGTAGGTAGCCCATAATCATGGTTTAGGACAAATAATCATTTCCTTTACCTATAATAGGATTGCTTGACTTCTATTTTTTTGGTCCCACTATTGCTGAGCTATTGACACAGTAACCATCTTAACTGTACCTAAAACATCTGTGATGATGCTAGTGTCTTTTACTTCAGTTTCTTTCTTTATTTCTTCTTCTTCTATTATTATCAACCTCTCAAAAGTTGACTAGGTAAAGAAAAACATTCTTGAAATGAAGGAATCACAATTTTTTTTCTCTTTAAATCACAATATTATCATTTTTCTTTTAGAGGTCTGAGTTACCAGCAATAGTATTCTGACCATTTTAACAAAAACACACATTTTTCTACTCTGATATTGTTCCGTTGTCATATTTGCAGAGCATGGAAAATGCTCTAAGTTCCAATGCTCTGATCTAATATCTTCTAGCATAATTTCTAAAAGAACACTTTTGGAGAAGTAAATGTTTTTCTTTCCTTTATGAAACCACCAAATAATGCAACCATTTTGTCCTCTACTGTAATGATTCACTAACCATTTGCATGCATAAAATATTACTCTGGTTGGATTAAAACCAACTTTATATTTATTAACGTATTTCAAATGTAAAAGTATATTTGACTAACTGGTACTTCAAGGATTATGGTAAATTGACCAGCTTTCCTAATGTAAACAATTATAAAATTAGATTAATTTTCTCAAAAACCTCATGAATATAAAGATAAGCTGACAAGAAAGTAAATCATAGTTAGTCCAAAAGGCAAATTAATGTAGAAGTCAGGAAAGGCAAGCTGAGCATTTAAGTTAGTTTTTCATTTGTCATATCAAGGGGATTTGGGTTCTGTTGACCACAACAGGGGACAGAGCACAAAGAAGGCTTCAGAGATACTGACGTTTTACACTGGAATTTCAGGATTAGGCACAATAAGAGTTCAATGTTCTTTTCTTTTATGTTATAGCTATTTCTCCTACAACTTTTTTTATGTGCATGCTCTATTTCTCAATTCACAGTTTAAGACTTTGAAACAGTGCCAGTAATAATCACCCTAAGATTATCTTTGTGTCAGTACACTGTCCAGCTTTATAATATGCAAAGCAAAATGCAACTTATCTTACCTTGATAAAATTTTTTTAGCACATTAAAATAATTACATCTATGACTCAATTGAAAATTCAAATTACTCCTTGCTCTCTACACCCAATTTGGAGCAATTAAAATTCTTTTAATTTCCAATTCTAGCTATTTTGTTAATTTTTACTTTATGTTCTCTTAATTAATACTGTGCTAGACTTTACTCTCAGTTCTCCTGCTAGGTAGGCAAACATAATTCTTAATTTATGCCTTCCCTATCAGTTTAAAACAATAACAATAATAGCTATTATACAGTTAGTTACCGAAATTTTCTTTCTCGAATAATACTTTTGTTGTAAATTAATATAAAAATAATAAAAACGATATGGCATTTATAGCCCTTTAAAACTGAACTGAATATTATATGTAAGGTAAGACAGCTATTAGAGCCCATTCCATCGTGAATATAAAAAGAACAAAAGGTTTCCATTAAGATTCCTTGAAACTGACATCAAGCCTGAGGTAATTGTCTGAAAAGTATTTCCCTCGTGAAAAATTGTCAGTATTAAGAGTACACCCTTAGCTGGCTTTACCAAAATAGGCTTGCTTCTAAAATTTTTATTTCAAAATCCTGAAGAACCAATTTCTTCTCCCTGGTAATTCTCACCATCAGTAGATGGAAGTCTATCACTTCACACTCCAAAGCCAGCTGTATTAGCTTTTCTGAAAAAATAAACTTTGTCAAACCTGTCTCTTTTCCCCTTCCTTTTGCCTCAAATCCAATATTTTTATTCATTTTATTTTAATAACAAGCCCCTTTCTGCTCCCACTTTGCCTAATAAAATCTTGTTCATTTTTTTCTTATTTTTTTATAAAAGCAGATGTTTACTTAGCTTATGACTCACTAACAGACTCAGAATAATCTTATTTCACTACATGCAGCAAATTTACCTTTTTTAATTCATAAAATTTTATTAAAGAGGGACCACTCTTACTATAATTAAAATAAATTTCATTTGTGGAGAGATTTTGCTTAGATTTCTTTACTTGTTGCAATACTTGGAAAAACAGATATTGATAGATATTAGTAAAAACAGGATGCATATGATGTGGGGTAAGAATACCTTGTTCTTATTGGAAAAGCCTAAATCTTGAACTATGTTGCTGAAGCCTTTATTTTTAACACATAATAAAACAGAAAATTAAAAAATATTTTGAGAAAGCTACCTCAGAATTCCATAAAAATGCCTCATACCCAATACTGATGCAAGATTTTTGTTCCTTAGTTCAGCTAAATCTGGGTTCTTGTCTCACGACCAGGAAAAATTAGGCTCACAAACACATTAAAGGGTGAGGGAGACTGACTTTAAGTGAAAGGAAAGTTCTCAGCAGAGAGAGGTGGCCTGCAAGCAGGTGTTTTCCCCTCACACTTGAATACCAGGTCACCCCACACAAGCTGCTCCCCTGAAGTAGGCACAAATTTCTGGTGGCTTCACCCTGTCCTTCCAGGTCACATGTGGGCCCTTAGACTTGGCCACTCCTCATTGATTTACTTCCCTTACTGAGAATGACTTAACAGACCAAATTTTTCACTGTCGGCCTGTTTAGGGAAGCCCCCTGTGCAAAGTGACCCGGACGAGTCGGGGGTTCTCCAGGGAGTCCTTTTTCTATATACCTAGGCATTTGGCTGTCTCCTTCATCTGTAATTACAATGCATTAGATTCCTCAGGAAAACCTGCTCCCAAACAGACAGCTAGGTACTGTGGGGAGATACTCTGATTCGTTTTGTCTAGGTCAGTGGTTTTCTATTTTAATGGTACATTACAAACTTCTATAGAAGTAAATCTCCAACTATGGTCCCTAGACCAGCAGTTTTAGCAAGAGCTAATAATTTGTTTAAAATGTAAATGCTGGCTGGGGATGGTGACTCACTCCTATAATCCCAACACTTTGAGAGGCCGAGGTGGGCAGATAATGAGGTCAGGAGATCAAGACCATCCCCGGAGTTGTAATGAAACCCCACCTTTACTACAAATACAAAAAACTTAGCCAGGCGTGGTGGCACACTCCTGTGGTCCCAGCTACTTGGGAGGCTGAGGCAGAAGAATCGGTTGAACCCAGGAAGCGGAGGCTCCAGTGAGCAGAGATTGCACCACTGCATTTCAGCCTCATCAGAGCAAGACTCCGTCTCAAAAAACAAACAAACTATAAATGCTTATTTCTCACCACAGACTCAAGGGTAGGGCCCAGGAATCTGTTTTAAAAGCTCTCCAGATGATTCTGAGGCAGGCTAAAGTGTGATAATCACTGAACTAGTGTGTTCTAATTATGGCCTACCATGCCTTGTTCCAGGCCAAAAATTTCAGGAACATGATTTTTCATGTAATGCACTGGCAGTACAGTAATTAGCAGAATAATCTTTGGATGTGATCTGGCATGTTTTAGCTGTTTATGTTTCTTCAAATGATTTAATTTTTCTTACCACATTTTCTCTATCTGTAGAATGGGGATATTAACATACATTATCAATTTACATTTCATAGAGTGGTGGTAAAAATCAAAGAACTAATTTTTAAGCTGTTAATAAAGAAAACAAATGAAAGAAAACTCTCACAAAGAAAATCAACAAATGAAAGAAAACTCTCACAAAAAAATCAATGAAATGATAATTATTGATATTCTTACAGATTTGAGCAAATGTGTTTTTATTGTTAATAGAACAATTGTTTTCAGAATTTTTATTATTGAATCTATTTTGGGTTTGGCATTCAGGTGGCATTAGATAGTCATAGTTTATAAAAAATATTCACTATTTCATTTCTCTTTGTGTTGAGGGGAGACTACTGGCACTCAATTTTATATAATTTATTTTCCCATCTTACAAGTTGTTAAATTTGATAAAACTATGCATTTGACAGTTTTATGATTAAAATTTCCAGTAAAAAATGTATAATTTATATGATCGGTCTTATTAGAATGTGGGTAAACAGATATAAACAGAAATAAAATATTACAAAATAATACTATCTTTCCAATATATGATTCATTCTGATATTTTATATTCTAAAATATTTATCTTGTGTGTTTAAATAAAATAGTCTGATACTATCCCTCATATGATTAATAAAGATAGTATAAAGAACCCTAATTAAATCAAACAAAATTTAGTAAAAATATTCAATATCAAATTTCTACTATATCAAATTTTGTAAATACATATCCACTGTGAAATAGAGTTTATTATTTACTCAGTTTTTCGATAGCTCTTGATTATTTAAAGTTATTACATCATAACTTTTATGTTTCTATAACTCCCACTCTTAACAATAATTCAAGTTGTTTTACAATACAAGCCATTCAGTGTTTAGTGTAAAATACACTTTCAAAGGAAGCATGGTAAGACATCAAAAACACTAGTTTCTGTTTTTATATTACCACTTAACCTCACAAATTGTTTTTATGGTTTAAATTGTTATTAATTAGCACAGTAGATGATATATAGAAATGGTTTGTAATTTTTGCTATTTTATATATTGGAACTGCTTTTCTCCTCTAAAGTAATTAAAAATGTCTACTAAAATAGCAGCTTTTCAACACAGCGAGAGCATTTCCAACTCTCATGTTCTGTGTATCAATGTTTCTTATTTGTGATTTGTATCAATATTACTTTTAAAGCATCATTGCTTTTTTGTAAGATAATATTGATTATGTCACATAAATTCTTTCATCAGATTATTTTTACTATAATTAACATGAAAGTATTGAATATAACCTTTTTAAATAGTCATTTTTTAATTTGCATTTCCCTTAGCATTTCAAATATGTATCAAAGGATTTTCTAATCATTGACATTTGAAATACACATCAATTTCCATGAGTGTGTTTCAGATAATAGACTATTCTTCTCTTAAATCATTTATAAGTACATATTCACCTGGTTGTGAATGCCTCCTGTTACATTTGGCTCATAAACCTAGTGCAGTAAATATATATATTTAATAAAACAGTCAGAGATTGTCTTCCATAGGACAACCATATACAGTGCTTTATAAAAACCACGATCCCCAGATTTATTTCCTTCCTGATTACTGACAAGATTAGAATAAAAATGACCTTTGTTGTCTGAATGCTAAGTGAATTCTTCTTTCAGACACTGAAGGCAGCTTTTGATTGTGTTTTGATGTTTTCCTCAGCCTATTACTATATTGACTTGAGAGCAGCCAAAACATACATCTGTGATTCCATTTTTCTTCAGTGGTTTTTCCACTCAATCAAACATGTAGACAAATATCCACAGGACAGAAGAATGCTTTTAGCTGAAGCAAATCTCTTAGGAATCATGTCATGCAAGTGTCTCTTTTAAAATGTGAGTCTGCTGTTTGTGCCAAATGCTTTCTTTTACCCTTAGTAATCATATAATAACATTGAAATTAATGTCAGAAAGGGTGCATTAAAAACAAATAATTTTAATAAGCCAAATGCCTCCTACAGTGCTTAAGATTGAATAGTAATAGTACCTTTATTGACAAAGACCAAAAGACTTTTAACTTTGATTTGATTGCTGTGACTAAGCTGCAATAATCCCTTTGAGTTACCATCATGGACTACTTCTTACTGGTGTCACGGAAAAGCAAAAAATCCAAAAAGAGGGAATCTTCCCCAAATAATTTTATGAGACCAACATCATCCTGATAGCTAAACCCAGCAGTGACTCAACAAGAAAATAAAGCTTCAGGTCAGTATCTATGATGAACATGGATGCAAAAATCTTCAATAAAATACTGGCTAAGCGATTGCAACAGCACATCAAAAAGTTTATCCACAATGATCAAGTAGGCTTTATCCAGGGGATGCAAGGCTGGTTCAACATACACAAGTCTATAAATGTAATTCACCACATAAACAGAACCAAAGACAAAAACCACATGATTATCTCAATAGATGCAGAGAAGTCCTTCTACAAAATTCAACAGCCCTTTATGCTAAAAAACTCTCAATAAACTAGATATTGATGGAATGTATCTCAAAATAATAAAAGCTATTTATGATAAACACACAGCCAATATCATACTGAATGGGCAAAAACTGGAAGCATTCCCTTTGAAATCTGGCACTAGACAAGGATGCACTCTCTCACCACAACTATTCAATATAGTATTGGACGTTCTAGCCAGAGCATTTAGGCAAGAAAAAGAAATAAATTGTATTCAAATAGGAAAGGAGGAAGTCAAATTTCCTCTATTTGCAAACTGCATAATTGTATATTTACAATTATGTAAAGACATCAAATCTTCTGAAAATGACAAGCAACTTCAGCAAAGTCTCAGGATACAAAATCAATGGTGCAAAAATCACAAGCATTCCTATACACCAATAACAGACTTAAAGAGATCCAAATCAAGAAAAAAATGCCATTCACAATTGCTACAAAGAGAGTAAAATATCTAGAAATACACCCAACAAAAGATGTAAAGGACCTTTTCAAGGAAAACTACAAACCACTGCTCAACGAAATAAGAGAGGACACAAACAGATGGAAAAACATTCCATGCTCATGGTTAGGAAGAATCAATATCGTGAAAATGGCCATACTGCCCTAAGTAATTTATAGATTCAACGCTATCCCCATCAAGCTACAAATGATCTTCTTCACAGAACTGGAAAAACCACCTTAAACTTCATATGGAACCAAAAGAAAGCCAACATAGCCAAGTCAATTCTAAGCAAAAAAAAAAAAAACAAAAAAAAAAAAAACAGAGCTGGAGGCATCAGGCTACTTTCAAACTATACTACAAGGCTACAGTAATCAAAACAGCATGGTACTGGTATCAAAACAGAGATATAGACCAATGGAACTTAACACAGGCCTTGGAGGCAGTGCCATGCATCTACAACCACCTGATCGTTGAGAAACCTGACAAAAACAAGCAATGGGGAAAGGATTCCCTGTTTAATAAATGGTGATGGGAAAACTGGCTAGCCATGTGCAGAAAGCAGAAACTGGACCCCTTCCTGACACCTTAAACTAAAATTAACTCCAGATGGATTAAAGACTTAAACATAAGACCTAACACTATAAAAACCCTAGAAGATAACCTAGGCAAAACCATTCAGGACATAGGCATAGGCAAGGACTTCATGACTAAAACACCAACAGCACTGGCAACGGAAACCAAAATAGACAAATGAGACCTAATAGAACTCCACAGCTTCTGCACAGCAAAAGAAACAATCATTAGAGTGAATCAGTAACCAATGGAAATTTTTGCCATCTACCCATCTGACAAAGGACTTATATCCAAAATCTACAAAGAACCATAACGTATTTACAAGAAAAAAAACAAGCCAATTCAAAAGCGGGCAAAGGATATGAACAGATACTTTTCAAAAGAAGACATATAGGAGGCCAACATACACATAAAAAAATGTTCATCATCATTGATCATTAGAGAAACGCAAATAAGACTAAATTGAGATACCATCTCATGCCAGTTATAATGATGACCATTAAAAAATCTGGAGACAACAGATGCTGGAGAGGATGTGGAGAAATAGGACCTTTTACACTATTGGTGGGAGTGTAAATTAGTTCAACCATTGTGGAAGACAGTGGGGCGATTCCTCAAGGGCCTAGACATAGAAATTCCATTTGACCCAGCAATCTCATTACTGGGTATATATCCAAATGATTATAAAGCGTTCTATTATAAAGCCACATGGGCACGTATGTTCATTGCTGCACTGTTTACAATAGTAAAGACTTGGAACCAACCCAAATGCCCATCAATGATAGACTGGAGAGGGAAAATGTGGTACATATACACCATGGAATACTATGCAGCCATCAAAAACTATGAGTTTGTGTCCTTTGTAGGGACATGGATGAACCTGGAAACCATCATTTTCAGCAAACTGACACAAGAACAGAAAATCAAACACCACATGGTCTCACTCATAGGTGGGTGATGAACAATGAGAACACATGGACACAGGGAGGGGAGCATCACACACTGACTGTAGGGGGGACTAGGGGAGGGACAGTGGAGTTAGGGAGTTGGGAAAGTTTAACATGGGGAGAAATGTCAGATATAGGTGATGGGGATGGAAGCAGCAAACCACATTATCATGTATGTACCTATGCAACAATCCTGCATGTTCTTTATATGTACCCCAGAACCTGAAATGCAATTGTGTATATATATGTGTAAATAATAAAAACTATGTTTGTTTGTAGCAATGGGGAAAGGAATCCCTGTTTAATAAATGGTGTTGGGAAAACTGGCTAGCCATTTGCAGAAAGCAGAAACTAGACCCCTTCCTATCACCTTACACTAAAATTAACTCCAGGTGGATTAAACACTTAAGACCTAACACCATGAAAACCCTAGAAGAAAATCTAGGCAAAACCATTCAGGACATAGGCGTAGGTAAGAACTTCATGACCAAAACACCAAAAGCATTGGCAACAAAAGCCAAAATAGACTAATGGGACCTAATCAAACTCCACAGCTTCTGCATGGCAAAAGAAACAGTCATTAGAGTGAATTGGCAACCAACAGAATGGGAAAGAATTTTGCAGTTTACCCATCTGACAAAGGGCTGATATCCAGAATTTACAAAGAACTCAAACAGATTTACAGGAAAAAACAAACAAGCCCATTCAAAAATGGGCAAAGGATATGAACAGACACTTTACAAAAGAAGACATACACGAGGCCAACAAACATATGAAAAAATGCTCATCATCACTGGTCATTAGAAAAATGCAAATCAAAACTACACTGAGATACCATCTCACACCAGTTAGAATGGCGATCATTAAAAAAATTTGGAGACAACAGATGCTGGAGAGGATGTGGAGAAATAGGAACACTTTTACACTGTTGGTGGTACTGTAAATTAGTTCAACCAGTGTGGAAGACAGTGTGGCAATTATTCAAGTACCTAGACATAGAAGTTCCATTTGACCCATTACTGGGTATATATCCAAGGAATTATAAATCGTTCTACTATAAGGACGCATGCACACAAATGTTCATTGCAGCACTGTTTACAATAGCAAAGACCTGGAACCAACCCAAATGCCCATCAATGATAGACTGGACAGGGAAAATGTGGCACATATACACCATGGAATATTATGCAGCCATCAAAAACGATAAGTTTGTGTCCTTTGTAGGGACATGGATGAACCTGCAAATCATCATTCTCAGCAAACTGACACAAGAACAGAAAATCAAACACTGCATGTTCTCACTCATAGGTGGGTATTGAACAATGAGAACACATGGACTCAGGGAGGGGAGCATCACACAATGGGATCTGTTGTGGGGAATAGGGGAGGGACAGTGAGGGGTGGGGAGTAGGGAGAGATAGCACGGAGAGAAATGCCAGTTATAGGTGAAGGGGAGGAAGGCAGCAAATCACACTGCCATGTATGTACCTATGCAACAATCTTGCATGTCCTTCACATGTACCCCAAAACCTAAAATGCAATTAAAAAAACCTATGTTTGTTTGTTTGCTTTTTCAGAGACAGAGAGAGAAACCGAGCAACAGCTATCTTTCCTGGCTTCTTCCTTACCGTTTCTTACTATAGCAATACTTTACCTCTGATATTAAAAATAAATAAATTACAGCATAAATATAGACATTATTACTAAAAATACTTGAGGAATTCTTTTTGATTATGTTCTTTCAGCTTACAGCAATTATACAAGAAGAAGTATATACTTGCATCATAGAGTGAGGCCCAATATTGAGCATAACATAGTATTCTTAGTGATTATGGACTGCATTAATACTTGGCACCAAAAGACTTTTAGATATTTTTCTAAGTAAATGAACCTTCTAGGAATCATATTTGCCACTATAACAGTAATTTTTTGAAAGGATGCTTGAATTTCAAGTAATATTCAAGATATGAATCTCATCACACAATTTCACCACTTTATAAGATAAAAACCTAGTTGAAAATTTGTTTATATTAATTAAAGATTGTATGTCACTCACCACTTAAATAATTTTTCAGCATCAAACAAAACTTTCAATGACAAAATAGCTGAATGTTCACATGGGAACGTATTTAAATCATTTTATATCAGAATATTTTCTGTTTCTGCAGATTTCAGAGAAATATTTTTCCCTTTTCTACTCATTTCTCAAAAATAACTTTTTCTGCATTGTTACTAATTTTAACAATTCCCTAATAATGTTTCCAAAATTAACCAATCTAATGAAACATCATATTTGTACGACCTCAAGTCATTGACTACTAATTCTCATAAGGAATTCAAACTCAACATTTATGTTGTATAAGCTGATTTCAACCAAAGTTTTAATTCAAAATAAAGTATGATAAATGAATAGTAAAGTAGAACAAAAATTATACAATTAACATATCTATAAATATTTACTTTATTTGGTATTGAATATATAATGAATAAAATCCATTTTTATATACATATTTTGGAGGTTTAAAAAACACTGAAAAATGTATACAGTACATATAATTTTGCCTTCCCCCGAAGTCCTGCTATTGAAAAATACATATTAATGCTATCTTACATTTATTGTTAATTTTGTTAAAAGTCAAATTAATTAAAAGCATTAAGTCAGAGATGTATTTATCAAAGGTTTATCCTTTTTGTTCTGGAAGAAGACATAATTAGTTTGCAGGGTTGTCTGGACTATATCATTCTGAAAGTTTCTCAATACATTTGATAATGTCCATTTTAATTTTTTCTTATGTATTTATAAATAGAAGCTGCTTCCTTTAAATAATTATTATTAAATTTCCAAAACTTGTTCAATGTAATCACTTCCAGCCTTTTTTCCTATCAGTACCAGTATGCATGCCCTCTCTGTTTTGTGTTGTGCGTATTCAACTGAATATGCAAAAATGTAATCTTGTTTTGAAGTAAATACTAATGGAGATTTGATCAACAGAATGGTTCTGTTGAATATGTTAGATTGTACCAAAAACTGAGGGAGTTAAGAATTTGAAAAAGACGCGTTTTTATCCCTTCTGTCTGAATAAAACGTCCAAGACATTATCATATAAAGAATGTGACTCCAATGTGTTCTTTTAGAAAGGAGGGAGGGGAAGATATTCCTGTAGGTCAAGTGGATGAGATAGTTTGGAGGATAGAAGAAAACATTAAAAAAAAAAAAAGATACGACATTGAACTTTGATGGATTTTTCAAACTACAGAGGCAGAAAATTGCAGAATATCTTCACAGCCATCGAACAGTACAGGTGTTGAGAATATAGGACATAGAGTGTTACACTTTCCTCTCATACACATCCATTTTCCACACTAAATCCATGTTCCCTCACAGTCAACTACTGCATGTCGCTTTCTGCACTCCTCACTAACCCTTTTTTATACATATTCAAACTTATTCATGGCCCCTTAAATTACAACCTTTAAAACGAGGTACGATGTGTCACATATGCTTTTATCGGTTTTGACTACAGTAAAGCTCTTTCTTCGGCTGGTGTCAGTTAAACTGATACCCAGTTTAACTGTTTTATTAGCTATACTACCTGAGTTTGTCAAGAAGACTTCCAAGAGTTTTCTTTCCTCCCCTTCTCCTCTCACTCTCTATCTGCTGTTAAACCAGGTCTCACCAACTGTGAATTATTTTTATCCTTAATTTGAATTTCTTGATGTTCAATTTCAAGCTGTATAATTTGATCCTCTAAAGAGTATACATGCCAAGTTTTTTCTAATTTTTTAGATATTCCTGTGCATATTTTTGTTTGTCTAGCACTTTAAATGCTATTTAAAGACATTAATCAAATACCTCGATAGAGAATACCCGCAGAGTTCAGTCCCTCAATCAAGATAAGCTAACTATGATTTTTCAATAATGACTGAGCTGTAGTTACTGTCTTAAACTTTGACAGTTGATTTGTTTACCAAACTATACTTTTTCTATGGAATTACCCTACATGACTAATCTTACAATTTTTTTGTTTAAATGTCAGTTTTATTAATTGTGAATTATAAATCAGTGTTCATTTCTTCCATGAGAATGTAAATCACTTGAATGTTTAACAAGACTGAATAAATATCAAAACAAATATGCAACAAGTACACCATCTTCAATGGAGATACACTAGTGCCATGTGGAAACTGAATCTCTAAGAAATAGTTTACCTATGTTTATTTTATTTGAAATTATTTTTGTCAATTCCTGTTTTCCATTTGATGTAGAAGAAGGAATGAAATAGAACCAAGTATTGCTGCCTTCCTTGTGTATTCTATCACACTGCAAAGATTGTATCTTTCCCTTTCAAGTTACTCTTATTATAATGGCATCAAAAAAGTACTCACTTTGTAATTTTTCTTTTGGTTAAATTCAGTTCCTAGCAGCAAGCTGGTATTTTTAACACAGACTTGTTTCCTCTATTTAGAAAACCATATTTAACTTCACATTAGAGGTCTCCTTTTAATATCTTTCAGACAATATAGCCAAAATTTAGCTACCTAAGTTGTGTCCCTAAGTTGATTTCTTCTAAAGTTAAAATATTGAATTCAGTTAATAAGAAGAATGTTTTCAGTCCCTATTGTCAAATTGTTTAGTAATAATCTTTGAAGTTCTGACAAGCAGGCAAAGTTTCCTCACTCTTCCACTACTGGAAAAATAGACACATACACATATACTCTGTTAACCACAGAAGAGATTTCAAAAAATAATAACAGAATATTATCTCCAACTAATGGGTTTGAGAAATTAGATAAAATGATATACATAGGATATTACTACTCTTTAATAACAAATAAGAACTTAATATGTATAAATTATTAGTATATCATCTCTTGAATTATTTGTATTTACTTTTTAAGAGTCAGTCAAGCAACCTCTGCTCCCAAAACCAGGTACAATTTTCTTTCCTTTTCATGTTAGAGAAGGCACTAACACTTTGCCATAAAAATTTCTTACTTTCCAATTTTCTCTGAAACTCTTAGTCACATTATCATCTCTCCTCTTACTTCGCAAGGTAATTTAACGCACCTATTTATGTCAAAGTTCTTGTTTGTAAAGCAGTTAAAACACACACACACAAAAAGGTAAGAAAACATTTTTGTGTTCTTACATATATCACAAGAAGGCTTGAAGAAGCAAGGAAACCCCTCTGATTGACGTTTCTGTAGGATTAATTGCTTTAATTCTCTTCACTTTTCCTTTAGCATGTGAAAGAACTGCAAATCACTCTACCTACACGAAATTAAAACATAGTTTTTAAGTAAAAACACAACATAGCCTATTGATTCACTGAATACCATAGAATAGATAATAACCAAAAATCATAGTTTAATATACTGAATTTTCCATGAGATATTTGATAACCCCATTCAGATACTTTTATTCAGATATATTTAAAGTACACTTCTATTAAGTTTTT
The DNA here is from genome assembly GCA_031835075.1 of Saguinus oedipus. Taxonomy (NCBI): domain Eukaryota; kingdom Metazoa; phylum Chordata; class Mammalia; order Primates; family Cebidae; genus Saguinus; species Saguinus oedipus. Next base: position 2,916,140 of record CM063186.1, read on the forward strand.
TTTAGATTCCACTTAGATTAAATCAATGTCTAATCCCAGCGGTAAACTCTGTTTATTCTGCCAACGTTGGGAAAATGTGTAGTATGCTTATTCTATCATGTGGCTGCAGCACGTGGCGTCCTAAGAGTGACAACTTCAGCAACACCATATGTTTCAACCATCTGGATGCTGGTGCATTGCCCATGTAGTGGTGCACACTTCTTCTTAACAATTTTTAAACAGAAACTTGCAAACTTTATGAAGTAATTACCATTGAGTCAAATCAAAATTATTGACATATTCGTGGGAAGAATTATGTCATGATGTTTAGTGCATATCTTTATTTTGTAATAAGAAATAAATTAACAAAGCACAGTTGCAAGTCCTACATTTGACAAATCACATGCTAGAATTTGAGGCTCACAAATTCCATGTATTTTGATGATTTAAAATTTCTTACACATTAGGTGAGGACTGGTTAGGTTTTAATGAAGCCGCTAAGAGAACCTAAAACTATTAATTTTTTTGACATATCTAACATAAAATTTTATATATAAATCATTAATATATTTTCAAGTATTTCTTTTCACAGCCCAATTTTTACTTACATATTCTCAGACTTCATTGTTTGAAATGATGGAGGTTTTTTTTAATTGTATTAAATAATACTTTTACAAACACAAGACGTTGACATTCGGGGAGAAAGCAATTGGCTGTGGAATCAACTGCATCTATGTGTCAGTGCCATAACACCAAAACTGGATTTTTCGTGAAATGTTTAAAAGAAATGTTTTATTTAAAACCATGAATCTTGTCACATATTAGAAACATTTCCAGTCAAATCAGTTAATTAGCATCTTTTAAAGTTAAAGTACTGTCATCCTACAGTTCCTGCATGCCTTCTGATTCATATGTAATAGGTATTTGACGGATTGAAATATGCTGTCAAACAAATCTGATGGAAATCAGATTAAATCAAAATTAAGAGTATGACCCATTTCAACAAAGTGGCTCAGACCTTTACTAGTGCCAAAAGGACAAATACCAATTTAAAGCAAGTCATCTGAATTTCAGCTCACAGTTAGGAATTGTATTCTGTAAATAATAAAGAGCTAAATTGAAAATTTTGCAAAAAAATATAACAATGAATAAATAGAAAAAGGAAGGAGGGAGTGAGAGGAAAGGAGGGAGAGATACTAGAGTATGACTTTGAGATAATTTAATTGGATGATGATCATGGTAACATTTTTTTTTCCTTTTTCTTTTATTCTTTCTTTCTTTTTTTTTTTTTTTTTTTTTTTTTGAGATGGAGTTTCGCTCTTGTTACCCAGGCTGGAGTGCAATGGCGCCATCTCGGCTCACCGCAACCTCCGACTCCTGCGTTCAGGCAATTCTCCTCCCTCAGCCTCCTGAGTAGCTGGGATTACAGGCACGCACCACCATGCCCAGCTAATTTTTTTGTATTTTTAGTAGAGACGGGGTTTCACCGTGTTGACTAGGATGGTCTCGATCTCTTGACCTTGTGATCCACCCGCCTCGGCCTCCTAAAGTGCTGGGATTACAGGCCTGAGCCACCGCGCCCTGCCCATGCTAACATTTTAAACTATGTGATGTGGCATGAGGACAAGTTTCCATTAAACAAGTAAGAAATAATTAGCACACACATGGGTACAATATTTAGAAAGGCAATGCAAATATTTATTGTTGTTTTGGACACCTTGAGGACATTATGTGAAACTGACGCCTTCGCCTCCACTTATCTGCTCCTTAATGCTTTGTTAATTTTAAATTTTCTCTCTTTGTAGATGTTGCTAATTTGAACACAGATGTACAACTGTTCCAAGCACAGCCAAGCATATAATTTCTGTTGCAATGTGAAATGGTGACGATAAGATAGCCTGTCAGTATCTGCATGGGGCATATATTAAAATGCATGAAGCTGTTTACAGTGTGGCAAACATATTCTATGTCAAATATATGTCAGAAGTGTAATGTCAATATTGTAACATGTCACCTACTCATCATTTTCTACATGTTTATGCAGGACAAAAAATGATGAATAATCTAATAGAAGGGACTATTTTAGACCAGCTCCAAGAAATCTAGTCTTGGCCTAATTTTCATCTCAATCTCTTTTTTCCCCTTCAGTTTTCATAACTAGAAAAACTGGCTGCTGCTTAAAAACTACAAATTTATGTTATTTATGTCTTATTATAGTCCTACACAGTTTTAAATGGTTGGTCAAATGTAAGGCTAGATACTTAAATTGCAGAGCTTACTGTAAAATGAAAATGTGATGCTTCCTATCAGACAAGCAAGAAATAAAGCTGTTGTTAAGGGTGATAGATAGAAGGCTTTTTTCCCATTTTTTTTATGACCTATCTCTCAAATTGCCATTATGTTTTTATTTGCTATTCAATATTATTATTGGCAAAGAAAAATAAAATTTTAAATCATTAGCATGAGTTTTCATCTTTCTCTTCTACAATGGCAGTTTTAAAATCACTGAAAGTCACATTGCACAATTTGTATTTTATAGCTCATACATGTATATGAATTTAGTCCAAACAAGGAAAACACTGTACAAATTAACTCAACTGCTTTCATTTCACTCCTGGATATATGTGCCATCTACAGCACTCTACCTTTGGCCACTGAAAGCAAAGGACTGAAAGGGAAGCTGTGGGTTGCCCTTCCTTTTTCTTTTCTTCTAGGTAACCTCGTTCAGTGTAAGTGGTCGGCTAAGAAAAGCTGTCTCAAGGCCCTTCGTGTGTGCTGCTCAGAACACTGTGAACTTCGTTTGTATTCAAAGTGAGTTCTGTTGCAAATGACAGGTGTAGCTCTCAGAGCTTTCATTGTCCTTGCTTACTTGGCTGTACGTGTGACACACTTACCTTGTCATTGGTTTGAGTCTCTCTGAACTGCCTTGCGTACTGGGTCCTGTGGAGTTCTGTGATCATGGGGAATCATGAACTTTATATACAAATAAGATGAAAAAAATGGTAAATGTGCAAACATCAGGTATCTCCTCTTTTCAATGAAAACAACCACCACCAAATCCCCACATATATTATAAACAAAATATAAAAGCTAAAATCAAAAAGGCTATTTATGGCATTGCCCTTGTCCAATGCCACTTATATGCATGAAAAAAAAAAAACAAAAAAAACAAAAAAAAACAAATTATAAGAATGGCTCAAAATATTGTTTGTATTCTTGCCTATATAAATAAATGGATTTAGGAAGAATAAATGTCTCTATTACTAGGAGCAATTAGCAAAGGCTTTAATTGTGAATACATATTCGAATGATTCTTTTGACGCATTTTTTTTTTTTTTTTTTTGCCAATCAATGAGAGCTTGTAAGGTTGCTCAGGTTGGCCTTGAACTCATGGCCTTGCCTTCGCAAGTGCCACGACATATGGCTGGAGCCACTGTGGGCCCCAACGCATAATTTTGTGACATGTCTTCAAAATAAAAATTTATAAATAATGTTATACTTTTTAGTCTTTATGAGATAATTTAGGCTGCTTTTCATTACTATAATTCATTCTACCCACCCTCTAAAAGAGAAATATCGATCACATTCAAAATTCTAAAATGTCATTGAGCCAAAATGCTGAGGATGGGATTTTAGTGCTTAAAAACAAGGAAGATGAATGCCTGGGTATCTTTGGAGTATGGTTCATTTTTGCATTTTTCTCTGTGTCTTTGAATATTTCACTTAACCACTACAGTCTCTAGATTTCTTCAGTCATCTGTTAGGTGAATCATATAGTATGCAAATATATTAAAACTTATTTTCATTATACACCTCCACACTAAAACAGTATGCTCAAAAGTATTAAGACTAGAAACATAAAAGGCGAAGATGAAGCAATTTACTTGAATCTGTAATTCAAAATGAGCATAAGTGAAAATATTTGCATAGGACATTTTTATGAGGATAAATAAAAATAATAGATAATATATTTTAGCACTTACTACATGTCTTATATTGAGGAGCAATGTATATCTCTGCCATGAAATAGGAAAACGATCAAGGAAGTTTCTTCATGGAATAAACCTTCCCTCAGAGGTGCTAAATGGGCCAACACATTCCTCCCTGTGTCATTCTTAGTCACAGCTGCCCACTGATACCCACCGATGTTTGGGGGATGAAAGTCAGTGAATTGGGGATAGCAATGGCATGATTACCCAGTGTTGACACTACCCAACTCATACTCCCCTTCTGATTTGGTTACTGAAAATCCTCAAATGCTAATTTCTGGATATCGTTTCCTCGAGAACATCTAAACATAGTTTCTAAACGAGTAGTACCAGGTATTGTTAAAGTTCAAAAAGAAGCGTAATTAAAATAAAATTTTGTTAGAGTGAAAAAGAAGCCACTAAAATAAACTTCAATCCTTGCTCTTTTAAATTTTAAGACACAAAGAAAAATATTTATAAGTATGCATTTGCTAAGAAAAGAAACAGCAACATGCTATTCTGCAATAATATAATGACTGTGCTCTTTTATACTTAGTTCTTTAAATATAGAAACATTTTTTCATTTGAATATACTGCCATCCACTCCAATTAATAAGATTCGTGATATTACTGTCTCAGATGTTCTTCAAATCAGTAGGCTGTAATTTAAAAGGTCTTCAAACATAAATTTAATGTTTATGTTTTACATAAAACAAATTTTATTTCATGTCTCATATATGTAATATATTACATATATGTAATGTATATGCACATATACCCACATGCATACATATGTACATACAAACAGACTCAGGCAAAAGCAAAATTATTTAAAGTGAATATTACCACTTAAAAATACAAAGTCACTTAACACAAAAAATATTAAAATCAACAGGATTTAAGGTAAAGCAGCCTTTGATAAATAAGAAATAAATATAAGAGGATATAATTTAAATTTGTAATTTGAATTGAATAAGCATAGCAAATAATGTTAACGAGTTACTCATCAACTCTTCCTCAAGTGCGGGCAGAGAGATGAAACACAGGACTTTAAATCTCTCTAGTAAACTAAGGAAGAAAGCAAGCTATTCTTCAAGGACTAATTGAATGATGAACGTGCAGATTTCTATTTTTGCAACCACATTCCAAATGCTGATGTATATCAACAAATGGGCAAAACAGATGTTATCCACATCGCCTAAAGAGACAAGAACAGATGGGCTGTATGTGTTGCATTCGAGCAAAAATGCACCTGGGCTGTGTCTCACGGAGTAGATCCCATTGACCAAAGCTCTTTTGCAAAAGGACAAAAAATATTTTTAAAAACTTTTTTTAAAAAGGAGAAAGATTGGAGCTGATAAAGCTGTTTAGCTATGGTCAAAAATAAAGAACTGGCACATTTTGAAAAATCTATAGTCATGGAACAATAAAAACATACACATGGGAGGGCAGGTGCTGTGGCTCATGCCTGCAGTGCCAGGACTTTGGGAAACCAAAGAAGGTGGATCACTTGAGGTCAGGAGTTTGAGACCAGCCTGGTCAACATGGTGAAACGCTATCTCTGTTAAAAATACAAAAATCAGTCGGGTGTGGTGGCGGATGCTTGTAATCCCACCTACTGAGAGGCTGAGGCACGAGAATCACTTGAACCCAGAAGGCAGAGGTTGCTGGCAGCCAGGCTCGTGCCACTCCACTCCAAGTCTGGGTGACAGAGTGAGACAAAACAAACAAAAAGCATACAAATAGGATTGTATATGAAATCAGTATTAAGTATATGTAAAAAGTTGAATCATGATTATCTGTTGTTCATTATTCATTTTTACAACATTCTAGTAAAGAAATGAATTGCAACATCAGAATGTCTATTTTATATCTATCTCAGCCTACATGATGCCCTCAAAGCTAACTCATGTTTTATAAAAAAAAAAACTTCGAAATGTTATACCTTTTCAAAAAATTATGCACATGCATACCTATATTGAAATATTGTTTCTTCAGAAATAAACCTAGAAGAAAACAATTTGAAAACATAGTAGTACTTATTTTCAGCATTTTCTTAGTGTAAAATACAAATAAATTAGGAATCAAAAGAATACAGTGGGCCTTTTCTTAAATCTATACTATTTACCTTTCACATAATCAATTGCTCTTTGCCAGAGATTTCCATATCACTTACTGTTTCCTGGGGTCACAGTCGTATATTCTGTGGTAATCTCCATGCCTTTGTTAGGGACACATCATGCAAAATATGATTATGGAAGGACAGAATGTGCCACCCCAAAATATAATTCGTTGGCATATTTTGAGTTGGTTATTTTTAGACTGCAGAAAGAGAAGTAGCTCTGTGAAGCTGTCATTTTGTAAAAGAAACTTACATCTCTAAAGACAATCTACATTAATAGAACACCTGTAATCAGGAAGAGAACTGATTTGTGATTATTTCTATCACTAGCAGAAGAGCCTTTGTTCACATTGCATTTACTCCTTTTACCCTTCCACGGTTTATTGCGACCTCCCTTCACTGTCCTGTAGGCCCCAGTTACCCATTCCTCTCTGTAGCACAGGCTAGTATAAGCTTCGAGATATCACCGGGTTTTAGGGGAAATTCACTTATTTTTCTGTGCTATTGAATACACATAATAAATGTGTTTGCTTTTTCTCTTGTTAAGCTGCCTACTGGCAGTTTATTTAATAGACTCAATTATTGATTCCTCAAAGATCAGAGAGCGTTTTTCTCTGTTTTGTATACTGTTTTCTTTTTCTTTTATTTATTTATTTATTTATTTATTTATTTATTTATTTTGAGACGGAGTTTCGCTGTTGTTACCCAGACTGGAGTGCAATGACATGATCTCGGCTCACGGCAACCTCCGCCTTCTGGGTTCAAGCAATTCTCCTGCCTCAGCCTCCCGAGTAGCTGGGACTACAGGCACACACCACCAAGTCCAGCTAATTTTTGTATTTTTAGTAGAGATGGGGTTTCACCTTGTTGACCAGGATGGTCTCGATCTCTTGACCTCGTGATCCACCCGCCTCGGCCTCCCAAACTGCTGGGATTATAGGCGTGAGCCACCGCGCCTGGCCTTGTATACTGTTTTCTGCTCCCAGTGAGGCAAGCTCAATCTCAGGCTAGCATAACTCTAGAAGCTCTCTTTGAGTGTTTGCCAGACTATCTTTGAACATTGATTCTTCTTTTGTATATATTTCTTTTTTACTGGTAACTGCAGAATTGAAGAGTTGATCTCTAGCTAAACAATCTGGAAATCATCTACTTTCCTTTAACAAAACATTTATAAACGCCAATTCTATCAATTTTTCAACCCCACCCCTCACCCCCAGCCACCCTAGGAATCAAGCTTTCCAGGTTATTATCTCCCTTCCCTGTTTCTATAATGCCCTAAAAACATCTTGAACTATGTCACATTATTTCTTATTGTCACACTCGCAAACAAGTATCCTCTCCCTGTATCTCGATTTTGACATCTCAGTAACATAGTCACTTTCCTACTCTAGCGGAAATGAGTGGGTCTGCTTCCAGTACGGACAAGTAAACTCCTCCCTAATTCCAAATCCCTCTTCTCACAGATGATAACGACAAAGTCTGGAGTAATACAAGGAAATCACTTAAACCACTGGAGACAAGAAAAAACCGGGACAAAAATTCTAGGAGACAGTGTGGAAACCGGTAAAAACGAACAGCACTATGCAAGTGACTCATTTTTTAAGGCTTTAGCCCAAGAGTTGAATGAAATCCTACTGATAGGGCTGATTAAAAAATAAACAAACAAATAAATAAATAAACTGATAGAAAACCCAAGGTCTGGACAGATGAACAAGGAGACTAACATAGAAACAACCCCCTGAAAGGTGAGAAAGAATCCCAAGAGAGAAACTGTAAGGGTGTGAGGCCCAGAGTCTGTATAAAGTTCCCCCATTTCCCTGGCTGACCCCAGACCATGCACTCAGATGGCAGGTGGAGGTTTGAGGAACTAAGCTGAGAAAGTGTAAGGAAGAAGTGTTACTGGTGCAGGGTGTACAGATTTGTGACGCCTTGAACAAAGAATTGGACAAAATGCACAAACAAAGCATGGAAGGAATGAAGGGATTTATTGAAAAATCTAAGTACAGGCTACAGTGTGGCAGTGGGTGGAGCATAGCGTCTCAGAGCCCGTTACAGAACTTTTGGGAGTTTAATACCCTCTAGAGGATTCTGCTGGTTACTTTGTGTATGTCCTATGTAAATGGAGGGGATGAAGTAAAGTTACAAAGTCATTTACGTGGCACACACGCTATGGAGCGGATCTTTCCTGTCACATTCCCTGCCTCCAGACCCTATTTTCCTGCCTCAGAAGGAGAAAATACATTCAAGTGCAAATAATGGTTGAGATTGAGAATTATATCTAAGTGACACAAATCTAACTTTTTTCAAGTATATTGTCAATGCACAAGCAATTTGGAATGGGCACATACTTATTTCCTATTCATATTTACATGTAGTGCTTCTCATTAATTGGCTTTGGGTTATTCACATGTGGTTAATAAATTTATATAGTGCATTTACCAGTTGAGTTTTAAACTTTTAGTCCATAAATCATAAACTATGTTCAGAATATGTCTATATACTTTGAAATCATGAAAAAAAAATTTCCACAGGATGCACACCTCTCACAGGACAATTAAGCCATACACATAAGGGAAAAACTAACAACAGCTGAATAAACAGCCAAAAATGACATAAATAGAGAAAGATTGAAAACAACATTGTGCGTGCTTATAAAAATAAACTTCGAAAGTGTCCCAAATTTAAGGCCATATGCGAGAAACACATAAATCTATAGTTGAGATTGGTGCAGTTAATTTTACACTAACGACCTGTGACATCCTCTTAAACTATCTTTAAAAATACGTTACACCAGGTGACAATATGATCATTCAGTGCTCCCATAGATACATCTGGAATTGCATAATAAGGAAGATATACAATACCCATACACGCTACACACGAACATAAATTTTGCATATACACATGCCCAACATTTTGCAAATGTCTGGCTTCACAAAACTTGCTAAATAGTTAAAACAAGTGCTACTGTATATGTCTTATTTCTGATTAGTCCATATTGCAAGTTTTGTACCTTTAGCATAATTTATTTTAGATCAGGGTTTGTAATCCTTCCAAGAACTGGTATTACTCTATAAATCCACTCATAGGACTTTCACTTACTTACTTATTTTTTTTAGATGGAGTTTCACTCTGTTGCCCACGCTGGAGTGTGATGGTGTGATCTCAGCTCACTGCAACTTCTACCTCCTGGGTTCAAGCAATTCTCCAGCTTCAGTCTCCTGAGCAGCGGTGACTGCAGGTATGTGTCACCGTATCCTGCTAGTTTTTGTATTTTTAGTAGAGACAGGGTTTCACCATGTTGGCCAGGCTGGTCCTGAACTCCTGACCCTCAGGTGAGGATGTCTATATAACAGTTTGATTTTATCTGTTACACGTTACACAAACTTTTGTCTGTTAGGAGAGGAAGAAATCAAAGAAGAAAGAAAAATGAGAGGAAAGAAGACGGAAAACAAGGGAGATCAGAAGGAAAGAAGAAAGGAGAGAGGAAAAGGAAGTTAGAAGGTGAAGAAGAATGAATATTGGTAATTGTGTACATTATGAACATTATATTTGTTAAATACATATTTAAATAGAATTTCTTTCTTTTCTCATTTACTTCCTGATAATAATTTTGTAAATTAAAAAAATTACGTTGTTTTTCCTGTATATTTTCAGAGAGAATGTATTGTAGATACAGAGTAAAGCTAGAAAAAGATCTCATGGCAAGCCAGTTAATCACCATTTGTTTCTTTTGATTTCACAATTAGTTTGAATATCCCAGAAAGCAGGCAATGTTTCTGTCAGCCAGATTTGAGCTGGAGAGATTACACAGTCCCCTGACCCCCTGAAACAGCAGGAAGTTTGGTTCCCTAAGGTTTTCAACCAGCTGAATACAAGCGAAACCAAAGTTGAATACAATTTAAATGACAGTTGAAAGTACAAGTTATAAACAGCGTGTTGCCTAAATAAATCAGTAACCTTATAATCAGGCACTACTTACACTTTTCAGAGACCAAGCATCATCACTTCACAATTGGTATGATTTTCCTCTCAAGTAAAATTTACGATTTTCTTCAAGTGCATACTTGCAGGAGCACTTAGAAAGACAATGTTTAAGGCTATTTTTCAATATGTAATCTTCCTGATTGTGAGTTACCTTTGGCTCTTTCAAGCTGTTCATCTTTAGGGATTTCATCATTAGAAAAGTGTTAAAAGCTTTTAAGATGTAATTTGTCAAGAACACATACTGATAGTTTTTTATTACACAATGCCCTCCTTGATTTTTAAAATAGGACAGAAAATTCCCCCTTTAATATAGGCAATTAGTGTCAAGATCTCGTTAGTCTACTGGTTTCAGCTACTCTGTCTCCAGCTGTAAAAAGAAGAAAATTAGATGGGAGGTGAAGAAAACATCGACTACTGACAGTCATTTTATACATTTTATTTAATCCCCCCAAAGTTTCTCCAAGTTATTCGTACTATGCACTTCATCCCTTATTATCTTATTAATATAGATTGGAATTGAAACTATTATCTGTCCACTTTCCAAGTCCAAGTGACTTGCACCATGCCAAGCTTTGTGTAAATGAAGGAATGGTACTGTTAGAATTTATTTTGCTTGTTTTTATAACTGGTGTAAACTCTGTTTACATATATTGAGTATACTACATATGAATAAATGATATCAATTTAATGCTTCTGAAATAAAATATGCAAAACATATAGAGAAAATAGGACAGGCTAGTCATAAACTCTATGCCATTACTAAGAATTTAATGTAGAATTACAAAAGTAAAATTTTGCAACTAAAAATGAAACAAGTCATTTAGATTAACAGCACCTGACACCCTAAATTATTTACTTATATTTCTCTTTTATTATATAAATTGGCATATTCCAACTAAACTGTCTTTATCAATTTAGAATATCTGATTGTTATAGGTTTAAGTACTAAATAAACCAAGTAGAAGCACAAGAAAATAATTATTGAAAGTATAATTCAGAGTCTATCATTCACTTTTCTCTTTTTTTAGAGAGAAAAAAAAGAGAGAAAGAAAGAAAAAAAGAATAAAAAAAGAATGAAAGAGAGAAAGAGGAAGAGAAAGAGGGAGAGAGAACAGGAGTGTTAATTTGTTGCCCAGGCTAGAAAGCAGTCTAAAAATGGGTATTGAAAACCTTTTTTTATGCCAATAATTGTGCTTAACAATGAAGACAGGACGGAATAAGGGAGGAAAATAACAAACAAGCAGCCAACCAATATTTCATTTAAACCTGTGAAATGCTGTGCAATTACTAAGGAGTGACTTACTTCCAATTCTGTAGTCACTTTTAGAGTAGGTGTGATGTGGTACTGATAAGAATGTATGTTTTGTGTATTTGGGGTGGAGAGTTCTATAAATGTTTATTAAGTTTACTTGTTCTGGGTCTGAGTTCAAGTCCTGGATATCCTTGTTAATTTTCTGTCTCGTTGATCTGTCAAATATTGACAACGTGAGGTTAAAGTCTCCCACTATTATTGTGTGGAAGTCTAAGTCTCTCTATAAGTCATTAAGAACTTGTCTTATGTATCTGGGTGCTCCTGTATTGGGTGCATATATATTTAGGATCATTTGCTCTTCTTGTTGCATTGATCCTTTTACCATTATGTAATGACCTTCTTTGCCTCTTTTGATCTTTATTGATTTATAGTCTGTTTTATCAGAGGCGAGAAGTGCTTTTTATTTACTTATTTATTTTGCTCTCCATTTGGCTAATGAATCTTCCTCCATCCCTTTGTTTTGAGTCTTTATGTATCCTTGCATGTGAGATGTGTCTGGATGCAGCACACCGATGGGTTTTGTCTTTTTATCCAATTTGACTGTCTGTGTCTTTTGATTGGGGGATTTGGTCAATTTAAATTTAGGATTAATAATAATATATGTGAGTTTAATACTGCCATTTGATGCTAGCTGGCTGTTTTGCCCATTAGTTGATGTAAATTCCTCACTATGTTGATGCTCTTTACTTTTTGGTACATTTTTGGAAAGACTGATACTGGTTGTTCCTTTCTATGTGTAATCCTTCTTTCAGAAGCTCTTGTAAAGCAGGCCTGGTGGTGATGAAATCTCTAAGTACTTGCTTGTTCACAAAAGATTTTATTTTTCCTTCACTTGTGAAGCTTACTTTGACTGGATATGAAATTCTGGGCTGAAAGTTCTTTTCTTTAAGGATGTTGAATACGGCCCTCACTCTCTTCTGGCTTGTAGGGTTTCTGCTTAGAGATCTGCTGTGAGTCTGATGGGCTTCCCTTTGTGGGTGACCCGACCTTTCTCTCTGGCTGCCCTTAGTATTTTCTCCTTCATTTCAACCCTGGTGAATCTGATGATTATGTGCCTTGGGGCTGCTCTTCTTCAGGAATATCTTTGTGGTTTTCTCTGTATTACCTGTAGTTGAATATTGTCCTGCCTTGCTAGGTTGGAAAAGTTTTCCTGATTAATATCCTGAAGAGTATTTTCCAGCTTGGATTGATTCTCTTCAGCACATTCAGGTACACCTAACAAACGTAGATTAGGTCTTTTCAAATAGTCAAAAATTTCTTGGATATTTTGCTCATTCCTTTTAATCCTTTTTTCCCTAATCTTGTCTTCTCATTTTATTTCATTGAGTTGGTCTTTGACCTCTGATATCCTTTCTTCTGCTTGATCAATTCGACTGTTAAAACTTGTGCATACTTTGTGAAGTTATCATGTTGTGTTTTTCAGCTCTGTTAATTCACTTATATTCCTCTCTAAATTGTCTATTCTCGTTAGCATTTTATCAAACCTTTTTTCAAGGTTCTTAGTTTCTTTGCATTGGTTTAGAACATGTTATTTTAGCTCACAGAAGTTTCTTATTATCCACCTTCTGAAGCCTGACTGTCAATTCCTCACACTCATTCTCCATCGGGACTTGTTCTGTTGACGATGAGGAGCTGCAATCCCCTGTAGGAGAGACATTCTGATTTCGGATGTTTTCAGCCTTTTTGTGCTGGTTTCTTCCCATCTTTGTGGATTTATCCACCTGTCATCTTTGTAATTGCTGACTTTCAGACTGGGTCTCTGAGTGGACATCCAGTTTGTTGGTGGTGATGTTACCTCTGTTTCTCTGTTTTCCTTTGGCAGATGCCCCTTCCCCACAGAGCTGGACCTTCCCAGATTCAGCTGTGCTTGCTAGGAAACTCTCAACAATCAGCGTTTCCAATTGCTGTTTTTTTTTGTGAGGGTAGGACCAGCCAAGCCTGATCACCTGGCTCACTGTCTGGGAGCCCCCTTTTTTCTTTTCCTAATTGAACAGTCAATTCTCTCCCATGTGCCCCAGATGGCTGCCAAAAAACCTCTGGGATCTATGCAGTTTCCTGTGTGGTGGCCATGCCAGCTGAAATAGCAGCGCTAAGATTCATGGCGCTTTTCTGCCCAAGAATCTCCCCATCTGGCTCCCGGCTTCAGTCCCCCTCCCAATCAGCTGAATGGGTGACTCTGCCTTCTTGGAGTTTGAAATGCCAAGTAAAAGGGCACCCAGTCCCCCATAGCCACACTGAGAACTGCCGCGCCAGGATGCCGGCAAACAGCCATCCCGGAAAAAAAAGTCACGTTGGCGACCTGTGGGGCTCCTCCACTGGGAATCTCCTGGTCCATAAGCAACAAAAATTCGTCTGTAAGTCTGGTGTCCACTCACTCCCTGTGCCTTCACTGGGAGCTGCAACCCTGAGCTGCTGCTAGATGGCCATCTTGGATCTCTCTCTCTCTATCATTCACTTTTCTTAAGAAAAGTATTTTCCCAGATTAAAATGGATTTTGTATATTAAACTCACTAGAAATTCAATTTACTACAGACTATGAATATTTACAAATCATTTATTGCAAAAAAGTTACAGCAGTGGAACATGATTCTAAATTTAATTTTCAGCTTTACTTGAACTTCCAATTGAAGATTAGTACATCTATTTTTTCTTGTATTCATTCAACCAATCCAGGCCTGATACTGAGCCAGAAACATCTGCAAGCATTAGAGACACAAGATAAAAGTAATCTGCTCTCAAGGAGAGTGAAATTTCTGGAAAACAATACAATTTTTTTTAAATATAGCACCCTGAATTGATGGTTTCTATGAGGAAAAAAAACGAATTATAAATGTATCTCAGCGGAAACCTGAGAATTTGTAACATCTGTGTTAAACTCACAACTATTTTAAATTTTCTCATATATGTTGTTTGGTAGTGTATTTGTTATCTTACTTTAGATGTCCTGAGGTTGCCAGAGAACCTACTAAATTTTGTGGCTAGGCCTTAAACACAAAACCAGAGATAATCTAGATTTATATTTGTTTAGTTAAAGTATACTTAAATAATTAGTTGAGAATATATGAATCAATGCTGACAGCATAAGTTGGAGTCAATTAAGAAAAAATATTTTACTGTATTTCAAGATGCAAGTATTAAATATATAGCAACAATAATGGTTTCCATGATTGAGTACCTGGCATTGGTCTATGTGTTAAAGATTTTGCTAGGATTCTTTTTACAAACACACACATGCACACACATAAATATATGTGATCACATAAACATAGATATATGAGAAAATACATGAAAGCAAAAATAAAAATTAGACATTATTATCTTCATTTCCATGTTGAAGATACCGACATTTAAAAAGACTGAGTTATCAGCCTAAGATAACATATCTCTTAAAGAGGCTGAGCTGGGACTTGAGGGAAATGAAAATTAAAACAGCAATGAGCTATCACCTCACACCTGTTAGAATGACTGTTACCAAAGGAAAAGAGATAACAAGTGTTGGCAAGGATTTGGAGACAAGAGAACTCTTGTGCACTGTCAGTGAGTATGTTAGTAAGTACAGCCATTATGGAAAACCATTCTGTCTCCAGCTGTAGAAAAAAGTTAGATGGAAGCCGAAGAAGATGACAATTTCTGAGAATCATCTTGCTGACCAGATGTTTCTCCAGAATTAAAAATAGAATTACTTTAGAATTTAGCAATCTCACTTCTGGGTATATATCCGAAGGAAAATAATGAGAGTACATATTCGCTAGAATATTGTTCAGCCTTAAAAACAGAATTCCTGTCATTTGTTAACACTTGAATGAACCTGGAGGGCATTACATTAAGTGAAATAAGCCATGCACAAAAAGACAAATATTGCACGATCTCACTAATACATAGAATCTAAAAGTGTAACTAATGTATCATAGGGTAGAATGGTGGTTTTCAGGGGTGGAAGTTGGGGGAAGAATGTGAGACCTGAAAAATACAGGGTGATTTTAGGAGAATAGAAAATTCCAGGCAGCAATTTCACAGCAAAAGGTAACTTGAGATACCTGTAGAAGGTATGTGCTGGTAAGACCCTGAAAAACAAGATGTGGACCAAGTTGTGACTGCCCAATGGGATCACCTTGCCCTGTCCTAAGTGCCAATTTATTAAAGCAGGGGAGTTTCAATAGAAAAACAGTAATTTACACAGAGCTGGCTGTGAGTGCAGAAGACAGGATATTTTATTATTACTCAAATCAGTCTCCCTGAACATTCAGGGATCGAGGTTTTAAGGATAATTTGGTGGATGGGGCAGGGGCAGTGAGTTGAGAATACTGATTAGTTGGATTGGAGACGAAATCATAGGGAGTTAAAGCTGTCCTCTTGTACCAAGTCAGTTTCAGGGTGGGGGCCACAAGAGCCGATGAGCCAGTTTATAGATCTGGGTGGTGCCAGCAGCTTCATCAAGTGCAGGGTCTGCAAAATATCTCAAGCACCAATCTTAGGTTTTACAGTAATGATGTTATCCCCAGGAGCAATCTGGGGAGGACCAGAATCTTGTAGCCTCCAGCTATATGACTCTTAAATCTTAATTTTTCATCTTTTCTGCAGATCTGATATATGGCATGGGGACAGATTATTAATGATAATAACACAGTATATGATTAAGATTCTTAAGCAGATAGATCTTAAATTTTCTCACCACACACAAAGGGTATTATTAATATTAAATGAGTTTTGATAAAATTACTTTTCTTGTATTGGAGAAACATATGTATATAAAAATTGTAATACTGAGAAAAATAAAAAGATAAATTTTTCCTCCATTAATAATTCTGGATGGCAGAAGAAGAGTGCTAAATATTTCATAGAGGACAAATTTCCTCTAGATTTAGTGTAGATGAGTGCTATAGATTGAATTATGTTTCCCCAAAATGTGTATATTGAAGCCTTGAGCTCTAATGTGATTGTCTTTGGACATAAGACCTATACTGAGGTAATAAAGATTGAGGTCGTAAGGGTGAAGTCTTAATCTCATAGGACTGCTGGCCTCATGACAATGGGAACAGACACAAGAGATCTCTGTTTCTCTTCATGGATGCACAGAAGAAAGGAGGAGAAAGAGAGAAGGCAGCTCTCTGCAAGCCAGGAGAGAGCTCTGAAGAACTGAATCTGCTGGCAACTGCATCTGGTGCTGATAGTCTACAGAACTGTGAGAAATAACGTGTGTTGCTTAAATTATCCAGCCTGTGGCAAAATATTTTGTTATTGCATCTTGAGTTCACTGGCACAATAGGATAACAGATGACTTTTCTTATTAGATAGTGTCATTATATGATAATGAGAGTACTTATTTAGAGAATATTATAAAATAGGTGAAGAAAAAAATTATGGACCCTCAGTTATTATTCCTCAATCAGAGGAGAGAGAGTACATTCTCAAATAATCAAACATTTCAAAGAAAATGTCAGGATGGTTGGGCATATTTTCTAAAGATAGATAAGGCAAGGGTAATTGTAAAATATTAACAAAAATAAGACGAGGAAAAAGAAAAATAATCTAATCCATGAAAATGTGCTGGAGGACAGGAAATGCTTCTGAAAAACAAATATTGCAAGAATGTGGAAAAATTTATTCAACATCTAACATGGGTTTTTAACAATATTTGAGGGGATATTGTATCTGTAAAACTAGAGAAAGAAAAATTAAAGGAAAATTACTTGACTTAAGATGAATCTGAATATTGCTTATAACAAATTATAATGGAAAAGGACACTGACTGTACAGAAAAAAAAATACAAAGGCAGTAAAAAACTCAGGTTCTTTCCAAGAATTAATATGAGAAAGATACAAGATAAAGCAAATAAAAACATTAACAACAGAAAAAACCTGATGGACAGATATAGAAGACCTCATTTAGCATAGAATTAGATTCAGTAAGCAATCAAGGAATAAGAAAAACACAAAAGAATAACAGATTTCATGTATCAAAAAAAATCAACTTTTTAATGGCAGGAAATACAAATATTTTGATACTTATATATAGTACAGTGTTTTTATTTAAATATAATGTATAAAGTAAAATTTCCCACATTTCCAAGCAAGAAAAATATGTACAACAGAAAATGAGCAGAATATAACTCTGACAGTACAATATTTACAACATAATTAAAACGAGAAGAATGTGATCTTATAATGATATAACTATTCAGGTAGCTATAAAAATCTAACAGTCACTGCCAAGTCATTTTTAGAACATTGGAAACCAAAAGAAAGAGAAACTCTTTCTGAATGAAGTTAAAAAAAAGTTACAATCCTGTCGGTCTAGATATAAAACAAAACAAAACACACAAAAAGTATCATAGATTTTGTTAAATCAAATTTAGCCTAAAGCTTCCTCCTTACATATTTGAAGTTCAGCCTAAAGGTTTTTCTGCAGATTTTGAACTATACCAAGTGAAGGTGTAAACTGATCAGACCTTAGCCTACATTTCCTCCAATCACAGTTTTGGCCAATCAAATGTAGCCAACTGTTCTAACCATATTCAAATAAGGCAAACACAGAGCTATAGGCAATCCAGCTGTTTCTGTACCTCATTTCCATTTTCTCAGTTTCCTTTTTCTGTCTATAAGTCTTCCGCCATGTGTCTGTGCCATAATCTCCAAGCCTAATCTGGCTGGGAGTGTTGCCTGACTGGTGAATTGTTCATTGCTCAATTAAATGCCTTTAAATTTACTTCGACTGAAGTTTTTCTTTTATTGATTTTTATTATGAAATATTTTTAAAAGTGGTGTACAAAATAGCCAGTTTAAACATGGTTGAGTATCATCATCATCACCATCGGAATCACCATCACCAGCAACAACCCCTTAATTGTATCAATAAAATGCCAAGTAAGGTGAAGAATTAAAAATGTGCTGAACTTTTAACTCATAAAGTCTCATTGAGCATATTTTACTTTAACCTTGACAATAAGAAGAAAAATAATACAAAATAATTATTAAATTAAAGACAATCACTAGTAGAATAAGACATGCTTTCAAATCACTGAGAGAAAAAAATGAAATTTTAGATTATATAGGAGAAGAAATGTGCTAAAAAAAAGTAAATTAGTTGGCATAATTAAAACCTAAGTAATATTATACCATTGAACTCACAGCACACTCATAAAATGTAATTGTTAAAGTGTTTATGAGTTTATTCATATAGAACAGTTACTTATGTTTGTAGGTGAGTAAACGAAAAAATATTTATATGCAACATAATGTAACATTTATTTTAAAAATCAGTCACATTTATGGCAATGACAAGGATAATAGTAATCCTGATTTATGGAGTTATATAATTAATTTATAAGACATTGCTGTGGGATAATATCTGTGACAATGACTTAAAGATTAGACACAGGAGAGTTTCTAAAATTTTGCAATTTATGCATACTTAGACAGTTTTAGGGCACAATTCTAAATCATGAAAATTTGTATCCAAAGCCTGAGTTTTTATTACAATATTGGTATCAGCAACTAACAAGTAACTACGATGCTGACAATATCTAAAGGAGGCACTATTGGGGATTAACTTTTAACTTTCTCAATCAACATTTGCATTATTACAAGAAATATATGTGGTATAAACTCTCAAATATAGGTTTGAGAATTTATATTCTCAAAAATTTGTAGGTTAAAAAATAAATATTTTTTAACATGGGTAGCTCATGTTATATAACATTCCATATAACAATAATGCTGTTTTAATAATACCTTGCCTGTTAACTTGTTTAGTTTTTAGAGAATGCTTAAAACTAGAATGGTGATGAGAAAACCGTTGGAAGTGTTAAGCTACCTTCATTCAAGAGCGACTGCAGTAGGAAGTAGGAGCAACTCAAAAGCGTTTCCAGGCCTGGCGCGGTGGCTCAAGCCTGTAATCCCAGCACTTTGGGAGGCCGAGGCGGGTGGATCACGAGGTCAACAGATCGAGACCATCCTGGTCAACATGGTGAAACCCCGACTCTACTAAAGATACAAAAAATTAGCTGGGCATGGTGGCGCGTGCCTGTAATCCCAGCTACTCAGGAGGCTGAGGCAGGAGAATTGCCTGAACCCAGGAGGCGGAGGTTGTGGTGAGCCGAGATCGTGCCATTGCACTCCAGCCTGGGTAACAAGAGCGAAACTCCACCTCAAAAAAAAAAAAAGCATTTCCAGAAAACGAAGGGTGGCAGCTCTAATGGCACCAGGGCTCACGCAAGCCTCTGCCACATGTAGGCTGAACAACAAGCTTCTGTGACCCAGGATTAAGTCCTAGGAAGACAGTCATAAAATAGAATTTCACACGTTCCTGCTAATCTGAAGGACTATGTCCAAGTCTAAGGATTTATACTCTTGGGATGAATCGGTGAGAAGAAAATCTACACTACAGGTCCTTGATTGACAATAAGAAAAAATAACTCTAAACTCTAATAGCAGCCTCAAACACAATTGCTAAAATGTAAAGAATAAAATCTTACCAGTATGCTTCAAACATAAACTTTGACAAATAAAAGTTATGCTGATATAAAATAGCAAAGACATAGATGTAAAAAAAAAATCTGAGATAAAACAGCAAAGATTTCATACTGCATAAAAATGAACTGCATATAAGCAGTTCAGCCAAATCATTAAACAAGTAAACAAATAACTTAAAAAAAACCTTAGTTTCCAGGATTGAGTTGTTAAGAAGTTGAACATCCAGAATCTATCTATCTCTAAAATGTCCAGTTTTCAACAAAAAAATATGCAAACACATAGAAAAAAATAAGATAATAAATCTGTTCTTAATGGAGACCTGATGTTAGACTTGGCTAACAAAGAGTTCAGAGCAGCTCTTTTAAATATCTTTTAAAAAGCCAGACAATAACAAAAACTAAAGAAGATACAATGAAAATGCCTCATAAAATAGAGTATTCCAGTTAAAAGATAGAAATTATTTTTAAAAAAAGTACAATTCTGGAGTTGAAAAGCATAATATTGAAATGAAAAATTCACATGAGAATTTCAAAATAGACTTGAGCTGTAAGAAAAGTCAGCAAACTTGAAGACAGATGAAGATTATGTAAGGTAGGATTATGTAAATGGAGAAGAAAGAGGACAAGGAAAAATTAAGAGACTCAGAGAAATATGGGATAACTTCAAATAACATATCTATAAAGATTTTTTAAAATCTATATAATCCCCTCACAACTTGCCACAAGGAATTCCTTATGAACACCAAGATCTTTATCCTAAAACAGTTCTGTTGAATTGTATCCTGGCAATGTAAATTGATAGCTCATCTTCACAGGTACAGGACAGGAAGTCATCCCTCTGCTCACCTGAGAAAAATGAATATATCCTTGCTTCCTCTGCACTATTGTTTATGTGAAAATGCAGATTCACTGAGCCAGACTGATGCATAAATCACTATTCTTCCATCCTGCTCTCACATAGAAATTTTGATGAGCCTTTGATGAGCCATAGAATCTTTGATCAGCCTTTGATTAGTGAAAGGCTGATGAAAGACTCAAAGGAATGCAACCATTTGTCTTTCATCTACCTAGGACCTAGAAGCCACCCATGCCCTGCTTCCAGTTGTCCTATCTTTCTGAACTGAACAAAGCCATGTTCATCTTACACATATTGATTGCTGCCTCACACCTCCCAAAAATGTATAAAAGCAAGCTTTACCACAACCACTTTGGGCACATGTTGTAAGGACCTCCTCAGGCTGACATGGGCAAGTCCTCAACCTTGGCAAAATAAACTTTCAAAATTGGTTAAGACCTGTCTCAGATACTTTGAGTTCACAGTACCCGTCCAAGAAGCTCAAAAGTTCCAAATAGGACCAACAACGACAACCACCACAAACTGCACATGAGGGAACTGAAGCAAAATTAACGAATGCTGACTTTCCAAGAAATATGTACTCAAATGCCAAAATAAAAATACGTAAGTAATCATTAAGACTACTGTTGTGCTTATAAATCCATAAAACAAAAATAACACAAATAGGAGGAAAAAACTATAAAAGACTAGGTTTCTTTATTTCTAGAATTATTTGCTTATATATAAATGTATTTGATAAGGTATTAAAATAAGCTCTGAAGCAACCTGTGATAAAATAATTCTAAGAATATTATTAAAAAGGGAAGTAAATATGTTATACTAGCAAATATCCATTTAGGAAAAAGAAATGTTTTAAAACTGGGATCACACGTAGCAAAGTACAAAATGGCAGGACTGTAGGCATCAATTTTACCATGTCGTTAATGACAATACATGTGAATGCATTATACAACACAAACAAAATGCAGATACTAGTCTTATTATTTTTGAAAAAATAAACACAATTAAATGTTGACTCTAGGAGACACACTTTATATTCAGAGAAGTAAAAGTTTGAAAGTAAAATGATGTAAGATATATATTTATCATGGAAATTTAAGACAATTGGAGTGGCTATATAAAAACAAGCCAAATTAGACCTTTAATAAAACATATTACTAGAGACAGAGGGACATTTTCTGATGACAAAGGCCATAAAACAAGACTTAATAAATACAAAGGGATTGAGATTCTGCAAAGTATGTTGTTTGATGATTTTTGAATGAAATTAAAAATTAATTCAATTTCCTTCAATGGAATGTAATTAAAAATTAGAAGAAAATTTTAAAATGTTATAAATATCTGGAAACTAACTTTTGAAATTGGTTAAGACCTGTCTCAGATACTTTGAGTTCACAATATTTTTGAATGACCAATGGGTCAATGCAGAAATCACAAAGGAAATTAAAATGAGGAAAAATTACATGTAAAACATACAATGTGTAGTCAACAGTTATGAGAGTGAAATGTACAGTTTTAACGCCTATATTAACAAGCACGATCTCAAATCAATAACCTAACATCTGCCTTAAAAGATTCAAAAATATGCAACAAACTATTTCCTAAATATTTAAAAGAAATGATAAAGTAGAAATCAGAAGTTTATTATAATGTGTATTACTTTTAATAATAAAACCAACAAAAGTAAAGGTTGACTCTGAACAGCAACAAAACTGAGAAACCTTTAGCTATATAAGTCAATAAAAATAATTAATTTTTACAAAAATCAGAAATGAACAAGTTGATATTACTTACTGATAAAAATTATAGTTAAAAGAGAATATTTTGAACAAGTATATGCCAAAAGAGTAATCTTTAAAAAATGAAAAATTACAGTAAAAAATAAACTATTAGTATAATTAAAGAAGAAATAAAATTTTGAATAGAACTCTAGCAAGAAAGACTATTCAACTAGCAGTCTGATACTACCCACAAAGCAAAGCATATGACTGGACTGACTTCACTGGAAAATTAAAGTAACCATTTAAAAAAGAATTAACATAAATTCTCAACAACTCTTCCAAAAATAGAAAATGGAATACTTCTCATATTTTCTGGCATCAGTGTTGTTCTAATGCTAAAACTATGAGACTATATTGCAAGAAAAGAAACTATAGAACAATAACTCTTCTAAATATTGACTCAAAACTCTTCATCAATACATTATTAGATTTAAAAATACTGCAGCACATGAAAGGTATTATATGCCAGGACCCATTGAGTTTCATCCAAGGCATACAAGTTTGTTTTAGCATGAAAATCAATGAATGTAACATACCATTTCCATAGAGCAAAAGGCAACAGCCACATTATATCAATAAAGTAACATCTGACAAAATCCAACACACATGTTGATAAAAGCACTGGACTAACTGGCAGTAGAAGAGAATTCCTAAACTGATAAAGAATATTCATGAAAAAGGCACAGCTAACATCATGCTTAGTGATGAAAATGGAATGTGTTCTCACTAAAATCAGAATGACAGTAAGAATGCCCTTTCTTTCACTCTTACCACTTCTATTCAACATTGTATTGAAAATTCTGTCTGGGAAATGAAGCAAGAAAAATAAGTCAAAGCCATCCAGATTGAAAAGGAGAATATAAACCTTTCTCGATTTGCAGATCACATAGTTTCATATATTCTAAAATTTCCATAGAAGGAGAGAAGATATTAGGACTAATAAACAAATTTAACAATATTACAGAATATAAAATCAATATACAAAACCCTTTTAATTTCCTCCCCACACACTATCAATCTGTCAATGAACACTTCCAAACTGAAATTAAAGAAACAATGTACTCATAGGATCAACAAAATAATAGAACACTAGAATGAATGTAATGAAGGAATATAAGACAGCCATACTATAAACTACAAATCATTTTTGAAAGAATTTTAAAGAAGATTTAAGCAATTGGAAATACAATTCCTATCAGTGGGCCAGAACACTTTGCATTGCTGAGATGGCCATATTCCTCAAATTTACACGTTTGGTGGAATCACTGACAACATCACAGGTTCCCTTTTTGCAGAAATTGACATGCTGATGCTAACAGTCAAATGGAAATGGGAGAGATGCAGAATACACAAAATAATACTGGAAAAAATGATGTTGAATGACACACACTTTCCAATTTCAAAATGTACTACTAATGATAGTAACATGACCATATTTTACTAGCACCAGAATAGGCATTTAGAGAAATCGAATAGAATTCTGGGTCCAGGAAAAAACAAACAACAATCAGAAAAAGTACCTAACACTAATGATCAATTGATTTTTGATAAGTTGCCAATAAGAATGGGAAAAGAATGGATTCTTCAAAAAACGGTACTGGGAAAAAATATATATTTATATGCAAAAGAAGTGGTTGTGCCCTTATTTATACCACATGGAGAAATGAACTCTGGACCATAAATGTCAGTGTAAAAGCTAGAACTATAGAAACTTGAAAAGGATACATGCAATAAAATTTTGTGACCTTGATTTAGGCTGTGGTATATTAGATATGCCAACAAAAGCACATATGTTGAAAGGAAAAATATGTTGGAGTATCTCAAAAGTAAAAACATTGTACTGCAAATAATACCATTAAAAAAATTGAAAGATAACTCAGGGATATATTTTCAAATCTAATCATTATATATTTGCCGACAAATACATATCCAAAATATAGAAGAATATTAACATCTCAACAATCAAAAAGACAGGTAACCCAATTAATAATGACACTGGATCTTTATTTCAAGTCAGTAATAGGCATTAAGAATAAAATGAAAAAAATAATGGCGCATTATTTGTATGGTGTTTTTTTCAAAGATAATATGCAAATGGGTAAAAAGTATATGAAATCATTTTCAACATTACTAGTCACTAGAATAATACAAATTAACAAGATAGTGAGATACCACTTTGGACTCACTAGGATGACTATCTTAGAATGTAGAATAATTGTAACCCTTACATTCACTGATGAGGATGTAAAATAGGGCTGGCTTTTGGAAAACTGGCTGTTCCTTAGAGGATTGAATACTGAGTTGCCTTATGACCCAGAAAATCTGCTGCTATGTTTATATTCAAGAGAAACAAAAACATACGCCCACACAAAATTTGTTCATAATGTTCATAACAGCATTTTTCAGAATAGCCGAAAAGTAGAAACACCACAAACGTCCATCAACTAAAAAATGAATAATAAATCATGGCATATCCATACAATGGGATATTAGTCCACATTAATAAGTAATGAAATACTGGTATAAAATTTGAAATCATTATGATTAAAAACAGTCACAAAACATCACCTAGTATATAATGACATTATTATGAAAATTTTAAACACACAAATATGTAGGGACGCAATAAATATTAGCATTTGTATAAGTAAGGGAGGGGAGTGAACACGTGTTTGTTAATGGGAAGATTTTTTTTCCCGGAAAGATAATGAAAACATTTTAAATTTATACTGTGGAGATTGTTTTACAAGTGATTTAGAATATACCAAAAGTACTGAATTGTACACTTTAAAAGGTTGTCTTTTATGTCATTTTATGGTACATAGATTATATCTTAATGTAGATGCTGAAAATTATATGTAATTATACTATTGTTATTAAAATTTAATTTTCACATTAAATAAACTAATACGCTCTAAGGAATATATGTAACACTTGTTAAGTAGTATTCATAGGAAGTGAAACTAATTAAAATGACTTCATAAATATTTTATCTCTCTCTCTCCTCCCTCATTCTGTATCTTTTTAATTCCAATAGCATTCAATGTGTAATAGTGACAGAATTAACTTCAAAAACAGCTTAATTCTTAGTCATGCCCTTTTTTCATTTGAAATTTGGAAATTACAAAAATACATTACAGTTTTATAGTTTAAATATTTTGTAAGTTAAATTTATTATTTGAGAATGTATGTGATGTTATTCAATACTGTATTAGTCTGTCTGCAAGCTGCTGATAAAGGCATGCCTGAGAACTGGGCAATTTACAAAAGAAAGAGGTTTATTGGACTTACAGTTCCACATGCCTGGGAAGGCCTCACAATTATGGTGGAAGGCAAGAATGAGCAAGTCACATCAAGCAGGCAAAGAGAGAGCCTGTGCAGAGAAACTCCTGTTTCTAAACCATCCTATCTTGTGAGACCCATTCACAGCACAGGAAAGTCCGGCTCCCATGGGTTTCTCCCACAACACGTGGGAATTATGGGAGCTACAAGATGAGATTTGAGTTGGGACACAAAGCCAAACCATGGCAAGTACTCAGGTAATTTTAAAAGTAATATCGATATAAATAATATAAAATTTACCTAATAAAAAGATTAAAAATTTCATCTCACTAATAGAATTTAACTTGACTCTAAACTATCATATCTTTTCAAGGAGGTAAATTATATGCCTTAGATAGTTCCCATTTGTTTTTCAAAAGCTCTAACATGTAGAATAAGAAAACAATATTTTGATTTACTTTTTTTATATTCAGTCTTCTGCTGTATTCAAGAATATGAAATGAGAGTGAAGGCAGTTTGAGAGAGGAAACTGTGATGCTCTCCCACACATTTTTACTTTTGATACTGAGACAGGTTCATTTATCTGTTGTCTGAGAGGCTTAATCATCTCTAATGAATTCTGGTGGTATTTTGGGTTAATAGACTTTCTTCGTTTCATTAAGCTTTTATGAATTTTATAGGTTTTCAAAATAACTAGGTTAAATTTATTCACACATATGCTCAACTAATGATTTATTTTACTTTGTTCATGTATGACAGTAATAGGAAAGTGATTTTAAATTACTCTGTTTTTTGACCTTTTTAGAGTACTCCACACATTAGTATTTCCCAGTTGCTCAATGAAACATGACCAGATTCATCACACTTTGTCTGGAAACCAAAGACCATACTAAATGGGAAACTAGTCTGATCTTTCTGAGTGCAGCTTCCCACATTGAAAAAATGATAGAGAAGAGAAAGAGAAGATGAAAAACAAATAAGGGGCAGGAAACAAAGCGGGAGAGACCAAGAAACAGAGAATGAAAGAGACACACAAATTGAGACAAAGAGAGAGCCGAGGAGAAACAAAGTCAGGTGCACAAAGATAGTGGTCACAATTCCGAAGGGATTTAAATATTAATTTTAATAGATGCACTATGGCTATTACTGATATTAAGGAGGGGGAATATTATTCTACTTTAACCAACTAGAGACTTATTTTATTAAAACGATGCTGAAAAGGATATTTAAAAGCCATTAAAACAATTTTAAAAATTAGATTTTTAAGGTAAAATTTACCCGGAGATATTTGTGTAAAATTGTTTATTTAAGTACTGTTAACGATTGGTCATTAAGGGCAAACACCGGGAAAGCATTTTCATGCATAGCACATCTCCACTGACCTCTTTCTAACTTACTTTCCTTGGAGAAAGTAAGTATATCACCATACTTCAGCATGTTTTTTTAAATTGTATTTTCTTTTGTTTTAGCAAAACTATGTATCTCCTCCACTTTTTATCATAGCTGATTATTTAAGTTTATAAGTAAGAAAGAGATGGAAAAATAAAACCAACTGTGCATGTTTACCACAAATTTAAATAGTATGGAATTATGTGTAACATCTTCATTGAACTATTAATGAGTAGGAGGCACAGTTCCAATAAGCCACACTCACAGTTCAGAACTGAACATCAATATGCTTATAAGTAATTTTAGTGAAGTTACTTATAACTAAGTTGAACAAAATTATAAAAAATGTTTGAATTGAGTCAGATAACTGTGAATGGTTATTTAGTAATATTGGATATAGTTTATTATTTCTGAAGCATTTACTTTAAATTTTGTTCAAAGAGAGTTCCTATAGTACCTTACACACAAAACAATGATGATGGGAAAGTGTACCTTGGATTACAGTTTTATTTTAAGAACTATGCATTTCATTACCTTGAAAACAAATATCAAAGTCGTACAGAACAATAAGATTTATTAAACCATAGAGAAATTTTGAATGAACTTGCAGCTTCAAAAGACTAATCAAGAAATGAAAGAGCCACTGCTAAAATCTTCTTTATGTAATATTGAAACTATAAAGATATTTTCTCGATAAAGGCACATGAACACAGGAAGGAATATCCTGAAATTCCTTGGAAAATCTACAGTACCTGAGTGAATGTCAGGGAAAATTCAATTGACCTTCACTCAATTACTGTAAAAGGAAGTCTGTTTGTGCCTTTTCCTCCTTCCACAGATTAACATTGTTGGAAACAAATGCTGTTCCTCAGTGTCAAAAAGAAGAACCAGTGCTCAGAAAGCTTCTTTCAGCAACACAATTTTACTTTCTGCAAAAAGGGTGCTTCTCAGAAG
Organism: Saguinus oedipus; assembly: GCA_031835075.1. NCBI lineage: Eukaryota > Metazoa > Chordata > Mammalia > Primates > Cebidae > Saguinus > Saguinus oedipus. The sequence continues at coordinate 2,944,241 of CM063186.1, forward strand.
TCTGATTGCCATGAAAGCACATCAAACAAAGAAAAGCAAAAGTTTCTATCCCTGACACATTGAGTCCTTACTGCTGTGTCCTGTCTCCATTGGCTAGAGCTGGACAGCACAACCTAGACTGATCCCGACTGGCTAAAAAATTTAAAACTTTTCTAAATAGGTAAACACAGGATGAAGAACAAAGAAAGGAAGAGGGTTGTTTACAAGAAACTAGGAGAATAATAACGTTTCTAAATAAGGAGGAGGTGTAAAGTACAAGCTTCCAAGTTATATTAAGTAATATTTCATGTCCTTTATTCTATATTGTTGCAAACCAATAATCCAGATATTCATAATTATTTGCTTCATCATTTTCTCCATGATAATTTTTTTGTGAAATACTCATATTATTGCTATTGTTACTGTTTGTTATTTTAGACACCGTATTTTGTATTGGTGATTCAGACTAGCATTTGTATAGAGTTAATTTGGTTAGAAAGGTTCATATGGACCACATGCAAAGTAATTTATTGTGCAAGGACAATAGTTTTCATAATCACTTATTCAGATTTTTATTGTGATGTTTCAGGGTATACAGAATGGAACTTGGAGTTTAAAAAAATAACTAATGAAAATAAAATTATAAAGATTATGTTATTGAAAGACCATCATATAACTGAGAAATACATGCTGCTCTTCCCTTTTATTCTAGAAACATGTTAAACTTTTGGAAAAGCAAAGTGAATGTCATAGCATTAGTCAACAAATCATGAAGCAGCAATGCAGCAACATGAGTCTCATTTCAAGGGTAAAAAGAAGTTCAGATATTCCATTTGCTACTGACTTGCAATATAAGCAGGTAAGAAATTCTTATTCTAATTTTCAAATGACAAAATAGGAATCCATCTTTATGTAGAAAGATAACTGATATGAATATCAGTGAAAAACACATTTTTATACCTTGCTCTGAAATTTTATGCTTTGATATCCTACAAAAAAATATGTGATTAAAGATAGACTAAAATTGCAGGAGATGGAATGAATTTAGGTATCAGGGTAAAACCTTTAATCTTATGCAAAATACAACTCATTATCAGCACACTGAAGAATTTTCAACATGAGTAAAATGTGGCACTACTGAAGACTCAACATAACCAAAGGTTACAATTTTAGTATTTATTTATGATTGCTTTGTTAAAATAAAAGACAAAGATTATCTTTTTCTAAACTCATGTAAATCCTAAAATTGCCTTTGGCTATGACCCATTTAAAAAAAAGAAAAAGGCCATGCCATTTAAATGTAGCCAGATGAAGTATCATAATTATAGAAGTTTATTTTTGTTAGTGTTGTCCTAATGCTGAGGACTGGACAAATTTTAAGAAATATAGTGCATTTTTCTTCTTTGGAAGCAATTTTCCTTTATAGAATTTGAAAAATTCAGGCTAAGCATGGTGGCTCCCAGAACTTTGGGAGGCTGAGGCAAGCAGATTGCTTGAGCCCAGCCTCAAGACCAACATGAGTAACATGATGAAGCCCTGTCTGTACAAAATATATAAAATCCCACCTACTCAGGAGGCTGACATGGGAGGACAGGTTGGCCTGGGAGGTTGAGCCTGCAGTGAGCTATCATCCTTCATCCACTGCACCTTGTTCTGGGCTATAGAGTGAGACTGTCTCAGAAAAAGAAAAAGAAAAATTCTTACTTATTCATAGAGAAAAATTGTCAACATTGTGTTGGGAAAATCAGCAAAGGAGAAAGGACTTACAGAGGGTCTACGTTAATTGGTTGTGAGTAACATAAACGAGGAACAACAAACTGAGGAAGGCCTCTCCATGCCTCATGTTCCGGTGCAGGGTGACCTTGGCTCTGTTACCATCAACACTGTGCTCAAGGACATAAAACCCCTTTGTGGCATTGTGACATAGCCAGACTTGTAGGCTCCTTGTAAGGTCCAACTTCCACCAGCTTCCTATAGATAATAAGTTACAGATAACCACATGTTCTCATTTAGTGAAACTCCCAAACCACCACTGTTATCAATCTTTAGAATGATACACCAGTTCCAGTTCACTGATTCAGTCCTGGCTCACTGATTCACTCCACCATCACCCTCTCCCCACCATCACTGCATCCCTATCCTGTAGATCAAAGTGATTGTAACCAATAAATAGTGTAAATGATCAGAGTTTGGAGCCTTCACTATCTCCTCCGAGGTAATGACTGATGGCCCCCTGGTCCCACCGTCTCTCCTAATGTTTTTCTTATTCCTTTGTCAGCACCGAACATGAGGCACCCATGGGTGATGAAGGGCTGATTCCCTACACACTGAATTTTTCAACTGATACTAGAATGAAATTACCATTTCTAGTTTGAACAGGTCATAAATACACAATCTAAATGCTCTCTGCAATTTGCTTTAACTATTGTGTACCATAATTTATCAGTTTGCAAAGTTACTCTACTAAGGTCTCACATGACTGTGCCTATGAAGAGAGCTGCCAAGACTGGAACTGCTGGCAAACTCTATGAGTTGAATGTAACCCCCAAAACAATAAGAAAGAAAGAATCACAAGCAAATGAATTACGTGACATACCTGTGAATTCTATGTCACTCTTCTCAAAGCCCAGGATCATAGTTTCCTCTCCTTAAAAATGGGAAGGTTGTAACTATGTTGCTCAATTTCTTTTCCAGAAGAAAATACAAAAGTTTCTTAAGATGGTGACATGGAAAATGGGGCAGGGAAATACTGGGTAGAAGTGCTTCCCTGGCAAAGGCACCACTCTCGAGCCTGAAAACCCACAGCCCTAAATAGAAACAGACATTCTCGTTTTTAGGCCCAAATGTTGCCCTTCGGCCTGCCACATTTCCCTACCCAGTACCCCATCTAAACTCTAAACCCCAGAGTCCATAAACGTAAGAAAAGCAGAGCAGCAGAGCGGCATGGCAGAGAAGTAAGGAAGAGAAGGATCATTTGAACATTGAGAGGAGTTCAGCTGGGGACAGTCAGTGAGAAGATCAGCTGTGGGACAACCAAACTGCAGGGGAAGATAATCTTCCTACTCCACTCCCTTTCTAGCTCCCCACCCAAACTGCTGAGAGCCACCTGCATTCCTCAGTAAAATCCCCACATTCACCATCCTTGAAGCCCATGGACAACCAAACTCCAGGGGAAGATCATCTTCCTACTCCACTCCCTTTCTAGTTCCCCACCCAAACTGCTGAGGGCCACCTGCATTACTCAGTAAAATCCCCACATTCACCATCCTTGAAGCCCATGTGACCTTATTCTTCCTGGATGCTGGACAAGGACCTGAGTACCAAGAGGACAAGATGTAAAAGGCTGTCACCCTGACTTCCCCCTGAGCTGGTCTAACACTTGGTCATCCCCCGACAGCAACTGCTATAAGAGCATTAATTTTAACACAACCCTAGATGCTCCCATGAGGCCAGAGCCCAAAATCACTCACCTCAGCTCCTACACCTGCCTGTCTGCGTGCTCCCCCTCCTGTAAGGGGTTTGAGTGTGCAGTGACAGAGCAAAGGAGACACATCCAACCACAAGTCGTCTGAGCAGGTCAGGGAACTCTCCCATTTCATTGGTAGTGTTTTACATGTAAGGCACTTGTGTGTATATGACTGTTTGTTTATATTATTTTTGTTGAATTTGTACAATCATATATATTCTTTCTGTTATATAGGTCACAATAAAATTATTATTGTAAAATTTGTTAAGAATATAAATTGCCTAAAATTTAGATCTACTTGTAAGTACCATTAAATTGTATTACAGGACAAGTTTACTAAGAATAAAAATTTTTGTCCACTGCAGGAACCCAAGTGACCACAAAAGTTCCTTGCATGGAATAGGTGCTTAGTGCATATCGATGATTGAATATAGTTAATATATAATAACCTAAACAAAATCAAGAACAAAAATATGTTTGGATTCCAGTGTATCATTATCAAGCCTTCATTTTCTAAATATACAGAATTGAATTTACAGAATTACTTGTTGACCCAGCTATCTTCTTTGACCCTTTTTTCCAAATTTTTCCTTGAACTGTTAATTCTTCCCTAATTTCTCTTACAGTTGTCTCCTCTTTTCATATCCAGCCCCAGTACCTTTTGCAATACTTCCAATCTTGCACTTAAATTTATGATTCTTTCTCAGGTACAAATTACTGTATTCAAAAGATACTCTTTAGCTAGCCACAAAAAGTTAGCAAAATGGGCTCCTCACAAAACAAGGGTGACAGTCTATAAATAAAGGAATGAGTGGGAAATTAATTCTGTTCATCTTCTTAAAATCACAAGGACCATTAAAAAAAAAAAAAAAACTCAAGGAACCAGGCTTATAAAAAATATTGTGCTATGGAAAAATAAAAAGTTTAGTTATTTAGTTAATTTTTTAAAAATGTGTATTTCCAATGAAATAACCAATCTCAAAACAAGGAAAATTGTCATGTTCAAACACTGGGTTGGAGAACTTTGTGTAAATTTACTGATTTACCCTAGAGAGTAAAATATAGTTTGAGCCTGTTAGTAAACACAAATGCCACCTGAAAATAATCCTCAATATAGTCTCCAAACTTTCTCAAGAAGTACAAGATTTTTTTAAAAAAAAATAAACAAAAAATTTACTTTTGGTATTTCTTAACAGATGTTTTATCAATATGGAAAATAAAAATTCCATTCAAAACAAATAAGACAAATAGTTAAGCACTTAATATTCATTTTCTTTGTGGCAAATATTGAGCAAGTTACTGGTGATATAAAAATTAAGAAATAATCCGTGGTCCCTACCTTCAAATAGCTTGCAATCTAGTTAAATAAGTAGATAACCATAGCAATTTTAAATTGCTACAAATAAGTATTCAAAAGTTTATATGGAATCCAAGTGAATAATGTGTCCTAAATAGGGAAGTCAAAAAATGTAATTCTAAGTAGTTATTGAAATCTGCCTGTTTGCCAGGTGAAGAATAAAAAAAGAAGGAATGGGAGATAGATTAAGCATTCTAGGAAAATGGTACAGAGCTGTCCACGCATATGAGAAATCTGAGGAATACGACCCAATGAAGCTGGAGCATGAGTGTAATTGGGGCAGTGCTGAGAATCTACTGATCAAAACAAAATTCAAATTCAGAATCAGAACCAGATTTAAAGAGCCTTGCATGCATATTAAACCATGTGACTAAGGACATAACTGTTATTTTGTTTCTTTATAATTTGTCTCTTGGTGATTGGTAGAATAGAAAGACAGATGTTTTACAATTATTCTGACCAAAGACCTCTTTCAGGAAGTAAGACCTTATGTATGTACCAAATATAAAATTTGGATTTGCTATAAAATCACAACATCTGCATTGAAGAAGGGAAATACATCTTAACTGTCTGCTTGGTGTGCCTTTAAGAAAAGAGTTATTTGAAGCTTGACTGTTCAGAGATATTCTTGAGTTACGTAATTCCCCAGAACAACATTTTTTATTAGTTTCATCTTCTAGAGGTTGTCTGTATCCCTGATTTCCAACAGGCCCATTTTTGCAAGGTGAACACTCAAAATACTGTTGCAATTTTTTTTAGTACTACAGAAAACTAGATTTTCTGCTGCATGAAAATAAGCAGAAAGCTTCATGGCATTGGTTTTGGCAATGGTTTCTTGATATGACACAAAAAATACAGGAAACAGAAGCAGAAATAAGCAAGTGAAACTCTGTTAAACTGAAAAGCTTCTGTACTGCAAAGAAAACAATCAACGGAGTGAAAAGGCAACCTACAGAATTGGAGAAAATGTGTGCAAACCATATGCCTGAGAAGGAGTTAATATCGATAGAAACTCTTACAAATCAATTGCAAAACAAAGCAAAACAAAACAAGTGACCCAATTTAAAAATATTGGCAAAGGACTTGAACGGACATTTCTTAAAGAATAATTACAAAGGTCTAACAAGTATACTAAAAGTTGCTCATCATCACTAACCATGAGGGTACTGTAAAATAAAAGCACGATGAGATATGATCTCCTACCTGTTAGTATGACCATTATTAAACAAAGGAAACCATAGTAAGTGTTGGCAAGGAAGTGGAGAAAAGAGAATTCTTATATACTGTTGATGGAAATGTAAAATCTTGAATACTGTGGAAAACAATATGGGGATTCATCAGAAAATTCAAAACAGAACTATCACATGCCCCAGCAATCAATTTTCTCAGGATTTATCCACAAGAACTGAAATTGGAATCTCAAAGGGGTGTTTGCACTTCCCTGTCTACTGTTCACAAACGACAAGATGTACAGACAACCTAAATGTCCATAGATCAATGAATTAATTTAAAAATGTTGACATATATACCATGGAATATTTTGCCGCCATAAAGAAGAGGAAGATCCTGCCGTATGTGACAACATAGATGAAACTTGATTACATTACACTAAATGAAAAAGTCACACAAGGACAAATACTGCATAACGACACTTACGTGTGGTATCTATGTAATCAGACTCTTAGAAGTGGAAACTAGAATGTTGGTTTTCATGATCCAGAAAGTGGGGGAGACAGGGAGTTGCTCTTCAACCTGTATCAATTTTCAGTAATGAAAGCTTGTCACTTCTAAAGATCTGTTGTTCAACATTCTGCTTATAATTAACAATACTGTACACTTTAAAATGCTTCTTTAAAAAGTAGATCTTATATGTTCTCACCAAAAAAAAAAAAAAAAAACCCATTTCAAGATACCTGCTATAGGACCTTTAGGACATTGCTCTGCATTTTCTGACTATATTCTGCATATATATTTTTCCATCTCCTGATCTGTTCTGAGTTCTGGAACTCATCTTTTTTGATGTACATTTACATTGTCTCCTTTCTTATTCATGTGTGTGTGTAAATGCAACTCACATACCCAATACTAATTTCCCAGTGAACACATTTTCTACTTTGTAACTTGACAAGCACATAAACTTGGATAGCTACATATTCATTGTTTCAAATGGAAAGCTAACTTTACTCCCAATTCAGAATGGTTTATTTTTATACATTTTGGAGTCTCCTGGTATTCTGTTCTGATCCAGTTTAATCAATTGTTCCACCAACCAATCTTTATAAAATATTGAGCTATTGCTTTGTTTTAGACACTAACATAGAGTCAACTAGGAGAAACGTTCCCTATTTCAAAATTCAAAACTTCCTTTTACTACCCAACCTTCATTTTTTAATATTCCTGCTGCCATTCACAATCGTATTTTAAGCTTTGAAAGACTAAGAATACAGATACTTACTTAATTGACTGCTATATTCTTTGATAGACTGAGGTTCTTTGTGGCTTATAAATAACTCACATCCAATGTTCTTCATTCTCCAAAGTGTAGGACAACTCACGAAAGTTTGCATTCTCTAGATCAAAGGAACCTCTGGATCGTTCCTGCTGCTGGAGCACTGGTACCTGCTGACATCTATCCTGAATCAGATTCTGATTTTTAAACTAACACAGACTTGATTCTACTCTTTAGACATGTTTTTACTACTCAGTTCTCTCTTACGAGCTTGTTTATAGTTCATTCTATAGTTCCAAACTTACAGCAAATTTTCCTGTTTTCCAGACATAACATTGCATGAGCCTTCCTGGCATTTCATTCCTATTAACTTCATTGTCCTGAAATACACTATTCGCTTCAATCCCCGCTAATTTTTATTTAAGTTACCATCTCTAAAACCAGCAGAGGACAGTCAGAGGACTTGTCTCTGATAATTTTCAGGGGCAGTAATGCTAGTTTATCACAACCAGAAGAGTAGTGGGAACTCAGTTAAACTGGAGGGAAAAGGTCAGAATATTACTGAGTACATAACTGACAATTCTAACTTGCTGAATATTAAAAGAGAAATTCCTATATTCTCTTAGTTCTGAGATAGGATTAGTGTCACTTTAGTATTAGAAAAGGGAAGCACGTGGTTCTTAGCTATAGAAGTTAGAATAACGTAGAAGCAGGATCTTAGCAGAATCTTAAACAAAGATTTATTTTCCGTAAGTTTGATTTACATCCCATCCTGCTTGACAAGAGTGTGAAGACACATCTGTGTTAGTGAAAAAAGTGGGGAGAGGTGTCATTGTCTCTGTCTGACTCATGAGGAGGCAGATGGCAAAGCTGTCTGCCTTAAGCCAATGCTGATGCTTTTAAGAGCAGCCATTTATCGCCCCTACATTGTAGTTAGCTATACAAATATTTGTATTACAGTGTCAGTCACTGAAAAATTGAATTATCTTATAAACTTAAAAAATTTTTACATATTTATAAAAGATCATTTGTTACCAATGTTCATTTGAAAGTCATCTAGAAAGATAATTCAGCTTTGCCCCCCCAAACATCTAAGATCAGTAAATCACATACCCTGTAAAGTTTTTGGTGGATATTATTGATTCATTAATTTTTAAAATATTCTATTTTTAAAAAATGCGCCAGTTCTCTAAATCCAAGTTTTTACTTAAATTTGTTTATTCCCTTTTATTGAAGCTACAGAAATTGATTTTTACTATTGGATATCCTTTTTACATAAACAGTAGAGGAGGAGAGGAGGGGAAAGAAGAGAAGAAAATTGAGTATTTAGTATAAGTTATGATAATAACTGGTCATCTGCTATTGTAAAAATGTCTTTGGCCCCAGAACGCATGTCTTATTTAATGATATGTTGAGTCTTGACACATTTCATATTGGTGGAAAATTATTCTAACTACTTTAATTTAATACCAGCGAATTTTGGAATGGAGTTTCCAAGTACATATGTTTTTAAACTTTATTATTCTAAGTTATTATTATTCCCATACTAAGTTTTATTAGTATAGGAATATTTATTATTGTAATATTTATATAAGTTGATTATTCGTATATAGTCTATCTTGAGATTTAAACCTTAGCTTTTTATATCATGATAATATTGCATCTGATTTGGAATTTTATACATAGCAATCAATAAATTTTAACTGTGAGAAGCAGCTAGTAATTATGTGCTGAATTTTTTTGGCAAAGCATATTCTTTTCTGTACTTATGAAATCATGTAACTTAACTAATGAATAAAAGGAGTGTTCATGTTAGTTCCAGTTTTTAATGTTCATGCTCCAATAGTTCAGTGACTACGTCTCAGTCTTGGGATTTGGTACATGTAAAGGTTTTTAAACTAGTCTAAATCCTCATGCTATTTAGACAGATAGACATTTATCTGTCTAGAATTATTCCTTTTTTTTGTCTTCTTATTTTCCTTAAGTTAATATGACTTCAAAAGTGTTAACTAAGACAGAAGCACATGTGTTATTTGATCAACTTCATACAAAAACGTGATGGTTATGCTTTATTACAGAAAAATATGAGTTAATATAATTTTTCCTTTTTTTCTAATATTTGACCGGTGATACTTTATAAAACCAAAGCTTTGTCTGCAAAGTTCAAAGAAGTTAATTTTTGTTCCAAGGAAAAAGCTTTAATTTGCATTGATTTTCTGTGAGGTTCTTTAGCCTAATACTTGAGATCCCCACCTGCTGACACCTTGTACAAAATATATGAATATTTTAGAACAGCAATGCAAGGAGAACATGGCAGAGTAAAAGTGATGCTATTAAGTCTTAATGATAAACATTTTCTTACTAAGATCTAATCTATTCTAAGTGTCCTATTCAGAATGAAAAAACAGTTCTAAATGTTAACAATTAACCCCGAGTAGTAATTTAAGAAAATTCAAACACTTTCATAATGCTTTAGTTTTAACATGGTAAAGACACATGTTTCATTCATATTAAATATCATTTATGTATACCGATGTGGTTTGAAATTTTTGTCTTCATAAATGTGTGCTTTATTATTATAAAAGCAGTATGATCAAATGATCATAGGTATCAATCTCTACAATGACCTTTAGTCACATAAAATAATTTCTTAAGTAAATCATTTTACTTTGATACATGTTTGATGCCTGTTGCACAAATTATTCGTAGCATGAATAACTTAAACAACATTCAAATAAATTTCATTAAGTAAACAAAAAATGCACATGAAAAGAATTACATAAACAAAATAAAATAGATAAAAGAATAAACAAAATTTTATTTGCTAGTATATAAAAGGTTTAAACTGTCATAAGTGTAATATAAGAGTATAGCTCTCAATGTAAAAGTTTCATAACTACATATTTTAATTAATTTATTAATTAATGCAGTAGTTTTTGTTCTAAATTATATATTTTTTACCAATAGCTTAAAATACGTCTGTCACTATGTTGAAGTCTGGCATTAAAAATTGAATGATCAATTAACTTGATCAACCCAGAATATCTTCAAAAACTCATTATAAGGTTCTTTACTTAAATCGAAGTAAACCTGGCTTCATACAATGAAATGAAATATAGACAGACTGGATCCAGATGTTCAATCATCAAGTTGCAGGATTGTTGATCTGCAGGAAAGATATGTGATTTATGAGCTTTGATTGAGAAAGCTTTAGAATGGTTAGAATTGGATCAAGTGAGCTAGGAAAATTGTCAACATGAACAATACACTGAGTTATTTTTTTCCAGTCAATACCTGCAGCATTTTGTGAGTAGCACAGCAAGCAAATGAACCAATAGAACTGTCATTAATGGCTTTGCATTCATGCCCTACTAATGAAAATTGGCAAAAAGACAGATAGTATGCAAAGAGGGCATAAAAGTTTGAAATCTAAATTGGACAAATTAGCAGAGAAAGTTAATAATCTGGAAACACCAATCGATAGCCCAGAGGAACGAATTGCAAGCATTGACTAAGTTCCTACTTGGAACTCAAAGGAAGCGATACACTCTAAAAATCTTGCAGCAGTAGAAGAGAAAAAAAGTAAAGTTTTGTGATTTTAACTAGAAAGCACTGGGAACTATACATGCTCCATAAACATTAAATTTACCTTGGGGGATAGAAAAACCAACCAGGTAGCCTACTGGTAAAATGATGACTTCAAAGTCTAAATTGAACACAGGATGCAGTTAGCTAATTCCTCAGGAAAGAAAGCAGCATAAAGCATCTAAATTCTGGGGTGTGTGTGTGTGTGTGTGTGTGTGTGTGTGTGTTTGATTTGCCTGGTTTTCAGGAAAAGTCCATATATACTTAAGTTGACAATTTTACAACAAACTAAAGTGGTTTGAATTTACTTTGCAGAAATATTAGTCCAAAGCATTTCCTCTCGTGTATGATTGTCATGATATAATAAAACTTCAAGAGAATTCATGAGTGCAATGAGAAAAAGACAAATTAAAATGAATACACACTGGTAAATAAACTACTAATTTTTAAACCTGTCTATTCCAGACCTATTAGTCATTATCATTTAAATTTATTTCTGATTCTAGACTTAAATAATGCCCCAAAAGTCCCCACTTTCACAAGCACCATGCAAAGATGTTCAAACTAATTAAGATTTATTTAGAAGTTAACATTTAGGAAATGGACTTTGCCAAAATCCTCTCTCTCTTTTTTTTTTTTTTTGAACTATAATTTAAAGTTACACCCCAAAATCTTCTATTTGTTTGGTCCTTCTTCAGAGCATTCTTTGCTATATAATTTGAGGAAATCCTTAGCGGAAAGTTACACAGAAATTTAACATGGTTTTAATGTTTTTGGGAGATATTGATTTGAGCTTTTAGATGAACTAGAGATTTGTTATTAATTTACCACTTAATATAATGGAACACAAGTTTCCACTCTCTGAAAATTTACTATTACTATTGAATGTGTTGCAAGAACTGATTAGATTCAAACAGTGAATGATAAGTCATAGTACATATGTTATTTTACATTACAAACTTAATATTATATTCTGTGTTGCCCTAGATAATTTTTTGTTGTCTATGGTGATTTAGAGAATAGAATTACTATTCATATTTTAAAAAATATATTCTTTTAACGTTTTCTGTCAAAGTCGCAAATACAGAGCATTTAATACCTTTGTAAAGCATTTTAGGTATGTTTAACATCTTTACTGTGAGGCTATACAAAGCAATGATACAACATAGCGCCTCAATAATTTGTATGGTAAAATATTCTTCAATAGTTAAATGGATGCTACCCATTTGGAATGCTGAGATTTCTCCCAAACCGTGATGGCAAATAGATACTATAGGTAAAGCAACATAAATTTAAAAATCATGTTTCTATTTGCACTGCCTAATGTCATATCCGTGGGAGAGAGGCAAAGTGGCCGCATTATCCAGGAAGTTTCACAGCTCACAATCTTGTTCAGTGAATTTGATATGCAATACAAGGCTATTAATTTAAAACTGCACCTGTACAGTGCACAAATGTATTTAAATATTTTATGACATTTCATTTACAGAAACAATTAAATTATGTCAGTCTGCTATTAATTTTTGTAGTAAAATGAGGTGAGATGACTCCTCATTCTCACAGGAGAGGATGTGTTGGGATTGTTTGAATAATTCTGCTAAACGAGAAAGTGGAGCCCACAACTCAGAGAAAAGCCGGTATTGTGTTTGATCACTGTGATGAAGAGAATGTTTAGCTAGGGAACCTTGTCGACAAGAACAAGATTGAAAAGAAACTTGCACTTAAGGGGCTCCTAGTTTGAAAGATGAAAGGCACCTGTAGCAATTGACCTTGATTTCAGGTCTCATACCACATCATGCCCATAATCAAAGAACTCTTTGCTTTAAATATAAAAGTTTATTATCAATTGTATAAAGCAACAAATGAATAACTACTAATGTTTAATGTGTCAGAAAATAATACTTTTGATTGTAACCAGTCTTTTTTTGTAGAATTTACTTAGGTTTTTCCACTACCACTGTTTCTTTTTCAAAGTTTATTTTTATACTTGAATTTAAATTTAAATGAAAATATTTAAACTACTATACAAATATTTTTAATTAATTCACAGTAATTTAATCCACTGTGATTTATAGTGACTTTAAATTACTATGAAAATATTTTGAAAGTTTTAAATTATTTTAATTACTCTAAAGTATATACAATTAATTCTGTTTTTTCCATTAGTTATTTTTTCTCTGATATTATGCTTTTTAATAAAGACATATAAGATATCAATTTTTTTTGCAGCTGCATATTTAAGAATATGATACAGAATGTCTTAGAAAAGGATGTTTTATTTGAATCATAGTAATTGTTAAAAATATATGAAATATATTACACTAATGAATGTGTCATAAAATCTTTTGAGAAATGTGTTCTTCATAGGTAATAAATTAAGAAATCCCTTAATTTATTAAATCACTTCTATTTATTTACCAAATTTTAAAATAAAATATCTACCTGCCCAAAAAGTGTATATTTTTTATATTTCTTTTTAATTTTTTTTAAACTATGCAACAATGATATGTTCACTTATTTTAAGCTTTTTTCAAACTTATTTATAATTTCATTTTTATATTTACATCTTGAATTAGTCTGACAATTATTTTGGAGGAATATATAGGATTGTGCTTCAATAATTTTTTCTAGTTTTGGGTGGTAACAATTCTTCGTTTGGACTTTCTAAATGTATTAGAAATACTATTTTCATCTATTAACTATAATGGGTACATACAATGGTATAAAAACTTCCTAAAATTTTTAAATGGTCAACAATGTGAATAAGGTTCCTAGGCTGTTAACATTTTAATACTTTTGGAGGAAGAAAAAAGTGTACTAATATAATAATTTAAGATAATATTAGGTTATATGAAAATATAAAACAGAAAATAAAAATGTTTTCATAGAGAAAGGATGAGTTAAATAACACAGTCCAACTAAGACTCTCCCTTTTGAGATTTAACACCATGTATTTCCTAGATATGCTTTTTACATAACAATACATACCTACTTCCTCATTTTGCATTCTGAATATGTACAATTGAAGACATGATTAGAGACTATCTGTAGGAAATCTAAAGATGACTAAATTTGATTATTTATTGGAAGGTGACTTCAGAGAGCTGGTAGGTGACCCTTCTGCATTCCTTTTTTAGCAATAGATTGAAATCAAAATAAAATAAAGAAAATAGCTACTTCATTTCAGTTACCTATGCTAATAAGTAAAAATATAATAACCAAATTTCTTAAACATATTTAATCTGCAGCCCACGTGGAATTCAGTTGTGTGTGTGTGTGTGTTTGTGTGTATGTATTTGTGTTCATGTTTTATTTTTGACTAGAAAAAAAGAAATTAATTGAAATTTAACTAGCAAAATGTTGTTTTATTTACCACCTCTAAATCTTTTCTAATCACGCTCTATATGAGATTAGACTTTAAACACTAAAGCTGTGCCAAAAATAATAACTGTGCAGATATCCCCAGTATATCCATTTTCTTAGATATGTTTCATTTGAAGAAGATTCAATGAACAGATGTATCAATCTGGGTCTCTAGGAACAAGTGGCTCACTCAATCTGCATAACTGGATGTAACTTTTAAAAATAAATTATTTATAGAGGAATTTTTTTGGGAAAATGTGGCACATATACACCATGGAATATTATGCCGCAATCAAAAATGATGAGCTTGTGTCCTTTGTAAGGACCTGGATGAATCTGGAGAACATCATTCTCAGCAAACTGACATAAGAACAGAAAAAGAAATACTGCATATACTCACTCATAGGCGGGTGAGAAAAATGAGAACCCATAGACACAGAGAGGCGGTCTACTATACACTGGGGACTGTTGGGGGAAATGGGGGAGGGACAGCGGGGGGGGGCTGGGGAGGGATAGCCTGGGGATGAATGCCAAGTGTGGGTGAAGGGGAGGAAAGCAGCAAAACACACTGCCATGTGTGTACCTATGCAACTATCTTGCACGTTCTGCACATGTACCCCAAAACCTATAATGCAATAAAAATTAAAAATAAAAAAAAATAATAAATAAATAAATAAATAATTTATTTATAGAGGAATTTTTAAACACTGGCAAGAAATGGCATCAGTAACATGTAGACTGAAGGGCAAAAGGAGGAAAGCATTAAGGTAACTCAGCAAGTGCAGAGGGTCACCTGATAGGGTTGTGGCTTTTGCTAGCAGAACACACCAACCTGCAATATTTCAACAACGAGTATGCTGAAGGAATAAAAGAAAAAATGATATCTTCTTTCTCCTGTTTTTTAATTTTGGTTGGTCAAATGCAACCCAATGAAGAAAAGTCAAGATAACTTGTTAGCACAGTCTTAGTGGTCAACGCCTGGGGCAGAAACCTGCAGGAGAATGGCAAACAGTGATTTGAAAGCAAAATGAAAAATATCCAGCACAATTAGCTACAGATGCAGAGAAGTAAGATTGGCTTTGGAAAGCTTAAAATATAGAAGTGAATTTTAAGTCATAGTGCACATAAATCGGTCTTCTTGTAATATGTATTCCACAAAATGATCAGGGCAGCAAGAAGCCAGATTACAAAATCTTTTTATCCTTCAGGGAAGAAAAATTGGAATAAAAGTGATCAGAATTAAAGAGACTATTGGAGAGACATGAGGATGTGTGTCCATAAGATTTGTGTCGATAAGAATTAATACATCCTCACAAACAATATCCAGGCTTCTGGGAAGTCCAGACAAGAGGGATTTCCCCCAGAGCAGTGAACATGCTCTGCCAAAGGGCAACGAGACTCTTCTTCAGGCAGATCCTTGATCCCATGCCTCCTTCCTGGGTGGGACCTCCCGAAAGAAATCACCTCATACAGAAGAGTTCTGGCTGGCAGCTGGTCAGTGCCCCTCTGAGGCAGAGCTTCCAGAGGAAGGAGCTGGCAGCCATCTATGTTCTTATGCAGCCACCACTGATGATACCTCTAGGGGCAGGGGTCATTAGGTAAACAGGTTCTGGAGTGGACTCCAGCAAACTACAGCAAACTTGCAGAAGAAGGGCTTAACTGTTAAAAGAAAAACAAACAAAAAAACAACAATAGTATATTTTAAAAGAAGACCCCACCAAAAGAATGCATTGGTAAGTCAGCAGCCTCAAAGGTTGAAGGCAGATAAACCACAAATCTGAGAAAAAATCAACTCAAAAAGAGTGAAAATAGAAAAACCTGGAATGCTTCTTCTCCCCCAAATGATTGCAAAGACTCTCCAGCAAAGTCACAGAACTGGGCTGAGATGGAGATGGATGAATTGACAGATGTAAGCTTCAGAAGATGGGTAATAATGAACTTTGCTGAGCTAAAGGAGTATGTTTTGAACCAATGCAGAGAGGCTAAGAACCTCTTTGCATTGGTTTAAACCATTACAGGAGCTGTTAACCAGAGTAACCAGTTTAGAAAGGAACATAAACGACCTGATAGAGCTGGAAAACACCACACAAGAACCTTACAATGCAACAACAATTATCAATAGCCGAATAGATGAAGCAGGGGAGACTGTCTCAGAGCTTGATGACTATCTTGCTGAAATAATACAAGCAGACAAAATTAGGGAAAAAAAAAAAAGAATGGAAAAGAATAAACAAACCTCTGACAACTATGGGATTATGTTAAAAGACCAAACCTATGATGAATTGCACAGCTGAAAGAGGCAGAATAGTACCACACTGGAAAACATGCTTCAGGATATCACACAGAAGAACTCCCCACACCTAGCAAGACAGGCCAACATTCAAATTGAGAAAATCCAGAGAGCCCCAGTAAAACAGTCCATGAGAGGATCAACTCCAAGACACATAATCATCAGATTTTCCAAGGTTGAAATAAAGAAAAATACCTTAAGGGAAGCCAAAGAGAAAGTCCAGGTTATCTATGAAATGAAGCCCATCAGACTAACAGAGGACCTCTCAGCAGTAACCCCCATAAGCCAGGAGAGATTGGGGACCAATATTCAACATTCTTAAAGAAAAGAATTTCCAACCCCGAATTTTATATCTGGTCAAACTAAGCTTCATAAGCTAAAGAGAATTCAAATCTTTTTCAGACAAGCAAATGCTGAAGGAACTCATCACTACCAGTCCTGCCTTGCAAGAGGTCCTGAAGGAAGCACGAAATATGGAAAGGAAAAACCATTACCAGCCACTACAAAAATACATTGAGATACAAAGACCAATTACCTTGTAAAGCAAATACATTAACAAGTCTGCAAAATAACCCGGCAGTGTGATGACAGGACCAAATCCACACATAACAATATTAACCTTAAATGTAAATAGGCTAAATGTCCACAGTTAAAAAACACAGAATGGTAAGCTGGATAAACTATCAACACCCATCAGTGTGCTGTATTCCAGAGACCCATCTCACATGCAAAGACACATATAGGCTTAAAATAAAAGAATGGAGGAAACTTTACAAAGCAAATGGAAAGCAGAAAAATGTCAGGGTTGCAATTCTAGTTTCTAACAAAACAGGTTTTAAATCAACAAAGATTAAAACAAAAACAAAGAAGGAGATTACGTAATAATAAAAGTTCAATTCAATAAGAAGACATAACTATCCTGAATATAAATGTACCCAATACAGGAGTAATAAGATTCATAAATCAAGTTCTTAGAAATTTACAAAGACACTTAGACTCCCACACTATATTAGTGGGAGAATTTTAACTCCTCACTGTCAATATTAGATGGATCATTGAGACAGATAATTGACAAAGATATTCGGGACTTAAACTCAGCTCTGGATCAAGTGGGACCAATAGATATCTGCAGAACTCTTCACCAATAATCAATAGCATATAGTTTCTTCATAGTGCCACATGGCAGTTCCTCTAAAATTTATAACATAATGTAAAACGCTCCTCAGCAATTGAAAAGAAACTGAAATAATAACAGTCTCTCAGACCACAGCACAATTAAATTAGAACTAAAGATTAAGAAACTCACTCAAGGGCCAGGCGCGGTGGCTCATGCCTGTAATCCCAGCACTTTGGGAGGCTGAGCCGGGGGGATCACGAGGTCAGGAGATCAAGACCATCCTGGTCAACATGGTGAAACCCCGTCTCTACTAAAAATACAAAAAATTAGCTGGGCATGGTGGTGCGTGCCTGTAGTCCCAGCTACTCAGGAGGCTGAGGCAGGAGAATTGCCTGAACCCAGGAGGCGGAGGTTGCGGTGAGCCGAGATCGCGCCATTGCACTCCAGCCTGGGTAACAAGAGCGAAACTCCGTCTCAAAAAAAAAAAGAAAAATAAAAAGAAAATAGAAATGCACTCAATAACCCACAATTAAATGGATATTGAACAACCTGCTCCTGAATCACACCTGAGAAAATTATGAAATTAAGGCAGAAAACAAGAAGTTCTTTGAAACTAAGGAGAACAAAGAGACAATGAATCAGTATCCTGGGTTAAAGCTAAAGCAGTGTTAAGAGGGAAATTTATAGCACAAAATGCCCTTGTCAAAAATCTAAGAAGATCTAAAGTCAACATCCTAACATCACATCTCTAGTTATTTTGAACTAGAGAACCAAGAGCAAATAAACCCTAAAGCTAGTAGAAGACAAAAAATAACCAAGATGAGAGTGTAGCTGAAGGAGAGAGAGAAACAAAAACCCTCAAGTAATCCACAAATCCAGGAGAAACAAAAACCCTCAAGTAATCCACAAATCCAGGAGAAACAAAAACCCTCAAGTAATCCACAAATCCAGGAGGAACAAAAACCCTCAAGCAATCCACAAATCCAGGAGGAACAAAAACCCTCAAGTAATCCACAAATCCAGGAGGAACAAAAACCCTCAAGCAATCCACAAATCCAGGAGGAACAAAAACCCTCAAGTAATCCACAAATCCAGGAGGAACAAAAACCCTCAAGTAATCCACAAATCCAGGAGGAACAAAAACCCTCAAGTAATCCACAAATCCAGGAGGAACAAAAACCCTCAAGTAATCCACAAATCCAGGAGGAACAAAAACCCTCAAGTAATCCACAAATCCAGGAGGTGGTTATTTGAAAAAATTAATAAGGCAGATAGACCACTAGCTAGACTAATAAATAATAAGAGAGAGAAGAAGCTAATAGATACAATTAAAAAATGATAAAGGGAATACTGCCACTGACCCTACAGAAATACAAACAACCATCAGAGAATACTATGAATACCTCTACGCAGATAAACTAGGAAATCTAGATGAAATGGGTAAACTTCTGGACACATACACCCTCCCATCACTGGACCAGTAAGAAGCTGAATCCCTGAATAGACCAATGAGGAGAAATAAAATGGAGGTACCAACCAGAAAAAGCTGATGGTTAGTATGTTATTTACAGGACCAGATGAATTTACAGCTGAATTCTACAAGGCATACAAAGAGGAGCTGGTACCACTTCTTTTGAAACTATTCCAAACATTTGAAAAGGAGGAACTCCTTCCCAATTCATTTTATGAAGCCAGCATCATCCCTGGCAGAGATATAACTGAAAAAGAAAATTTCAGGCCAATATCCCTGAAGAACATTGTTGGGAAAATTCTCAATAAAATACTGGCAAACTGGAAGCAGCAGCATATCAAAAGCTTGTACACCGTGATCAAGTTGGCTTCATCCCCAGGATGCAAGGCTGGTTCAACGTATGCAAATCAATAAACATAATCTATCACATAAACAGAACCAATGACAATAACCATATGATTATCTTAATAGATGCAGAAAAGGCCTTTGATAAAATTCAACACACTTTTATGTCAAAAACTGTCAATTAACTAAGTATTGAAGAAACATAACTCAAAATAGTAGTGAACATTTGTGACAACCACACAGCCTATATCATACCGAATGGGCTAAAGCCGGAAGCATTTCCTACAAGGCTATAGTAACCAAAATGCATGGTATTGGTACAAACAGTCACCTAGGCCAATAGATCAGACTAGAGAACCCAAAATAAGATAGCAATCTACAAATATGTGATCTTTGACAAACTGAACAAAAACAAGTAATGGGGAGAATGTTCCCTATTTAATAAACTGTGCTGAGAAAACTGGCTAGCCATATGCAGAACATTGAAACTGGACCTCTTCTTTACAACTTATACAAA
Source organism: Saguinus oedipus (assembly GCA_031835075.1). Taxonomy (NCBI): domain Eukaryota; kingdom Metazoa; phylum Chordata; class Mammalia; order Primates; family Cebidae; genus Saguinus; species Saguinus oedipus. The sequence continues at coordinate 2,964,180 of CM063186.1, forward strand.
AATTATCTAAAGATGGATTAAAGACTTAACTGTAAAATCCCAAACTATAAAAACGCTAGAAGAAAACCTAGGCTATACTATTTAGGACATAGGCATGGGCAAAGATTCCTTGACAAAAATGTATAAAGTAATTGAAAAAGCAAAAACAAAAATTGACAAATGGGATCTAATTGAACTATAGAGTTTCTGTGCAGCAAAATAAACTATCATCAGAGTGAGCAGACAACCTCCAGAATGGAAGAAAATTTTGGCAACCCACTCATCTGACAAAAGTCTAATATCCATAGTCTACAAGGAACTTAAACAAATTTACAATGGAAAAGCAAACAACCCCATTAAAATGTGGGCAAAGGACATGAACAGATACTTCACAAAAGGAAACATTTCTGGTGCCAACAAACATATGAAAAAAAGCTCAACATCTCTAATCATTAGAGAAATGCAATTCAAAACCACAATGAGATACCATCTCACGTCAGTAAGAATGGTGATTATTAAAACGTCAAGAAAGAACAGATACTGGTGAGGCTGCAGAGAGATAGGAATGCCTTTATACTGTTGAGGGAATGTAAATTACTTCAACCATTGTGGAAAACAATGTGGTGATTCCTCAAAGACCTAAAACTAGAAATGCTATTTGACCCAGCAATGCCATTACTGGGTATACATCTCAGGGAATATAAATTATTCTATGATAAAGATACATGGACTTGTATGTTCATTGCAGCACTATTTACAATAGCAAAGTCATGAAATCAACCCAAATGCCCATCAATGATAGACCGAATAAAGAAACTGTGGCACATATAGAGCATGAGATACTATGCAACTATAAAAAGAACATGATAATGTCTTTTGCAGGGACATGGATGGAGCTGGAAGCTATTACCATCAGCAAACTAACACAGGAACATAAACGAAACACCACATGTTTTCACTCATAAGTGAGAGCTGAAAAATGAGAACACATAGATACAGGAAGGGCAAGGGAAGCTACACACACTGGCACCTGTCAGGGGTGGCTAGGGGAGGGAGAGTATCAGAAAAAATAGCTAATGCATGCTGGGTGTAATACTTAGGTGAAGGGTTGATAGGTTCAGCAGAGCACCATGGCACTTATTTAAGTGTGTAGCAAACCTGCATATCCTTCACATGTACCACAGAACTTAAAAATAAATAAAAGAAAACCTTATACCAGGGCTACATATACCATGTACGGCATACATGGGATATTAGAAAGTAAAGTTGTATTAATTTATTGAAATTCTTAACCGTGACCTAAGTGTTTGTTTTCATTAATGATAATTCAGAATTTATACCTAAATGAGAGATGTCAAAGGATTAACGAAGTATAGTATAGTACAGTTTAACAAGATCAGTCAGACAGAGCGATGCTGGCAAGTTCTCATTTCACAACACTTTGAGAATAGCAGCGTATGTTTAAATGCTAGGTTACTGTATAACTGTAATTACTATTTTATTATACTTACTTAAAATGGGTATGACAGGTTGCTTTATTTTCAATTGGATAGTTATAAAATAAAATAATTATTCAAGAGATTGGTATCCTTATGAAAGAGACCAGATACATATGGTCTAAAGAACTGACCTTTCTATAAACATAGAAAACACAACTACTCTGGGAATGTCTGCTTATCCACTTAGGCAAGGAGAAGCATGAGCTGAGCAAGGTGGCTCAAATCTGTAACCCCAGCACTTTGGGAGGCCAAGGCAAGTGAATCACCCGAGGTCAGAAGTTCGAGACCAACCTGACCAATATGGTGAAGCATCATCTCTAATAAAAATAGAAAAATTAGCTGGGTGTGGTGGTATGTGCCTGTAATCCCAGCTACTCCAGAAGTGGGATAAGAGAATCATTTGAATCCAGGAGGCAGAGGTTACACTGCGTCACAATCATGCCACTGTCCTCCAGCCTGGGTGACAAGAGCATAACTTGAGAGAAGGAAGGAAGGAAGGAAAAAAGAAAGGAAGGAAGAAGGAAGGAAGAAAGGAAGGAGGGAGGGGGGGAGGGAGGAAAAAAGGAGGAAGGGAAGGAGGGAAGAAAGAAATAAAAAGAGATAAAGAAAGAAAGAAAAGAAGGAAATAAAGGGAAGCATGGTTTAAACTGCCAGTGATTTGTTTCAAAAATTAAATTAATAAATTACAAATTATTTGTAATTACCAATTTCTAATAATAACTAGTAACTACAAATTAAAGTGTAAAAATAATTCATTGGCAAGAAAATTAATAATGGAAACATCAGCCACCAAAAGTGTTTCATAACTCTCGTTAGAAACAAATTAATGTACTAGGAAAAAGTAACTAAGAAAATTACAGTGATTCATTGATCATTTCTTTTTGGTAACAGTTCGTCAAATTTTTACTTTTATAACACATTCTTGAAAGTAAACAAATATTTAAATTCTTTCTATCAATAATTTATTTTGTTCCATCATGATTGTACCACTCTTATATTAATGTGAATTTTCTTAGCTGTCTTTGAAAGTAAAAGTACACTTCCAAGGGAGCATGGCTTGAAAGAAAGAAAATGGTGTGAACAAATAGCCAAACCAGAAGTGAAAACACTCAACTACTGTTCTGTTTATCTTTTCCACCAAAAGAAGCAATTTTTACTTGAAAACAGGAAGGCAAAGGGGTTAAGCATTCAGATTGCTAAGATAGTGATTAAATCTATAATTACTAAACCATGATTCATGGGGTACAAAGCGAATTTTCAGATGACATGGCTGAACCATCCTGAGTATTTAAAATAAAAGCTATGTTGCTGTCCAAGTAGATAATATAAATAAGCTGCTATCTGGATAAATTGACAAAATCAATTTTATATTAAATCATTTTTCATTTTCATAATTATTAGTTTACCAAAGCTGATTTTTAAAGCTATACTTTAATTAATCACAGATGGTTATTATCTTCATTATTACAAAAGATTCATATTCATTTTATTTTTATTTTTTTCATATTCATTTTATATTCAAAAAGCATGGTACTAAGATCACATGGAAGTTTTCTAAACCTCTCTATACCTTACAACAGCACAATATTGCAATAAGCATTAGACTATTAGCATGGGAATTATACATAATGTCTTTCTTACAATTACACTATCTTTAATTGATCATGGCACTACAAATTGCCTTCTCATTTAAAGACATAGTTTTACTTTAACATATAATGTGCTTTTATAATACTCAGTGTAATTTCAAAAATTGAGAAAATTGTAACCAGAGGGTAAGCTTCTAAAGCACTTAGAAACAAGCAACTTTGTAGAACAACATTATTAATACATCTCTTCTTACCTGTTCATAGCCACTATTTAGTTTGATTTTCTGTAAAATAAAGGGAAATTTATTCATATTAACAAAGGAAAATTGCTAAAAGGAAACATAAATAATTGATAAGATATTTCCCTATGAAAAGGTGGATGAGAAAAATACCATATGGTTTTCTGATGGGATTTGAGTTAGAATACTTCAAATTCTTTTGAAAGAAAACACATTTCCTACAATAAGTGCATACAACAGTAATTGTTTGATTTGACTTGCAAATAAATTAAGAGCTTCAATCCTTTACTGCTTGCAAGGTGGAAACCACTCGACATGTTAAACATAAACGGACTTTATATTTTCTTTCCTGTCTTTAACACAAATATTAAGAAATGAATATTAAACTATATATTTTTTTATTTTTGATCCATTACAAGCTGCTGACATTATTGTAAAATTTTATTTTTAACACATAAAAATCTGTTCTGTGCATGTATGTATAATTAAGGATTTTTTTCAAGAGGGAAAAGAAAAAGACATAACTTGTGATCTTGTTTTTCCAATTGCCTGATATTCTAAATTGTTTTACCAAGATATATGAAAAAATTATTAAAAATTAGGTCAGCCAATCATTTAAATCTACCTCTTAATAGTTGAACAGATAATAACCACAGTGTTATTATCCCTCTTAATAAATACGATTAATACTAAACTTAAGAAAAAAACCTTAGATACAGATGTGTGTGTGTGTGTGTGTGTGTGTGTGTGTGTGTGTGTGTGAGAGAGAGAGAGAGAGAGAGAGAGAGACATTAGAAATCAATAAAACAAACATTTGTAAAACGATCTCCATGTAAAACTGTCTCTCTTGCTAATGATTTAAAAAGTCCAAGTACAAACTGTTCTGCCGCTTGGAAGATATATTTGAAGTTTACAATATAAATATATGGAATCAAAATGCCAAGAAATTTGGAAATTGAAAAGGTCATAATATTCAGAGAGAATCTCTAAGTTTTAAAGCACAAGCCAGAAAAAAAAAAAAAGCCCAGGTATGTCAACAACTGCAGTCCTGAGTCTCTAAAAATATATATATAATTTTCAATAAGGAATGAATGCAGAATGAAATATTGGAGGGATACATGCTTTAAAATGTAAGATCTCTGAACATAGATTGGGGCAGATACAAGTGATATAATGCCACTGTCCTCCTTTGTATTTTTATAAGTGGGGATACAGGGAACCCACACAACTCAAAAACTGCTCTCAGAAATACCTTTTATATTACATCCCCCAGATATACCCTCAAAAAATATACTAAGCTTGTGTGAACCTAGAAAATACAAGACAGGTCTCAGTTAATTTAGGAAGTTTATTTCACCAAAGTTGTGTCACATAAGTGACACAGCCTAAGGAAATCCTGATGACATGTGCCCAAGGTAGGGAACAGCTTGGTTTTATACATTTTAGAAAGACATGAGATAACAATTAGTATATGTAAGAAGTACATTAGTTCCATTCAGAAAAATGAAGACAAGTAAAACCAAACCTCTCATCCACCCAACTAGGGACTTCCAGGTCACATGTAGGTGAAAGATAAATGGTCTTCTCTGGAATTTTTGTTAAGTCTTTCCAAATGAGGAAGTCAGAATACGCACCTGTCTCTGTGAGAAAAGAGATGTGTTTAAATAGAATGGGAAGCAGATTTTCCCTGAGTGATTTTCAGCTTGAAGGGGCCTAAGATACTATATTTCCATATTTCCCACCTTTTCTTTTAAAAAATACTTTGGATAAACCACTTTATAGGAAAATGAGTCTCTGGTCACAGGTTTCATATGATATCGCATGTCTAAATGAGTATGTCTCAAAAGTTCATTTTTAACAGATTGTGAAGTCTCATGTCCTGAGAAGGGAGGAAGGGAGAAAAACAACAACAAAAAAAAGAACAATCCCGAAAAAATCAATACAGGCCACATTACCTTGATATCCATACATTAGTAGGCAGGTGTGAAAGTGGCTTATGTACGTAAATAGATTACTGTTATTTTCTTCTGAAGTTTGAGTTGTCTAATTTCAGTTTGCAGAGCTTTAAGAAAACACAGCTTAGTTTTTCAGTGACTCCTAATTAGAAAAAAATGGGGGAAAGAAAGGAAGAAAAAGAAAGATGAAAAAGAAAAAAATTACAAAAAAAAAATGAACTGAAGTCTTGTAGCCAAGAAAAGAATAGAATTTAGCCCAAACTGTGGAGAATAATAAATATTGAACAAAAAATTAGGCAATAATGACGTCTAACAATGAGTATACTATTATTTTAAAACACAATTTTTTTTCTCTCTGGTTTCCCATTTTACTAAAGACAAATTATGGTAGGACTGGTTTGCTTATTATACTTGGCCTGATTATCTGTATACGGTGCATCAAGAATAATTATTTTTTACATAGGCTGTTAAAAGGGCTTTGATGAAACTTTGTTCCATAGGAGGATTCTCAGATAATAATTTTTTAAAGCCAAGCACAGACATAAAATATCTATGAGTGAATTTCCTCTCTTCTTGAGGTTCCACAACAAACTTGTGGCTTCTCTACCTGTCAGAAAGTGACATTCTTAACTTACCACAGGTCAGAAGCCCTGTAAAGGGCCTGCATACACAAAATGTGAGGCCAGTTTTCCAAAAGCTTTATTGGCTTCATAAGTCAAGTTTGATTCCTTAAAGAAAAGCACATCATTCTTTCTAATCAAAACCTTGGTAAAATAATCAGTATCTCCAATTGCATCTTGTTACAAATGAAAATAAATTCTTTTTTTTTTGAGGTGGAGTTTTGCTCTTGTTACCCAGACTCGAGTGCAATGGCACGATCTTGGCTCACTGCAACCTCCACCTCCTGGGTTCAGGCAATTCTCCTGCCTCAGCCTCCCGAGTAGCTGGGATTACAGGCATGCATCACCATGCCCGGCTATTTTTTTTTTTTTTTTTTTTTTTGTATTTTTAGTACAGTTGGGGTTTCACCATGTTTACCAGGATGGTCTCGATCTCTTGACCTCGTGATCTACCCACCTTGGCCTCCAAAAGTGCTGGGATTACAGGCTTGAGCCACCACACCTGGCCGAAAATAAATTCTTATTGCACTTATGCAAATAACTATGTTGCCATAAGTTAAGAGTACTCACAAATAGTTTTCAAATTCTGAAGAAATCAGGTAGAGAGAAACAAACATGCTCCAAATTTTGTTCATAGGAGTATACTACATTGTTAAAAGCTGTCAATAGCCCTAAAGAACAGTTTCATGACTCTGAGAAACAAAACAAAGAATCAGCAAACATTTTAAGTACAAAGTTAAAAAGATTGGTTCAATCCATGCAGGTAATTTCTATTCTGCTTGATACTTATGAATATTTTAGCTCTCCATGAGTCCTAAAAGTTTTTCCTCTATTGTGATACCAAAATCTCCAAAGTTATCAGAACTCTGGATTTAAGAGCACCTGTTGGAGTTTTTAGCTGATTATAAAACCACCTTCCAACGAGGACCAAAACAAGACATCAACATTGATGAAAAAGCAGTTTTAGTGCTTGCTTTGGCAGCACATATACTAAAATTGGAAAAAGCAGTTTTAAGGTAGCCATAGTCAAAAGACAATTGACAAGAAAATGTGTTGTCTCTGTGGCACAAAATAATTTTAACATAACAATTATGATGACTATTAATAATATATACTAAGTTATATTAGAATTACAGAAGTTTCCCATAATTTGGGACATACACCAATAACTTATTTACATAAATACATTACAAAGAAAACCAAACACCATTCTTATTTGACAATGCTTCCTGTATAATTTTTATATGAAATAAGACAAATTATGTCATTTCTGAACTTTAGGAAACATAACATATTAAATGATTAATTATCTTAGAAAAAGAAATAATTCATCATTTGATTTTAGAAAGTTCATCTAATACAAAAGGTTTAAAATATTTAATATTACAAAATAGTATTACAGGTCATTGTAAAGTCATTTAACCACAGTGATAATTCAAGGATTTTTCTTTAAAGCAAAAATCTGCATTCTTTAAGAAAGAACATTTTTTTAAACAAGAAGCCATAATAAAAGTGGCATGAGGCCAATTATATTTGTTTTCAAAATTTTAAATCTATAAAATTTAAATTGATTATAAAATATAACCTCTATAAGCCTTTTATAACCTTTATTAAACAACTGGTTAATGCTTGAAGAAAACCTTGTTTTTCTTACACTGGGTTCCATATACTGATTTTGCATCAGTGTGCTTTTGGCATTAATGATTAATTTATAGAGAATCTGAACCTATTTTATATTTCAAAATAGTCCCTTTGAATTTTACACACCCATCTCTTCCATGACAGTTCCTGAAGTGTTGAATATTTTTAATTTCTTGCACTGTGTCCCAGGAATGCAGTTTATGTTCACTGGCATCTTCTACAGGGACTGAATATGAGGCTTTAATTGCTGTCAGGGTTTAATATTTAGCAGAACTTGGTGTCCTTTATAGACCCAAGAGTCAAAGCCCTCTAACTCAATGTTACAATCACATTAAAAATATATACAGGAGATCCAAGGTGGTCAATGAGGAGCAGCTCAGTATTGCAGCTCCCAGTGAAAGCGTGGAGGGTGAGTGGACACCACATTTCCAGATGGATTTTATTGCCCAGAGACCATGAGATTTCCAGGCAGAGGAGCCCCACAGGTCACCAGATGGGTGTTTTGGCTGACGCAGCCCATCTCTGCACAGAATACACGGGTCTGGGTGCCATGTTAGCTGGCAATTGGAGCTCCCAGGAGACAGCTGCCCATTTAGCTGATAAAAAAGGGGACTGAAAAAGGGAGCCAGGACAGGAGATTCCAGGGCCAAAAACTGTCAGAAATCCCAGTGCGGCTGTTTCAGCCAGTGCAGTCAGTCACCGCATGGGAAATCACACAGATCCCGATGCCTTTTCAACAGGTGACTGGAAAACCTGGGAGGCGGAGTCACCATTTCAACTAAAAAGAAAAAAAGAATTGGGGTCTGAGTCAGGGAGCCAGGTGATCAGGCTCGGCTTGTCCCACCCCCACAAAAGAAACAGCAATCTGAAATGCTCTGGATTGATGGTTTCACAGCAAGCACAGCTGAACCCAGGACAGTCCAGCTCTGTGGGGGCATCCAACATTACTGAGGCAGTCTACCACTAAGGGGGTAGTCTGCCATTGCTGAGGCAGCCCGTGATTGCTGAGGCAGCCCGTGATTGCTGAGGTAGCCCGCCATTAGAGAGAGAGTCTGCCATTACAAAGGTGGGCCACCATTGTCAAGCCAGTTCTATCTATACCCATATAAACAGGACTGCAGGGATGGGTGGAATCCACAGCAGCTCAGCAAAGCCTCTGCAGGCAGACTGTGACTCGGCTGCCACATTGCTGGGCAGGGCATCCCTCATAAAAGGCAGCAGCATGACAGAAACTTATAAATAAAGCCCTAACACCCCAGGACAGAGCACCTGGCAAAAAAAAAGGGGCGTTTATGAGTTCTACTGCAGCAGACGTAAACATCTCCACCCAGCAGCTCTGAATGAACAACGAAACTCACAGTTCAGCACTTGAGCTCCTATAAAGGACAGACTGTCTCCTCAAGCAGCTCCCTGACACCCATATATCTAAAGAGTCACCTCATAAAGGAGAGCTCAGACTGACATCTGGCGAGTATCCTTCTTTGACAAAGATAGCAGCAGAAGAAACTGGAAGCAACCCTTACTGTTCTGCAGCCACTGCAGGTGATCCCCAGGCAAGCAGGGCCTGAAGTGGACCTCAGCAGTCCTACAGCAGAGGAGCCTGACTGTTAGAAGGAAAACTAAGAAACAGAAAGAAATAACTTCATCATCAACAAACTGGACATCCACTCAGAGACCCAATCTGAAAGTCAATAACCACAAAGATGACATGTGGATAAATCCACAAAGATGGGAAGAAACCAGCACAAAAAGAATGAAAACACCCAAAACCAGAACGCCTCTCCTCCTACAAGGAATCACAACTCCTCACCAGTAAGGGAACAAAGCTGGATGGAGAATGAGTGTGATTAATTGACAGAAACAGGCTTCAGAAGATGAGCAATAAGAAACTTCTCTGAGCTAAAAGAACATGTTCTAACCCAATGCAAAGAAACTAAGAACCTTGAGAAAATGTTTGACGAAATGCTAACGAGAATAAACAACTTACAGAGGAATATAAGTGAATTGATGGAGCTGAAATACACAACACGAGAAGTTCTCGAAGCATGCACAACTTTCAACAGCCAAATTGACCAACCAGAAGAAAGGATATCAGAGGTTGAAGAACGAGAAGGCAAGATTAGAAAAAAAAAAGTAAAAAGCAATGAACCAAGTCTCCAAGAAATATGGGATTATGTGAAAAGACCTAACCTACATATTATAGCTGTACCTGATTGTGACAGAGAGAATGAATCCAAGCTGGAAAATACTCTTCAGGATGTTATCGAGGAAAACTTCCCCAACCTAGCAAGGCAGGCCAAAATTCAAGTCCAGGAAATACAGAGAACACCACAAAGATATTCCTCAAGAAGAGCAACCCCAAGGCACATAATTATCAGATTCACCATGGTTGAAATGAAGGAGAAAATGCTAAGGGCAGCCAGAGAGAAAGTCGGGTTACCCACAAAGGGAAGCCTATAAGACTCACAGCAGATCCCTCAGCAGAAACGCTACAGGCCAGAAAAGAGTGGGGGCCAATATTCAACATCCTTAAAGAAAAGAACTTTCAACCCAGAATTGCATATCCAGCCAAACTAAGCTTTTGTAAATAAAATCCTTTACAAACAAGCAATTACTCAGAGATTTCTTCACCACCAGGCCTGCTTTACAAGAGCTCCTTAAAGAAGCACTAAACATATACAGCAACAACCAGTACCAGCCACTTCAAAAAACATAACAAATGGTAAAGAGCATCAACACAATGAAGAAACTACATCAACTAATGGGCAAAACAGCCAGCTAGCATCAAAATGGCAAGATAAAATTCACACATAGCAATATTAATCCTAAATGTAAAGGGGCTAAATGTCCCAATCAAAAACACAGACTGACATATTGGATAAAAAGCCAAAACCCATTGGTGTGCTGTATCTAGAAAACCTATCTCACATGCAAGGATACATGAAGGCTCAAAATAAAGGTATGGAGGAAGATTTACCAAGAAAATGGAGAGCCATAAACAGCAGGAGTTGCAATTCTCATCTCTGATAAAATAGACTTTAAAGCAACAAAGATCAAAAGAGACAAAGAAGAACATTACATAATGGTAAAAGGATCAATGCAACAAGAAGAGCTAATGATCCTAAATATATATGGACCCAAAACAGGAGCACCCAGATAGATAAAGCAAGTTCTTGATGACTTAAAAAGAGACTTAAACTCCCACACAATAACAGTGGAAAACTTTAGCACAACAGTGTCAATACTCTACTCTAAATACCTACTCTAAAACTGACCACATAATTGGAAGTAAATCACTCCTTAGCAAATGCAAAAGAATGGATATCATAACAAACTGTGTCTCAAACGACAGTGCATTCAAGTTAGAACTCAGAATTGAGAAACTAACTCAAAACTGCACAGCTTCATGGAAACTGAACAACTGGCTCATGAATGTCAACTATCTAAACAATTAAATGAAGGCAGAAATAAAGATGTTTTTCGAAACCAACAAGAGTAGAGACAACATACCAGAATCTCTGAAACACATTCAAAGCAGTGTCGAGAGGAAAATATATAGCAATAAATGCCCACATGAGAAGCAAGGAAAAATCTAAAATTGACACCCTATTGTCAAAATTGAAAGAGCTAGAGGAGGAAGATCAAAAAAATTCAAAACCTAGCAGAAGACAAGAAATAACTAAGATCAGAGCAGAACTAAAGGAGATAGAAACACAACAAAACCCTTAAAAAATCATTAAATCCAGGAGCTGGTTTTTTGAAAGATCAACAAAATAGACCACTAGCCAGATTAATAAAAAAGAGAATAATCAAATAGATGCAATAAAAAAAACAATAAAAGGGATATCACCACAGATTCCACAGAAATACAAACTATCATCAGAGATTATTACAAACCACTCTATGCACATAAACTAGTAAACCTGGAAGAAATTGATAAATTCCTGGACACTTGCATCCTCCCAAGCCTAAACCAGGATGAAGTTGAAACCCTAAATAGACCAATAACAAGAGCAGAAGTTGAGGCAGCAATTAAGAGCCTACCACACAAAAAAAAACCCAGGTCCAGATGGGTTCACAGCCGAATTCTACCAGGCACACAAAGAGGAGCTGGTACCATTCCTTCTGAAACTATTCCAAACAATCCAAAAAATGGACTCCTTCCCAAATCATTTTATGAGACCAACATCATCCTGATACCAAAACCTGGCAGAGACTCAGCAAGAAAAGATAACTTCAGGCCAATATCCATGATGAATATAGATGCAAAAATCTTCAATAAAATACTGGCAAACTGATTGCAACAGCACATCAACAAGCTTATCCATCATGATCAAGTAGGCTTCATCCCGGGGATGCAAGGCTGATTCAACATACTCAAGTCTATAAACGCAATTGCCAACATAAACAGAACCAAAGACAAAAACCACATCATTATCTCAAGTGATGTAGAGAAGGCCTTTGACAAAATTCAACAACAGTTTATGCTAAAAACTCTCAATAAACTCGGTATTGATAGAACATATCTCAAAATAATAAAAGCTATTTATGACAAACCAACAGCCAATATCATACTGAATGGGCAAAAATGGAAGCATTCTCTTTGAATTATGGCACTAGACAAAGATGCCCTCTCTCACCACTGCTATTCAATACAGTACTGGAAGTTCTAGTCAGAGCAATCAGGCAAGAAAAAGAAATAAAGGGTATTCAAATAGGAAAGGAGAAAGTCTAATTGTCTCTATTTGCAGACGACATGATTGTATATTTAGAAGACTCCATTGTCTCAGCCCAAAAACTCCTGTAAATGATAAGCAACTTGACCAAAGTCTCAGGATACAAAATCAATGTGCAAAAATCACAAGCATTCCTATACACCAATAACAGACTTAGAGAGCCAAATCCAGAACGAACTGCCATTCACAATTGCTACAAAGAGAATAAAATACCTAGGAATACAACTAACAAGGAACATAAAGGACCTCTTCAAGGAGAACTACAAACCACTGCTCAACCAAATAAGAGAGGACAAAAACAGATGGAGACACATTCCATGCTCATGGTTAGGAAGAATCTATATCATGAAAATGGACATATTGCCCAAAGTAATTTACAAATTCAATGCTATCTGCTCATCATCATTGGTCATTAGAGAAATGCAAATCAAAACTACATTGAGATACTATCTCATGCCAGTTAGAATGGTGATCCTTAAAAAATCTGGAGTCAACAGATTCTGGAAAGGATGTGGAGAAATAGGAACACTTTTACACGCTGGTGAGAGTGTAAATTAGTTCAATAATTGTGGAAGACGTGTAGCAATTCCTCAAGGACCTAGAAGTAGAAATTCCATTTGACCCAGCAATCCCATTACTGGATATATATCCAAAGGATTATAAATCGTTCTACTATAAGGATACATGCACACGAATGTTCATTGCAGCACAGTTTACAATAGCAAAGGCCTGGAACCAACCCAAATGCCCATTGATGATAGACTGTACAGGGAAAATGTGGCACATATACACACAAGGAATACTATGCAGCCATAAAAAAAGATAAGTTTGTGTCCTTTGTAGGGACATGGATGAACCTGGAAAACATCATTTTCAGCAAACTGATACAAGAACAGAAAATCAAACACTGCATGTTCTCACTCATAGGTAGGTGTTGAACAGTGAGAACATATGGACACAGGGAGGGGAGCATCACACACTGGGGTCTATTGGGGTGAAATAGGGGAGGGACAGTGGGGGGTGTGGAGTTCTGGAGATATAGAATGGGGAGAAATGCCAGATATAGGTGAAGGGGAGGAAGGCAGCAAACCACACTGCCTTGTGTGTACATATGCAACAATCTTGCATGTTCTTCACATGTACCCCAAAACATAAAATGCAATAAAAAATAAAAATAAAAACATACAGGAAAATACATGAATGCAATAATCTTAGTTAACAAAAATTACCTAGAAAAATTTTTTTCTAAGTAAAGCAAAACTTAATAATAATATTTGGACTTTCTGGTTTGTACTGATCATCTCTCCTTTTAAGACAGAATCTTCTATGGCAAATTTAGTCCTAAATCAAAACAACTGGTTAATTTAAAAGCCAGTTGCTTCAATTTAGGACTAAATTTGCCATAGAAGTTTTAAAAAACTGTTTTTTAAATTAACCAGTTGTTTTAATTTAGGACTAAATTTACCACACAAGCTTCTGTCTTATATAATTTTTTTAACGTTTTTTACTCAGAAATCCTCTTTATTTTTATAAGTTTATTTACATCTTTTTTTTAGGTCTGGTTCCTTTTACCTTATTTTATATATAACCTTTAAATAAGCTTTGAATTAGACAAAACTTGTTCACCTTTAAAAAAAAGAGAGAAAGGAAGGGCACACTTTTTTTGGTAGAGAGACTGTTTTTTTTAGAGTGTACATTTACTGAAAAATACCCAAATTATAAAATATATATTATTTCATTTATTATAACTGTATTCCAAATTATAAGCAGTTTGTTCACAAGTATTTATCCCATTAACATTTAACTAATTATTTGATATTGTTTACCTAGGTTATTTATGCAAATTGTGATGGTCATTATTTTAAGTTATGAAACCACCATTGCAGAATTATAACTCAGACAGTAAAAAACGATTCGACCTAACTGACTCCATCTTGCTCTTAATCTCCAAGCTGTCCTTGTTTATTTCTGGGCATAGGCTGAAATAACTTTGAAAGGAATTCAGTTTATAGTTTAGCTTTGAATCAAAGATGGTAACAGCCCTTTCCCAAACAAACCTCCCTATTGTTTGGGACCAGATTGCCTAAAGCCACAGGGTTAGAAGTTATGATTGTCATGCTAAATTTAAGATGCAGTTATTTTTATTAATTTCATATCAATGTCTTATTTATCAAAATTTACACAAGCAGAGATTATTCTGTTTTGGTCTGGGTTTGTAGATTTATATCCCCTATGTCAAATTTTGACACCTTATAGTATTTGGCAAGGATAAGTATGAAATTCACTTGGTTAATATATGCAAACAAAAATGTATGCTGGCAATTGTTAAGATATGTCTAATATTACTTTACCAAAAAAATATTAAAAGCAGCTTATTTGCTTAAGTTACATAAGTTATATAAAATTGGAAAAGCATCTGACTAGCCATTTTTTAGTTTCTGACTTAAGGACTTTTAGAAGCCAATTAATTATTTATAGCAAATAATGATAAATAAACATTTCTGTTTTAAAAATCTGGAACAAGGCAAAGATTTCTTCTTTCTCCCCTGCTTTTAAACATAATATAAAGTCTTAGCTAATACAGTAACGTAAGAGTCTTTCACAAATAAGACAATAGTCATAACTATTCATTGATGACAAGATTTTTTAGGTAGAAACCCCAAATAATCAAAAATATAACAGACAAAAAGGGAGCTAAGCAATAAATTTACAAGGTCACCAGATATAAAATCAATATTCAGGAGCCTGGGACTTGGAGGCTGAACTTCATCATGTTCAGAGAATTTAATGTTGATAATGTAAATGTAAATTTGCATCACTCACTAATGTATATTTAGAGTATTTAAAGAAAGAAATACACTTGGTGACAAAAGTTTTAATGTATTGTGCAAGAGTCTATACTAACAAATAACTCGTGAAATTTTAATGAACAATTTAACCAAATGTCCTAAAAATGATGTTTACTTTCAAAAGCAAAA
This sequence comes from Saguinus oedipus, assembly GCA_031835075.1. Classification (NCBI taxonomy): domain Eukaryota; kingdom Metazoa; phylum Chordata; class Mammalia; order Primates; family Cebidae; genus Saguinus; species Saguinus oedipus. Next base: position 2,979,416 of record CM063186.1, read on the forward strand.
AGTACATAAAATGTAATATTATTATTAAGAAATATTTTAACTTAATGTCGATCTATATTGAAATGGCATGTTTGTTGATTTCTAAAGTCAATATACAAAAATTCATTTCTTTTCTATATGCCAACAATACAAAATACATTTGAAAAATATTTAAAGTGCCATTTACAATATTACTAAAAAAGAGAGAGACTCAGGTGAAATTACAAAGCACTGAATAAACAAATGAAATATTTAAAGAAATGAAGGATTATTCATTGTCCATGGTTTGGAAGAAGCATTATTTCTTTCCCATGAATTGGAAAATACAATATTGTTGAGGTATCATTTCTCAGCCTGCTCATATAATCTATGCATCCCCAAACAATTCCAGTGAGCTACTTTGTGGATACTCAAAAGCTGATTTTAACATTCATGTCAAAATATAAAATACTAAGAATAGTTAACATAATATTAAAGAAGAACAAAATTTGAGGACTCACAGTACCTGATTTTAATAATCGTAACTATACAATGTTGGTGAAAGTATATGCCAATTTTGGATATAGATCCCTGGGACAGAATGGAGTCCAGAAACAGACCCAGACAAATGTGGCCAACTGATGTTTGACAGCAGAGCAAAAGCAATGCAATGAAGAAAAGATAGCTTTTCAAAAATGGATGTCACTATAGTTGGACATTTCTAAGGCAAAAGAACAATAATAATTTAAAAAAAGAACATAAAACAGACCTTAGACCTTAGACCTTAAATAAAAGTTATCTCAAACAATCGAAGACATAATGTTAAAGGCAAAAATATAGAACATCTAGAGTAAAAACTAGGATAAAATGCATACAACCCTGGAATTAATGATGTTTGTAGATAAAACACCAAAAGCACAATTCATTAAAAAGAAAGAAAAGATACATTATATTGGATTTATTAATATTAAAAACTTTTGCTCTATGAAATACAGTTAAAAATGTGGACAAGTTATAAGATAGGAGGAAATATTTGCAATCTACATTTCCGAGATATTACTTGAATTCAAAATATACAAAGACTTCTTAAATGTCAAGAATAAAAAAATTAAAAATCCAATTTAATTGACAAAGGATCACAAAATACACCAAAAAAAAATATGTAGGTGGCAACCATACATGTAAAAACATGTTCATTATTATTTTTTATGAAAATGTGTATTGAAATAACAAGATGTACTTTTTGAAAATTCACATAGCTGAAAATTCCAAGTATTCAAAGAATGTGAAGCAACAGAAACTTTCAATTATTTATTGTATAAATACAAAATAGTACGGCAATTTTGGAAAGCAGTTTTTCAGTTTCTTAAGCAATAAATGAAGTCTTACCATAAGAGCCAACAATCATATTCTTAAGTTCTTTGATTTAAAATTTATGTTCTCACAAAAACCTGCATGTGAAAGCTATGATACTTTATTCACAATAGGCAAAAACTGGAAACAACTCTGATGCTTTCAGTAGGTGGGCTGATAAATTGTATTATATACATATAAAATGAAATAATATTCAGCAATATAAAGGAATGACCTCTTAAGTTACACAAAACATTAATCTTCATACATATTGTTTGGTGAAAGCCAGTCTGAAAGGCTACTGTGAAATACTATGTAATTCCTTTTATATAGCATTATAGAGCAGCAAAGTTATAGAGATGGTAAAAGATCAGTGATTGTCAGGGATTGGGGAGGAGGAAGGATGAAGATGTCAAGCACATGGGATTTTTTTAACTGATGAAACTATTCTAATCCTGCAATGCTGGAGATATAACACTATGTATTCGTCAAAACCCATAGAACTTTACAACACAAAGTGTGAAGTTATTGCATGCAAATTAAAAATAATTCAGTTTAGGAGCTAGAAGGATCCAAGAATAGAATTCAGAATATGACAAGTCAATCTGACACTATTACAAATGTATGAAACAAATATGCAAAAGGGAGTTGGATAAATGGTGCTTTGGATATTAGTGGAATCTGTAAGTCTAAAGGCACCATATGCTCTGTCTTCAAGTGGAAAATGTTGTTTCCCACAAAGAAAAGGATTATCAATTGTGAAACCACTATACATAATTAAATTAATAATATAGCAATTGGATATTCAGTAAATAATTTGCTAATGTTGGGAGGCAGAATTATTACTGTTGGAGTTTGAGGTTACATACACTCAAAAGCATGTAAGAATGATAGATACGGTACTAGATTTGATGTGGAGACATCAAAGTGAACTCATATTTAGCTTAATTTAGACACAGATGAATATAGTGTAATACTTACAGATATCTATATATTTACATGGATTAGCTCACACACTTTTTTTGGATCTGTCAGCTGAATTGGCCTAGAAGCAAAGATACTTCACTATCAATCAGTGCACAGAGCCCGTAGATCTTGTTTTTCAACATCATTCTTCAATCAAAGGAATCAAGGTTCTTATTGAAATGGCTGATTTTAGCACTGGTGTAGGGAATGTACAAAATCAGCCTGAAGCATCTCACGATATCAGATGGTAAGAAAATACTGAATAAATATGCATGTACGTGCACGCACACACACACACACACAAAATGAAAGGGAGAGGTCCAAGTGACACAAGAGCCAAAGAACTTCAAAAAGCCAAAGTTGAAGTGGTTTGAGCAACAAAATAAATAGCTTAGTATTGTATTAAAACTCAATACCCCATCTGACAAAGGGCTGATATCCAGAATTTTCAAAGAACTCAAACAGATTTACAGGAAAAAAACAAACAAGCCCATTCAAAAATGGGCAAAGGACATGAACAGACACTTTACAAAAGAAGACATACATGAGGCCAACAAACACATGAAAAAATGCTCATCATCACTGGTCATTAGAGAGATGCAAATCAAAACCACATTGAGATACCATCTCGCGCCAGTTAGAATGGCGATCATTAAAAAATCTGGAGACAGCAGATGCTGGAGAGGATGTGGAGAAATAGGAACACTCTTACACTGTTGGTGGGAGTGTAAATTAGTTCAACCATTGTGGAAGACAGTGTGGCGATTCCTCAAGGACCTAGAAATAGAAATTCCACTTGACCCAGCAATCCCATTACTGGGTATATATCCAAAGGACTATAAATCATTCTACTATAAGGACACATGCACACAAATGTTCATTGCAGCACTGTTTACAATAGCAAAGACCTGGAACCAACCCAAATGCCCATCAATGATAGACTGGACTGGGAAAACGTGGCACATATATACCATGGAATATTATGCAGCAATCAAAAATGATGAGTTTGTGTCCTTTGTACGGACATGGATGAATCTGGAGAACATCATTCTCAGCAAACTGACACCAGAACAGAAAATGAAATACCACATATTCTCACTCATAGGCGGGTGAGGAAAAATGAGAACACATGGACACAGGGAAGGGGGTACTACACACTGAGGTCTATTGGGGGGAATAGGGGAGGGACATTGTGGAGGGGGGGAGCTGGGGAGGGACAGCCTAGGGAGAAATGCCAAATGTGAGTGAAGGGGCGGAAGGCAGCAAAACACACTGCCATGTGTGTACCTATGCAACTATCTTGCACGTTCTGCACATGTACCCCAAAACCTAAAATGCAATAAAAAACTCAATACCACAAATACCAATGAGTTAATACTTAGACATAAATAAATGATTGCTAATAAATACAAAATAGGAGAAAATAAAAAAACTGCCAGCAATGAATTTTAAATTATTTGTGTAGACACCAGGCCCTTAAGATGAAACCTAACTCCGCATTCCTTAACTGCAGCTATGAATAGTGACTCCCAAGATTACAGAATAAAGTGAAGACAGACTAAAACTCTACAGTGAAGAAACCTGACACCTACCTGAGCTAGGCAAGATGGTTAAAATTAACAGTAACTATTATGCTAATACATGTGCTTTTTATATGGTATAATGAAAATCTCAGTTTACTCCTTTGATATTCCTCTCCAAACCCATAACTTTAGTCTAATCAGTGAAAAACGTCAGAAAAATTCTAGATGAGGGACATTTTACAAAGTACTTGACTAGTACCCATCAAATCTGTTGGCACAGTGATTATCTATTGTGATGATCACCAGAAACATTCACTGTGATCCCTTATTCTGATCATGATCATCAAAACGTTGAATGTAACAACATGTTAGGGAAATACACTTGATCGAACTGTACAAGAGGTATAAAATGCCAGTATCAGGGGCGGGTCAAGATGGCCGACTAGAAGCAGTGGTGATCAGAGGCTCCCATCGAAAAGAACTGTAACAGTGGGCAAATTCTTCACCAACAGCCGAGGTATTCAGATGGCCACACGATTTTCATAAGAACTGACTAGGTGGCTGGTGTGACCCATGCAGAGGAAGGAAGTCCAGTGTGGTACACACCCCAGCTGAAAGCCACACAGGGCACGGAGACCCAACCCCCAGCCAATGCAAGCAACGAGTGATGCTTTGCAGCCCAGAAAATTGTGCTTTTGCCACAGAACTGTCCAACCCATAGATTGGAAGATCTCGCCTGTGAGCCCATGCCACTGGGGTCTAGGGTCCCAACCACGGACCTGCTGACCTGCATAGACTCTCAACAGCCACTAAGCTAGAATCTGCTTAAGCCTGTTGAGCTCCCAGGATACAGGGCTGACCAGCATCACAGCTGCCGCTGTTTGCTGTCTAAGTTGTTTGAGTTCCTTTTGGGAGGGATGACAGTCAACACTGGGACTGACAGCTACCTAACACACTAAGCTGCCAGTGCAAGAGAAGGTAGCAGCCATCTCTGTAGCTCCAGCCTGGGTTTTCCCCTGTTGGACTGAGGGAGGCTGGACTGCTTGGTCCCAAGGGGTATCCCTCACAACACACAGGCCGTGGCAGATGGCAGACAGAATGCCTCTTTGGGTCTAACGCTGATCCATCGCTCGTCACTGGATGGGGCCTCCCTACAAGAACTCGAACAACTGTAGCCAGGGGCTCCGGGACAGAACTCTGATCTCCTTTGGCCCGAGGCCTTAGGGTCAGAAGTGTCCACGGACTCCATAAACCAGCAGACTTAGTCGTTCCTCCTGCTAGTTCTGAGGAATCCAGGCAGCACTGGTAAGTGAGTTTTCCCCCAGTGGAGCATACCCACTCCACCAAGGGACAGTCAAAGTACTTCATCAAATGGGTCCTACTCCCTGTGCCACCGCAGTGGGTGAGACCCTAACAGGCACCCATATTTTGTGTTCTAAGCCTCCTCATGTGACATCTGCAGGCACAGGAGTGAAGCAGACGAATTGGGCCTGAAGTGACCGCCAGCAAACCGCACCCCTACAGAAGAGGGACCTTTCAATTTCAGGAAAAACCAACAAAGAGAAAAGAACAGCAGCATCGACAAAGAAAAGTTGCCACCAAAACCCCATCCAATGGTTAGCAGCCTCAAAGGTCAATACTAGACAAATTCCTGAAGATGAGAAAGAAGAAAGAAAGCACCGGAAACCCTAAAGGCCAGAGTACCTCTTCTTCTGCAAATGCTCACAACGTCTCTTCACCAAGTGCACAGAACTGGATGGACGATGAGATGGACAAATTGACAGAAGTAGGCTTCAGAAGGTGAGTAGTAACAAACTCCGCCGAGCTGAAGAAATGTGTTCTAACTCAATGCAAAGAAGCTAAGCACCTTGATGGAAAGTTACAGAAGCTGCGGAATAACCAGTTTTGTGGCGAATTTAAATGACCTGATGGAGATAAAAAACACAGTACAAAAACTTTGTGAAGCATACACAAGTATCAACAGCTGAATAGGCCAAGCTGAGAGAAGGATATCAGAGTTTGAAGACCATCTTGCTGAATTAAGGCATGCAGACAAGATTAGTGAAAGAATAAAAAGAAACAAACAAAATCTACAAGAAATATGGGACCCTGTAAAAATTTTGATCTTACTGTTAGTTAGAATACCTCAAAGAGATGGAGAGAATGGAACCAGGTTGGAAAACACACTTCAGGATATTATCCAGGAGTATTTCCCCAACCTAGTGAGATGGGTCAAAATAGAAATTCAGTAACTACAGAGAACACCTCTAAGATGTTACAAGAGAATAGCAACCCCAAGACAGAGAATCATCAGATTCTCCATGGTTAAAATAAAAAATAAAAAAAAAAAAAAAAGGAAAAAAGAAGAAAAAAACTGTTAAGGACAGCCAGAGAGAAAGGCCAGGTCACCTACAAAGGGAAGCCCATCAGACCAACAGCAAACCTCTCAGCAGAAACTCTACAAGCCAGAGAAGAGTAGGTGGACATTATTCAACATTCTCAAAGAAAAGAATTTTCCACCCAGAATTTCATATCCAGCTAAACCAATCTTCATAAGCAAATGAGAAATAAAATCATTTCCAGACAAGCAAATGCTGAGGGATTTTTGTCACCCCTAGGCCTGCCTTGCAAGAGCTCCTGAAGGAAGCACTAAATATGGAAAGGAACAGCTGGTATCAGCCACTGTTGAAGAAACTGCTTCAACTAGTATGCAAAATATTCAGATTACATCATGATGACAGGATTAAATTCACACATAACAATATTAATCATAAATGTAAATGGGATAAATTCCCCAACTGAAAGACACAGACTGGAAAATTGGATAAAGGGTCAAGACCCATTAGTGTGCTCTGTCTTATGGGTGTCACATGCAAAGACACACATAGGCTCAAAAAAAAAACCAGAAAGAAAAGAAAAGAAAAAGTGGGGGGATGGAGGAATATTTACCAAGCAAACAGAAAGAAAAAAAAAAAAAGCAGTGGTTGCAATCCTAATCTCTAACAAAACGGACTTTAAACAAAGATAAAAAAAAAAAAGTCATTGCATTATCGTGAATGGATCAATTCAACAAGAAGAGATAACTATCCTAAATATATATGCATTCAATACAGAAGTGCCCAAATTCATAAAACAAGCTTTTAGAGATCTGCAAAGAGACTTACACTGCTACACGATAATAGTGGGAGACTCTAACACCCCACTGTCAGTATCAGACAGATCAACAAGACAGAAAATTAACAAGGACATTCAGGACTTGAACATAGCTCTGGATCAAATGAACCTAATGACATCTATAGAACTCTCCACCTCAATCAGCAGAATATACATTCTTCTCAGTGCCACATGGCACTTAGTCTAAAATTGTCTACATAATTGAAAGTAAAACACTCTTCAACAAATGCAAGATACTGAAATGATAACAGTCTCTCAGACCTCAGTGCAATAAAATTAGAACTCAGGATTAAGAAACTAACTCAGAACTGCACAACTATATGGAAACTGAACAACCTCCTCCTGAATGACTCCTCAGTAAACAATGTAATTAAGGTAAAAATAATGAAGTTCTTAGAAACCAATGAGAACAAAGAGACAACATAGCAGAATCCAGGACACAGCTAAAGCAGTTATAAGAAGGAAATTTATACCACTAAATATCCATATCAGAAAGGTAGAAAGATCTCAAATTGATACCCTAACATCACAATTCAAAGAGCTAGAAAAGCAAGAGCAAACAGATCCAAAAGCTAGCAGAAGACAAAAAATAGCTAAGATCAGAGCAGAACTCAAGCAGATGGAGATACAAAAATCCCTTCAAAAAGCCAGTGACTCCAGGAGCTGTTTTTTGGATAAAAATAATAAAATAAATATATCACTAGCTAGATTAGAAAGAAGAAAAGAGAGAAGAATCAAACAGACACAATAAAAAATGATAAGGGATATCATCACTGACCACACAGAAGTACAAGCTACCATCAGAGAATGCTTTAAACATCTCTGTACAAATAAACTACAAAATCTAGAATAAATAGGTAGATTTCTGACACATAGATCCACCCAATGCTGAACAAGGAAGAAGTCAAATCCCTGAATAGACCAATAGCAAATTCTAAAATGGAGAAAGACATTAATAGCCTACAAACTCAAAAACACCCAGGACCAGACAGATTAATAGGTGAATTCTACCAGAGATACAAAAAGGAGCTGGTACCATTCCTTCTAAAACTATTCCAAACAGTTGAGAAGGAGGGACTCCTCCCTGTCTCATAGTATGAGGCCAGCATTATCCTGATACCAAACCCTGGCAGAGACACACTAAAAAAGATTATGAAAACTTCAGGTCAATATCTCGGTTGAACATCAATGTGAAAATCCTTAGTAAAATACTGGCAAACCAAATCCAGAAGCATATTTAAAAAACTTATCTACCGTGATGAAGTTGGCTTAATTCCTGGGATGTGAGGCTAGTTCAACATACACAAATCAAGAAACATAAAAAGAACCAATGACAAAAATCACAAGATAATCTCAATAGATGCAGAAAAGGCCTTAGATAAAATTCAACATTTCTTTATGTTAAAAACTCTCAATAAACTAGGTATTAATGAAATATCTCAAAATAATAAGAGCTATTTATGAAACACCCACAGCCAGTATCATACTGAATGGGCAAAAGCTGGAAGCGTTCCCTTTGAAAACAGCACAAGACAAGAATACCCTCTCTCATATAGTATTGAAAGTTCTACATATAGTATTGAAAGTTCTGTCCAGGGCAGTGAAGCAAGAGAAAGAAAGTATATTCAAAGAGAAAAAGAGGAAGTCACATTGTCTCTGTTTGCAGACAACATGATTCCATATTTAGAAAACCCCATAGTCTGAGACCAAAAACTCCTTAAGCTAATAAGCAACTTCAGTGAAGTCTCAGGATACAAAATCAATGTGGAAAAATTGTAAGCATTCCTGTACACCAACAACAGACAAGGAAATTGCCAAATTATGAATGAATTCCCATTCAAAATTGCTACAAAGAGAATAAAATATCCAGGAATATAGCTAACAAGGGATGTGAAAGGTCCCTACAGGTAGAACCAGAAAGCACTGCTCAAGGAAATGAGAGAGGACACAGACAAACAGAAAAACATTCCACCTTCATGGAGAGGAAGAATCAATATTATTAAAATGCTCATATTGCCCAAAGTAATTTATAGACTCAATGCTATTCCCACCAAACTACTGTTGGCATTCTTCACAGACTCAGAAAAAAATATTTTGAATTTTATATGGATCCAAAAAGGAGCTCATATAGCCAGGAAAACCCTACAAAAAGAACAAAGCTGGAGGCTTCAGGCTACCTGACTTCAAATTATACCACAAGACTACAGTAACTAAAACAGCCTGGTACTGGTACAAAAACAGACATATATACCAATGAAACCAAACAGAGACCTCACAAATAACACCACACATCTAAAACTAACTGATCTTCAACCAACCAAACAAAGCAAGCAATGGGGAAAGGAATCCCTATTTAATAAATGGTGCTGGGAAAACTGGCTAGCCATAGGCCAAAAACTGAAACAGGAACCCTTCTTTACACCTTATACAAAAATAAACTCAAGATGGGTTAAAGACTTAAATGTAAAATCCAAAACCATAAAACACCCTGGATGAAAACCTAGGCAATACTGTTCAGGACACAGGCAGGGGCAAGCACTTCCTGACAAAAACACCAAAAGCAATTGCAACAAAAGACAAAATTGACAAATGTAATATAATCAAACCAAAGAGCTTCTGCACAGCAAAAGAAACCATCATCAGAGTGAACAGGCAACCTACTGAATGGAAGAAAATTTTTATGATCTGCCCATGTGACAAAGGTCTATTATCCAGAATCTACAAGGAACTTAAACAACTTTAAGAATAAAACAACCCTATTAAAAAGTGGGTGAAGGATGTGAACAGACACTTTTTAAAGGAGACATTTATGTAGCCAAGAAACATGAAAAGATGCTCAACATCACTGGTCATTAGAGAGACGCTAATCAAAACCACAAAGAGACACCATCTCATGCCAGTCAGAATGGTGATTACTAAAAAGTCAAGAAACAAGATGTTGGTGAGGCTGTGGAGAACTAGGAAGGCTTTTACACTGTAGGTGGAAATGTAAATGAGTTCAACCATTGTGGAAGAGTGTGCTGATTCCTCAAGGATTTAGAACCAGAAATACCATTTGACCCAGCAGTACTATTACTGGGTATATACCCAAAGGAATGTAAATCATTCTACTGTGAAGACACATGCACAGTATGTTTATTGCAGCACAACTTATAACAGCAAAGGCCTGGAACCAAACCAAATGCCCATCAATAATAAACTGGATGTAGAAAATGTGGTACATATATGCAATGGAATACTATGCAGCCATAAAATTGAATGAAATCTTGTTATTTGCAGGGGCATAGATGAAGCTGGAAGCCATCATCCTCAGCAAACTAACAGGAATAGAAAATCAAACACCACATGTTCTCACTCATAAGTGGGAGTGAAACAATGAGAACACATGGCCACAGGGAGGGTAACGACACACACCAGGCCAGTCAGGTGGAGGGGAGCAAGGGGAGGAAGAGCATTAGGACGAATAGCTAATGATGTGGAGCTTAAAACATAGATGATGGGTTGATAGGGCAGCAAACTGCTATGGCACACATGCCTATGTAACCAACCTACACATTCTGCACTTGTATCCTGGAACTCGAAGTAAAATCAGTCGATCCATCAATCAGTCTTGCAAAGTGGCCACTTCTCATAAAAAAAAAAAAAAAAAAAAAAAAAATCTAACCTAGTCCTTGCAGATTCCAGAACAAACTGCTGATTTTTTTAAAAAACGTTCATCTTTGGTATTTTGCTTTTAGAAAGGAATATTTAGTCTGCTGAAAATGAAAATCTTGTTTTAAAAAATACCACTATCAAATATTTTCTTTACGTTTAGGAAGAGAACTCAGGTTTATTTAATGATGCATCATTGAATTATATTTTCATTTGATAGCTCTTTAGATATGATTTAGATACAATTTAAACTTTTAAAGATACTATATAAAAATTTAGAGGAAAACCTAAGTGCCATTTATAGACTACTAGATGTGAACTGTATAAAAACTACATATTTTTACTTTACATTCAAATTATGTGCAATCCATAATAAGAGGGAATCAAGTATCCACATTAGAAATGTAATTTTTCTAAGAATTTCTAAAGATTTATTGAATTTTGTTTGAATTAGACAAAATATTTTGCTAGCTACTTTAACCTACAAACTTGGATTTTAAAAATTGGGATGTGCCAGGTTTTAAAAAGAAAGAAAGCCATGTAGTACTTGCAAATAAACAGAAGCGGTGCTCAACGTCCAGTCTCTGGAGAGGTGGAGAAGTGCCATTTGATGGAGTCAGTATTATAATTGAGACAGATGGATCGTGTACTGAATTGAAAGAGGAAAACCCTCTAATTATATGTAGAAAAAACAACTTGGATTACTGCCACGTGCCATAAATAAATCTCAGATAGATTATAAACTATAATATGAATATTCAAGTTAATAGAAGAAGATGTAGAGGCTCCCATGATCTCATAACCATCACATAGATGAGATTTGTTAAACAAAACTCAAACACTTCAAACTGCAGGGAAAAATATTGATACCTTTTAATATATAAAAAATTAGAATTTCATTAGGAAACCACCGAAACTACGACAAATGAAAAATTGGTATATATCTTCCACATTTAAAATGGACATAGGATTAATGTTTGAAAAGTCAAGTTACTACAAACTAGGAATAACATAGAAACTTGAGTGTCAATATTAGAACTGACAAGGTTATAAAAAATAAATGTATGCAGAGAAAAATGTAATTGACCAACAAGTGCAAAGAAAAAATGCTGAAATTCACTGGTGAAGAAGAAATGCAGGTTAAAATAACAGTGCAACATATTTACAAGTTTAATATTGATAAATCTTTAATAAACAATTTCAAGCATCTGTTATGAGAGACAATAGTAAAAATTTACTTAGTCCATTGGTTTCCCAATGTAAAGAATATTGTCCTGTAAGTATCACGATGTTTCAGGTTTGAAGAGGAATTTTAGATCTAATTTCTCTATAAATATAAAATTGAACTGAATTTGAAATAGGAATTAAATACAAACTGCCAGGAAATCTGAAACGTAAATAAATAGGACAGTCATACAAAAAAAAGAATACATTTTTCACTGTGTATTGTGATTCCATTCGTTTGTCACATTCTAAGTGGTTCTTTATAACTAAAATGGTCAGATGCCTTGTTCCCAAGGTAACGAATTTACTTCATTTTCTTTATTTATTACTTTCTGTTCTTGACTCCATACAGAGATGATATTGAATACAAATAGAAACTGCTTAACACAGTTTCAGAGAGTATTTTTTAAAAAAGAAATCAGCCACATAAATGGAATACAATCCTCAATCTGGCCACTCTTTAGGCAAGTGGAATTTAAAATGTTTTAAAGGAAAAACTGAAACAGCATAAGCTATAATTGATCACTTTGTTGCAAATGAGAATGACATAGCTTAGTGCTTTTCTATTTATTTTGAGTATACAATTGTCCATTCTGTACATGACCTTGTGCAAGATGCTACAGATGAAATAACTGCAAAGTGACCTATATTTTCCTTATGTGACTGAAGAAACAAAACACAGTCATATGGTCACAAAACAATATAGCAAAGCAAGAACATCTAGAATTGAGAACAGAAATGTAAAACTTAGTGGGCAAGATTGGATGTACTCATCCATACAATTTTACATGAATTTTTCTGATATAAAATGAATCTAAGAAATGAAAGTGGTGGTTAAAAATATAATAATAGCAAATCTAAGAATGAAAGTGGTGGTTAAAAATATAATAATAGCAAATAAGAAATTATTCTGAAGTGTTAAAGAGATGTGGAAGTCTTGTTAAAAATAAATACACCAGGAAAGGTGAATCAGAATACAAGAGAAAATGAGTTAAGCCAGAGAGAAACAAAATAAAAGTATTGTCCTGAATTGTAACCTTGTGTATGTATGTATATATATATATATATATATATGCCTGTAATGATTTTGCCCCCTATGATTTTACAGGTATTAATATCTCATCTGTAGTAACTTAGGTATGAATTTATAAAAACGTTGAACCACAGGACAGTGGCAATGGAGGGGAAGGAAAACATTTGGAGGAAAAAGTTTGGGAATATAGAATGTGTGAATAGAAAGAAGAAATAGAGGAGAAACATTTGATAAAATTTAGATGTTGACTCTAAGTGAATAATGAAATATTAACACACTGTCCGAAAAATACTGGAATGTAGTCTGAGGAAAAAATTATGTGAAGTTTTTTTTCAAAGTACAGTTGGAGTTGGTTATTGAAAATACAGAATGGTGGAACCAAGTATCAGAGCCTTCACAGAGAGAACACCTGTTTGCAGGGAGGGGGAGGGGTGTAAACCTCCCAGTGGTAGCCCTAAAACCTCATAGCATGTTGGAGCGTGAGAGAGATAAAGTAGGCATCTATAGGGGTGGATGGAAGTGGCATTCAACTGTTGAAAGATATCAGAGCCTACATCGGTGAAACAGGCATCTGTGAGGGAAATGAAGGGCTGGGCATCAAGGAATGTGAAATGTACGTCCACAGTGGGAAAAGGCTAGAGAAGAGGGTGTCATGAGCAACAGGAATTGGTTACATACACACAATTTGTCAAGCAAGTAAATTTAGTGAACATAATGAGAGGTGTTTTTTGTTGTTGCTGCTGCTGTGTGTGTGTGTGTGTGTGTGTGTGTTAGCTATTAGAGAAAGATAGTACAATTAGGGATAAAGACTAGAATGAATTCTGCGATACTGGATTAGAACGAGAGGTACAAACGTACATGCGTGGTTTTCAGCACTGCTAATGTGAAGGTGAAACCCCCAGATTAATGTCAGAACCTCATCCCCATTATGGTGGCATTAACTGATAGGGCTGCTGAGGAAATAATTAAGTCACGAGGGCTCTGCCTTGATTAATGGGATTAGTGCCATTGCAGAAGAGGTTGAAGTGAGCTCCCCTGCCCTTCTGTGGTGTGAGGAAAATAGCAATGAGGCCCCATCTTTGAAGAAGAGCGTCCTCACCAGACACTGAATTTACTGGTGCCTTAATCTTGGACTTTCCAGGCTCCAGAAGGTTGAGGAAACACATTTCTGTTGTTTATAAACCATCCAGTCTAAAGTACTGTGTCGTAGCAGCCCAAAGTCAAGTTTATATAAATAGATATATGTGTAAAATAAATATATAGATGCATATTAACATGGAAAATATGCATATATATTATATCTTACCTCTGATCACTGAAAATGACACCCAAAAGCAGCAATGAGCAAACCTAGTTCCCAGATCTTTGTTTCCAAATACCAGTCTCCCCCAAGAGGACCAAGAAAACAACTCCAGGACTTCAGCAGAAAAATACAAGATGAGTCTGAGACATCACATTGTTCATAAATAAGGAAGTGTTCAAAGGATGATTTTCTGGGTTTAAGGAATATGGAAGCCAGTTTGAAGGGGCTGTCATTGGTCAAATAGCAGCAAATGTGAGCATAATAATGACAATAACAAATTATAACTCGTGAAATAAAAAACAAATCCATGAGTCTATGCTAATAAAGACACAAGAATAGATGAAGAAATGGACAGAAGTAAAAGCTTTTTCTTTACAGCAGAATGCTAAGGACTATGTAAGGTACTGGATTAGAAAATTATCACTCAGTAGCCATCATAATATGAATGAAAGCACCTATTAATTATCAACAAGTCCTTAAAACTTAGCGGGAAAGATTTATGAATAATAGTATATTTACAAGTATTAAAATACTTTCCCACAAAAAAACTACATTTTGTATGAGTCCATTTATATAAAATGTCTAGAAAGGCAAAACTTCAAGAGAAATAATGGTGCATGATTACCTCAGACTGCGAGTGAAAATAGAAATTGACTGTAAATGTACATATATTTGTCTTTTGATGTTCAGGTTACTTTTATAACATTTAAAACTTCTTAAATAAAATCTAGTAATGGCACTCCTGAGATATATTATTATAGTATATCATCAAGGTATCTTGAAGAGAATTATGGCAAGTATTATAGATCATCATATAGAAACACTGAAGAATAACGATGCTGTAGGTGACTTTCAAATTATATAATCAGTTATTTTTATAAAGCGCTTCTTTCTTCCAGTATGTAGAGCAAGTTACTACTGGAACATAAAGTTCCTATGAAAGATAAACTCACATTACATGTTATGAAATAATGATTATATAATTTAGACACTGCTCATTCATTGCATCTATAGGAAAGATTTCTGCTAATTGCTAGAAACTAAGCACCGTGCTTGGGATGAGGAGGGATCATTTAATGTTTCAATAATGAAAGCATGTGAATAAAGTTGATGATATGTAATGTACCTTGAAATATGCCCCGAAGTAGATTTCTATTAGTTTAGCCAGGGACTTGAAAGAAAACCGATCTCAGTTTTAAGTAAATTAGAAATCCCATACCACTTCCATTCATTAGCAAGATAATAATAAAGAGCACAAAGATTTCCAGTGTGAAGCAAAATGCATCTTAATGGCGTCAGATTGGTGTCAATTATGTTAATTGAGGTACTAGTGACTCTCTTAACAAACAAGACTATCTCATGACAAGTGAAAACAAAAACAATCAAACTTTCAATTACATAAATGTTTAAAAGTCAAAATGATACCATTAATTCCTTAAAATGTTGAAACAAAAATTACGAAAAGAAAATTATTCTAATTTTAAACCATTGAAAAATTATGAAATAAAGCTTATGGTGTAAGTGGCCAACCTAGCTCACAAGATAATAACAAATTTAGGTATTTTAATTTTGGGCAAAGGTGTTGTCATGAAGGAAACCTAACTTCCCAAGATACTGATCTATAAGTGACTAGTTAGTGGTGATAAACTTGTTTGCAGTTAACCACCAGGAAATCCTTTATGGCTATAGCTCTTGAGACAGATTCAGGATCCAAGGACTTCTTACTGTGTTCATTTGTCCCTACCCTTTTGTAAGTTATGTCTTTTCTTGTGTGATGAATGCAATATATCCTAAAGGCTTCTCTTATTCCAAATCTGTCTATATGCCTCCTACGCATTGACCCCACATTCAACACAGAAGCTAGAGTTATTCTTTTAAAATACGTTAGATCTTGCCACTCTTTTTGAATCCTGCAGATTCTCTCCATTTCATTCAAGATGAAAAAGTCAGAATCCTTCTTCAGCCTCCAGAACGTGACCTTATCTGACCCCATTACCTCTCTGATCTCATCTCCTCCTACTTGACTTCACAGCTCACTCTGCTCCTGTCATACATAGCAGCTCACTTGCTCCTTGTATGCATGGCTAACTACCTCACAAATTGTATTGTTTCTGTTCGATGATGCCTAGCCTATTGAATGCTGCAAACTGCTTCCCATCACACTCATAATCTCACCACCATTCTCTCTCCCTTTTTGTTTACAGTAACTCTTACTGCCTTCTAACATTAAATATGACATAATTCTTATTCTCATATCGTTTGTTGCATCTTTCTGTGCTAGAAAAGGGATATTTGAAATGGTGTGCTGGCAAACTGTCTAAAAAAGGAACGCAATGCTTTGTAGTGTCTGCACAATTTCCATGTTGTAAAATACTCCCCTCATACCTGATTTGAAGCTAACAAGGCGGGTGGATCCCGAGGTCAAGAGATCGAGACCATCCTGGTCAACACGGTGAAACCCCGTCTCTACTAAAAATACAAAAAATCAGCTGGGCACGGTGGCGCGTGCCTGTAATCCCAGATACTCAGGAGGCTGAGGCAGGAGAATTGCCTGAACCCAGGAGGCGGAGGTTGCGGTGAGCTGAGATCACGCCATTGCACTCCAGCCTGGGTAACAACAGCGAAACTCCATCACAAAAAAAAAAAAAACTGACTCAAAGCATCCTCAATATGTAACAATCTGTTCAAGTAAATTATGGTTTCCCGACTCTATTTTACCATTGAATATCTTTGTGTTTTATTCACTAAGATATCACAAGTGACGATAAAGTGCCTGACAGAAATAGGTGCTCAATAAATTGAATGAATTCATGGCTAAATTAACAAAATTGTTTCCTCTAAGTATTAATTTTAATTTATATCTTCTTAAGTGGAAGGACTATTAATTTTGATACACAAAATATTTCTCTTTGTTCATTATATCCAAGCTTAAGTGATTACTATCTTCTGGAATCACAATTGGCAGATTTACACGTAAGTTTATAAATCTGTTTAGCACATATGTCTATTTCTGTCCACTTATGTCAGAATAACTGCATTCACTTGTAATTAGATTTTCATGAGTAGTAAAATAATGAAAATTTTCTTTATTACTTAAATTGTTAAATACTTCTGTATATTTCTTAACTTTATAAATAATCAGCAGTATATGTTGTATTTTTCACATGGGATGTGTCTACAGTTATGTTTTATAATCTCATACACTTCTTTGTAAACTTCAGTACAAATGTAAGCCTTATTTTCAATGTATTTTTATTAAAATCACTTCATTTTTTTGTCCTTAATAAATTTAGTAATAAACAGTATCATATCTATCTTTCATAATTTTCAAAGCAATGATTAAATATCATTTAAGATTCTTAGTCCACATATTCTGAAATTTGTTTTTGGTTTCTTGATATAATTTAATCCTCTTTACCTACTCAAATTTGAAGGCCAAAAGTTGGCATAATGTATATGTATATATTAAAAATTAAGTTAAATAGGATGTCTAATTATTATTACTGTATAAAATAATTTTTTCTCTGAGAAAGAAAATGCCATATAAATAAGCAACAAGACCAAAAAGAAACCCAATATTCTAGAAAAAAATAATATATTGTATATAACTGAAAAGCCACAATAACATCAGTTTTATATATAAAAATTAAAAATTTTATAAATCAACCATCCTCAGTGATTCTTCAGCCATTGCTGACCTCCTACCCAGCCCGTTTTCTTCCCCTGAGGCCTCACTGTAGGTACTGGGCTTCTGCTTGCTGCTCTGGCCTACACGTGACTCTTGATATTCTCCAAAGACACCATCCAATTAAAAAGTGTCACCTGAAAAAAAATGTATAAATCAAAGGTAAGTTAAAAATACTAACAACTTCCTAAGGTGTTATATTTTTAATGTGATAAGTTGATCCAAATAAAAAGTCTTTAATTTGAAGACTTTTAGATATATGAAAGTAGGAAAATGACAAAAAATTCTTAGAAGTATGAAAGAAACTAAGTGAATTTCCAGATGTTGGATTAGAGAACGGCCTCACAGCAGGTCCAATTTCAATCTCAAGTGATATTGAACCACGCTGGGTCTCAGTTGTTATTCTTTTTTATTTATTTATTTAAATAACTTGCTATCACCCTGAAAATTACTTTATATTCCACTTTCATCATAAATTAGAAATGTCTTTCAGGTATTTATGACTTGGAAATTAGGAATTAACTAAATTTTTCATATACAATCAGAAACGTGACAGCCTGTATGCCAAAACCAAAATTTTGTTTTTTACGGAAAACACTAAGTTGTTCCATTAAGCAGATCAGCACGTGGAGAAGATCGGCAAAGCAAACAGCAACGGCCTTTTCCGGGAAGGTCCATCAGGTTGTAAAAATCTGATATGCCGTTAGAATAATCAAGAGGTTCTGATCGATGAGTTGATCAGATACAACTGAACTTGGTTATGAACAGAAAACTTGGCTATACATATATTTTTTCTATTTTTCTTGTTTTATCATCTTCACTTCCTTTTAGATTACAGAAAACCATACATTGAACTATTGCAATTTTATAATATATTTCATATCTGATAGATGCATATCCCTTTCTTTTTTTCTGGACCAAGTCTTGCTCTTTCACCCAGGCTGGACTGCAGTGGCATGCTCTGGGCTCACCACAACCTTCGCCTCCCAGATTCAAGCAATTCTCCTGCCTCAGCTTCCCAAGTAGCTGGAATTATAGACAATTGATACCACACCTGGTTAATTTTTGTATTTTTGGTAGAGGCGGAATTTCACCATATTGGTCAGGCTGGTATCAAACTCTTGACCTCATGATCCCTCTGCCTGGGCTTCCAGAAGTGCTGGGATTACAGGCCTGAGCCACCGTGCTCGGCTACCCTTCACTTTAATAGTTTGTTTTTTTCTTCTCCCAAAGTATTGTACTAGTAAATTGCTTTTTTTTTTTTCCAGAAGACATTTAGTTCATGTTTTACCAAAAATAAAATTCCCAGGAGATATTGAGATTTTATTTACAAGTGACCATCTTTATTAATGTGGAGTATTGTTAAATAAATAGCTCTTCATTGCTAAATTAACGAATTGCTAGTGCTCTCTAACCCGTGGCATGCTCATATTTGAAGCCATTGCTTTGTTTTCTGGTTTCATTTTAATATGTCTGATGTGTGTTTCCCAATCAAATGTTATATATAGAGATCTCTCACTATAGAAAATTTTCTGCTTTTCTGATGGTTTTCCATCTCTCCGATATTTACCCAAAAGTGCCCAAAGTGATTTTATAACCCACATAGTCTAAGTATAAATCATATTGTCCCAGTCTCATAGTCCAAATTATATGGATTTACGCTCTCCTATTTGGATAGCCTATGAAATGATTGCCAACATTTTAGTGTTTCTTATGAGAACAGCCTAAATGTACATACATAATAACAGACAAAACAAGTGCCAGAAAACATGGAGACATTGTATTGTGCAATGTAGAAAGGCCCAGGAATTCGATAATTTCAAATATTTGACTTTGAGTGTTTTCTTAAAAATGGTAAGATTTCAGTGAGCTTTTACATCTAGTTCAGTAACTGTGTGACTTCTAACATCTATATAATAAATTGCTTTATTTATTTATCAAGTAAAATGTTTTAAATAGGTAGAGAATTCATTTTTTTTCCAGTGTGACACAGCATGTTGGTTCAATAATGATTAAATGAAATATACCAAGTACGTGGGAGTAGAGAGGGAATGCTTAGTAAAATGGCAAAATCTAAAATGCAATCCTCAAGTTAAAATGAAAGAATGACATTTTAAATAAAAAGTAACTTTAATTAAACTACCACATACTTAAACTAATCTAAATCAGCATAGTATCTTTTTACTGTACATATTATTCTGGGAAGCATGCTAAGTTGTTGTTATATATGCTGCCCTATTTATATTTTTCCGTGAATATATACATATATACACATATACATATATATATATACACACACACACACACACACATATATATACACCCTAAAGAAATACATAAACTCTATTGAAGAAATGCGTTTTATTCAAACTGTGTCAAAAGGAACATATATTAGTCAACATATTTTTACATTTCTGGAAAATAAGTTAGAGTATGTATAAAAATTTCTTATATGCAAAATTGTAAAAACTAATTTAAGGTTTTTCAAAGTTACAGAAAAATAAAATATAAAATAAATGTACATTTCTGAGGAATAGACATTACAATCAGGATTATAAATAGATTAAATAAAAAGAAAATATTAAAACAAACACAACAAAAAGAAAGCATATCTAAAATATTCTATGCCAAAAGTTATGATAATTTACATAAAAATAACAATTTTCCTGACAAACACAGATTTAAAAATCTGGAGAAAAATAGAAAATCTAATTTTTCTATATCTATAACCTACTCAAAAATAACCTCATTCATCAATTCTTCAAAATATTTAAATAAAACATAATGCATAATTTACATAAATCGATTAGAATATAGAGCAATGGGAAGCATTTTTCAATGTATTTATGGCCCTAGGACTTTAAGACCAAATCCGAAAAAAACTTTCAAATGAAAAACATTACAGTCCAATATTCCCAAGGAAAACCTATGCAAAATCCTGAATAATATTAACACATAAAATAGACCTATAAATAAAAATGTTATTTATGGAGATATTTGAATATTTAACAGTGAAGGTTTCCACGTGATCTGAATAAGTGAGAAAAAAGGTTATCTCAACAAAGGATAAACCACAATGATAATATTTAAAAACCAATCATTATTAATAAACACAAGTAATTAACAGTAGAAAGAAATTTCCTCAGGTCGAGGTTCTTACAGAAATACTTTAAGCTGATATGCTACTGATGGATAGACTATTGAACAGTTTGTATCCTAAGTTGAAAAATATCAACAACCAAATATTAGCAGTGTTCTCAACATTTGTGATCGCTTGTAGCAAGTACAGAAACAGAAAACAGTGACAGATTTTTAAAGGGCAGAGATAAATTGTCTTCTGTGTATAGATGACTGTTTATATAAGACAATCTAAAGAAATCTACAGATAATTATTAAAAATTGTTAAATTTTGTAACATCAAAAATAGAAAGTAAACATACAACACCAATTGTACTTATAGGTTTTACTGAAAATTTGACTACACGAGTTTTAAAAAAATTATAACATTAAAGTCAAATATTAAAGAATAAATTTTTGGAAAAATATTCAAGATTTCTAGGATCAAGACTACCAAATACTGATTTTTTTCCTTACATTTAATTGTATTTTTCTGTTTCTTTGTATGCTGGTAATTTCTTTATTCAATGTTAGACATTATGATTTTAGTTTATTGGTTGCTGGACAACATTTTTATGCCCTAAAAAATATTCCTGAGTTGTTTTTCTATATTATGGTTGAGTTTCTTGGAAAAAGTTTGATGCTTTTGAGGCTTCTTTTTATGCTTTCTCAGGTAAGACAAAAGAAGACTTTAAGTCTAAGATTATTTTTCACCCACTATTCAGACAATGCTCCTCTGAGTACTCTAACTCATGTCTTACATATTATCACGCTGTTTCACTGGTAGGAGCAAATCTATTACCAGTCCTGGTGAAGTCTTAACAATTTTTCCATCCATTTCTGTCCAGTGGCTCTTTCCATATCCCTAGCAGTATTCTTATGTAAATTCACTAATCGGTACATAGCTAAAGTCTCAAGAGTAATCTTTATGAGGAGTTTTCCTTATGTGTGCAACTTTCTCGACTCTGTGCTAGTGTCTCATTTTCAGTATTTTGTCCTATAATTTCTATCTTTATGGAAAGAAGCAAGCAATATTATGGTACATACGTTTCTGAAGGAAGGACATATTGGCATTATATATTAAGATTCTTTAAACATGTTCAGAGCCTTCTTAATAAGCATATTCTGAGAAATGCAACTTAAGGAAGTAAAACTGTGCATGAAGACTTATGAACAAGAAAGTATATTAAAATTCTATTTATAAAAATAAAAACTAATGGGATCCTATGTGTCCCAAACAAAAAATGATAAAGCAGAGTACCTCCTTTTATCAAAGTAGTAGTCTACAATTAAAGCCATGTTTTGAATTTTTTTTAATTCTACTGTAAAATGTGCAGGTACAGTAGTAAATAAAGAAAATCCACCATCCTGGGAATGTGATGGTTTAGACAGTCTGACAGCCTTTTTAAAAAAAGTATTTACTGAATACTTAAACATAAAATGTGCTTCCAAAAACCTGTTAAGTCTCAAAAAGTTTTAAGAATGGGCAATAAAAAAGAGCAAAAAGTATATTAAGCATTAAATCCATTAAACATACAAAAAAATGCAAGAATAGTATAAACTTAGCATGGAGTCTGCTACACACACAGACAGAGTGATTATTTCAAAAGTAAATCTATGACAAAACAGACAACAAAAACCTTATCTTGAAACGAGGTAGTTGCTTTAGGAATACACCTGGTGCTCCGTCTGACCGTAGCCTGTAATCTCAGCTACCGCAGAGGCTGAGGCAGGAGGATTACCTAAGGGCAGGAGTTCAAAGCTGCGTTGCTGTATGCTCAATGATCACGGCTGTGAGTAGCCATGGCATGCCAGCCTGGACAACACAGCAAAAAACTGAAAATTTTTTTCAATAAAATAAAATGTACCCAGAGACCTGGAAAAATCATGAACACTGAGCAGTCTTAATGAAGATTTCGGAATCTACTATTATTGTGCTTCACTATAAGTGAAGCAATATATTAAAAATGGACTTTGAACTATTATGTTCCAGATGCCTGGCAGAAGTAACTGCTGCCCCTTCCACAGCTGCTCCACACTCAAAAAGCCTGTCTGAACAGCAACGGAGTGCAGCTGTTGCCAGCACCTCACTTTCTGGAACCGACTTATCCAATTGCATTGCCACCAAAATTTGTCATTTTATTTTACTGTGCTTTACAACTTCATTTGAATTGCAGCTCAAAAATCCCATCTAGAAACTGAGCTTCAACAGAAACCAGAAAAACGTTTTGTAAAAAATATTTTTTTATTTTTCCAATCTCTCAAAATGTAAAAAAGATTAAATGGTAGTTGAATGATCTAATACAAATGTTGTATAATGTTCATATCTTCTTATTTAATCTACATATTCTGATTAGCCTAAAATTATTTACATTGTTTACATGTTATCTTTGAAATATTTGTTATATGTGAAACAGATACAAAGTATTTAAGTATGTGTGATTACCAACAATTAGAATTAAATATTCATGTTCTCACCATGCAGCTTAATGACCGAATTTTGCAGTGTCTTTAACATTTCTTGTTCCCTCAGCAGCTGCAGCACTTTCTGTCCTTGTTGAACTACAAACTTGATGTTTTGCTTGTTATTTTCTTTAGTTTTACACTAAAATGAAATTTATTTTTAATGAAATTTGTTTCATTAAAATACATAGTTTTATATGATGAATATTAAATCTTTCCAGAAATGGCAACTTTGTTTTTCATTCAATTTTTAGAATATTGGAATAAATTCATGTGGATGTATGTAGTTGCAATTCACTATTTTTAAAATTGTACTTTGGGCTCTGGGGTACATGTGCACATTCTGCAACCTGCAGGATTGTTGCATAGGTACATACATGCCATGGTGGTTTGCTGTCTCCATCCCACCCCTGCCATCGCCGATCTCAGGCATTTCTCCTGGTGTTAACCCTCCCCATCCTCCCCACCCCCTACTTTCCCTCCCCTCCCCTCCACTCCCCACCTACCCCAGTGAGTGTTGTTCCCTTCCCTGTGCCCCAGTGTTTTCATTATTCCTCACCCACCTATGAGTGAAAACATGCTGTGTTTGGTTTTCTGTTCTTGTGTTAGTTTGCTGAGAATGATGGTTTCTAGATTCATACATCTCTACAAAGTACATGAACTTGTCTTTTTTATGGCTGCATAGTATTCCATGGTGTATATGTGCCACATTTTCTTTGTCCAGAATATCAACGATGGGCATTTTTGTTGGTTCCAGGTCTTTGCTATTGTAAACAGCGCTGCAAGGAACATACGGGTGCATGTGTCTTTATAACAGAATGATTTATAATCCTTTGGATATATACCCAGTAATGGGATTGCGGGGTCAAACGGAATTTCTATTTCTAGATCCTTGAGAAATTGCCACACTGTCTTCCACAATGGTTGAACTAGTTTATGCTCTCACCAACAGTGTAAAAGTGTTCCTACTTCTCCACGTCCTCTTCAGGATCTGTTGTCTCCAGATTTAGAGTGAACCGGCAATTAACAGAATGGGAAAAATTCTTTGCAATCTACCCATCTGGCAAAGGGGTAACATCCAGAACCTGTAAAAAACCAAAGCAGATTTACAAAAAAACAAACAAACAAAACAAACCAATTCAAAAGTGAGTGAAGGAGATGAACAGATCCTTTTCAAAAAAAGACCACTTACGCGGCCAAGAAACATAAGAAAAAATGCTCATCATCATTGGTCATTAGAGAAATGCAAATCAAAATTCACTAATTTTGTATTGTTATATACTTTTTTATTGTAAGAATAAAAACACCATTTCATATGCATTAACCTTTCATTGGACAATAGCTGCTTCCAGCACACTGGATTATGCTATTAAAACATTGCTGTTATGAGATTTCACAGATGCAATACTCTCTCAATAAATATTTTTAAGATTTATGTTGTGATCAATTTGTGGGTTATTAAATCAGTTTAATGGTTATAAGCAACATTTAAAAGAATAACATAGAACAGAGGAAATGAAGCATAATAAGAAAATATAAGATTCCCCAGGCAAGTTGGCTGAATAAGAACAGCTCTGGTCTGCAGCTCCCAGCGACACCAGCACAGGAGGTGGGAGATTTCTGCATTTCCAACTGAGGTATGTGGTTCATCTCACTGGGACTGGTTAGATAGTGGATGCAGCCCACAGAGGTGATCTGAAGCACGGTGGGCCATTCCTAAACCATGAAGCACACAGGGAGCCAAGTGGTCTTGCTCAATCGATCCCACCCACAAGGAGTCCAGCAAGCTGAGATCCACTGGCTTGAAATTCTTGCTGCCAACCCATCAGTCTGAAGTCAACCTGGGATGCTCAAGGGTAGTGGAGGCAGGGGCATCTGCCATTACAGAGGCTTGAGTAGGCAGTTTTCCCCTCACAGTGTAAATAAAGTCCCAGGGAAGTTCAGGCTGGGCAGAGCCCACCGCAGCTCAGCAGAGCCCCTGAGGCCAGACTGCCTCTCCAGATTTCTCCTCCCTGGGCAGGGCATCTCTGAAAGAAAGGCAGCAACCCCAGTCAGGGACTTATGATAAAACTCCCACCTTTCTGGGACAGAGCACCTGGGGGAATAGGTGGCTGTGGGTGGAGCTTCAGCAGACTTAAATGTTCCTGCCTACCAGCTCTGAAGAGAGCAGTGGATCTCTCAGCACAGTGCTCAAACTCTGCTAAGACTGCGTCTTCAAGTGGGAGTCTCCTAAGAAGGAGACACTACCAGCAGGGGTCAACAGACACCTCATACAGCAGAGATCTGGCTGGCATCTGGAGGATGCCCCTCTGGGACAAAGCTTCCAGAAGAAGGAGTAGGCAGCAATTTTTGCTGTTTTGCAGCCTACACTGGTGATACCCAGGTAAACAGCATCTGGAGTAGACCCCAGCAAATTCCAGCAGACCTGCAGAAGAGGAGCATGACTGTCAGAAGGAAAACTAACAGAAAGCAATAGCACCAATATCAACAAAAATGATGACCATGGAAAAACTCCATCCAACAGTCACCAACAGCAAAGACCAAAGGTAGGTAAGTTCAAGAAGATGAGGTAAAACCAGCACAAAAAGGCTGAAAATTCAAAACACCACATTGATTTTTTTCCTCCAAAGAAGCACAACTTCTCGCCAGCAAGTGAACAAAATTGGATGGAGAAAGAATTTGACAAATTGGCAGAAGTAGCTTTCAGAAGATAGGTAATAACAAACTCTTCTGAGCTAAACGAGCATGTTCTAACCCAATGCAAGGAAATTATGAACCTTGATAAAAGGTTAGAGGAATTGGTAACTAGAAGAACCAGTTTAGAGAAGTAAAAATGACCTGATGGAGCTGAAAAACACAGCACAAGAATTTTATTAAGCATACAGAGGTATTAGTAGCCAAATTGATCAAGCAGAAGAAAGGATATCAGAGATTGAAGATCAACTTAATGAAATAAAGCATTAAGACAAGATTACAGAAAAAAGAATAAAAAGGGATGAACAAAGCTTCCAAGAAATATGGGACTATGTGAAAAGACCAAATATATGTTTGATTGCTGTACCTGAAAGTAACAGGGAGAATGGAACCAAGTTGGAAAACACACTTCAGGATATTATCCAGGAGAACTTCCCCAACCTAGCAAGACAGGCCAACATTCAAACTCAGGAAATACAGAGAACATCACAAAGATATTCCTCAGGAAAAGCAATCCCAAGATACATAATTGTCAGGTTCACCAGGGTGGAAATGAAGGAAAGAATCTTAAGGAGAGAAAGGTCAGGTTACCAACAAAGGAAAACCCATGAGACTCACAGCAGATCTGTCAGCAGAAACCCCACAAGCCAGAAGAGAGTGGAGGCTAACATTCAAAATTTGTAAAGAAAATAATTTTCAACTCATAATTTCATATCCAGTCAAACTAAGCTGCAGAGAAGAAGGAGAAATAAAATCCTTTACTGAGAAGCAAATTTTGAGGTATTTTGTCATTACTAGGCTTGCCTTACAAGAGCTCCTGAAGGAAGCACTAAATATTGGAAAGAAAAACTAGTACTAGACACTGTAAAAGCATATCAAAATGTGAAGACTATCAACACTATGAAAAAACCGCATCAACTAATGGGCAAAATAACCAGCTAGCATCATAATGACAGGGTCAAATTCACACCCAACAATATTACCCTTAAATGTAAACAGGCTAAATGCCCCAATTAAAAGGCACAGATTGACAAATTGAATAAAGAGTCAAGACCCATTGGTGTGCTATATTCAGGAGACCCATCTCACGTGCAAAGACACACATAGGCTCAAAATAAAGAGATGAAGGAAGATTTACCAAGCAAATGGAAAGAAAAAAAAACGCAGACATTGCAATCCTAATCTCTGATAAAACTGACTTTAAGCCAACAAGATAAAAAAAAAAAAGACAAAGGCATTACATAATGGTAAAGGGATCAATGCAACAAGAAGAGCCAACTATCATAAATATGCATACACCCAATACAGGAGCACACAGATTCATAAAGAAAGTTCTTAGAGACCTACAAAGAGACTTAGACTCCCAAAACATAATTCTGGGAAACTTTAACACCCCCCTGTCAATATCAGATAGATTAACAAGACAGAATATTAACAAGGATATTCAGGACTTGAACTCAGGTCTGAACCAAGCAGACCTAATAGACATCAACAAACTCTCCACCTCAAATCAACACAATATACATTCTTCTCAGCACCACATAGCACTTATTCTAAAACTGACCATGTAATTGTAAGTAAAACACTCCTTAGCAAATGCAAAAGAATGGAAAGCATAAAAACAAGTCTTCCAGATCACCATGCAATCAAATAAGAAACTCACTCAAAACCACACAACTACATAGAAACTGAACAACCTGCTCCTGAATCACTACTGGGTAAATAACAAAATTAAGGGAGAAATAAACAAGTTATTTGAAAACAATGAGAACAACTACACAACATATCCGAATATCTGAGACACAGCTAAAGCAGTGTTTACAGGGAAATTTATAGCACTAAGTGGCCACAGGAGAAAGCAGGAAAGATCTAAAACTGATACCTTAACATCACAATTAAAAGAACTAGAGAAGCAAGGGCAAACACATTCAAAAGCTAGCAGAAGATAAGAAATAACTAAGATCAGAAACACAAAAACCCTTCAAAATTCAATCAATCTAGAAGCTGATTTTTTGAAAAGATTAACAAAATAGACAGACTGCTAGCCAGACTAATAAAGAAGAAGAGAGACAAGAATCAACTCGTTACAATAAAAAATTAGAAAGGGAACATCATCGCTAATCCCACAGAAATACCAACTAGCATCAGCAACTACTATAAAAACCTCTATGCAAATAAACTAGAAAATCTAGAATAAGGATAAATTCCTAGACACATACACCCTCCCAAGACTAAACCAGGAAAAAGTCGAATCTCTGAATACATCAATAACAAGTTCTGAAATTGAGGCAGTAATTAATTGCCTACCAACCAAAATAGCCCAGGACCAGACAGATTCACAGTTGACTTTTACCAGAGGTACAAAGAAGAGCTGGTACCATTCCTTCTGAAATTATTCCAAACAATAGAAAAAGAAGGACACCTCCCTAACTCATTTTATGAGGCCAGCATCATCCTGATACCAAAACCTGGCAGAGGCACAACAAACAAAGAATATTTCAGGCCAATATCCCTGATAAACATTGATGTGAAAATCTTCAATAAAATACTGGCAAACCAAATCCAGCAGCACATTAAAAAGCTTATTCACCACAATCAACTCAGGTTCATCCCTAGGATGGAAGGCTGGTTCAACATATGCAAATCAATGAGTGTAATCTATCACATAAATAGAACCAATGACAAAAACCACATGATTATCTCAATAGATGATGACAAGTCTTTCAATAAAATTCAAGACCTCTTCATGCTGAAAACCACTCAATAAACTAGGTATTGATGGAACATATTTCAAAATAATAAGAGCTATTTATGACAGGCCCACAGACAATATCATATTTAATGGGCAAAAACTGGAAGCATTCCCTTTGAAAACTGGCACAAGACAAGGATGCCCTCTCTCACCCTCCTACTCAACATGTTATTGGAAGTTCTGGCCAGGGCATTCAAGCAAGAGAAAGAACTAAAGTGTATTCAAATAGGAAGAGAGGAAGTCAAACTATTTCTGTTTGCAGATGACATGATTACATGTTTAGAAGACCTCATTGTCTCCGATAAAGAAATTTCCTTTATATGCTAATGATACATTCTGGCACTTACTTAAATTAATCTTTGGGCTGTTTCTTTATTATTTGTTTTTCATGTCAGCATGTAAAACTTCAATGAATAAAGATTAAATTCTCATTAGTTTCCTTTGTTATTTAAATTGGCTCATGCATATCTGATACCGTCTCCTATGTTAGCAGAAGTGGTCATGATTTCGATTAACAGCCTCAGAGTCCATATTCTGTTTCACCCAGCACCAAGTTCTCTTACATTTTGGAGGACACAGGACAGAAAACAACACAATGTGTATACCAGAAGCTCAAAATTCATAAAAACGTCTCATAATTTCCAAGCACAGATTCTCATGACCTAGTTATTCTGTACTGGCTGCATGGTCGCTACATATGCTGCTGAGTTGAGAAACATCTTCAGAAGCAGCACTGGGGTTGACTTCAGCTGTCACCTCATCTGCATGCAACTGGCCAGACATGCAACCCCTTTGCAGTATGGTACTACAGAAGACAGCTAGTATTGTCTCAGCTGATTAGGACAACTTGGTTTCTATTTAAAGTATGTTTCAAACCTATATGGAGTGAAGATTTTTCAATATAGACCCTTAGAATGCTAACAGATAAGATTCAACAAAATAAAATAAACAGTAAAACAAGCCACCCTGAATGAGTACCAGAAAGAAATACAGAGAATAGATTAAGGATTTTATATATTTGAGGTTTAAATTAAGAAGGTGAAATAAATGTGTATAATATATGTTAAAATAAAGGAAGAAATGTAAGTAATGGAGTATAATAGATCATTAAAAATGAGAATGATTTAAATACCAACATAATACATTTAGAAATGAATAATATAGAAAAGAGAAGTAAAATTGTAATTGGTGGGCTTGGAATAAGAGTACATCAGCTGATGAGAGAAACAGATGTTATCTATAATGCACCCTAGAGAGATGAAGAAGTAAAATACACTGAAGAGAGGTCAGAAGACAGGGAGCGCAGAAGAGAAGGTCCAGAATACATCAAACACATGTGAAAATCAGAATCTAAAGCGTTTATAAAAATAGGGGTATCTTTATGACCATAGAGTTAGAGAAGTTTTTCTTAAGACACAAAAAGCTAACTGTAAAAAAATTCTCTTCTTCAAAGTACATTAAAAAGGAAATGAAAAGACAAACCACATGAGAAAAATTATTTGAAATAAATGTATTTCAATGGTATTATATCTTGATAATTTAATAAACTGCAAAAACGTGATAAACAAAACATAATTGAAAAATTTGATAGTCATTTTAACAAATATTTCACAAAATATAAAATAAGTCAGAAATTACTGCAGGCAGATTATTTAAACTTATTAATGGGGCTACACACCAAAACTACAATAAGATACTAATTAAATTCATTAAATGGGCATACCAGTAAATCTACGCAATGCCACAACTAGGCAAATACATGAGAAATTGGTATTTTTCATACACTTGCAATTGGAATTAGTATAATCAATCCTAAAAACAATTTAGTTCATTGCTTAAAGGAGAAAATGCAGATACTTCTAAGTAATTCCATTTTTAATGTATGAACTATTAAAGAAACAATTATTCAATGATATTTATTAAAGCACTTCATTCAAAGCTGTTGCAATAAACATAGGGACCACTGCAATCAGGTCTTGCAGCGGGGGATAGAGATGGGCTGAACTTCAAATATAGCATAAGCAAGTAGAATTTATACCCAAAGAGTAGGATGGAGGTTACTGGATGCAAAGGCAAAGAGGATTCTAGATGAACAGACGTAACAGATTCTTTCTGAGTATATGCCAGTGTCAGCCAATATCACCTCTGAAGCCGTGGCAGATGAAGAATTGGATCAGATATTGAAAGCCATCAGATATGGAGGGTGTAGATTTGTGCTCTACTGACTGAGCTGGGTTCTTTGTTAAAACTGGATTTACAAGGAGGTGCACAGAGAGGCCTAGGAGAAGGTTCAGGAACTCAACTAAAGTCTTGCCAAGTAGAAATACTTTGTCAATAAGCTAGGAAAAGTCTTGTAAATGTGCACCAAAAAGACTTTCTGAAGAGTGCAACTAGCCATCTTGCTTATAGTAGAAAAAAACAAACAGAAAACAAAGCAAAACAACAATAAAAAAGGAAAATTAAAAATAATAGCAAACCAAAGGTTTACCAGCACAGTTAATTAATAGGAAATTAAAGACTTACAGAATCTCTTGGGTAAGCCAAGGGCGGCAGATGATATTGTTAAAACACTGTGCTGTAGTCATACAATGGGATATGTTACAACGCTAAATAATAATCTCAACATCTATGTAAAATACTATCGCTCAATAATAGGCACATAGTGTTGGTGGAAAAGCAAGTCACATAGGACAATTTTGAATTTAATATACTTTACTGAAGCTCAAAAAAAAAAAACCCAGCAACTATATTTGGGAATGCATTGTCTTTTCAGTTCAGAAAGGAACACAGATATTTTCCTATGTACAGGAGGCAGAAATAGTGATGAATAGGGAATTAAAGGCTTACAGAATCCCTTGAAGAATGGGAAAGCCAAAGGCAGAGAATATTGCACTGACTTCAAAATATCAGGATGCTGCAGAAATATCAGAAAATAACCTTGTGATCTTAATGGCTAGTGGTAGCATCAAATAGATGATTTGCAATGAAAATGCCGAAATAATAATCAAAATCATTCTGTTCTCTTTGGAGGCTGATGATATTTCCTTCTCTTCTGACTTTCAAATATTACAGGCTTCTTAATGCGGAAAACTAACCCAAAATGCTGTTGGCAGTTGTGTCAAAGAAGTATGGTTTTAGGCGTCACTGTTACGAGACAGGCGAAATATAAGAGAGGGTGAAGCTGACGCTGAGTGGAGAATCTGGAACAATGGTAAATCTATTCTTTTAAAATTAAGGCAGTGATAAATACAAAATTCAAGATATCTGTTACCCTTACATAAAACAGGGAGAACTGGGAAAACACACGTATAATAATCAGTGGCATTCCTAATGTCCTGGCATTCAAGTTGGACTGTGGGAATTCATTGTTATTATTCAGAACTTTTACATACATCCTATCCAATTTTAATATATGAAATACTTCAAATTGTATATGTAGCATCAGCACAAATTTTAACAACATAAGTGTTTCTGATGTATTATATGTGAGCAGTAATTTATGTGTTGTTTACAAAAATAGCCCATTTGAATGCAAAGATGCAGAAACAAGTCAAGTTATTTTCCTACTTTCTTAAAACATTAAAAATTATGTTTTCTTTATCTGTCACTTTTTCTGGAAAACATTGATTGTTCCTAGAAATAAAGAAAAATTGCTACTGGAGAAACTCCAGAAGAAAATAGAAAAAATTCAATGCACAGATTCAGGCACTAATTAATTTTCTTATAATACTGTTATTTGTTAACAGTACAAATATTAGTTTTCTGTTAGTCTAAGTAAGATGCCAACATACAGCCTTCAAACCACCAGTCACAGTAGGTTATTTTTTCCATGTTTTCATTTTAAAATGCTGGGAATTAAAAACACATTATAGTCCCCTAAACTAGATAATACATCTATTTTATAAAATGATAATTATAGAGTACATATATATATATATATATATATATACATATATATGTATGAAAATCCAAAGAGATAAAACAAGGCTTATTAAAACTGCTTAAAAACCAATTGAAACAAAAAAATATAGTAAGGAATTATCTTAAAAATTAAACATCTAGTTATATTAATAAAAATTATTATTTTAATAAACACAAAGGGGAAGTAAAGCAAACAGAATCATTTTGAGATAATAACACACTAAATGACAAATAAGCATTGTTTTTAAATGGAAAGAAAGAAAGTTTACTTCAGACTCAAAATATCAGTACTGATTCTCTCTACTTACATAAACTGTTAGTGTGTTTTAGTGTGTTTGTGTACATGATATATAATAAAGTATATCAATGGAATTTTAAAGAAATCCATATGATATCGTTATGCTAGAAAACAATGTTTCATAACAAAGGCTTCATTCTCTTTCTAAATATATATAAAACTATTTTCCATGCATTTATTCATTTATTTTTAATTTTTAAATAACAAATTAAATTTTACACATTTATTGTGTATAACATGCTATTTTAAACCATGTGTACATTTGTAAAATGGCTAAAGGGGCTAATTAACATTGACAATGGCATTTTAAAAAAGTGACTTTTCCCAGCCAAGAAAACCTCAAACAGTACTTTCTGTTTCAGATTGCTAAATTCGGTTCTTACATTTTAAAGGGTACTTACTAAATACATAGAATGTATTTCCCTGGAAAAGGTAACATGTCATTTTCTCTATTAAAGAAAAAAGGAATAAATTCTATAGTGGCAAAGAAACAAGAGAATAAAAGAACTGGTGGAACCACAGGTACCCCACGCTATTTTTCTCTCTGTTTCTCCTATGGAGTCCTTTTTATTTGCTGAACAAATAGCCAATTGTTGGTGCAGGGAGAACTATTCAACTGTGCCAGTTACTACCACCTGCTGCAGCTGATTAAGTGTGATTATAGTGAAGAGGTGGCAACATTATCATAACCACCTGAAATTATTGGTTTGAGAGAATGACCAGAATTTCAAGGCACTGAACCAGCGAAGACAGATCATTCAACTGACGCAGAAGGTCTCTGAGGTTATTTAGCCCAGTGCTGCTTTGGCTGCTGAAACCATCAGGTCAACTAGTGAATTAAATATATTTAATCTGCTATCAGATAATACAACTAGTGAATTAAATATATTTAATCTGCTTTCAGATAATACAACTAGTGAATTAAATATATTTAATCTGCTGTCAGATAATACAAATCAGCATAGAAGTCAAACCAACTGCTATAATACAGCTGACTTGATTTATTTTTCCTGAAAAGATTTCACTTACCCAGAAAGATAAAACATACTACATTTTAAATAGCGATTATTCTACCAAAGCTATTTATTAACAGACGAAACCTGCACTTACTTCTTCTCACCCGCAGTCTGACCATGGCAGCCAGCAGTCTCGCTGTACTGGCGCTGGACACGAAGGCCCCTGAAGCAGCTCAGACCTCCACACGCTGGAATCATTTTCAGGTCTTCATGCAGCTCATTGGCCAAACCACTGGCCAGGGTGTGGGTGTATTTTCCATCCTCTACATCCGTTCTCTGCTCACAAACCAGTCTGGGGTCTTGTGCTGGTGTGGATTCTGCATAATGGTGGTAACAGGAACCTGTTACCTCCTCCGTGAATTCTCCTGTCCCTTGGTGAGGTCAACATCTGCTTTCCTCAACAGCACATGAGTGTATTTTCGGCCTACATCCTTAAAGGCAGTGATGGCAGAGGCTGTTTTTCACTCCCCATTGATGCTGGTATCCAGTACTAGCAAAATACGCTGGGACTTCTCAGGGATCACTAGAGATATGCCGGCAGCGCTGGTGCTAGGCATGTACGCCTGCAGTGGAAAAGCCCCAAGTGATTTACATTATAAAATTTTAGCTAAATTTTTAAAGTCTTACAAAAGAATTGTAATGAGCACAGATATCAGCAAATCTCAACCATTAAGAAGAAAATCGATCCTCTGAATGTAAAGCCAAGTCCATTGAAACCAATAAAATCAATTACTTTGTCAACATAGTCCCATGTTCACGATTGATGCTAGGAATAGAGTCCCCATAGCAAAAATGGAGATACACAGAAATGGCGGTCACATCTGCAGTCTTTCACGTCCTTTCCTTCTATGACTTATACACCTACTGGCTTAGTTTAGGATTGCCAGTACAAGTTTAAATAATATAAATTGCTAAACGGATAAGAGGATTAGGGGAAATATTTGATGAATTCAGGCAAAAAAAAAAAAAAAAGACAAACATTTCTAAATGAAACATTTTAAATAGTTGGAAGAAGTGGGAGGGTGGAAGTTGCAGTGAGCCCAGATAGTCCGCTGCACTCCAGCCTGGGTAACAGAGAAAGACTCCATCTCAAAAAAAAAGAGTTCTTTTAAATTTAAATCTCCCGAGTAATTGTCCTGATTGCTTGAAGGCAATGGCATACATTGAGAAGGCATACATGTTAAAGGAGAAACAGTTATGCTACAGGAGACACAAACAATCAACATAAGTATGTGCAGATGATTTCAGGTAATTACTCCATTATATAGCCATTTAAGAAAGATTATATTTATGAACATATTACATAATTAATCCTTGTGGCTGGTGAAATAAGTTCTTGAAAGTGGTTTTAAAATGAAACAGGCAAAAGACGATACCAGACAGAAACACCTAAACTATATATTTAATGGGATATAGGATTCATTTGCAAGAAGGAAAGAAGAAAGACAGGAAGGCAGAAAAGAAGACAGGAAAGGAGAGTGGATGGGAGGGATGAAGAGGGAGAAAAGGAAGAGTGGAAGGGAGGGTTAAGATGTCTTTATTTGAACAGTAGATCTATAATAAAAAAAAAGAATGCCTGCTACATTTTTTATGAAATGACTATAAGAATAAGGCATACCTCCTAGAAGTATTGTTCATAACAAAGATTCTTTTTTTTTAGAAAACTACTGATGTATGTAGATTTCATGTAGATTCTTTTTCTCTGTGATGGATCAGGGAGAATAATTGAATAAGATATCTAATATGTCTGAAGCTACACTTTTCAGACTCCCAGAAATGTGTATGAGTAGAAAGAAAAATGGAATTTAAAAGGCATGAAAAGATGGAATCAAACTTTGCTTTTTACTATGACATTCCAAGAATGGAATATACAAAAGCAGTTCTGCAGACAAATTTGCCTTTTAAAGGTTTGAAAGTTTGTTTTATTTTTTATTAAGTAAATGTATTGGTTTTCCTATTAAAGTAGTAAAGGAAAACAATTATATGTATTTAGAAAGTGAAAAAATAAAATAAAATAAAAAGAAGCAAATAAGAAGAAACTCTACACATGACACCTCAATCAATCAGTCTCTCAAGCTTTCAGTCTCCTAGCCCTCGCCTCTCCTTTCCCCACACATATACACATATTCACTTGTGGAACTGGCCTTATGTATAAAATTTGAATGAAGTTTTTATTCTACATTTTCAAATTGACTTTGCAGTATAGTTTTCCAAGCAATATTTTTTTCCAAAATAAAACGTCATTTTGTTATTTTCCTTACTCTTCAGTATTCCATATTTGGTTGTGCCTCTGTTTAATTTTGTGTAGTTTGACACCAATTTTTATGGAGTTTGAATGAAAAATAATACCTTCACTAAGGCCTAGATTAACTGCTTGTAGGAACCCAGTAAAAGAGTAACAGTAGAGAGCATTTGCTGAAGGGTATACCTGGTAACTCTTTAGGAGGAGATGTTTCTCCAGAACCCTCAGTGCTGGCAGTCCTTCAATATCTCACGGCACCCAAAAAGCAGAGCAACTACAAGTGTGGGATGAAGCCTTTCTTCTCCAGTGGGAAAAGCAAACCCTGGCTATTTATGGAAAGTTCAGGGCCATTACTGTAATTAAAGAATAAGTTTATAGTGTTGGCTACAATGTTGTTACTTACAAACATGACACATGAGTAACTAATCATAGCAGAAACACTTGCTAACAAAAGTGTACTTTTACCACCCACTTCGTTTATCTATCTATCAACTATCTATCTATCTATCTACATATATTTTCTGACTCAATATGTTTACAGAAGGCTTATTCAGCCCACTGATGTCTGATATGTTTACTTTAGAAAAATGTACCGGAACTAACCCGTTTTAATCTGTATGCTTTTTAGTATGTATATTGTGCTTCAGTAAAAAGTCCTATTTAATAAAAAATGGGCACCAAAGACACTGATTGACCCCACTCTGAATATAAACAGAAAGCCTGATGAAAGCTTGGCATTGCTGCGCCTTGGGTTGTCCTTCCTGCTACTCATACCCAGATGAAGAAATACTGTTACCCGGACTCAGAAGGCCTCCATGTGGCCGGATGAAACTCAGCCAAGCAACTTTAGTCCTTTCTGAAGTATCCAGTAACCTGACTTCAACAGCATAGATTACCTTCCCAGTTCTCGAATTGTTCAAACAGAATTATATAGTGGTATGTGTTGTGTCTGCCTTCTTTCACTCAACGTTATATCTGCGATATTTCACTTGCTGTTACATGTGGCAACCATTTGATGTTTCTTTCCTGTTGTACTATCTTTCACTGCATGTATTTTCCACATTATATTTATCCATTCAACAGAGGATGAAGGTCTGCGTTTATAAACAGTGAAATTATTTATGATTTGCATTAGTTTTCTAGGACAGCCGTAACAAAATACCAGATTGGGTGGCTTAAACAACAGAAGTTTATTTCTTGCAATTCTCAGGGCTGGAAGTCCAAGATCAAGGTGCTTGTAGATTTGGTTTCTCCTTTTTCAGGAAAAGGCTCTGTTCTTGGCTTGCAGACAGCCCCCATCTCCCCATGTCCTCATGTGACCTGTGCCCTGTGCACATACATACCTGGTGTCATGCTCTCTTTTTAGAAAGACGCTAGTCATGTTGAATTAGGGACTTTATCCTTACAATTTCGTTTAACCTTAATTGCCTCTGTAAATATATTATTTCCAAATACATACGAATTATGGTTTAGGACTCTGACATATGTATTTTGGTGGGACACAATTCAATTCATAACATCACCTCTCACAGGTTAATTTTATTTTCTAGAATTTTATATAAATGTCATCACAATATCTATTTTCATCTAGCTTCTTTTACATTACATACTTATTTTGAAATTTGTTCAGGTTGTACTATATATCAATAATTTATTTATTTTTACTGTTAGGCAGTCTTCTATTGTATGAATATGTCAGTTTTCTATACACCTGTAACGGAACATTTTTGTCATTTCTAGTTTCAGCTTTTATAAATAAAGCCTCTATGAATTTTAGTACACACTTTTCAAAGGACATGTTTTTATTTCTCTTGTGATAATATGTAGAAATGAAAATGGCTAGATTAAATAGTAAATGTATTTTAACATTTTAAGAAATCACCAAGATGTTTTCCTAAGTGATTCTATTATTTTGCATTCCTACTAGCAATATGTGTTTATTTCAGATTCCCTACATTTTTGCCAACAGATTATATAGTCAGAATACTTAAATGTAGCCATTCCAATAAGTACATGGTACTGTCTCATCATGGTGTCAATTTGAATTGTATTAGTGACTATGAGGATGAGCATTGATTTATATAAGTATTTACTATTAATATATGTTCTTTGATAAGTTATCTATACAAAGCTGTTGTTTTTCTTAAAAATAATTATTTGACAATCTTTACAAATTCCAGACACAAGTCCTACAGCAGGTATATGACTTGCAGATATTTTCCTGCTCTGTGGTTTTTTTTAAGTTCTGTTTTAGGTTCTGATCTTGATTAACTCTGAATTCTTTTTTGCTACTTACAGCACCATGTCTTGTGAGTTATACCTCAGAAATATTTGTCAAGCCCAAGTTCACAAATTGCTTATAAATGTTTTATAGTTTCAAGTGTTATATTTAGGTCTGTGATGCATTTTGAGTTAATTTTTGTGTATATATTAGCTATATTTCAAATTTCATTTTTTACACACTGATATCCAATCTTTCCAGGTCCATTTGTTGAAAAGTTTATATTTTCTCTACT
Source organism: Saguinus oedipus (assembly GCA_031835075.1). Lineage (NCBI taxonomy): Eukaryota > Metazoa > Chordata > Mammalia > Primates > Cebidae > Saguinus > Saguinus oedipus. Next base: position 3,018,305 of record CM063186.1, read on the forward strand.
TAGTTTCTTTTGCATGTTTGTGATAATTCGTTTTCATGTAGCATTGTGTATATTCCTGGACTCTGTGTTCTGCTTCATTTTCTATACGTCTGTTTTTATGCCAATTCTTTACCTTTTTGGTTAATGTAGTTTTAGAATAAATCTTTAGGTAGTGTTAAATCTTCCAATTTTATTCTATATCAAAGAAGTTTTAGCTAATTTAGATTTTTTTGGATTCACACACACACACACACACACAATCCTGGAATTAGTGTCAATTTTTATAAAATCCAGCCTAGATTAGAATTAGAATTTTGTAGAATCTCTAGATCAATTTGAGGAGAACATAGACTATATAGAATTGGGTGACCCATGAATGCTTTAAAACTCTCCATTAATTTAGGTTTTAATTTCTCATAGCAACATTTTGTTGTTTTCAGTGTTTTGACTTGCTGATTTTTTGTGCAATTTGTCACTAAGTATTTATTTTAAGGGTTGTTGCAATAAAAATTGCATAAAGGAAATTATTAATTTCTAATTGTTCATTATAAATCTGTAAATCAATGTTTTATTCAGTAAATTTCTTAAAAATGCTGATTCGATTTTTGCCATATCTCATTAGATTTTCTACATAATGGGTCATGTTTTCTTCTAATAAAAACATGTTTACGTCTTTCTTTACAAACTGAATAACTTTTTTTCTTCTCTTATTGTTTTAGAACCTTTATGATAATGTTGATTGAACTTCCTCTCTTAATATTGATTTTAGATAGGAAGAAATCCAGCTTTCACAATTGTGTGATATTAGCTACAGTTTTGTATACATGGGGAAATTTTATTATGTTATTAGTTTCCTGAGAGTTTTCACTACCAGGAATCATTGCTGTATTATGTAAAATGTTTATTCTGCATTTATTTATATGACTGTGTATACTTTATTGTTTTCAGTTTATTAATACAGTAAATTACATTATTGACTATACATTAATTATACATTTTAAACTAACCTTTAATTTTTGTAAAAGTAATGTTGAGAATTGTTGCATGTTTAGAAATAAGGCATATTAATCTGTAGAAAAATTTTCTTCTCATTTCTATGTCAGTTTTGTATTAGCATAATATTGCTTCATAGAATTACACAATTATTCTCTTTATGATTTTCTGGAATAGTTTGGAATAGAATTTTCTTTGGAATTACTTGCAAAATTTACCAAAGATGCCATCTGAACCTGGAGGGTTTTATTTTTTCCATGAACATTTTTAAACTATATTTTCAAGACCTCTAACAGATATAAAAGTATTCATGTTGTCAATGACTTTTGTGTGAGCTTTGGTAATTTGTGTCTTTTAAAGAATATATTTTTATTTATGTTTTTATATATTGACTTATAATTTTGCAAAATATTCCCTTATTATCCTTTTACATCTAAAGAATATATGAGACTATTTCTCATCATCTCTCATACCTGAAATTGGCAAATTTTACATTCTCTTTTACCAGAATGAGTCAGATGTGTTATTAACTATATTGATATTTTCAAAGGTCCAGCTTTATTTTATCTACTCTTTTTATGTTTGCTGTAACATTGATTTTCACTCTTACCTTTGTTATTTCCTTTATTGTAATTACTTTCTGTTTAATTTGAAATGATTTCTCAAGTTTTTAAAACAGAAGCTGTTTATTTATTTTAGAGTGTTCTGCTTTTATAAGAATTTAATGTTATAAATTTCTTCATAAGTACTACTTTAGCCATATCTTTATGTGCATTTCACAAATTTTTGCTCTGTTTTTATTTTGTTTCAACTCAAAATATGTTCTAATTTCTTTATTTTTCATAACAGTTATCTTGATATATAACTCACATGCTATACAATTTACTTACGTAAATTATGCCATTCCTTTGTTTTAAATAGGTTCAGAGAGCTATGCAGCCATTACCACAATTATCCAACATTCTTGTCACCTAATGGTACCTTCTAACAGTAACCCCTTATTTATTAGTAGTCATTCTCCCTTTCTATCCAGCCTTAGGAAACCGTGATGCTATGCTATTATTTTGTAGATTTGCCTATTCTTGACATTACGTATAGATTGAATTATACAATATATGTTATTTAGTGGTTGGCTCCTTTTTCTTAGCATAATGTTTTCAAGGTTCATCCAGGTTGAGTCATTTATTGTTGAATAATATTTTATTGTGTGGTGTGCTAAGCAGAATAATTACCACTTAAGGATGTCTTTATCTTAATTCCAGAACTTGCAAGTAGATGGACTTAAATGGCAAAAATAACTGCTGATGTGATTAAGAACGTTGAGGCATGACTAAGTATTTAGGGAAGATTATTCTACAGTATCCAGGTGGGACAAATGCCGTAAGAAGATGCCATAAGAAGGTGAAAAGGGTTAGAGTCAGGAACAAGATGTGATGAAGAAAGCAGAGGTCAGAGTGATGAAAATACTTTACTGAAGGTTTAGGATAAAGCCTCAAGTCAGGAAATAAAAGCATCCTCTAGTAGCTGGAAGGGGTAAAGTTACATATAATCCCCTCAAGCCTCCAGAAGAAACACACCTCTGATAGTAAAGTTATTATATTCCTTCGCAACTCATTTCAGAGGTCTAATCCACTAAACTATAGTATTTTTACAGCATCAATAGAAAACAAATGCATATAAACATTTCGTTTGCTCTCTTATCAGTTTGGCATATTTGGATTGGCTATTGTAAAGAAGTCTTTTATAATCATCTGTTTTATAGATTTTATGTAAGCACACATTTTGATTCCTTAAGGTATACATCTAGAAGTAGAGATTTTGGGTCATATGGTAACTCTAGGTTTAACTTTTTCGATAATTGCCAGACTGCTTTACAACAAGCTCCACCATTTTAGGTTCCCACCAATAGCATAAAAGGTGTAAATTTCCCCATATCTTTACCAAAAGTTGTTATTTATCTTTATGATTTTAGGCATTCTTCGGAGGTGCAAATGTTACATCATTGTGGTTTTGACTAGCAGTTATCTGATGGCTAATCAAGTTGAGCATTTCATAATATGCTTATAAGCCAATTTTACACTTTTTGAAGAAATATCTGTTAAGATTGTTGACCTGCTTTTAATTTGGAATTTCCCTTTTTATTATTGCATTGCAATTTGATACTCACTTACAACTTATATATGTATATATATTTAGATAAATATACTTCATCAAATATATGATTTGCAAAAATTGTCTTACACTCTGTGAATGTCTAGACTTTATCAATAAGAAGCTTGAGAAAATGGGAGGAACATCATATGCTCAAATGAAACAATTAGGAATAACATAAATCTGTATATATTCATGCTAAGTTGTTTAGAAAAATTGTTACAAAACTCGTGTAGCATAAGAACAGTTGAATTATAAAATAAAGAGTGCACCCTGTCCAGCAATTCCTGGTAAAATTGAGAGAATGCCATTACTGGGTTAATTCTTTGTTCTATTTTGGATTAGGTCTTATGGCTCTGAGCTATCCTGACTACTCAAGTCATCTAATTATGTTCACAGGAGGAAAGAAGCTAAAATGCTAATTAATGATGGTGTGAAACTTTTTCAAACGTCTACAGTAATATTGTATGGAAAATTAAAATGAAATTTCCTTTGCTTAGTATTAAAATTCTTGTTCATATGATCTGACATTAAAGAATGAAAGTAAAACCTTTTGGGAGAAGACATTAATTACACATTTCTTTCTTCATATTTCCTGTCAGATGTCTTCCTATCATGTATATTATTAGAGTTTTTAGGCATTTTATGAAAAATTTGCTATCATTTTATTCTTCTGATGAAATTATTTTGGGGCTAAGGTTTAATTCATAAACACTCTAGACTTCCACATTTGGCACTTCCAGGACCACCAAGAGCCCTGTATCCAATGGAGCTGAATAAAATAGGGAAATATTTTTGATGGCATGCGTGTTAGTTTGTTCTCGCGCTGGTATAAATAACTGCCTGATACTGGGTAATTTATAAAGAGAAGATGTTAAATTGACTCACAGTTCTGTATCACTGGGGAGGCCTCAGGAAACTTACAATCATGGCAGAAGGGGAGCAAAACATCCTTCTTCACAAGGCGTCAGGAGAGAGAATAGCAAGGCAAAAGGGGGAAATCCCCCAAGAAAACCATCAGACCTTGTGAGAACTTACTTTCATAAGAACAGCATGGTTGAAACTGCGCCATGATTCAATTGCCCACCATCAGGTCCCTCCCATGACACATGGGGATTATGGAAACTACAATTTAAGATGATCCCAAATTGGTTGGGATCACAGGGAAACCATATCATTGTTCCAGTGGTCCCTCCAAAATCTCATATCCTCACATTTTAAAACACGAACATGCTTTCCCAACATTTACCCCAATGTCTTAACTAATTCCAGCATTATCTAAAAAGCCGAAGTCCAAAATCTCAGCTGAGACAAGACAAGAAGCAAAGAACAGGGGCTTGAATGCAGCCAAGACATAAAGCATCAAGATTATAGAAAATAGAAGGTACAGAGATTTAAGGCCAATTCTGTGCAGTAGTTTTCTTTACAAGCATTTTTTATGACTAAGCTGTTAATGATGGGAGAAAAACAGAAAGTTACAGCAAATCTGAGAGTAGAATTTGCCATTCTTGTAGTAAGAGAAGAAAATGGTCAAGCGATGGGTTGACCCTTGTAAAATTCATAGGTGCTCAACTGGAACCCCTCAAGATATATGCCCCCAAATCAGCCTCAAAGTAAAGGTTTCTTTATGAAGCCTGACACTCTATCAGAACAAGGTTTATGAAGTCTGGCACTTAGTCTCTAGTCATCTCAGTTCCTGAATGTATTAGGGGATTTCTTACTCTGACAGCAGTGGACAGGATAAGAAAACACACAGACACACATATGAAATATGTGTACGTGGGTAATTTTTTATCTGTACACATATACTTTATTAATTTATTTATTTAGAGATGGAGTCTAGCTCTGCCACCCAGGCTTGAGTGCAGTGGTGCCATCTTGGCTCACTGCAACATCTGCCTCCTGGGTTTAAGCAATTCTCCTGCCTCAGCCTCCCAAGTAACTGGGATTACAGGTGCCTGCCACCATGCATGACTAATTTTTCTGTTTTTAGTAGAGACAGGGTTTCACCATGTTGGCCAGGCTGGTCTCAAACCCCTGATCTTAAGTGATTCACCTGCCTCAGCCTCTCAAAGTGTTGGGATTACAGGCATGTGCCACCACATTCAGACAACATTTACTTCAGATAGATAGATAGATAGATGTGTGTGTATGTGTGTGTGCTCTGTGATCTTGTATACAAAATGATCCGCATGCAATAAAAACTTACAGACGCACCAAGGAAAAGAAGCATAGAGTTATCAAACAAGAGGACTATATCCATGGAAAGATAAAAATATTAGAAGTATTAACATTGGCTTTAACATTTCTAAATGGCAGCAGCATATGTCCATTACTTTTAGACCAGACATAAGATGAAAGTAAGCACAGTGTATACCAGAAACCAAGAAGCACATTCGTTTGGTACATGAAAGCCAAAACGTAAAGGCATACTTGGCAATAATGGGTAACCTCATTTTTACATTCTTTTCCCCCAAAAATCACATAATCAGCTTACTTCACTTTACAGTGAGTAAAACCACATATAAATGTAAGGTGATGACAATGAGTCCTCTGAAAATAAGACATGTCTTCATGCCTTGGCTTGTCATCAGGGTTTACGCTGGCGCTGAGAGAATGAGCTCGACCATCTTGCGATGCAGCACTTGCAGCATGTGGGAAGTTAGTACTCATGATTGATGCTCTCATCCAGTTTCTTTGTACCAGAACTTGCATAGTTCCCACAGGTTTTCATGGTTTTCACATTAGCAATTAGAGGTTTCCTGATATAATTTTATTTATTTTGAAAACTTCATTAGGGATTATAATTATAATTGTTTCTGTTTTATTTATTCTCTCTTGTTCTCTCGTATTTATCGAGGCAACTAAAATATATCACAGCATGTATTTTATTTATTTATTTTTCGTTTCCTACCCTCTATTGGAATAAGCAGATATTTTTGACAATGTGGCTGCTGCTTTATTCCCAATATGTGAAACACACCACTCCAGGAATAGAGTATTTGTCACATATATACTGCAAGGCCAGGTGTGGTGGCTCACATCTATAATCCCAGCACTTTGAGAGAACAAAGGGGTGGATCACTTGAGCCCAGGAGTTCGAGACCAGCCTGGGCAACATGGCTAAACCCTGTCTTTACAAAAATACAAAAATTAGCTGAATATACGAGGGTAAACCTGTATTCCCAGCTACCTGGAGGCTGACATAGGAGGATGGCACAAGCCTGCATGGCTGAGGCTACTGTGAACCATGATCGAGCCACTCCACTCCAGTATAGGAAACAGACCAAGACCCTTTCTCATAAAAAGAAGAAATAAAAATAAATAAATATATATATATACTGCACAACCAATACATCAACTAATCATTCAATCTTTCCTTTAGTCTATAAATCACACTAATGAATACAAACTTATCTTTCTTACTGGATACTTTTTTTAGAAAATGAAAACTACTTAATATGTAAAGACTTACAGTAAATATAAATAATTTTTTCCCATGCCTATGTCCTGAATAGTATCGCTTAGGTTTTCTTCTAGGATTACCATGGTTTTAAGACTTATATTTAAAAGCTATGGCAACAAACGCTAATATTGACAAATAGGATCTAATTAAAATAAAGAGCTTCTGCACAGCAAAAGAAACTATCATCAGATTGAACAGGCAACCTGCAGAATCAGAGAAAATTTCTGCAATCTACCCATCTGACAAGGGGCTAATATCCAGAATCTACGAAGAACTTAGACAAATTTAAAAGAAAAACATAATCCCATCAAAAAGTGGGCAAGTAATACAAACAGACACTTCTCGAAAGAGGACATTTATTCAGCCAAAAAATTAGAAAAAGCTCATCATCACTGGTCCTTAGAGAAATGCAAAGCAATGATACAATCTCATGCCACTTAGAATACTGATTCATTAAATAGTCAGAAGCAACAGATGCAGGAGATGTGGAGAAATAGGAGTTTTCACACTGTTGGTGAGAATGTAAATCAGTTCAACCACTATGGAAGACAATATGGAAATTCCTCAGAGGTCTAGAGCCAGAAATACCATTTAACCCAGCAATCCCATTATTGGATATACATCTAAAGGTTTATAAATTATTCTGCTATAAAGACACATGCATACATATGTTGACTGCAGCACTATTCACAATAGCAAAGACTTGGAACCAACCCAAATGCCCATAAATGTTAGACTGGATAATGAAAATGTGGCAAATATACACCATTTTATACTGTGCAGCCACAAAAAGAAAGAATGAGTTCATGCCCTTTGCAGGGACATGTATGAAGCTGGAAACCATCCTTCTCAGGGAATTAACACAGGAACAGAAAACCAAACACTGAAAATTCTCACTCATAAGTGGGAGTCGAACAATGAGAACACATGGACATCACACACCAGGGCCTGTTGGGGGCTGGGGAGCTGGAGGAAAGACAGCATTAGGAGAAATACCTAATGTAGATGATGGGTTGATGGGTGCAGCAAACCACCATGGCACGGGTATACCTATGTAACGAACCTGCACATTCTGCACATGAATCCCAGAACTTAAAGTATAATTTAAAAAAAAGGAAAAGAAAAACTGCCAGTTGGGCTCATCCCTGTAATCCCAGCACTTTGAGGGTCTGACACAGGAAAATGGCTTGAGTTCTGGAGTTTGAGACCAGCTTGGACAACATGGTGAAACCCCATCTCTACAAAAAAGTACAAAAATTAGCTGGGTGTGGTGGCTCAAGCCTGTCATCCCAGCTACTCAGGAGGCTGAGGCAGGAGGACCACATGAGTCTAGAAGGCAGAGGTTGCAGTGAGTGATCCTGTCACTACATTCTAGCCTGGGCAACAGAGCATGACCCTATCTAAAAAAAAAGTTTCTAATTTATTAATACAATATTTGAGCATTTTTTATGTGCTTATTTGTCACAAGTATATTATATTTGGTGAAATCCATTTAAATTATTTGCCCATTTAAAAAACTGGAATGTTTAGCTTCTTGTTACTGAGTTTTAAGAGTTCTTTATATATTCTGGATACAAGTCCTTTGTGAGTATATGAATTAAAACTATTTCTGTCACCTGCAATTTTTTTTTTCAATTTCAGTGGTAGGGAAACATGAAAATATTTGCTAAAAAAGTTCTAATACCCAAGTAGATATTTTAGGCTCTCTTAAATGTAAAAAAAAAGGTCTAACAATCATCTCCAAATATTAAGTATGCCATTATGCTCTAAGATTCCTAACTTATGGCCTAAATTTCAAAATCAGATTTAGGTATCTTTAAATATTATATCATAAAGAGGTTTGGGAAAATAACAAAATTAAGTTTTGTATTTCTTAACCAATCAAACCCAAAGTACTTTTCCTTAGACAAATAATACAGTTTGGCTCTGTGTCCCCACCCAAATTTCATGTTGAACTGTTATCCTTAATGTTGGGGAAGGAAGTTGGTGGGAGGTGACTGGTTTGTAAGGGTGGATTTCTCCCTTGCTATTCTGGTGATAGTGATAGTGAGTTCTCACAAGATCTGCTCATTTGAAAGGTGTAACACTAGTGAGTTCTCACAAGATCTGCTCATTTGAAAGGTGTAACACTAGTGAGTTCTCACAAGATCTGCTCATTTGAAAGGTGTAACACTTTCTTTTTCATTCTCTCTCTTGCTCCACTATCTGAAGATTCTGCCTGCTTCCCCTTCGTCTTCTGTCAGCCATGCCTCTCTACAGCCTGCAGAACTATGAGTCAATTACACTTCTTTTCCCATAAGTTACACAGTCTCAGGTATGTTTTAATAGCAGTGTGATGAGGGACTAATACAGAAAACTGGTACCAGAGAAGTGGGGCATTGCTATAAAGATACTTAAAAGTGTGGAAGCAACTGTGGAACTGGGTAATAGGCAGAGGTTGGAACAGTTTGGAGCACTAAGAAGGTGACGGGAAGATGAGAGAAGTTTGGAAATTCCTAGAGATGTGTTGAACGGTTTTGAAAAAGTTTGGAAATTCCTAGAGATGTGTTGAATGGTTTTGAAAAAGTTTGGAAATTCCTAGAGATGTGTTGAATGGTTTTGACCAAAATGCTGATACTGATATGGAAAGTGAAGTCCAGGCTGAAGGGGTCTCAGATGGAGACAGGAACTTATTGGGAGCTGAAACAAAGGTCACTCTTGCCATGCTTTAGCAAAGAGAATGGCAGAATTGTGGCCCTGCCTTAGAGATCTGTGGAACTTCGAACTGGAGAGAGATGAAGTAGGGTGTCCGTCAGAAGAAATCTCTAAGCCTCAAAGCATTCAAGAAGTGGCCTGGAAGCTTCTTATATAAGCATATAAGTATATGCTTATATGCATTCCAATATTTAAAAGGGAAGCAGAGCATAAAAGTTTGCAAAATTTGTAGCCTGATTAGATGTTAGAAAACAAAATCCTATTTTCTGGGAAGGAATTTACAGGGGCTGCAGACATTTGCATAAGTAAAGAGGAGCGAAATGTTAATAATGAAGGCAATGGGGAAAATCCTTCCGAGACATTTCAGAGAGCTTTGTGGCAGTGCCTTCCATAACAGGTATGGAGTCCTCGGAGGGAAAAACGGCTTCATGGGCCAGGCCCAGGGCCCTGCTGTTCTTTGTAGCCTTGGGACACGGTGCTCAGCATTGAGGCCACTCCAGCCATGGCTAAAAGGGGCCATGGTATATCTCAGGTCATGGATTCAGAAGCCTTGTTGTCTTCCTCCTGGTGTTGGCCTGAAAGAGCACAGAGGGCAAGAGTTGAGGCTTGAGAGCCTCCATCTGTCTAGATTTCAAAGGATGTATGATATCCAGCCGAAAGTCTGCTTCAAGGGTGGACCCCTCGTGGAGAACCTTTACTAGGGCAGTGCGACAGGAAAACGTGGGGTTGAAGTCGCCACACAGAGCTCCTATTGGAGCAGGGCCTAGCAGAGCTGCAAGAAGTGGGCCACCATCCTCCAGATCCTGGAAAGATGGATCCACTGGCAGTGTGCACCTTGAACCTGGAAAAGCCACAGACACTCAAAACTAGCCCGTGAAAGCGGCTAAAGGGGCTGCACCCTGCAGAGCCACAGGGCCAGAGCCACCCAAGCCTTGGGATCCCATGTCTTGCATCAGTGTGGACTGGGTGTGAGACATGGAGTCAAAGGAGATTCTTTTGGAGCTTTAAAATTTAATGACTGCCCTGTTGTTTCAGAATTGCATCGGGCCTGTAGTGCCTTTCGTTTTAGTCAATTTCTCCCTTTTGAAATGGGAGCATATTCCTAATGCCTGTACCCCCATTGTGTGTTGCAAATAACTAACTTGCTTTTAGTTTTACAGGCTCATAGTCAGAAGGAACTTGCCTTGTTTCAGATGAGATTTTAGACTTGGACTTTTGGGCTAATACTGGAATGAGTCAAGGTTCGGGAGGACTGTTAGGAAGGCATGACTGTGTTTTAAAATGTGTGAATGATAAGCAATTTGAGAGAAGCCAGAGGCAGAATTATATGGCTTGGCTTCGTGTCCCCGGCAAAATCTGATGTTGAATAGTAATCCCCAGTTGTTAGGAAAAGACCTGGTGGTGAATATCTCTTTTCCCTTTCTCATGATAGTGCGTTCTCACAAGATCTGGTTGCTTCAGTGTGTAGCTGTTCCCCTTTGGCTCCTCTCACCTGCTCTGCCGTGTGAAGATGGTGCCTGCTTCCCTTTCACCTTCCTCCATGATTTTAAGTTTCCTGCGGACCCCCAACCATGCTGCTTGTACAGCCTGAAGAACTGTGAGTCAATTAAACCTATTTATTCTAGAAATGTGAGAACAAATTAATACAGCAGATTTTATACCTTTCTTGTGTGCAGGAGTTAAATTATTTTTACATTGAATATTTTATATAATCTTCAAAATGTTTTAAGGTGCTAATAGATTTGCTTAGCCTCATTTTATAACTAAAGAAAGAAATTTAACCAAGAAAGATAAGTGCTATTTCTATTGTCAGATGGATAGTAAAGTTTAGATTTGTAAACTGCGGAGTTACTTCATGGTTACACATGTTAAAAGGAAAACTTTAGATGAACTAAATTTAGCAGAGCTTATTTAACAAGAAATGATTCATGTATTGGGCAATACTCCAAACCAGACAGGTTTTTAAAGCTCCACCCGACACTGTGGACAGGCAGTATTTATAGACAGAAAAAATAAGTGATGTAAAGAAGTATTGTGATTGTTGACAGGTTGGCATTTGCCTTATTTAGGCATGGTATGATGAGGCATTTCCTTTATATGGACATGGACTGAACAGTTGGTAGCCTGTGATTGACTGAAACTAAGCTGTTTCTTACAGGAATATATGATTAAGTTAGGTTGTCGTGTACAATATATGGACTTGATATGGAGGCAGCTTTAGGACAAATTTAATTTAATTTAAGACCATTAGCTACATGTAATGCACTATTTTACAGTTTCAGGTTTCAACAAAATACAGTAGTTGTCTAGTGTTTCCAGAAACACAGTATACGTCTAGTACCATTGTAGTTTGTTTCATGGCAATTGACTTTTTTAAATTTCTTGGGTGTCTGTGTGTGTGTGTGTGTGTGTGTGTGTCTTCATGAGTTTTCGTTTCACTCTTTGCAAATTGCATGGATTCAAATTCATATTTTTTAAAAAACTTATAATTTGTTTTAATTGTATGGCTAGTGCTTTTTGTTTTCTTTCTAAAAATTGTTTGCCAATCTCAGGGTCATAACGGATTACTCATACGTTGCCCTCTAATTGCTTCATACATTTGGTTTTTCTGTTTAGGTCTAACATCCCTTCAACTTATTTTTCTGTGTATGATCTTTATATTTTCCTTGCCTTCTGTTTTCTAGAGTGTTTTCTTTACATGCCCTAGCTTCACTGCAAAGTAGGTGTTTAAGTTTGAACTGATAAGCCTGCTTGCTTTTTCTAACAGAAAATGTGCTAGTAACAGAAAGAAAACTCTGTGCCATTCTGATGACCACAGATCCATGTATATCACAAGTTGTCAGCATCGTCTGTAATGCATATCACAGTGATGCTGACAGTGAAGACCAAGCGAGAAACACAATACTTTTTTTTTTCAAATAAAAAGTATTATCAATAAGGCTATATCTCTTTCCCACATTCTATCCCTTCAATGTTTTCACAGTTGCAGATGAATCTACTTGCTATATGACTGGGATCAGAGGAAATAATAACAAGAATCACATAATGTACAAATTTTAAAATTACAATTTCTTAGTTTGCAACTGTGAAGCAGTACTTAGATAATGTTTCCTTGGGGTACATTAAACTCTATTAGAGAGTCATGAATGCAATTGTAACACATTACTAGAGATTTTTAAAAGTAAATTTAAACTGACCTTTTCAGAATGCTGACTACAGGTGGTATTAATCATATGAATTCAGTGAATTTAATTAGACAATTAAAAATAAAGAGGTTAATGAAATGTTTTACAATATGATATTTATTTAGTAAGGAAGAATCTGTGTTTTAGAACATCAAATATAGAAAATAAAAGGTCCACTTTAGGTGAGTGAGACATGTTTTTGAAATCACAATGAAATCAACTGCAAAATAGCTTTTCTATGTATATTCCAGCCTAATTATTTATTATTCTGAAAATATTACTGTTCTAACTCTCTGGAGCATGGACCACAGTGGAGGTCCTCTAAGATCAATGCTAAGAATATTACCGCTCACTTTAAACCCATAATACGGAGAACTTTTCCTTGCTCACAATATTTATGTCTTTCAAGTATAAGGTTCACTTGTACTTGTCAGCAACATGTTATAAAATCACAGCCACAAGTATTATGGACATTTTGCCAAATTCCTTAAAAATAACTAGTATAAAATGTATATTGTGAGAAAAAATAATATTTATTATGTTATCTGGCATTATATATAGAAAAAGGAAATTAAAAAATGTTAATTATGTATTTGATTTGATATCCACCAAATGATGGAATTATTTAAATTAAACATGTAATTGCATACCTTCGCTGTGCAAAATAACCATATTAATCATTATTTAGCTACCTTTTTGCTTTATTTATTCTTTAAAGGCTGAGCTAAGACTTTGATTTTCTGAATCTAAAGGTCTCACATCGTCTTTTATGAGTTTAGCCTTCTGGAAAATTAAAATTCTTTACTGTGGATCTTCCAGTTAAGGAAACACAAGTCTGGATAATTTACATTTTGTAGTAATTTACTTTATTCTGCTCATATACATACTTCAGCCTTATTTCTTGCTCACATATTTTATTGTCCTAATTTGCATAAGAAATAAGATTTAGTGCATTTTTCTGCTCTATTACTAAATCAAATTTTATTTAGTTTATTTTATATTAATTCTAGAACTACAGAAAACCATATTTGTGATTTACTCAAGTACAGAAATACAAAAATTAATATTACTTCCTTCAAGTTTATAAGGATAAAATTAGTATTCTTTATTATTTCATGTTGGAATTGGAAAAATTTAACAATGCAAAAAATTAGAATTTTACCTAAAAAATGTGTTAAACTACAATTGTAAATAATAGTAGATATTTAATATGAAAATGCAAAAGGTATATTCCGTAACAACTGGGAAATTCTGTTTCCAGTATTTAAGAGGAATAATCAGGTTGGACTACAAAGGAAACGTTTTATGCTGCATGTTTTATAGGTTCTTGACAATTGTTTGCATAGTCAACCGGCTCAATTTTTCCAGAGGTTTCTAAACAAAAACATAGAACAATATTTATCCCATCATGAATTGCAAAAGAAAGAAACACATTTGTACCAATCTGCTCACAAGATAGCATTAGATTTCAAGCTGTTGTACCGTGCATATCAGGTTCGTTATACAACACATTTCAAAATACTCGTGTAAGAATGTCGCTAATCCCTTAACACAGAGCAGTGGTGCTGGGAGGTAAATACTGAACGAAACTTTTGTAGGGCATGTCAGTCTTACGAAGAACTATCAGCAGGCATCAAATACTTCTCATGTAACCTACATCATTGTTTGCAGCACTCAGCAAGCCTAAATAAAAACATAGGAAACACATCTGCAATGAGACTTACAGTATTTGGCCAGTAGCTTCTATCCACAGCGACAAAAACAAGAAATATTTTTATTTCCACAGATTCAAAGCAAAACAGAAAAACAAAGAGTAAACAGAGAGAAACATCACAGCATTATAAAATTGTTCCACAAAGTTAAAATTGCAATATTTACTTTTATGAGAAGAAAAAAGTGATAATAGCACAACATTAAAAAAGTATCTTTATGAAAGTATTGCAAGTATTTGGCATCTACTTTTATGTGCATTTGTCTTATTCAGAGGTAGTCCAAAGAAGCTTGCTATTAACATATTTCGCCTGGGTTTCAATTGAAATTTAAGTTCAGATTAATTGTCTCTGTAACCTATTAATTACTTAAAAACATTTATTTTTAAAGATGCATAATCTTTATCTAGGTTACACTGATGTCATTTTCTCAGAGCTTAGCTTCCTCCTCCCCCATTATGTTATCCCTGTGTTTTTCTAGAATCAGATCATTAAATTCCCATCCAACTCAGGGATATTATCTATATTTGAGCTCATCTTGAAGAGCATAGGTATTATATCACTTGTACTTAATCGTATCCTCACAAAGTTTATAACAAGGTATCACTCACAAATTATCACTATTCTATTATCAATTTCAACTCTAAAAATAACTTTATATAAATTATAATAGGTGCTTAATCTTTTACTTTTCTGTAATTAGTATCCATTAAGTGCTAAAAGCAGTATTATATTTTTTAAACGATACCTTCAAATTAGAGATGTGAGTGTGGACATATGTTTTTATATTCATCCTCTTGAAGCTGCAAGCTAAATTATTGTAAAGAGATAAAGGATTTTAAACTACAAAAGAAGTCAAAATAAATTTAAAATAAAAATATCAACTACATTTTGGAAGTGAAAAACTGATAAAAACATATACAGTTTTGAGGAACTATCCAAAGTGAAATTCCAGCTATTCAAGAAAGCATAGAAGCAGATTGATTGTATCTCAGAAACTCAGAAAAGCATAGCCATTGGCTTCTTCATTGAAAGGTAATTGTGGGGCTGTTAGAAAAGTGGAATGGGAGTACCTGGCATCCTCTTCCACTGCATGCTAATTACCAGCTCTTGCTCTTGCAGAACATTTCACATTTCATTCATTGGAAGGGTGAAACAGAGACAGTGAACTCAGGACTCAAGCTGGCCATGAGTTGGAGGAGTGTGCCCAAAATAGTGAGATTCAGAGTTAGATACTGAACACTGAGATTCCCAGAAGTTTTACATTTTAAAGTCTGCCAAAAAAATCACTAGGTGTGTATCAGTCAGAATTCACAGAGGCTGTTCATTCAATTATATCTTGCAATTCAGTCAATAATCAATTTTTTCCTCCAAAACATTGCCCATCTTTTGGCACCTGTCTCTCCCAGTGGCTCAGTTGTAATGGGTGCATCGGGGGGTCCATGTTTTTCATTTTAGGTAAGGTTGGGCCATTGAGCATCCCAGGCAGGAGATCAGAGGGAAGAGAGTGAAGCATAGTTTTATATTTCCACAGCTCCCTCCTTGTGGAAACTATTGGATAGTTATGGTTAGCTTACCCACAAAAATCTCTCTGACATGGTTTTTCTTTGCTACTACTCTCTGCTGTTCCAAGTTTGGGCCAAGAATAGTACCACAGCATGCCAGTTTGTAAGGCTGGGGTTAATGCAGAATCCTTTGTGTGGTACAGCTGCACAGGCAATGATAAACCCTCATCAAAGCAATGAATATCAACTGTACGATCTGTTTTGTAATCTGTTTCACTGATAAACTGGTGCTTTTCCTCCTACCCTTAACAAGTTTATTAAGCTGAACATAGTTAATTTATTATTATGACCAGTGTTTCTTAATAACAAAAGTATTTAAAGGTCAGATTTTATCTCTAAAAACATCCCTTGGCATTTATCATAGGTTTTGATGTTTAGTACTTTAAGATTTTTCTAAATAGTCTTAAATGTAGTTTATTTCTCTTTACACAAGTCCTTTATGACTATTTTGTAGAGCAAACAATTTTTTAAAGCCTCAAAAGTATAAAAGTTATTTTTAGTATTTCCTTGCACTGCAGTCAAATAAGGCAACATACAAAATCTCAGTAATTTTTGGGGGGGGTTCGTTTTGTTGAGATAAGGAGTAAATAAACAATAAAAGAAAGAGAGAATAATGCAGATAAAGGGAGAGAATGGAAAGATTGATAAGGGAACTGAGACAAGGAATAATCATGTGTTGAGACATAAAGTGTTGAGGGAGGACAGCAATGAGGTGTCACGTAGCCCAGAATCAAATTTCAGATCCTGACTCTGAGACTATCTGTGTTAACCAGCGAACTGTCCTATATTTTAGTTTGTAAATCTGAAAAATGGGGATATTAACTGTTGCATCTCACAGAATTGTTATACAATAATCCATGCAAAATGCCTGGAAGAGAACCTAGCACTGAGTGCAAACCAAATAAATGTCTTTTAACAATGTATTTTGCTAGAATATTTTATGGTCATTTATACATATATTTATCCATAAGATACTAAATGTAGCATTTTGGATTTTGTACTAAATCTTATTTTTAAAAATTCTACTGATTTTTAGGGTTGCCATAACAATCTACTACAAACTGAGTGGCTTAAAACCACGGAAATTTATTCTCTTACCGATCTAAAGGACAGACATCTGAAATGAAGGTGAAGGCAGAGCCTCCCATGAGGTCTGTAGGAGCGGATTCTTCTTTGCCTCTCCAGTAGCCCCAGGTATTCCTTGGTTTATGGCAGCATAACTCTCATCACTTTTTTTTTTTTTTTTTTTTTTGAGACGGAGTTTCACTCTTGTTACCCCGACTAGAGTTCAATGGCACGAACTCGGCTCACTGCAACCTCCGCCTTCTGGGTTCAAGCAATTCTCCTGCCTCAGCCTCCCAAGTAGCTGGGACTACAGGCACACGCCACCGTGCCCCGCTATTATTATTATTATTTTTTTTTTTTTGTATTTTTTTTTTTTTTTTAGTAGAGACCGGGTTTCATCTTGTTGACCAGGATGGTCCCGATCTCTTGACCTCGTGATCCACCCTCCTTGGCCTCCCAAAGTGCTGGGATTACAGGCATGAGCCACGGCGCCCGGCCAACTCTCATCTCTTACTCCATCTTCACAAGGCTGTCTTTTCTCTGTATGTCTATGAGTCTGTGATGGTTAATTGTAAGTGTCAACTTGACCGAATAAGGAATACTTAGAGAATTGGTAAAGCATTATTTCTGGATGTATCTGTGAGGTGGTTCCCAGAGGAGAATGGCATATGAGACAGTGGACTGAGCGGGGAATATTTCCCCTCAAGGTGGGCCAGCACCATTCAAACATCTGAGTTCCTGATTAGAAGGAAAAAGTAAAAGTGAATTCTTTCTCTCTCTCTTGATCCTGGAGTCGGTGCACCCTATTCTATTTCTCCTTCTGTTGGACATCAGAACTCCAGGCTCTCTGCCCTTTGGACTCGAACCAGTGTCCCCTAACCCCTAGCGTTCTCAAGACTTCATCCTCAGGCTGAGAGTTATTCTGTCAGCTTCCCAGGTTCTAAGGCTTTCAGACGAGTGCTGAGACACACCAGGATCTCCAGCTTGCAGACAGCCTATCCCAGGACATCTCATCCTTCTTAATTACATGAGTCACTTTCCTCCATAAATCCCCCCCATATGTCTGTATCTTTGTCTCTCTGTCTCTGTGCTTACCTGTTTATTCCGTTTCTCGGAAGAACCCTTACTAATACAGAAACTGTGTGTCTTCTTACAAGGACCCCGGCTATTATTAGAGCCCATTCTAATTCAGTATGACTTCACCTTATCTTGATTACGTCTGCAAAGATTCCATTTTCAAATAAGGTCACGTTCACATGTATGAGGCTTAAGACTTCCATATATCTTTCTGTTAGAGACAGTTTAACCCGTCACAGGGTTGTTATTATGTTATATAGGTCATTTTCCATTTTTAACACATTTCATCCTATATATATTTTGATGCTCTCTTATTTAAGGTATATTATGTTTCTCAAGGATCTTATCTATATATAATATAAATAATTTTGAACTAATTCTCATATTTTATACTGAAGTTAACTGCCTGCTAGAAAATGTATATGCATGTCCAGAATACACAAGATAATCTGAATCACCTTATAGAATCATATAGAAAAGTACTAAAAACAAGCCGAACAAAAACACAAGAATAACAAGAATTTGTCAAAGGGACACAGAGACCAACAGAAAGAACTCTAAAAAGGCAAAAGCTGAAACAATTTAAGTAAAAATAATAAAAAGTAGTGTTGAATTAAGACACAAAATATAAAATAAGTACCAGTGAGTTCATACAAATATACATAAACGATTCAATAAATTGGTAAGGCAGGAAACACTAAACTCCTTTGGAGAAATATGGAAGAAATCTGAATAGAGTATAAACTTTAACAAATTGTCCTGTATGAACACTGGTTCGTTAATTATGGGAAATATGCCTTACTAATGTATAATGTGGGATACATGGAAATTCTCCATATGATTGTGACAGTCAATATTCTATAAACCTAAAACTATTCTAAAATAAGTAGTTAATTATAAATACCTATTATTATACTACACTAAATATATCTGAATATTAACAAACCAAAATTTCAACCTGTTGAATAAAAATTGTTTCTAGTTAGAAGACATGCGTCTAATAACAGTGAGTGAAGAGAAGATATTTGAAATCGTTTCCATAGACTTTCAAAATATGTTTTGCCTACTCAAAAAGTTGGCATTGTCACTGTTTTTGTAAAGATATCACCAAACAGTTCTTTAAAAAAAAAAAAAAAAAAAAAAAACGGAGTTTTGCTCTTGTTACCCAGGCTGGAGTGCAATGGCGCGATCTCGGCTCACTGCAACCTCCGCCTCCTGGGTTCAGGCAATTCTCCTGCCTCAGCCTCCTGAGTAGCTGGGATTACAGGCACGCACCACCATGCCCAGCTAATTGTTTTTGTATCTTTAGTAGAGACGGGGTTTCACCATGTTGACCAGGATGGTCTCGATCTCTTGACCTCGTGATCCCCGCGCGTCGGCCTCCCAAAGTGCTCAGATTACAGGCGTGAGCCACCGTGCCCGGCCAACCAAACAGTTCTAAGGAACAATATGTTCAAAATTAATTGTTACATATAGCATTAGCTAGTTTTAATATATTTCACTCTCATTTTACTTCTTGATCTTTAATACTATATCTATTAGTTAAAATATATTAGAAAGAAATTACTGTTCTTATGAAACATTTCTTAGGAAATGTTGAAATGTTCCCATGGTCAGAGATAAGCTTACATTTTACTTTTATTTCTATTCCCAAAAGAAATCAGAAAAATACATGGGCCTTGCTATATCTCTCTTTCCTATAATGTTTTTTCAGTTTTACTCTTTCTCTATTTCAGGGGGAGAATGTCTGGGATTAGTCCTAATGAAAATGCAAACAAGGTTATGTCGTAGGCAGTTTTAACTTAAGCATTACACATTGTGGCACTTATTTTGATTTACTTCTTTGTTGAAGTCACAATTTTGAGGCACTCATCTGTGAATAAAACAGCTCATCAACACAGTTCTCTCCAGTAACAAGAAAAATGAACTACAGGTAAGTGAAATGGTAAAGAAGCAAAAACACTTACCATGAAAATGTTTTTGAAAAGTGAAAAACAAGCAAAATTAGGTGTATCAGGTGTCTGTTCAGCTTTTCCAGTTACAAATTTGGGTCATGACAGGAAGAAGAACATGAATGTCTCTTTTTCTTTTAAATAAAACAGATGCAGAATTTCCACTTACCCTACGGGACAAGACTGTAAGGGATAGCGCTCTCTCAACCTTTGCAACTAATGAGTTCATCAAGATTCTTTCTGTGCATTTGAAATTCCTTTTTAATTCTAATGTAAAATACCTTTCCTCTTGAGTTTCTATGATCTTTCATTTATAAAAATTATATTTTAGGGCATTTCAAGGAGAGCTTATGTGATTTTCTAGAGGCTAAGTGATTGATGTGAACCTCAGTACAAAAGCATTGCATAGTCTAATGTGGAAAGGATGAATGCTTTAGTCATTGGGAACATTTGTTCAGTAATTTGCCAGGACACATTTCAACTTGCTTTCAAAGAGTGATCAACACTTAACTAATTGACTAGTGCTGTGAAGCTGAAAATTCCAGTGAACATTCCATTGGCTTTTTTGAGTTTGTAACTTTTAAATCAACCATGTTAGATAAAAAGGAGCACTGATTATGGTGAAATAAGCCAAGACATTACTTGTGCTGCCCAAAGGATTTTTTCACCAATGTGTTTTCTAAACTGATATTAGTGATTCAATCACAGGAATATCCATGTAAAATCATGTATTATTTTATATATTACGTCAAGGTATTATCGTATATTAAGCAATAATTTAATATATTTATTACATTTTATATTTAATACGTACAATATTTCTTATATATTGTCACAGTTTTGGTATAATAGCTATGAAAAGAAAATAATAATTTATTATTTAAATGTACATTTTTTCAGCTCAGACAATTATAATCTGTGAGTGGCTTTAAGTTAATTATCTTTAATGTAAAATTAAGGACCCTATGATTCCTTGACTTTTACAAAAACTTGTGTACAATTTTCTTTTATATGAAAAAAGAATCAATCAGGATTGCCATATTATTATGGTGGAATCAAAACTCATGTGAGTGACTTGTATACACAAATTCTATGTCCACAAAAATGCTCTTTAGTACAATTACCAATAATTTTGAATAATTAAAACCTTTTGCAGGAATTTGGCTTTCAATTGGTCCTCAAAATGAGATAAAACTAATTTAGTTACCATGTTGTGCTGATACAGAAATTCTTTTAAAAAAATCTATCATGTAGCCTAAGATTACGAATCCTGCAGTGTTTTACGTGGAGAAAGTCATGGGAAGCTTGTTCCGTTTTATTCCTAGGATTAATTTGTGCACTAGGATCCCGGGAAAGTGAGGGAAGCTGGTGACACAGCCTTAAGTAAGGGCTTTGATATCTGTTGTTTATGTAGGAATTTGGAATGAACATTTTAAACAGGTGATGACAATTTTATTTTTAAAAGTGCAAAGTAAGTCTTGACCGTTTGGCTATTAATGGGATGAGTTCAACCATACAATAATTGAGTTGGATTCTGCGTACCCTGAAGAAGCTTGAAGAGATCTGCGGTGTACTGTCACCTGTACTTTCGCTCCTGCTCCAGTGGGTTCTCTGGATGAAATGTGTCAGCAAGGCTCTTGCAATTCAGCAGGTTTAGGTTTGTATATTGTGTATGAACTTACTGTTCACAAGAATGTGGTTAATTCCCTTACCATTACTAACTTTTTCTTTTTCCTTTGATCAGCAAGGCACTATTCAACCCATGGTTACTGATGTTCCCATTAATTTGTGAGGGAGAGACATTTTACAACAGTGGGGGGCTGAAATCTCTTTTCAACCAAATGCTTACAGTAAGCAAAGTAAAAAGATTATGTCTCAAATGGAATATCAGCCTGGAAAGGATTAGGAAAAAATGAAAATGGAATCACTCAACCTATATAAGCTACTGTAAAATTAGACAGAGCAGGGATTAGCTACAATTTTTAGTAGCGGCCACTGATAAGCCTCCAGAACCTATTGCATTAACCTGGAAAACACAAAAACTGATATGGGTTGGACAGTGTCCACTTCCAAATCAGTAAGTTGGAGACTTTACACAAATTAACACAAGGGCAGCTGGAAAGAGGGCATATAGAAACTTCACTTTCTCCCTGGAACTCCCTGGTATTTGTAATTCAAAAAAAAATCTGGGGGATGGAGAATGCTGACTGACCTGAGAGCAGTAAATGCAGTAATTCAAACCCATGGGAGCATTACAGCACTATGCCTTCACCAGCAATGATCCCAAAAGAATGGCCTTTGATAATCATAGATTTAAAAGACTGTTTCTTTACAATTTCTCTGGCAAAGCAGGATTGCAAAAAATATGTTTTCACAATACATGCAGTAAACTACCAAAAGCCAGACCAGATATCAATGGAAGGTTTTGCCTCAAGGAATGTTAAATAGTCCTACAAAGTGTCAGATTTTTGTGAGAAATGCTGTTCAGCCTGTTAGAGAGAACTTTCCTCCGTGCTATGTCATTCACTATATTGAAGATATATTATGTGCTGCAGAAACTAGAGAAGAGTCGGTTTTATGTCATAATTGCCTAAAAGAATGTGTGCAAAAAGCAGGGCTGATTATAGGTCCTGATAAAATTCAAACCTCAACACAAGTAAAATATTTGGGAATGCAAGTTGAAGAGAGGCAAATATGCCCTCAAAAGGTAAAAATTAGAAAGAACAAACTTAAAACATTAAATGATTTCCAAAAGCTGTTAGGAGACATTAATTGGATAAGGCCAGCTCTAGGTGTTCCTACTTATGTAATATCTAATTTATTTGCAATTTAAGAGAAGATCCAAATTTAACTAGTAAAAGAGTGTTAACAAAAGAAGCAGCCGAGGAGTTGAAAATAATTAAAGAAAAAAAATACATAGACTGGAAAGGGAAAACGTGGCACATATACACCATGGAACATTATGCAGCAATCAAAAATGATGAGTTTGTGTCCTTTGTAGGGACATGGATGAACCTGGAGAACATCATTCTCAGCAAACTGACACAAGAACAGAAAATGAAATACCGCATGTTCTCACTCATAGGTGGGTGTTGAACAATGAGAACACATGGACACAGGGAGGGGAGCACTACACACTGGGGTCGGTTGGGGGGAATAGGGGAGGGACAGCGGTGAGGGGGGAGGTGGGGAGAGATAGCATGGGGAGAAATGCCACATGTAAGTGAAGGGTAGGAAGGCAGCAAATTACACTGCCACGTGTGTACCTATGCAACTATCTTGCATATTCTTCACATGTACGCCAAAACCTAAAATGCAATTTAAAAAAATACAGCAAGCCCCAGGTGGAAAGAATCAACAGTGACCCACAGTTACAGCTCATTGTATTCCGAACACCTTGTTCTCCAACAGGAGTCACTGTTGAAGATGGAAGTTTAGTAGAACGGGTCTTCGCACCTCACAATACAAGCAAAACTTTAACCGTGTGCTTGGATCAAACAGCTAGTGTCCCTAGTCAAGGCAGAACAAGGATTGTTCGATTGTCTGGGTATGAACCTGACAAAATAATTGTTCCTTTAACTAAAAAGTAAGTTCAACAAGCTTACATCAATTCGGTTAATTGGCAATTAAGCTTGGCAGATTTCATGGGTGAAATTGATAATCAGTGTCCTAAAACAAAAGTTTTTCAGGTCCTGAAGTTTACATCATGGGTTTTACCTAAAATTACCGAAGGTCAGCCAATAGAGGACACTGCTACTGTTTTTATTGATGCATTTAAGAATGGAGAGGCAGCTTACACAGTTCCTTTTCATAGAGTTATCCAAACAAATTTTCAATCAGCACAAAGAGCAGAGTTACAAGCAGTTATCTCGGTCCTTACAGATATACAACCAGTTAATATGGTTTCAGACTCAGCTTATGTAGTACATTCTACAAAAAAATGTAGGAACTGCGTTGTTAAAATACATTCAGGATGATCAATTAAGAGAGCTATTTGAATCACTTCAAAAAGCAGTTAGAAGCAGAGAAGCTCCGTTTTATGTCACACACATTCGAGCACATACTTGTTTACCTGGACCTTTAGCTCAAGCAAAGGAACAGGCAGATTTACTGGTTTCTCCAGCTTTTATAGAAGCCAAAAAATTTCATGCATTAACACATACAAACGCGGCAGGTTTAAAAAATAAGTTTCCTTTAACTTGGAGACAGGTAAAACAAATTGTCCAACATTGCCCTCAGTGTCAAGTTCTTCAACTGCCCACTCAGGAGGCAAGGGTAAATCCTAGAGGACTGCACCCCAATTCAATTTGGCAAATGGATGTTACTCATGCTCCTTTATTTAGAAAATTATCTTATGTGCATGTTACTGTGGATACTTTCTCTCACTTCATTTGGGCGACTTGCCAAACAGGAGAAAGCACTGCACTTGTTAAAAAAAATTCCTGCCTGTAATCCCAGCACTCTGGGAGGCCGAGGCGGGTGGATCACAAGGTCAGGAGATCGAGACCATTCTGGTCAACATGGTGAAACCCCGTCTCTACTAAAGATACAAAAAATTAGCTGGGCACGGTGGTGTGTGCCTGTAATCCCAGCTACTCAGGAGGCTGAGGCAGGAGAATTGCCTGATCCCAGGAGGCGGAGGTTGTGGTGAGCCGAGATCGCGCCATTGCACTCCAGCCTGGGTAACAAGAGCGAAACTCTGTCTCAAAAAAAACAAACAAAAAACAAACAAAACAAAACAAAACACACCCATTTCTTGCTTTGCAGGGAAGCCCACAAAATTAAAACTGATAATCGGCCAGGGTGCTGCAGTGAGCCTCTAAAGCAGTTCCTAGAACAGGGGAGTGTAAGTCACAAACAGGAACCCCTGTAATTCCCGGGGACAAGCAACAGTAGAAAGGGCAAACAGAACCTTAAAAACCCAATCGGCAAAATACAAAAGCAGGAGAGACAATAAGGAGTATTTTACTCCCCATACAATTACACTTGGCACTAGTCACTTTGAATTTTTTGAACATTTCCAAAGATCAAGTGTCCACGGCTGCAGAACAACATTTTGTTGGACACAAAATCAATTCGAAGGAAGGAAAGACAGTGTGGTGGAAAGATTCCACCACAAATGAGTGGAACTTGGGAAAGGTTGTACCCTGGGGAAAAGGCTATGATTGTATTTTACCAGGAGAAAATCAACCTCACATTTGGGTACCTATCAGACAGCTGAAGCTTTACAATGAACCCCTCCAAACCACGGAGCAAGAAGAGAAACAGACCAGGCCCAGGAGGGGTGTGGTGCAACATAGCCAAGGTGAGTGTTTCAGGCATGAAGGCAGCACAGAAAGCCAACCCACCAACGTGGGGTCAAATGAAGACGCTGGTGCAGATGGCAACAGCAAGCCTGAGGGAGACTCGCATGGAGGTGACACCGGGCAATCTTATTCCGGCAGCAGTCGTGATTATGACTGCCGTGGTAAGTGATAACCCAGTTTCAGCAAAAGAGAACGATATGTATTGGGCCTATGTGCCATTCCCACCTCTGATTAGACCTATCACTTGGATGGATTCACCTATAGAGGTGTCCGTAGATGATAGCCTTTGGATGCCTGGTCCTACTTATGACAGGTGCCCTGCTCAGCCACAGGAGGAAGGAATGTTAACGAATGTCTCTCTTGGTATTGCTTTCCTCCTCTCTGTCTTGGGAAAGCTGCAGGGTGTTTAACCCTAAGGCCTCAAAGCTGGTTGACATACATCCCAAGGGACAACGGAACTGGTCCTCCTTATCATATAGTCACTGGAATGTCTTTTAGACCAAATACCCTGTATAAGATGCCACAGAACAGATATTACACAACTTTTGAGTACACTAATCAATATAAGCCTAAAAGAGAAAGCTGCCGCAAAACCAATCCAAAGTGGTCTCCTCAATTAGAAATTCATACTCGGAAAGATTGTGTAGCTGACAGGGTAGTCATCCTTCAGGATAATACATATGGAACAGTCATTGATTCAGCCCCTAAAGGTGAATTAAGAAAAAATTGTAGGAGACAGGCATCTTGTGTAGATGCACCAATATTGTTAGAAATAACAGGAAACTTAATAACTAGAAATAACCTTACTAAAAGAACAGAATCTCCTTTTCCCATTAAATGGGAAAAAACCATCAAGCTTCTTTTAATATTAATTTAACCTCAAACAGAACCATTCCATTTCAGAGTTGTGTTAAGCCATCCCGTATGTTGGAAATAGGAAATGTCATCATTAGACCTGATACTCAAACCCTTACTTGTGAAACTGTAAATTGTTTACTTGCATTGATTAAACATTTAATCTTGAAAATAGTATTTTGCTAGTAAGAGCCAGAGAAGGAGTGTGGATTCCAGTAGGTTTTAAGCGACCATGGGAAGCCTGTCCTTCAGAGCGTGTTATCACAGAGGTACTGAAAGCAGTCTTCAATAGTTCAAAAAGATTCATATTTGCACTGATCGCTGCTATCATGGGAATTAAAGCTGTGACAAGGAGTAGCAGTAGCAGCTACAGGAGTAGCTCTGCACTCCTCGGTTCAAACTGGCCACTGTGTGGATGTCTGGCAGAAAAATTCTTCTAGGCTTTGGAATTCTCAAACAAGAATTGATCAAAAATTGGCAGATCAAATTAACGATCTTCGACAGACTGCAATTTGGATGGGAGATCAAATAATGAGCTTAGAACACAGATTACAATTGAATTGTGATTGGAACACATCTGACTGTTGTATTATCCCTCATACTTACAATTCTAAAGAACGTCATTGGGAACAAGTCAGGAAACAGTAGGGAATGAGGACAATTTAACATTGGACGTTGCCAAATCAAAGGAACAGATTTTTCTGGCTTCACGGTCTCACTTAAATGTTTTACCTGCAGCTGATATATTCAAGGAGCTTCAGATGAGCTTTCAAGCCTGAATCCTATCAAGTGGGTTAAAACTCTTGGAGGATCCACAACTGCTAATTTTGTCTTAGCAGGTGTCTGTTTATGTTTTCTTTTTAGTCTACAGATGCAGCAGAATATTTCAGAGACAACGGAAGACAGGAACAAGCCATGATCACTTTCACTCTCTTAGCTAAAAAGAAGGGAGGAGATACGGGAGGAGACGGCCAGGGACAGACCTGTGTTACTGAAAGTTTAATGGTTCCAAGCTGGCTTTGCGTTTTATACACTGAGGATTGTGCCGCGGATCCTACCCAAACTACGGCCAGTGAAAGAAAAGCAGAGATAAGTGGTAACAGGAGGCCTATGGTAGAGACCATCGAGGAGCACTGTGGCTGCAGAGCGCAAAAGAAAAGCTGCTTTCCTCCCAAGACTCTTCCCAACATCGAGTTTGCATAAGGATCTCCTAAAGGGAGCTTATGCGAAAAACTCTGGGAAGGAAATGCAACCTCTGCTCTTTTTTTTTTGTAATTTTTATTGTATTTTAGGTTTTGGGGTACGTGTGCAGAACGTGCAAGATAGTTGCATAGGTGCACACATGGCAGTGTGTTTTGCTGCCTTCCTCCCCTTCACCCACATTTGGCATTTCTCCCCAGGCTATCCCTCCCCAGCTTCCCCCTCCTGCTGTCCCTCCCCTATTTCCCCCAATAGACCCCAGTGTGTAGTAGACCCCTCCCTGTGTCGATGTGTTCTCAGTTTTCTCACCCGCCTATGAGTGAGAATATGTCGTATTTCCTTTTCTGTTCTGGTGTCAGTTTGCTGAGAATGATGTTCTCCAGATTCATCCATGTCCTTACAAAGGACATAAACTCATCATTTTTGATTGCTGCATAATATTCCATGGTGTATATGTGCCACATTTTCTCAGTCCAGTCTATCATCGATGGGCATTTGGGTTGGTTCCAGGTCTTTGCTAATGTAAACAGTCTGCAGGTGACCACTCAGGAGGGGCCTCTTTCCCTGTCAGCCCAGGCTCTGCCTCTTCTGACAGTGGGGGCAGGGCTTTAACAGTGGATCCAGGGGAAGGAACAGTTGATTTTGGGGCCCTGCCCCTGAAGGAAATGCGGGGCAAGGCTTTCTGGGTTTGCTTCCTCACTCACTCGTGTGCATGTGTCCTTATAGTAGAACGATTTATACTCCTTAGGATATATACCCAGTAATGGGATTGCTGGGTCAAATGGGATTTCTATTTCTAGGTCCTTGAGGAATCGCCACACTGTCTTCCACAATGGTTGAACTAATTTACACTCCAACAGTGTAAAAGTGTTCCTATGTCTCCACATCCCCTCCAGCATCTGTTGTCTCCAGATTTTTTAATGATCGCCATTCTAACTGGCGTGAGATGGTATCTCAATGTGGTTTTGATTTGCATCTCTCTAATGACCAGTGATGATGAGCATTTTTTCATGTGTTTGTTGGCCTCATGTATGTCTTCTTTTGTAAAGTGTCTGTTCATGTCCTTTGCCCATTTTTGGATGGGCTTGTTTGTTTTTTTCCTGTAAATCTGTTTGAGTTCTTTGTAAATTCTGGATAGCAACCTCTGCTCTTAAGACTCGGGAGGGTCTTCGCAGATGGGTGCTAGTAAGGCCGGAAAGCCTTGTAGGGCAGAGACACTGGGAAGCCACAGCCCCTGTGTTCTCAGAATATGGAGCAGTTGTGATTGCTCTGTGTCCACAGTGCTCGGGAGATAAAAGCCCTTTGATGCGCTGAGTGTGGTCAGACCTTATGGAGCCTTATCCGCTGCACCTCTCTAGCCAAAGCACCTGGATGGACAATGGTTGGTAAAGTTTCAGTGTCCTTAGTTAGCATTTCTTAGGAGAACCAGGTATGCCATTGAATGCTGCAGACACGTGCTTTTCCTCCGCTGTCTTCCTCCTCAACCCCCTCCCACAGCCTGCAAGATTAACAAGATAATTTACGTAATAAAAGCGCTTGGAGCCCAGAGCTGAATGACAATGTGAATCACCCCGTGAGAGTGTGTTGGACCCCAGACCCATACTTTAAAATTATGTTCTTGTGTCTTTGTCTTTCTTTTCTCACCGCCTTGCCACTGCCCGGACAGGGGGCACCCATGTGCAGGGTTGGGCTGGTTCCCAACAGTTCTGTACTTGCAAATCATGCTTTATAACATTTAACTCTTATGCTTGTCATGACGACTAAATGCAGCCATATCAAGGGCTTGCCATTGCGCATGTCAGTAGTTTAAACATGCTCATTAGAAATATTAGAGAAAAATGTAATCAACATTAATGCATCAAGTTTACTCCAATTATGCATAACTTCAAGTAATTAAATTAGTCTAAATTTTTATGCCATTTTACCATCTTAAGCTGTTTGCCAGAATTTACAAAATAGGTCTCTTCAAAAGACACTATTCCTTTTCTGTACATCCATCCCTAATGAATAGCTATAGTGTAGGGATATTGTCTGCATGCCCTGCTCCATTAACAAGCGGCGTCTAAAAACTATCAATTGCTTTCTGATCTTACCGATGAAGTTTGAATTTTTGTCCAGATGGTAAGTGATAGTGAGATAATTTTAGACCATATCAACTTACAACCTGATTTAACTAAGCAAGAATCTTTCTAGTCTGTTGCTTTGTGTAAAGGGCATTTTGTGAGAACCAATGACTTTTGTTATCAAATTATTATTAATATGGGCAAAGCAAAATGTTTTATGTAGCTGTCCATATGTTTTGTGACTATCTTTATTAATTGTTTAGTTCAATACTTTTAGTTCAAGATAAATCAAGTATGCCTTAAAATATCAATTTAAATACAGATTTAAAAATAAACACCCTGTATCTGGCTCCAAAGTTGTCATCATCATTGCACTGAGGATTAAGACAAAATATGTAAGCTTATATTTAAATATAAACTTTTTATGTCATTGTAAGTTAAAATCATGTACAAATGGGTGAAGTTACAGAGGAAGGGGTGTGATAGCTTTCCTTCATCCAGCACTCTTGATAAAGTGTGTAGAAAAAGCAGCTTGTAAGACTTAAGTGATATGACAGTCAACTACAAACATGACAACCGATGGTAGTTTTCCACAGTTGTTTTTAGCAATTATCCTTCTGTAAAATTTACTTGTAATCAGGTTCTCAAATATAAGTGAAACTAAGAGAGTCATCTACATCATTTTTCCTCCCTCAGCATATGTTAGAGTTGAGTGGCAAAGGCATTTTTCCAAGTGATAAAAAACTTTTTTTCCTAAATATGTAGCTATCCCTCACACATCACGTTTGTGGATAAAGTATGATGTCTACTAAATTACTTTTTATAATTTTGTTTTTTCTATTTGTCTGACATATTAAGTGCTTATTATTTAGACTTATTCTAGTTCCTTACTGGTATTTTATTGTTTTTTGAAAATTTTTTTCTCTATATATGTATTTTTTATTTAATTGGCTTAGTTATAAACTCTTTGTCCATAAAATTCTGTAAAATATACCTACTGTATTTTATAAATGTGAAGTATGTGATTTTAGTAAGACAGACTCAGAAGTTATCAATCCATAGAAATTCCAAATTGAAGATGGCTTCCTTTTTGGGATTTAATTATTTCCATTGACATACTGTGTGACATAATAGGAAGTGATTATTGTTTAGAACATTTTAAGTTATTCAGAGCTAAGAAAAATACATACAAGAGCATTTAAATATATTTAGGAAAAATGATTCAGTAGAATCAGTGTACAGAGAAGTCAATTAATTTATATTGCAAGTTACAGGAAAACTGTTAGCTAAAAATTTTCTATTATTTAAACTCTTACAAAGCCAGTAAAATAGTTAAATGTTTATTTTACACAAAATAAAAATGGCAGATAATTTAGTTGAGTTACTCAAGATAACACAAAACATGTTGGCATTTTAAAAACTCTCTCTGATTCTAGAAACTAACTTGCCACGTCTAAATTTTTCCTTTTCTACTCTGACCTACTGCCTTTCTACTGCTAAAAAAGAATAAGAAACAGCATGTCATCTAAATGAATTAAATAAATCAGTGCATTTTAGGCAAACACAACAAAATGTGTACTCATGTATTTACATGTTTACTGTATGTATATTCACACATGTTTGCATATGCATATAGATACATTTACAGGATATGGAAATGTACATATCCACATATATGTATTAGACACAAAGTCTGAAGATAAAGTGCAGCTTACATCTACATAGACAATAGAACTTTGTGTCACTCTCCTTTGCCAAGCAGAATTGTGTAAAATAAATGGGACCTACAGATGATGAAAGAAACCATCTTCCATGGTTCTTTTGTGTTTGCCTTCAATGTGCATTAGCATAGAGTGCGGATACCTGAAAACTGTGCTATTTACTGTTATCTACCAGAAAGTTAAGAACAGCGTGTTTTTTTTCTTTCAATCACAAATTGTGAACTATCCAGAGAAACCGCTGGAAACTGGATGAAATATTGTTTTGCGAAGAAACCACTGAAGTCCTTACTCTGCTACTACAAACCTTGTATATTTGTAGCACTAAAAGATATTCCAGCATTAATATGAACCTAGACATTTGTTTGAGTCTTGTTTATTTCGTAGTCAATCTTTAGATTACACGTAATATAATAGTTGAGTGTGTAGGCTCTGGAGCCAGGTTGCCTGGGTTTGAAGACAAGCTTAGTCACCTACTAGTGGTGTAATACAGAGAGTTGGCAGCCTCCCTACACTGCAGCTTTTGAGCTGGTAGCATGAGCATAACGGAAGGAATTATTTCATGCGGTTCTTACAAGGAGGTAAGGAGTTAACATATGAAAAACATGTAGAACACAACATGGAAAATATGTCCAAGAATATTAGGATATCTGTAGAATATAGGTAGAGTGTAATGACATTATAAAAGACATACACCTGGGTCTACCACACAGGTCGCGAAATTAATTGTAACCCATATCTTGGCAAACTCCCATGTTCTTGCCCAATCCCAATCACTTTCTTTCTTTGAAAAACTCATCAGTATTCTGAGTACTGTGTTTAGCATTTGATTGTTTTTCCATATACTTTTAGCACACATATGTATCCATCATGTGGAATACATAGACAATATACTGTATAATTGAACATACTTTTGAAATTTCATACATACACTTATACAGTATGTGCAAGGCAAATCTACCTGTTTTGGGAAAGTTCTATTATCTATGGAAACCCCTGGAAGTCTGGTTTTGACTTTTGACCACCAAAAAAGGAAGCTGGCTAACTATCTGAGTAATAATTTTAAACATTCTGCTTTAACTCCAAAGCTCACCTGATAACACACCAGGGCTGGTTGTTCACTGATGGCTGTACTTAGCCTGGGTTCTGCAGAGAAACAAAAACAATTAATATATGTACACATGTACACACACACACACACAGACACGTGTGCATGAGAGAGAGAGAGAGAGAGAGAGAGAGAGAAAGAGAGAGAGAGAGATTACTTTAAAGAATTGGCTCATGAAATTGCATATGCTAGAGTACCAAGATCTGCAGCTGGCAAGCTGAAAACTCAGGAGTAAGTTTTCAATAGTGTAAGTTCTAGTTCAAATTTGAGTCAGAGTCCAAAAGTAGCAGGAGAATGACGTCCACACTCAAAGAGAGTCAGGCGGAGAAAGATAATTTTCTCTTCACCTTTTTGTTCTGTTTTGGCCTTAAACAGTTGGATGAGGTCCACCTACACTGGGGAGGGCAAACTGCTTTCCTTACTTCACTGAATCAATGTGAATCTCACACTTCCCAAGCACTCCCAGAATAATGTTATCCAAGTATCTGGGCACCTCTTGCCAGAGGCAAGTTGACATGTAAAACTCAAAGTCACAATAGCTTGCACACGGGCTTCTTTCATTTTGCCGTCTGTGGATTTTATCTGGCAGTCTGTCAACTTTCCTTCATCTTTAAAATTTATTCAATCATTCGCTATATTACTATGCATTTATGAATATTTATTGTACACTTTGAGTTATAATCCAATACTAAATTATGTATTTTGCTGCTCAAATTATTCCGTCTTTGACCACTGATAATTCTTTCACAATCTTGAAAAATAGCTACTAATAAACATAAGTGAATTTAGCAAAGTTTTAAGAATACAATAACAGTATAAAAAAATCAAAACTATTCCTTTCTATTAACAATGAATAATCCAAATAAGTAATTAAAAAAATGAATCAAAAATAATGTCAAAAAAATTAAAAACAATTTGGGATAAACCTAAAAATATTTTTTAAACGTAATCACTGAGAACTGTAAAACATTGTTGACAAATTAAAGAAAGCTGAAATATATAGACTTATTATGTTCAAGGACTAGAAAGAAAAAACTATTATCATAGCAATTTCATTTAAATTCATTTGCAGATCCAGGGTAATTCCAATAAGAATCTTAATAGGCTTTTCTGGGGGGTAGATTTTGAAACAAGATAGTTGTAAAATGTATATGAACTTGAAAAATCTGAAATAACCAAGACAATTTTAGAAATAACATAATAGGAAGATTAGCTTCATCTAAGTTAAGAGTTATCATAAATTTATAGAAACCAAGATATTATTTTAATAGCATAAAGCTAGACATAGGTATAGCAATAGAACGGAAATGAGAGTCTAGGGATAATCCCACACTTAATGGTAAATGTTTTTTAACAAAGTAATACCATTGCTAAAGGATGTTTTCCCCAGAAATAGTGCTGAAATTAAGAATATTTACATAAAAAGCACCTTAATCTTCAACTATCCTCAAATTGTAAATCTAGATAAGAAATCTATAGACTATATAAAACACTGCAGAACTTTCAGAAGAAATATTAGGAAGGCTGGGCACGGTGGCTGATGTCTTCAATCCCAGAACTTTGGGAAGCCAAGACAGGACGATCGCCTAAGGTCAGGAGTTTGAGACCAGACTGGCCAACATGGTGAAACCCCATCTTTACTAACAACACAAAAATTAGCTGGACATGGTGTGTGCCTGTAATCCCAGCTACTTGGGAGGTTGAGGCAGGCGAATTGCTTGAACCAAGGGGACAGAGGTTGCAGTGAGCCCAGATCATGCCACTGCACTCTAGCAGAATGGGAGACAGAGTGAGACTCCATCGCAAAAAAAAAAAAATTAAACTAAACTAAATGCACAGTTTAAACTCCCCATAGGTAATAATATCCCTGCAAACTAAATTCCTGGCCCAGAAGCCTTTATCACTAAATTCCACTTAACATTTTTAAAGAAGATATAAAATAATTCTACAAAACCTGCTTAGGATATTAGAAGAGACAGGAACACTTCTTAAAGGGCTGAATTACCTCAATATCATAAACAGACATTTAAGAAAAATGCTATGAAGTATACTCTTCACAAAATTTATTTAAACATGAAAAAATCAAATCCAGCAACATATATAAAAACAGAAGATGGCCGGGCGCGGTGGCTCAAGCCTGTAATCCCAGCACTTTGGGAGGCCGAGGCAGGTGGATCACGAGGTCAAGAGATCGAGACCATCCCAGTCAACATGGTGAAACCAGGTCTCTACTAAAAATACAAAAAATTAGCTTGGCATGGTGGCACGTGCCTGTAATCTCAGCTACTCAGGAGGCTGAGGCAGGAGAATTGCCTGAACCCAGGAGGCGGAGGTTGCGGTGAGCCGAGATCGCGCCATTGCACTTCAGCCTGGGTGACAAGAGCGAAACTCCGTCTCAAAAAAAATACAGAAGATATAAGATGATATAACATGATCCAGTGGTGTTTTTCTCAGGAATGCCAGGTTAACTTAGCAATTAAAAAAGGTAATTTATTTGAACATATTAGTAAAAGGATTAAAACCTGATCATGAAAAGGCAAATCAATCTATAGGGACAGAGAAAGATCAGTTGTTGCCTCGGGAGGGGAAGAACAGGAATGAGGTCATGAAAGTGGGGAGGGCATGAATATGTTCATTCTCTTGATTATGATGATGATTTCACAGGTGTATACATATGACAATTTAAATTTTGCAGTTCATTATGTTAATTATAATTAAATAATATTTTACAAAACAAACAATGAAAAAGGCAGGAAATCGCAAGCCAGAGACTGTGAGGAACGTTGTTAAAACATTGACTTGAAAATTAATCTGTTATACAGAATATGAAAGACACTTATTACTCATTAATAAGATAATTCAACGTAATTTAAAAAGACTTTGAACACACATTTTGTCAAAGCCTTTAAGGATAACTCGCAGTTTTGCTTTTGCATTTAGGGGGCGGTCAGTTGCCTGTAACTAGGTGACTACCCGGAAACACTGTTCTGCCTATACAAGCTCAAACTCACCACACAGACAGGCTCCTTGAAGGAGAACCCAGGTGACAGCACTAACTCGCTAGACTTCTGAGTAAGGCTCTCTTGAAGTGGATCCTCCAGTTCCAAATAATCCTAGGTGATTCAACCTGGAACAAAGATGAGTTTCTCCCACGAGTCTTCGTGTAAATTTTAGAATTGTGAGCCAACTACTAAGGCTGCTGTTTTAGGCCACTAAGGTGAGATTGTTTTCAATCTACTAATTGAAATTAGAAACCAAGCCAAAAATGGAAAAATCCCAAACCACATGGAAAGGCCAAGTGGAGAAAAAAACAAGGCTCTCTGGCTGCTATTGCTCCCGGACCTCCCAGGTGATGGCCAGCACTCACTGCTAGTCAGAAATGGTATGCCAGTCCATTTTGGACCATTGAGACACTGCCACTTCCAAGTCAGTAATATATGAACTAGAGGAACCAAGTTAATCCTCAGAATTGTGAAAAATAATGAAGTCATTATTTTTTGTTCAAGCTACTAAGTTTGTTCCACCTTCCGGTTCAGCAGTGGTTAGTTAGCTAAAGCTCGTCCCGCCTTCTGGTTCAGCGGTGGTTAGTTAGCTAAAGTTTGTCCCGTTTTCCGGTTCAGCGGTGGTTAGTTAGCTAAAGTTTGTCCCGCTTTCCGGTTCAGCAGTGGTTAGTTAGCTAAAGCTCGTCCCGCCTTCCAGTTCAGCGGTGGTTAGTTAGCTAAAGTTTGTCCCGTTTTCTGGTTCAGCGGTGGTTAGTTAGTTAAAGCTCGTTCCGCCTTCCGGTTCAGCGGTGGTTAGTTAGCTAAAGTTTGTCCCGCCTTCCAGTTCAGCGGTGGTTAGTTAGCTAAAGCTCGTTCCACCTTCAGGTTCAGCGTTGGTTAGTTAGCTAAAGCTTGTTCTGCCTTCTGGTTCAGCGGTGGTTAGTTAGCTAAAGTTTGTCGCGCTTTCCGGTTCAGCAGTAGTTAGGTAAAGTAAAGCTCGTCCCGCCTTCCAGTTCAGCGGTGGTTAGTTAGCTAAAGTTTGTCCCGCCTTCCGGTTCAGCGGTGGTTAGTTAGCTAAAGCTCATTCTGCTTTCCGGTTCAGCGGTGGTTAGTTAGCTAAAGCTCGTCCCGCCTTCCGGTTCAGTGGTGGTTAGTTAGCTAAAGCTCGTCCAGCCTTCTGGTTCAGCGGTGGTTAGTTAGCTAAAGCTCGTTCCGCCTTCCGGTTCAGCGGTGGTTAGTTAGCTAAAGCTCGTTCCGCCTTCCGGTTCAGTGGTGGTTAGTTAGCTAAAGCTCATCCGGCCTTCTGGTTCAGCGGTGGTTAGTTAGCTAAAGCTCGTTCCGCCTTCCGGTTCAGCGGTGGTTAGTTAGCTAAAGTTTGTCCCGCCTTCCGGTTCAGCGGTGGTTAGTTAGCTAAAGCTTGTTCCGCCTTCCGGTTCAGCGGTGGTTAGTTAGCTAAAGCTTGTTCCGCCTTCTGGTTCAGCGGTGGTTAGTTAGCTAAAGTTTGTCGCGCTTTCCGGTTCAGCAGTAGTTAGGTAAAGTAAAGCTCATCTCGCCTTCCAGTTCAGCGGTGGTTAGTTAGCTAAAGCTCGTCCCGCCTTCCGGTTCAGCAGTGGTTAGTTAGCTAAAGCTCATTCCGCCTTCTGGTTCAGCAGTGGTTAGTTAGCTAAAGCTCGTCCCACCTTCCGGTTCAGTGGTGGTTAGTTAGCTAAAGCTCATTCCGCCTTCCGGTTCAGCAGTGGTTAGTTAGCTAAAGCTCGTCCCGCCTTCCGGTTCAGCGGTGGTTAGTTAGCTAAAGCTCATTCCGCCTTCCAGTTCAGCAGTGGTTAGTTAGCTAAAGCTCGTCCCGCCTTCCGGTTCAGCGGTGGTTAGTTAGCTAAAGTTTGTTCCGCTTTCTGTTTCAGCTAAAGCACTTCAATTCTGTATCTTTCACACCTTGTTTGTCACAAGGTCTTTATGGAAAAATCATTTTCAGTTTTTATGATTCCAAACCTTTATGCGGTCTCGTAAAATTAACTCTTTGGAATTTATGTTTTCCATACTCCAAACTCTATCATGTTCACATCTAAATGTTTCCAATTTAGTTCCTTCTCAAAGGTGGGTATAATTAATTGCCCTTTTTTTTTCCTGTTGGTGCTTACCAGAGTTGCTATAGTAGAGTGGTTAATGGAGCAAAATCTCCAGATGTATTTCTTGTAACTGATACCTACTACTAGCTCTGTGTCTTCTTGTGTGTCAATTTCCTCATATGAAAAATGGGGTTTATAAATGTACCTTTGCTCAAAACAATATAGCGTAGACAGAATGAGGAAAGGTCACATGTACCGTGATTTGAATAATGACTAAAACATTTTAAGATGTTAAAAAAAGCATTGATGCTGGTAATCATTCTAAACAGGCTTCCTGGCGCAGATGTTGTTGGAGCTGTAAACCGGTAGAATTATCCTTCATGTACTGGATTTGGATTACAGTATATGGACAAGTAAAATAAATAGTAACAGTGTAATAAGGGAAAAGAGGGAATAATTGGGAATGCTCTTGTCAACTGAAGCATCACAAAGTTTATAGAACTGGAAAGGAGAACTTTATTTCTCATGAAGAACTGTAGCCTGCAAGTTAGCCATTCTGCTGACTGGGAAGTGTGGCCTCTAGCAGAAGTCCAGAGCAAGCAAACAAGTCTAGGCAGGGAAAGAGAGAACAGGATTTTTTACTGAGTGGGATGGCCAAACATACGTGTTTAATAACTCTGAGAGGAGTCATGCCTATTTATGAAAGAAGAGACATGCACATGCACAGCTGAGCTTCATGCCTCCTCATGGGTCACGTGGCCAATAAATGGCAGCTATAGCATGATCCCTGGTTGGAGTTTTCAGCTCTCCTAATAGCAGAGGTGAAGCACAGGACACACAATCCTCACTGTACATCTTCCTCTTTGAGTTGGGCAAAACAGGTCTCAAGGTGATGCTCAGTTTTTATTAATAGCAAGGAATGCACTGTGAAGCCAATGAGCCATCACACTGGGACTGCAAAGGCAGAGTGGAAGTCCAGTTGCAACCTCAGATGAATGGCTAAAGGTAATAGAGGAATGAGGAGTTTGCTTTTTGTTTGGCAGAGCTGGTTTCTGCTTACTCTTTAGGAAAGAATTCTCGTTAAAGGTTAATGAGTAATAAACATAATGAAGCATGTTCATCCTCTTATCCTGCCATGGCCAGGAACTCAGTTTTTAAGGTTTCTCCGGGGCCCCGCTGGCCAAGAGAGATTCTGTTCTGTCAGTTGTGGGGCTCGGGAAGCTTAGGATTTTATTTTTAATTCTCACTGTAAGCTATTTGCACTATACATAAATGGTACAGTGTTATCCATGGATTGCCTAAGAGTATTTAAACATAAATATTGTAAACTATAGGGCAACTGCTAAAAGACAGACAGATAGATAGATAGATAGATAGATAGATCGATAGATAGATAGATGAAATCACATAAAATGCTCAAATAAGAAAAGGCAGAAAAAGTGAGCTTAAAAAGAAACAAAGAATAAATGCAACAAATAGGAAACAATTGCAAATATAGCAGATATAAGTCCAATTATACAAATAATCTTTACATGTGACTGGTCTAAGCACATCACCTAAAATACGGCAATTGTTAAACTGAATTCAAAAAGAGAACCCAACTATATGTTTTCTACCAGAAACTAATTTTGAATATAAAGACTCAAATATGTTCAGAGTAAAGGATGGAACATATCAACACTACTTAACAGAAAGCTAGAGTAGCTATATGAATTTCAAAGCAAATTTAAGAGGAAGAAAAATTATCAGGAAGAAACAGAAGTATTACATAGTGCAATTTGCAAAATGACATAATCCTAAAGTGTATGCACCTAACAGAGCATCACATTTTGAAAATGATGAAACTAACTTTCTTCAGAACTACC
Source organism: Saguinus oedipus (assembly GCA_031835075.1). Lineage (NCBI taxonomy): Eukaryota > Metazoa > Chordata > Mammalia > Primates > Cebidae > Saguinus > Saguinus oedipus. The sequence goes on from CM063186.1 coordinate 3,057,303, forward strand.
AGTTTTAACATATATTAAATGTGACTCAAATATGATGATTGGAATGGAATCTAATAAATGAGACTATTTACATTCTGTCTAGAATTTAATGACTTAAAAACACAAATCAAAAATAAAATATTCATATTTATAGAAACCTCAATACATTCTTCTTCTAGTTAAGTCACATGCATCCAAACCATCCACTACTATTTGTCAAAAACAACATATAGTTTTTTCATAATCTCCTGTGTAGATTCCACATTTATCAGCCAGGCAAAGTTAAAGTTAGATTATTCATAGAGGTGTCCTTATTGTTATACTTGGAAAGAAGACATTGGAGATAATCACATTGTTTTTTTTTAACTTGATTCTCAATTCAGGATAATTATATTGAACATTACAATCAAAAGAGACAAAGGATAAATTCTTTCTCCCTAAAGCAATGACAATCAACTGAGTAGACAGTTTGCCTAATGAGACAGTTATTACACTGGATGATTCTCTAACCTCAAGGTTATTTGGGCTTTTGAACAGTACTTCCCAATCTCTTCATGCAATGAAATGTGGGGCCATAAAACATTATAAAAATAATATAATCTCATTATTTTCTTTAAAATATTTTTAAAACATATATTATTGATGATTTCTTAGGTTTTCATAAGCAACAAATATTTTCCTAACTTAAATTTGTTTTAACAATGAAGAAAGCTCTTCCAGCTTAAGAACAAATATCTTTGCTTTAATTTTTATATTCAAATGGTACTTTGATTTTGCTAGACGTAAGCAAGTAACAACTGATCCATCAAATAGTTACTTTTATTTAGAGTTCTTCTACTGGCACTAATCATGATATTACGTACACAATTAATAATAATCATACTGAAGAGTGTTTTTAGCATTATCTGAAGGACAGAGGCCTATTAAAAGCACACCAACATAGATACTTTGTTAGGTATGTCCATGGTGGGAGCTTATTCTTTTGCACTCTGGAAAATATAATAAAATAAAATTTCTAATAAGATAAAATTATAAAACACATAAAAGAATTTGGGAGAGTGTATAAGTACCAAGATTATGTAATTAATGTAAAAAAGCAGATAGCTGATGGATAGCAGTCACTAAATAGAGGTAACTAAATATTATACTCATAGGATTTCAGAAGATGACAGAAATACTAAATAGATCTCAAAGGTCAAGTTATATAGAAATGAGAAAAATGATCCACACAGTGTAGAAAAAAGACAAGGAAATTGACTAAAAGGCTTCGGTGGCATAAATATTTCAAGGCAAGTTCAAGTGGAGAAGTTATTTCTACTTTCAATTTTCTTTAAAATTCTAGATTGATATTTAAAAAGCTAGTCTAAATAATCAACTTGTCTAAATCAAAAGTCATTGTTTCTGGCCAAATGTGCTTTTCCTATTTCCCTTTCTTTTTCTAATAATGGTAGTTTAGACATTTAGATAGAGACTCACGATAACCTTTGTCTTCTCAGTTTTCTTTGCCCAATGTTCACTAAAGTTAACCATGCAGTCAGTCTTAGCAAAAACTCTTTTTGCGGCGTTAGCTAATCATCTATTTGGGAGAAAAACATGCTTTGCCCTTTGGTTCTAATAGCAATGTTTTGGGACCTAAAAGGTGCTCACAAACACCAGTTTATGACTTTAAAAGAATAAGCTTCCTGGCCGGATGCGGTGGCTCACGCCTGTCATCCCAGCACTTTGGGAGGCTGAGGCGGGTGGATCACGAGGTCAAGAGATCGAGACCATCCTGGTCAACATGGTGAAACCCCGTCTCTACTAAAAATACAAAAAATTAGCCGGGCACGGTGGTGCGTGACTGTAATCCCAGCTACTCAGGAGGCTGAGGCAGGAGAATTGCCTGAACCCAGGAGGCGGAGGTTGCGGTGAGCCGAGATCGCACCATTGCACTCCAGCCTGGGTACAAGAGTGAAACTACGTCTCAAAAAAAAAAAGAAAAAAAAAAAAAGAAGAAGCTTCCTTCATACCATATGCTTGAATCTTACCCACGGTTTCTAATACAACCTCACCATATGCTCTTTGGCTTCCAATCGACCGGCCTAACCGCTCATCAAAACCTCTAACTGCTAGCAGATCAGGCTTTACAAGTACACCCTGTTCTTTCTCTCTTCCTTCTCCGATTTCTTCTCCCCTTTATCCTCCTCCTCCTCCTTCTACTTCCCACCATCAATTACCCTCCATAGCCTAACCAATAACATTTGCATATCTCTGTCAATCAGGTTATCATCTACTTTGTTATAAAATACTTTATACAATAATTCTTTAATTTAGATTTGAGGGTACATGTGCAGGTTTGTTAACTGAGTACATTGTGTGAGGGTGAGGTTTGCGGTGCTGCTGATCCTGTTACCCAGATCGTGAGCACAGTATTCAACAGTGAGTTTTTCAAACTTTGCTCCACTCACTTCTCCCTCTAGCAGTCCCAGGGTCAATGGTTGCCGTCTTTAGGTCCATGAGCACAAGTATTTGGTTCCCACTTATGAGTGAGAACACGCTGTATTTGGGCTTCTGTTCTGCATTAATTTGCTTAGGATGATGGCCTCCAACTGCATCCATGTCAACACAAAGGCTGCAAAGAACATGTTATTGTTTCCTTTTTTATGGCTCGTTACTATTCCATTAGATAGATAGGTAGGTAGGTAGGTAGGTAGGTAGGTAGGTAGGTAGGCAGACAGACAGACAGACAGACAGAGAGACAGACAGACAGACAGACAGACAGACAGACAGACAGACAGACAGACAGACAGACAGACAGATAGATAGATAGATAGATAGATAGATAGATAGATAGATAGATAGATAGATAGATAGACAGACAGATAGATAGATAGATATAATTTTCTTTTTCCAATCCACCTTTGATGGGCACCTAATTTTTTCTGTCTTTACTATTCTGAATACTGCACAATGAACATATGAGTTCATGTGTATTTTTAGTAGACTACATATATATATGTGTGTGTGTGTATATACACTTAGTAATGGGATTTTGAGTGAATAGTAGTTTCATCTTAAGTTCTTTGAAGAATGTTCAACATTCCGCAGTGGCTGAACCAATTTACATTCACACAAACAGCGTGGGAATGTGAGCATTCCTTTCTCTCTGCAGCCTCTGCATCATCTGTTGTTTTTGACTTTTTAATAATCGCCATTCTGACTGGTGTGAGATGGCATCTCATTGTGGTTTGAATTTGCATTGTTCTGGCGATTAGTGACAAAATTTCACGTTTGTTGGTCACTTGCATGTCCTCCTTTGAGAACTGTTAGTTGATGTCTTTTGCCCAGTTTTGATGGGGTTTTCTGCTTGTCCAATTGTTTAAGTTCCTTATAGATTCTGTGCATATGCATTATTTGTAAATATTGTATCCCATTTTGTAGGTTATCTGATTATTTTGTTGATAGTTTCTTTTGCTGTGTAGAAGCTCCTTAATTAGATACTACTTTCCATTTTTGGTTTTGTTGCAACTGCTTTTGAGGACTAAGTCATAAATTATTTCCCAAGACTGATGTCTAGAATGAGATTCTAGGTTTTCTTCCAGGATTCTTATAGTTTGAAGTTTCACATTTAAATATTTAATCTATATCAAGGTAATTTTTGTGTGTGGTGAAAGGTAGGGATCCAATTTCCTTTTTCTGTGTATGGCTGGCTAGCTATCCCAGCACTTTTTATTGAATAAGGAGTCCCTTCCCTATTGCTTAGTTTCGTTGACTCTGTGGAAGATCAGATGTCTGCAGGTGTTCAGCTTTATTACTAGGCTCTCTATTCTGCTCCATTGGTGTATACGCCTGTTACTGCACCAGTACTGTGCCGTTGTGGTTACTGTAGCATTATAGTATAGTTTGAAGTTGGGTAATGTGGTTCCTAGGTTTTATTCTTTTAGCTTAGGATTGTTTGAGCTATTTTGGCTACTTTTGATACCATATGAAATTTGGAATAGTTTTTTCTAGTTATACAAATGGCATTGGTAGTTGAATTGTAATAGCATTGAGTCTGTAGATCCCTGTGGGCAGTATGGCCATTTTAATGACATTGATTCTTCTAAACCCTGAGCGTGGAATGTTTTTCCATGCTCGGGCTGTGTCATCTCTGATTTATTTCAGCATTGTTTTGTAGTTCTTCTTGCGGAGATGTTTCACTTCCTTGTTTAGATGTGTTCCTTGGTATTTTAATTTTTTTGTGTGGCTATCATAAATGGGATTGAATTTTCGATTTGACTCTCAGCTGGAAAGCATAGAAATGCCACCAGTTTTGAACATTTATTTTTTTTTAAGACTGAGTTTTGCTCTTGTCACCCAGCCTGGAGGACAGTGGCACAATCCCAGCTCACTTCAACCTCTGCCTCCCAGGATCAAGTGATTTTCCTGTCTCAGCTTCCTGAACAGCTGGCACTATAGGCGCCTGCTACTATGCCCAGCTAATTTTTGCATTTTTAGTATAGGCAGGGTATCACCACGTTGGCTAAGCTGGTCTCGAACTCCTGACTTCAGGTCCACTGGCCTCAGCCTCCCAAAGTGTCAGGATTACAGGTGTGAGCCATTGCACCTGGCCTGAATGTTGATTTTTGTATCCTGAAGCTTATAAAATAATTTTCATCCATATCAATAACCACACTAATGTGTGATTAATTTTGTATAATCAAAATGGATTGTTGTTCTTTCACACCTAGTACACTATTTACTTATGCTTTTGCTCAAAATGTCTTTGCTATTCACTATGCCATCTTTTTATACTATCAAAAACCTATCCTAGTCCTAGACCCAAGATAAATCTCAATTACTTTAGTAATCTATCCATCAGGATTCCCCTCACAACAACACAAATAGCAAAAACATGACACCTTCCTCCTTGAAATAAGAAATATATGTGTTACTTATATTCCACACGACAGTGCCATTATTCATAAACTCATTTTTGCCCCAAGCCATTTGTGTTTCTTTGTATTTCCTATAGCTTTGGGCATTATTTGCAAAAGTAGGTACTGATTAACTTTTTATTAACTTGTAAATAATGAACTAATTAAACAGAAGAAAAAATAAACAACGAAATGCTCTGCTGATCAATAATACCAATTTATCAGAAAAATCCCATATATGAACATCTACTGGATTGCTCTAGTAAAGGTCAGATTTGAGCTGAATTTCCCTTCTAATCAAATAATTATGTTATTTAGTTGTTGGAATGTTCAACATATGTTATAATCTGTGTAATAAAAAATCCATATTAATATTTATGCAATGCACATTGCAACAATAAAACTCGTCAACTTTCTAGTTGAAATTTCTATTTAAATGATTCCTTTTAACACTTAACTGAATACCAGGTAAACATAGAGGCTGACACATAGTATGAAATTAAGACAGCAACTGACAGAAGTCAGGCGTAGCCCTTATTTTCCATAAGGAACAAAAATATAATTTCTCAGACAGCAAACCATCCTAATTAATAAGTACATTATTGAAATGATTAAAAACAAACATTACCTAAATAAACATAAAACTCTATTCTGATTGCAGTGAAGTTTAAAAACCGTATTGTAGTTGTTAGACAAATTAAAAAATATGTTCAGGGCAGAACATGGTGGCTCACGCCTGTAATCCCAGCACTTTGGGAGGCTGAGGTGGGTGGATCACATGGTCAAGAGTTTGAGACCAGCCTGACCAACATGGTGAAACCTCGTCTCTATTAAAAATACAAAAATTAGCTGGGTGTGGTGGCGCATGCCTGTAATCCCAGCTACACAGGAGGCTGAGGCAGGAGAATTGCCTGAACCTGGGAGGCAGAGGTTGCAGTGAGCCAAGACTGTGCAACTGCACTCCAGCATGGGCGACAGAGTGAGATGTAGTCTCAAAAAAAAAAAAAAATGTTCAGAACAAAATGTTTGATATATATCCAATGATTATATATTTCTCACAATATGCAATTGTAGCAAAAAGCATAGTCTGAAACTGATTATTTAAAAATGAAGACAATTATGTGCATTACTTTATAAAATATATGTTATTTATTCTTTATATTGGTAAATTTTCCACTATTAACACTAAACCTGTTATTTGCATTAAACCTACTAGAGTGTAATAACTTTAAAACTTCTTTTGAAAAAGATAATACAATTTACATGCTTTTGTCCTCCATATTATAATCAACTTTTGAAAAAAGTAAAGGTTTTTGAAAAATGCTTTGTTAAAGCAAATATTCAGAAATAATTTTCTGGGCTAAGGATTACCCTGAAAAAAAAAAAAATACATACACACATAAACATGCCCAGACACACACACACACACACACACACACACACACACACACCCCTACCTTAAAATCATACCCTCTTAAATTTCAAGTCAAGTGCATAGAAAAAGAAGTTTCTTAATTGCTTTAGAAAATTACATTGCTTTACTACATATTATGAATGAAATCAGTTGAGAAAAGTACATTGCTTTAGCACATATGAATGAACATTGTGTGTGTGTGTGTGTGTGTATACATATAAAATAAAATTATTTTTAAACCATATAAACTGGAGTATGAACATGGCTTTCTATGTCTTAAATTTCAATTTCATCCATCCTTTTTGATATGCCCTGTCACCTATGATTTTTGTGCGAGACTAATCACTGCTATTCTTGATTATACTCCAGCCGCATACAGCTTCTTCGTTTTCAGTCTCTCATCCTTAAAAATCTATTACTAGTTGATCCTGAGTGACATTGTAAAAGGAGTATCCTTTTTTAAAAGAAATAAATTTTATTACATTATTTTCCTGCCAAACTTTTTATCACAATTTTAACTTTCTATCAGTTTTGAGATAATATTGAAACATTTAGCCTGATATTCAAGTCATTTAGAGAGACATAGACACAACTATAGATGACATGTAGGTAAAGGCACAGATGTCAATACAGTTTGAGATACAGATAATCTTCCCTGCTTTCTTCTCTAGTCTTAACTTTCCCACTGTCGCCTGATGTTAGTGTCATATGGAGCTGTTTGCAGTTCTCCCCTGAAGGGCATCATGTCGTCTTTGAACACGGTACTCCTTTGCCTATAAGACTTAACCTTTCTAATTTTCTTCAAGAAGTGGTACTCGATCCTTCAGTGTGTTGCAGTTGTACCTCCTAACCTTTATCACTAAAAAAGCGGGAAGGAGGAAAAGAGAGAAAGGGGGAAGGGAAAGGATGAAAGAAAAAGATTTAGTGAGCTATTACAATAGGGAGAGCACGCAACAAATGAGATCTGCAAGCCTCTTACTGGTTAGGCAGAAGACTTTTCTTTTGCAGAGAGGAGTAAACAAGGCTAGGAAGAACCCTGGATGGAGGAGTGGGATGAGTAAAGGGGCGTGGTATGATAGCAGGATGAACGCTTTTACCTGAGACCCAGCCTATTCTCAGAAGGGATCATAAAAGAGGAATCGTGTGCTGGCTCAAGGTGAGAGCCAGTCAACGTTTATGACTCTGGAAGAAAAAGAGAAATCTAATTAAACTCTGAATAACAAGCATTTGGTTCTAATTGACTAGTGGAGACAAAACAGTCCAACTCACTTATGAGGCAAGGGAGGGGAATCTGGAAAGTCTGTCTTGTTAAGCCTTGTCAGCATTTATTAAGAGAGCCTCTATACATCTTGTAAACCATACGGTGAAGAGTGGTTGATTGCAGTAAAGCCCTTTCTGGAACACAAACAATGGCAGGCCATGTCTCACTGGCAGCTGAACAGGTGGGCCTCATGCAAGCAAGATAAAACCAATTTTGTCACACACTACAACTCAACATGTTAAACTGCTGAGTCTTGAAATCAAACTCACTGTATTCTTCTTGCCAATTATTCTATCTCCAAACTGTGTGTTACCATCCATCCAATAGTTCAATCCAGAAGTCTATGAGTTACCATTTGACTCCTTTCCTACAGATAGCCGCTCTTCCCCAATATACTATCTATTCTTCGTCTTACACATATGTCAAATTTAAAAATACTCTTCTGTCTCCGTAACCGCCTCTTTGTTCTAAGCCATTCTCATTTGTCACCTGAACTACGATAGCAACCTCTAGTCTAGCTCTCCCTCATGTTACTCTGTCCACTGCAGGCAGCTTATCTGTTATGCAGTTGTTCTCATGGACTACTGCACTGAAAATACTCTTTGCTTACCTTTGGTCTTCAGATACTAACCAAACCTTTAACATGACCTTTAAAGCCAGATGTGAAATCTGACCTATGTTTACTTCCAGAGCTTCCTCCTTCTATTCCCCCCATTATTTTCCACATGTACTCAAGCACTTCAACCTGATTTCCAGATTTCTATTTCCTGGACTCTTTCCCCTTCCTCCATTTGTTGTGAAATATGATCCCACCTGCAACTGGTGAGTTAGCTATACTGAACTTTTTTCCATGTCCATGTTTGTATATACTGACCCACCGTTTCTCCATGTGTTTATATGTAATATTCTCTACCTACAAGTGCAAAGCATTTCCATGTTCTCTGCCCCAGGATTGCTCCCACTGACCATAATTTTTTTCTGATTATGTGAGACTGAGTTTTGCCTGCTCGTTAAACCACTTGGTTCCCACTTTGTAGAGTGCATGGCATATCATATGATCTGAAAAATGCAATGAGTGAAGAAAATATTGAATAAAAGATATAACTTATTAAATGTGCAAAAATATATTAATAGCTATCTACGTAGCTTCAAATGTTTCTATAGGACAGTACTTATTGGAAGATTATAAGTTGGAAATAAAAACAAATTATTTAATAGAAGTAAAATGAGAAGAGCTAGTGATAGTTAAAGGAGGTAGGTAAACTCCTAGGCAAACAAGGATGGGTCCCTGGTGAAGCTCAACCTTCATGCCAAATGCAACCAAGCTACCAGCTCCAGATAAAATGTGTGGAACAGAGTGAGAGCTCCCATTCCCATTGCCATACTTTCTTCATATTGGTCCTTTTCTTTCACCTGTTTTACATATACCTGGCCTCCCCTGATTAGCTCTATACCCTATCTTGCCTCTTTCTGAATGGTGTTTTTTCTCTAGAAGTCCGATGTGCTATCCATTGCGCAATGGTCTGAATGGTGTTTTTTCAAACCCACCCACAAACCAATCAGCACGCACTTCCCTGTTCCAAGCCCATAAAAGTCCCTAAACTCAGTCTTGTGACTGGTAACCCACTTTTAGGTCCCCTCTCACTGTCAAAAGCTTTTTTGTCACTCCATAAATTCTACTCTGCCTTACTCACTCTCAAGTACCCATGTACCACATTATTCTCAGGTGTAGGACAAGAACTCAGTACTTACCAAACCTCAGGACGGAAACTGCTATGACACTGGCTACATCCTGCTGACTTTCTCTCTGCTGATACTTGATTTAGTATATTACACTAAAATGACTGAGACCAACACGGTATATGAACATACAGTATTTCAGCTGTACACTCATCTGAGTATCTAATCCCACTTATAATATTGCTTTTAACAAACAAACGAACAAAAATTACAGAGGGTTAAATGTGAGTCAAAACCGAAAGTTTTGCCCTTTCTTCTTTCATCCTGTTTCCTTGGCTGTTACTTAGATCACAGTAAACGGTTTCTATTGCATACGAAAGCTAGCATTTCCTCTGCAGTTTTGTGCCAGTGAGAGACCAGAAGCCTTTAGAAAACTAACTGATGCACAGAAAAGACACATGATGGGCCGGGCGGGGTGGCTCAAGCCTGTAATCCCGGCACTTTGGGAGGCCGAGGTGGGTGGATCACGAGGTCAAGAGATCGAGACCATCCTGGTCAACATGGTGAAACCCCGTCTCTACTAAAAATACAAAAAAATAGCTGGACATGGTGGTGTGTGCCTGTAATCCCAGCTACTCAGGAGACTGAGGCAGGAGAATTGCCTGAACCCAGGAGGCAGAGGTTGCGGTGAGATTGCGCCATTGCACTGAAGCCTGGGTAACAAGAGTGAAACTCTGTCTCAAAAAAAAAAAAAAAAAAAAAAAGAAAAGAAAAGACACATGATGTTCAATAAATAGGTGTGAATATCTTATTACATAAATAATTATTCAAAGTAAATATGTCTCTTTAATTACTGTTTGAAATGATTATATTTTTAACAGAACTTATTCTTGCCTTACATTATGCCTCTAAAATTATAAATAAGAACACAATTTTTTGACTAAAGTCTATTCCCAAGAAAGGAATTTATGCATAAAACCTTATATTATAGTTGATATGTTGTTTCTTATTAGGTGCAAATGTTTTCATAAAATATACTAACGTGAAACAATTATAAGCTAATCTTGTAAGAAAGAGACAATTGTTAATGAAAGAGTAATTGATAGCCAAAAAAAAAAAAAATTATTATACTGGTTTCATTTTATCTGAATATTGAGTATATGAACATGCCCAATTAAAGCACAGATAACATTAAATTAATAGCATTTGAGATTTTTAGTTATAATATTTGGCAATAATTATGTGGAATTTTATGTTTCTTTGTATTAGGTGAATTCATTTGTACTATTAGCAATGGCTGGGCGCGGTGGCTCACGCCTGTAATCCCAGCACGTTGGGAGGCTGAGGTGGGCGGATCACGAGGTCAACAGACTGAGACCATCCTGGTCAACATGGTAAAACCCCGTCTCTACTAAAAATAGAAAAAATTAGGTGGGCATGGTGGCGCGTGCCTGTAATCCCAGCTACTCAGGAGGCTGAGGCAGGAGAATTGCCTGAACCCAGGAGGCGGAGGTTGCGGTGAGCCGAGATCGCGCCATTGCACTCCAGCCTGGGTAACAAGAGCGAAACTTCGTCTTAGAAAAAAAGAAAAGAAAAGAAAATGGCCTAAACCATTTCCTCATTACTACCTTTAGAAAATAAAGTCAAACTATGTTTCATGTGAATGTATGTCATTCTGATTCTTTCTTGATTCGGACAGAAAAGAATGCATTTGCCAACAAAACGGCTACATACTATGTACCCGAGGCCATATTAATCTAATCTAGTGATGGTACCATGTCCAGTATGGCATTTGCCACTGCCATATGATCAGGGCTCCTACTTGGTTGAGTTTGTGGTAATCCGCAGGCATCCTTTGGAATCGTTCTAGGTTCTGCAGGGGCCTCACTGGCAAGTCAAATGAAGTTACAGCAGGGATCACAAACGCTTGCATCCTCTGCATCCTCTCAATTTTTAAACACGGCATTAATCTCCTCCACTGCCCCCACCTCAACTCTGAGGGTTCATAGGCATGGGCATTTTCAGAGGAATGGGGGGATCAGATAGGCAGAATGGTTAGATCATAATGTCAACCTTTCAAGCTCTTTGCCAGTCCACTAGAGGGTTTCAGGGCAAATATTTCACTTTAAAGGAGACCCACATTAAGCACAAATGGCAAAGCACATGTACAGTCATTGGTTGGAGACTCTCTGAGAAAAGCATTCCCTCAGTTCACAAACTGAGGTAGATCCTGATGAAGCTAACAGCTAGAAACCATTAACTAAATAAATTCCTTGCGGTGGAGCAAATAGTCCTTCTCAAAAGGGGATATCAGGACTCATTTGTGTGTCTGTCACCTTTTCCTTTCTTCCTATACACCCACCCTTATCAATTTTCCAGGCACCTGTTATCTCCAAGCCTTGAGCTTTTCTACTATTTGTAATATAAACAAACCTTTGTGGATTTCCCCCCATGAAGACTCCCAGGTTTCTACTTACTCCTTTCAGCAAAGACAATTGGTCCATCTCCTTTTCATCTTCCAGATTTTTTTTTTTAAATGTTGGTCCTGTGTTGCAATCTTATTTGTTCTTTCTATGGGTTTATGCTTTTCTCATTCTCTTTTAGACATCTAGATTGGGGCTGGCAAAACTTTTTCTATATAGAGCCAGAGAGTATACTTTTTCTATATAGAGGCAGAGAGTGTACATTTTAGGGTTTATAGGCCATGCAAAAAACAGGGTGTGGCTACAGTTCACCAGTCCCCCATCCAGAGCCTTACTACACAAAATGTGATCCACACATCAGTAACACTGGCATCACCTTGAAACTTGATAGAAACCTAGAATTCTCACCCCAGAACTGTTGGATGCACTGCATTTTAATGAGCTCCCCAGTTGATTCATATGCATGTTAAAGTTTGAGAAGTACCGATCTAGAGAAATTTAGGGGAAGGAGCAGAGATAAAAAAGAAAGAAAGAAAGAAAGAAAGAAAGAAAGAAAGAAAGAAAGAAAGAAAGAAAGAAAGAAAGAAAGAAAGAAAGAGAAAGAAAGAAAATAAAGCCAGTTTCTTTCTACCTAACCTCATAGTTGTTAATCAACATTGCAAACAGTGAGCAGCTGAACTTCCTTTTGGTTACATTAATGCTGTCTATAAACTGTTATTGCTTTATTTACATTCTTTCCTTAGCTTTTTGAAAGCCTTGCAGAATAGCTCATCAAAAAACAAAAGGGAAAGATGCATTTTAATAGTAGGACTACATGCATATTGAGTTTAAATCTACTGTGCTGGCCAGTAAACCTTTGTAAACTTCATAAGAAGATAGTGTTAGCTGTATTTTTTGAGAGTTTTTGATATAGGAGCACATCTTCAAATCCTTTGTAAATTGCTTGGAAGAACCTAAAAAAAAAGTTTGTTTATATAAGGTTTGAATTTGCCTCTTATTCTCTTTAAAATTCTGGTTGAATTGCCAGAATTTGTAATAGGTTTTTACTAACTGGACAATACTTTTTTTTAGCACAAAATTAATGTTAATATTTTAAAATTAATCATGGAAACCAAGCTGAATATATTTATTTTATCTTTCTTATTCCTTCTGGTAATTATTTATTTTTTGAAATAACTTTTCAAATTTACTGCTTGTAGAGGGCAAATATTAGCTTTCCCAAGACTCTCCTAATAACTTTTGAAAGTTTTTTGGTTTGCTTCATACATTTATAACCTTTTCTCCTTCTGTGTTTTCTATGGTCTCCTTGAGTCAGTTGAAAAAAGCACTTGGACTTTTATACCTGGAAATTTCTAAGTTTCTACTACTGGTTTATGGTTTTTAATTTTAAGAGCTGCCAATGAAAACCAAAAAGGTTTATAATTGACATTTGTTCTTCAGGGAAGTAAACTAAGAAGCAGAAATTTGAACTCACCTATGGAAAAAAATGAGTTCATTTCTCTCTACGCTAAATTTTAACAAACAAAATGACAGTGGTTGATGGCAGAGCTGCAGAAGCCTCTTTGAATCCCCAAACCTTCACGTTTTGTTGTCTTTTCAGCATAACTGCTTACTTGAGTCACCATTGACTGTGCCTTTAAATAATTTCACAGAATGTTAAGGAGATTAAAAGTTTTGATTTAATTTTAGATAGAGGAGCCTGTCAAAACTGTAAAATTTTTATAAGAACTCAAGCCCGTTATGCTCTCAATATTATTTTATTATTTTTTTTTTGAGACAGAGTCTTGGTTTGTCACCAGGCTCTCAGCTCACCGCAACCTCCACCTCCTGTGTTCAAGCAATTCTTCCACCTCCGCCTCCAGAGTAGCTGGGACCACAGGCGCGCGCCACCATGCCCGGCTAATTTTTGTATTTTTAGTAGTGACGGGGTTTCACTGTGTTGGCCAGGATGGTCTCGATCTCTTGATCTCGTGATCCGTCCGTCTCGGCCTCCCAAAGTGCTGGGATTAAGGCGTGAGCCACCATGGCGCTCTCAATATTATTATTATTATTATTATTTTTTATTTTTTATTTATTTATTTATTTATTTATTTATTTTTGAGACGGAGTTTCGCTCTTCTTACCCAGGCTGGAGTGCAATGGCTCAATCTCGGCTCACCGCAACCTCCGCCTCCTGGGTTCAGGCAATTCTCCTGCCTCAGCCTCCTGAGTAGCTGGGATTACAGGCACGCGCCACCATGCCCAGCTAATTTTTTGTATCTTTAGTAGAGATGGGGTTTCACCATGTTGACCAGGATGGTCTCGATCTCTTGACCTCGTGATCCACCCGCCTCAGCCTCCCAAAGTGCTGGGATGACAGGCTTGAGCCACCGCGCCCGGCCCAATATTATTATTCTTAACAGTGATTGCTATTAATTGTCTGACAATAAAAATAATGAAGCCTTACATATACACCATGGAATATTATGCAGCAATCAAAAATGATGAGTTTGTGTCCTTTGTAAGGACATGGATGAATCTGGAGAACATCATTCTCAGCAAACTGACACAAGAACAGAAAAAGAAATACCGCATATACTCACTCATAGGTGGGTGAGAAAAATGAGAACACATGGACACAGAGAGGTGGTCTCCTATACACTGGGGTCTATAGGGGGGAATGGGGGAGGGACAGCAGGGGGGGGCTGGGGAGGGATAGCCTGGGGGTGAATACCAAGTGTGGGTGAAGGGGAGGAAGGCAGCAAAACACACTGCCATGTGTGTACCTATGCAACTATCTTGCACGTTCTGCACATGTACCCCAAAACCTATAATGCAATAAAAATTAAAAAAAAAAAAGAAAAAGAAAATAATGAAGCCTTCTGTTTCAGTTTCACCATGTAAAGGGCTTGAACGTGTTCACAGCATGCTTATAGTAATAAGGATCTAGACAAACTGAAAATCAATGAATTTTCTTAAAACCCTAAATAATTGAATTTTCACAGCAAACTGTTACACTGGTCTCTAGAGAAATGGGCTAATATAGAGTCTTAAATAAGATCAACTTCCCTAGGACAGGTGCTGTAGGAATCTTAAACTTGTAGAAAATATTAAACAGTAATTTTAAAGCTGGAACCTGTGTGGACTAAAATGAAAGTGTGAAAATGACAGGGACTGCAGTCTTAAGAGGGTCCCCAGACTTTCATTGCTGAACCTGCAGGAACTGCGTCAGACGATGCAGAGATTGGAAAGCTCACACCATGACTCCATAGCTCTGGTGGGGACGGCGGCGATAGTAAACTTTATGGAATATATCCAGAGAATTTTATACAGCCAAGTTGTAAGCTGTACTCTTCAGGGAATAAAGAGGCTCTGCCAGAACCTTATCAAAGCTTAGGGGAGACTTTACCCTGCAAGTCCCTCTGGTCTTCCCATCTCAATAGAGAGGGAGGAGCAAAGAAACACTTGTGAAGGTTATAGCCAAGAAACACACGCCCACTAAAAATCTGTGATTGAATCCTAAGATTACAGACTGCTTCCCACCCTGCACAGTTCACCTCCAGGTGAACAACAGCATATTACAGCCAATAGAGCTGAAAGTGCAGCCTCCGTTGAAGGCAGAGCTCTTAGAGAAACCTAAACACAGCAAAGGAAGCAAAACAAGGACACGAGGAATTTTAGACCTCTAGCGCTTACATCTGCAACATGTGTTAAACACAGTTCAACTTCTTGCTATTAGAATAACAAAATGACACACACTGAAATTTTTAACAAAAGATTGCAAGTCATGCCAAAAAGCAAAAAAAAAAAAAAAAAAAAATCTAAAGAACCAAACAATGCAGCCAAAAACAATTCAGATATGACACCGTTGATTATTAGACAGGGATTTTAATAAACTATGAGTAAAACAGTATGGGATCTAATTTAAAACAACAGAGTGTAAAAACAGATAAATAATGTAACCAGAGATCTGGAAACTGTAAGAAATATAAAAAAAAATAAAATGCAGTATAATAGAAATTAAGAATGCCTTTACACCAGGCACAGTGGCTCATGCCTGCAATCCCAGCCCTTCGGGAGGCTGAGGTGGGTGAATCATCTGAGGTCAGGAATTCAAAACCAGCCTGGCCAACATGGTGAAACCCCATCTCTACCAAAAACATAAAACTTAGCCAGGCTTAGTGGTGCACACTTGTAGTCCCAGCTACTTGGGAGGCTGCGGCAGGAGATTTGCTTGAAACTCTGAGGCAAGGTTGCAGTGAGCAGATAAGATCACGCCATTACACTCCAGCCTGAGTGACAAGAATCACTCCATCTCAAATGAAATATAAAATAAAATAAAAGAATGTCTTTGATGGACTCATTAGTAGAATTCACAGAGGGAATGAATTAAAAAGAATTAACGAGCTTGAAGGGGAATCACTTAAAACTTCCCAAACTAAAGAATATAACACGATTTAAAAAAAAAAAAAAAAACAAAAAAACAGAATTTTAAGAAGTAAGGAAGAATTTAAATTTGCAACTATCTTGCACATTCTGCACATGTACCCCAAAACCTATAATGCAATAAAAATTAAAAAAAGATGTAACATTCAAAATCAAGAACAAAAGCAGAAAAAAATAAGATAACTGAATATCTCACCTATATAAAATTACATAAGATATATATTTTCAGTGAATTTTTTTATCAAAGTCAAATAAAAAGAGATTAAAATGCAACTTTTAAAGTATGGGGGGAAAAACGTGTAGGCAAAACATCCCCTGAAATTCAATATCCAGTTAAAAGTGGAGAAAAAAAAAAAAAGAATTTCCAAAGCAAACAAAAACAGAATTTATTTTCAACAGATCTGTCATGCAAGAAAAGTTTAGACAAGTTGTTTAACGAGAAGAAAAAGAATACATTTAGAAACTCAGATTTCAGAGGAAGGAAGTGTGTCAGAGAAGAAAAGATAATTTAAAATTTTTCATTAGCTTTAATTAAACTAAAAGAGAACTATTTAAAGTAATAATGTATTGGATATTTACAATATTTGAATAAGTGAAAAAAATGACAGCGATATCATGAAGAAAGAATTGGAGAAGTAGGGAATTATTTTTTATATCTACACAACACATGAAGTGGTAGAAAGTTATTTTAAAGTGGACTTAGATCAGTTAAAAATGTATATTAGAAAACTTTAGGGTAACCTACAAAATATTTCTAAAAACTGTAATTGATGTGCTAAAACAAAATAATAAAATATTTGCTTTTAAAACAGAGAAGGCAGGAAAAAGGGGAAAACAGAGAATTAGAAAAACAGAAAACATTTACAAATATGTCATATATGAACACAACTATATCAACAATTAATTTGTGTGAATAATCTAGATAAATACTAAAGGTATAAAACACAACTATGTGTCATCTATTGTAAATTTCCTAAATATAAACCATCAGGTAGATTAGAAGTAAATGGATGGATAAATATATACCACATTAACACAAATCTAAAGAAAGCTATAGTAGGCATATGCACTGCAGAAAAGGGAAAAATAGGAAGAAAGAGGAGCATCACATAATGGTAGCAGGGTCAATTCTTCAGGAAGGCATGATAACCCAAAGCTGTATATATTTAACAGTAGTATCTTAAAATAGTGAGGCAGAGACTGGCTCAAATATAAAAAAAATTATTTTAAAATTAGCAAATTAATTTCAGCAGTGTACAAAATACGTATACCTGATGTCTAAGTGAGATTTATTCTAGGTATGTCAGGCTGATTAAGTGTCTTGAGATGATCACTGCAATCCACCACATCAAAAAACAAAACAAAAAGAAAAATTATGTGATAACATCAAATGATGCAGGAAGTATATTTAACAAAATCAACTACCATTTAAAGACAAAGGGAAAGTCCTCAATTTGATAAAACACATCAACTTTAAAAAATTCTAGTGCTAACCCACTGAATTATGTGAAACTGGATGTTTTTCCCTAAATTCAAAAACAAGGCAAGGATGTCCTCTTTCTGCATTCTATACATTGCACTGGAAAGTCCTAGGTAGTATAGACTTTAACAAAATAATAACGTAAAATGTATGCAAACTTGAAAGAAAGTGATAAACTGTTTGCACATAATATTATCTATGTGGAAAACACTGAGAAAATGTAAAAGTCCTGTAAATGAGCTAAAAACATATGCTCAAGGAAAATCCTCCCAGGAATGTTTACAAGAGCCTTGTTTATAATTGCCAAAACTTGTAAGCAACCAACATGTTCTTCAGTAGATGAATGGATAAACTGTGGTACATTCAGCCAATGAAATAATATTCAGTGCTGAAAAGAAATGAACTATCAAGTCATGAATACACAGGGAAGAACCTTAAATTCTGATAAAACATACATACAGTCTGATCACAGCTATATGACATTTGACAAAGGCTAAACTATGGAGAAAGTAAAAATATTAGTGGCTTTCAGGAATTAGGGACAGTGAGAGATGAACAAACAGAAGAGAGAGAAATTTGGGAGCAGTGAAAATAAACTGTATGAAACTATAATGACAGGTACATGCATATCTGTTCAATCTATGGAGTGTTAAACATCCACATTGAGCTCTAATACGGACTAAGAGTCAGAGTCATCCAAAACAAGAAAATTCTGAGAAACAGCAACAGCAGCCTACGGAGACACGACTACAACCTGTTATGTGGTATTCCGGTCAGGATTCTGGAACAGAAAAGCGACATCACGTAAAACTAAGAAAATATGAATAAAATATGTTTTTTAGATGGTAACATTATCAACAATTATATTAATAATTATAACAAATGTACTATACCAGTATAAAATATTAATGGGGAAAATGGGTGCTGGTTTATGGAAAATCTCTATTTTTAAAAGCAATGCAAAGTTTCATTTTTCTCTCACATAAAAACACATTGGAGGTGGCAGTTCAGGGCTCTCTGAGGCCCCAGACTGTCATCTTCTACCCTCCTGTATATGACTTTCATCCCGTAGTTCCCCTGAGTCTGGGGTAGCTCACAGGGCTCCAGCTCTCATGTCTGAACCATCTGTTGGCCTGAGGAGGAAAGAGACGGTGAAAGGCCCAGGTAGAGAGGAGGCCTCCCGGCTGCACCAGCTCTCTTTAAGCTCCATGAAATACCTTTACTTATATCTTGCTAGTCACGTGCCCACACCCCGCTGCAAAGGAGGCTGAGGAAAGCAGGCATTTAGTCCCAGGTATGATGCATACAATTAAAAACAAGGGTTCTTTTACTAGAGAGAAAAAGAGA
This sequence comes from Saguinus oedipus, assembly GCA_031835075.1. Taxonomy (NCBI): domain Eukaryota; kingdom Metazoa; phylum Chordata; class Mammalia; order Primates; family Cebidae; genus Saguinus; species Saguinus oedipus. Next base: position 3,076,207 of record CM063186.1, read on the forward strand.
CCAGCTATTTCGGATATCGCAGCAAGTAGTATTTTCAAAGTAGTGAAATCGACTGTGGAACTTTGTGAACTGACCTTCCTGTAAGTGAACGCACTATCTGTACACAGAAAATTCCCTCCTTTTATACAAAATGTATTTATAACAAGAAAGTTTAGATGGAGAATAAGGTGCCCTCGTAACAGCTGCTCTGCAAACGAGTGATTTGGGACAAGTCAAATTATTATATATAAACATTCTAGATTATAATTAATCATTTTTTGTCTTGAGGCAGTTACACTACTTAGACACACACAAAAAGGCAACTTTTTTGTAGCGCTTTGAATACAACTGTGTGAACCATCATCTCTTGGCAAACTTTTCAAGATGCTGAATTTATTTGCTTAGCTATGAAAATTATTACACTTCTAAGACAAAGAAGATGAAAGAAACACAAACCTGGGTACATCGTGGATTTCCAAACAAAAGAATGAGCCGATCTCAAACAAGCATTAACAAACCAGAATGTTTCATATGAAAAAGTGAAAAATATACTATCTCTATAAATCCATCAAATAAAAATAGCTTAGAGAGGAAAACAAATACTATTAACTAGATATTTGTTATTGTGATGCTACCCATAATTAACTGGATATTATTTTTAATGACTATAGGTACATGCTTTAGATTTATATTGGCAAGTGGATCTATTTACACGCATGATTATATGTTTGATACAATATGTGAATATATACACACACACATACAATGTATAATTCAATGGATATTGACTATAATACATGGCAAAAGTGGGTATCTGTTTTGAGGTGTGACAATTTCTCACATTTAGGACCTGGAAAACTTTAGAAGTAATAATTAGAGCTAAAAATCTTTGCAAGTCTTAGTGTTTCTTCTTATTATTACAATAGCTTAAGGTTGGGATTACAGAGGTTGCTTTTCTTAGAAACTGAGTCTCAGAGAAGTTTAGTGCTGGATCCAGATGACATAGTCAGGCAATAACAACGATGGAATTAGAATTCAGGTTTCCTGACTTCAAAGGCAGTATTTCCTGTATTATATTTCTAGGATATTAGACCACGTTGGAAGCCCGTGTTTTAGATGTGTATAAACAGCATTTCACTGGATTGCTTATAATGCAGATCTGCTAAAAATACTGAATGAAGTAGGCGCTAATTCCACTGCTCAGATTTGATACTGCAGACATTTGTTTCAACAACAGAGGTGTTTTTAGGTGACTGTTAAGCTTTTTGTTTTATAAGCAGGATCTCAAAACAATCTTAAGTGCATTTTTACTTCATGAACTCAGGTCTTATGACCTTCTAGCAGCATATCTGGCAGTGCATTGCCATTTCATTTAGTCATGTCTTAAAAATGTTAACTTTTAATTAGCCTAATATTTTTGATATTTTTTGTCCATATGTATTTGGGTTTTCCAGAGAAAAAGAATGAATAGGATAAATATTTATATTCATATCTATATTTGTATATTTCATATATGTTGCATCTTTTATTATATATCTGTGTGTGTATGTGTGTATATGTGTGTGTATGTATGTATGTGTGTGTATGTGTGTGTATGTGTGTGTATGTATGTGTGTATGTGTGTATGTGTGTGTATGTGTGTGTATGTGTGTGTGTATGTATGTGTGTTTGTGTATGTGTGTGTTTGTGTGTATGTGTGTGTATGTGTGTATGTGTGTTTGTGTATGTGTGTGTTTGTGTGTATGTGTGTGTATGTGTGTATGTGTGTATGTGCATATGTGTGTATATGTGTGTGTGTGTGTGTGTGTGTGTAAGAGAGGTTGCTGGCAAGTCCAAAGTTCCCAGGACAAACCACCAACAGACTGGAAACTCAGGCAACAGTTGATGTTGTAGCCTTAAGTCCAAACCATTCTTCTGGAAACCTCAATTTTTGTTCTTAAGGTCTTTAAGAGAGTGAGTGAGATTTACCTACGTAATGTAGAGTAATTTGCTTTACTATCTGATAATCAAAAAGTTGATCACATTGAAAGAAATGCCATCCGGACAGCTACATCTAGACTACTGTTGACCAAACATGGTACCATCACACCCTGGCCAAGCTGGCATACAACATTGATCAATACACCTTCTGTGCCGGATTTGTTTTCAGTCTTTCAATTTTTTGTGTAATAGAATTATATATCAGCATATTTTTTCATGTGATTCTCAGTGTTTCTTGGTTTGCGATACAAAGGCGATAAGTAGTTTTTTTGAGAGATGATATGTAAAAACGTTAAGTGATATGTGGAGACGTGACAAGGGAATTAGAAGGAAGTCAGTTAAGATGTGTTATGAGGCTAATTATTATCATGGTAAACTGTAGCTTGATATACTCCAGTTGTTTGGCGTCCTCGTATGTCTAGAATCTTAGAGGTTTTCCAACTGAGGATAGAGGGAACTAGTTGGTTACTTATAAATTATATATAAATTATAAATCTAAATTATGAATAATTAGTTATTATTTATAAACAATGTATATACTAACGTCCATATGCAATTGTTTGAGGCTCTACTTTCAAGGTACCAGGTGGCAGTCATTAAATCTGTTCTGCTTTGTACATGAGAAGAGCATAGACCAATGACCAAAATCATCTCTGGAGACAGAGCACAGAGGTAGGTAATAAGCAGCCAATAGAGAATTTTAAGGTAATATGGATATGACACAAAAGCTACTGACACTGGCCACTTCTTATACTGTTTAGATCTGCAGGTGATGCATATTAAGCCCCTCTATCCTGTCTCTGGTGCAGACCAGTCACAGTGAGTCCTAAGGCTGTCATTCCTTGTCCTATTAAGGCACTATTAGTAAGGCACTATCTCCTTATTCTATTGCCTATTTAAAAATCTCCTTAATTACTCTCAGCACTTCTGCTCATCTAGGTTGTTTGCCCAATAAGATGAAGGGATCTTCATCTGTGAATGTCTAAATCATGCATAGTTTGTAGTTGCATAATTGCTTATTCACAATATCTAAGAAGATATCCTAGTGATTCTTCTGGATTGCAGGCATATTCCTTCCAATCTCATAGCCTCATGAAAATTCAGAAGAATCACCCCTATAAGTATAGTCTTTTTATTTTTTGCTTTTGGCATGAGACACAAAAGAATGACCGGACAGCAGCCACTGTGTTAAATTCAAAGAAACCTCACTCCGTCTTCTCATGGTTTTCAATTACCCGTATCCCAAATCTTTAGTCTAGCAGAGCCTAAATTTGCGAACAGTAGATGAGTATATCTGAAAGCTGGTTCCTAGCTGGCATTTTTGACAGTCAGTGCACATCCTAATTCCAAAGGTCTTGGAAAAGTGGGGTGTTCCACTTTATTCAATGTAAATTTACTCAATAGCTAAATATCCATTATTTTAAGCGAGAGCTGGAATGATGAATACTGTCTATATTTGCCAAATGGTTGGTGTCTCCTTCTTAAAGTGAACATAATCTTTCATTCACAATATGGTCTCCATGTCTCCGAACTGACTTTGATCTAGAAACTGGATGGGAGATTGTGATATTCAAGAGTGGTGGCAGAAAGGATATTTCCCATTCACTGTTGATTTTTTTTTTCTTGTTGCTGTTGTCATTGGAGATATCAAGCAATATTACCGACTCCATATTTATCTAGCTTCCAGGAACTCCACATTCTATCAGCCATAACCAATGATCCCTAGTTGTGTTTTTAGCTTTGTTGCTCATTATGTACATTTATATATTTGGAATATATAAAGAACCTTTATACCTCTGTAATTAAAAACCTCAAATTTTAAAAATGGCTAAAGAATCAGAATAGACATTTCTCTAAAGAATATACAGAAATGGCCAGTAAGCACAAACAAAGATGTTTGACATTATCAGGCTCAGAGAAAGACAAACAAAACCCACAGTGAGATAGCACTTTACTCCTACTAAAATGGCTAGAATCAAAATCGAGACAAAAACAACTTTAATCCAGGCAATGGCTCATGCCTCCAATCCCAGAAGTTTGGGAGGCTGAGGTGGAAGGATGACAAGGAGTTCGAGACCATCCTGGCCAACATGGTGAAGCCCTGTCTCTACTAAAAATACAAAAATTAGCTGGGTGTGGTGGTGTGCATCTGTGATCCCGGCTACTTGGGAGGCTGAGGCAGGAGAATCACTTGAACCCAGGAGGTGGAGGTTGCAGTGAGCCAAGATCACACCATTGCACTCCAGCCTGGGGGACAGAGTGAGACTATCTGAAACAAACAAACAAAAAACCACACACAAACACACAGACACACACGCACAAGACACACACACAATCTTAAGCGAGGATGTAGCAAAATTAAAACCCTCCTGCCGCAAAATGGTACAGCTGCTTTGGAAAACATTATAACAGTTTCTCAAATGATTAAATATAGAGTTATTATATGACCTGGCAAATGCACTACCACTATATAAACCAAAAAATAGAAAATATATGTCTACATAAAAAATTACCTAAATGTTTACAAAAGCATCTTTAGAGCCAAATGGCAAAAACACCCAAATGTCTATCAATGGCAGAACAGATAAAGAAAATGCATACAGAATGTCAAATGCAAAAATTATATGTATCGGTCCATAAAAGGAAATGAAATACTGACACAAGATAGAACTTGGATAGACCTTACAAATATTACACAATAATATTACATAATAAATATTACACATAGTGAAAGAAGTCAGTCACAGAAGACCTTATACATGAAAATGTTCAGAACAGAGGAATCAATAGACATTGAAAATACGCTTGTGCTTTCTTAGAACAAAGGGATAGGAGACAACAGGACAGCAGGAATGATAGTGAAAGATTACAGGATTTTAATTTTGAGTTAATGGAAATGTTCTAAAATTAACTGGTGATAGTCACCTATCTGTAAATATACTAAAAATAAATTTTTCACATTAAGTGGCTGGAATGTTAGTATGTAAACTGTATGTTAATAAAGCTTTTTAAAAACAAAAGAGAAAAATTACCAAAGAAAGAGACATGTTGATTAATTTAAGAGACATTAATAAACTGCTACTTCTGGCTGGGCGAGGTGGCTCACACCTGTAATCCCATGACTTTGGGAGGCCAAGACAGATGACTCACCTGTGGTCAGGAGTTTTAGACCAACCCGGCCAACATGGTGAAACCCTGTCTCTACTTAAAGCACAAAAAATTAATCCAGAGTGGTGGCACACACCTGTAATCCCAGTTACTTGGGAGGCTGAGGCAGGAGAATCACTTGAACGCAGAGGTGGAGGTTGTGGCGAGCCCGATTGCACCATTACACTCCAGCCTGGGCAACAAGAGTGACACTCCCTCTCAAAAACAACAACAACAGCAAAAGCACCACCACCAACAGCAAAACCACTGCTACTTCCCATGTCTAAGAATCGATGTGAGTCAGGCAGGTAAAAGGTTTATGTTTTGGCAACTGAAGCACCTGTTATTTAGTGAGGTGGCCTGTGGTACCACACTGAGGATCGTAAAATTAGTTTTGATGTATATGTCTAATTTTCTAGACAGGGAAAAATATCTGTCCTATTTTAGCATTTTTAAATCTCATTCAGACAGGATTTTTGGAAGAGACATGGAAATAAAGGATAGACACTTCGTACATATAACACTGAATTCATGATTTTATTTTAACTTTTGTGGTAAAATTCTTATTGTATATTTTAACTCTTCTGAGAAAATGGGAAATACAAATGCCAACCCTAAAACATTACAAAAACGAAATCGTGTGTGGTGCCGACATAAAATATGTTGACATTTGGTACGAAGTATACTTTTATGGACAATGCCCTAAGAAGTCCAAAGTTAACAGTCAAATTATCCCAGCAGTAAATCATCATGTAAAAGTCAGGATAATTTCAATGAAATAGCCATAACAATTATATGGTAAAGCTTAACAAAATGCTGTATTTTTCATCTAATTTTGCTAGACCAATCTCATAAACATGTACAACAATTATAAACCTATATTTACTTGAATTGGTCACCCAGAGTTCTGAAATAACCATTTTTTTCAGGCTTATAATCAATGTTTTATATTTTATACATTTCAGAATGTAGCAAGCAATAGATGTGATTTAGACATCTCAGAGCAAATGTTCTGTTTTGGGTGGTGGTGTTGCTTGTTTGGTTGGTTGGCATTATTATTCTTTTTCTTTTTTCATATCAGTTTTGGAAGATTCTGTGACCTGAAGTGTCAGTTCAACATTGTTGGTTGCCATAAATACGAATCTTATTACAATGCAGTGTCAGTACTTTCTCTCAACCTCCCTCCCTCCCTCCTCTCTTCCTTCTCTTGTCCGTCCTCCGAATCAATTTTGTTTTTTTTTTTTAATTGATTCTGTGGATTATTTCTAAATTGCTTTAAGCATTAAGTTTTATTACTCACATTTATTTATTTACATACCTACGTGGTTTTTTTCTGAAATATAAGCTCCTACAACATCCTGTCTGATTTTTACTCAATTTGCACTCAGTTTCCTATTTCCCATAGTGTAATCATATAGTATTTACCAAACAAATACTTATGACTATGTAAACAAATAACCAGAGATAAAAGGAAACTAAGTCATAAAGACTGAATTAGGAACAATTGTAGAATTGTTCCTATAGAACATATAGGAAACTTACTACCTCTATTCAGTTACTATAAGCTATCTCAGAAGTTAAAATATAACAGAAAATGTTGCTAATTCCCTCTGCAAAAGGCAGCTCTCTCTGCAAACCAGCTTAACTCTTTAGCTGCCATAGCTTTAAAAATAAAAGGGCCCTAAATCTGTTAACAACTGAGAGGAGGGGAACCTATTTCTTTCTAGGAAAAATGCTGCTATTTTGTAAAAGAGTTAAGTGTTGTTTTGAACACAGAACTCAGGAATGAATCAATCACAGGGCTAAAGGCATTCAAGAGCCCGGCTCTGTTCTCTACTAGGCTCCTTTATAACTCTGGGCCTATCGTCTTTAACCACATTGTCATATTCATTTCTTATAGGACCATAAGGTCACAAAATAATCCTGCCGCTGGAACCCCAGATGTCCTTGGCTTGTAAAGTCTATCTTGGACCCCTAGATCAACCTGCACCCCTGAAAGTCTCCCCACTAGAGGAAACCTCAACGGCAGGGCCCCTTCTATGCTCCATTTCAACAGGAAGTAGTTAAAGAGGACAGATGCCCTATTCCAACAGGAGTTGAATTTTCCTGTTCAGAGGGGTGAATGAGGGAATGTGTTCTCTTTCCACGAGGGGGCGTAGTTTTAAAGGCAAGAACTGCCCCGCAGGGCCCGCTCCCATCTCTCTCCATCTGGGAGATTTCATGGTTAAGTTTGAATTTAGCGGCCGCGGGAAGAAACACACGGCCATGTGTGCACCTGTGCAACTATCTTGCACGTTCTGCACATGTACCCCAAAACCTAAAATGCAATAAAAATTTAAATAAAAATAAATAAATAAATAAATGTTGGCCATTCTAAAAAAGAAAGAAAGAAAGAAACTAGAAGTCAATCACCCCAGCGGAAGTTTAAAGGAACTCTTTTCAGGCCAGAGGAACTTGGGAAAGTGGGAATTCTCCTGGGATAAATTCCCCTGCTCCTTCACCCAGGATGGATTTCCAGCTCTGAGGAATCCCCTCCCGCATGGTGGGAGCTCCCTTTCCCGTCTGGGATTTTCCCTCTGGAATCCCCTTCCACACTCTTTGTGGAAGTCTTTCTCCTCTTCTCTTTCCTCCACCTGAATAAAATCACCTTTCTGCAACACTTCTTGGGGTCAGTATTCACGATGCACCTGCACTGCTAGCGCAACCCTTATTCTTTAAGACGCTGGAGACCAAGAACCCACAGCATTCTCTCGGGTAAGCTGTGCCTCACCAGCACCCAGAGAAAAAAAACGGTTACAGCATCGCTTCTCATGTGTTTAAATTAGTCCAGAATCAACGAATCTATCGATCATCTAACATCTATTTATTGATACATTGAGTCTGGTCCTACATCTTGCCATTCTCCTTTCTACCTTTTAGTCATTTGCAAAATGGTCTATCACTGATGTTTTAATCTACATTTTCATGATTTTGAGAAAGCTTATGCACACACAGAATTGTTTGCCATTAAAATTTTTACTTACTTGTTGATTTGCAGGATATTTCTTGTTGATTTGAATGATTTTCTCATCCTTTTATGCCATTGTGTGTCTTTTTTATGAATTGCATATTCATATGAATTGGGAACATTTTTGTGACATGTTTCTCATGATAGATTGTTCTTGTTGATTGTTCGTAGTTCATATACACTCAAGATACTAAATGGATACTAATCCACTTTCAAATTACACTATACTACTTCACATGTAGTACAAGTACCACATGACCTATTTCTCCCTCTCCTACTTAAAATGTTGGAATCAATCATTTCTTTTATCCAGGTGATATAACTAAACAATGCATTGCTACTATCAATTTTTAATAGTTAAGTTTTAGATTAAGAATAATAAATGTACAAATTTTAATTTACTTTCATTTATTGTCTCTGATGCTCTTTCTTTATATTGCTCTGGGTTTCTGATCTTATCTCTGAATAACTTCTTTTAATATTTCTTGCTGGACATGTCTGTTGAGTACCTTTGACAAATGGGACCTAATTAAACTAAAGAGATTCTGCTTAACAAAACTATCCTCAAAGCAAACAGACAGCCTACAGAATGGGAGAACATCTTTACAATATATTCATCTGAGAAACGACTAACATATAGAATCTACAAGAAACTTAAACAAATTTACAAAAGAAAAACAAACAACCCCTTTAAAAAGTGACCAAAGAACAAGAACAGACTCTTCTCAAAATAAAACATTTATGTGGCCAAGAAACATACAAAGAAAAGCTCAACATCAATGATCATTAGAGAAATGCAAATCAAAACCACAGTAAGATACCATCTCACGCCAGACAGAATGGTGATTTATTAATAAAGTCAAGGAACGACAGATGCTGATTGCAGAGGAATAGGAACAATGTTACACTGTTAGTGGAAATGTAAATTACTCCAACCGCGTGGAAGAAAATGTGGCATTTCCTCTAAGATTTAGAACTGGAAATACCATTTGACCAGGAATCTCATTACTGGTTATATACCCAGAGGAATATAAATTATTCTATTACGAAGATACACACAAACCTACGTTCACTGAAGCACCATTCACGATAGCAAAGATATGGAATAAACACAAATGCCTATCAATGGTAGGCTGGATAAAGAAAATGTGGTACATATACACTATGGACTACTATGTTGCCATAAAAAGGAATGAGAGCATGTCTTTTTCAGGGACATGCATGAAGCTGGAAGCCATTATCCTCAGCAGATTAATGTAGGAACAGAAAACCAAACATCACATGTTCTCCCTTCTAAGTGGACCTGAACAATGAGAACACATGGACACAGGGAGGAGAATAACACACACTGAGGCTATCAGTGGAGGGCAGTGGTCAGAGAGCATCAGAAAAAAGAGCTAGTGAATTCTGGGCTTAATACCTACGTGACGGGGTTAAGGTGTAGCAAACCCCCACAGCATGCATTTCCCTGTGTTACAAACCTGCACATCTGCACATATACCCAGAACTTAGTAAAAAAAGTTATTTTGTTTTTTTTGAAGAAACTGCCTCACAGCTCTTGGATGTTTTGTTTTGTCTTTTGTTGTGGTTGTTTGCTATTATTCTTTTTTCTTTTTGTGTTTCAGTTTGGAAGTTTCCATTGACCTATTTTTAATCTCTTTGAGTCATGTCCAATTGCCCGATGAGCCCTTTGAAGACTTTCTTCATTACTGTAACAATATTTTTTATTTCTATCATTTCCTTTTGATTTCTTCTTAGAGTTTTATTTCTCTGCTTATATTAATTGTCTGTTCCTCAGACATTACCATGTTAATCATGGCTATGTTAGATTATTTGATAATTTCAACATTTGTGTCATATCTGAGTGGGTCCCTGAGTGTGGCCCTGATATTTGCCTCTGCCTCTTGCATTTTCCTTGCCTTTCAACATGTCTTATATTTATTTTTTTGTTGCTGTAACCAAAACATGATGTATTAAGTAATAGGATGTAAATTAATTTCAAGATAATGTGTTCAACTATTTAAAAAAAAAATCTATCCTATTTGAAATTTTAACATGATATGTCATCTTATATTCAAGCTTTTTTGAACATTTCTTAGAAATGTTTATTTCTGTTTCTGTTTTCTGTCCCTATTCTGGACACTTATAAAATGGCTTTTAATTATATCTACTTGTTTCTTAAACATTATCATTTATTTAATGTTTCTCATAACTTTATCAGTTGTTGGCTTCTTCTAGTAAAATTTTATATTTGTTGGCTATAATCATTCTATTTATCCAATCTCTTGAATTCTTTAATTTTCATGTAGTTTAATCACATTATTCCCATTTGGTTCAGGATAACTTCTATTACCTTTTATCTCTCTGAGATGAAAGACACCCTTAGTTTTATCCTTCTTGGTTACTCTAGAAAGAAAGAGGAGTTGGCTGGGAGCAGTGGCTCATGTCTGTAATCCTAGCGCTTTGGGAAGTGGAGGGGGACTGCTCACTTGAGATCAGGAATTCAAGACAAGTCTTGCTAACATGGTGAGACCCTATCTCTACTAAAAATATAAAAAATTAGCCAGGTGTGGTGATATGTGCCTGTATCCCAGATACTGAGGAGGCTGAGGTTGAAGAATCACTCGAACTTGGAGGCAGAGTTTGCAGTGAGCCGAGATAGCACCACTGCACTCCAGCCTGGGTGACAGAATGAGACTTTGTCTCAAAAAAAAAAAGGAGAGTTGAATGAACTCAAAGGCTCCAAGGTAGACTATTTGCATATCAGCATCCCATTGAGGTGAAAGGTCTCTTTGAAACTACCATCCACATTCATATTGGGTATTATTACTTATCCTCTGAATAATAAGGGAACTCAGTTGAAGCCACATATGTTTCCTATGTGGACAACTCTGTGAAGTACCCCTCTAAAGCATTCTCAATTCCGGACCATAACTTTCCCATACAGGCTGTAATTTCCTCCCTATAGGGATAAAAGTCTCCTCTCTTTCAGCAGTTTCTTATCTCATTCAGACTCATGTACTTCTATCTCAGTTCAGTTCGTAGCCATATGTGTGTAGCCTGACCTAATTTTTCATCTTTCTGGGTAACCAGATAATTTAACCACTGATTCCTTGTAAATCTACTTGTATACTTTTATATTCAAATTGAAAGCAATTCACAAAGCATATGGTAAAATCTTATAATAATATTTACAATATGCAAATACAAATGTGAGTCCTACACCTTGAAGGGAAAAAGGGCTAGTATACAATATATTTTTAATTGATAGAAAAATCTCTGCTATGAGATAAAATCATACTCATATTTTCTAACTGAAACATCAAATATTAAAAAGAAATTATAAAAAAATCACATTTGGGATGTTTCTATTGCTTAACATATTGCTATTTAAAATCTTTCAAACATCTTCCTAGCTATTATATTATCAACACAATCAATGTTAAATGAAATAAAAAATAGTAGCACAGTTGGAGGAGAAGTAGATGTGTTTAAAAGCAATAATGTTCTTTTCATGATTTTATTTCAGGTAATTTTCTCTTCTCAGATTATGACTGTATTAAAGCAGAACATGTCAATTTCACACAAATTTTGTCAGTGAGCCACAGTAAAACATGACTGTGATGCCCAACAGATGGTATTATAATGGCTTGTTTAATTATTTCCGTTGAATACAACTTTTTTAAATGTAAAATAGTCACAGAGAAGAATAAAAATCAAACAGAACTATTTCAGAAAGAAAATTGATATTATTAGGTAAGTCAATTTAGTTTTTAAATATATGCGACATTGTTAATTGTTAATTGCTTTAATCTGAGGAAAATAAGTAATCAAAAAGAGTAATGTTAAATCCTCTTTAGTGCAGATATTACCTTCTAAAGTTGGGAAAATACAATTAGAAAATCGTTTAATACACAAAGTTAAATAAATAATCCTCAAATAATTGGAATATGTAATTTTTAATAAATATCTATAATAGATTATTTTGATAGAAATATTAAAGACAATTTATAACTGAGAGTAACACAAACATTTAATTGATATAGGTTCTGGTGAATGTAGAATACAGAAATCCAAAATTATTTTAATTTCATTATTGTAGCAAGTTCTGCAAGATACAAAAATAAAAATTTTACCCTTTATTTAAATATATAAAAAGTATTTTCCAATATTGTTTAAATAATTACATTGAGATAGCTATATTTTTTCATTTTCATATATTCTTTAATTTAGTTTTAAAATTTTTAATATTTTAATAAATAGACAAATTATAGTTTTATATATCTATATGGTACAAAGTGATGTTATAATTAATTAAGGAAAATTGGAATAATTAAATCTAGCTAATTGACATATTGATCAGTTACAATTATTTTTATTCATGATTTTCTGTCTATGTGTTGTAAATTTAAAAAAACATACACTATTTTAAAGAATGAAAATATCAGAGGGCATAGTATTTTCGTCTCTTGAGTGAACATTAAAGGCATTAATGTAGGCCATAAAATTGCATATGTGAATGAGGACACAGTTTAACCTAAGTATGACATACATATTACTAAGCACTTTTCATATGCAATCTCATTTAATCTTCATTACCTTACTTAGAAATAGATTTTATTTTCTTCTTACAGAGATAGCACTAACACTCAGATGGACTGAATATTTCACTTTATGTAAATGGCAGAAAAATGTGAGACTCAAAATTCATAATAAATGATTCAGTCAACAGGTTTTCACAAGAAGGCATTCTAGAGAAACTAGGGTGAATGTGGTTGAAGCTGGGGAAATATTCCAATAGAAAAAAAGTGCTTGATTTAGAGATTATTTTGTGAAGTCAAATTTCCGTAAATGTTTTCATAAAATACCTGCTTCTCTGAATCCAGACTTTGAAAACAATAGGCATGAAAACCATGAATCTTTATTACTGACTTCTTACAAATCTCCATTTTAAAAACAAATAGCAAAGAATTTCTTATTATTCAGATTTGTCAAATTTAAATATTGAACAAATATATCAAATTTAAATATTGAACAAATATGTGTTTAAAAAATGGTAATTCAAATATTTTACAAAGCAAGTGCTTTAGCTATCCACCTAAGGGAGTACATGTAGGAGGTTAAGTTTTTGCCCCATACATAAGGAAAAAAGAGAGCATTAATCGCGATCCCAGCTTCCCTTGGATCTTAGTAAATTTCATAATATTTCTATGAGATAAATTTCCTTAATAGAGCAAAAGGCTAAATTATCAGGAGCTCTTTTTGCTAAGGTGACAGTAATAAAAATGCGACTCAGAATCTGGACTTTTGAAGTCTGGTTGTTTTGTCAAATGTTAGTCACAGATGCTGACTGAAGAACCAGTTTGGAATATGAACTTCAGGAAGCAAGAAGTTTTATCTTTTGACAAAAGATTATAAGAAATAAAAGGTGCAAAATGATCATCGTGGAGCATGCTAAACCATATTATCTATTTACTGTAACATAAGTAGTCAATGCATTTTTGTTTTCTAATATTTTTATTATTGTAACATTGATGGTATACAATACAAACAATCTTACAAAACTGAAGTCTGGGTTACTAGGATGTGGGTAAACCATTTAATTTTTCTAAATCTAATTGAATATTAACAGCGAGGTCAAGCTAGAACTTAATGAACTGAAGAGCTGCATAATGCAGCAATTATTAAACCCAGCAATTATTAAAGCAAGAGGCAGAGAGTACACGTTTTAAGAGAATTGATGGGCTTTTGCTACTTACAATCAGAGTAGACTCAGTCTAATTATATAATTTGTCTCAAATTTAATAAGAATAGAGAGGCCCGGCGCAGTGGCTCAAGCCTGTAATCCCAGCACTTTGGGAGGCCCAGGCGGGTGGATCACGAGGTCAAGAGATCGAGACCATCCTGGTCAACATGGTGAAACCCCGTCTCTACTAAAGATACAAAAAGTTAGCTGGGCATGGTGGCGCATGCCTGTAGTCCCAGCTGGTCAGGAGGCTGATGCAGGAAAATTGCTTGAACCCAGGAGGCGGAGGTTGTGGTGAGCCGAGATCGCGCCATTGCACTCCAGCCTGGGTAACAAGAGCGAAACTCCGTCTCAAAAAAAAAAAAAAAAAAGAATAGAAATAACTTGTCACAGTGTTGTTGAAAAGATTACATATCATGTGCTTGCTAAAATCTGTGGCACACAGTATGTCGTCAATACAAATAACTATAGTCATGCACTGCATGATGATGCTGCGGTCGATAATGGACCTCATATACGAATAGGAGCAGGTAGCTTAAAAGACAAGAGAAAAGGAAACTTCAAGAAAAGGAAAAGAAGAAACCCCGGAAAAATTCACAGTGAAGAGTATAGCAGAAGCTTTCGCAGACCTCAACAAGCAACTTAAAAATTGAATATCTGGGCCCTAATATTGAAAGATGTTCATTAATAGGAGAACTCGGGGTACATTACCTGTTTACAAGCAAATCTACGATGGAAGCAGAATTAAACCAAGAAAATCAGTAGAAACAGATTTCTGAGGAGTACACCTTTTATCTTCTAACTTGTACTTTTGGCCGGGGGCACATGGGAAGGTTTGTAAACCTGTGTCACCGGCGTTTGTTGTACATATTTATTACATGACCCACATAGTAAGCCCGGTACTCAATGTTTATCTTTACCGCTCCGTTCCTCTTCCCACCCTCCACCCTCAAGTCGGCCCCACTGTTCTCATCTTTGTGTTCATGAGTTCTCATCATTTAGCTCCAACTTATAAGTGAAAACGTGATATTTCATTTTCTGTTCCTGTGTTAGTTTGCTAAGAAAATAGCCTCCAGCTCCATCCATGCTTCCACAAAATACGTGACCTTCTACTTTTTATGGCTGCATAGTGCTCCATGGTGTACATGTGCCACATTTTCTTTATCCAATCTGTCACTGATGGGCATTTAGGTTGATTTCATGTCTTTGCTATTGTGAATAGTGTTGCAAATAATATTTCCATTAATCATTTTACTATAAAGATGCACCTTCTTAACAAGAGATTTGGGAAGGTCTTTCAGGAGGTTTTTCAAAAGGAAGCATTGTTATGAGCACAGATGACTGCTCAATGCATGTTACTGCCTCTGAATACCTTCCTGTGGAACAAGATGAGGAGGTGAAAGACAGCAATACTGATGATGTTGGCCCTGCGTATGTCTAGGCTAATACGTGTGCCTGTGTCTTAGCTTCTCACTGAAGAAGTTTAAATAATTAAAAAATTTTTTAATAGAAAAAAATAAATTAAGTATAGAAAAATAAAAATATATTTGGGAAACTATAGAAAGTATTTGTATTTTTAGCTAAGTGTTATTGCAAGAGCCATTTTTTTAACCATTTAAAAGTCTGTAAAAGCTACAATGGACTAAAGTTAATTTATTATTAAAATAATTTTTAAAAGAAAGTTAAGAGTGTCCTAAGTATTCAATGTTTATAAAATACATAGCAGTGTACAGGAATGTCATAAGCCCTCACATTTCCTCACTGACTCATCTAGAGGAACTTATCATTTGAATATTTATTTAGACCTTTCTAAAATTTTTTCATTTTGTTGTTTCATTGCTTTCCACATAGAGATATTAAGACAGTTTTTCTTTTAAATATTCTTAAGTATTTGATTTGTTATGTTACATTAAATCATGTTTTAGTTATTATTTTCCCACGGTTTTCTGGGTTCTATACAGGTGTACCACTTATTATGTTTTATGCTAATTTTGAGACAATGTCTTGCTTTGTTGCCCAGGCTGGAGTGGCATGATCATAGTTCACTATAACCTTGAACTCTTGTGCTCAAGCAATCTTTCCACCTTAGCCTCCCAAGTAGCTGAGAGTTTATGTGCAAGCCATTATGCCCAGCTATTTATTTTGTAGAGACAGAATCTTGCTATGTTGCCCAGGCTAGTCTTGAACTCTAGGCCTCAAGCAATCCTTCTACCTTGGCTTCCGAAAGTGCTGGGATTACAGGCATGAGTTACTGCACCTGGCTTTTTATTCTATTTTCACAATACCTTTTCTATGTTGAGATATGTTTAGATAAACAATAATTACCCTTAGTCCATTTTCATGCTGATGATAAAGATATACCTGATACTGGGTGTAAAGAAAAGGAGGTTTAATGAACTCAGAGTTCCACTTGGCTGAGGAGGTCTCACAATATGGAAGAAGGGCAAGGGACATCTTACATGGCAGCAGGAGTCAAGCAAAAGGGGAAACCCCTTATAAAATCATCAGATCTCATGAGATTTATTCACAACAATAACAATATGGGGAAAACCCACCCCATGATTCAGTTATCTCCCACCTGCTCCATCCCACAAAACATGGGAATTATGGAAGCTACAATCAAGATGAGATGTGGGAGTGGGCACAGACAAACGTGTGAAGGCTATATCATGTTACCTTTGTATATAGTAGTCAATGCCATCTAAATTTGTATAAGTCCGCTTTATGATGTTAGCAAAACCTCAAAAACGCATAGCGATACATTTCTCAGAACCTATCCCTGTGGTGAAGTGACACATTACTACACATAGGTTAAAAATGCACGTGGACATGTAATTCTGTTAGGAATATAACTAGGAGTGCAATTATGGGGCTACCAAATACAGATAACTTTATATATTAAATGAGCAAAAGTTTTTTTTTAAGTACTTGGATAATTTTTTTTTTCATTTGTTTGTTTTGAAACATTGTACCAACTTATAGTCCAATTTACAGAGTATGGGAGTGCTTGTTGTGCTAATATTTGCCAATACTTAGCATCAAAGTGTTGATTGAAACACATGGGCACAGGGAAGGGAACATCACACACTGCAGTCTGTTGGGGGTGGGGAGCTAGGGGAGAGACAGCAGCAGGTGGGGAAGTCAGGGAGGCATAACACTGGGAGAAATGCCTGATGTAGGTGACGGGGGGATGGAGACAGCAAAGCACCATGGCATGTGTGTACCTATGCAACAATCCTGCAAGATCCGCACATGTGCCCCAGAATTTAAAGTACAATACAAAAAAGTGTTGATTTTAGCTTTTCTATAGAAAAAGAGAAGAAAGAAAACTAATATCACCACTAAAAGATATGAAGATACATTTTTGCCATTTTAAAATTTGTATATCCACATTTACTAATAAATTTGGATATTATTTTACATGCTAATTGGTTAAATGTACTTGATCATAAATCAAGTGATCATATATGCATTGATCTATTTGTCTATCTTTGCCCAATATCACACTGTCTTTATTACTGAAAGTGGATAAAAAAGCATGGTCCGTGCATCTTCTGTTTTTTTGTTGTTGTTGTTAAGTGTCATCCCTATAGTCAGCCTTTGCACTTCCTTATAAATTAGTATCTGTTTTTCAAATTCTGCAAAAGAAAAAATATATATAGTTATTAAAAATTAAAATAAGTATTGAGATTGTCAATGAAATTGCATTGAAACCATAAATAAATTTTCAGCAAATTGTCGTTTTTTACAATGACTTTTCCAAATGATTATGCCATATACAAATATTTACTTAGATCTTTCTAAAATTTTCTTATTTTGTTGTTTCATTGCTTTCTGCATAGAAATATTAAGACAGTTTTTCTTTTAATTATTTCTAAGTATTTGATTTGTTATGTTATTCATGTTTTAGCTATTATTTTCTGATGGTTTCATCTCTAGTTATCATCCTACCTATGTCATACATTTTGTCTATACATCCATATAGAGAAGCATAATTACATGTTAATTTCTGAAATTTATATGATACTTTAAAATGCATACAGAATCATATAACTTTGCAAAGTGTAATATTTGTTTTTCCTTTTATACTTTCTATTTAATTATTATTATTTTTTCCTCATGCCATTGATAGGATCTATGAGGCAATGTTAAATTGAATTGTTAATAGTGGGGCTATCATTGGTCTTTAAAACCTCATTTAAAAATAAACCATTTTAGTATCTCACTATTAAGTCACATGTTTCCTATTGGTTTTTGTAGACACTCTTTACTGGGCTATGACTTTTCTTCTAATTTCCAGTTTACAAAAAGCTTTTAGATGAAATATTAATTTTATCTATTTTATCATTTTGTCAGTTTTTCTGCATCTGTTGTAATCATATTTTATTTCTACTTAAATCTTATACTAAACAGTTTCCTATAATAAAATCAGTTCAATTTATATTTTCATCATTATATATGGTAGATTGGGTTTGTTATTATTTTTTGTGTATAAAATTTATATTTAGGTTGGAATTAAAGTTTATCCTGATATGGTAAAAGAGATGTAATATGCATTTTTATTTTATGTTCTATAAAAAGTGGTGTCAGCTTTATTCATTGAATAATTTACCGTTTCTATAACAATATGAAGTGACACATTTATCTTACATATGCATTTGTATTTACTTAAAACCTTCTGTTCTATATAGTTTTATGTGCACATATTACTACACTATTTTAATTCATCTAGATTTCTAATAGATCTTAACACTGAATATAGATCATTTCCCTCATTCAAGTCACTTTCAAAATTTTAACTTGGTATCTTTTAATATTTGTGTAGAATTGTACCTGTGTTCTAAATATGTGTATAAATATATTCTATACTTAAAACATTTTCATTTGTGTATTCTGATCGTATATATTGCATAAATATGTATATAACTAAATAATATAGATATACATGCATATATTATAAAGGGTCATCTTCTGTGCTTAAAAACCAGCTTTCCTACTGTGATTTCATTGGAGTTACATTAATCTTTTATAGTTATCGAAGGTAAATTAGACTTTGTCATTTCAAATCAACCGGTAGTTTGTAAAATGACTTAATTTCCTTCTTTTAACGTTTTTTTCAGAACACTGCCCTCTTTTCTTTTCACTTCCTCCCCTGCTTCATAATATCTTCCTTACGTTTCATCATATTTGCTTTGATCTTTTGCTTTGTCGGGTTAAGTAACTGTATTTGTCATGGTTTTAATGTGTTATGAGAAAAAGTTTTCTATTGTTTGAAATTTACTAATTATTAGCTTTTCCTATTTCTTTTTACTATTTTTTATAGTAACATGGTATGTAGTCTATCTTTATTTTTTTTCCATGTATTAATTTTGTTTGAGAGAGGATTTCTACCCCATACTGATAATTGACAAAATTTTGTTCTGGGGAGTAGAGGTAAGATGTTCTGGAAGAGCACTATTTCTCTCTGGCTCTTAGTAAAACTTTTCATAAGGGTCAGATTTGCATTTCTGTTTGGGGGCACATATGCATATAAGTATGTGTATTTATATACGCAGCATAACAATATTTATACCTTTCTGTTTGTCAAATATACATAGCTACAGGATAGCTTACAAATAGTTCTTTCCTTCATCTTGAATCAAAGACCAACCATTTTCTACAATTACAGCAACAATAATATCAAATTACTTTATTTTCTTTAATCCCGTCATTGCCGTTACATTTTGTTAACAGATTGGGTTCAGAAAATAATCTATAGTATCTCACTTCCATGGCTCCAAACAAGGGGTCTTTTGATTTTTTCACTCCATAGTACAAACCCCCTTTTGAAATTCTGCCTTGTATCTTTTTCTAATATTTGAAGCTTTAGGCATTATGTAGGAGTGCTTTTCTAAACTTTTGTTCACCCTCACATTGAGAACGGCACACACACACACACACACACACACGCACACACACATATACACACACACACACACACACACACACACACACACATGTCTCCTGGTCTCTTCTAAAAGAAAACTTACATTTTATTTTTTATTCTTCCTATAGGATTTTACGTGTGATATTAAAAAGAACAAGAAAACAGATGCATCTTTAATCTGCCATTTTCAACCAAAAAGTTCAAAGCACAATTTCAATCGTACTGAAAATGTAAGAGCCTTACCTTCCACTTCCTCAATAAATTTTTTAGAAAAGATGTAATCTTTACTCCTATGCAAATATAAAATGGGCATACATATATCAAATGCTTCATTTAATTCTTAAAAAGTGACTTCAAAGAGAAGTCTTTAAAGGAACACAAATAGGTAGTCCTGAAAGGTGAAACAAATTTTCGATAAATACAAAATGTTCTCTATCAACAGAACAATAATCAACTGCATTTAACTAGATAAAATTCATGTATATTTTTATTAAGAATAATTTGCATTATTATAAATTTTCGATAATTGCAATCACGTAAAATAGTTGAAAGACTATGAAAAGTGGAGAGAAACCAGAACAGCTCTAGGCAGAACAACCAAATCTCCTTTGTCTACTTCAGTTTTTTTCAATTTTTCCTAAAATATCCAGGTATGTAGATGAGTTAAGCTTTTTGATTGCCATCCTAGAATTGCAGTTTTAACACTTGGACTGTTCACAGCATGGAAACTGTTATGCTCCTCAACCTCTACATGTTCAAAGTTGTTTCTGACTCTCTGCCAAGACTCCAATCACTTGACAGTTGCTACTTCTGACTCTCCCCCAAGGGATGGGTCTCAAATATGTCTCAATAATTTTCACAGAATAACTTTTCCTAAGAGAAAATCTGAATACCCTATTAGTCTTCTCATTTAGACACAATACATTTTCAATTTCTAGTGTTGTTTTATGTCGGTGTAACTGTCTGTTGGGACACTAATTCTTCACTGTGCTCAGTGAGGCCATTTCTAAGGACCAAGTGACAGAGGCTCTCAATGAGATTTAACTTGGAACAGGTTACTACTGCTGGATTCACTCCACATGAAATAAATACCCTTAACTATATTAACCTCAATATATGGTAATTAATAAAACATAGTTTTATTATTTCATTATATAAAATGCACAAATATTAACTGAACAGCTGGACAAGTTTTTACATGTGTATACGTTTGTATAACTATGATCCAGGTCGAGAAACGTTTATTGTATTTTAGGAAGATCCCTATGTCCTCTGCCAGTCACCTGATCAAGCAGTATTAATTGAAAACACACATGCGGGTGCAAATCTAAAGGAAGTCATTCATAATGTCAAAGAGATATCTGTATTCCTATGTTCATTGCAGCATTACTCACAATAGCCAAGATATAGAAGCAACATAAGTGTCCATCAATGGATGAATGAACAAAGAAGATGTGGTAGGTACACAAGGATACAAAAGAGCTTTAATAAAAAAGGAAAATTCTGCCACTTCCAAAAACATGGATGAAACTGGAGGATAATATTGTAGATGAAATTAGCCAAGGACATAAAGACAAATTGTGCATGATCTTACATATATGTTGAATCTATAAAAGTTCAGTGTGGCCGGGCATGGTGGCTCATGACTAATCCAGTACTTTGGAAGGCTGAGATGGGTGGATCCCGAGGTCAAGAGATCGAGACCATCCTGGTCAATATAGTGAAACCACATCTCTACTAAAAATACAAAAAATTAGCTGGAACTTGTGGCGCATGCCTGTAATCCCAGCTACTCAGGAGGCTGAGGCAGGAGAATTGCCTGAACCCAGGAGGCGGAGGTTGCGGTGAGCCGAGATCACACCATTGCACTCCAGCCTGGGTAACAAGAGCAAAACTCTGTCTCAAAAAAAAAAAAAAAAAAAGTTCAGTGTGAATGAACTGAGAGCATATTGGTGGTTACTAATGGATGGGGGAGGCAGGTGGGAAAGGCAAAGTGGAGAGGTTGATGAAAGGATCCAAAGTTTCAGTTACGTAAGAGAAGTAAATTCTCCTGTTCTACTGCACAGCAAGGTGACCATAGGTAGTAATGTTGTATGTGTATTTCAAAACACTAAAGAGTAGATTCTAAATGTTGTGACCACAAAACAAGAAGATAAGCAGTTAGGTAATGGAAACGCCAATTAGACCAATTTAATCTTTTTTTTTTTTAATTTTTATTGCATTATAGGCTTTGGGGTACATGTGCAGAACGTGCAAGATAGTTGCATAGGTACACATATGGCAGTGTGTTTTGCTGCCTTCCTCCCCTTCACCCACACTTGGCATTCATCCCCAGGCTATCCCTCCCCAGCCCCCCCGTCCCTCCCCCATTCCCCCCAATAGACCCCAGTGTATAGTAGACCGCCTCTCTGTGTCCATGTGTTCTCATTTTTCTCACCCACCTATGAGAGAGTATATGCAGTATTTCTTTTTCTGTTCTTGTGTCAGTTTGCTGAGAATGATGTTCTCCAGATTCATCCATGTCCTTACAAAGGACACAAACTCATCATTTTTGATTGCTGCATAATATTCCATGGTGTATATGTGCCACATTTTCCCAGTCCAGTCTATCATCGTTGGGCATTTGGGTTGATTCCAGTTCTTTGCTATTGTAAACAGTGCTGCAATGAACATTCGTGTGCATGTGTCCTTATAGTAGAACGATTTATAGTCCTTTGGATATATACCCAGTAATGGGATTGCTGGGTCAAATGGAATTTCTATTTCTAGGTCCCTGAGGAATCGCCACACTGTCTTCCACAATGGTTGAACTAATTTACACTCCCACCAACAGTGTAAGAGTGTTCCTATTTCTCCACATCCTCTCCAGCATCTGCTGTCTCCAGATTTTTTAATGATCGCCATTCTAACTGGTGTGAGATGGTATCTCAATGTGGTTTTGATTTGCATCTCTCTAATGGACCAGTGATGATGAGCATTTTTTCATATGTTTGTTGGCCTCATGTATATCTTCTTTTGTAAAGTGTCTGTTCATATCCTTTGCCCACTTTTGAATGGGCTTGTTTGTTTTTTTCTTGTAAATCTGTTTGAGTTCTTTGTAAATTCTGGATATCAGCCCTTTGTCAGATGTGTAAATTGCAAAGATTTTTTCCCATTCTGACGGTTGCCGATTCACTCTAGTGACTGTTTCTTTTGCCGTGCAGAAGCTGTGGAGTTTGATTAGGTCCCATTTGTGTATTTTGGCTTTTCTTGCCAATGCTTTTGGTGTTTTGTTCATGAAGTCCTTGCCTACTCCTATGTCCTGAATGGTTTTGCCTAGATTTTCTTCTAGGGTTTTTATGGTGTCAGGTCTTACGTTTAAGTCTTTAATCCATCTGGAGTTAATTTTAGTGTAAGGTGTCAGGAAGGGGTCCAGTTTCTGCTTTCTGCACATGGCTAGCCAGTTTTCTCAACACCATTTATTAAATAGGGAATCCTTTCCCCATTGCTTGTTTTTGTCTGGTTTATCAAAGATAATATGGTTGTAGATGTGTTGTGTTGCCTCCAATGCTTCTGTTCTGTTCCATTGGTCTATATTTCTGTTTTGGTACCAGTACTATGCTGTTTTGATTACTGTAGCCTTGTAGTATAGTTTGAAGTCTGGTAGTGTGATGCCTCCCGCTGTGTTCTTTTTGCTTAGGATTGACTTGGCTAGGCGGGCTCTTTTTTGGTTCCATATGAAATTCATGGTGGTTTTTTCCAGTTCTGTGAAGAAATTCAATGGTAGTTTGATGGGGATAGCATTGATTGTGTAAATTACTTTGGGCAGTATAGCCATTTTCATGATATTGATTCTTCCTAACCATGAACACGGAATGTTTCTCCATCTGTTTGTGTCCTCTCTTATTTCATTGAGCAGTGGTTTGTAGTTTTCCTTAAAGAGGTCCCTTACATTCCTTGTGAGTTGTATTCCTAGGTATTTTATTTTCTTTGTAGCAATTGTGAATGGCAGGTCGTTCTTGATTTGGTTCTCTTTAAGTCTGTTATTGGTGTATAGGAATGCTTGTGATTTTTGAACATTGATTTTATATCCTGAGACTTTGCTGAAGTTGCTTATCAGTTGCAGGAGCTTTTGGGCTGAGGTGATGGGGTCTTCTAGGTATACTATCATGTCGTCTGCAAATAGAGACAATTTGGCTTCCACCTTTCCTATTTGAATACCCTTTATTTCTTTTTCTTGCCGGATTGCTCTGGCTAGAACTTCCAGTACTATGTTGAATAGGAGTGGTGAGAGAGGGCATCCTTGTCTAGTGCCGGATTTCAAAGGGAATGCTTCCAGTTTTTGCCCATTAAGTATGATATTGGCTGTTGGTTTGTCGTAAATAGCTTTTATTACTTTGAGATCTGTTCCATCAATACCAAGTTTATTGAGGGTTTTTAGCATAAAGGGCTGTTGAATTTTGTTAAATGCCTTCTCTGCATCAATTGAGATAATCATGTGGTTTTTGTTTTTGCTTCTGTTTATGTGGTGAATTACATTTATAGACTTGCGTATGTTGAACCAGCCTTGCATCCCCGGGATGAATCCTACTTGATCATGATGGATAAGTTTTTTAATATGCTGTTGCAATCGGTTTGCCAGTATTTTATTGAAGTTTTTTGCATCTATGTTCATCATGGATATTGGCCTGAAGTTTTGTTTTCTTGTTGAGTCTCTGCCAGGTTTTGGTATCAGGATGATGTTGGTCTCATAAAATGATTTGGGAAGGGTTCCCTCTTTTTGGATTATTTGGAATAGTTTCAGAAGGAATGGTACCAGATCCTCTATTGTGTCTGGTAGAATTCAGCTGTGAAACCATCTGGACCTGGGCTTTCTTTGTGTGGTAGGCTCTTAATTGCTGCCTCAACTTCAGACCTTCTTATTGGTCTATTCATAGTTTCAGCGTCCTCCTGGTTTAGGCTTGGGAGGACACAAGCGTCCAGGAATTTATCCATTTCTTCCTGATTTACTAGTTTGTGTGCATAGAGTTGTTTGTAGGATTCTCTGATGATGGTTTGAATTTCTGTGGAATCTGTGGTGATTTCCCCATTATCGTTTTTTATTGCATCTATTTGGTTGTTCTCTCTTTTCTTTTTTATCAGTCTGGCTAGTGGTCTATTTTGTTGATCTTTTCAAAAAACCAGCTCTTAGATTTATTTATTTTTTGAGGGGGTTTTCTTGTCTCTATCTCCTTCAGTTCTGCTCTGATCTTAGTTATTTCTTGTCTTCAGCTAGGTTTTGAGCTTTTTTATCTTGGTCCTCTAGCTCTTTCAATTTTGATGATAGGGTGTCAATTTTGGATCTCTCCACTCTTCTCATGTGGGCACTTATTGCTATATATTTTCCTCTACAGACTGCTTTAAATGTGTCCCAGAGATTCTGATACGTTGTGTCTTCATTTTCGTTGGTTTCAAAGAACTTCTTTATTTCTGCCTTCATTTCAGTGTTTATCCAATCAACATTCAAGAGCCAGTTGCTCAGTTTCAATGAAGCTGTTTGGTTCTGAATTATTTTCTGAATTCTGAGTTCTAACTTGATTGCACTATGGTCTGAGAGACTGTTTGTTATGATTTCAGTTGTTTTGCATTTGCTGAGGAGTGGCTTACTTCCAATTATGTGGTCAATTTTGGAGTAGGTGTGATGTGGTGCTGAGAAGAATGTATATTCTTTGGATTTGGGGTGGAGAGTTCTGTAAATGTCTATCAGGTTTGCTTGTTCCAGGCCTGAGTTCAAGTCCTGGATATCCTTGTTAATTTTCTGTCTGGTTGATCTGTCTGCTATTGACAGTGGAGTGTTAAAGTCTCCCACTATTATTGTGTGGGAGTCTAAGTCTCTTTGTAAGTCATTAAGAACTTGCCTTATGTATCTGGGTGCTCCTGCATTGGGTCCATATATATTTAGAATCGTTAGCTCTTCTTGTTGTATCGATCCTTTTACCATTATGTAATGACCTTCTTTGTCCCTTTTGATCTTTGTTGCTTTAAAGTCTATTTTATCAGAGATGAGAATTGCAACTCCTGCTTTTTTTTGCTCTCCATTTGCTTGGTAAATCTTCCTCCATCCTTTCATTTTGAGCCTTTGTGTATCTTTGCATGTGAGGTGGGTTTCCTGGATACAGCACACCGATGGGTTTTGGTTTTTTATCCGATTTGCCAGTCTGTGTCTTTTGATTGGTGCATTTAGCCCATTTACATTTAGGGTTAATATTGTTATGTGTGAATTTGATACTGCCATTTTGATGCTAGCTGGCTCTTTTGCCCGTTGGTTCATGTAGATTCTTCATTTTGTTGATGGTCTTTAGCATTTGGTATGCTTTTAGGATGGCTGGAACTGGTTGTTTCTTTCTATGTGTAGTGCCTCTTTCAGTAGCTCTTGTAAAGCAGGCCTAGTGGTGACAAAATCTCTGAGTACTTGCTTGTTCATGAAGGATTTTATTTTTCCTTCACTTATGAAGCTCAGTTTGGCTGGATATGAAATTCTGGGTTGAAAGCTCTTTTCTTTAAGGATGTTGAATATTGGCCCCCACTCTCTTCTGGCTTGTAGAGTCTCTGCTGAGAGATCTGCTGTGAGTCTGATGGGCTTCCCTTTGTGGGTGACCCGACCTTTCTCTCTGGCTGCCCTTAGTATTTTCTTCTTCATTTCAACCCTGGTGAATCTGACAATTATGTGCCTTGGGGTTGCTCTTCTTGCAGAGTATCTTTGTGGTGTTCTCTGTATTTCCTGGAGTTGAGTATTGACCTGTCTTGCTAGGTTGGGGAAATTTTCCTGGATAATATCCTGAAGAGTGTTTTCCAGCTTAGATTCATTCTCTTGATCACATTCTGGTACACCTATCAAACGTAGATTGGGTATCTTCACATAGTCCCACATTTCTTGAAGATTTTGTTCATTCCTTTTTGTGCTTTTTTCTTTAATCTTGGTTTCACGTATTATTTCATTGATTTGATCTCCAATTTCTGATATTCTTTCTTCTGCTTGGTCAATTCGGCTGTTGAAACTTGTGCATGCTTCACGAAGTTCTCATGTTGTGTTTTTCAGCTCCTTCAATTCATTCATATTCCTCTCTAAGTTGTCCATTCTTGTTATCAATTTCTCGAATCTTTTTTCAAATCTTTTTTCAAGGTTCTTAGTTTCTTTGCACTGATTTAGAACATGTTCTTTTAGCTCAATGAAGTTTCTCATTATCCACTTTCTGAAGTCTGATTCCGTCATTTTGTCACACTCATTCTCCGTCCAGCTTGGTTCCCTTACTGGTGAGGAGTTTTGGTCCTTTGTAGGAGGTGAGGTGTTTTGGTTTCGGGTGTTTTCCTCCTTTTTGTGCTGGTTTCTTCCCATCTTTATGGATTTATCTGCCTGTTGTCTTATTAGTTGCTGATTTTTCAATTGGGTCTCTGTGTGGATGCTGAGATTGTTGATGATGAAGTATTTCTGTTACTTAGTTTTCCTTCTAATAGTCTAGCCCCTCTGCTGTATGAGTGCTGAGGTCTACTCCAGGCCCTGCGTGTCTGGAGTATACCTGTAGCAGCTGTGGAACAGTGAGGGATGATACCAGTTTCTTCTTCTGCTGTCTTTGTTCCAGAATAATGCCCACCAAATGTCAGTCTGATTAGTCCTTTTTTGGGGTGACTCTTTGGATGTACAGGGGTCAGGGAGCTGCTTAAGGAGACGGTCTGTGCTTTATAGGAGCTCCAGTGCTGAGCTGTGAGCTCCGTTGTTCATTCAGGGTTGTTGGGAGGTTGTTTATGTCTGCTGCAATAGAACTCATAAAACACCACCCTTTCCCCCCCCCCCCCCACTTAGATGCTCTGTCTCAGGGAGTTGGGGCTTTCTTTATGAGTATCTGTTGCACTGTCCTGCCCCACTAGGTGGCAGTCTATTCAGTATTTGCCTGCTGGGGCTCTGACCTGCTAGCATGGGTCCGCCCTGTTGCTGCTGGGCTCCCTCTGCTGTGGAGCGCTCCCCCCTCCTGGCGGAGTCTCTCTGTTATGGCAGGTTGCCTCGGCAATGGCAGGCTGCGTCAGTCCTGGGCAGTACTTCAGTAGGGGTGGATTGCGTCAGCAATGGCGGACGCCCCTCCCTCACCAGGCTGCACCATCCTAGATACCGGCAGCAAAACTCTCAGCCCCAAGCACCTCCAGTCACCACCCTGCTTGTCCCCGTGAGGGTGGGACCCGCCGAGCCCGATCACCCAGCTCCCTGCCTCAGAGTCTGTCCTCTCTCTCTCTTCCTCTCCCCAAGCTGAAAGGTCGACTCTCTCACTGGCACCCCAGTAGCCTGCCGATAGGGCACTGGGATCCGTGCAATCTCCTGTGCCGCTGCCCACTACCCCGGCTCAGATCACGCTTCCCAGGAAACTCCTGGTCTGGCTCATTGTCCAAGTCCCATTCAATCAGATGGACATGCCAATCTGCCCTTCCAAATCTCAGATTGCCGGTTTAACAGGGCACCCGGACCAGTGAGTTCCATGCCGGGTCCCACTGCAGCGCTGGCCGAAGCGGCTGTGCGAGCCGGCTGCGTTAGCCAGCTTTACCAGCATCCTGTGTCTCTCCCACACCTGGGACTTTCAACGCTCTGTGGGCAAAAAAGGTCATCCAAAAATGCGGCTAGGACTCACCCTCTGCGCCATCACTGAGAGCTGCAATCCTGAGTCACTTCTATGACGCCATCTTCAATTTAATCTTTTTTAAATTATTATACTTTAAGTGCTGGGGAACATGAGCACATCTTGCAGGATTGTTACACACATGCACACATACCGTGGTGGTTTGCTGCCTCCAACCCCTGTCACCTATATTAGGTATTTCTCCTAATATTAACCCTCCCAAATCTCCTCATCTTCTACTTACCCTACCCTAGACTCCTCACCACCCAACAGACCCCAGTGTGTGATGTTCCCCTCCCTGTGTCAATGCGGTCTTATTATTCAACACCCACTTATGACTGAAAACATGCAATGTATGGTTTTCTGTTCTTGCGTCAGTTTGCTGAGAATGATGGTTTCCAGATTCATCCATGTCCCTGCAAAGGTCATGAACTCATTCTTTTTTATGGCTGCATAGTATTCCAGGGTGTATATGTACCGCATTTTCTTTATCCAGTCTATCACTGATGGACATCTGGGTTGGTTCTAAGTCTTTGCTATTGTAAACAGTACCACAATGAACATACCTGTGCATGTGTCTTTATAATAGAATGATTTATAATCCTTTGGGTATATACCCAGTAATGGGATTGCTGGGTCAAATGATATTTCTATTTCTAGATTCTTATCTTAAGTTTAATTATATCCCATTTGTCTATTTTGGCTTTTGTTGCTATTGCTTTTGGTATTTTAGTCATAAAGTCTTTGCCTATGCCCATGTCCTGAATGGTACTGCCTAGGTTATCTTCTAAAATGTTTATGGTGTTTTTATATCTTCTAGGGTTTTTAGGACTTATGTTTAAATCTTTAATCCATCTGGAGTTAATTTTTGTATAAGGTGTAAGGAAGGAGTCTAGTTTCAGCTTTCTACACATGGTTAGCCAGTTTTTGCAACACCAATTATAAATACGGAATCCTTTCCCCATTGTTTGTTTTAGTCAGATTTGTCAAAGATCAGATGGTTGTAGGTGTGTGATGTTACTTCCGAGGCCTCTGCTCTGTTTTATTTTCTGTATCTCTGTTTTGGTACCAGTACCATGCTGTTTTGATTACTGTAGCCTTATAGTGTAGTTTTAAGATGAGTAGCATGATCCCTCCAGCTCTGTTTTTTTTACTTAGTGTTGTCTTGGCTATGTAGTCTCTTTTTTTATTCCATATGAAGTTAAAGGTGGTTTTCTCCAGTTCTGTGAAGAAGGTCAATGGTATCTTGAAGGGGATAGCACTGAATCTATAAATTACTTTGGGCGGTATAGCCATTTTCATGATATTAATTCTACCTAACCTTGAGCATGGAATGTTTATCCATTTGTTTGTGTCCTCTCTTCTTTCTTTGAGCAGTGGTTTGTAGCTCTCCTTGAAGAGGTCCTTCCCTTACTTTGTTAGTTGTATTCTTAGGTATTTTATTCTCTTTATAGCAATTATGAACAGGAGTTTGCTCATGATTTGGCTCTCTGTTTTCTATTTAGTGTATAGGAATGCTTGTCATTTTTGCACATTGATTTTGTATTCTGAGACTTTGTTGAAGTTGCTTATCATCTGAAGGAGATTTTGGGCTGAGAAAGAGGGATATTCTAAATATACAATCATGTCATCTGCAAATAGAGACAATTTGACTTCCTCTTTTCCTAATTGAATATCCTTTGTTTCTTTTTCTTGCCTGATTGCTCTGGCTAGAACTTCCAATACTATGTTGAATGGAAATGGTGAGACAGGGCGTCCTTGTCTAGTGGCAGTTTTCAAAGGGAATGCTTCCAGTTTTTGCCCATTCAGGATGATATTGGCTGTGGGTGTGTTATAAACAGATTTTATTATTTTGAGATGCATTCCGTGGATACCTAGCTTATTGAGAGTTTTTAGCATAAAGCGCTGCTGAATTATGTCAAAGGCCTTCTCTGCATCTATTGAGCTAATCATGTTATTTTTGTTTTGGTTCTGTTTATGTGATGGATTACATTTATAGACTTGTGTATGTTGAACCAGCCTTGCATCCCTGAGATGAAGCCTACTTGATTGTGATGAATAAGGTTTTTGATGTACTATTGCATTCTGTTTGCCAGTATTTTATAGAAGATTTTTGCATCAATGTTCATCAGGGATATTGGCCTGAAATTTTCATTTTTTTTGTTGAGTCTCTGCTGGGTTTTGGTATCAGGATGATGTCAGTTTCATAAAATTAGTTAAGGAGGATTCCTTCTTTTTGTATTGTCTGGAATAGTTTCAGAAGGAATGACACCAGCTCCTCTTTGTGTGTCTGGTAGAATTTGGCTGTGAATCCATCTGGACTTGGAATCTTCTTGGTTGGTAGGCTATTAATTGCTGCCTCAACTTCAGACCTTGTTATTGGTCTATTCAGGGATTCAACTTCTTCCTAGTTTAGTCTTGGGAGGTTGTAAGTATTGAGAAATGTATCCATTACTTCTAGAATTACCGGTTTATGCACATAGAGTTGTTTGTAGAAATCTCTGATGGTAGTTTGTATATCTGTGGAATCGGTGGTGATATCCCCTGTATCATTTTTTATTTCATCTATTCAATTGTTCTCTCTTTTCTATTCTATTAGTTTGGCTAGCAGTCTATCTATTTTGTTTATCTTTCAAAATAACAGCTCCTGGATTTATTGATTTTTTGAAGGGTTTTTTGTGTCTCTATCTCCTTTAGCTCTGCTCTGATCTTATTTATTTCCTGTCTTCTGCTAGCTTTTGAATTTGTTCGATCTTGCTCCTCTAGTTCTTTTAATTGTGATGATAGGGTGTCAATTTTAGATCTTTTCTTGCTTCTCATCTGGGCATTTGGTGCTATAATTTTCCCTCTAGACACTGCTTTAGATGTGTCCCAGAGATTCTGGTACATTGTGTCCTCATTCTCATTGGTTTTGAAGAACATCTTTATTTCTGCCTTCATTTCATTCTTTATCCAGGAGTCATTCCGGAGCAGGTTGTTTAGTTTCCAGGAACTTGTGCTGTTTTGAGTGAGTTTTTTAATCCTGAGTTCTAATTTGATTTGACTATGGTCTGAGAGACTCTTTGTTATTATGTCAGTTGTTTTGCATTTGCTGAGGAGTGCTTCACTTCCAATTATGTTGTCAATTTTGGAGTAGGTGTGATGTGGTGCTGAGAAGAATGTATATTCTGTGGATTTGGGGTGGAGAGTTCTGGAAATGTCTATCAGGTTTGCTTGGTCCAAGTCTGAGTTCAAGTCCTGGATATCCTTATTAATTTTCTGTCTTGTTGATGTCTCTAATATTGACAGTGGAGTGTTAAAGTCTTCCACTATTAATGTGTGGGAATCTAAGTCTCTTTGTAGTTCATTAAGAACTTGCTTTATGTATGTAGGTGCCCCTGTATTGGGTGCATATATATTTAGAATAGTTAAGTCTTCTTATTGCATTTATTCTTTTACCATTATGTAATGCTCTTCTTTGTCTTTTTTAATCTTTGTTGGTTTAAAATTTGTTTTATTAGAGACTGGAATTGTAGCCCCTGCATTTTTTTTTTTTTTTTTTTTTTTGCTCTCCGTTTGCCTGGTAAATCTTCCATCCCTTTATTTTGAATATATGTGTGTCTTTGAACGTGAGATGGATGTCCTGAATTCTGCACATTGATGAGTCTTGAATTTTTATCCAATTTGCCAGTCTGTGTCGTTTTGGGGGGTTATTTAGCCTGTTTACGTTTAAGGTTAATATTTTCATATGTATTTGATTCTGCCATTTTGATACTAGCTGTTGTTTTGCCCATTAGTTGATGCAGTTTCTTCATTGTGTCAATGGTCTTTACCACCTGGTATGTTTTTGCAGTGGCTGGTACTGGCTGTTCCTTTCCGTGTTTAGTGCTTCCTTAAGAAGTTTTTAAGGCAGGCCTGGTGGTGAGGAAATCTCTTGGCAATTGCTTGTCCATAAAATATTTTATTTCTCCTTTACTTATGATGCTTAGTTTGGCTGGATATGAAATTCTGGCTTGAAAGTTCTTTTCTTTAAGGACATATTGCCCCCTACCCCCACTTCTGGCTTGTAGGGTTTCTGCTAAGAGATCCACTGTAAGTCTGATGGGCTTCCCTTTGTGGGTAACCCAACCTTTCTCTCTGGCTGCCCTTAGCATTTTTTGTTTCATTTCATCCCTGGTGAATCTGATTATTATGTGCCTTGGGGTTGCTCTTCTTGAGGAGTATATTTGCGGTGTTCTCTGTATTTCCTGGATTTGAATGTTGGCCTTCCTTGCTAGGTTGGTGAAGTTTTCCTGGATAATATCCTGAAGAGTGTTTTCCATATTGGATTCATTCTCCTGGCCACATTCAGGTACACAGATCAAACGTAGATTAGGTCTTTTCACATAATCCCATATTTCTTGGAGGCTTTGTTCATTTTTCACTCTTTTTTTCTCCTATCTTGCCTTGTGATTTTATTTCATTGATTGATCTTCAATCTCTGATATCCTTTCTTCTGTTTGGTTAATTCAGCTATTGAATCTTGTGTATGCTTCATTAAGTTCTCATGCTGTTTTTCAGCTCCATCAAGTTGTGTTCTTCTCTAAGCTGGTTATTCTAATTAGCATTTCATTTATCCTTTTATCAAGGTTCTTAGTTTCTTTGCATTAGATTAGAACATGTTCATTTAGCTCAGAGAAGTTTGTTATTTCCCACTTTCTGAAGCCTGCTTCTGTCAATTCATTAAACTCATTCTCCATCCAGTTTTGTTCCCTTGCTGGTGAGGAGTTGTGATCCCTTAGAGTAGGAGAGGTGCTCTGGTTTTTGGTGATTTCATCCTTTTTGCACTGGTTTCTTCACATCTTTGTGGATTTATCTACCTTTGGTCTTTGAAGTTGGTGGCTTTTGAATGGGGTTTCTGAGTTGATGTCCTTTCTGTTGATGTCAAAGCTACTTCTTTCTGTTCTTCAGTTTTCCTTCTAACAGTCAGGTCCCACTCCAGAACCCGCTTGTCTGGGGGTCACCTGCCGGGGCTGCAGAACAGCAAGGATTGCTGCCTGTTCCTTGCTCTGGTAGCTTTGTCCCAGAAGGGCACCCACCAGATGTCAGGCAGATCTTTCCTTTATGAGGTTTTCCTTGGATATACAGGTGTCAGGGAGCCACTTGAGGAGGCAGTCTGTCATTTATCAGAGCTCAAAAGCTGTGCTGGGAGCTCTGTTGCTCTCTTGAGAGCTGCTGGGCAGGGACATTTAAGTCTGCTGCAGCAGAACTCACAACCTCCCCTTTTCCCAGCTGCTCTGTCCTGGGAAGATGGGGCTTTACTTATCAGTTCCTGGCGTGCTGCTGCCTTTTTTCAGAGATTCCCTGCCCAGCAAGGAGGGAGTCTAGTCACAGTCTGTGTGCAGAGGTGTTGCTGAGCTGCCGTGGGCTCTGCACAGCTGCTGTGTAAACTTCCTTGCAATTTTGTTTACATCGGCAAGGTTAGAACTGCCTCAGTAATGGCATACACCCTTCCCCTAACCCAGTTTGACCTCCCAGGTCAAACTCAAACTGCTGTACTGGCTGCAAAAATCTTAAGCCAGTGGGTTTCAGTTTGCTGGTCTTTGTGGAGGTTGGGCCCACCAAGCCAGGTCACTTAGTTCCCTGCCTTCAGCCCCCTTTTTTTCAGGGGAATGGGTGGCTCTGTCTCACAGGCATTCCAGGTGCCAGCTAAAATGGCCACCCAGATTTGTGCTGAAAACCTGTGGCACTGGCTGAAATGTCCGCACAGATTTATGCTGGAAACCTGTGGCTCTTGTCAGCCTGGCGGGACTCTCCTGGTCCGTCAGCTGTAAAGATCATGGGAGAAACACAGTAACTGAACTAGAGTGCTGGGGTGGCGGGAAAAGTCCCTGATGGCCTC
This sequence comes from Saguinus oedipus, assembly GCA_031835075.1. Lineage (NCBI taxonomy): Eukaryota > Metazoa > Chordata > Mammalia > Primates > Cebidae > Saguinus > Saguinus oedipus. Next base: position 3,110,473 of record CM063186.1, read on the forward strand.
CATTAGGTAGGAGGGGGTGTCCTCCAGCCTGTGGTACTTCCCAGGTGAGGGGGTGCCCCACCTTGCCTCAGTTTGCCGTCCTTGGGCTGCACTCACTGTCCAACCAGTCCCATTGAGAGGAACCTGGTACCTCAGTTGTAAATGAGAAGATCACTCACCTTCTGCACTGCTCTTAATAATTTGATATTTTAACAACGTATACACATGTCAAAATATCATATTCTATCTTATAAATTATAAATATAATCTGTTGATTAAAAATTTTAAGAAAAGGAAAATTAAGATGATCCTTCTTCCCACTACACTGTCTAAATCAGATGACAATACATACGTAGCAAGTTTCTATATTACTATTTGTTTCATTGCTCTATTTATTGCTTACACTGTGCCATGTAATTTTATTTAACATAGATTTTTCTAAGATTTATGTTTATAGTATTATCCTCCAGATCTGTTCATTTTAGTATGAGATTCTTTTCTATTTTTGGCTATTTGGGGACTTTATATCAGGCTTGGCTTGAGTCTTTGGGGAAATTGATATTTTTACAGCATTATTCCTTCTAATCAATAAACACGGTGTTTCTCTCCACTTATTTAGGACACATTAAAACTTTTCTCATTCATGTTTTCTAGTTTTCCATGTAAAAGTCTTACATAATTTTTATTAAATCTGTCTCTAATGGTTTACTATAGCAAATAATATCATTTAATATTGTTTCCATTCGTTTTCTCTACATTGAGTATTTGGTACATACAAATTTGGGATTGTCACACCTTTCTGTTGGATGCATTCTACTATGTAACGTTAACATTGTCAGTTTTGTTTATTTGGTGTGTTTATATGGTGTATCTTTTTCATTCCTTTGCCTTTAAACTTTTGTATCTTTAGGAATATTTAAGTATATTGTTGATAAGGTTTCGGACTGTCTTGTCTTTTTATCTGATTATTTTTCCAGCCTGAGAATCTTCATGTGATGGTGTACTATATGATATCTTGGGGTTACTATACCAACTTGTTCTGTGTTATTTATGGCACCAGTTTAATTTCTTTCTTTCTTTCTTTCTTTCTTTTGCATCAACCAGGTATTTATATGTCATTTTACTTTTCTCATCTGTTATGTTTTGGGTTCACAATCCCTAGTTATAACTTTAGTTATTGCTCTAAAAATTACAACATTTGTTCTCACTTTTTGAACAATAATATACCTTGTGACAATTTAACTTCTTTTACTCCTCCCACTTTTTGTGTTACTGTTATTTCCAGAAGAGAATTACAGCAGGCTTGAGGCTGAGATCTTTGCAAAGATCTACTTACAAGATTGGCCCTTAGCTTGTGTCTGGATTGTTAGGTTCTGAAATATTTTTTAAGTGATACAATGTCTCTTTATGTCTATAATAGGGTTTATTGTGAACAACTGCGTCTCTTCTTTGAGTCTGGACTATTGGTAGTTCATCAGAATATGTCCACATGACCAGCTCCCAATAAAATCCCTAAACTCTCAGTCTCAAATAGGATTGCCTAGGCAGAAACATTGCATATGTGCTGCATTTTTCCTGGTATAAAGATGGTACACTCTGTGTGATCCCTCCTGGGAAGAATAGCATATAGGAAACCTGCATATATATTACTTGAGGCTCAGACTATGTCTTTTTCCCTAACTGAATAAACTGAGGATCCCGACAATGTTACTGTGAAAATTTGAACCGCGGAAGAAACTATATGCTGAGTTTGTGAGTCCTAGCATGTGGGTGGTATTGTGGATTCCTGAAACAGCTGTCATATATTTTATTTCCACACGTATCTTAAACTCCTTGCTGAGACCTTATCATCATTAGCGTGAAAAGTTATTCTATTTACTTCTTCCTTTGCCCTTCTTTCATTTATGTGTTTTTATGGCTGCAGCTGGAATCATTTTTCTTCTGTCAGAAGATCTTTTGTTTTAATACTCTCAACATATATTTGTTATCTTAGTGTTTGAAATTCATGAATTTTTTTCTGAAAATTATTTTACATTTATTTTTAAAAAGCATATTTGCTAGAGATAGAAGTATAGACTCGCAGATTATTTTCCAACACTATTAAAGCTAATGCTTATTGTTCTTTAACAGCTTTTAAGCTTTTCATGTTTAATTTATCAGCAGTTTGACTACATTGGGCCTATATGTGGTTTCCTTTATATTTGTCTGGTTGGGGTTCAAACAGTTTATTGAATCTCTAGTTTGCTGTGTGTCATTAGCGTTTGAAAATCCTCACTTAGTGTCTTATAAATATTTATTTTGTCTCACTGTTTCTCTGTTTTCTTTCTGAGACTTCAATGACACATACACGAGAACGTTTTCCCATGCCTTACATGTCACATTAGATGTCAGGCAGACAGTGCTATCAATGGATCCATCTGAGTTTCTTGTTTTCATCTTTCATGTTGTTCCTTCCCTGGCAAAATGTGACTATTTTAACTGCACTGTTTTCTTGTTTTGGTTCTTGTTTCATTCTCATATATTTTATTATAAAATGAATCTCTTATTGTAGAGATGATTTCCACTGAGTTTGCTTGTCCTTAATATATTATAATAATTGTGCATAAATATAAACTGGGTGTTTGGAATGCCTATAAATAATTCTTTATAAACATTTCCATGTTTTATATTTACATCTTTATTCTTATTTATTTTTTCATTCGGTTAGAAAATATTAATTATGTATGAAATACATAAGTAATTGTTATTTTCAACTAGCTGGAAGTGCTAAAAAAAATCACATAATTCTTTCAGTTGTCAGAATTTTACAGAATCAAATGGATTTATATAACCATCCTCGATGCTATCTTCTGACTTAGAAAATTAATGTTGCACATTAGTTAACTGAGCTAAGAGTTGGCAATGCTTGTTGGAAGTACTCACATAGAGATACCCAAATATCTCACAAAAGGTATTTGAGATAATACACATTGGTTACTAAACATTAGTCTTTTAAAAAAGTTATAAAGTTTCTGTTTTTTATCTGTACAGAAAGAATGAAGTAATTTTATAGATAGCATTCTAGAAATACGATGACGTTTATCACCTGGTTGTTCCTAGTTCATAATATTTAGCGGTGTCTAAATTTAATTTTAATTATAAAAAAATAAAATATCTCAAAATAAAAATTAAAAACACATAATTATGATTAATTTCCTACATAAAATATGTTAACATTTTATTCTCTTATGTTATTTCTCTTAACATTTTATTGAGTAGAAAAACATTCAAGGCATTATACATTTTCAATCATGAAAGTTGTATCACAAAAATTTATGATATATACTTTTTAAATAAAATCTGAAATCTTTCCTAACAAATGAATTAATATAAAATAGTTATACTATAAAGCACATAAATATATAAATCTACTTTTTAAATATTATAAGAACCTAATTATTGATTTACCGAAACTCCTATCCCAAACCATGTTGAATCTAAAGAAACAAAAGTTTAAAAATTATCAAATTTAAAAACAAAGAAGAGACTCAAACCTACTTGAATTGAATGTGATTTGAACTTTATTACAAAATAAACAACATTAAGACCCCACCGAGGCTACTGCTCTGTGGAGACACTTCCTCCCCCTGAACTCTGATATTACTTCCAGAGGTTAAGTGTCTTCCCTTTTCTCTCTTGGAGTCCCTGAAGCAGCGCACTCCCCATCACGTGAATGCCATCCTCAGGCAAGCCCGCCTCTGACATTTGCAATGGCCTATCCCTCACCCCTATTTTTTTGTGGGTGTATTACTTGCCCTGTTTAACCTCACCATATTAAGCTGGACCATCCTGTCATGCAAAAGACTTTTGCTTTTTTGGATTTCAATTTAATGTTTAGATTCAAGAGGTACATATGCAGGTTTGCTACACGTGTATACTGTATGCTGATGGGAACTGGGTTTTTAGTGCCCCCGTTACCCAGATAGTGAACGTTGTAACTGATAGATAATTTTTCATCCCTTACCTGCCTCCGTCCCTCCCCACTTTTGGAGTTCCCAGTGTCTATTATTTTCGTCTTTATGTGCATGTGTACCCACCACGTAGCTCCCACTTACAAGTGGCAATACCTGGTATCTGAGGATTTGATTTTGTTTCTGACTTAGTTTACTTAGGGCAACGCCCTGCAGCTTCATCCATGTTGCTATAAAGGACATGAGCTTATTCTTTTTAATGGCTCTGCTTGGGGTTTTCTGTCCTTCACTGGGCATTCTTACCACTTGTACATCTCTCTGTCAGCCTTCATAGGTTTTGACACTTCAGTGAGACATCACATCTCCCTCAAACTCCGCATAATTAGTAAAATAGCGTGGCCTCATCTAACGCCTTTAGGCCTGAATTATCCTTGAGTGTATCATATATTAATATCAACATCTTAATCTTAATGGTTGTGTTGTGGATATGTAGAAAATTGTCTTCATTTATAAGATATAAATATTGAAGGATCTGAGGATGGTGGACACTATCTTTACAATGATACCAAGTGGTTCAAGGAAATTAAGAGAAAATAGGTGAGGAATTAGCTATAAAAGTCAATAAACAGGGCCGGGTGCGGTGGCTCACGCCTGTAATCCCAGCACTTTGGGAGGCCGAGGCGGGTGGATCACGAGGTCAAGAGATCGAGACCATCCTGGTCAACATGGTGAAACCCCGTCTTTACTAAAAATACAAAAAATTAGCTGGGCACGGTGGCGCGTGCCTGTAATCCCAGCTACTCAGGAGGTTGAGGCAGGAAAATTGCCTGAACCCAGGAGGCGGAATTTGCGGTGAGCCGAGATCACGCCATTGCACTCCAGCCTGGGTAACAGGAGTGAAACTCCGTCGCAAAAAAAAAAAAAAAAAAAAAAAAAAAAAAGTCAATAAACAAAAAGACTATTGTCATAACTAAAATGATAATTTTGCAGGAAGAAGAAAACACATATTTTTCATATTTTCAGAGACTTGTCTGCCTGCTATTTTAACTCTGTTTAATTTAAATATTTAGAACAGTAAATGTGTTGAAAAAAAATCTAATTATTGAGGCCTCACAAACCACTGATTTCGTTAATCCATCCCCATGTAACCAGGACAACCTTTGCTATTCTATTCTCCCCAACAGCAACAATCTAGCTGAACAAAATTTGAGTTTCTAGACTCTAGTAGTATGTACTCAAATTTGGACAATGACTTTCTAGCCATTTTTAATGCAACTGAGGCAGATCAGTGAGCTCTCTAAGGGTCCTGCTGAGTTCCCCTACCCTGCCCTGGGATAGAAATAAAGGAAAAAAATTGAGACCCTTTAAGGGAACTTGCAGGCAACTGGCTAGTCTTGTGACCAGCAATTAGGGAAGTAAACTAATCAAGTAATAGTCACCCAAGTAAATCAGTCTTAAGATGCTCAGTCCTCTGCAGAAACCGAAGATAACATCTTGACATATGGCCCTACGTAGTTTTTCAGAAACCAGGACCCTCACCAGATTGAAAATGCCAACTGCTGTCAAATAGACCTCTGCCAGCCTGTAACCAGAAAATGGGTAAAGAAGTTCCAGAAATTTACCAGCCCTTGAAAAACCCTTGCTTGTGAGCCATCACGGAGTTTGAGTTTTAAACATTAGCACTTTGCTCTTCTTTCTTGGAACCTGCAATAAATGCCTTACATTCTCTGGCTAAATCCTGGTGTCAGTTTAGCTTTGCTCGGAGACAGGCAAGCAGACCCAGGTTCAGTTCAGTTACAAACACAGGAATAAACCAGCTACGAAACTTCAGCCTTGCCTCCATATTCCTCCCTTCTCAAGAATTTTTGCCTATCTCTCACAGCTTTACCAGGTTTCTGATGTCTTTAAAGAAATACGCTTTGTGGAAAATTTTGGCTTTTTAAGCTGTTTTTAGTGGGAACAGTGTTTTTCTTTAGTTTCTTCATACAAACTAAAAGTCAGTCTCATTTTCTAGAAGTTTTAACTCATTTTTATTTCACATAAACTTGGCTTCTTGAGCCAACACAACAACACTGCTTTATGCATCATGATATAAATCAAATGTCTCCAATATCCTGCCTTTCAGATTGATAAGAAAATTTACAAGTCAAAAATAGCCAGATTCACTATTTATTTATGAAATGATACTAAACCATCTCTTTTTTTCCACCAGTGGGGCATTCTTGGCATTGCTTGCAAGAAATACATACATTCAGAATATAGATAAAAATTAGTGCGCACATGCACGTCTTATTGACGTTGTGTTAAAAGCAGTGTTTTCTTGTTTGCTTCTCATGATCTTTACTGGTGTGCACAGGTATTTTATCTCATTGTGTTCAATGCTTTCTGGTGCATGCTGCACAAGGGTTCAGAGACCTAAGGTGGAATGGTGGGGGATAAAGACAAATAAACATAACGTAGAGAAAATGGGACTGGGCATTCCCGGAAAATGAGGATGTTAGTTTCTCTGGCCCCGATCTTTCTCAGAGGACTTTATTTTATATGTTTACAAAGCATATAGCAGAGGGAGGGTGCAGTTTCTTAGAACAGCCTGTGGTTATAATTCTCATACTTCAGTTAACATACTTAAGCTAACAACTATTTTGCAGCAAGGTTAGTGAAAGCTGGTTATTTTTTTGGGGGTCCATCTGCTCTTCTCCGAGACATACACATTCCCCTATTATGGTTTTCCTTCTCTGGAGGTCACCCAAAGTTCACAGCAGCCTTGCTGCTGATACCCCCAGAGGAGGTGGGCTGCTCTGGCTTTCTATACCTTTTTTGTCAGATTTGGTAAAAAATAAATAAATAGATGCATGCTGGGCTCCCAGACAATTTTGAATTTCAAATTGGAAAATGAATATTTTTTTTTAGTACAAAATAGTTTTTTAAATGAAGGTGTCCCAAGTACTACATGGAACATCCAAATATAAATATATGCATATATATGTATATTTTAAATGTTATTTAACTGAATTTCAAATTTAATGAATTGTCCTATATTTTATCCAGCAACCCATTTTCTCCTTAAAGTCAAAAATCCATGTAGATCAGGGAAACACAAACAGAAAAAGTCAGAAAATATTAATGTTTAATAAACCCAAATGATATTGATGAAATGGAGATAAAAATGCCGTTGTGCAAAAGACAGTGAAACTTACAAAATTTCCAGGGCCAATGACCTTTCAAGAAAACCGTAGGAATGAAAGCCTACTGTGCATAATGAAACTCACAAGCATATGTTGCTTAAACATATTTTAATAAAAACAGAAACAACTTCCAAAGCATTATCTAACTTGACATTCATAAACAAACAAATGTAGACATAAACTGAAGTGAAGATGAACGGGCAGAAGGAGAAGCCATTTCTATAAGGTTGCAGGCTGGTAATTACCTGAAGTAATAGCATGAAATACAGTTAAATAAGTTAATGGGCATTTTTAGTGATTTGCTTTTCATTATCCACGCTAAGTTACAAGGTTGTGATTTCCTTTAGTCTGTTAAATAAAGGCATTTTGTATCAAATAACTTTGTACTGGGGACAAATTTAGGTTAATCCACCATTATTAGTTTCTATTTATAATCCCGCATTTTCAGGAGGAGGCTTTAAAACAAACCTGCATAAAATGTTTCAATTTTGAGCTCTGTTTTTAGGTATTTTTGCAAGAATTTGTTTTCTATACTTTCAGTAATAGCCAAATTCTTAAACACTTTACTTACTTCCTAGGTTTTTTTTTTTTTTGTAATTTATTTATTTTAACTTCTTTTTGAAATTCCTTTGGAAATTTACTTTTGAATTTGAATATATAATTTTTGGATTTTTTAATTCACTACAGTCTCATCAGTACCTTGAAAAGTTCTTACTCACTCAGCCACTTAGTCACTCAGTGAAGATTAGCTAAGTGAGTCAGTAAGTTAAATCAGAGGGGAGACAGAAGGCATTAAGAAAAAAAATCAAAATAAATGAAAACAAAATGATGTTTCATTTAAAATTATAAGAAATGAATCAGAATTCATTAACTCAGTACTGATTTAAATTATAAGAGTGACCAAGGTTTAATCATATCTGATTTACCCCATTAATGAGAGAGTTTCCTGCCCTTGGATTATGGGGATGGCTAAACACACAACACTTGACACACACAAAAAATGAGCCCAGCAGCAGTTTATTGGTTACATACGCTCATAGCTCTAGAGAGAAGGGCGCCCATGCCACACAAGCCCACACGGGGCTTGCATTTGGGATTACAGCGAACTGCCAGAGGCAGGAGAATGCAGGTTTGCAGTAGCGAAAAGGTGAAGAGCTCACTGGTTCCCAAGCAGGAATATGATTGTCTTGTTTGAATAACTCAATGGGCTGTCAGGGAACTGGATCCACTGCTCAGGAGTGAGCAGAAACTGACAATTCTTTGATAAGAAGGGCTGCTTGGCTAGGGGACATTACCTGCAGAAGCACAGGAGAGAAGATAATCTGCTCTTAGGTCATTCTGGTCTCTCTCAATTTTACCAGGTATCAAAGCAGTAAATAGCACAAACCTCAACTTGAGGTCTCAAGCCACAAGCGAACACAGGAAATGTTTTTTGTGTTTTTGCATATATTATGTGTTTTACCTTCAGAGGAGGAGAAGTTTAGGGATAAGATGAGAGATAAGATGTTCTCTTCTGGGAGGTCATCAACAATAGATTCTTCATAGCCAGTAACCCACACCGGACTTGTCACAATTACCTGCTATTAACCTAGACCGGAGGGTGAGGAAGGAAGGAGGGAAGAAATAAAGAAACTTGGCATGTAAACATTTTTTTTTTTAAGTCTGTAACTTTTCTCATAGAGAGAAAAGAAATGTTATGTTAGGTTGGTGCAAAAGTAATTGCTCTTTTTGCCATTAAAAGTAGTAGCAAAACCCGTGATTACTTTTGCACCAACCTAATATTTTTATCTCTGACCAAAAAAATTAAATTGTCCTCAGACACCTTTCAGTGTCCTCTTTAACACTAATGCTAGAAAAAGATAAAGAAACAACATTTGAAATTTTAGATTTGAAAAATTGTCTCACCAACAAATATCAAAATTCAAAAGGTTATTAATTTACTTACTTTTAATGAATTCATTACTCCCATATTTAAACGTTTTCAAAAATATATCACTTTATCTTTCTAAAACAACCACTTGAAAATAGCATTCAGCTGCGATAATCAAAATAACTAGCTCAAGAATAGTTGCAGGCCAAGTGCTGTGGCTAACGCCTGTAATCCCAGCAGTTTTGAAAGCTGAGGCTGGCAGATCACTAACTCAGGAGTTCAAGACCAGCCTGGCTGACATGGTGAAACCCTGTCTCTACTAAAAAAAAATACAAAATTTAGCCAGGCATGGTGACCTGTGCCTGTAATTCCAGCTACTTGGGAGGCTGAGGCAGGAGAATTGCTTGAATCCAGGAGGCATAGGTTGCAGTGAGCTGAGATCATGCCACGGCATTCCAGCATGGGCAATAAAGCAAGACTCTGTCTCAAATAAATAAACAAATAAATAGATAGATAGATAGATAGATAGATAGATAGATATTTGCAAACACTGCATCTGACAGGGGACTAATATCCAGAATTTAGAAGAAACTCAAGTAACTAAGAACACCACCAAAAACAAATCCTCCATTAAAAAGTAGACTAAGGGCATGATTAGACATTTTTCAAAAGTAGACATACAAATGACCAACAAGCATATGAAAAAAAGTTCAACACCACAAACCATCAGAGAAATACAAATAAAACCACAATGAAATCTCATATTGCACCAGTCAGAATGGCTATGCTTAAAAAGAGAAAAAATAACAGCATTGGCAAGGATGGAGAAATAAAGGAAACACTTATAAACAGTTGGTGGGAATGTACATGAGTACAAACCTAAGGGAAAACAGTATGGATATTTCTCAAAGAACTAAAAATAGAACTACCATTAGATTCAGCATGCTTGGTATCTATCTAGAGGAAAGAAATCATCAAATCAAAAGGACACTTGCATTTGTGTATTTATCGCAGCACTACTCACAATAGCAAAGAAATGAAATCAACCTAAGTGTCCACCAATAGGTAATTGAATAAATAAAATGTGGTATGAAATACTGTTTAATTGTACAAGGGAATAAAATCATGTCTTTTGCAGCAATGTAGCTGGAACTGGAAGCCATTAGCTTCAGTGAAACAGCTGAGATACAGAAAGCAAAGTATTGCATGACCTTATTTATAAGTGGGAACTAAACAATGTTTACACATAGAAATAGAGTGTGGAATAATAGAAAATGGAAACTTGAAATGGAGGTGAAGTAGGAGGGAGGTAGATGATGAGACATTGGTACAATGTGTGTTATTTACGTAACGGATGCTCTAAAACTCTGACTTCACCACTACTCAATTTATGCATGTAGCAGAATCACACTTGAACCCCATAAATATATGCAAATAAAAATTTTAAAAAAGAATGAGAGGAAATGTGTTACTAAATGACAGGTACTGAATAATGAAATGAGTTACACATAGAACAGCAGCTATAATTAGAACACAACAGAAAATATTTTATAAAAGATGTTAGTATTTCTTGTTAGAATATCTGAGGAAGAAAAGAACACTACATTTACTAAATTAAGCATTTTACCTGGGATACAGTCAATCTACAAATGTCAAAGCAGATTGAAGTGTATATGCAGTGTACACACTTAGAGATTTATTGAGATATCCATGACTATGTATGGTCATTTGTATGTATATAAAATAATGAGCTTATAGAGATGATACATTCATGAAATAAATGTTCCCCAATATTAAGATAATTTCTCCTGATATAAGATTATGGGGCATTTAATTTTCATAATTTTACTATTCTGTACCTTTGTATTTCAATAAGAAACATTTTAATTGTATTTGCAGAAAATAATTTAAAGTTTTGAAAAAGTTTTTAAAATATTTTTCTTCATCTATTCCTTCAAGTTTTGTTCATGTCCCTATAAGTTCTTAAATCTTTCAGAGAGAGCTTATTTATTATATTCCTGATGAAATGTTCTTGGTATAAGGTCAATTCTATTCTCTTCATCATTCCTCAGCTGTTTGAATTGCTGTATCTCAAAGAAATTTGACTCCACACTTCTACCCCACAGTCCTCCAAAATATATATAAACACATCTAAAAATCTGTTTTCAAAGTTACAAGACTCATTGTTGTTACATAATGGCAGCTGAGAGGACTTCAGGATAATGAAACACTAAAAATAGGGAATATTTGCAGCTGACTCCGAATCACCAGGGAATACTGTTTTTTCAAAGATTTCCCTTTCTTCCTCTTAGGCTTCCTTGTGTGACTTAGTGCTTAGCTCACAGATGCCTATTTTAATGAAATGTGTTATTTTCACAGTTTGTACATTGTGAGAAGTGCTTCTCACCTTAAAAAATTCACCGCATTGAAGTGCCTGAATGCTTTAAAAATAAGATTTTTAAGATAAATATTACTCTTTCAAATATTCTTGCTCTTTATTTTATTTTTACTTTTAGTAAAAAACACTGTGGACATCATAAGACTGGCATATATATAAAACAATATGAAATCAATATGCTTAGTCAATAATTAATTTACTTGCAATCCTATGATCCTCTTTATGCAAATTATAAAGAAATTTTCTTCGCCACTATTTACTTCATAATTTATTAGCTGCCAATCTAACAGTAAATGAAAGAGGCCAGCACATCTCCATTCAGCTACAGGTTAGGCAGCCGAATTGCCCATGTAATAGGGGAAAAAGCAGCCAGACACAAAGGAATGAAAGAGAGGTGGACTTGCTGATACAGACATTAGAACTTTATGAGAAATCATTTATTCTATCTCTAATATTTATCACATCAGTTGTTAGGTTGACATATGAAATTCTAAAGAAGACCCCTGAGTCATCTAGATCCTCTGATTCTCACAAGAACTTCCTAAAATTTGTAATTCATATTTGATTAAAAACCTTATATTCATTCTGCAATTTAATAGAAAAAAAGTCAGAATTATTACCAGGGAGAAGGTAAAATAAGATATTTCACACAAAACCACATTTAACCATATTAAGGTATTCATCTCCATTTGAAAGAAAAAAAGCAATTATTTCCATAACCCCAGTGTTTAGACCAATACCGATTTGCCCAAGAACACACATTTTGCACGTGTAAAATGAAATTCACTGTCTTTCACAACCTCCTTTCTAATCTTTGTCCAGAAGAGAATGAAAAATCTCTCTGTGTACCCATTTGACTCTAAACTATCACTTTCAGCTGCCCAATTTACGCTCTTAGCTGACTAAAGTCTTCTCCCCTCCCTAACTTCTGTTCCCATTTTGTTCTCTGGAATGCCTACTCATCAAGTTTCAAATATTCTCGAACTCTTCTGAATTTCCTCTTTACTTCTGTTTTTTGGATGAAATATTTTTTCCCTCTTAATAGACCATTTCCTGCAGTCCTTAAATTTTCTTTTCATGTGCTACATAGCTTAAATTCGGGAGCAGTGTTGGTATAGCTTAAATTCGGGAGCAGTGTTGGTATCCTCCTTTTCAGATATATATTTCTTCTCAGGTTTTGGAATTCTCAACTTTAACGACATACATTCTCTCTACTTTTTATTAGTGGTCCTCTATCAAAATTTCAGGCATTATTCCTTTTGACAAAGACATTACCAGCTACCCCATATTTCTCAATCTTCCCATTCCATTACTTTGTATATTTCAATTCTCTTCCTATATCTCATCTTACTCTTCAAGCTTCTTACATATTCAGCTCCAAAATATGTTATTTTCCTTATGTTGACACTGTGCATGTTTTCATTATCATAAGTGAACAATCTCCTGCATAGCTGATTCAAACTTCCTACTCTAAGCTATCTTTTAACATCAGTAAGAAGTCAAATATGGCTGGGCACGGTGGCTCACGCCTGTAATCCCAGCACTTTGGGAGGCCGAGGCGGGTGGATCACGAGGTCAAGAGATCGAGACCATCCTGGTCAACATGGTGAAACCTCGTCTCTACTAAAAATACAAAAAATTAGCTGGGCATGGTGGCGCGTGCCTGTAATCCCAGCTACTTGGGAGGCTGAGGCAGGAGAATTGCTTGAACCCAGGAGGCGGAGGTTGCGGTGAGCCGAGATCGCGCCATTGCACTCCAGCCTGGGTAACAAGAGCGAAACTCCATCTCAAAAAAAAAAAAAAAAAAAAAAAAGAAGAAGTCAAATATACTGACCTTGCTGGTCTTGCTATATGACTTTAAGCAAGTTATTTAAGTTCTCTGAATCTTTGCTTCATCTGTTAGATGAACACAATGATAATAGCTTTTTAATAGACTTGATGTGTGGAATAAATGAATTCATACATATAAAATGCTTAACACAATCCTTGGAACACAACAAATAGCAGTCACTATTACTATTATTTGACTTCATAATCTCACTATCATTTTGTTATTCTTTCTTTTCTTATTTTACCTTTTGATTGCTATCCTCAAATACACACTGTCTACAACATCCATATCATCCTAATTTTTAATTGACAACTATAAGCTTCTAATGGCACAAAGTTAATTTCACTCTATGGCATGCAGCAATATATAAATTAATTGTGAATGATGATCAAATGAGATTTATCTAAAGAATGCAAAGTTGGTTTCACATTAAAAAGTCAACTACAGTAATATGTTGTATTCATAGAATACAAATGAAAAAAATTACACAATCATTTCAATATACATACAGAAAGTGTTTGTCAAAATCTGACATGTTTTATTCAACAAACTAGGCATAGAAGAGAAGTTCTCCAACTTCACATCTGTGAAAAGCTCATGGGGAATATTATGCTTAATGCCAAAAGATAGGATGCTTTCCTCTAATACCAGGTAGAAGAAAAAGAAAATCCACATTCATCACTTCTATTCAACATTGTAATGGAGGCTGTACCCAGGGCAATTATTAAATACTTTGGAAAGAAATTAAGGAAGGTCAAAACAAGCAGAAAAACATCAGATGTTCATTGATTAGAACAAAACATTAAAATGCTAATATTCTTCAAACTGATGTACAGATGCAATGCAAGGCGTATCAGAGTAGCAACTAACCTTTCTTGTAGAAAATGACAAATTGATTCTAAACTTTACTACTAGGTGTGGTGACTCAATCCTGTAATCCCAGCACCTCCAAGATGAGATGGGAGGATCCATGAGCCCCGCAGTTCAAGGCTGCAGTGAGCTATGATGACACCAATGTATTGCAGCCTCAGCAACATCGTAAGACCACCCCCCACTGCCCCTAAAAGGTGAGGAGGTTAACTCACAAAATGGGACAAAATATTTGAAAATTGTATTTCTCATAAACGGCTTGTATCCAGACAACATAAGAAGTTCTAATAACTCAAAATTTAAAAATCAACCTATTTTTTTAATGGGCAAGGGATTTAATAAATATTTCTCCAAGGAAACTGTGAAAATGGATAATAAACACATGAAAAGGTACTTCATTAATCATCAGAAAAATGCAATTCGAAACCACGAATCGCTTCACATTCACTAGACGGCTAGACTCAAAAAGTCAGAGAATAATAAGTGTCATTAAGAATGTGGTGGAATCAAACACTGCTGGTGAGAGTGTAAAATGGTGCAACTCCTTCAAAAACAGTCAGCTAGTCCCTCAGATGATTAAATATAGAGTTACTGTATGACCTAGATTCCACTCTGAGGTATACACCCAAGAGAAATAAAACACTGATGTTGCCACAAAACTTTTGACATAACTGTTATAACAAAATTGCTCATAATGGCTAAAAGGAGAAAACAATGCAAATACCTATTAATGAATTAATATATATGTAAAATGTGGTTTATATGTATTACAAAATATGAGTCTGATGTGTACAGGAGAGAAGTATTAACATGTATTATGCTAAATGAAATAAACCAGCTGCAAAAAGCACATATGATTTCATTCATGTGAAATGTTCAGAACACAGAAATTTACACAGACATGGTATAGAGTAGTTCTTGCCTAAGGCTGAGTGGGAAGGAAGTTGGACAGATAGCAGTGACAATTAATGTATAAGAAGCTGCTTTTGGGGGTGGTAATTTAATTCTGTTTTCCATTTTATATTCTTCTTTTTTATCTTGAAAATTAACCAAGTTTTTGAGCATATTTTTACGTTTGAGAATAAATTCTAAATATTTGGACTTAGAATTTATCTATTCATAGTTTATTCACACATCCTCCAAAAAGTAGAAGGTCATGGAGAGAAGAGAGAAGAGAAGGGAAAGGAAGGGAATAATAAGAAGGAGGAAGAGGAAGAGAAAAGAAGGCAATTTAACAAAATAGCAATCGATAACTACATGTAAAGGAAGTCAGATAAATGCAGTTCATTGTATTCTACATTCAGTTATTTAGTTTGAAATAAAAGTAGGAAGAAATGAATTTCTACTTTCATAACCTCTAAGGCTCTAAGCTTCCAGGGAACAGGACAATGTCTATTTTATACAAAGTTACGAGGATAATGTCTGGCTTTGAATAGTCCTTAAAAATACTTGCTGAATAAATGCACGCTGTTCAATTTCTATTATTTAGCAACTGATATGTTAGTTTTCACAAAATATAGAATCAGGAGATTTTTGTCCCTCTTAAATTAATGGTGTGTTTCCTTCAGTCCAGCATTATAAACCAAATTGGCATCTTGAGTTCATTTTGTTTTATCAAGTAGGAGATTTAAAATTAAACACAGTTGTTAGAATCTGTATTAAATCAAATTCAGAATCAAATAATCTGCTCATCATTTACTTTAAATATATATATATATATATATATACACATATATATAATTATTATTTTGATATGGAACAGAGTTTGATTTTTCTTCTCATATAAACAGATGCGACTACAAAAAAATGTTGTTCCAATGGTTCTTCTGTAAAACAAATTATCTCAAAACTCAATGCTTTAAAACAACCATAATTTTAGGTCAAATTTTAGAGATCAGAATTTGGGAAGAGTTGGGTACTGAAGTTCATACTTGAGGTTCCTCATCATACTGTAGTCAGATTCTATTAGGGCTGTGGTCTGCAGGTTTGGTATGGTTGAGTATTCGAGATGATTTACTACAAACTGGGTTATAGGGTTGTTGATCAGCATGCCTTTATGCAGCCTCTCCAGCTGACAATTTTGGATTTTCTATTTTCTTATATAGTAGCTTACTTCTTTTAGATGCAGCTTCCCAAGAGGCTCTTAACGTTCATTTGCATTTTACAACTGTATTCAAGGAGAAGAGTAACTGTATTCCTCCATCTTCAGTCTAAATATTAAACTTTCTACTCCCTTCTTGACGTTCAGTTGGAAGGAGACATGTGGACATCAGACGTGTGGAGGTCAATCCTTTGAGCTTTAGTAGTACACCTGAGGCTTTTCGTCAGGAGCTGCTTGGCTCAGAGTTATGCGTCACCTTCCTTTGTGCATTCTAGTGCTGTCTTCTTAGCCTCCCATTGAAGGTATCTTAGAAAGGCAACCACAGGACTCCAGTCTCCCTCCAGTATCCCCAGTAATCTTTTTTACGGTGTCTTGAATACTTTTCATGCACCTAACCTCAACAATACATTGAAAAGCATGTGCTTCTTTTTTCAGCAAAATATGGGGAAAGATTTGGGGGCTGCGAACATTAAGGAACTTTTCAAAATCAGAGTTTCTCTCACTGCTCTTGGTAAAGCATCTGGGGCTCCCCAATCTCAAACATGCTTCCTTGGTGTTTGGCAGAGAAAAGTAATGGGGGAGAGGAAGAAAGTGGGAAAGTGTTTCAAATGCTGCCTCATTTAACCATTTGTTTGGGGTATTTCATAGGAATTGTGTCAAGAAATTCTCTGCTATTAATTTTTTTAAAAAACAACTAACATATATTTCAATAAATCAATTCATTGTTAAAGACAACATTAATGTGACTTCTCCAGATGTAAACAACACTGAGGAGTGAGTTCACGTTTCATCATCATTATTTTCAACATGTTTAGATACTTTATGTTAGCTGTGCATCTGGTGATGCCTTAGTTTAGTGATTAAATGAAAGGGAAATGTCGCTGAGTTACATTGTTTAGTGAAGTCATTTAACCCAACATTTCAGGTTGGCATTTTGCACAGTTACTTTAAAGCTGGCATTTCACAAAAATATTTTAAAAATAAATGTCCTCTACATTATATACTTTTTTGTAAAGGTTAAGTGCACAGTGTTTCACTTTTAAGGTGATTCTTGAATTGACAACAAAGTTACTCCCTTTTTTGAAGATGTCATCTGTAATACATGGTTCATCACAAAAATGACTCACAGTCTTTCTTACTCTTAATGCCTCTGTTTTGGTATTTTAAATAAAAAGCTATACTTGACTCCCTCACCTGGAAAATTTATTTCCATTGACTTTTCCATGTAGCAATCAAGCATTATAATTCACCTGTTTGCACACCTGAAATGATTTATTTTTCTATAAGTAAATTAAGGCAAAAAAATAAGTCAGTGGTTGAGGTTTACATATGCATGCTTCTCGATGTCCACCTTTGACCAAGCACAAAAAAATGAGTCACTGAAGAGTACATAGTGCTATTCACTTACCATAGCATAAAAATCTGAATGCTAGCTAATTGATTATAGTTCACATGACATTGGAATTTACTATAACTAATGGTTTTACTCATTTTGAATAGTACAGTAAAATGGAATGCCATAAAACTATGTGAATAGTGTAAAGATTTACTATAAAGAATCAGGAATCAAAAGGTATCTCAAATAACACAGAAAATTCAGACAGACAGACAGACACACACACATCAGGTTAAATAAAAGACTTCGAGAACTTTGGAGCTCAATCCTAATATGCATGTATACATTGAGCACAGAGTTTCTCAATAATTCTAGCTTTGAGACAAATTTGGTATCCTTTTAAGTCCTTGAAAGAATGCAATAGTGCATTTACTAAAGCAAAAAACACATCTCTTTTTTGGACATGGCCCTGATGTGAGGTGTGTGTGTATGTGTGTGGGGGAGAGAGATTTTAATGAAGCTATTTATTTTTCTCTTATTGATCACTGATTGACCCAATTGTGGTAATCTGCATTTGTGTCACTGTGAAACAAGGGTAGATAACAGGACCGATGATTTACAGAGTTTTTGTTATGACTTAAGAGATTAGTATAAATGTTGGTTAGTGTAATATTTCTAACATATAGTTTTTTATCAATAAAAATGTCAGTGCAAATTACATCTTCTTATGTGTGAGCACAAGTAAGCAGGCTTCCATCAATAATTCTCAGCAGCTGTTTCTCCTTCCCGATTCCTTCCTACTCTTCTCCAATTTAAACTAGTTGATACTGTAATATCGCATTTTCCCATGTCAGAAGTTTCTGAGCCATATAATTTCTTCTCTAAAATATTTTGTATTTTAAAACATTGACTGACAATAGTATGTATTATTATTGGTGTTCTGAACAAAAGAAATTCTGGTTAAAATCAGCATTTGGCACAGGGTATACAGTTATTCTACAACCTTTTAAGCTTTTCTTATACCCAGCCATGTCCTCCCTATTCAAAACTACAGCTTTCTCTCCAAGTGCAGGGTTAAAGCTAACTGATTGTATACTTTGTACTCTTTTAAATAAAACATTGCATGTTACCATGCAATTCTGAAAAAGTAAGAATAAAAGGGACATTATAATTTTTAATATGTTGGTAGTCTCTTTTTTATTTATCATCATATACAAGAATGAGAAAGAAAATACTATTGTGGTTTTCACATATACTTTTACATAAATTTTAGGTTGTTTTTACTGAGGTAAAAGATACATTTAAAATTTGACATTTTACTATTTTTAAGTGTGCAGCTCACTGGTAATAAATATATTTATATTGCTTCTTCCCACTTTCTGCCACTACCTGCTACTATTTCAGGCTTCCGGCAAGCACCATTCTGTTCTCTGTCTTCATGAGTTCCACCTTTTTATCTCCCATGCTTCAGGAAGAACATGCGATATTTGTTTTTCTATGCTTGGGTTATTTCACTTAGCATAATGGCCACCAATTCCATCTGTGTTGCTGCAGACGACAGGATTTCATTCTTTTATGGTTAAATAATACTCCATTTTGTATATAAACCATATTCTCTTTATCCGTTCACCCACTGATGGACCCTTGGATTGATTCCATATTTTGGCTATTGTGAATAGTGTTGCAATAAACATATCCTCTCAGTATATTGATTTCCTCTTTTGAATATATACCCAGTAGTGGAATTACCGGATCATGTGGTTGTTTAACTTTTAGCTTTTTGAGGAACCTCCATACTGTTCTATGTGGTTGCTCTACTAATTTACATCCTTAGCAACAATGTATAAAAGTTCCCTTTCTTCACTTCTTGGCCGGCATCTGTTATTGTCTGTTTCTTTGATACAAAGCACGGTTACTAGACAGAAACAGTATCTCATGTGGTTTGTGTTTTTCTGATTTGTGGTTTTGAGCATGTTTAACCTCTAGCCAGCCTTCCCACAGTGCCATCATATTACCTTTAGAACCTCTTCCACACTTGCTTTTCAAATGGGCAGTGTACATTGGAAATCATTTCTTAATTACATCAGCCAAAGCAAGCTCCAAGAAGAACTCTGGCACTGCATTTGACTTTTTTTGAAACAGTTCTGATAAACGTTTTTAACCAAACAGCTAGAATTTTGTGCTTTTTCCCTTTTTGAAATGACTGTCACAAAAAATCCCATCTTATGCTAGAGATCAAACTGAGATTTTATGTTTATATCAATTAAGAAAACTCAAAAATCTTCACACTGTGAAGTTAACTCGAAATGTGAAATTTACTCATTTTATCAGATTTGTAAACTCCTTGATAACAATAAGCAATGCAATTAGATAAATATTTTTATAAGGAATAAATTCCAGTGTATCTATAAAATAACGTTAATTAGACAATGATGTTCCTTAGAACAAATGTGCATATGTGAAGAACAAAGCAGTTATGAAAAAAAGAGAGGGAATTTTTAAAGTATTTAGGGAAATTTGTGAACTTCCTCAGAAAATCTGCTTCTGATCACATCAGTTATTGAAACTTCTCCACCCAAGTGTTGTAACTCTTTGAATATAATGAAACTCAGAAAAAAAGTATTTTGGATGAGACAAATTTTATACTAATTTACACATATCAGAAAAACAACATAATCTTAAAAAGTTAAGGAAATCACCAGATATTCCTCAGATATTTTGAATTATTTAGTTGTTGGCCAAACAACTACATATGTAACCAAACTTTTGATATCTACACAGTGGTACAATAAAATAAGAATGCTAAACTAAGAGATAGAAAAGTCAGATTCTTCCACCAAATGACAGAAACATGGGAACACTGGCTCAGTTTCTTCTGCTTATTATAAATCTTCAATATCTAAGCTTCTGTTAAATTCTTTATTCTTATATTATTTGCATAAATATAGTCAGAGTAATGAACAGATTTTCAAAGTAGATTTGATTTGGTGATGACCTATTCCTTTTTGTGTGTAAATACTTACTGAGATAAAATTATTTCTTCTTTTTTTTTTTTTTTTTTTTTTTTGAGATGGAGTTTCTCACTGTTGCCTGGGCTGGAGTCCAATGGCATGATCTCAGCTCGCTGCAACCTCTGCCTCCCAGGTGCACACAATTCTCCTGCCTCAGCCTCCAGAGTAGCTGGGATTACAGGTGTACACCACGAGAGATGGAGTTTCACTATGTTGGTCAGACTGGTCTCGAAATCCTGACCTGGTGATCCACCTGTCTCAGCCTCCCAAAGTACTGGTGTGAGCCACTGTACCCGGCCAATGAGTTATTTCTTATCACTTAGTGTTCTTTGTACACAAAAGTGAAGAAGAACCAGTCCACCAATTAAGGACTCTGAAAAAATTACAATAGTTTTGATTTCTAATTTTAGTTTTTCTTTAGATTGAAACTAGTGATATCAAACCCGTTAGTTAAATATGAAACCACAGTTAACAAAAAAGTTTCCCAGCATACCTCTGTTATGATATTTCTTCATAAAGTGAATTTTTCCTAAATTGTTAGAGTAAAAAAAAATGTGTAAAGTATATAATACATGTCTTGGTGTTTGTTATAATAAAGAAAATATTTAGTTTTCCTATCAGAGAATAATTTTTTAAATTATGGTGTTTTCATAGTATGGAATAATTTATAGGGGTTAATGTAATGTTTCTGGATATTTAATAATGTGGGAAATATTGACAATACACCATTAAGGGTATAAGAAATGCATACTTCATAGGGAGTATGATACCAGTTATCTGTGAGTGTGTATACATGTGAATACAATGGACTTTGTGACATCACTGCAATTTCTTTATAGTATTCCTAAACTTTCTATCAATAGTGCTGCAGCTTAGAATAAGCTGGACATTAGGGAATGAGGTTGAAGCAAAAGGCAGAGTTATGGTTTGACAGATGATGTCCCCTCCAAAGTTCATATTGAAGCCTAATCCTCAATACAACACTTTTATGGGTGTGGCCTTAGGGAGGTGATGAAGTCATGAGGGATCTCCCCTCATTCATGGGTTTAGCACTCTTGTAAAAGTGGCTAGAAATTGAAGCGAGGATTCTCTGTCCTTCTGTCCCCTTTCTCACCTGAGAACATAGTGTTTCCTCACTCCTGAGGATGCAACAATGAAGTGCCATCTTAGAAGGTCAGAGCAGCTCTCACCAAACACTAACTGTTCCGGCACCTTGATCGTGGACTTCTCAGCCTCCAGAGCTCAGAGAAATGTCTTCATACTATTTGTAAATTACCAAGTCTCAGATATTTTGTTATAGCAGCACAAATGGACTAACACATACATAAAAGAACTTAGTTATAAAAAAGAAAGATGTAAAGTGAGAAATATGGAGCAGATTTTAATAAAATATAATGAGGAGAAAATTATGACTGACTTCTGAAACTTGTGAACAATTTATTACTGAAATCAGTAATGCTAAGGAAGAGTGAAATAAAAACAGAAAATTCTGCACTTAGTCATTTTGGAGGCTTGGATATAATGTTTGCTACAAATTATTCAAAGGGTGAGCTCTGAAAGCTAGAGAACCTGGACTCTTGTGCATTGTGTAAAAATTATAAGGTATTTTTCTTTGGCTTCAGGGTACCCCAAAAGCAAACTGCTTGAAACATAATATTGGATTTTATCCGTTACCTCATTATAGTAATCTAATTCCTGAAAGATAGGATGTTATATTATTTATAACAAATGCTCTTCATTTATTTTCTACTTACCAGATGACAAGACATTTTGTCCCTAAATCATGAAAAATAACTACATAAACTCTGCTTTTTCCTGATTGTACTGATGGTTTTTGTTTTTAGAAATTTTCCCTGATTGTTTCTATGCTTGGAAAAGTGACAGAAATCAAATAAGCAGACATGATCTAATCCTGGTCCACATTTTTTCTATTTATCTGAATAAATTTATGGGACAAAAGTGTAATTTTGTTACACGGATATATTGTGTGGTGGTGAAGCCAGGGCTTTTAGTGTATATCATCACCCAAATAAAACACAATGTACCCATTAAGTAACTTTTCATCATCTCCCTAGCCTACATTTAATATACTGAAAGCAAAGTTGATATGAGAAATGCATTACAATATTTGTGATGCCTGTTTAAAGGTTGCCAAACTCAGTGAGGTCACCATAGACAAAAACACACACTTCATCCAAGTCAAGGACCTTACTGATTCTTCCATTTAGTGGTAGCCAGATTATGGAGACTGTGTTCATGCCATCAAAAGTTAGATAATATTGAATTACGTTTAATGGCAAATTTATATAAAACCCAGGTCAAGAATTATTCAGGAACTAACAGCATTCTATTGAGTTAGCTGTCTTCAGAAAACGCATTCATATTATAAGGTGACAGCTTAAAATATAGAGAAATTGAGTAAACACACTTGCAGGTTGTCAAACCAACAAAAACAAAAACACTAATAGTCATGTCACTAGGGAAACTTCATCCTTGAATTTTGCTGCCTACAGAATAAACCATTTGTATCCTCCACTTCTTTCTATATGACCAGTGAGCTCCCTACCTTCAGAATTAGAAAGTGCAGCACCCTGTTTACCTGATTCCTCATTTCTACATCCTCAGCATCTTATCTGTTCTAATGTCAGTCATTACCCTGTTTCTTGAATGAACTTTAAAGCTCTTGTGTTAATTTCAATTAAACTCAATTTTCTCCTGTCTGACCTGCTGTGTTGATTATTTTCACATCCCATTCAGGTGGCTTCTTAGTTTTTCAACATCTATAACATTTTTTTCTCCAACTTCTTTAGTTTTTTCTTGGCATCATAATATACTTGGATATAGAATGAAGTATATGGGTAATTTGTTAATAAATAGATATCTTGGTTTTGTCTTACTTCATTTTGTAAAATATACTTAGTGATTTACACACAGGAAACAGGTAAGTACAATAATTTTTGTTTATCTCATAATTTAAAGAATATTCACCCTTAAATATTATTAATATGATTGCTATATCTGACCCCACTTTTAATATTTGATGCTGACAAACTTTTTTTAAGACAGGATCTCACTCTGTCCCCAGGCTGTAGTGTCTTTTATACTGTTGATGGGAGAGTAAATTGGTTCAACCATTGTGAAAGACAGTGTGGTGATTCCTCAAGGATCACTACAAGAACCAGAAATACCATTTGACCCAGCAATTCCATTACTACGTACATACCCAAAGGATTATAAATCATTCTACAATAAAAACACTTGCAAACATATGTTTATTGCAGCACTATTCCCAATAGCAAAGACTTGGAACCAACCCAAATGCCCATTAATGACAGACTGGATAAAGAAAATGTGGCACATATACACCATGGAATACTATGTAGCCATAAAAAAGAATGAGATTATGTCGTTTGCAGGGAAATGGATGAAGTGAAAGCCATTATTCTCAGCAAACTAACAAAGCAACAGAAAACCAAACACCTTATATTCTCACTCAGAAGTGGGAGTTGAACAATGAGAACACATGGGGAGAACAACACACAGTGGGGCCTGTTGGGGAGTAGAGGAGAAGGGGAGGGAAAGCATTAGGAAAAATGCCTAATGCATGTGGGGCTTAAAACCTAGATGATGGGTTGATAGGTGCAGCAAACCACAATGACACATGTAAACCTATGTAACAAATGTGCACATTCTGCCCCTGTACCCTGGAACTTAAAGTAAAATAAAAAAAATAAAAGAACTCTCTTTAGTACTTCTTATAAGGCAGGTCTAGTGACCGATTCCCTCAGCTTTACTTTGCCTGGCAAAGTCTTTATCTCTCCTTCACTTATGAATCACAGTTTTGCCAGGTATAGTATTCTGGTTTGGCTGTTTTTGTTCTTTTAGTTCTTTCTATGCAGTAGTTTCCCCTTATTCACTGGGGATAGGTATCACAACATCCTGTGCATACCCGAAACTGAAGATAGTACCAAACCCTGTAAATATCATGTTTTCCTTCTATACATACACACTTATGATAAAACTTAATGTAAATATTATGCACAGTAATCAAGAATAAAATAGACCAATTAAAATGTTATACTGTGATAAAAGTTCTGTGATTGTTGTCTTCCTCTGTCTATTAATGTATATATAATGCACAGTAATTAAGAATAAAATAGACCAATTAAAATGTTATACTGTGATAAAAGTTATGTGATTGTTGTCTTCCTGTGTCTATCAACAGACTGTAATATTTTCAAATGGACATTGACCGTGTGTAAGTCAAACACTGGATAAAAGGGAATCTCCGCATATCATCCCAACCCTGTCCGCCCTCTGAGGTTGCTGATGAACATTCTGCTGGTAGTCTTACGAGGGGAAGGGTATCCCTTGTATGTGACAAGTCACATTTTTCTGCTAATTCCAGAATTTTTTCTTTGCCTTAAATTTTTAACAATTTGATTTCAATGTGGCTCAGGGTATAATTCTTTGAGTTTATTTTATTTGGGTTTCTTTGGGCTTTCTAAATTGCCTGAATGTCTTTTTCCTTCCCCAAATTTGGTTAAGTTTTCAGTTACTTTTTTTTTTAATAATCATTCTGGTAACTTCTCTTTTTTCCCTCTAGCACTACCATTTTGTGTGTGTGTGTGTGTGTGTGTGAGAGAGAGAGAGAGAGAGAGAGAGAGAGAGAGAGAGAGAGAGAGATATTTAATGGTGTCCCATAAAGTCTTTAATCTTTCTTCACTCTTTCTGCAGTAATCTATTTTCAGCTTCACCAGTCCTTTCTACCGCTTGACCTAGGCTGCTGTTGAAACCCTCTGGGGATTTCTTTTCAATTCAGATATTGTATTCTTCACCTCCATGATTTCTGTTTTATACTTTTAATATTTTCTCTTTGTAAAAATTTCCACTTTGCTCATACATTTTTCTCCTATCCTCAGTAAACATCTTATGGGAGATATTTTGAATTTTCTCTCAGGTAAATTATACACCTCCCTTTGTTAAAGTTAGTTTCTGGATATTTGTTTTATTCCCTTATTTAAAACATATTTCCCTGTTTCTTCTTTATCCTTGACTCTGTGTGCTGTTGTCTGTAAGTTAGACAAGAAGCCACCTGTACCAGTCTTCACAGACTGACACAGACTGGCCTCATACAGGATAAGGTCTTCACCAATCAGCCTGTTCAGGGATTTTCAGGCTTCTCCAAACTTTGTGCTACTCAAACCCACTTTCTTTCTTCTTGCTGGCCCCCATGGGGCCTGTCAGTGCTCCAAGACAAGAACTCAGAACACTTCTTCCGTCAGCCCCCAGAAAAGTTGTGGCATTTGATACCCTGTACAACTCTTTCCCTCCTGGAGTGAAGCTGGAATCTCATTTGTTTGGCGTTTACCTGTTTGCTCTGTGCTAAGCTTGCAGGGGTCGGAGGATGGCAACCAGTTGGTAGCTAGATCAAACCATCATCTTTGTTGTCACTGGCTCCGGATAACTAGAATATGCCAAGTGTTGCGGCACTGTGAGACTGGCAAGACAGAATCTAGTCCTTTGGGCAGCTCCTGAAATTAATCTAATTATTTGTTGTGTTATCAAAACTTTAGCTAATTTTATAAAACCTTTAACAGCTTTACTCTGTTCTAAGATTTCATACTAACAAAGGAACAAACAAAACTTTAACCTTTTTCTAAGTATTGAATATGACTAATTTATGGAACCATTTCTTTGAGTCCCTTATTTTACCTTTTATATCAGATAAAAAAGGTGCAGAACCAAGATATCAAATTTATCTTGATTTAGACCCACATCTGCTATTACAAGTTTTATTATTTATGGGCCGCAGTTTGTTTTCTTTTCATGAAGGATGTCAGGCTAGGTTATGTACATAGGCTATGCTATATTTAAGTCTGTGCTAAGGCCCAGTGCAATGGCAATCCCAATGCTGCGAGAGGCTAAAGAGGGAAGATGGCTTGAGGCTAGGAATATGAGACCAGGCTGAACAATATAGCCACACCTTGACACTTCAAAAAAATAAAAATTAAAAAAAAATAGTTGGGTGTGGTGACACACACTTAAAGTCCTAGCTACTTCGAAGGTTGAGGCAGGAGAATCACTTAAGCCTGAGTTTGAGGTTGTAGTTAGCTATAATTGTGCCACTGCAAAGGAAAAAACAGTCTACTGTTAGATTCTTCAATAATTCCTTCTTCACTCAAGCATGTAAGATTTTAATCTTCCTTTAATAAATAAAGAAAATAAAAACTGTATTAAATTTACTTTCTTCAGGGTTTATCTAGTAGCTCAAATACATAGAAGTTTATGAAAAATCATGATAAATTCTAGATTCTAGAAATTGTAAATAAAGGAAAGAAAATGCTGTTATGTTTTAAAAGATGATTAGGCTATAATAAAATTTTATATATAGCTGAAGAAATAAAATATTTTCAACATGTTTATATTTAGCTGGACAGCAAATTTAATATTATTATATAAGCTAAGGCAAAAGAAAATATTTATCCATTAAATGATTTTTCTTCCATTATGTAAAATCAATCTAAATCAAAGTAGAAGAATCAAAATTAGAAAATCAACTTTTTATTAGTGTATTACCAATTAATGATGAATTACTCTCCTGCTCTTGTACTTGACATTTTATTATATTTATTCAAAACCCAAAGGACAATGTATTTACTGATGCATCTTAGGCACTCCTGTTGATTCATCTCTCCAGCTTAATTTCTCTAACTTAATATACACAGGTATTGGTATTAAAATGTTTTAAGGATTATCTCTATACACTCTTATAAATAAGAACACACTAGGTAATACACTATACAACCATTCATTAGTTCATTTAATAAGTATTTTAATAAGTCTTACCATTTAGTAGTTATTCTTGTAAACAAATCAAATATTCCTGCTTTCCTGGAGCTTACATTCAAGTGGGCAGAGATAAACTAAACACTATAATTAACAAACATACATACGTACACACACTATGTTAAATAATACGTACACACAAACATACGTATGTACACACACTATGTTAAATAATGAACGATAAGCAAAATATAAAGCAGCGAAGGATTAAATAACATGTTGAGAAAGAAATTGCATTTTTAGATAGGGTGTTAGACAGAGAAGCCCTCATAGAGAACGTGATATTTCAGTTAAGGCCCAAAAGATGAGGTGATGTATCCAGCCATGGGTTTTGCCATGTGCCTGAGATGAGCAGTCTAGTCCAAACAAACATACAAAAACACACACACACACACACACTCACAAAAACTAAAAAATAAATAAATAAAACAAAAACCACACACACAGCAAGTTCGAAGACTCAGGCACTCTTGTGGGTATAATTGAAAAAGGAAGGTAGAGATCAGTCAGTGAGTTTGGAGAAGAAAAGGGCATCTGATCACAGAGAGTCTGAGGACTTGTGCTTGAATAATTTAGGAAACGATTGGTAGGCTCTGAGAAAGCAGTGAGGATAATCTGATATGTTTGAAATGTGTTGCCCTGGCTGCATTGTTGAGGTTAGGTATTACCTGTCTGACCAACGAGTTAATCATGGCTCTACAGCCCAAGTAACATACATTTCACTGTAGGGTTTTCATGTCAAAGATGTTTTCAGAGACAGAATCAAGTTTCACTTAAGTTTAATTGTAAGAGAAAACAAGGAATATGAAAAAGACAGAATGTGACTGCAATCATCTTCACAATATTAATGAAAACAGTCATTCCAAAATGAAATTCAGTTTAACAAAAATATATGACCACCTAACACATCGTATTTTTACCTAAAGCTTATCATAACCTATAAATAGAGACTGAAAATAATTGAATTCTAATTCACTTTCTAGGGAGCTTTTCTACCATTAAGCTCTTTGTTGGCATTAAGATACTCAATGCAAAGATAAAAATTCAATTCGTTTCTAAAGAAAAATATCAGAGGCCATAAAAATTCATAAACATGTGTAAAAGACTTCTCTATCTTACCATCTGGGAAATTATAAAGGTTATTTTACACAAATTCTATTGCAGGTGGTAGAGCTGAAAGTTCTTGGCATTCTGATGTTGTAAAAGCAATAAATGATGTACTTACAGGGCTTAGAAAATATGCAGACATATAAGCATGCTGTTTATTTACAGTCATGACTATAAATTGCTTTAGTTTAAATTGTATGAAAACAGATGTTAGAGGTAAGCATCTATTGAAAAAACCAACTGCACTACATATGACAATAATATATTCTTCTTTATTAAACATAAGGGTTCTGAAATAATAGTATATACAGTTGCTATGAATTCATATGGTCCTTTTAATATTAAGCTGTTAATCTTCATTGACTGATACATTTTTTCACTTTTCTTATTGATTCTCTTTTTTTGCTTGTGCTAAGCCATCTGTTGTAAACCTAGATTTATTTATAAAAATACCTTCCGCTTGGTTAGAGTCAATCAGAATTTAGGCTGTAATGGCATTTCATACCTTTTTTTGATCCCTGTGGAGAAGGAAGTCTCAAGTTGACCTTCATGTACCTATTTAAGGAAAGCTATTATTGAACTGCTGTACTTGATAAGGAGATCTAATTCCACAGGAATAGTAAAACTGAAGAAGAGGGTAATCATATTTGAAAAAGGGTAGGCTTATTCACTCAACAGAAAATACAGAAGAGCAAAGCAATATGAGGGACGATGCTCTCATTTAGTCCAAGGTGAAAGGGGCTTAAAAAGGAACACTGCTTCAAAATCCTCCAAGAACACATTTTAAAATATTAATTCATATCTGCGAACAATGACAAAGCTTTGCAATTTCTACACTATATTCTTTGTGCTAAGCAACTTGTCATTATTGAGCTAGTGACTTGTTTACACTATTTAATGATTTCTATTTGAATACAGAATCATCTATTGTTCATTTACAGTATTCAAACTATAAGTATAAAATATACATCAATTGGGGTTAGGCTGAGTTACAATGACAAATTACAATGTTAATTTAAGAAACAAAAAGGAAATTAAGTAACTGTATTTCATTCCATAAGCATGGCTTAAGTATATGCCTTTGATTTCCAGAGTGCTAAGACCAGAAGAAAAGAAAGACTAGGGAAGCAAAGCAAACTAGGGAAGCTTTACAAGTTTAAAACAACCCAACTGAAACCCGAAATCTCGGTAGTTCAATGTTGGGAGTTCCAATCTTCTCAAGAAGCTGTTTTCTTCATAGGCATGGCCAAAAATTACTCACCAAATATAAGATTTTTTTCTTGCGCTTTTCTCTTTAATTACTTCTATTAATTTAATGAATGCCCAGTAGGTAACAATGTTCTGATGGATTCTGTGAATTTAAAAAAAAAAAGTAATTTGTATTTCCTTACTTTCAGGAAATATCCGAGGAAACAATTCAAAACAGTAAAATGCAAGTCCTCTTATGTCCTCGTGGAGATAAGTACAATATATTACAGGAGCAAAGAAAGGAAATCGGTTAACAACAGATTTTTATTTAGTTTTGATGTTTTTCAATGAACTCTTTGATGGCAACTTTCTTAGAGAAATATTACTGAATTGAACCTAAACTTCGATTGTGGTATCACAATAAATGGATGAAAATTGAGGTAATCAAGACATTGAATGAAAGTCGAGACAACAGCTCTTGAAGGAATGGATGAGTTAATTGGTAGAAATCTTAAAATATTAAAAGGGTCAAGATTCTTCACCACAATTCTAAGACAAGTAGTATGGCGGATCACTTTTCTACAAATTTTCATTCAATTCAAAAATTAAATAGAAAGTCTTTACTGTTGTTACTAATAGATATTTATTAAGTACACAGATAAACTAATTTCGGAAGTTTTATTGAAATACAATTTGTATTTAGTTACCACAAGTAGATTACAACATAGTGAATTATGTTATTGATTATTACAAGTTCTGAATATTCCTAGACTTCTTTTGACTTATAGTAAATCTGCAGTCACTTAAATACTCAGAACAATAATAATACACAGGCCTATAAAAATGTTAGTGGGCAAGCTCTCAGTCATCACTTTATCCCACATTCAAAGTATCCACTAATAAGACATATTCAAAACATAAAAATAAAGGAGAATAGGGTTTGCATGCCATTTCAATGTCATATTAGAACACTGCCTAGTAAAATCTCCTTAGGGTTAATGAACTAGAGGAATCCATTTTAATTTTTTTACTTCCTATTTACTATTGTTTGGAAAGCAAACTCTGTATTAGTGGTTAATTTCTGGAGAATTGATAATGTGAAAATGATTCTTCACCTGGTAGAGAAGGTATCTCCGAAGGTTATGGTTTAATGACCTTCTAGGAGACCAGCCAGTTTTGCATTTCATTGACTATTGTCCCATTCTAGTATTCTTTGTTCTTTGCTTATATCCTCGTTAAATCAGTTGTTCTGTTTTTTGCCCTGCTGATCCCAGTATTAACAAATTAAGTTAAGTTTAGCCATATATAACTAAATATATAATAGGGTCATTCTTTTTAATATTTTATTAAGTCTTGCTATACCTCAAGGAGACCCAAGGGGGCGCTGCACATGTGCTATTACCTTGAGAGAGGTCACATGGTCACAGCTTATTACTACTGCAGGTTAAACACCATTTTTATTAGTTTCCTATCGCTATATAAAATTAATCACAATCTTGGCAGATTAAGACAATTCAAATTTTTTATCTCATAGATTCCATGAGTCTGCGGTCTGGCATTTCAAGACTGGATTCTGTGCTCAGGGACTTACACAGTTGAAATTGTGGTGTCATCTAGGGCTATGTTTTCGTTTGAAGCTCAGGATTCTCCTCCAAGCTCATAGAGGTGGTTTATAAAATTCTGTTTCCCACAACTGGGACTGACGTTCTCATTTTATTGCTGGATATGAACCATGGGCTGTTGCTGCCTGTTAGTCGGTACCCACCATTTCTGCCTCGTGGCCCTCTCCATCATGCGGTATTTGTGCCTTCAAAGCCAGCAGAGAACTGCTCTGTTATTTCTAATCCTTGACTTTTCTATCTCTGATATGCTGAACAAGATTTAAGGGCCCATATGATAAGTTCAAACCCACCCTAATTATCCCCTTTTTGATTATCCTAAAGTCAACTGATTAATAACCTTATTCACATCCACAAAAAAATCATTTAAATATAAACAGAGTTTCACAGGAGTGATGTCTCACAGTCCTGTTCACATTCAGGGAGCAAATTTGCCAGGGCCAGAGTTGTCAGGAATCATTCTACCTACCTGGGTTCTCCTTCTGTCTTAATGAATTCTGTCTTCTAAATCCTGGAAGTATCCCTTTGCAGTTAAAAGTAAGTTGAACCTCTCAATCGCTTTCTCTGAACAGTCTAACATATACCTATAGATTAGGGTGGAGACTGTTCAGACTCTTTCCATACAGCACTTGGCCATCATGGAAGGGAGAAAAACACAGGATCTGAAGTGGTGCCAGGGAACTGGTAAATAATAGTTCTAACCAAAAGAGCACACTTCCCTGCAGTAAAACTCTTGCAGAAATTCATGCACTGATTTAAATGAAGTGGATTTCCATATATTTCAAGCTGTGAGTGACAACTTTGCCTGTCAACTCAATAATGGAAACTAAGCAATGGGAAATCACATAAGCTTCCCTTTAGAAAATGACTGCTCTCTGGATATTCACTTCAACATAGCTTCCATTAGGGAGGAATGCAGCTGTGAAAGACGGCATCTTTGCAGATTTAAAATATTAGCAGAGCAAAGTGGGTAGAGTACAAGTTCTGGACTCAGGAAATACGTGTGTGTCTGTGTTTGTGTGTCTGTGTGTGCAATTTCTGACAGATGAAACACCTCTGAAACTGTCACTGCAATAAAGAAAATAAATAAATCATCATACCCTATTTTCCCATACCCCTTCATAATCCTTCCCTGCTGTTCCATCAATTACCCTCACCATCATGTTCTGACAATCACTGGTTTGATTTCTGGAATTATATAATATGTATTTCTTCCCTTAACATAATTATTTTGAGACCCATGTTGTAGCATTTGTCAATAAATAATACTTTTTTTTTATTGCTAAATGTTTCTGAATGTTGATGTTCATCCCAAAATTCATGCGTTAAAATCCTGACCCCCAAGGTGGTGGTATTAGGAGGTAAAGCCTTTGAGATATGATTAAGTCATGAGAGTGTGGCTTTCATGAATGGGTTTTGTGCCCTTGGAAAAGAACCCCCAGAGAGTTTGCTGGCCTCTTCCATGTGAGGACCCTGCAAGAAGGTGCCACTCTAAGAACCAGAGAGTGGAGGCTTACCAGACACTAAATCTGCTGACACCCGAATCTTGAACTTCCCAGATTCCAGAACTGTGAAAAATAAATTTCTATTGTTTATAAGTCCCCAGTTTATGTTGTTTTGTTATAATAGTCCAAATTCGCAAAGGCATCTCTTTGTGGTGTCATACTACATTTCCCTAAGAAGTGACAATATTGAACACTTTTGTGTGTTTATTTTCCTTGTGCATATTTTATTTGATCAAGTGTCTCTTTCAAATCTTTGCCTTATTTTTAAATTAAGCTTTAAAACTTATTGTTATATTCTGAATACATGTCCTTTTGAGGAACATACAATTTGTCAATACTTTCACCCAATGAATAGTTTGTCTTTTCACATTTGTGTGTTTTATAGAGCAAACTATTTACATTTTGACAAAATACTTTTCTTTTTGTGCATTACCAAGGAAATCATTGCCTAGCTGGGGTGACAGATTTCTCATGTTTCATTTTATAAATGTTATAGTTTTTGATTTTATGATTATCTATTTTTAATAAAATATCTATGTATGCTGCAAAGCATAGATTGAAGTATACTTGTTTCATATGAATACCAGTTGGTCTAGAGCCTTTTGGTAAAAAGACAACCCTTCATCTACTGAGTTTCTATTTAATCTTTGTCAAAATCTGGTTGTATATTTATATGTGAATTATAGGTGCCAAGGGAAACCTTCCCTTTCACCCTTGGAAGGTTTACTGAAAAAATGAACTGCCAAAAGGCAGATTAATAGGATAAAAGGTAAACAAATTTATTATTGTGCATGATGGAGAATCAAATAGAGACTGCCTCACCACACAATGGGGTACAAATGGTTATAAGTCCTACTTTTTAGGGGAAAGCAGGATGGATAAGTGTGGATAATTTTAAGTTGGTAGTAAATAATTTTTAGGGAAATTCAGTGGGCTTGAATAACATACAGTGGCCTTGGATAAAATCTGTTGGGCCCACAGAGCAGAAAATGGTGTGTGACAAAAGTTTGTCCATGTGCACTGAGAGGTTTCAGTCTTTCTTCCTGCTACCTGAGTTCAGATAAGGAAAACTCAGGGAAGAGAGTAGAGGTAACTGTTTTCTTCTTTGATGGGTCTAGATGTTACATACGTAAGGAACTTTAGAGAGTAACTTCATCCTGCATTTAGAAATCGATAGAAGATTGAGAGACAGGAGTAGGGGGAGTTCTTAGAGACCTTGAGACTCAGGTTCAGCATGTGAAAATGCCATATTTTGGAGTATCCGTTTCTGAGCCCCAACAGTGTGTACTTCTGGACTCTGTCCTAGTCCACTGACAACTTTATCTATCTTTAAACTATGCTGTCTTATAACTTTTGCAGTAAGTCTGGAAACAAGGCAATCTTAGTTCTAAAACTTCGTTAGGTATAATACATGCATTTTTGGCTCTGGAAGTGTTCTCCTGGGTTCATCGATGTTTGCTTTAGTTCTATTTTTGTTGTTGTTGTTTCTTTTTCTGTCTGTGTTTCTTTTGTGTCATTTCTATTAGAATGGATGCATGTTCACCAATCTCTGCTTTTCCATTTTTGTTTTTCTTTGATGTGCTATTTTGGGTCCTTCGCCTTTTCATATGAATTTTATAATAGGTTTAATTTTTACAAATAAGAAAGCTATTGGGATTTTGGTTGGGATAGCATCAAATCTGTAGATTAATTTGAGAAGAATTTACATCTCAACAAGTTTTATTCTTCTAAATAATAAATATCCATTTATACACATTTAGTCTTATTTAATATTTCCCATCAATATTTTATAATTTTCAGCATACCAGATTTTCACATTGTTGTCAGATGCTTATATACCAATGATTAGTTATTTCATATATTCTATTTCAGAAAAAAATATTTATTTATTTATGAATGGTATTTCTATTAAACTAGAATTCTTGGATTGCAGGTTTTGTTTTGTTTTTATTTAAATTTATTGCTTTACTGTCTTCTTGAACACACAGTTTCTAATCAGGAATCTGCTTCAATTCTTTCTTGTTATTATTATAAAAAAAGAAAGAAAGAAAGAAAGAAAGAAAGAAAGAAAGAAAGAAAGAAAGAAAGAAAGAAAGAAAGAAAGAAAGAAAGAAAGGAAGGAAGGAAGGAAGGAAGGAAGGAAGGAAGGAAGGAAGAAAGAAAGAAAGAAAGAAAGAAAGAAAGAAAGAAAGAAAGAAAGAAAGAAAGAAAGAAAGAAAGAGAGAGAAAGGGAATAAACAAGAGGAACAAAGAGGAAGAGTGAGAGAGAACGGGAGTGTTGCTTAATTGCCCAGGCTAGAATACAGTCTAAAAGTGGGTATAGAAAACCTCCCTTATACCATCAATTGTGCTTAATAATGGCCAACCAATATTTCCTTTAAGCCTGTGAGTAGGTGTGATGTGGTACTGATAAGAGTGCATATCTTGTGTGTTTAAAATGGAGAGTTCTATGGATGTTTATTAAGTTTACTTGTTCCGGATCTGAGTTCAAGTCCTGGATATCCTTGTTAATTTTCTGTCTCGTTGATCTATCTAATATTGATGTTGAAATCTCCCACTACTACTGTGTGGGAGTCCAAGTCTCTTTACAAGTCTTATGTATCCTGTATTGGGTGCGTACACATCCAGGATCGTCAGCTTTTCTTGTTGCAATGATCCTTTTACCATTATGTCCTCTTTTGATCTTTGTTACTTTAAAATCCATTCCACAGGGGCGAGAATTGCAACCTCTGCTTTTTATTTATTTATTTATTTTTGCTCTTCATTTGGTTGACACATCTTTCTCCATCCCTTTGAGTCTTTATGTATCCTTGCATGTAAGATGGGTCTGGATGCAACATATCGTTGGGTTTTGGCTGTATCTTTTGATTGCGGGATTTAGTCAATTTAAATTTAGGATTACTGCCATTTAATGTTAGATGGCTATTTTGCCCATTAGTTGATGTAAATTCTCAATTCTTACTTTTACTTCTCTATGAAACATGTATTTTCTTCTATAGTTACTTTTAACATTTTCTAAGCATCACTGGTCTGTTTAATCAGTTTCATTACGCTGTGTTTGGTGTGGATTTCTTCTGCTACCTTATGCTTGAAGTTCATTGAGTTTCTTGAGCCTGTGGGCTTATAGATTTCTTCAAATTAAAAGAAATTCAATCATTATTTTTTCACACGTTTTCTGTCCTGCCTTTTCTTGTCTCTCCTCCAGAGAATCCAACTACCTTAAATTTATGACTCTTTATGCCCTATAACTCACTAATGCTTTTTTCTTTCTTTTCTTTCTTTTTCCTTCCTTCCTTTCTTCTTTCCTCCCTTCCTTCCTTTCTTCTTTCCTCTTTTTCTCTCTTTCCTTCCTTCCCTTTTTCTTTCCTTTCCTCCTTTCCTTTCTCTCCCTCCCTCCTTCCATCCTTCCTTTCCTCTCTCTCTTCCTTCCTCTCTTTCTTTTTCTTTCTTTCTCTTTCTTTCCTTTCTTTCTTTCTCTTTCTTCCCTCCCTTCCTCCTTCCTACCTCTCTCTCTCTCTCTCTTTCTTTCTTTCTTTCTTACTTTTCCTTCCTTCCTTCTTTTTAATGTTTTTGTTTTCTTTTCTCCTTGTATTTCATTTGGTTAGTTTCTATTATATGTCTTCAAGTTCACCTACCTTTGCTTCAGCAAGCTTTATGTCATATTCCCATTAGCTGTATTTTTCTTCTTATATGTTAGAGTTTTAATCTCTGGAGGTTTAACTTTTTCATAAGTTTCATGTTTCTACTTATGAAATTATGAACTACAGATTTAATAAATCTTCAACCATATTTGTCTGCTAATTCTTATATGTGTGGCAATTTCCAGTTGATTTTTTAAATCACATATAACTGTATATTGCTGTTTCCTGGCTGGCTTAATAACACTAGACATTATCAGTTTTACCCACTGATTGCAGGACAATTTTGTATCCTTATATTTTTTAGCTTTGTTTTGATATGCAGTTAACTTACTTGCGAACAGAGTGTTGCTTTTGGGTCTAGCTTTTGGAATTTGTTTAACCTCACCGAAGCAGTGCTCATTCTAGAACTACTTATTTCATATCACTAAGACATGACTCTTCCATGAATTGTCCCAAATTGCCTGTGATTTTTCTTTGTTTGTTTTCAAATCATACTGGAGCAAATAGGCATGACTCCTGGCTCTTTGTGAATTCCAGGGACCCTTAACTCTTACCTTTTCACAGGGTTCTATCTTTGATTTCAGATATTTTTCTCAATGTACGAGCAGATCAATTCTTAGCTGAATACTTTTGGAATGTCAGCTTCAGGTTTTTCTACTTCCCCATGCCGCTGTTGCTTTTCTTGTACTCTGTCCTGCAAACTCTTGCTTTGTCTCTCTGGACCATCATCTCCTTAACTCAGGGAATCTACCATGTTCCATGTGAGTTTCTCCTTCCTGCAATGCAGCCTGGAAACTCTCTCAAGCCAGCATGCTGGGACAGTCATGGGACTCATGTCATTTGTTTCTTTCAGGGATGTCTGGCTTTCATTTCCTGATGCCTACCGTCTTGTCAGCTGTTGTTCCCTACATTTGTCTATTTGTTGGACGTGGGAAGATAAATCCTGTCTCTCTTACTCCGTCTTCTGCTTTAGATTCTTGAATCTCTTTACTCTTCTATTTCTTGCTCTTTCCACATTACTTTTACCACCATGTCTGACAGGTGACTTTACAAGGAAGTAAGACCTGGATCAATAATTTATATTTTGGATCTTGGAGAAAGAAGGTACTGCTGATAAAAGCTTCTTATATAACTTAGGCCAACTTAACTTTTTTATTCCCGGTCCATTAATTTTTATATTTTTGCTGGGCTTCAAATCAGTCTCAAAAATCTTTATTTTAATTTTGGGGTGAAGGGTACACCATGCAAAATATTTGTTTTATTTAATTCTATTAATGAATACACAAATTCTCTACTGCCTCACACAACCATGACAGGAAGATTAAAAAGTTAAGTAGCATGTTCCATTTCTCCCAATAGAAATGACCTATCTCCTCCCATGTTTCCAGTGACTACGGTAACAATTAAAGGCTTGTTCAGTAAAGTGCAGATTAAAAAGTTAAGTAGCATGTTCTGTTTCTCCTCAATAGAAATGACCTATCTCCTCCCATGTTTCCAGTGACTACAGTAACAATTAAAGGCTTGTTCAGTAAAGTGCAGATTAAAAAGTTAAGAAGCATGTTCTGTTTCTCCCCAATAGAAATGACCTATCTCCTCCCATGTTTCCAGTGACTACGGTAACGATTAAAGGCTTGTTCAGTAAACTGCAGATTCTATTTCATTTAAGCACAGACTGGATATCATAATATATGCTTTTAAAGATAAAGGCTTCCAATTACCATCCGCCACTGTTGAACTCTCCCTCCACAGGGACAAAATGATGTTGGTTCTTTATGTGTCTGATCTCACTTGAAACACAGGAGAGGGAATTTCCGTTTTCATCTTATTACCTGGGACATTGGAAAGCAACATGAATGCCATGTTACCCTGTGGCATCTTGTCACAGTTTAGGCTATCCACAGTGTTCCCCAAAATGTACCAACTTAGCCTTAGTCATTAGCCTTACTAACTACAGATCTTTGGCAACACCAGAGTTCACGCTGTCCTTCCTAGGTCATGGTACAAGCCCTCTATCAGAACTATTAATAATTTTTTTTTTCACATTTTGGTGACAAGCCTAGCCAACATACAGGTTATATTTTGACTTTATCTTTCCTAAGTGACTGATAGCAGATGTGATTCATCTGAAATAGTGTGCCTGTTCGATTCCTAAAAACATGATTAAAATAGAAAACTGAAATGCTAAAATCACGTCTGGCCTGACATGTCCAGTTTTAATCAAGTCACTACATAAGTTCTTGCCATAGGATATTTGTAGCATAAAACAGGATGCGTACAACATAGCATGCAGATAAATTATGTAGCCCACTAAACTCTCCATTGGGCTGTCTTAACTTAAATATAGCTTGGTATGAATTGTCAAGAATAGCACGTCTTCATCTCAAAAGGAGAGTTATTTGTGATATTTGGCCACAATATCAATCCAAAGTCCCGATCTCTGGAGGCTGCTCAGTTACTATGCCAGTTTTCTGAAAGGCATTTAATCGTAATTCACTTTTAGTACATTCAAAGGAGCAGGTCACAGGCTGGCCTTCCAGGAAGGTGGCATGAACTGGCTTCCAATCATCCCTTGGCAGCAGTGTTACTTTGTCGGTTGCTTCAGATCCACACTTTGGACAGCAGCTAAGCAACATGATCCAAGTACAACATTTATTGCAAGATATATTTTGATAAAAACAAAAATAGTAAATAGTCTACATATCATTAATCCAATGTTAGTTTCAATCAATTGAATCAGAGGACCTTTTTTTGGAACCAACACCTTTTTTTTCTCTGTATTCTCCAGATTGAGTATTTAAGCAGAACCTATAAATCAGCAAAGGTCGATTTTCATTCTTTCTGCAGGTGGCTATGTTTACAGATCAGATGGCTTTTCCCACATATGCCATTAGTTAACACCAGACCTTAATCATAGCTAAGAATATTACTCATTTGCTCTGAGATACTCTTATGGGATTAAAGTTGCTGCATTCTTCCTTAAGATTACAACTGACATACAGTTCCTTTCCCATTTGCCATGAACTCTTCTTTCTTTCTTATTACCTGTTTAACTGACATCTTTGATTTTTTGATGCCCAAGCTTTAGCTTGAACATGGTGATTTCCCATAGACAGAAACACCAGTGATAATTGCTTCACTGTACCCTGTTGTTATCTCATTGCTAGCAAGAAGTGTTAGGACTTGATGGGTAAAAATGTATAGGACTGTTTCTGCCACTTGGTAATCAGGACACAGTCGTACTTATACCTACATTGGCCAGAAGGGCTGAAATTTTGCCTGGCCTGGATTTATTTAGGACTATTCCCTGACAAAGTTAGCTAACAGATATTACATCTTATGCATCAATATTGTTCTGTTCTG
Source organism: Saguinus oedipus (assembly GCA_031835075.1). Classification (NCBI taxonomy): domain Eukaryota; kingdom Metazoa; phylum Chordata; class Mammalia; order Primates; family Cebidae; genus Saguinus; species Saguinus oedipus. The sequence continues at coordinate 3,150,273 of CM063186.1, forward strand.
GGACATGTAAATGCAGCCCCTGCCTTAGAGCAGCAAAATCAAGCAAATCCAAAGAACAAATTTTTAAAGTTGGACAGATACGAAGTTGTTGTATGGCATCATCGTTCAACACCTCATTCACGTCTCCTCCTTCTAGGCACTGTTCCAATAAAGTTCTTCCTTTGTGTCTTTCATATTCTGTCAGGACACATTTAACTGATTCAGCGAGCCTCTCAAATTTTCTTACCATTGATTTTATTATAAGTGTACATTATTCAAAATTGTGGATTCAGTGAAACAACCACTCTAAGGATACAAAAAATGTGATATATATGTTTAAAATTATAGTTGCTTGCTTGTTTGCTGTACGCTGGTAGCAGTAATGTGAGTAGGTTAATTAGAATAAATATATTTTGATGAGCCAAATTAACAGCCTGTTTGCTATTCCAAGCCTTAACTGTATTTTTCACAGTTGCTTCTGAAACTGAATAAATGAAGCATAGAGTAAAAATGCTGGAAATTCTAAAGTACAGCCATTGGCAGCGTCCTCGCTACCTCTGCCCCCAGGTCCTGTTGGCACAAGCAGAGCTTATTACTGTATTAGTGGTTCCATCTGATTTGAGGTTCAATTGTGTGTGTGCAGTCTGGGCATATTATGCCCACTCATTTCACGAACTTGGGTGGCTAACTGTAAATATCTGATTAAGGCAACCTCCATGGTATTTCAGTCCCTTAGCTGCCCCCTTAGCCTTTTTGGAGGACAAAGATTCCATAACTGAGTAACTCAAACAGAAGACATCTTTGCCACACAGTCAGCTAGCACCTCCCTGTCTCAATATACTGTAAGGCCATTGGCTACCTCACAAAGGTTAGTGCATGTCCAAACACTATTCTCAGAGTGGGAGTCTCGATCCTCATGTGCCTGCTATTTAAACTGCTCTCAGCTTTCCCTAATGTAAAAACGTGTATTTTCCTCTTCCCCTGAGGTTTTACACTATCCACCAAGTATATTGCAATCAATTTCCAAAAGGGCCATTCAACTCTCATTTCTAGATATTAATTATGGCCCAATCAACATGATTTGCTTTGCTGAAAAGAAAGCAGAGGGTTCAGGCCATACTGGCGACAGGTCAGGGAGATCCCTCAAGAGCTCTGTCATCAATTCTTCAGGCAGGGGGGAAATCTGGTCCAGTATGTGGGAATGCATAATGAAATTTCTCACATGCAAGGTTTTGAACATCATCTCCACTTTATCAGTAAGAATTATTGTGCTGCTTTCTCTGAGACTCTTTCTCCAACATTACCAAAGACATGGTAGACATTACTAGTTTCAAAATTATCTGATACCCTTAAGTAGTGGGAAAAGTCTCTTTCAATGCCCAATTGCAAATTAGAAATTGTCTTCCAATAGGCTCTACAAGTGGTTGCATCTGGCAGTTTTAAAGTTCAAAACACAAGACGTTTTGGACAAAAATAGCAGTATTTACTGTCTGCCAAAGAGTTCAGTCTGCATAAGTTCTAGTTGCAAGCACATTTAAAATCTTATGATCCATAAAGTTATGATACACCAATGAGAGTACCTGAACAAGTGCCTTTAGTTAATCTTTTAATATTTCTGCCAAAAACCAATTTCCAATTTAGATTTAATTTTGGTGACTCATGGATAGAAGGAGCAAAATTCGTAAGTGAGGATTTGGTGCATAAGAACCCAGTTAGTACCACCAGTCTTTTGGAATACTTTTAAGTGGTGGAATTTGAAAATTATAATTGATTCTTATATTTTCAGGAGTATCTCTGAGTTTATTAGAATACATGATTTCTCTAAATCTCATACATTGGGCTAGACCTTGGCATTTAGCTGGGTTAGGCCAGCCTTTTACATTTCACATGGGTGACTGCAGTTTTTAACTTGTCCTGCATTTATTTACATAAGGAGTCCAGAAACTGGCATCACCAATACAGTACACTCTCTTACTTACTGGTTTTCAGATACGGGTCCTCACAATACCATATTAAGACCATTCTGGTGCATGCAGATACCTTCAATCAGGGCCATAAAGGTAACAAATGCATACCATGCCTATACTTTCAATGATAATGTCTTTTACTGGATTCAGGCTCAACTCCAGACTTTCTTAATCTTTTCATGAGCATTTAATTCAGACATTTCTATGTGAAAAAAATGATGTCAAGATAGAAAGTTAAGTGATTGGTATCTATTTCAACTACTAAAAAAATCAAGAAGTGAAAAGTAATTGTCATCTGGTTAATACGGTCAAGAATTAAATTAAGGAAATGAAACACTTGAGATAGTCTGGAATTCCTCTGTAAAGAGAGGAATATGGCTTTTGGAGTCTGACATAGATGATGGGTTTCTATCTTATCTGTATCAGTTAGGAACTATGTCATATCAAGAAACCAAACTGAACTCTCTCTCTCTCTTTTTTTTTTTTTTTTTAATAGATGGAGTCTTTGTCTGCTGATCAGACTGGAGTGCAGTGGCACGATCTCGGCTCACTGCAAACTCTGCCTCCTGGGTTCAAGTAATTCTCCTGCATCAGCGTCCTGAGTAGCTGGTGTTACAGGCATGTGCCACCATGAGATGGGGTTTCACTGTGTTTGTCAGTCTGGACTCAACCTCCGGACCTCATGATCCACCCATCTCGGCTTCACCAAAGTGCTGGAGTTACAAGCAAGAGTAATGGCGCCCCTCCCAAACTGAAATATCTTTATCTGAAAACTACATTTATCACAGTTTTCATTACAAAAATGAGAGTGATAATATATCATACCTTGTAAGATGTTCAAAGAGTTAGAATTTCTGGAAAAAAAATGTGTACTTTAATAGAGTAGAGGATCCAAAGAAGTTGTTGGTATTAATTTCACTCAACTGAGACAATACTTGCACAGGATAAAATAGTATAGAACATTTAGAAGGAATTACTTCGTGGATTAAGTTAAATAATCAGTCAATTCTGTTGATACACAGATCCTAAAAAAGACAGGACAGAGTTAAATACTACAATCTTGTTACTTATATTGTAAGCCAAATATATAAACTTTCTCCAATGACTTAAACTTCCTTTGGTATCTGAATTGGCAATAAATTTGTGGCATTTTTATATTTCATTATGACCTTATATGATTATTTTGAAAATTATATTCTACAGATTCATCGTTTCTGGTTTTATTCCTGGAGTTCAGAAAATTGATTAAAGAATTTTGGAATGAGGCCATATAACACCAGTATAACTCTTTCAATATTATTTTTAATAATTAATATATGAAAGAATCATAACGATTCCACATAAGAGGATCTTTTCACGAACAATAATTCAACGGATTTCTACCTGATTTTAACTTACATACAAAATTAAGCTTTCATAACTAGTTCCAAGAGAAGGGCCTCACTATAATATATGTGTTTCCTGATCTCCTTCCTCCCATATAAATGTATTTTTCTACATCTATTTGGAAAGGCAGCAGAGGTAACAGTGGTATACCCAAAAATGGTCATACAAGGAATTTTATCTAGTTTTATGTGAAATACTGTAAAACACAGACATCTTCTCATGTAATAGGGATTACAAAAAAATATTTGTCAATAGCTCCTTTCTTCCGGGAACTGGCATGCTTTTCCAACCCTCCAGTAAACTTTGGAGTTGCCAGTAGCAAAATTTAACCTTCCTGTTTCTGCAGATTACTTTGCACCCAAGATTCAATGATGTAAGCCATTTAATTTCCTTCTGTGCCAGGGTGTATTCACTGGGCTGTTGTTTCTTCTCATTCTTCTTAAAACCTGCAGCATCTTCTGCCCACGTAAGCCAACTCATTATGATAGGGAATCCGTTCTTCACTCCTGATTTAGTATGTTTTGGTGAAAGCATGCTAGTAGCAAATGTTGATATTTCTGAGAATTCCTTAATGAAAGAAATAATATTTATTTTCAATACTGTTTTAAAATTATTTTATGAGTACTAGCAGAGAAATTTTTACTCAAATTTGTGTTACAATTTTCAAACATTAATGGATTTATTTTGCTACCTTTGTAAATCATAGCAATGCATTATGTATACCTGCTGAAATACCTAATGTCACTAAAAGTTATTTTAAAATTAAAATACAATAACAGCATTTTCTCTAAACATAATAGCATTTTTAAACGAGAACTTGGTGTTTGTATCACCTTATGACTCAGTCTTTAAAAAACTATAATTAAGTATGATTATATGAAAACAGAAATTAATGCACTTAATACTTCGATTTTTCTTTTTCACAAAACTAGTAATTATATAGGATTGAAAAAGAAAAACAAAGGGACAAATAAAGAAAAAAGATTTGGGAGACATATGATTTATCATTTTAAAAAATAAAATTAAAAAAAACTGGGTAACAGAAACAAAAGAGAAAATATGAATTCCTATCACTGACACTGAGTTCATCCAGTTAATTTCTATCTCATTAAGTCAAAAAACAAAGGGTCAGTTGATTAAGAAAGACTGATGTGGAATTTTATATAAATAAGAATTAACTTGTACATGCTCAGAGAAGAGTGGTTTAAATACATATTGCAGATATCCCCAGAAGCCGTGTCGCTCCTAAATTTGAGAACTCCAAAGAGGGGTTTCTAAGACTATCTCAGTCTCTGTCTCCCCATGGAGCACCTGCAGGTATTTCTCTGCCTGGGGAAAGCCAGTGACTGTCATGGTCGTTTGACCCACTATAACTTCCCTAGAGGAAGTTACAGTGCCCTTTTCAATATCAAATTGAGAGGGGGAACCATCTCTTTATAGTCCATTTCAGATGGAGAAAATATCACAAGGAACGAATAATCTGGTAAGGGTATAAAGCAGGGTGGGGAAGGGAGAAGACAGAATTATTTGAGTAAGTGGTTACTGAGCATGGTCTGCTAGCTAACTTATTTTACAAATACATTGAGTATAAAATTTAGTCTTGCCTTCATGAAGCTTACATTCAAGGAAAAATAATTCTTATGAAAGCAGTATTCACGTTTCAAAGTAGGCAATGGGAGAAAATGCTACATATTTTAAAAACAAAATGTTATAGATAGATACATATCACTCTGTGTATATATGTGTTTATATCTGTATCTATAACATATAAACATATTATAAAAACTAAATGTATCTGTTTTTTAAAAATTTCCTATTCAGAATTTACTGTGAAGCATGTCGATAAAGTTTTAGAAAAACAAAACTTTTTCCCAATTTTTCAGTTATTAAGTGGAAAGTACTATATGTATAATGACATCTATTTTGCTTCTATTATTGAGCAATTAAGCCAAACATGTACTCTATTAATCAATCAGGTGAGCACAGGAGGAGCTGATCTCAGCAAGATCCCCTTTTCAGTCAATAATTTATGGTAAAAGGAGTCTGCTAAGATTGTACAACACACTGTGTATGCAAAGAAGGGGTATCCCACTGTGCTTTTGTATGGCTTCAATTCCAAAGGGGGACAAAAAAAACCTCTACATTATAATATATTTCACAGTATTTTCCACTGTGCAGTCTTTCAGATTCCTGAGTAAGATACTGTATTAAACAAAAAATAAAAATTGGCTTTCAATATTTTCAAAACTAAAAAATGATATTATTGATTTGTAAAATTGAAAAAAGATTCAGTGCTAATTGCCCAACTATGACTAAAAAATTAGATCAAACATTATTTTCAAATACTTATAGTTAAATGAAATGTGCACTATGATAAGCTAATATAAAAATGGATTTAATAGAAATTCAACTTGTATAAAATAACTATGGTCACAAGAAATAAGAACAATTTTTTCTCATGTTTTTCTTTGATGTGTTTCTCCAAACAAGCTCTCTGAGGGTACTTAATTCAAAGCAATTGCATAAGTCTTCACAGAAAGAAAGAGGAGGGAGTGGGAAGAGGAAAACAGAAAGAACAAGACAAAAAGAAAGAAAAAGAGAGAGAATAAGAAAAAATAAGTAACAGACAAAAACGAAAACAAATATTTAAGAATCTAACAGTGCAGTTTATAAATGTGATGTTTTATATCAAAGAAAAGGTTTACAGAACCCGGAACAATACTGTAGTTATAGTATTACTCCATAAATACTCCATGATTTCTTGACTTGTGGTAAACCTCAATTCATTTTTCCAAGATCTTCCATAAGGCATGTGCACTCCCATCCAAAGAAAGTGTTCCGCCTTCAAGATAAATGATCTAATCTAATTTGCCTTACTCAATTCTGTATAACTGGTCTTAAGATCTAGGGATGGTACACAGTATCTGGCTAAAAAGTTGTTAACTGAATCAATAAAATAAACTTAGAAAATTCTGTGTTGTAAATTCCTTCTCTAGGAGCATAACATTTTAGAAACATGTATATAAATCAAGAATATAATTACATCCTTCAAACTCAAGTGCCAAGAAACACAATGCCTTCACGTTGGAGACATTTTAGTTCTGGACTTTAAGCCCCTATGTCACTCAGTGGCAAAACAGTTCATCTCAAACCTCCTGGAGCATCTTCTTTTATTTAAGATAAGATGATGCTATAACTCTGGATTTTTCTAAATAATCTTAAAATATCCAAGGTCAAAGATTCAGTTCTCCACCTTGAGTTAATAAACGAATGTCACACATAAGATTGGGTCTTAATATAACAGAGGTTGTTTGTTTACTATAGAAGCTTTTGGATCAGTATATATAAAAAAGAAACATTCAACAGTGTTAGAAAAATAGGAATTATAAATGGAATAAATTAACTGTCCATGGAGGAACTTTTATGTTTGATATTCAGAAATCTGACTAAATTTTATTCTCTGAAGAACGTAAATGGAATTTGAAGAGATTAGAGGCAGGTGTGCAGTGTCTGCGAAGGAGCATACCAGGATGACAGGGCTAGGTAGAAAGAAGTTATCAAAGGTAAATTTGTGTTTACTTGTCCATTTGTTTACCTTGTTCCCTGTGACTGACTCACATGCTACAGAATAAGGGCCATTTATCTAAAAATGAAAATAAATCTGACATGTGGATGTGCAATATCTGGTCTGAAAACACCTCTGCTTCTCAACAGAGGAAATTCCTTAACTTGTAAATTACTTGTCATCGCCTATCTTCGACCACCATACACTTCAAAATTATAACCCTGTCTTTTCTTCCTAATAATCAAAAGTGATGGTTATTCAATCATGCTATCATAAGGTGTGAAACAAAGTACATTGTCAAAACATGCATACCCTTGTATTAATTGATACAAAGTTCTTCAAATCTTGCCTCAAAATCTATCTGTTATAGTTTCTCTTTGCAATTCTATGTGTTTTTTCCCTCCAACTATTGATATAAAAGAGGAACGTATTTTCTCTAATGCAAAATGAGATATAAAATATTAACCATGAAGTGTGATGTCTATTTTTCAAGATATGAACCCTAATTTATTCAGACAGTAAAATTTCTGAAAATAATTGCAAAAAATTAAAATGTTGTTACTGAAATTCCTATTAAATGCAATTTGCAAAAGTTAATATTCTAACTTCTTTATAGTGGTTACTGAATTTTCCAAATGACAGTTTGATATTTTTGTCACATTTTATCTATATTTATTTTATTTAAGAAAATAAAGGCAACATCTATTCATTTATCATGCAAAAGGTAACCAAACAATTTAATTAAGTTTACTATATTATCTATGAAAAGTGCTGCTTTATATTTCTGTGATTCAAATTTTTTTTTTTTTTTTTGAGACGGAGTTTCACTCTTATTACCCAGGCTGCACTGCAATGGCACAATCTCGGCTCACTGCAACCTCCGCCTCCTGGGTTCAGGCAATTCTCCTGCCTCAGCCTCCTGAGTAGCTGGGATTACAGGCAAACGCCACCATGCCCAGCTAATTTTTTGTATTTCTGGTAGAGACAGGGTTTCACCATATTGACCAGAATGGTCTCAATCTCTTCACCTCGTGATCCACCTGCCTCAGCCTCCCAAAGTGCTGGGATTACAGGGATTCAAACATTAAGCTTAAAACAGGAGTAAGTTTTGACTTACTCCTGAAAATATATGTTTCATAATTTAAAAAATCACATTTTGAATATTAACCAAATTGAAAACTTCTGATGCTATCAGACAACTCAATTGCTGAAAGTACTAGTTCATGTAATAGTCCTTCAAATTTTGGAAACGTGCCTTACAATTTAAAAAAAAAAAAAGTGTTTTTGATCTGTGCTAGCTATCTAATAATATTAATAGCAAGAATAGGATAGAAAGTAATTTGAGTTTTACATGACAGACTTTTTGACTTACATCTTATAACCTCCCTATGGCTCATGAACACACAGGATTGGAAAGAAGCCCAGCATACTAATTTTTAAATATTATTTGAGATGAACTGACAAAAGCAGTAAACAATTAGAGTTGAATTTAGCAATTCAGGCTATAAATATCACTTTCTTTTATCCTGTCCACTGCCTAGATAATAAAGAATATAGTTTGTATAGGCCAAGCTTCATGAAAGGCCAAGCTTCATGAATAGATCGAATAGAGGATATAAATTAGGCATTCTGTTTTAAGTCAATGCCAAAAAAAATCCTTTTAAATCTGGATATTTCCCATTGAATCTTGTGAATTTTCTTCCATAAGATTCTCCTATAAAATATAAACCTTCATAGGAGATTTTTGTAATAATAAGAATAATCATGATTATCATGACAGTGGGGCTGACACTTCACAATGTTTACTATGTGCATGGTACAGTTGTAAGTACTTTACATATAAGAATTTCTTGCAACATTACAATAAATCTAGAAGGATATGCCATTATGTTATCAATTTTATAGGCAAAAAAGCTGAAATACAGCAATGTTAACCTGTGCAAGGTCACATGTCTATTATTGACAAAGCTACAATACGTAATGCAAAATCTCTCTATGACGTTAAGGATGAAGAATCACATTTCCCGTAAGATAAACGAAATGAACAATTCTATGAAAATATTAGCTGTCTAGATAAGGAAGCATATATGCATGAAGAAGGGAGATAAGAAATAGAAATTGTAAAAGCGCGCCGCTGATGAAGAAAACTGTAATTATGTAAGAAAGGATATCATCTTAATAATAACCTTCAGCTACTCTAGGGTTTAGTTTACAGCTTTTGTTTTAAGAACTTTTTTTTCTGGGTTGAATTGATACATAGTACTGTTTATTGAAATGTTTTTATTATTTTCTCTCTTTTTTTGATAGTTGAGTAACATTACATTGCATAAATGTACACTTCGGTTTCCTAGCTCTTAAAAGTGTACAAAGTCACTTAACCAGTCAGATGCTCCATCCCAGGACCTGAAATTCCACCGAACTAACACAAAGATACCGTCAAAATGAAGAGATCATTCATAGTGACAACACTGGAGAGTCCAGTAACTCAATTGCTAAAAGTACTATTTCATGCAATAGTCCATCAAATTTTGGAAATGTACCTTATGATTAAAAAAAGACAGTGCCAAGTGTGGGTGAAGGGGAGGAAGGCAGCAAAACACTGCCATGTGTGTACCTATGCAACTATCTTGCACGTTCTGCGCATGTACCCCAAAACCTATAATGCAATAAAAAAAAAAGACTAACAAACCAAAAAAAAAAAAAAGACAGTGCAAGAATCCAGTGATTGTGATAGAGGTTAGAATGAAATTCTAAATACATGTTTCTGTTGTATCATTGATATGGTTTGGTTCTGTGTTCCCACCCAAATCTCATGAGAAATTTTAAGCCCCACCTGTTGAAGGAAGGGCCTGGTGGGAGGTGATTGAATTGCGGAGATGAATTTCCCCCTTGCTGTTCTCATGATAAAGTTCTCATGAGATCTGGTTGTTTTTAAAGTGTGTAGCACTTCCCCCCCCTCTTTCTCTCTCTCTCTCTCTCTCTCTCTCTCTCTCTCTCTCTCTCTCTCTCTCTCTCTCTCTCTCTCTCTCTCTCTCTCTCTTTCTCCTGCACTCCAATGGTAGGACATGTTCGCTTCCCGTTTACTTTTCCACGAGTGTAAGTTTCCTGACCTCTCCCAGCCATGCTTCCTGTACAGCCTGCAGAACTGTAAGTCACATAAACCTCTTTTCTTTATAAATTACTCAGTCTCAGGAAGTTCTGTATAACTGTGAGAATAGATCAATACAATCATCATACCTACAAATTTTCTACCTGTGGTTCCTTAGCTCTGCTCATATTCCTAGACTGATTCTCCAGCCTTGCCATGAATTCTCAGCTTACTGGTATCATTCTAATTAAGTTTCTGCTTAATATAGCAAAACTACTTTCTATTACTTGTCACCCTGAACCTTTATTGGTCAACTCAGTTTTTTCAATACCGCAAATTATATTTTCAACACCCTCATTTTATCCTAATTTGAGGTTAAAAAAAAGTTTTAAATTTCTGATTATAGCAATAGAAGTTGTTAATCATAGTGATTAAATTTTCTTGTTGCCATGTCATTAGTTATCTATAATTCTAAAAGGTATAAATGTTAAGAATCATGAGTCTTCTCATTTACTTTTTCATTTATTAGTACATTAATTTATCAGAAAATTAGTACACAATTATAGATATAGAAAAATGTCCATTTAGGTAAAGAACAATTGTGTGTAAACAGTAATATACATATGGCCATGTATAAAAGAGATGTATGTACATTTTTGTACATATATCGAGATGCTTTATTTTCAAATTAAAATAATGTTTGTATATGGGGAATAATAATTTTAAAAATTATACTAAATATTTTTATATTGTCCCCAATTAACATAAATTGCTTTAAAATTAGAAAAAAAATGTGTGGAAAAAATGACAGATAGGATACAGGGCTGGTGTGCAGGACAGAACAATGTGTGGAGACTCTCACCCTGAACTTTTGCTCCAAGAATCATCATAGGAATGTGCCAGAAAAACTGAAATAACTCACATATTATTTGAAAGAAGCAGCACACTACAAATTCCATGAGACAGGCAAAAGACTGTAAGTTCCCAAAGCGTGAAGGGGGAAAACCTGCCTCTGAACACACATCCCCACTGGAGAGTCTGAAAATCCCGATTACAGGAGAAGGGTTTAACCTCACCTAGAGCTGGAAGGGATTTAGAGATCTGCATGAAATATAAAAGCAGAAGTAGAAGCAGGAAGAGCTTTATAGGCACTTCCATTCTCCAGCTCGAGCCCAGGGAAGCCATTTCTAACTACACCTCACAGAGGCCCTCAGGGAAGGTACCCGGCAGAGTTAGGGAGGGGTCACAAGGTATAAGACACTTCAACTGAATTTTTTAATAATTCTGAGTGGTCATGAAGTTTTCTGAGTCAGATCTGAGGGGTGAACAGGAACTCCTGCAGCTATGAGTGCAAGAACCACCACTGACATTGTGGACAGACAGGGAGCGGTGAGGCCTAAAAGTGGAGTGTTCTTGCTCAATGGGGAAGCTTACAGCCTGGGGTTTGAGTTCCACACTCAGGCTGCCCAGATCTAAACTGCTGTTGGCGGGGGACTCGGGGAGTGACACCAGCCCCGTCAACTGTGTGAGGCCTTTCACTACTGGCTATCCCCCACTTCCATAGCAAACTATATGCCACAGCAGAGACAGCCTTAGTCACCTCTGGAATGTAAGTCCCTTGGCCCAAGAGCCACACCCTTGCCCCCACAGTGGCTGTGGTAATTCCTAACCAAGGATGGTCTGAGACAAGACCCATATAACCCTTCCCCCACCTGATGGTATTTCTCTACCTGCCCTGGTAGCCAAACACACAATGACATACAATCTTGAAAGCTTTATGGCCCTGCTCATCCCTGAGAAACCAGAATAGCTTCCCCCGTCCAACTCAAGGCAATCTTATACCCCACTGCTAATACCGCAGCTGCTGGTCTCCTGGCTGGAGGCCAATAAACTCAGGCCACCATAGCAAGTGATTACAGAATAACCCTGCTCCCAGCAAGGATAAACCAACAAGTAATACCACCACCTGCAACATCCTTACTAACCAGAAGTGCTGTGTCTGTCCACGTGACAACTTCACTGGTAGCATAATTGACATTCAAGAAAGCCAGCACAGTAAACATCCACAACCAAGGACTTCCAGAGTCTGCTTCAGCCCTCTGCTACCTCACCACAGCAGGTATTGGAATCCATGTGTAAAACACCTGAAGACAGATCACATCAAGACTCTTTGCACACATTCCCCAGAACCAGCCCGGAGCTGGTAGCTCTGGTGGGTGGCAGGCCCCAGAACAGCAATAATGATCAGTGCAGTCCAGCTCTCAAGAAGCCCCTCCCTAGAGGAAGGGGAAGAGCACCACAGAACGGGGTCACTGTGTACAACGAGAGAATCAGAACAGCAGGCCTTGAGTTCCAGATCTTACCACTGGTACATAGTTTCTTATCGCAGAGACACAATTGCAGTGCTGGGTGCCGTAGGCGAAGTCTGTACCTATACCTGTCAGGCAGGCAGCCTCTAAGATCATGAAGGGCTTTAGAAAAGGGGTCCTTGTCCCTCTCTACACTGCATACACAGCTGGGGGTTCCCCCAAAGCAATGCAGCGTGAAGGCTCAAATAGCCCTTCTGGAAGAGTACAAGGTGAGAGAAGTCCACAGGAGGAGCACACACCAGATTCAGGCCTGCACAAGAGGCAGTCACAGTTCTTCCCTGCTTGAAGCAACAACATTCCCATAGATGAAAATAGCTGCCTATCTGATTGGAATAGTCAAAACACCACAACAGCAGTGAGGCTGTGAGGTGAATAGCTTTTAGCTGACCTGGCAGGGGAGCTGAGGTAGTTCCCACTGATCACCCCAATGAAACCTCAGCACATCTAACTGAAATCTCCCCCAGCCATCCTCATCAAGGCTGGGACCTCAACCCACTGTTGGGTGTTACATGTATCTGTCTGCCTTAGCCAAACCAGTGTCCACCCAGGGTTGTCCCCAATTGTCCCGAACACTGAATCATCGACTGAGTAAATAAAACACTGGAAAAATAAAATAAATAAATAAATAAATAAATAAATGAAATGCATACACAAGTGAATGAAATAAGCTTCAAGGGATCCCTGCTACCCCAACACAATAGGAGACTGTGAAGTAACTTGCATACCACAAATATAACTACTACAACCAGCTTCAGGGAAAGCCAGCACACAAAGACACTGTGTAACTGAGGAATTCATACAGAATCTTCACCCCTACAAATACCAAGAACCAAATTAGGCTAAGATAAACATTAATCTGATGCTCAAGAAGGGGGAAGACAGTCCAATTAAAAAGAAATTAAAGAGCAATTTGAAAAAGCAGTCTACCAAATTAAGAAGGAACCAGAAAATTTCGGTAAAATGACAAAACAGGGTGGTGTAACACTCCCAAAAACATCACACTATCTTCCTAGAAATAGATTCAAACCAAGAAGAAATCTCTGAATTGCTAGAGAAAGAATTCAGAAGGTAGATTATCAAACTACTCAAAGAAATATCAGAGAAAGGTGAAAATCAACTTAAGAAAATTTTAAAAGTACAGGATATGAATGAAGAATTCTTTAGAGAAATAGATGCTGTGAAGAAAAACAATTACAATTTCTGAAAATGAAAGAGACACTTAGACAAATACAAAATGCATGAAAAGTTTCGACAGTAGCCTAGAACAAATAGAAACTGATGTTCCTGAGAAAGAATATAAACCTAAAAGCTTGTACAAACTATTTGAGGAAATAATAGAGGAAAACTTCCCCAGCCTTGCTACAAATCTAGACATCAAATGTAAGAAGGTCAATGAATACCTGGTGAATTCATTATAAAAGATCATCGCCTGGGCACATAGTCATCAGGGGAATCTAGAAAGTAAGATAAAGGAAAGAAACTTAAGAGCTGTGAAGCAAAAGCAACATGTCACCTATTCAGGAAAACCTATCTGATTAACAGCAGACTTTTCAGCAGAACCCATACAGGCTTGAAGGAATTGGGGTTCTTCAGCCTCCTTAAACAAAGCAATATTTAGCCAATATTTTTGTATCTAGGAAAAATAAGCTTCATAAATGAAGAAAAGATACAGTATTTTTCAGACAATCTTAACCAACTTTTTTGTAAATAGAGTATATTCCATTGATTTCATTTGTTTCTACTGTTTTCAATTATTAAATCTAATAAAATATATGTTCTGTTAATGTAATATATACAGCTTGAATGATTGCAACGCATGTACTTATCCTTACAATTTTTAATCATCCTTCTTTATGGTGACCAAAAGTAACTGCTACTGGTCACCATGCAAATGTTTTGTATTTGGATATCACCATTTAATTCAGAAATATGATTGTAGAACTGCCTCATTAAATAAACTTTCCAGTAAAATCAGACACAAAATATGTGTAGTTGATACCAAAGGGCTGTTTTTTCTCATATATTTTATATAGAATGAAAAAGAATCTCATCCAAAAGTCTTACCACCAATAAAATGCAACAATTGAAATAGATTCAGATTCATTTTATAGAGATTTAAAAATAAGGTGTAGTTTGGCATATCTGCAGAACAAATCTACTTAAGCTCAACAGGACACTTACCTCTTTTTTCCCTGGGGCAATCCTGTCTGATACAGAATAGAGTAGCATATAGCAATTACCATGATATTAAAACAACAACATTTAGCTTTTAAAAGGGTTAGAGGACTAGGATGAAAGAAAAAGGATTAAAAAACACAGAGACACACAAAACAAAGCCATTAACCATTCATTCCTGAACACGGGAGATTTTAAAGATGCATTAAAGAATCTGGGTGTAGGTTTTACCATCATTTACGGCAGGTATTTATTCTGATTTCAATTTCACCTTGGCATTAGTAATAAGATTTTCAGAAAAAAATATATTTATGAAATATAACCACTTACTAAAGGCTTCAAATATTTTTTATATATTTCATTTTAAAGAGTTTCAGACTTATGGAATGCGATTGTCTGAATATTTGTGTCCCTCCAAAATTTATGTTGATATACTAAGCTCCAAGTTGATATTATTAGAAAGTTAAGCAAATTTTTCTTATCTCTATAGTTTTCCCTTTGCAGAATGTCATTTAATTGGAAAGATACAGTGGGTAAACTTTCAAACTGGATTTTAAACTTAGAAATAAAAACTTTGAATCATCTATGTCTTTTAATGCTAAATAACTCATATTTTTATTGCTGAATATTATTCTCTTGCATGGACATACCATATTTTATTTCTTAATTCTCCTACCAAAGGTCATCCTGGTTGCTTTTAATTTTTGGTGATTATGAATAAAGCTTCTACAAACATTCTTGTACACATTCTGTGTAGACACACTTTTCAAATTATTTAAGTAAATGCCCAGGAACATGATTGCAAGACTACATGGTAAAACTTGGTTTACATTTGAAAAAACGACCAAACTGCCTTCCACAGTGGTTAGGCAGCAGTACCATGAAAAAGTGGTACCGGCCGGGCGCGGTGGCTCACGCCTGTAATCCCAGCACTTTGGGAGGCCGAGGTGGGTGAATCACGAGGTCAAGAGATCGAGACCATCCTGGTCAACATGGTGAAACCCCGTCTCTACTAAAAATACAAAAAATTAGCTGAGCATGGTGGCGCGTGCCTGTAATCCCAGCTACTCGAGAGGCTGGGATTGCCTGAACCCAGGAGGCGGGAGAATTGCCTGAACCCAGGAGGCGGAGGTTGCGGTGAGCCGAGATGGTGCCATTGCACTCCAGCCTGGGTAACAAGAGCGAAACTCCGTCTCAAAAAAAAAAAAGAAAAGAAAAGAAAAGAAAAGAAAAAGTGGTACCATGAGCTGCAGTCCTCTTAGTGCCCATTCATTCTCTTTCTCTTTGCATAAGAGGTTAGTAAGTTTGAAAGAATATATTAAGCATGGAACCCCTTGCTCTGTATTGCTAAAATGCTATGCCTGCAGAGAGGAAAATTTGTTACTTTCTTCTCCAGGGACAGGTCCTTCTGTAGCAGAGACTTACACACATTCAGGGAAGATAGATATGTACGTTAAATTCTGTGCCTTCTATTAGATAGTACAGTTTGCCATAAATAGCAGCCATGCAATCTAACCTATAGATAATCAATAATTACACCTCACTGTCTTTTACGAGATATTTTCTTTACTTGGCTTTCAAGGGACTACTTTTGACTCCCTTTTTCTGTCATGAAAATGTTATGTGAAGCGTAATATGCAGAAATGTTAAAAATATACATAAAATTGCATAAACGTGTAAATGCAGTTTTTTTTTTCACTTGTGTGAATACCTTTACAGTTCTTCAGAAAGACTCTCTTTTTTTTTTTTGAGATGGAGTCTCATTCTGTCACTCAGGCTGGAGTGCAGTGGCGCGATCTCAGCTCACTGCAACTGCCGTCTCCGCCTCCCAGATTCAAGCAGTTCTCCTGCCTCGGCCTCCCAAGTAGCTGAGATTACAGGCACGTGCCACCACACCCAGCTAATTTTTGTATTTTTAGTAGAGACGGGGTTTCACCATGTTGGCCAGGCTGATCTCAAACTCCTGACCTCAGGTGATCCAACTGCCTCCAAAGTGCTGAGATTACATGTCTGAGCTACTGTGCCTGGCCAGTCCTTCAGAGACTCTTAAACATTTTTCTTCCAATAGTTTTATTAAATTTAAAGAAAGTAAAACTGAAAATGAAATGATTCTTTCCAAAAAGTCATTAGTGATAAAGTAGATACACATTGTGGCTTCATCTTTAACAGTCTCTGAGGATCATCCGTTGCTTTCACAGCCTTTCAGCCCAGCCCCTGCACTCTGGCCAGGTGACCTCAGTGGAGGTGCAGATGCGGGCAAAGCCTCTGCAGCAGCATTTGACAGACAATGCCCCGACCCACCAGGTCCAAGTCCAACCAGGGTCCTAAGAGACACAGCAGAGGAGCAGGGATTGGCATCTGCTCCTCTGGGTATGGATGCTGGAATGTTTCCTAAATTTTATTGTACATTTTTAGCTAGTTTGATCTGTCCTGGAGAATTATGAGGAGCAAGCCTTGTTGGAGGAGTAGATGAAAGAGATTCTGTTTGAAGAAATTTAACAAAAAGTTCTGAAAAAGAACCGTTCAGGGCAGGTTGCTGATTCAGGCCCAGCGGTGACCTGAAGATACTTCTGGATCCTCCTCCAAGGCACCCAGTCGTCGACCTGTTAACAGTGCCACGCCTTTCCTGACACTGCTGCTCCATGTTCTCCCTTGTGACACCCAGAATGCTCCCATGGCTTGTAACACTACATGTTCCGTGTGTTTTGGTGCGTTAAGATATCTAATGAAGAGGTTTCTCATGAGGAGTTTGTCCACTTTTCCTTCTGTGCTGCTGGCTAAATGTATGCATTTCTTCTGGAAATGATCCAGCCTTTCCTGTAGGACCACGTTTTGCTTTTCAAGTTCTTTGATTTCTTCCTGATATTCTATTTCCTTTTCCCTGGATGTTTCAGCCATTTTCTCATTGTCCTGTTTTAGTTTATCCACATCCGTTTCTAAAACTGATACTCTCTTCTTCAGATTTCTCACCTCCTGCCTCAGAAGTTCATTTTTATACATTTTTTTCGTGAGATTTTCTGTCAACGAATGTATTAGTCTGTTTTTGGCTCTGATGAAAAGATTTTTTTCCCCTAAGTAACCTAAGACATTTTGTTTCTCCTTCAGCTGCTGAATTTCTGAATGCATTTGTTCATGTTCTTTCCTTTGTCGTTCTGAGGCGGCAGCAGTGGAATCAGACAGTCTCCGATTGTCTTCTTGGAGGAATCTAATGGTTGCATCTTTTTCCAGCAGTGCTTTTTTCAGCTTCTCGATCTCTTGCTGGAGCAATTTAGAAGACTCCGTCGACAGAACAGACTCACTTGTGTGAAGAGATTCTGCAGATTGTGAAGAAAGTGCTTCTCTGGGCAGCTGGGGTAAAATATCCAGCTGTGGGAAGAGACTCTCCTTGCCACTGCAGAGCTGTACGGTGCTGCACTCACGTGTGCCAACTCCCGTCTCAGGTTTTTCAGTTGAGTTTCACACCCTTCATAGTTTTGCATCCGGTCTCTACAGTGGATCTGACACTGAGAGTCGTCATCACTGCCAATTAAAAGTTTTGCCTGAAGTTGAGGAAGTTCTTCTTGGGGTTGGGCTGCCCCTGCTGCATATTTTGCACGGTGGTCACAGCTGCTCTTTCCAAGCTTCCACTTTCTTAACGGGCTGTTTTAAGATACCGGGTTCTTGTGGAAGCTCCTCATACTAATAGATAGCAATACCTTCAAGGTCGTGACTGAGTGCTGGATGTTTGCAGAATGGTCGCTAAAGGCGATGTTTCTGACTTTTTTTTTTTTTTTTTGAGACGGAGTTTCGCTCTTGTTACCCAGGCTGGAGTGCAATGGCGCGATCTCGGCTCACCGCGACCTCCGCCTCCTGTGTTCAGGCAGTTCTCCTGCCTCAGTCTCCTGAGTAGCTGGGACTACAGGCGTGCACCACCATGCCCGGCTAATTTTTGTATTTTTAGTAGAGACGGGGTTTCACCTCGTTGACCAGGTGCATCTGTTTCATTATCTTTTTCTTTATTGAGATGTGTTGACTTCAGAACATTGTCTACGAGCCTCTCCTGACCACTACTAGTGGATGAGATTTTATTTTCCTCTTGCGGCTTACACAGGCCTCCTTCATTGTCAGCAGTTACATCCATTCGATGGTGATAGTCTCCTTCCACATAGCTGCTTTCCCTAGCCGCCTCTCTCCAAACACCTGTATTTCTTGGGTTTCCAAAGCAGACGATTGCAGTTGCTGCTGAAGGTGAGCAACACCCTGGGTGTGAGAAGCCGAAGCTGTTGTAGCCTGAAGGCCCGGCCCCTCCACGTCTTCCTGCTGGATGCCGTGAGCTAGTTTGCCCACCTCACTGATGCACGGCTGACCCATCCGTTCAGTTAAAGTCATATTCTTGTCATGTACAACGTTCATCTCCAGGTCTTGTTGGTTCATTCCTTTCACTAACCTTTCAGTTTCCAGTTTAGATGAATCTGGCTTTTCAGTTCCATTTTCTGTACGAAGACACTCAACTTCTCTTGTTTGAAAAACATCACGGTCTGTTTGAATGTCTTCTCCTTTTCCACACAGGTGGGTTTGGTTTTGTTGTTTTGTATTTTGCAAATTAATTTGCTCATCTTTGGCTGAAAAGCGCTGGGTGTGTGTGATACTCATTTGCTCCTGCTGGCATTGAAAATCATCCATTTCCTGTTTCCGGTGTTGTGAAGACTGAAGTGGCTGCATCTTACTGCCCAGCTGCTCTTGAGTTATCAAGACTGGTGTCTCCTTTCAGTTGCGATACCTCCATTTCTAGCTCCGTAATTGCATTTGCAGTTCTCGGCTCTGCCATAGGTGCAGTTTGACTATGTAGAAGTGTCTCATTCAGTGGTTCTGTGAAGTTCAGGCATGCCTCAATGTCCTTGATGTCAGTCAGGGAGCTCTTCTTCCCCCTTAAATGTGCCCTGTATCAGCACATTTGAGATGTGTCTGATGAAGGAAGTCACATTGTTGCCCACTAGAGCCATGTGCGCCATGGAATGGCCTGAGCCAGAGCCAAGGCCCCCGAACCAGAAAGACGTAGCTGTAGGTTTTAGAACTGACCTGCTCTCCTTCGCGAAAAGCATTCAGTGCACTGGGATTCACATCCAGTCTGGACAAGCCAGAGAGGCCCTGTCTTTAAAACAAGGCAGTCACAATGAGGCGTTGCTAGGCAGCGCCTGCTGAGCCTCACAAAGGGCAGAATGCTGCCTGGAAACGCACAGTCCCGGCCTGGGGCATCACTAGGGCCAGACTCTGGTGCCCATGGGCCTCTGCTCATCCTCACACCTTCCCACCCTCAAGGTTGGCACCCTTTCCCTCTGCATTAGTTACTTTCCCCTGTGCCCCGTGCAGCATCTACCACCCAACCACTCTGTTGCCAGCAGCTCAGAGCGGGCAACTGCAGATGCTTTTCCCTGAGTGTGAGTGTGAGTGTTGGTGGACATGTTAAGAAAAACACTACCTTTCATTTTTTCTAAGTAGTACCATACAGTACATATGTGTTCTGCACTTTGTGATTTTCTTTCTTTCTTCTTTTTTTTTTTCTTTAATTTTTATTGCATTTTAGGTTTTGGGGTACATGTGCAGAACGTGCAAGATAGTTGCATAGGTACACACATGGCAGTGTGTTTTGCTGCCTTCCTCCCCTTCACCCACATTTGGCATTTCTCCCCAGTCTATCCCTCCCCAGCTCCCCTCCCGGCTGTCCCTTCCCTATTCCCCCCAATAGACCCCAGTGTGTAGTACCGTCCTCCATGTGTCCATGTGTTCTCATTTTTCTGAAAGAAGAAAAGAGAAAGCGAAAGGGAGAGAGAGAACGGGAGTCTTGCTCTATTGCCCAGGCTGGAATGCAATCTAAAAATAGCTATTAAAAACATCTTCTATGCCGATAATTGTACTTAACAGCAGAGACAGGAAGGGATAAGGAAAGAAAATTACAAACAAACAGCCAACCAATATTTCATTTAAGTCTGTGAGATGCTATGCAAATGCTGAAGAGTGATTTACTTCCAATTATGTGGTCACTTTCAAAATAGGTGTAATGTGATACTGAGAAAAATGTATGTTCTGTGGATGTGGGGTGAAGAATTCTATAAATATTCACTGAATTTACTTGTTGCAGGTCTGAAATCAAATCATAAATGTCCCTGTTAATTTTGTATCTCGTTGATCCATCGAATATTAACAATGTGGTGTCAAAGTCTCCCACTATTATTGTGCAGGAGTCCAAGTCTCTTTATAAGTCATTGAGAACTTGTCTTATGTATCTGGGTGTTCCTATATTGGGTGCATATATATTTATGATCATTGACTCCTATTGTTGTATTGATCCTTTTACCATTATATAACGTCCTTCTTTGTTTCTTTTAGTCTTTGTTACTATTAAAGTCTATTTTGTCAGAGACAAAAGTTACAATGCTTATGAGATGGATGTGGATACAGCATACTGATGAGTTTTGACTTTTTCTTCAATTTTCCTTTCTGTGTCTTTGATTGGGGCATTTAATCCATTTAAATTTAGGATTAATATTGATATTTGTGAGTTTAAAATTGTCGTTTAATGCAGAGTCTATAATATCGTCGTTTAATACAGAATCTATATCAACTAATAGGCAAAATAGCCAGCTAGCCTTAAATGCAGTAAATGCAGTTTTATAGTGCAAAACGTCTACATAACTTAACTATGTCAAAAAATAAAGCATTACTACATACCAGAAAGTTCTATTCTCCTTTCTTAATGAGAACTCTCTCTTTGCCCATATAGGTAACTGTAATTTTATTTTTATGGTATTCAATTCCTTAGTACTTTGTTTTTTTTTTCACATATCAGTCAACAATATATACCTATAAAGTATTAACTTTTGTTTTTTATTTTGAATATATAGAGAGCTATACATATGTATTTATACATGTAAACAGAAAATATATGTAGATATATATGTATATCTATTTTATTCATGTATATATAGATATAAATGCTATCTACCTATATATAGTATATATACACACATATAGAATGATATAAACATGTATATCTATCTATATAGAGAGATAGAGATATATAGATAAATACAGATAGGCATAACTTCAAGACAGGTTTGCTTCCAAGTCACACTAATATTTTGTTTTCCCAGTGCATATAAAAGTTATGTTTACATTATACTCTAGTCCATTGCTTTGTAAGTGTGCATTAGCATTAGGTCTAATAAAAAAATTAAAATGTTAACCGAAAACACTTTAATGCTAAAAAAAAAAATGCTGACAATTATCTGAGTCTTCAACAAGTCATACTCCTTTTGCCAGTGGAGAGTCTCGCCTCAGTGTTAACTGTTGTTGAGCGGTCAGGGTGCTGGCTGCTTAACACTAGGGTGGCTGTGAACTGTTTCTTAAAAAACGAAAATAAAGTTTACTGCATGAACTGACTTTTTCTTTCAAGAAAGATTTCTTTGTGGCATTCAATACCATTTGATAGTATTTTACCCACAGTAGAACGTCTTTCAAAACCGGAGTCGATCGTCTCAAATTTTGCCACTGCTTTATCAACTAAATTGATGTAGTATTCTAAGTCCTTCATTGTCATTTTAACAACATTCACAGCATCTTCACCAGAAGTAGTTTCCATCTCAAGAAACCACTTTCTTTGCTTATTCATAAGAAGCAACTCCTCATCCATTCAAGTTTTATTATGGGATTGAAGTCATCTCTTTGGGCTCGACTTCTAATTCTGGTTCTCCATTTCTTTGC
Source organism: Saguinus oedipus (assembly GCA_031835075.1). Classification (NCBI taxonomy): domain Eukaryota; kingdom Metazoa; phylum Chordata; class Mammalia; order Primates; family Cebidae; genus Saguinus; species Saguinus oedipus. Next base: position 3,172,542 of record CM063186.1, read on the forward strand.
AGCGACTTCCTCCACTGCAATCCTTATCCCCTCAAAATCATCTTTTAGTTTTGGGATCAATTTCTTCCTAATTCCTGTTAACGTTGATACTCTGATCTCCTCCCATAAAACACAGATGTTCTTAATGGCCTCTAGAATCATAAATCCATCCCAGAAGATTTTCAATTGAATTTTTGCAAATCCATCAGTGGTTTAACTATCTATGACAGCTATAATCTTACGAAATGTATTTCCTAAAGAATAAGACTTGAAAGTTGAAATTACTCCTTGATCCATGGGCTGCAGAAACGTTGTGTTAGCAGGCATAAAAATAAATGCACTGAACACCAGAGCACCCAGATTCACCCAACAAATACACTTGACCTAAGAAAGACATTGACGGCAATACAAGAATAATGGAGGACTAGACATACTAGATCTGACATGATTAGACAGATCATCAAGGCAGAAAATAAACCAAGAAACCCTGCACTCAAACTGGACTATCTACCAAATGGGTGGACCTACCAGACATTTACAGAACATTCCACCCACCAATCATAGAACTAACATTATTATCTTCTACACAGGGAATATTCTCCAAAGTCGACCATATGCTTGGCCAAAAGCATATGTTTTCAGTAGAATCAAAAAATCAAAATCATATAATATATTTTCTTGGACCACAGTGAAATAAAATTAAAAATCAATACCAAGAATAACTCCCAAAACCACACAAGAATATGGAAAGTAAGTAACTTGCTCCTGAATTACTCTTGGGTAAACAATAGAAATAAGGAAGAAATTAAAAAAAAAAAAATCAAACCCAAAAATAATATCGATACAATGTACCCAGACCTCTGGGATACAGCAAAAGTAGTGCTAAGAAGAAAGTTTATAGTGTTAAATGTCTACATAAAAAACGTAGGAAGATCTCAAATTAACAACCTCATGTTGCACCTCTAGGAACTAGGAAAACAAGAACAAACCACACCCAAAGCTAGCAGAAAAAAAAAAAACTAATGAAGACCAGAACAGAAATAAGTAAAAATGAGACCAACACAAATTATACAAAGGATCAACAAAGTGAAAAGTTAATTACTTGAAAACATAAACAAAATTGACTGACCACTGGTTAGATTAACCAAGATAAAAAGATTCAAATAAGTTCAATAGAAATGATAAAAGAAACATTACTACTGATACACAGATATACAAAAGACCATCAGAAACTACCATAAACACCTTTATGTACACAAACTGGGAAACAAAGAAGAAAAAGATAAATTCCTGGAAATACACAACTTCCTAAGAATTGAACCAGAAAAAAATAGAAATGATAAACAGGCCAATAATGAGTAACTAAATTGGATTAGTAATGAATAGTCTTTGAACAAACAAACACAGGATAAGATGGATTCACGGCTGATTCTTACCAGACATACAAAGAAGAGCTTGTACCAATATTACTGAAACTATTCCAAAAAAAAATCCAGGAAGCAGGATTCCTCTTTAACTCATTCTACAAATACAATATTGCTCTGAAGTCCAAATCAGGCAAAGACACAACACAAATAGAAAAATGCTGGTCAATATTCCTGAAGAAGATAAATACAAAGATCATAAAAAAAATACTAGCAAACCAAATTCAACAGCACATCAAAAAGATAATTCATCACAATCAAGTGGGTTTTATTGCAGGAATTCAAGAATGCTTCAATGCAGGCAAATCAATAAATGTGATGCACCATATAAACAGAAGTAAAAGCAATAACCACATGATCACCTCAATAGATGCAGGAAAAAAAGCACTCAATAAAATCTAACATTCCTTTTGATAAAAACCTTCAACAAACTAGGCATTGAAGTAACACACTTCAGAATAATAAGAGCCATCTTTGACAAACCCACAGCCAACATCATACTGAATGGGGAAAAGTTAAAAGTATTTCCCCTAAGACCTGGAACAAGCAAGGATGTCCACTCTCCCCACTTGTACTGAACAGTCCTGAAAGTCCTAACTGGAGAAATCGGGTAAGAGAAAAAAAATAAAAGGCATCCAAGTTGGAAAAGAGGAAGTCAAATTATCTTTTTGCTGATGACATGATTTTATACCTGGAAAATCCTAAAGATTCCTCTAAAACATACTTAGACTTGATACAAAACTTCAGTAAAGTTTCAGGATACAAAATCAATGTGAAAACATCAATAGCAATATTGATTGGATATCAAATTTTGTAACCTCTATTTTTGTATATTTTTAATATATATGTCTTTTAAAAAGAAATCTAAATACAATAAAAATAAACATATATCACCTCTATTTAACAAGAAATAACAATGTTTATTTTTGCCTTATGATAAACTAAGACATTTCACTCTTCCGTTTTCGGCTGAACTTCACGAAGGCTTTAGGACAACCATTTCTTCTTAATGTATTGGTAAAACTAAATAGAGTCAAAAGTAGAATTCAATTTGACTTGCAGCTTTGCCTTTATAAATCTCACATTACACTGATTTCTGATTTGCAGTGTCAGTGTAATATGAGGAGATTAGTTAAATCTCTTCTCAACAAAAGTGTTTGAACATGGACTACCTAAACTTTTAATTACCAGCAACTGCATGTTTTTAGACTTGTAAGAATTCATTCCTAGCTGTTCAAAAATGTCCAACCATTTAAATGCACAAGTTTTCTTGGAGTACTGCTGCTTCTCAATCGGGTTCTTTGCATCTATGAATTCATCAAATAGGCTATCGATGTCTAAAATATCCTGATTTTTAAACACTCTGAAGCACATTGGATGTCATCATAAATAAAACATCTATTCTCAGAGAAAATAGTTTTAAATCATAGAGATAATTTGAACTTGTGAAATCAAAGTTGCATTCCAAATTAGCAACAGTTTTAGCAAAAAAAAAAAAAAAAGTGAGAAATTCCTTTAACATTGTGGGTAAGTTTCTTTGAATTCTGAGGTAGTAATGCTTCCAGAAACAAGTCATTTTATTCACAGAATGAGTTTTCGTGAAAACATACCAATAATGCAGAAAAACTTAGAAGCAGTCAGTGTAAATTTTCTAGGCTCCCTGTGGCCCTTCCAAAGATCATCAACCAATTTCAGATCACAGGTCTTACAAAACAAATGGTGAATCCTATTTGACCCAACCCTTGTTCTAAGTGGTGAATATAAATAAAGATATAGTATCAAAAATCTCATCTTAATGGAACTAAAAAATATTCAAGGTTTTGAGTAACAGAAGGACATATTATAGAAGACTAAAAAGTGTTATGTAAGATGAGAAAAGATTAGAAGTGTTACTGTTTCTAGCTTGCATGGAGATAGGGACAAACTGCAAATGTGGTCACATAATTCCAAACATTCAAAATATAAAAATCAAAATAGCAGTCACATAAAAGTTGATATATCCAGATAACATGAAAAATATGAATACATACTGACAAAATAAAAAAAATTGAGTGAATCTATGATTTATCTATTGATAAGAAAAATATAAAGGCAACATTAATTATTATAATATATGTCTGTGCTCTGTTGATTTGTTCATGTTATTGAATAAGCAAATAAACATACTGCATTTAACAAGTCATTATGCATTCCATGAAATGTTTATCTTCTCTTCATTTTCACAAAATCAATAATTATGTAGTAACAATTTTTCATATTTAGATTAATTTGATAATAAAAATCTGGAGAACATCATTCTCAGCAAACTGACACAAGAACAGAAAAAGAAATACCGCATATACTCACTCATAGGTGGGTGAGAAAAATGAGAACACATGGACACAGAGAGGCGGTCTACTATACACTGGGGACTGTTGGGGGAAATGGGGGAGGGACAGCGGGGGGGGGCTGGGGAGGGATAGCCTGGGGATGAATGCCAAGTGTGGGTGAAGGGGAGGAAGGCAGCAAAACACACTGCCATGTGTCTACCTATGCAACTATCTTGCACGTTCTGCACATGTACCCCAAAACCTATAATGCAATAAAAATTTTAAAAAAAGAAAAACAAAACAAAACAAAACAAAAAAATATGCACAAAAAAATTGGTTTTGAATACACATTTTCAAAAAACTTTAACTAAAAATAAATATCAACTAGTTGTACCAACTGTTTTCATACAGATACTTCTCAACTTACAATGGAGTTATATTCTGATATATCCATAAGTTGAAAATATTGTTGTCAAAAATACATTTAGTAACCCTAACTTATCAAACATCACAGCTTACCCTAGCCTATCTTAAACATTCCCAGGATGCTGACATCAGCCTACAGCTGGGCAAAATTAACACTAACTCTATTTTATAACAAAGTGTTGAGTATCTCATGTAATTCATTGATTACTGTACTAAAAGAAGTGAAAAAGAGAAGGGCTGCCACGGCCTAGCACTGTAAAATAGAATCATATTGCATGTCACTAACCTAGGATTAATTCAAGATCAAAATTCAAAGTGTAGTTTCTACTGAATGTGAATTATGTAGTTGTATGGTACAATTTTGGTATATTGTGTTAAAGCATATTTTTTCCAGAACTAGAGCCATTAATAGAAGAAGCCAATAAATAAATAATTAAAGGTGCCTCACACTATTGAAAAATAATGCTAAGTGGTAGAGGGCTTTCAGCTATATGAGAGAAAGGCTTTAATAAATTCATAAATTTATAATTCTTTTATTTAAAAGGTTCTGCTTTTCAAATTGTCCTTGTAACTTAAAGTATTGTTTGTCTGTAATGCTGGTGGCAGCATTACCCACATTTCAAGATACTTGCATACAGTTAAATTTATTTTCAAGCATATAAAGCAAGTTATGTGGAGAACATTTTTCCTAAGCCCTAAGTGCTTTTTGTTACCAGGAAGCATATTAAGATAGAACTGATCATTAGATTTAGCAATACTGTTATATATAAATAGAATTTCATGCATTTAAATATTTTGACAAATTTAACATGACATTTGGTTTATCATGAATGTTTTTTTGTTAATTTAGTGAAAAGGAAAACGTTGTATATTTTAGGACTGTTCACAAATAATTTCCCTTTCTTCAACATACATACTTGAGTTAGGCGAGACCATGTAACTTGCTTTGGACAATGGAATAACAGCAGAATTTCCATGTAAGTTGCAACTACAAATATTTAAGTGTCCATGAAGAACTCAACAGGTCCTTTTCCCTTGCCAAGATGACTGTTATCCAAATGGTAAAAGTCACATCCCATTGCCTTGAGATAGAATTAAAACAGAGGACATAGACAATTCATAATGAACATACAATATAAATAACAAATATTGTTTTTAGGTAACTCTGGCATAACATAGCCTATTCTGATTGAAACAGGAAATTTCATAGTAATCAAATTACTTGAACTTCAATGAAAAATTTCTATGAATATGTGAAATGTAATTATTTACTTGTCATTATTCATTGATGATCCTGACAAGTAAAACAGAAAGGATTAAAAATGTTTCATATTTGTAAATATATGTGTCAATATTTTTCAATAAATACTTAGAGTTTTATTATAGTTGCATAAGGACGCACCATGTGCCTGTTTTTTATGAATCCAGGTTATTCTTAGTTTTTGCATGTGTTTGTGTGCATATGTTGTGTTTTCGTAAATATATATCTGTATTTACATGGGAAACATGACCGTTTTCTCATATGTAAAAATACTTTTGGAAAGTTTTTTTCTCATATGTGAAAATTATGACAAAATTACATTTTCTCATATGTAAAAATTATGACCGCTCAACATGCTAATGATAGCCAGGATAAACAATGAAAACAATTGGGCAGAACTGTATGCCAGAGTCTAAATTGATTATTTCAGATTGCTGTATCTACTCCAAATCATAGATAATCTAATGAGAATCCACATGGGTTCCTATGCCTAGATAAATTTACATGTGGATTTTTAATAATATCAATAAAGGATGTTTTTCTTCTACATGTAATTTACTCATTTTGCTATAAGATATTCCACAAATTGACTATTTCTTATCTGCCTCTGTTTTTAGAATATTCTGTTTATATAGCTGGAGAAAGCAACACAGTGTAATGACTAAGAGCCTGAATTTGGTGCTATATAGATAAGGATCTGAACTCACGCTCCACCATACTTACTGTGCAGATTGGAGCACATGAGGTAACTTGTTTGAGCCTCTGTTTTTAATCTGAAAATTTAAATTTAAATTTAATATTTATATACTATAATTGATTATATGAGACGTTGATCACCACCTGCCGGGGTCTGTTCTGCAAACCCTTACGCTGAGACAGATGAATAAAAAACACTCACACACTCAGTCCAGTGAACAAGTGGGCTAGGGAGGTCATAATATATTTTAGCAATCAAATTAAAATTCTAATTTTTATTTATCTTCTTCGGCTTAAAGAAGAAACAATAAATGTCTAAGAGACTATATGTGAAATAAGCTTGAACTCACACACCCTTGTAGTGAACTATTCGTAATGTCAAAATAAGTACTGTTCCCAAATAAATCACCTTGCATTAAAAAATTAATTCTTTTATACCAAAAAAATATGTGAAATATTAGTTCATACATCTGGAGCTCTTCCTGGGCTGATATTTTGAAAAAAGTACATGCTCCCAAAGCACTGACAAAGATTCTGCAAATTCAAAGTCAATGATTATTAGCTGGCTCCTTAAGATTTTATTTTTCAGAACTTCCTTTTGGACCTTGCTTACATACTTAATGTGTGCATGTGTGTTTGTGCATGGGTGTGCACATGCATGCACCTGTGTGTAGGAGAACAAAATACTTTTTAAAACACTTGTAATCTAAAAAATAACCTAAGTTAAATGTAATTTTTCAAATGAATGCCTTAGTTCCACAAAAGCGGGTTAGCATCTCAACCTAATTGACAATATATTTTTGCAAATCTGTTTTTAACATATAATTTGTCTTCAGGGATAATATAAAATGCTTATAACGTAAAAAAATATATAGTAACCAAGTATATTTTAATGACAATTACTTTGAAATAAATTGTATTAGCAATGACTTAAAATGTTCTACTTTATATATTCTCAAAAGTTAGTAATTCATGAACTATATACATTGCTTTCATCTAATTGATATAAATTGGAATTACTTTCTGAAATTTAGGATCCTAGAAGTAGTTGTATTCTATTCTCTGATAACTAAACAATCCATTTAAAAAATATTTTATTTCATAGTTCCAACATAACTTATTAAATTTACAGTGAACGGTGACAAGCATAGCAATATTCTTTTTTTTTTTTTTTTTTTTTTTGTAATTGAGACGGAGTTCCACTCTTGTTACCCAGGCTGGAGTGCAATGGCGCGATCTCGGCTCACCACAACCTCCGCCTCCTGGGTTCAGGCAACTCTCCTGCCTCAGCCTCCTGAGAAGCTGGGATTACAGGCACGCACTACCATGCCCAGCTAATTTTTTGTATCTTTAGTAGAGACGGGGTTTCACCATGTTGACCAGGATGGTCTCGATCTCTTGACCTCGTGATCCACCCGCCTCGGCCTCCCAAGGTGCTGGGATGACAGGCGTGAGCCACCGTGCCCGGCCCGCACAGCAATATTCTGAAGTGCCCGATCACCCCTGCTGGGTGCTGAGTGCAGCGTCACTCAGTGCAAGGGTCCAACATACTCAGCAGGTCAGGGCACTCACCTCACGAGCACCTGCTTTTCCAGTTGCCTCCCTTGGCTTCTCGATCCCTGGACACCTACGTACACACTCACATTGACTGTTTCCTGATTTTTCTGCATGACTGAAAAACTCCTTCGGAATCGACTTCCTGCTTTCTTAGACGTAAATTATGTAATGAAAATTTAACTTTCTTGTGAAACTTGAGGTCAGGTAATTTCACAAGTTTGTCAAAAACCTCGATCTCAGAACTTTTTGTACTCCCGTTTCTCCTTCTGAAAATTGTACATGAACAAGTGGACTATTTCGACTAAGAAAGGTAGTAAAAGTTCTTGGTAGAATTCCAGTGCTGCCTACCCAGTGCTCCAGGGTAACAGGATCCGTTGGAAAGGATAAGGCAACTCTAAGCCCTCGGATATATTAGAGCATGACTCAAATTAATTCCACTTCTGTTAAGTCTCATGTTAGTTAACAGCTTCATTATGACCATAAGCTGCAAACTGAAGAACTTTATTTGGCAGTTTATCCACTTGGCACCCACATGGATCAGTTAACAACCTCAGCAGAGGTTCCTGAAATTGCCCTACTCCTTTTCAACCCCACTGCCATTTCCTCGCTCACACCTTTACTCTCTCTTTTCTATAGGGTTTATCTACTGTCTCTGTTCTCCTTATCCACAAGGAAATCAGCATTTTCATCCATATTTTCCTTTGATACCAGAATTATTTTTCTAAAGGGAAAATACAATTTATCAACTTTTTGCAATACATTTTAAAATTCAAACTGAGAGTCAGTTTGCTATCTATGAAATAAAATAAAAAATTAACATTGATGTACAGTACTATTTATTAGTGAAATTCACACTTACTTTCAGTTCTATTTTCTCTGTCTATATATCCCTAAAGTCTACTTCCTCTAATCTTGCTGCTTCTAAAACATTCTCTAACGCTGCTGGGCATTTCCCTGGGAATAACTTCTATAATTTGGTTAAATTCTAGTGAATCCCTCAAAAGCTGGTTTAAATATTAATCTGCAAACTATGCCTTCTCCTTTGTAAATTCACAATATTTTACTGTCATCTCATCATATTTTAGTACTTTGTTTTCACCATTCTATCTTCCTCTAGATCATGATCACATCAAGGAAGGAGATGATGCTGTATCAGTCCATATCCTTGGCTCATAAGAAATTGTAAAACAAAGGGTATATTGTTTGCTTAATTATGGTTCCATGTCATAGAAAATTCTGATTATAAATAATATGCCCTGATCTTCCAGTGATATGCATTCATTTATTTGTTTTTGTAAACAGGGTCTTACCATGTTGTCCAGGCTGCAGTGCAGTGGCTATTCACAGGTGTGATTATTGTGCATTACAGTCCAGGACTCCTGGGCTTAAGTGATCCTCCTGCCTCACCCTATTGAGTAGCAGACATAACAGGTGTGCACTACCATGCCCAGTTCTAGGACATACATTTACTATAAATTAACAAAATCTAGTTTGAGTCAAAAATGAAGTCAACAGAATCATTAATTTGAGAGCTAATATTTAAATGTTGAAATTTATGATCCAGGGGTAAGGGTAAGCTCATGAAATGTGATAGAGTTCCATGCCTATTCTCACACGTTTCCCCATTGCAACTAATTTAAATGCAATTAAAATGCCTGCTTCGTGATTTACAAGCAAGTAAGGGTTTAAATTCCTTCATCCAAGACCACCAGAGACTCTGGATGAAGTACTAGAATAAACAATTTAATGAGTAAATAATTAACACACAATTAAAAAGTTATTAAAACAGTCTGGCATTAGCTGTCTGTATATTGAAAGTCTCTTAGGTCTCTGGTAAATTAGCATTTAATACTTCAATCTCTCTTATTAATCTTGGTTAATGGCAATTTTACTCAAGTAAAAGAATTTCTATATTATTTCTCCTAAGATTAAAAGGTGTATAATACCATATATCTAAATTGCTTTAGTGTAGATTTTAGAGCAATATAGTTAAATTATTTTTGTGTTTTAGTTTTTAGAAAGTTTCTAGATAAAATGCTACCAATTATTCCAGGTATGACAAGTACAGTATTCTCATTTTAAAAAATCCTGCACTTGGCCTTTCAGCGGTAATGAGCTTATTGTCCCAGAAATTCTGGAAAATAGTGAGCAAATGATGTTATTCCCAATGCTAAACACTTTACTTTCTTAAATAACTCCTATTAAAATAGTTTGTAGTGGCTTCTTTTCTGTATTTCTTCTATGCCACAGTGACAAACTTAGGGATAAGTTCTTGTCCAAATTCTAACATTTGTTCCTTTGATCATTAAAACACTTTCCTTATAATAACTCTTAGACATCTGAAAGCCCTAATAGAAGTTACTTGGACATAATTATTTGACTTCTCTGTGCCTTCACTCACTTAAAAACTGACATTGATTCAAGGATTAATTCTGAAATGCCTTATCAAGTATTGCATGTATCCCCCAATATGTTATGTTTTTTCTCTTATAACTAATCCAGTTTTTAACTCCTTAGGGTTAAATTGCTTGGGGATTTTACTATTTTATTTCCCAAATCAAGTGTTTGTATTTTTGGAACAAAAAAAAAGAGTATAACAACCATAAATGCACTTACACACACTCACATACACATGTGAAGTAAACTGCTGTAGCACAGTTGGGAAAGACTTAAAACTGTGAAACGAACCAACTGCTTGACTGCCTCATGCTCAGTAAGTATAAAATAACAGTAGGAAAACTATCAAAGTTGGTCTGGTACTTGGACGTCATTCCTTCAACTTTTCTATTATTTTAAGCTATAGCATTAAGGTAAGTGTGACTGTAAATCATTCACAAGTTTTAAAAAAAATCTTTAGAAAATTAATAAATAATTATATTAACAATTTGTTGGGCCGGGCGCGGTGGCTGACACCTGTAATCCCAGCACTTTGGGAGGCCGAGGCGGGTGGATCACGAGGTCAAGAGATCGAGACCATCCTGGTCAACAAGGTGAAACCCCATCTCTACTAAAAATACAAAAATTAGCTGGGCATGGTGGCGCATGCCTGTAATCCCAGCTACTCGGGAGGCTGAGGCAGGAGAATTGCCTGAACCCAGGAGGCGGAGGTTGCGGTGAACTGAGATCGCACCATTGCACTCCAGCCTGGGTAACAAGAGCAAAACTCTGTCTCAAAAAAAAAAAATATTGTTGCTGGGATTCACACAAGTCAAATATCCCTTATCTGAAATGCTTGGAACCAGAAGTTTGGATTTCTGATTTTTCTAGAGTTTGGAATATTTATATATACAAAATGAAATAACTTGGGGATGGAACTAAAGTCTAAACACAAAATTCATTGATGTTTTATTTACACTTTATACCCATAGATGAAAGGTAATTTTACATAATATTTTTCATTTTTTTGTGCATAAAAGAATGTTTGTGTTAAGTACTTATGTATTGCAAAATTTGGAACATTTTGGATTTTGGATTTTTGGGTTAGAGTTGGTCAGTCTGCATCAGTAAATCCAAATTATTTCTTTTTTTTTTTACATTCAATTTTATTTCAGGAATTGACTAAGTGTCCTTATACTTATAAAAGTATTAATAACCTGTCACGTAAGATATAATCTATTATTTCCTATGAGTATTAAAAAGAGTTATTTAGGCTTAATTTTCACTGATATTACTGTTTCATTGTTATCAGCTATTTATATTATGTTAGTACCTGTCTACCTAGTAGGGTGGAGAAGAGAAAAAAATATAGATGAGGTGCAAATTTTCAGAAATATTTTTAATTGTTATGTAGTACTGCTTTGGAAGCATTGGAGTTCATATTTCCTTTCCATCATTGATTTTAACTTATATTGACAGTTAAATTTGAACTATTATATTAATAATACATATGAGTAAATAATGTATAAATATTCTCTTAAGCAGTTTGTATGACATAGTTTTACTTGAATTAATTGAGATAACTCGCTTTCGTCAGGCCTCTTAGGACACATACCTAACTTGATAGGGAACAAAGGTGATTACTAAATGACTTAATTTGGGTTTGTGTCCCCACTGAAATCTCACTTCGAATTGTAATAATCCCCATGGGTCATGGCAGGAACCTAGTGGGAGGTAATTGAATGATGGTGGCCCATTTTTCCCATTTTGTTCTTGTGATAGTGAATAACTCTCATGAAATCTGATGTTTCTATAAATGGCAGGTCCCCTGCACATACTCTCTCTTGCCTGCCACCATGTAAGACATGCCTTTCTCCATTTCCTTCAGATATTATTGTGAGGCCTCCCCAGCCATGTAAACTGTGAGTCCATTAAATCTCTTTTCTTAATAAATTACCCAGTCTCTGGCTTGTCTTAATTAGCAGTATGAAAATGAACTAATACACCAAAAGAAGAAAAATGTTGGAAATCCTTTGTAGATATTGAACATACAGAGGCTAAAAGTGGCAGGAATGGGAAAGGCAGGAGAAGAGAGCAAGAAAGGAGATGGAACCATGAGACGATAAAAGAGAGGAGGAAAAAATGGAAACATTGAGAAAAAATAGAGTAACAGATATTTTGGGAAACCAATATCAAAATTGGAGTTTTGTTTTGTTTTGCTGGTGTGTGTGGACACCAGACCCTCCTTCCTTTTTTTCCATTCCAGTAAATTGTCCCTCTATATGTCAGTCATACACGTATGTGAGTTGGACTTCAGAGGGAAGGAGCAAAGCAAAACAACATTTTCCAATATATTCTGCCCACTGCACTTGTAGGAATTTTGGATGTATAATAATAGCATGTAGTGTGCAATTAGGAGTTGATAAGAGGAAATGATAAAAAAGTATTGTGTTTAGAGGAAAGAAAACAGCTTCAGGAATACAATAATTAGGTTGAAATTCCAGCATTGTTAGATCTTGGGAAATCAATAAACTTGTTGTATCTTAAGTTCAGTTGTGCAGAAAGGAAGAATACTAGTGCATAATTCAAAGTGCTTTGATGAAGATTAAATGAAAGCTATGAAGAAACTGGAACATTGCCTGACATACAGTTTTTGGTCTGTAGATTCATTCATTTTTACTTCACAAAGTATGGAAAAAAAATCAATTTTTGTTAATTTTTTGAAAATATTTCAAAATTTTTAGATAACTTTTTAGTACAATTCTATACAAATTATCTACTAGTTCAAATTGGTTCTTCAGACTGTGCAAAAGCTGGTGCTTACAAACTGCTTGGTGCAAATGCACAGATACTCTGTTCCTTGTGTAATTTTTTATCACTAGAATGGCATATATAATTTCTATTGTGTCTTTCATAAAATTTTGTTTGAAAATGTTTGATGTCTTAAAAAGAAGTCATTTTACACTAATTTATGTTGAATTGGAGATATCTAGGTAGTTTTATAACATGAACACACAAATGTGCTGATTGTTATCTTAGTAGGTTAGCTCTGTAAATATGCAAATCATTAACACTGATATAAACAAGTAGGAAATTGTATAGCTGCTTCCCGCTCACAATGGAATTATGTCTGAACAAGCTCATCATGAGCTGAAAATGTTACAAATCAGGTGTATTAAATACACCTTACCTATCAAACATCATACCTTTGCCTAGTCTACCTTAAATGTGCTCAGAACACTTATATTGGCCAGCAGTTGGGCAAAACCATTTAAGACAAAGCCTATTTTATAATAAAGTATTGAGTATTTCACATGATTTATTAAATACTGTACCAAAAGTGAAAAATGAAATGGCTGTATGGGCACTGAATGGGTTTAGCTTTTGTATGCATATCAAAAGCACATTGAGATACCATCCCTCACCTGTTAGAATGGGGGTCATTAAAAAATCTGGAGACGAAACATGCTGGAGAGGATGTGGCAAAAAAGGAACACTTTTACACTGTTTGTGGGAGTGTAAATTAGTTCAACCATTATAGACGGCAGTTTGGCAATTCCTCAAGGAACTAGAAATGGAAATTCCATTTGATGCATCAATCCCATTACTGGGTATATACCCAAAGGATTATAAATTGTTCTATTATAAAGGCACATGCACATGTATGTTGGTTACAGCACTGTTTAGGCTGGAACCAACCCAAATGCCCATCAATGATAGACTGAACAGAGAAAATATGGCACATATACACCATGGAATACTATGCAGCCATAAAGAAGATGAGTTTGTGTCCTTTGTAGAGACATGGATGAATATAGAAACCATCATTCTCAGCAAAGTGATACAAGAACAGAAAACCATACAGCACATGTTTTCACTCATAGGCGGTGACGAATAATGAGAACACTTGGGCACAAGGAGGGGAGCAACACTCACAGGGTTAGGTGCAGAGGTGGGGGTGTTGGGGGGAGGGAGAGGAGGGACAGCAGGGGGCGGGGAGGATGGGGAGGATAACACTGGGAGAAATGCCTGATATAGGCAATGGGGGCTGGGATGGAGACTGTAAACCACCATGGCATGTATGTACCTATGCAACAATCCTGCAGGATGAAGGATATGCACATGTACCCCAGAGCCCAAAGTACAATAAATAAATAAATAAACAAATAAAAGAGCAAAATTGGAAGAAATTTTACTACTTATATTAAGATGTACCATAAAGCTATGCTGGTTGTAGAATGCAAAATAATAGTCTCTCAAAGATGTCCATATGCTAATCTTTGGACCCTGGGAATATGTTAGATTACCTGAAAAAATAAACCTTTTTAAACTAATCTGTTATCTCTTATAGAGATCAGATCAGTGTTCCCTGGGGTGGAGCTTGAGGTGGCTTGACTTCACCAGTGATTGAAGAAGCTTTTTAGAGTTACAGAAATATTTTAGATTTTGATTGGAATAGTAGTTTAATAACTACATATATTTATCAAAATTTTTTGAACTGTAACGTTGAAAGAGCTATTTGATTGTATGAAAATTATGTAAATATAGTTTATATAAAAAAGACATAATCAAGCTTATGTTAACCATTTGTCATGGCACTTATATTACATAATGTGTAATAAAGATAAAATATAAAATCTCTTGGTTGTGCCCTCTAAAACAAATATTGAATAATTACTGTAGCTAAGTCACAGATAAGCTTCATCTACAAAACTTTCCTGCTTGAAGACATGTTGTAATGCAAAGTTCATAATCTAGACTTAAACAGATCTGGGTTCAAATATTGCCTCCCTGACTGCTTGAATAAATAAACCCTAAAATTACTTGAGCCTCAGTTTTGTCTTCTATACATTTGAGTAAGAGTGCTTGCTTTGTAGGGTTGTTTTGACTAAGGACATTACCTCTTACTCTTATCTGTTTCACCTCAAATTTCTGATTTTGGTAAGTTCTTGGCTGCACCAAGTCATACTGCATGACATCAGAAACAGCAAATTTGGTCCCATTTGAAAAAAACAAAACAAAACAAAACTCTACCCATTCTGTTTTAATAACCTTCCAATACTGTTAATCATTTTCCAAAAAAAAAAAAATGGAATAAAGATTAAATGCTTATATAACCAAGACACATGAAAAGGTCACGTCTCATTTCTGCCATTGAAGAGAATAGAAAAGTGATGCTCAGAGTTCCTGCATTTCTTTCTTTTTTTTCAATATTAAAAAATAAAAATAAAAGACAAGCAATATGTAGGTACCTTCCACTTTGGAAGGAAAGGGCAGCCAGGATGAGAGCCAGGAAAATGGGCAATAATTGGAACTTGCCTCTTAGACTTGGCTGAGGGAGATGAGCAAAAAAGAAAGAAAGAAAGAATGCATAGTTCTTTTGTTTGTCAGTGTAATAAAGCAAATATGGAGTGAGGAAAAAAGACCAGCCAGAAATGAAAACTGTATATGTCACTGGAATATCTAATCAGGAATCTGAATACTTTGGTAGAGAGATGCAAAGAGTCATTATATCAGAAAAGAAATGATTAATAACGTATGTGAAGACCTACACAGTGCCTAGTTATCCATACAAGAAATATTTCTTCCTTCTCTTCCCATCCTACTTGTGCTTAATCATCACTCTGCAACTACCAAGAAGCTGTAACAGAGAGAGGTCTAATAGGATGAAAGAGAAAACATTACTGCTTCTCATGTGTGAGCTACGAGGAACGCAACAGCAGTTGCTGGGTAATACAGAGTTTTAGCTGCTCATTTGTGCTTTGGGGCAGTGTGTCAACCAGGGGTAACTGAAGCCCACAGTTTGCAAACATGGGAAAAACAAAAATACTGCTATATATCAAGACTTGAAAAACAGAGCTCAAAGAGGAACCTTTTCTTTCATAACAGATCTCTAAAGGGTCTCAGTTAATAATAAATCACTGACACAGCCCAGGAAGCCTTGTGAAATCCCAAACCCCTAAATTATTCCAGTTCAGCTCAGTTTTTGGTAGAAATGATCTAAAGGTCACACAACTTCAAAATGGTTAAAAATATGTTGATCAAATAGTCTGCACTTTGAACCATGGGAAATTTTTGTTTTCTTTTTTCTTTGCTATGTTTATCTGTTACTAAAATGCAAACAAATAAAGATATGTACACTTTTCTACTTATTTAAGAACCTGGATATTGTGACCTTTAGGAAAAAAATAATTCTGCATTTTCATTGCTAAATTAATAACCTTAAAAAGATTGTACTGTCACTTTAAAAACTACAGTGCAACAAAAATAATATCCTGCTGGTTGCACCTCATTTGTATAATGCAGCATACAGAGTGCATTGCACAAATGAGGTAAATAGTTCCATAAATATGTTGACATCACCTAAAGTACACATCTGCTCTGTTCCAAGGAAAAAATATTTACCCATTATCCAAAATTTCATTTAAAACTAATTACTCTAGGGTTTGTGTAGAAAATTATTTTGCTTTTAAAACTTTATAGTTAAGTACAGGTACCAAAAAATGCCTTAAACAACAGTCTTTATGAAAACTGTCTTTAAATACAGTTTGTATGTTAAGGATTGCTTATTAGAGGGAAGCAATTAGGGCTGGGCGCAGTGGCTCGAGCCTGTAATCCTAGCACTTTGGGAGACCGAAGTGGGTGGATCACCTGAGGTCAGGAGTTCAAGTCTAGCCTGGCCATCATGGTGAAATCCCATCTTTACTAAAAAAAAAAAAGAAAAAGAAAAAAGAAAGAAAGAAAGAAAGAAAGCAATTATGTTACTTTACCTTAGCAAATGTTTTATCTCTATGCTTGCTGATGGCCTTACACTTTGTTAACAAGCCCTAGTTGGAGATGCAAATTAGTAAAAATGGCATTAAAGTGTTGCTATGAATACAAATAAAGGTGATACCCTTAAATTTGATTGTTTCTTAACCAAATTCTATTATAGGTATATCATTTACTTAATATATAAACTATTCTATATTATCAATTCATTTTTCTAGAAATAATTTATATAATACTAAATAATATTTTTCTTTTGGCTATACGATTTGTTAAATTGAATGATTTTATGTGGAAAAGTTAAGTCCATCACTCAGAAAAAAAAAAGAAATTAGGGTGTCTTAAGGTGTACAGTATACATGAAATATTACATAAAATATTAAATATTCTGGATGAGCTGAGAATTTAAATTTTTATATTTAATAAATTGTTAGAATTTACAATCTCCTTAGCCATAGTATTACCTACATAAGCAAAATAAGTTATCTGAATTTTTTCAGTAAGTTTTAATTTTTCAGACTCTGCCTTATTCATTGACAAAACGAAAAAGAAATTTAAGCAAGATACTTACTATATGAGGGCTAACTATCTTAAGAATGAAATTAGATCACAGCTGCATTAAAGTGTATACCTCAGAGATATTTCCCAAATCTAAATATCTGCAACATGTTTTAGTGAAATGAAATTCAAATAAGATAGATAATATTAGATAACAATTTAAAAAAATGATTTGCAAGACATTACTCCTTAGAAACACAATGTACACAGAGTGTAATGTACAGAACTAAGGCCTGGAAAAAAAGTTATTTCCATAGCTCTCACTGACTTTTGGTGTGTGTCTGTACTGTCTGACGGTGTAAATAATCACTTATCACTAAGAAAATCAACTACACTTACTTGAATCCATGGTAAGACTAGGTTAGCAGAATAGGCCATTGCCCAGTAGGCAAAGTTGAGAAGAGCTTGGGAGATAAGATGAATGAGAGGTAGGGGAACGAGTAGTGGGAAAAGGAAAGAGGGATGGTGGAGAAAGGAACAGAGGATTACATTTTAGGGAAAGTGCACTCAGGCTGTACATGTTAGGTATGTCTATTCACAATGTTTAATGAATGATCAATATATAGCCGATAGTGTTACATGTCTCAGCATTCTTGTTAATATATTCGCTTTTCCTCTTCTATTTTACAAATTCAGATAGAAAAACAAAACAATGAGCACTACTAAAAATTTCACTTGAAATTCGGATTCATTTTCTTTTTTAGGTTTTAGGAATGGTTTGCTAAAATTTAGCTGACATAAGATGAACTGTACATTTTTAAAGGATACAATTTGATAAGTTTTAACATCCATCTGTATCTTTGAAACCATCACCGCACTCAAGGTGATCATGCCCCAAAGTCTCCTCATGCCCCTCCGTAGTACTGAATTCTCATCCTCTCACCCTTCACCCCTGACCCCAGGCTACAAATGATCTGCTTTCTGTATCTACATGTTAGTTCTTGCTCTCTAGAATTTCATTAGCAAGCAATCATATAGTATGTACTCCTTTTTTGACTGTTTATCTTCACCCAGCATAATTATATTGAGATTCAGTCATGATGCAGTAACACCTACTACTAAATGTAGCAGGTTTTTTCATCTTCATAAATGCAAATTCCATTGTGCAGATATACTAGTTCGTGTATTTATTCATCTGCTGATGAACAGCCGGGTTGTTTGCAGCTTTTGGTTATTATATATTAATTTGCCATGGACACTCATTTACAAGCATTTATGTGGACATGTGGTTTATTTTCTCTTAGTAAAATCCCGAGGAATAGAATGGCTGGATCATGTGGCAGGTGTTTGTTTAACTCCAAGGGAAATTGTCAAATTGTTTTTCAGAGTGCTTATACCATTTTTCATTCCTACCAGCAATATATAATTCTTTGTAAATTCTTCATAAAGTTCTAAATACAAGTCCCCTATAGAATTCACAATTTGTCATTTTTTCCCTAAGTTGTAGCTTTTTTCATTCCCTTAAGTGTTTTTGAAGAGCAAAAGTTTGTAATATTGAGGAAGTCCACTTAATTCTTTATGGTTTGTGTTTTTGATGTAATATCTGAAAAACCTTTCCCTATACTAAGATCATAAAAGTTTTCTCCTGCATTTACTTCTTAAGGTTTTACACATCCATTCTGAATTATTTTTTGTATGTTTGTATGTGGTGTGAAGTATATGGAAGTTCTTCTCTGTGTGTCTGTGAGGGGTGTGTGTGTGTGTGTAAATGCACATCCAATTTTCCTAGCATCATTTGTTGAAAAGACCATCCTTTCTCCCTTGTTTAACATCTTGGTGAAAAGCCAATTGCTTTTATATGAGTGAGTCATCCTCTGTGCTTTTCATTCTGTTCCACTGATGTATTTGCCTTTATATCAGTACCGCTGCTTCGATTATCACAGCTTTATAATAAGTTTTGAAATCAGGTCATGTTAATTCTCCAACTTTGTTCTTTTTCAAAGGTGTTTTGGCTCCCCTGGGTCCTTTATGTTTCATATAAACTTTAGGATCAGTTCTTGACTTTCTACATTGCTGGGATTTTGTTGAGATCATACTTAGTCTATAAACAGTTTGGGAGAAATGACATTTAGTGTTTCAACACACAAATTCAACATAGATTTTGTTTATTTGTCTTCCTTAATTTCTCTCAATAATGTTTAAAGTTTTTAATGTCAAGTTGTTGTATGTTTGTAAGATCCATCACCGATTACTTAATATGTTTTCATGCTGTATAAATAAAACAGAGTCCTCAGAAGTAACACAACATATCTACAACCATCTGATCTTTGACAGATTTGACCAAAACAAGAAATAGGGAAAGGATTCCCTATTTAATAAATTATGTTGGGAAAACTGGCTAGACATATGCAGAAAACTAAAACTGGACCCCTTCCTTACACCCATAGAAAAATTAACTCAAGATGGATTAAAGATTTAAACATAAAAACCCTAGAAAAAAACCAAGGCAGAACCATTCAGGACACAGGCATGGGCAAACTTCATGACCAAGACACCAACGGCTACAAAAGCCAAAATTGACAAACGGGATCTAATTAAACTAAAGAGCTTCTGCACAGCAAAAGAAACTGTCATCAGAGTGAACAGGCAAGCCACAGAATCAGGGAAAATTTGTGCAATCTATCCATCTGACAAAGGGCTAATATCCAACATCTATAGGAACTGAAACAAATTTACAAGCAAAAAACAAACCACCCCATCAAAAAGTGGGTGAAGGATATGAACAGACACTTCTCAAAAGAAGTTATTTATGCAGCCAACAAACATATGAAAAAAAAAACTCATCAGTGCTGGTCAACAGAGAAATGCAAATCAAAACCACAATGAGAAACCATCTCAAACCAGTTAGTATGGCAATCATTAAAAAGTCAGGAAACAACAGATGCTGGATATGTGGGTAAATGGGAACACTTTTACACTGTTGGTGGGAGTGTAAATTAGTTCAACTATTGTGAAACATAGTGTGGCTATTCCTCAAGGATCTAGAACCAGAAATGCATTTGACCCAGCAATCCCATTACTGGGTATGTACCCAAAGGATTATAAATCATTCTACTATAAGGGCACATGCATACGTATGTTTATTGCAACTCCATTCACAATAGTAAAGACTTGGAACCAACCCAAATGCTCATCAATGTTAGACTGGATAAAGAAAATGTGGCACATATACACCATGGAATACTATGCAGCCATAAAAAAGGATGAGTTCATGTCCTTTGCAGGAACATGGATGAAGCTGGAAACCATCATTCTCAGCAAACTAACACAGGAAAGGAAAACCAAACACCACATGTTCTCACTTATAAGTGGGAGATGAACAATGAGAACATATGGGCACAGGGAGGGGAACATCACACACCAGGACCTGACAGTGGAGGTGGGTTACAGGAGGGATAGCATTAAGGGAAATACTTAATTTGACAGGTTGATAGGTGCAGCAAACCACGACAGCACATGTATATCTATGTAACAAACCTACACGTTCTGCACATGTATCTCAGAACTTAAAGTATAATAAAATAATAAATAAAAATAAAACTAATTGTCATTTTGTATCTAACTTTTCAGTGCTAGCATGTAGAAAAGTAATTGAATTTTGTTTGTTGACACTTTAAAAAATTCACTTACTGATTCTGACAATGTTTTGTCAGTTACACCAGATTTTCCACAGAGATAATCGTGTTATCTCTTTCCCCTTCTAGTAGTCCCAGTGTCTATTGTTCCCATCTTTATATCATTTTGTACTTCAAGTTTAAGCTTTGAAATTAAAATTCTTCATAAACAATGCCGTTCATATAAAAATAATTTTTTTCCCTTATATTCCTACATATACTATTTACACCATGGAATCCAAAAGAGAATGAAGACATTACTATATATTTTTGAACAGCTCTTTGAATTCTACACTTTTATGATTATAGTTTAATTTTTAGTTTGGATTTCCACATAAAGTCTAAAAAGACCCACTGCTTCCTAAAATAGGAATCAGAATAAATTTGTTCTATATTACTTTTGTGGAACACTATATATACTTCAAATAATGTGTGCTTCAAGAAAAAAAAGCCTGCAGTAGTGAACATTTAAGGGTTAACAAAAGAATATAAAGTTAAACTTATTGTTCTAGAGAGTAGATCTAGGACCAAGATGTAGAAAATAGAGTTAATAAATTTCTACTCAACATAAGGGAGAACTTTTAGCAGTGAAAGCTATCCAAGCATAGAAAAGGCTGCATCTCAAGTAGTCAGTTCCCTGTCATTGGAATTATTCAAGCAGAAGCTAGATATATGACTATCATTTGGGGATGGTGTGCATGTGGTGAGAAGTAAGATTATATGACCTTTAAGGTCCCTTCAAACTCTGATACGATTATAAGTAGATGTCTGATTAAAAACAGTTTACCATGCACATGGTGATGCTAAAATACCAAGCATAGTCAAATTCAACCAGAGCAAGAATAAATTAAATACAATGTGTTTGGGGGAAAACAAGTATATTTTCTAAAATGTAGTAGCAATAAGTTGCAGTGTAAGACATTGCAATGAATCAGTGCTTGGCATGAAGGAGACACAATGATTTAGTGCTTCAGCCTCAGCCCATATGGAGTTACTTATCAAATGGCGGCAATGGCTGTAAAGCATGCTAGAATGAATCTGCTGCCCACTACACAAACACTGTGTAATCTCACTGTCAATTGTAGAGTGCCTGCTTCTATATGTAACAGAAAAACAATGACACAGTGATTCCCTATCCCCTATTACCGTTTTGATTATAAGGTCCAGCTATACCTCTACTTTCAGTTATAAAACAAATAGATTGACATTAGGATAAAAACATATTAAAAATGAAAGTTTAGGTAAAATAATTCTTTAACTTTCATCTGAAAGCATAAACAGTGTTGTAGGATTGGTATGAAATTAAACTGGCTGGACTTTCAGCTCTGTGCTACATCCTTGTCCACCCAGGTCTGTGCTCTGAGACTTCCCTGTGTGGACACATCAATGGGCTTTCTGTTTCTGGCTTCTGATTATAATTTAACAATGGAGAAACTGGCAGGAGTGTGGAGGGGGGTTTAAGCCCCATTAATTACTCTAGATTCCCCCATTTGAGGTTGGTTTCATTTGACTTAATACATGACCCACTTTTTCAACCTCTATAAGGTGATTCTCTCTTCTTTGTCTCTAGATTCCAAGAAACTGCTTCTTAACTAAGTCTGTCTGAAGCATGAAAAGGGAAGCAAATAGACATGTAGTCATACCAAAATGTACTTACTGATTTCAGAATACAACTATCAATTGTATAATTTATCTGGATAGCAATCTCATTCTGTGAGTATGTGACCCTAATAAAATCAAAGGCTTTGCAAGTGTCAGCAAACCTCTCCCTTAACATGTATCTTCCAATAACACGCATTTGACTTTAAAAGAACAAGCAAATAAATACTTTTTTTTTTAAGTACAGGCAAAGAAACTCATTACAACAACTCCTGGAAAACTCTATACAGTGTTATTCATTAAATTCATTAATTCATATAATAAATATTTATTGTACATCATACTTATTCCAGGAGGGTTTAAGATACACAGTGTGGCAGGCGAGGTGTGTGCACACATCCCCTTCTTGTAGATACAGGAAGGATATGACTGCTCATTCTAATTTGCCACAGCATTCGCTCCAATGCCCCTGGAGACTTTCAGAATATTGGATTGAGGTCTGAACCTACTCTTTCCTAATCCTGCTCACTGTTTTCACTTTTCTTTCACAAGCGTCAGACCTGTGTCGTGGTGTACAGGCACTCGCAAATTCTCTTGCCTTCACGTGCTTTATTTTTCATAGGCATTCCTCCACAGTAAACCGCTTGAATGTCTAATCCTATTTGGGGGATCCACTTCTTAGAGGACCAAAAATAACCCTCCAAGGACAGTGAAGAATGTTTAAACCATTAGAAGTAAAAGACATGAGAATATAAAGCAATTATTTTAGTATCATAAAAATTATACGGACAGACTGTTGAAGCAACAAGGAGACGGAATCCCGGGGAGTCAAGGAACAGTTACCATTTGAACTTGCTCTTCCTAAATGCCCGAGGATGGATCAAATTAAACGCTGAATATGGCAGGCTCCTTTTGCTCTGTAGCACCTTAAGATTCCTCGTGTCTAATGCACATATCAGGTCCAATTGGTTAATGCCAGTGAGGGAGATGTCAGACAGAGAATGGGACAGAGCCTACAGTAGGAAATCCAGTAAGAGCATACAAGATACAAAAAACAGCATCTTCAAAAGTGAGGAAGTAAGAAAGAGAGTGTTGTAGACTACCATGAGATGTTCACAGAGCAAGGAATGCTGACTTTATTCTGTTGTATTATTTACCTACTGGTGGTTCATTTACACTCTGAGAGTTGTCTTCATGATCAGCGTGGCATCTGTGACTGCAGTGTATATGGTGAGGATCTGCAAATCTACAGTCAGTCCAAATGGCTCCCTCAGCTCCAGATACCTCTGCACTGCCCTGCTATTGTATAATGTATCCTAGAGGATCTGCAAATCTAGTCAGTCCAAATCTCTCCCCGAGCTCCAGATACCTCTGCACTGCCCTGCTATTGTACAATATGTAATAAAAACCTTAAATTTTGCCATAAACAATTGTCTACGCCAAACTCTTTCTCCCATCACCTCACCGACACATTTAAACATTTCCCTGCACTAGCTCAATGAGCTTCTCCACCAAGATGCACAGGCCAGAACTGAATCGTCATTCTTTACGTTATTCCTTGTCTGACACTCTGCTCCCCTTCCTGTTTATTAATTTGCCAAGTCTATTTAAATTCTTCCAAATCCTTCTTTTTATCTTACTTTCATTGCTGTGACCTCAGTACAGAGTCAAGATATCTCACGATTGTTACAGAAATAATATATTTGGTCTTTCTGCCATTTCTTCCCTTATTCTATAGTTATACAGCTAAACACTCTAAAACACACATGATTGCATTTGTACAAATTTCTTAGTAGATTTTGTATAAAATATAAACCGTGTTTCCTTAATGAAGATATTTCATTATTTTTTGCATGTTTGTTTATTTTTACATCTCTCAACCTCATTTCCAAACTATAAACAGGAACACACACATGTACATATAGAGACATACTTGCTCACACATGCAACTCCGATCCGGCATGACGCTATTTATTCCCAAATCATTCTTTTCCTTTGTTTCCTCGCTGTAATGTAAATCATAGTTTCCACTGCCTGCATTGTTTTTTACGTTCTTTTTTCCAGACCAATTCTTTAACCACCTTTGGGAGAGCCTGGCATTTTTACGTAAATATAGAAGGATTCTTTAGAATGTAAAAGCATCTCCCAGAACTCGGAATGCCCCAGTTTAACAGAAAACTGTCTTCTAATAGATATTTGTGAATATGTGTGTGATCCTCTGGCTGTGGACACAAGCACCTACACAAATAACCAGTCTCCCGAAGGCCATTCTCATTTCCCAGAGTCTTCCTGGAGCATCAAGAAGTAGTCATCATAAAATGTTATTCCAATACGCTGGGTGGTAACTGTATAAATAAATAAATGTAATGAAAAAAAGTCAACCCTGATTTCTAAAATTATTTCTGCCGGGCGCGGTGGCTCAAGCCTGTAATCCCAGCACTTTAGGAGGCCGAGGCGGGTGGATCACGAGGTCAAGAGATCGAGACCATCCTGGTCAACATGGTGAAACCCCGTCTCTACTAAAGATACAAAAAATTAGCTGGGCATGGTGGCGCGTGCCTGTAATCCCAGCTACTCAGGAGGCTGAGGCAGGAGAATTGCCTGAACCCATGAGGCGGAGGTTGCGGTGAGCCAAGATCACGCCATTGCACTCCAGCCTGGGTAACAAGAGCGAAACTCCGTCTAAAAAAAAAAATAAAAATAAAAAATAAAATAAAATAAAATTATTTCTATTCGCAGTGAGAATCCTATGTACAGATATGTGTTTATACATGTGCCACCATAAAAAAATCCAGACCCTTTCTAGGCTTACACTTACAATGAAAAACTAAAGCCTTTAGATATAAATAAATAGTTAAATGTGTGGTCAAAAATATAGTAGGCTATTTTGTAGTTGGGACACCAGCTGTAAAAAATAACAGTTTGAGTCACTGTGGAGGCAGCAAATATAATGTAACAGCAGAGACAAGATGACAGTTTGATGTGAAAATATCCATCAACCCACATGGTTGGTGTGACATTGATTCTATAGAGTGGCTCTAACCTATCCATCCAGGGGAAATTTTATGAACTCAGACAACCAATGCTTTCAACTTTATGGATAGAATGGTAGAAAAGAAAAAAAATCATTTACGTTCGTTCAATGATATATCAATTTTCTCAACTTTCATGATTTATTAATGTAACAAGAAAGTACAAATTTCAAATAATGTTGATGCTATTCTGAGGTGAAAAATAAGCTTCAGTGGATGTTCAAATCAACAGAGGAGCTTGAACATGAGAAGGATGCAACTGTCATGTGCTTTTCCTGAGACATACCTGCTGTGAAAGGTTAGACAGCCCTCTATAGTTCAAATGGGTAAAATGTATTTCCATTTAATTTCTCACTCATTTATCCTAAAACAATAGGAGGACTGTACTATTTGCAATACACTGTGCTCCTATTAAAGATGTACAATGGAAAAGACAGAATTCTAATCTCAAGAACCAACTGCTTATTGTGAGTACCAACAACTGAAGTACAACATATGATTGAAAGACAGCTGGTACAGAGCCCATAAACATGACTTCTGAAGACAGACACCTACCTAATAACTGTGCTGCTTTACACAATTACTCAAACTCTATATGCTTTCCACAATGTGAAATGAAGGAAAATAATACTCTCAATCTCATAGGGTGTTATGAGGGTTAAATAAGTTGATATTAATAAATTGCTAAAAACAGGGCTTAGTATACAATAGTAAGTTGGTTAATAATTATTAGCTATAATTAATGTTTGTGTAAAAAGAGTGACAATAGCAATTCAGAGAAGAAACACAAATGTAGGGCTGCCTGATGCTTTTTTAGTGAAAAATAATTTCTAGGGAAATTGCTTCTCCTGGAGCTTTAAAAAATGAGTAGCAATTTCCCAGGATGATAGATGGGCAGGCTTTTCAGCAGAGAGGGCAACATGTGAAAAGGTAAATAAATGAGAATTTGGAACATTATGATAATTATAGCAGACATTTATAGAGAAATCCTTCCAACCCATTTACGCAGATTAACTGATAACCTTCTCTCTGTAAAAAAGATACTGAGGAGTACTCACAGCATGTTAAATGCTCATAACCAGCTAAATCACACTTTTCTCCCAACAGAGCAACTGATACATATACTTTCTTTTTAATTTTAAGTTGTATCATCAAAAGCAGTTGGTTTTCTTTCTAATCCTATTTAAGCCACTTTCAATTACTACAGTAATTATGTAGTTATTTTGAATAATACATACACCAACTAAGTGAGTTCCTAATAGCTTTTATGATAAATAAATTACTTGTAAATACTTGACAAAGGTGATCTATTTAAAATTTTATAGTCAAATTATGTGTGAAAAGATAATAGTCTTACATTGGAATGTTAATCATAGATACCTAGAAAAAATCTGGAAAAACAGTTCAGAATGTTTGTTTTTCTTTTGAGAAACCAAAACAGGAAAATACAGCTAATGTTGAAAATATAGAAGTAATGCAATATTAAACTGCCTCAGCAATACCATGCACAAAGAAAAGAAAAATGACCCTATGACAAAAGTTTGGCAAATGCATATCTATGTATATAGACATACATACCAACTAACTCAGTATAACCGATGGTTTATAATACCTAAGTATAATTTTTATAATTTATAATACCCAAGTATAATCATGTTAAATGCAATGTTTATAATACCTAAGTATAATCTTTAATTTATTCCTTTACCAAATATTTTTAATTAAATATTACTACAGATTGGTCAAGATGTGATAGTTTCAGTTGTAACTTGGGTTGGTCAAAATGAAATGTGCCTATTGAAAACTGGTGAGAAATTAACCTGGAGAGTTAATCTAGGTCAGATTATAAAGTATCAGTAACAACCGGAACTTTATAAATACTAAGATTCATTTGTTGATAATGAGACTTTTTTTTGTGTGCAATTGGAAATACTTTCACTTATATGGCAAAATAGCCCTTTAATTTATATAACTTTGAAGGACAAACGTAATTATTCACAATTTCTAAAGGATGAAATAAAGTTTAGAGAATGTCTGGAGTAGAATAGGTTTCGTTTGTGGTATCTTTTCGTAAGTACTTGCCCTCTTCTCATAATCCTACACATTTTAAAAATTCAGCTTAAGTATCATTCACTGTGTGACAACTTCCATGAGGTCTTCTGAGTTAGTCTGTTATACTTCAATTTCCCCATAATATTGTTAAAATGTCTCTGTTAAGTCACATTGTTGGTAATTCTTAGCTTTGTTTAAACATGCTACATATTTCAAATCATGAGATAGTCAAAGACACTTCAATATTTTGCACAATATTTCAAGAGAATAACTCCAATAAATGTTTGCCTAGGCTGGCCAGAGAGCTAGATAAAACACTCCTGAAACATTGCTCACCTATTCAAACATGTCATAACTTGTTATTGTCTAAAGAGGATAAAAACTAATTCTATTATTTTGAATTCTAGTTTAATATAAAATGTCCTCACTTGATTTATTAGGCACATTTCTTGCTGTAACCCCCATTGAAAGCCTTCATTTGAACAGGTTCATATTCTCACTAAACACTTAATGTCTCTCAGGATCTCTTAGCTCACGCCTTTAGTTCATGACCTATGTATAGGTGTAATTTATATGCTACTTTCTTCCCCACTTCCTGCATTTTCTCTCACATCTGGGCATGAGTATTTTTCATGTATATTCTTCCCCATGTCAGAAGCTCAGCTAACTCCAAAAAGAACCTACCTTCTGGATGTCAGAGTAGCTGCTTAAGACAAACCGGCAAAATGGAAGAAGGATTTAAGCGTTTGAGTACTTACTGTTAATGGGATAAAGTGGAGAAAGTGCTCATTGTCCCCGTTCTGGTTTTTCCCATGGAATAGCACCAGTTCAACATCAGGCGGATCATCATAGACAGAAAAGACCGAGGGTAATCCCACTGCAGAGGGAGCCTGAAACAAAAGGATACTGCAGTTTATGAGCTGAGATGGTGTGGGGGTCACAGGGAAGGGCAGAGAGGAACCAAGAGAGGTCTAGCAGTGGAAAAAAAATGAGTAAGAATAGAGTAAAAACGTCAAGTTTCGGCCAGGTGCTGTGGTTCACGTCTGTAATCTCAGCACTTTGTGAGGCTGCGAATCATGAGGTCGAGAGATCGAGATCATCCTGGCCAATGGTGAAACCCCGTCTCTATACAAAAATATCTGGGTGGGGTGGCGTGCACCTGTAGTCCCAGCCACTTGGGCGGGGGGGCTGAGGCAGGAGAATTGCTTGAACCCAAGAGAAGAGTTCTCAGTGCGCAGAGATCCTGTCATTGCACTCTAGCCTGGCAACAGAGCAAGGCTCCGTCTCAAGAAAAAAAAAAAAAAAAAAAAAAGGAAAGGAAAAAACAAAGTCAAGTTTTCTTGCCTTTTCTTTTACCCTTAAGATCTCAATAGAGGCACCTGAGGAAGGTCCCTGCTAAAGTCCTCAATAAAGACACCTCCAAATGAAGGCATTTGGGCTAAAAATGCAGCTATGCAGAAGGACGTGGCCAGCCAGGGAGAGCTGAGCCCTTCACTGCAACTCCTTCAGAGACTGAAATGCGCTCTGTCTATTCCAGATGTGGTATGTGTGGAGGAAAGATTTTCCTGCTAAGATCTGCCAACAAAAGCTTTTTATAACTGCCTATATTTGGGCCTGAGATATTGCACATGGCATTTCCACCTCACCCTGTAGCATTTATTTTTTTTTTTTTTTTTTTTTTTTTTTTTTTTTTAATTTTTATTGCATTATAGGTTTGGGGGTACATGTGCAGAACGTGCAAGATAGTTGCATAGGTACACACATGGCAGTGTGTTTTGCTGCCTTCCTCCCCCTCACCCACACTTGGTATTCATCCCCAGGCTATCCCCCCCCAGCCCCCCCCGCTGTCCCTCCCCCATTTCCCCCAACAGTCCCCAGTGTATAGTAGACCGCCTCTCTGTGTCCATGTGTTCTCATTTTTCTCACCCGCCTATGAGTGAGTATATGCGGTATTTCTTTTTCTGTTCTTGTGTCAGTTTGCTGAGAATGATGTTCTCCAGATTCATCCATGTCCCTACAAAGGACACAAACTCATCATTTCTGATTGCTGCATAATATTCCATGGTGTATATGTGCCACATTTTCCCAGTCCAGTCTATCATCGATGGGCATTTGGGTTGGTTCCAGGTCTTTGCTATTGTAAACAGTGCTGCAATGAACATTCGTGTGCATGTGTCCTTATAGTAGAACGATTCACAGTCTTTTGGATAGATACCCAGTAATGGGATTGCTGGGTCAAATGGAATTTCTATTTCTAGGTCCCTGAGGAATCGCCACACTGTCTTCCACAATGGTTGAACTAATTTACACTCCCACCAACAGTGTAAGAGTGTTCCTATTTCTCCACATCCTCTCCAGCATCTGCTATCTCCAGATTTTTTAATGATCGCCATTCTAACTGGTGTGAGATGATATCTCAATGTGGTTTTGATTTGCATCTCTCTAATGACCAATGATGATGAGCACTTTTTCATATGTTTGTTGGCCTCATGTATGTCTTCTTTTGTAAAGTGTCTGTTCATATCCTTTGCCCATTTTTGAATGGGCTTGTTTGTTTTTTTTCTGTAAATCTGTTTGAGTTCTTTGTAAATTCTGGATATCAGCCCTTTGTCAGATGTGTAAACTGCAAAGATTTTTTCCCATTCTGATGGTTGTCGATTCACTCTAGTGACTCTTTCTTTTGCCGTGCAGAAGCTGTGGAGTTTGATTAGGTCCCATTTGTCTATTTTGGCTTTTGTTGCCAATGCTTTTGGTGTTTTGTTCATGAAGTCCTTGCCTACTCCTATGTCCTGAACGGTTTTGCCTAGATTTTCTTCTAGGGTTTGTAGCATTTAATCTAACATTGCCTAGCTTTACTATTTAACTCTTAAGCTTCTTGGGGAAAGGAGATCTACTTTTGTTTTCCACTTATCACACTAATATTTTTGATTGACTACAGAAAGCTCACAGATACTATTCCTATAATTAAATCATGGAGTTGGAAGTACAACTCCTTTTCTGGAACATACATATACATGAGATGGTGTTGAGTGCTATATGAACACAATTTGCAAATACCTTGAATACAGAAAGTGTCTGATAACTTAGCAGTCATGACAGTACCCCAGAAAACACATGCTTTAAATTTTAGAGAATAAAACAATTTAGTAGATTAAGGAAGATAATAAAAGAGGAATAAAAATCACAGAAATTCAGAAACAGTGGGGGCTAGACCTAAATAAGTTAAATCTCTTTTTTCATTGTAGTTTAAGTTCTGGGGTGTATGTGCAGCTCTCGCTGGATTGTTGCAGAGGTACACACATGCTATGGTGGTTTGCTGTTTCCATCCCTCGCTCACCTATATCAGGAATTTCTCCCAGTGCTCTCTCCCCAACCTCCCTGCCCCCTCCTGTCCCTCCCCTAGTCCCCCACCCCCCAACAGACCCCAGTGTGTGATATTCCCCTCCCTGTGCCCATGTGTTCTCTTTGTTCAACACTCACCTATGAGTGAGAATCTGTGGTGTTTGGTTTTGGTTTGCTGAGAATTATGGCTTCCAGATTTATCCATGTCCCTACAAAGGACATAAACTCATGATTTTTTATGGCTGAATAGTATTCCATGGTGTATATGTGCCATATTTTCTTTGTCTAGTCTATCATTGATAAGCATTTGGATTGGTTCCAGGTCTTTGCTATTGTAAACAATGCTGCAATGAACATACATGTGCATGTGTCTTTATAACAGAATGATTTATAATCCTTTGGGATTGCTGGGTCAAATGGAATTTCTATTTCTAGTTCCTTGCAGAATCTCCACACTGTCTTCCACAAAGGTTGAACTAATTTACGCTCCCACCAACAGTGTAAAAGTGTTCTTATTTCTCCACATCCTCTCCAGCATCTGTTGTCTCCAGATTTTTTAATGATTGACATTTTAACTAGCATGAGATGGCATCTCAATGTGGTTTTAATTTGCATTTCTCTAATGAACAGTGATGATGAGCATTTATAAGGTTTGTTGGCCTCACAAAGTCTTCTTTTGAAAAATGTCTATTCATATCCTTCGCATACTTTTTGAATGGATTTGTTTTTTTTCTTGTAAATAGGCTTTAGTTATTTGTAGATTCTAGATATTCTCTCTTTGTCAGATGGGTAGATTGCAATTTTTTTCCCATTCTGTTGGTTGCTGGTTCACTCTAATGATTGTTTCTTTTGTTGTGCAGAAATTCTTAAGTTTAATTAGATCCCATTTGTCTATTTTGGCTTTTGTTGCCATTGCTTTTGGTGTTTTAGCCATGAAGTCCTTGCCTATGCCTATGTCCTGAATGGAATTGCCTAGGTTTTCTTCTACTGTTTTTATGGTGTTACATCTTATTATTGTACCATGCTGTTTTGATTACTGTTGCCTTGTAGTATAGTTTGATGTCAGGTAGCCTGATGCCTACAGCTTTGTTCTTTTTGCTCAGGGCTATTTGGCTATGTGGGCTCTCTTTTGGCTCCATATGAAGTTTAGAGTGGTTTTTTCCATTTCTCTGAAGAAGGTCAATGGTAGCTTAATGGGGATAGCACTGAATCTGTAAGTTACTTTGGGCAGTATGACTATTTTCACAATATTGATTCTTCCTAACCATGAGCATGGAATGTTTTTCCACCTGTTTGTGTCCTCTCCTGTTTCCTTGAGCAGTGGTTCATAGTTCTCCTTGAAGAGGTCCTTTACATCCTTTGTTAATTGTATTTCTAGGTATTTTATTCTCTTTGTAGCAATTGTGAATGGGAGTTCGCTCATGATTTGGCTGTTTGTCTGTTATTGGTGTAGAGGAATGCTTGTGATTTCTGCACATTGTGTGTATCCCGGTACTTTACTGAAGTTGCTTATTAGCTTAAGGAGATTTTGGGCTGAGACGTTAGGGTCTTCTAAATATACAGTCATGTCACCTGCAAATAGAGACAATTTGACTTCCTCCTTTCCTAATTGAAATTTTTTTTTTTCTATTTCTTGCCTGATTTTTCTGGCTAGAACTTCCAATACTATATTGAATAGGAGTGGTGAGAGAGGGCATCTTTGTCTAGTGTCAGTTTTCAAAGGCCATGCTTTCAGTTTTGGCCCATTCGGCATGATATTGGCTGTGGGTTTGTCGTAAATAGTTTTCATTATTTTGAGATACACTTCATCGATACCTAGTTTATTAAGAGCTTTTAGCATAAAGGACTATTGAATTTTGTAGAAGTCCTTCTCTGCATCTATTGAGATAATCACATGATTTTTGTCTTTGGTTTTTTTTATGTGATAGATGATGCTTATGGATTTGTGTATGTTTAACAAGCCCTGCATCCCTGGGATGAAGCCGACTTAATCCTGATGGATAAGCTTTTTATTGTGCTCTTGCATTCCATATGCCAGTATTGTATTGAAGATTTTTGCATCAATGTTCATCACGGATATTGGCTTAAAGTTTTTCTTTAATTGTGTGTCTGCCAGGTTTTGGTATCAGGATGATGTTGATCTCATAAAATGAGTTAGGGAGGATTCCCTCTTTTTGTATTGTTTGGAATTGTTTCAGAAGGAATGACACCAGCTCCTCTTTGTATGTCCAGTAGAATTTGGCTGTGAACCCTTCTGGACCTGGACTTTTTTTGGTTGGTAGGCTTTTAATTGCTGCCTCAACTTCAGCCCTTGTTATTGGTCTATTCAAGGTTTCAATGTCTTCCTGGTTTAGTCTTGGGAGGGTGCAAGTGTCCAGAAATTTATTCATTTCTTCCAGATTTACTGGTTGATGTGCATAGAGTTGTTTATTGTAATCTCTGATGGTAGTTTGTATTTCTGTGGAATCAGTGATGAAATCCCCTTTATCATTTTTTATTACATCTATTCTACTCATCTCTCTTTTCTTTTTTTATTAGTCTGGCTAGTGGTCTGTCTATTTCTTTTCAAAAAACCAGGTCCCAGATTTATTGATTTTTTGTGTCTCTATCTCGTTCAGTTCTGCTCTGATCTTAGTTATTTCTTGTCTTCTCAGCACCACATCGCACTTACTCTAAAATTGACCACATGGAAGTAAATCACTCCTCAGCAAATGCAAAAGAACAGAAATCATAACAGTCTCTCAGACCACAGTGCAATCAAATTAGAACTCAGAATTAAGAAACTCACTCAAAATGCACACCTACACGGAAACTGAACAACCTGCTCCTGAATGATGACTGGATAAACAATGAAATGAAGGCGGAAATAAAGATGTTCTTTGAAACCAATGGGAATGAAGAAACAACGTGCCAAAATCTCTGGGACACATTTAAAGCAGTGTCGAGAGGGAAATTTATAGCAATAAATACCCACATGAGAAGTGAGGAAAGATCTAAAATTGACATCCTATCATCAAAATTAAAAGAGCTAAAGGAGCAAGATTAAAAAAAAAAAACTCAAAAGCTGGCAGAAGACAGAAAATGTTCAATATTTTGTGACAAAAAAATGATTAGAAAGTGCTCCCTTTTCACTGAATAAATCTTATGTGTAAAAAAAAATGCCTAATATCAAACACCATTAGGTCAAAATTTCTGAAAAAGGTGTTATTTTTCTGATGCACATAGAAGACAGTGCAAGAAAACAAGAGTATCTTACTTTGGCACATTGAAACACGGTCAATACTCTCAAGTAAACTGTCATACATGAAAGTTCTGCCCCAAAACAATGAAAGCTAACATAATGGGATCTATCCTGAGTTACACTGACCAGAGGTTAATTTCCAAAATGCTCAGCAGGTACTTTGCTGTAACCAGTAAAAATAATGGCACCATCTTTTATATTTGGTCTCAACATTGATTTACCAAATTTCCATAAGTAATTTATCAACCTGTGTGTCTAATATCTGCTTCTCTCCCATCGGGTCTTAATGCCTTAAAGAGGCATTAAGGCAACAGAAAAAGGTATTTTGCTTGCATGTATGAGACATCACATTAATCAGATGAAAACTAAAAAAGTGACTATGACTAAATTTATTATTTTTTAATTGGTGATTACCAGGGAGACACCACATGACAAAAATAACCAGATAGACAACTTAAATCACTGAACTTTATTTTTATTTTTTACTAAATTGACCAAGCTGACATATTTGATGTGTTAATAACACAATCAATAGGATTCATTTAATTTTTTAATGAATACTTTTGTTGGATATGTGGAGAATGTTTGTTTTGTTTTATTCTTTATTAAGTAGTGTCAGAAATATCTATTTTTTTTCTTCAGCATGGAGAATCTACAAGATAGAATGGACTCTTATTGATTTTCTCTTAGAATAGTTTTAATATGTTATAAAACTAAAAGAACTGTACCACTCAGATGAGGATGTCATGCAATAAAGGGCATGAAGGTGACCTTGCCACTCTGTTGCCCTGTATAGTTTTTCTTTTCTTTTTTTCTCCAAAGAAAAGAAGAAAAGAAAGAGAAAAAAAGGAGTAAAGGAGAGGAATAAAGAGGAAGAAAAAGAGGGAGAGAGAAGGGGAATACTGCTTTATTCTAAAAATGAGTATTAATAATGGCTGATCAATATTTTGTGTATTTAAAGTGGATAATGTATATTTTGTGTATTTAAAATGGAGAGCTCTATAAATATTTATTAAGTTTATTTGTTCCGGATCTGAGTTCAAGTCCTGTTTGTCCTCATCGATTTTCTGTCTCGTTGAGTCTAAATCTCTTTATGGGTCTTATGAATCTGGGTGTTAGGATCATTAGCTCTTATTGTTGCAAGAAATATCTAAATGAAGAATTTCAGATTAGTTCTATTTTGGCCACACTCTTAAATAGAATTTAAGTATCCCCAAAATACCTAAAGAAAATAGCAATTCTTTTTAGACTTACAGACATGTTTTTAATAATTGGTTTACTTGTTCTTGATTTAACTTTCTTTTTAATGAAATCATAACAAAACTTCAGAAATCACTTTTTATATTGAAATAAGCTTCACAGTCATTTATTGCAAGCAAAATCTTATTTGTGTAAAATTGATTATGAGATTTTTGTGAGCATTCATTTTTTTGTTATAATCTCTACAGCATCTATCACAATAATTTGCATGTGGCAGGTGCTTAATAACTTATTGTTTATTTGTTTAATAGATTTTATATTTCTGGTCTGCCTGAAAGCATCCCTTTGTGATAGCATGCTTTTCTGAAACAACAATATCAATAATTTAGATTTATAGTTGGTATCAGCTAAAATTGTAAGAATATAAGATCTACTTTTATCTCATGAAAATTAAAGTATTATTCATTTCCACACAAATTGAATTTATAATTAGGCCTTTATTTTTTCAAATAGCCTGAGCATTTCAGAGAAAAACTAAAAACCCATTTAATTCTTAAAGAAACAAAACTGCAAAAATAGACTTGTCAAATTATCAAGATTATTTTAGAAGACCTTTTATGAGCCGAACTATCGCAAGCTAATTTTATGATGGATATAACAGTCACATCAAATGAAGTAAAATGTTTTTTCCTTTTGACAGAAATTTTTTAAAAATTCTTACATGGTGAACAAAAGCTCAGTAAACACTAAGTAGATCTATCAATTCTGTTTTCTAAAAAATTAAGCCTAAAGTTCTTAGAAAAATCATTTTAAAGCTCAAGGATATGTAAGATCAGATTCCAAGAGAATCTGTATTTGGTTTGGCACTGAAAGACAATTGAGTTACTGGTAATATCACTTCTTTAAATAGTTGAAAGGGGTTTGAATTTCCCACTCTCTTCTGTGACAAAGAGAAAGCTAGGCTTCATGTACAGCAAGTATGAATCAATAGAGGCAGTCCAGGTCTGTAAAGGTGCTTTGGTTTGGTAAGTACTCATGCTGAACTGGTTTTTAAAAAATACATTTGAAGTTACCGTGCCCCAGCGAAAACTCCAAATAAAGCATATTTATTAGATTTTTTTGCACTTGTGGAAGGAAGAGTCTGTTGTTATTATAATGAAATATTATATAAAAGTTTTATTCTCTTTAATATTTAAACGTCTGGTGTCAGGATTTCCATACTGTTTTGTTTACTTAGTTCTTTGGAAAAGCAATTTCCCAAAACCACAGTTAGGTGTCAGAAATATTCAGTATTCTTTTCTGAATTGCAGTGAGACAATGAGAGTAAAGTCATTCTCAAATTAGTTAAGTTATAATTATATCTTTTCTACCTACCCAAGTACCACATGGCAACTTAGGTATTCTCAGAGCTATATTTGAAAGTGTAGAGAATTTCTGTGGATCAATCTTTAGGTCATGTTGCATTCTTTGCTGATTTATATAAAGCCCTGTTGTTACCGTCAATCACTTGAGTTTTTTTCTCTAAAACACTTAGAAAAACCACGATACTGAAGAAGAGTTCGAAGGTTCATACTGCCTAAATCTGAAGATTTACTATAAAGCTAAAACAATCATGGCAAAATAGTATTTATGAGAGAATCAACACATAAATCAAAAGAACAGAATAGATTTACACAAATATATAGTCAAAAGGTCTTTGGAAAAGTCTGAAAGGCAACTCAAGGGAGAAAGGATAATCTTTTCAACAAATAATGCTGAAACAATTGAACATCAATAGCCCCGCCATTCCTCAAAAAAGAACTTAAATACAAAGTATACATTATTTTACAAAAATTAATTCAAATGATTTATTGGCCTAAATATGAAGCAAACAATTAAATTTCTTAGAAGGAAACAACAGAACATTAACGAGGCCTGGCTTTCAGTGATAAGATTTTAGATACAACTCCAAAACCACAACTCATTAAAAATTTTGATACACTGAGCATTATTAAAATAAAAATTTTCTGCAGTGAGAAATACACTGTTACAAAAATGAAATAACAACCCATAGTCTAAGAGAAAGCATTTGCAAAACAAATTTCTTATAAAGTACTGGGCCGGGCGCAGTGGCTCACGCCTGTAATCCCAGCACTTTGGGAGGCCGAGGCGGGTGGATCACGAGGTCAAGAGATCGAGACCATCCTGGTCAACGTGGTGAAACCCCGTCTCTACTAAAAATACAAAAAATTAGCTGGGCATGGTGGCGCGTGACTGTAATCCCAGCTACTCAGGAGGCTGAGGCGGGAGAATTGCCTGAACCCAGGAGGCGGAGGTTGCGGTGAGCCGAGATTGAGCCATTGCACTCCAGCCTGGGTAACAAGAGCGAAACTCCGTCTCAAAAATAAATAAATAAATAAATAAATAAATAAATAAATAAATAAATAAAGTACTTATATTCAAAATATAGAAAGAATTGATAAAGTTTAGCAATTTAAAATATCAACAATTAGAAAACATTTCAATCAAAAATCTGAACCGATGTTTTACCAAATAAGATATGTAAATGCCAATAAACATAATAAAATGATTATTATTCATTATTAAACAATTGCAAATAAAACAAGGAGCTGCATTGCACGTCTATTAGAATAAAGTATAAAAATAGAAATAGAAAGTAATCAGTGGATGGTGATTGCACAGTGCAAGAAGAAATATCTTTCATTGATAGTGGAAATTCAAATTGGCAACCACTTTTGAGAACAGTTTGGCAGTTATTACAAAAGTAAACAGAGTCTTACTATACAATCCTCCTAAGTGTTTACACAAATGAATTGAAAACCTATGTCCACACAAAAGCCTGTCCACAAATGTTTATAGTATCATTACATTTAATCACCATAAACTACAAGTAACCAAGATATCCTTCCATGGATGAATGGATAAACAAACTGTGGTATCTGCAATGAAAATGATGTTATTCAATGATAAACAGAAATCAGTTCTCAAGCCATGAAAATATATGGTTGAAGGTTTAATGCATACTGCTAAGTGAAAAAAAAGTCAGCTTAAGAAAAAGATACATATTGTATTATTTCAATTACATTATATTTTGTAAATGCAAAACTATAGATATAGTAAAAAAAATCAGTGGTTATCAAGGATTTGGGTGTAGGACAGTAAATATTGCAAAGGTAAAGAACAGGGGAATTTTTAGGACTTAAAATTGTGCTCCATGATACAGTAATATTGGATACACGACATTATGTGTTTGCCAAAACCCATTAACATTATACAAAATGTAAACTGTATTTTATGAAAATTATAATAAAGATAATCTAAGAATCTGAAGAATCCCTCAATGGAATGCAGAATGTAACAATGCAATCTAACTACATTAAATGCATAAAACCACCTCACTGAAGATGATGGATGGGGAGAGAGGTGCTGACCTAAGTAACTTTAGAAATAGACAGCATCCATAAAACTAGAAGAAACTGTACCTAAGCACTATGCTCTAGTTGTTAAAGTGATTTTCTTGTGGGTATGAATTAACAGTTCTGAAACTGGCACACATCAATCGTAAAATTACGCGATTCCTTATGCGGATGGCAGATGTTAAAAGCCACATTCTCATTGTCAGACTGGGAGTTTACAGATCAGAGAGGAGGCTAGAATAAGCCATATGGTCATAGATTAGAGTTAGAGGCAGCTGTATGAACTCATATTTAGCTTAACACAGATACAGACATTTACATATAGAAATAGCTATTGAGATGTGTACATAAAGTTTAATATATGTGCATGTATTTCTTAACTATTTTAGCTTGGGAGGGCCTAGAAAGAATGATACACCAGTAACAAACCTACTACACAGAGCTTGTTTTATATTATCATTCTCAACACTTCAAACACATCTTAAAAATACACATTACTTGACCTAGGATTTCAGATATTCCAGTAATCTAATTAGTGTTTAATTGCTTTTAAAATGTCTTTTTAAAATCAGCAATAATGATGTGGCAGCTAATTTTTTTAAAAAATAGAATTCTTATAAATATATGTTCTAAAATATAGGTCAAAAGATACGATAATAATTACTGAAATTTTGATGATAAATACATGTGGACCCATTCTACTACTATTTGTATTCTGCGAATGTGTGCAATTTCTCAAAATTATAATTTAAAAAAATTAATAAACTTCAAGTCCTTGGGAATCATTTTAATATTTTATAAATAAATTATTTACTACTAATTACCACAGTATAACCCTGACTATAATAGAAAATGTCTTCTGTGTAAATTAGTAAAAACAGTTCAATGTATTTACAAGCATATTTTATACACACAGACACACAAGCATATACACAAAAATGGTTTAAAGAATGGATGATATTTCGCTTGATTTTCTTTGACAAATCAAAAGGATCCTAGAAAAATCACATAAAAGCCCTATAATTCAGTAATACTTCTCTAAATATATGCTTTTTTTCATCACTCTCCTCCCTCTGTGTCAACTTATCAAGCTGTTACCTAGAATAAAATAGGAATGATCTTTTCTAACATTTACTTTTCCCTTCTGCCAGTCTACTTCATGCGTTTTCAGCTTTCCTTTTGACACCTCTTTTCGTGTGTTTCTTAAATATTGACGTTCTCTAGCATTCCAATCTGAGATCTTTCTTCTCTTTTTGAGATCTTATCCTCTGGACCAAAACTTGAATAATTTTCTCTACACTTAATAACTTCCCATAGGCTAATGGTTCCCAAATCTGTATCAGCAGAACAAGTGTTGTTCCTGATCTTAGATGCCCCTAAACAGCATTAAGATGCCCTGGAAGCTACCAAACTTTTTTTGCTATCTTGTCACTCCATTTACAGAAAACTCCAAAAGGAATAGGTTCTTCTACACCAAATAAATAATATATTTACTTGTAGATTTGCAATAAAACTTATTATCTACAAAAACAATTTTCCTAAATGTTCTGCGTAGATGCATAATTAATATCCATAAATTGTACACCATTCAATAATTTTGATATTACATAATTACTTCTTTATTCTTCATAATAATTAGCAATATAGACAAATCTCAGAGATCTTGTAGTACACAGTTAATAGTTCAGTTTTAACTCAGCCTTTTCCAATTTCAGTGACATAATATTTTCTAATGAGGTAATGCATATTCAAGTCTAAATCTGCAATAAAGATTTTGTGGAATATGCTCTAGGAAATGCTTGTCTAGAATTAAAGTCTTCGTTGGAAAGTCCTTCAAAGAGAAACTAGTTTACTGTACCATTTCCGTGGTCCTTTAATTGGCAGTGAAAAACACAAGTAAAATATGTGATGTTTCAATTGGAAAATGGCTGGAGCCCAGTTGGAAAGCAATAAGGTTCTATTGTTTAACTGAAAACAAACCGATTCTACTTCTTAAGATAATAAAATAAAAATTTAAATGTGCTTTTAAATGTCAATAAATGAAAAAAAGCTACAAGTGAAATGTGGAAAAATAATCTACCTGTTTTAACTCACTGTAAATATTTTTTTAATTTCTCTAAGATACTGAATTAAATTAGGTCTTTTTAAATCTGCTGTTGTTTTATTTTATTTGTTTCTTTTTCATGGAACTTAAACTTATCAAATATGAATTTATATGCCTTCCTCCTACAGATAATAGCTACTTTTTCCCCTTGAATTTTAAGTGAAGAAGTAAAAAATGAAAGCAATAATTATGTTTTTTAAAAATGCGTCATGTCATGGATATAGTGTAATCTGATTTTGTTTTGATTTCTAATAGCATTTTACTTTTGAGATATGCATATCTGCACATTAGATAAGGAGTGTTAGAAGAGAGAAAGATTTTTTCTAAAACAAGTTGCTTCTTCCCATTACTGCCATACCAACACTAAATTTTCCCAAGGAAAAGTAATTCCTAAGGTTTTCCTCAATCGTTTGTTCTGCAATTAACTAAGTATTTCAAAACCTTAACAAAGAATTGAATGAAACTAAAGTATTAAAATTACTGTGAGCAGCATGGATCTATCTATCCATATATATATATATATATATATATATATATATATATATATATGTACACACACACACACACACACATACATATGTACATATGTACAATATATGATTACCTTGAAACTATACTTCTAATTGAGGTTTAATTATAGGAGAGTTTTTACTCATGTGTATAAACACATATGTATATATGTGTGTATACATATATGTGTATATTTATACATACATTTTATTAGTCAGTTTTTACATTGCTATAAAGAACTACCTGAGACTGAGTAATTTATGAAGAAAAGAGGTTAAATGACTCAGTTCTGCAGGCTGTACAGTAAACATGTGGAGAGGGCCTCAGGAAACTTACAATCATGGCAGAAGGCGCAGGGGAAGCAAATGCCTTCTTCACATGGTGGAGCAGAAGGAAGAGGAAGTGAAGGCAAAATGCTGCATACTTTACTACAAAGAGATCTTGTGAGAACTCACTCACTACCAAAATAACAGCAAGCGGGAAATCCACCCCCGTGATCCAATCACCTCCCATCAGGCCCCTCCTCTAACACTGAGGATCATAATTCAACATGAGATTTGGTTGGGGACACAGAGTCAAACCGCATTTTGTGTGTGTGTGTGTGTGTGTGTGTGCGCACGTGTGTGTGTGTATCACAAATCAGATATAAGTTCAAAAAGCAGTAATAGTTCTTTGCAAATAGTTTCATGTAGAAGCAAGATCAAGTGATGCAGTTGCATATGTAAGCAAAACCCAATTTCAAATCTTACATTTAAAAATGTTGTAATTTTCTTCTTAAATGGGGCATATCCATATCTGTGATGAGATTAAAAACCCTCCCAGAATTAAACCTCACAGTAAAAATGTTTCAAGGTGATTGTAGGAAACTTTCTGTGACTTTTTCCCCTTTTGATTTCCCTTAGAAACTTGAAGGCAAGGTGTTGAGAAGAAAATAAAGAGTAGCACCA
Source organism: Saguinus oedipus (assembly GCA_031835075.1). Taxonomy (NCBI): domain Eukaryota; kingdom Metazoa; phylum Chordata; class Mammalia; order Primates; family Cebidae; genus Saguinus; species Saguinus oedipus. Next base: position 3,214,953 of record CM063186.1, read on the forward strand.
GCAAGACAACGTTGACAATGCACAGGATGTGCATCGGGCAGGTATGGCGGCAGCCGCTACGTATTCTTTGATGACGCCTTTTCTTAGTCCGGTTTTGTTGGTGGGTTTTTATTATTCTTTTTCTTAGCTTTTATTTAAGTGCAGGGGTACATGTGTAGGATGCACTGGTTTCTTACAACTAAACGTGTGTCATTGGGGTTTGCCATACGGATTATTTCATCCCCCAGGTATTAAGCCTCATATCCATTAGATATTTTCAATGATCTTCTTCCTCCTCTTACTCTTCACCCCATGATAGGCCCCAGTGTGTGTTGTTCCTCTATATGTGTTTATGTGATCTCATCATTTAGCGTTCACTTACAAGTGAGAACATGTGGTATCTGGTTTTCTGTTCCTGTGTTAGTTTGCTTAGTCCACTTTATCTTGCTATGAAATACTACCTGAGACTGGGTAAGGAGGTTTATTTAGCTCTTGTTTCTGCAGGCTGAGAAGTTTAATAGCTCTGGCTTCTGACGAGGTCATTACTGCTGCATTGTAACACAGCAAAGAGGTGAAAGGGGAAGGAGACGCACGCAAAGAGAGAGAAACCTGTGGGGTATCCTGGTTTAAACAACTCCCTCTCGAGGGAACTAATCCAGTCTGAAGAGACGTAATCAAGTCTCGTGAGAGCAAGAAATCTCTACCACAGGAACAGCAACAAGCCCTTCATGATGGATCCAGCCCATAGGCCAAACACTCCCCAATAGGCCCAGGCCCTACCTCCCCAAACTACAGTTTTGGGAATCAAATCTCAACATGAGTTTTGGTGAGGACAAACACACTGTACCCAAAGCATAGCAAACATTAAAATTGAGGATAGTTGCCACATCCTTTTCCACCCATGCTATCTGACAAGGTCCAAGCATTGGGGAAGAAACTTCAAAGAAGGGGCCTTCCTGGAAAAGAATGAGGTATATGGGTGGATATGCTTGGATGCACTGGGCTGATTCTGTTATTCATTTACTTGATGTACCTTCTTTTATCTTCAAAAGCATCCCTTGTAGCTGAATTAGATCAAAAAACCCCTGCTTCCACTGAAGCACCAAAAGTTACCAAAAGTCCAGAATGCAGTAGGAGTATATTAAATATAATAGGAGAAGAGCTTGAGCCAGGAGACCCTATTAAACAATTTATGATAAATTCACAACAGGCAGACATATTACAGAAAGAGGTTACACCCACACCAAAAGCTGAGAAAACCTGATGAATATAAACCTCGTAAACTTCTCCCTACAGTTCAAGGACCCCCCAACGTAGCCTGTCTGATACAAGGGAAACTTTGGTGCCCCCCAAAAGGGGCAAATGTGAACAGGAAAGTAATAAAAATGCCTGATCCAACACTTCTGTATACAGGAGCATATAATGAGGATGGCATTAGAATGATTAATAAAGATGGATGCACATTCCCTATCACACTTTAACATTTATGGAAAGATGAGCAAAATCAGGACCAGCTTGGTGTGTAAGAACAAAGAAACAAAAACTTGATGTTTTAAAACTATTGGCAAGACACTTTAAGAAATGCTGTAAAGGAAGAGGGGATTTGTGTAAGAAAATACAGGAAGAGATTCGAAAGGATGAAAGCACAGAGAAATAAAAGTGCATACGCCGTCTAGGTCATGAACTCTCCTACCCCCAGTCTCACTCTATCTTTAGTACATCTTAGTCCCTTGAATCATAACTTTTGTAATTTCTATGTAATCATTAAGAGAATTGACCCAGAAAAATTTCCTGCTTAAAGAACATTTCCTGCTTACATGCTGTAGTTATGCCAAAAATAAAAGTATAAAAACCACACTGTTACACTAATAAACAGACAGAATCACAACACCTTTGAGTCGTGTCCTTCTCTGCTTCTCATCGCCGACGGCTTTGCCCACCTTCTGGGACCCTCTTGGACCTGGCCACAGCTGGACCATGGCAGACAGTCATAGACTCCAGATGAATCTTATTGAGCAAGTAATACATTATGTTTTCTCATTTTAATAATTTTTTAAATGTAAAACAAAACAGGTGTTTAAATGGAAACAGTAGAAATGAGTTTTCTGTCATGAAACGGCAAATTTCCAGAGTAACAATATTTGTATAAATTTATATAAAATAATATAACTTGTTAATAACAAATGACTTTATTTGAGTTACTCAGGCAGGGACCATACTGTATTATACATAATTGGAAATTAAGTAAAATAAATATCATACCAAACATTTTTTTTAATTTCAAAGCTCCTTTGTCTCTACTAGACTTCTTATCATCTAACATTATTACACTTACCATCATCTAGCATTTAAATCTCATTTAAATCTTATCACCTTCAAGATCCAACTTCTGTGCCAAAGTGGAACAGTAACAACCCTTGTCTAAATATGTATTTCCACACAAACCTTGTCTTCATGAGGATTATAAACCTTATGCTAACAGAGAAGATCGAAGTTTAAATTCAGTCATGTCAGAGAAGAGTCTCGACCATCAGAACCCTTAAGTTTACCTTTTTTTTTTTTTTTAAGTAAATGTTGACAAATTATAGCTGTATACATTTGTAGGATATAAAGTGACACTACAATTTGTTTTTTTTTTTTTTTGTGGAATGAGTAAATCAAGCTGAATAACCTATCCTTGCCCTCAAATATTTATTTTTTTCTCATGAGAATGTTTAAGATTTCCTCTCTTAGTAATATTGAAATTTACAATATTGATTTATTAGCTATAGGGCCAGATGCGGTGGCTCATGCCTGTAATCCCAACACTTTGGGAGGTGGAGACAGGCAGATCACTTGAGGTCAGGAGTTCGAGGCCAGCTTGGACAACATGGTAAAATCTCGTCTCTACTAAAAATAGAAAAACTAGCTGGGCATGGAGGCATACCCTGTAATCCCAGCTACTCGGGAAGCTGAGGCAGAATTGCTTGAACCCAGGAGGTAGAGGTTCCAGTGAGCTGAGATTGTGCCACTGTACTCCAGCCTGGGTGACAGAGCAAGGACCATTAGGAAGGGGCAGGGCTTGTTGTGCCTGAGCTCAGACTCTCCTTCAGCAGGTCTTGCTGTGGCTTCTTGTTTCACCAGTGGGTGTATGTGTTTGGAAGAGGAGGCTCTCCCTTACCCACCTACATCATTGGGGCACTCACAGTATTTGTGATGTCTTCCAGTCCTGCAGGTGCACTCCCCTTCATTCAGAGGGTCTGTGAGTCCTCTTGGCATTGTTGATTTTCATAAATTGACATTTTAGAACTGTGCCTCTACAGATGAAGGGTGCTCTGGGTGGCAGCGCCCCTGTCACAGCCCCTACCACCAGATAAAATCATCTTTTTTTTTTTTTTTTTGAGACGGAGTTTCGCTCTTGTTACCCAGGCTGGAGTACAATGGCAAGATCTCGGCTCACCACAACCTCCGCCTCCTGGGTTCAGGCAATTCTCCCGCCTCAGCCTCCCAAGTAGCTGGGATTACAGGCATGCGCCACCATGCCCAGCTAATTTTTTGTATTTTTAGTAGAGATGGGGTTTCACCATGTTGACCAGGATGGTCTCGATCTCTTGACCTCATGATCCACCTGCCTGGGCCTCCCAAAGTGCTGGGATTACAGGCGTGAGCCACCGCACCTGGCCAGATGAAAGTATCTTTACATGCAACTGAAAAATCGTAAATGATTGATATTTGATATTTTAGGCAGAATAGAAATGAATTTTGATGGCTGATGTTAGAGTAAAAAATAGAACAGTAGGCAACCAGTTGAGATAAATAAAAAGAAGAAACATAGAGAAAAAAGGAAGAATAAAAATTCAATTAATTTCACATCAATAAACACCAAGCTAGGCATTCTGTTGAGGGTATCAACACATCATATATGGGTTACTAGTCCTCCAGATCTTAGATATATTAGAGAGGTTGTTTGATAAACATATATTCTTCATGCAATATGGTAAGCACAAATGAAGACGTCTGAGCAGGACGATAAGAAAACTGAAAAACACATACACAAAGCTGTGCCCACTAGTTTAGAGAAAGTTCTGAGAGATCCTCTTAGCTGTGCCCTGACATAGATGCTTGTAATGCTTAATGAAATTTGCCTTCTTTAGGTTTTTCCAATACTCATAGAATACACTCTCAACAAATATTTCACTTCATTTCATTATTTTTATTTTAACTTACTTTTCTAGTAAACTCTATTGAGCCATGGCTCCTTGGTGTAAGGAAGAGTTACTTGGTTCAGGAACACCAGGTATCCTTTGCATTTCATGCCTGGACAAGAAATTAGCCTTGCAGAGTTCCTGTACATAAATTTATCTAGATTTTTAGAGCAGATTATTCCCAATGGTTGATACAAACTTCTGGGTAAAGGGCTGTGGCTTAGTGAAATTTTGGCTTTTTGCTTAATTCTATTAGGTATATGTGCATCACCACCAGCAGCACAACATTCAAAACCATTAGACAATTATTTCCTCTACAGGCACTCTGACCTGGCTTAAGTTCCATAAATTTAATTAAACATGTTTTCAGTTATCTGTGTGTGCTATAGTTTGCATGTCTGCCCTCCAAATCTCATGTTGAAATTTAATATTCAATGTTAGAGGTGGAGCCTGGAGGGCAGTGTTTGGATCACAAGGCAGAGACCTTATGAATGTGTTGGTGCTATCCTCACGGTAATGAATGAGTCCTCACTCTACCAGCTCCCACGAGAGCGGGTGATTCGAAAGAGCCTGGCACTTCTACTCTCTTTCTTACTCCCTCTGTCACCACGTAATCCCTGTGTGCACCAACTCCCCTTCCCACTTCGCCAGTGGAGACAGCTTGAGGCACTGACCCAGCACCATGCTTCTTGTACAGCCTGCAGATCTGTGAGCCAAATAAATCTCTTTTCTTTATAAATTACCAAGCCGTAAGTATTTCTTTACAGCAACACAATGTGTATATGGGGGAGGGAGGTCCCTTCCACAAACTTTTAAACTTAATCTACAATCTGAAATTTCATACATTTTAAAACTTTGTCCACTAATCCACATCCATTCATATAAAAAATGTTGACTGGATGATTACTATGTTCCTAAAACTATCTTAGGTGATAATGAATCAGTAAAGCGTAATCAATGTGTGCTACCTAGGCTGGGTGAACAAATACTATACCAGAGGAAGGAGATGAGCAAATATTAAAGAGTACAGTATTTATCGTACTGGAAGTATAGTGTTACTGCAGTACTCAGAATGCTTCTAAAGGAATAGATTCATAAATGAAGTGATATATAGTGTTTGAAGTAAAATTAACAAATTATTAAACAAAGATTATTGTGGGGGAATAGAAAATTATCTTCCAGATTAAGAAAATAAAATGTGCCATGGCCAGGAGTGAAAGAACATAAGAAGTCAGAATAACTATAAGATGTCTGGTGAAAGCAGAGTTATGGAATTCAAGAGGTGGATATTTTAAAAAGGAGTGGAAAAGAGTTAATAGTATAAAATATCCTCAAAGCCTTGGAAGCCACATTCATAAACTGAAATCCATATTTCAGTAATGTGAAACCACTCAAATGTTGAATGTAACAATTATTAAAGGTATGCTATAATCATATTTAAATTTTACAACAATAACTCTTACCATAGTGCTGATAATTATTTTCTAGGAAGAACAATTTGGCTAGGGATCCAAAGGACATTTGCTGACGACCTGAACTGTGGGAAAGTTATTGGAATGGAAAGAAAAAGGTGTTTATATTTATCATTTGCTTCACGTCATCTATTGTTATCTGAATTTACACATTTGAGGATACCTATTATGTTCCAGAGATAGTAAACCTTCTTAACAGCCTTAAGCAATAGAAAATTGTTTCATGTTCTTTTTCTTACCTAAAAATACTGTTGGAGTTCAGGGGTTCAGGGGAGCCCTCAATTCCCCTGAGAAGACGTTTCTCCAGGTTCTTGGTCTTGATTCTTTGAGTCTTGCTGGACTCAAAGCGTTTGTACAACGCCATTTATTTAGGCAGAGAAAAAAAAAAGGAAAAGAAGAGAGAAAACTTCCACTAAGAGTGTGTGGACATGGGACCCCAGAGGGAATATCCAGGAGGGGAAAGAGAGCTCCATGTGCGAGGGGATTCCAGAGAGCTGGAAATCCAGCATGGGTGAAGGAGCAGGGGAAGTTATCCTGGGAGAAATTCCCACCTTCCCAAATTCCTCTGGCCAATGTAAGGAGTTCCTTTAAACTTCTGCTGGGGTGATTGACTTTTAGTTTATTCCCATGCCCACAAAATTTAAACATAAACTCTTAAATCTCCTGGATGGAGAGAGATGGGAGCGGGGCATGATCCTGGGAAGTTCTTGCCCTTAAAACTACTCCCCCTTGTGAGCCCTGAAAAAGAGAACACATTCCCTCAATACTACTATTTACAACAATAATGTAAATAGTACTTGTTTTGCTATCGAGACATCCTCTATAAAATCCCCATATTTAAATATTTTCTTAAAGAATATTAGAACATAGACAAGGTTAAGTCCTTTTCTGGCACAGGAAACATGTCAGCCAAGAACAATATACAAGCATTGGCTATAAAAGGGCTACTAAAATCTAGGAATTATAGATAAAATTTTGCAGGCAAAGATTAGAAAGATAAATTTAGGTCACTTTGCAGATGATCTTTGTATCACTCAGAGAATTTTCACTTAATTTTGTAGAAAATTAGTAACCAGTTTTTTTAGAAGAGCCTATAGCGTGCTTAGTGTAGAAGTGACGTTTTATCTTATTTTAAATATTGGACGTAGACTAGTTCTATCTAAAGGTATTTTGTGTTGTTTCAATCCAATGATAGCTGAAAAGAAATAGATGAAATATTAATGAATGTGGAAGAAGTCAATGTATATCCAACATACTTTAAAATGATCAATTCTTCTGTTAATGTAAACAAAGGAAAGAGAGATCTGGGAGGAGCCATGAATTTTGTGCCAAGTCTCTTTACAAGTTCAGCAGGTATCCTGGACAATGGTAGAGGAGAGTGTTAAGGGTGTTTTTTTTTAAATAAATAGTGTGGAAACTTTGAAAAACGACAGGTTGTTGAGACATGGTGATCTAATGATGGTTTATGAAACACATTTGGAAGTAAGAGTTTTTGCTGAATTTACTTGTTATTTCATAGAAAGAGAAACTGGAATAATAAGGATCTTTGGAGCAATTATGTCACATATATTGTTACTCACCTGAAAATTTCTATGGGTCTGTGTCAAAGTCTACGTACCCCAGATGGAAAATACTTAATACTTAATATTCTGAGAACCATCAATGTTATATGGGATGTCAGATACAGAAAAAAAAAAAAGGAATTGATTAAGACACGTTCTAGGAGTGCCTAAAAACTGGGATAAACTCTAAATAATTCCACTCCTAACTTACTTCAAACAAAGACGAATAAAATAATACAAGTTATGCTCATGAGAAAGAGGTCTAGAAATTAAGTATCCATTGGATCCTCTGGGAGTTTCATAAATGTGCATACTGTGTAGCATATTTTCATTTTGACTATGATTGAGGAGTCATTTCAATGACTGACATCTGTAAAACTACTTCAGTTATGATAAATTTGATTTAACTTGAATGAAACATGAAATGAAATCACTGTTTACTAATCTTGCTTTCAGCTTAATTGATATGTCTGTTACCTCATGAGTCAATCATTCTAATTTGTTGAGTTTTTCCATCATGAAATGGTCTTTATGCTGCACTAAAGCAGCAACATAAACAACATTATATTTATTTTATGAATCTAGGATTGAACAGTAAACATTGGATTATATGATTGAGCAAAAAATATTGCATCCTCAGATTACAGATACTATTTTATACATTTAAAAGTATGCCATTCTTCAGTATACTTTTCCTGGGTTTTAATTATAAAAACTAATTTTAAGCAGTATAAAGTATGAGGCTTAATGAGTGTAAATTCTGTGATTACGTGACATGTGAGGAAAACTTGATATATAAAAAATTTTTAAAGCAATAAAAAGCTGTGTAACAGCAAAGAAGAAAAGAATCACAACAGTGCAGCAGACACGTTTGACTTGAGTATTTTTTAAAGATTTTGCTGAATCCATGATATTTGAGTATCCCCGTAGAATATGTTGGATGCTTGTTCTCTAAAAACAGTGTTCTTTTAAAAACAACAGCAACAAAACCTATCAAAATATTGTGAGGTCAGCTGGACCAACTTCATCATTCCCTTGGATATTAATCAAAGTACAAATATGGTATTGCTGTTTTTGTTGTTTCCAGTAAGAGTGAAAATAGCCAAAGGAGAGAGAAAAATTTACAAGAGGCACCAAAGTTAAAACATAAACCAATTCCAAATTTGTGATGACTTTGGTAGTGAAACCTGTTACCTGGATCCCAGAAGAGATGCCCATGCAATCACTTACAAATCCAAACACCTCCATATGCAGCTCATTCAGTAAACGGGAGAAAAAAGGAAGGGGGAGTTGTTTTCTCAGGATTCATTTGGCACTGTTTCTTAAATGTTTTGTGCATAGTATTACCTGAAAAACTTGTTAAATGTTCTATGCCCCTATAAATTATACTACACGTAGAATTGATGTTACCCAAGATACTCATTTTTAACGAGATCCCTAGATGATTCTGGTGTGATTCTGGATCAGAGTCGAGACACTCCTAAAAACTATACTAATAATCGGAACTGCAACATGCCTGGAATCCACAGGCTGCTTCCCACTCTTTTCTCCATATAAACTGGGTCTTCTCTCATATTTATCTTAACGTTTACAGGGAAAAAATAATAATAGCTGGAATGTATTTAATTGTTGTATGCCTGACACTGTTCCAGGAACTTCATGTGCATTTTCTCTTTTAATTCCTACAGCCATTTTAGTATGCAGGTCTTATTATTACCATATCCACTTCATAGGTAAGTAGAAGGTAAGGTAGCTGAAATAGCTCCTTAGGGCTCACACACTAGTAAGTGGTAGAGCAGAAATTCCGGTGCAGTTGATCTGGAACACGTGCTTTAGTCGTGATGCTTCTTGGAGAGAAGTAAGTAAAGTCGAAAAGGAGAGAAGAGCAGGTGGCTGGTAATTTTCTTTTTCTATCTTAGGTCAGTTCTCTGCCTCTGCATTTTCTAGATTAACTTTTCTTTTGCCTTCCTGTTAGCTTTAGCCCAAGGAGATTACAGGGGAGGAGGAGAAAAATGCAGAGAGCATCCCTACACATTTAGAGAGCTTCTTTAAAAGAACTGTGTCATCTCTACGGTCCAGCTCCAATCTGGCGCCCCTACAACAGATCAAGCATATAATAGGTGGCACCAACTTCTGACCTCTGATAATATCATTTTGTCATTTTATTCTTACTGTCATAGATTGCCACTTCCTACACTTACTAATATTATATTTCCTCCATTTCCCCAGTTTAAACTTTCAGTTTTTCTATCTGTAATTTGTTCCCTGTATTTTCTCTATAAAACTATCTGGTATAAACTTTGTTTTTCTAATTGGAAAAAGATGAACTCTAGAAGGAAGTATGGTATAGCAGAAGTAAAGGTAAAGTAAAACTTTAAAGAATGCTGATCCAGAAGCAAACATTCTTTTATTTTTTATTGCATTTACTCACAACCATTGTCTATCTTGTCTTGCAAACCAGCAGTCAAGCCTCTATGTACTACATATATCAACAGGCAGTCTTGATATCTGAATTGACCAATGGGGTGGGGAGTGGGATCCTGTTGGAGGCTAGAAGTTAGCAGGAAAGGGCGATAAGTGTATTTTTATCCTGGCTTAATCCCATTGCTTGGCTTAGGATAGCAGCATCCTTTACCTAAACACTCAGCTTCTATAATGTAGACCTCTCGAAACAGCTGCATATTCTTGGTACCAGTAATTCTTCTTGTCTGGCAGACCTAGGCCTTCTTTTGCGTTGGAAACTGCAATGCTTCACTCAAATCGCCCTTCATCAAAGAATGTGTTACCCACTTCCACCTCCTCTGGGGCAGCATAATTCAAGCAACTCTAATTTTAGCTACTGAGTTTCTCACATGGTTAGCTGCGCTTGTCTTGAGCTCACATTGTGCTGGGATTTTAGTTCTATCCCATGCTGCTTCTTTTTTATTTATTTTCTTTTCACAGGTGTTGGTCCTGGATCTGAGAGCACTCCTTTATTATTTATAAATAATAATTTATAAATTATGCTAAACGCAGTCTCAGAATCTACTTCTCTAAAAAAAATTCCACCTGCATAACCCAGAAGACTGCACTGTTCTTTTTTTTTGTTGAGACGGAATCTTGTTCTGTCACCCAGAATGGAGTGCCATGGTGCCATCTCAGCTTACTGCAATCTTCGTCTCCTGGGTTCAAGCAGGAGCCTCAGCCTTCCCCAGTAGCTGAAATTACCCACCACCATGCCTGGATAATTTTTTTTGTATTTTAGTAGAGACAAGATTTCATCATCTTGGCCAGGCTGGCCCTGAATTCCTGAAATCATGATTTACCCACCTTGCCTCCCAAAGTGCTGGGATTACAGGCATGAGCCACCACATTCAACCAAGACTGAACTTTCTGCTGTTGGTCTCCATTAACAATAATCAGACCTCTGTAAATAGATTCACTTATCCAGTTTGAACAGGCCATCTGTTGCCACTAGGAAATGGACTGAGGCAACCTTGTTAGACACTTTATTTCCTCTGAGTATGATGAAAGCTACTAGAGATTTTTGGATAGAGGGGTGATATGATGAGATTTAAATCAGATCGACTGACTGCTGTATGAAGACTATGCTATAGGAGGACAAGGGCAGAAGGAGGGATACAGGTGAGAAAGCCTTTACAGGAGGAGGGATACAGGTGAGAAGGTCGTCACAGGAGGAGGGACACAGGTGAGAAAGTCGTCACATGAGGAGGGATACAGGTGAGAAGGTCGTCACAGGCGGAGGGATACAGGTGAGAAGGTCGTCACAGGAGGAGGGATACAGGTGAGAAGGTCGTCACAGGAGGAGGGATACAGGTGTGAAAGTTGTTACAGTCATCTAGATATGAAAGATGGTAGCTTAGGCCAGGTCTGTAGTGGTAGTGAAAATCACTCTGATGTGGAATACATTCTAAAGTTGGCCTACAATATTTACTAAGTGGTAAAGTGAAAGAGAGAGACTAGCCCACTATAATTCCACATTTTTTGGCGTCTATCAATTGGAATATTTGAGTTACATTTCCTAAGATGAATATGTATGAGAAAAATTGCAACATAAGACCTGCAAATAAAAAGTTAACTTTTGAATGCTAGTTCTTGAGTGCTGTTGTATACCTGACTGAAAATCTCAACTCAACAATTCATGTAGGAGTCTGTATATGAGGGCTAATATCAGGGCTAGACAAGTATAGTAGAAAGTCATAAGTAAGGACAAGTCTTAAAGCAGCATAAATAAGTACAAGTGAGTGAGGCTAGGAAAGAGAAGTGGTTAAAGGTTGAACCTTGGAGACTGTAAACAAGTTAGGGAGGTTAAAAGAGAACAGCAAAGAAGATAGAAAAGCAGTAACTAATGATATAGGAAATGAACCAAGGAAGATGCAGTGCTTGAAGAATGAGGAAGTGAGCAACTTTATCCATTTCTGTTGACAGAAATAATAAAAGGCTAAGAAAGAATCATGTGGTATACCAAAGTGAAGAGCATGGTTGATTTGACAAACAGTCTTTTGCTGTAATGGCAGAGACAAAAGCTTAATTGTAGGTTGATTGAAAAATGCATGAAGTAAAGTAAAGAGATTATAACAGCATAATCAAGTGTGATTTGTCCTAAGGAGCAAGGATGGTGCAAAAGACAATCAATAAATGAGCTACATCACATTAACGAAATGAAGGATAAAAACTACATGTTCATCCATAAATATAGAAAAAGCATTCAACAAAATTTTATGCCTTTTCATGATAAAAATGCTTGACAAATTGGGAATACAAGAAATATACCTCAACGTAATTAAGGCCATGTATAAGAAGTCCACAGCTAACATTATACTCAATTGCGAAAAAAGAAAAGCTATTCCTATAAAATCAGCAACAACATGAAAATGCTCAGTCTTACTACTTCCATTCAACTCGGTTCTATAAATCTCAGCTACAGCAGTTAGTCAATAAAAGAAAATAAAAGGCACCCATATTGGAAAAGAAGATGTAAAAGTGTCTCTGTCTGCAGATGACATACATGATCTTACATATAGAAAATGCTAAAGACTAAAAAACAAAAAGCATTGAAACTAAAAAAATAAATTGAACAAAATCAACATCCAAAAACTCAATATATTTCTGTGTATTAACAACAAATTCAAAAATAAATTTAAGAAAACAATCCCATTTACACTATTTTCACCAAATAAAATACATAGGAATAAATTTAATGAAGGAGTTGAAAGACCTGTACACTAAAATCCATTAAACAATTATGAAAGAAACTAAAACATAAATAAAAAAAATCCCATGTTCATTGATTGGAAGAATTAATATTATTAAAATATCTCTACTACTCAAGCAATCTACAGATTTAATACAATCCTATCAAATTCCAATGTCATTTTTCACAGAAATAGGAAAAACCAATTTTAAAATTCATATGGAACCACAAAAGACTCCAAATAACCAAAGTAGTCTTGGGAAAGAAGAAAAAGCTGGAGGCATTGTACTTACTGATTTTAAAAGATATTACAAAGCTACATTAATTTAAACAGTATGATACTGGTATAAAGACACAAATATAAATGAGTGTAGCAAAATAGAGACCCTATAAATAAATGCACATATATTCACTTTTACTTGATCAACAATGGTGCCAAAAATATACATGGACAAATTAGAGTCTTTTTAGCAAATACTACTAGGGAAATTGAATTTCCACATAAGAAAGAATGAAATTGGACCCCTATCTTACCTGATACAAAAAAAGTCAACTCAAAATGTATTAAAGACAAATGTAAGATCTGAAAATGTAAAACTTCTCAAAGAAAACACAAGAAAAAAACTTCTTGACATTAATCTTGGAATTATTTCTTGAATTTGACACCAATAACACAGACAACAAAACCCTCCAAAATAAATGACTACTTCATATTAAAATGCTTCTGTACAACAAAGAAAACCATCAGGAGTGAAAAAGACACCATATGAAATGGGAGAAACTATTTGCAAACCATCTATCACATGGTATGGTTAATAGCCATACGATAAGAGCAGAATATAAGGACCTCTTACAACTTAATAGCAAAGAAGAAGAAGAAAAAGGAGGAGGAGGAGGAGAAGGAGGGGGAGGGAGAGGGAGAAGGAGAAAGAAGGAGAAGGGGAAGAGGAGGAAGAAAAAAGAAAAGAAAACCTGATTTAAAAATGAGCAAAGGTCTTAAAGAGACATTTCTCCAAAGAAAACATACCAATATCTGACAGCTATATGAAAAGATGTTCAACACCACTAATCGTCGGAGGAATGCAAATATAAAACACAATGAGGTATCACCTCACATCTGTTACCATGACTACTATAAAAAAAAAAAGATAACAAGTGTCAGTGAGGATGTGGAGAAATGAGAAACTTTATACACGATTGTTCAGAATGGAGAATGGTAAAGCCACTATGGAACACAGTACACAGTTTCCACAAAAATGCAATAATAATAATAATTACTACTATTTAATGATGAGTCTGATGACTTAAAAATACACACAGGAAAAGCAGCACTGCAGCACGAACTTGTTATCCCTATTCTAATTTTAGCTCTTCTCCTCTAGTACTCAGTGTTTGCTGACTGTGGTAAGAGATGTGTAACAGGTAAATGCATGTATAAATAGTCAATGCAAAAAATTCAAAATAATTCCATTACTTTTCTGTTTTCTGCATGAACTGCCTGTATACAGAGTATATTTTTAAGACATTAGCTTCCTTTCACTTATTTTTCATTATCCAAATTATTATACAAGATATGAATACTTTTTATAACATCATTTATTTGCTAGATATCTAAATTACTCCATAGACAAGTCCTGTATATTTTTCCCAACCATTAAATTTTAAGTCGCTGTGTTATAATTAGATTTCTGTGTGTGGTTCTAAGAAATTAATATGCTTATAATAAAATGAGATTCCATTTCAGTACAGCAGAGGATTACAGAGCATAATGATGATTAAAAATACTTTGAAAGATTTTTATTTAGAGACAAAGCTTTAAGAAAATCCTACCTTATTATAAAGATACTAAATCATTCAAGTATTGTATCAATTTCATAATAGTAAAATGTTTGTAATTTACAGTATACATTATTGCTTAGTATCCTTTTTAAGCTGTCTCAAAAAATGGCATATAATACTAAGTGTACATTTATATTATTATTTGATAGCATAGAAATCAGGAAATTTATTGTTATAGCTTCCTTTTACAATAAAAGGACTTCATTCTCCATATTACCACATAATATTTAAATTCTTTTCTCAAAAACACTTAACAATATCTGAAGGTTATAAATGAACTGTGGTCAAGTCATAAAATATATATTTAATGCATACATAAAAATTATTTATCAACATTATTTTGAATTTCTACTTATAAATGGAAACATAATTTATCTATTTTAAACCTCTAAGATTTCAAAGGATTCACTCACCCTAGTGTTCATTTAGTATTATAATTTGTCATTGATTCAAATTTAATCTTATGATTACATATTTTCTATTAAGGATGAATTTTCTATTACTCTTACTGATTTTTTAAATGATGAGGATTATTACAAGTTTTCCGATACGTATCATAAATTATTTTGAAAATGGCTGAAAACATTCCCCTTTTTTAATCACCCTTTGCAATGTGACTGTGAAGTTCTTCTCATCAAGTGGTAGTTGATGGTTTCTGTACTTTGGTTCAGTTCTCTGCTCCATACGGGAATATCGTAACATCAGTAAATGCTAATTACAATTAGAAGAAACAAGCTCTGAACAGAATATCATTCCCAAGTCAAACAACTTTTGATCCAATATAATTTCAAGATACATATGTACTGAATGAGAATATTCTGAAAAACTATCAAAAAGTGCTTACTCTTTCATCTTGATTACTAAAATGCATACTATGAAACCCATGACTATAGAAATGTTATAGCCCATTCCTCAACTTCCATCTTAATAACTGATAACCCTGGAAAGCAAGTCATTATTCAGAATGATACTTCACAGCATTGAGAAATTTGACATGAACTGTGATTAATGTGACTCTGATCAAACACTGTGCAATGCCAAGATTTCAATTTGAATTTTTAAATTAGCTTCTTTCTCATCCTGCTAAAATCAAACATCCACTGATTAAATGAAAATAAATGATAAAGCAAAAGGGTAAATTTTGAATCAGATATATTTTATCAATTGACGTTCAACTTATTAAAATATATATATATATTCTCTCTATATATATGTATGTATACACACACACACACACACACACACACACACACACACACACACACACACACATATATATTCTCTTTGACCCAAAGAGAGGCAAATGAAGAATTAAAAATAAAATTGAAGAAAGCACAGCATGACTCCTTAGGACAAACTTTTTAAAGGAAACAGTGCCAAATCATCATAAAAATGTTCTTAAGAAAAGTCAAATACATAGGTTCTACTATTCTTCTATTACAAAGACCAAATACAACTTTAGAATTAGAGACTTAATTCTCTGCTGAAAATAAGGGAAAATATTTTCCTTTTTCTTTGATCGTTTACTTGAAAAATTTATAAGTGCATACTTTCTCTTTTTTGAAATGTATATAAATCTTTTTGAAGACTAGATTGGCCTTTTGTCAACTTTATGACACAAAAGTGTCTTTCTCAAAGACCTAAAACATCTCTCTGACACGCAAACATCAAGAGAGACAGCACCCATAGCTCCCATTTTCTTGGGAGGGTAGGAGCCTAATGTCAGTGGATGTCATGCGTTTAGTTCTAAAATTACCTTCTGCCATGAAAACCTGATAAGTCTGTTTTTCCTCCAGATAAGGCCAATAAGGCAACACAGATGGTCACCTCAATTGCCAGGTAAAGTTAGTATGAACTACATGTGATAAATTGCACTATCAAGTTCTCTACTTTTTTATCTTGAAAACATATATGTAATGGGTTATATCTGCTTGGCTATGTACAGGAGTGAGATTTACAATCTTTTAGCAGATTGCCTGTGATGATCATTATTAGTCTCATAATAAAGCTGTGTACTGCTCAACGATGGAGACACATCTGAGAATGTGTCCTTAGGCAATTTTGTATTTGTACAAACATTGTAGAGTGTACTTACACAGACCTAGAGGTGTAGCCTACTATACACCCAGACTATCAGGGGTATAACCTACAGACCACTACAACACAATGCTAAATATTTGTGTATTTAAACATATCTAAATGTAGAAAACATACAGTAAACATAAAGTGTTACAATCTACAGCACCACTGTCATATATGCAGCTCATCATTGACTGAACTGTCATTATGCAGTTCATTACTATACTTATCCAATGATAAAGATTTTATCTTTCTCCACTATTACTGTGGAGATTTCTGGATTGAAAAATTTTTGTTTTTAATTATAATTACTCAACATTATCTTGCATTAAATTAAAAACTCTAGCAATATTGCAAACCACTTAATGAATCAAGGTAGGAAAGAGGTGGAATCCAGAGATTATAGAGAGGTGCTATGGTCTCAGTGTTTTTACCCTACAAAAATAGTCATATGTTGAAATTCTAACCCTCAATGTTATAGTATAAGAAGGAGGGCATTTGGGGTAGTGATTAGGAAACTGCTCTCATGAATATAGTTAGTGCCCTTATGAAAGAGATCCCAGAGAGCTAGCTAGCACATTCCACCATGGGAAGACAGAGCAAGAACGTGCCATCTTTCAGAAAGAAAGTCCTTACCAGACATCAAATCTGCCAGAGCCTTGATCTTGGACTTCTCAACTCTCAGAACTATGAGAAATAAATTTCTGTAGTTTATAAGCCACCCATTCTGTGGGATTTTATTATAGTAGCCCAAATGGGTAAACTAAGGCAACAAAGTTTTTTTAAAAAAAGAAAAGAGCCTCATAGAAACTATACTTGGGATACTTGAAAAAAAAATTATCTGTAGAAGAAACACCAGAAAAATAAAAATAAAGATGCTTAACACATAGAGGACTTTAATAAATTCTTAAATTATAATGCAAATGTTAAGATATTTTACAGCATTATAATTATAATATTATGCTTTTTACCATACATGGCCTTAACATTTGTAGGAGAGAGAAATCTCCAAAATCAAAATTTCATTTACCAAAAATAGTTTTACAAGTTGAAAATTCATTGCTTTATTTATTTCCCTCTCTTTATTTAAATTTCCACCCCTAAAAGTAAATATCATTTTATAAATATGCAATAAGCATATTGTAGGAGTTGCAAGAATAATAGGCTTTCTTCCTATACTAAAATTCATTTAGAATATTTCCTTTAGAATATAAAATATTCTAATTCTTTTTTTAAATAAAATCCCACAGAATGGGTGGCTTATAAACTACAGAAATTTACTTCTCATAGTTCTGAGAGTTGAGAAGTCCAAGATCAAGGCTCTGGCAGATTTGATGTCTGGTAAGGACTTTCTTTCTCAAAGATGTCACCTTCTTGCTCTGTCTTCCCATGGTGGAGATTTTTGTAGGTTTGTCAAAACACTCTTCATTTGTCTTACTGAATGAGTTTGAGTGCTCATTATAGGCAGTTGATTGCAGAGTATAACAGGTAAATACATGCGTACCTAGGTTCAGTCTAGAAAAACAAACCTTACTGATTACTAATTCTGTGTGTTTTCATACTCTAGGTCCTTTTACAACTGAATAGCTAAGACAGCTGCATTTTTTCTTGAATTAATCACATTTTGACCACCAACAAATATTCAAGATATTTATTTCTTATAGTTGTCATGAAGAAGCTGATTATATTATAGGTCATATAAAAGCACATAATTTTCTCATAATTTTTAGAATTTCCAAATTCCTATTTTAAATGATGCTGATGTTAACTGGTGGTTCACAGCCTGAAGCATGCAAAAAAAGGTAACCTCAAGCTACAGACTCTTCTCTTTGCCTTCTTTGGGTCCTTAAGAGTACCAAGAGTTTGGTTTCCTAACTACCCTATAAAATGAAACCTACTTGGGATGCTGAGGCAGGTGTATCACGAGGTCAAGAGATCGAGACCATCCTGGTCAACATGGTGAAACCCCGTATCTACTAAAAATACAAAAAAAAAAATTAGCTGGGCATGGTGGCGCGTGCCTGTAATCCCAGCTACTCAGGAGGCTGAGGCAGGAGAATTGCCTGAACCCAGGAGGCGGAGGTTGCGGTGAGCCGAGATCACGTCATTGCACTCCAGCCTGGGTAACAACAGCTGGAGTTCCGTCTCAAAAAAAAAAAAGAAAAGAAAAGAAAAGAAAAGAAACCTACGAGTTTGCAGCCTATGATCAGTAGGCAGTAGGCTATACCAGATAGTCTGGATTTATAGCAGGCCACACCTCTAGGTTTCTGTAAGGCCAGCCACAGTGGCTCAGGCCTGTAATCCCAGGACTTTGGGAGGCCAAGGTGGGTGGTTTACCTGATATCAGGAGTACAAGACCAGCCTGGCCAATGTGGTGAAACCTTTTCTCTACAAAAAATTATCTAGGCATGGTGGCAGGCGCCTGTAATCCCAGCTATTCAGGAGGCAGAGGCAGGAAAATCGCTTGAACCCAGGAGTCGAGGTTTAGTGAGCTAAGATTGCAACATTGCACTCCAGCTTTGGCAACAATAACGATAAAAAAGGAAACAATTGTCCTAAGGTGTTAAAAATCTGTCATTGTTATTAGATCTGAAATAAGCTAAGCAATACATTTGTCCTTGATTCTGTCTAGGGCTACTGCAAATTACAAAGATATAAGGATTAGTTTTTCATATTGCTTAGAAAGATAAAAGGTCATATTTACACAAATCAATAAAAAGTAATTTTTTCACTGAAAACAATCAACAGTCATGATAGTCATTATAATCCGAAACAAACCAGCTACAGATATTAGTGAAGAAAGCGAAGCACTGTGTGGCAAAATGCAGAAGGCAGGAATTAACTAAGTGCCGTCTTTTTATTTGATTGCATCTATTTAAAGATTGCTTCTGTACCCTCAACCTTGTACCATCTATCAAGTGCATAATACTTACATAGAATGCCCCAGTCAATGGATTTGTCCTTACTTCAAGACAACATCTGAGTTTTGTTTTCAAATCTTTAACTTAGAAATCATAATAGAATGTTCTGTGTTTCTTAAACTATGTGGTCTCTTAGTTTTAAAAAGATAAACTAATTTTAAGTAATTTACTATGTAATGAGAATTACAATCACAAGGGTGCAGCAAACATTTGTGGCAAACATCTAAACATGATGGAAATATAACATATTTAATATCTGTATACAATTTATGGTGGTGTGTAATAGTATTAATTCCATTAACAACACATATTAAGACCAGAGATTACTATTTAAACATAATACCAGAGACTAGTATTGAAAACATTGGACTAAACATTCTCTGCATACTCTTGTCTACCTATTTTGTCAACTGCCTCTCCATGAGCAGTAGCTATAATTGTGGAAGATAATCAGGAATCAGGGAGAGCATCGTGTACATCCAACAATAAGACTGGACTTTCTGGATTTTAATTCTGGAAAACCAATATCTAAATCTCAAACCAATGGTGTGTGTGTGTGAGCACACACGCGTCTCTGTGTGTGTGATATGCATTCAAAACATGACTATTTTAACCATTCACCTCTAGAATTCCAAGTTCCTTATAATGAGGCCTGTTTTCCTAATTTTTCTCATTTCAGATACCATCTCTATTAGCTCAGAACTAGAATATTGATTGCATTTGGTGAACTAAGGTATAAAGGATTGAAATTTAACCTTTCAGTGAAAGTTTTTAGAAGATTGAAATGGATTGTAAAAATTATAGCTTGCAGTCATACCAATTAAGTCAAAACAATGGACCAGGTGTGGTGGCTCACACCTTTAATCCCAGTACTTTGGGAGGCCAAGGTGGGTGGATCACCTAAGGTCAGCAGTTTGAGACCAGCCTGGCCAACACTGTGAAACCATGTCTCTACTAAAAATACAAAAATTAGCCAGGCATAGTGGCAAGCACCTATAATCCCAACTACTTGGAAGGCTGAAGCAGGAGAATCACTTGAACCTGGGAGGTGGAGGTTGCAGTGAGCTGAGATCGCGCCACTGCACTCCAGCCTGGGCGACAAGAGTGAAACTCCACCTAAAAAAAAAAAAAAAAAATCAAAATAATGAAATTATTCAACTCTGCATTTACAAAGAAAATGGAGTTAAAAGGTATGGAATGTATATGTTTATACAGAGACAGACATATATGGGCATACACACACACACACACAAATGCACACAGAAAGAGAGAGAGAAGATGCAAAATTGTATGATCCAGCAAAAGCTATTTATTAAGTTGCAGAAAACTATATCGTAAACTATTTGTTAGGGACATATACCACAACAAACAGGCAAATAGAGTCTAAAGAGCATTAATAAATATTTTCCATTTAAACATGTAAGAGGGTTTGGGAGGTATAATCAGCAGGGTAAAGCCACGAGGAATACTGTATGAACACATTTGGGCTGAAATGTGATGTGACTTTGAAGGATTATTATTTTTTCTCTATAGATTATTATGTAGTTTTGAAAAGCATAAGAATGAATTTCTTTTCCCCAAACTAAATAAATATTTCAGTTACTATAAAATGACTGTTTGCACTTGGCCGAGTGCAGCGGTTCATGCCTGTAATACCAGCAATTTGGGAGGCTGAGGAGAGTGGATCACGAGGTCAGGAGTTCAAGACCAACCTGACCAATATGGTGAAACCCCATCTCTACTAAAAATACAAAAATTAGCCAGGCGTGGTGGTGCACACCTGTAGTCCCAGCTACTCAGGAGACTGAGGCAAAAGAATCACTCGAACTTGCCTGGTGGAGGCTGCAGTAAGCAGAGATGGCACCACTGTACTCCATCCTGGGCAATAGAATGAGACTCAGTCTCAAAAAAAAATTACTTACAGTTGACTTTGCCACTCCATTATTGTGTTAAAATTTAAAAACTTATTTTATATTCTTGAATCATATTTCCTTCATAGTAAATACACTAAATATAGGTGTTTTAGACTAATAATGCCTCGTAGTAATATTGTTTCAAGGAAAAAAAAAAGAAAAAGCAAGGGAGGATGGGAGGGAGGAAAGAAGCAAAGAAGGGAAGGGAGGAAAGGAAGAAACGAAAGTAGTGGAAGGAAGGAAAGAAAGGAAAAAGCAATAGAAAAGGAGAGAAAAAGAGCCATGTTATCTAAAGGTGCAAAATCCGAACACTTAGAAAAAAAAATTCGGTAACTTATTTTCTAAAATATTACCAGCATATTTATTACTTAATAATTTTAAAATATGTATCTATTCATATAAGTACATAAACTGATTAGATACAAATTTTCAGTTTTCTGAGATCCAGGTTTATTCTTGTTTGATATTGCCAAAAAAAGAAAAATGTCTTTTTAAAGCAATAAATCTCTCTGGCAAATAGATTAAATGAGAATAATTTTGAAATCAAATTGTTTTCCAGGTTGCATATAACATTTGATGCATGATTTATTTTTTTCATAAGTAGGCGTCTCCATGTACAAATAAGTGTAACAGAAAAATGTCAGTGTAGACAGTGATATATTTTGTATAAATGGAGCTCTCTACCTGCCTTTTCCAGCACAAACTATTGGCAGTTAATTTCAACAGTTCTTGTCTTTTCTTTTATTTAATTGAACAGTATATTTAAGCTTTATCTTATACTGTTGCTATCATGTTTCTGTAGAAAAAGTCTGAAATGACTGGAATCTTTCCTTTTTGCTCTGCTTTTCTCTTTCACTGTATTTACTGCCTCAGTTTTTCTTTTCCTGATTGATTTGTAGTTACAGCAGACTTCTCATCTTACCAGAAACAGGACTTTCCATCACATTCCCTCTGTATTTAGAGAATTCCACTAGGTCTCAATAAAGCAGAGAATTGATTTTTAAGATCTTGATGTTAACTCTCCAGATTTACACAACATCAATCTATCGTTCTTCTTTGCCTTATTTATTTATTTATTTATTTTCTTGCCAAAGCAACTTCATGACTTACCCTCCAAAGAGCCCCTGCCTGCATTAAGCTATATTTTCTGTGGTGTTACAAGACCCTGGGGCAACAGCATTAGTAGCATTATTTCTTCTTTTTACTTAATTGCATTTTAAACATAATACCTAACAAGGTACATTCTGTTTGCCCCCATTTGGACACATTCTGTCCCCTTTGGAAGCAGCGAGTGTCAGAAACGGCAATCAATGAAGCAAACAGCCTTAATAGCCAAGAGAAAAGCTGGTTTCAAAGTCACAACACTAACAGAATGTCCCGAATTTTATCCCAATTCCGTAATTTTTTCTATAATGCAGTGTCCGGTATGTAGAATATGTGAAGGGACATAGACGAATAATTAAAGTAGGGTATTTGTAACAGCTAACCAGTTTTGTAAGAGATAAAACTATGCAGGAATTAAAAGAACTCGGTATTCTAAGTTTTATTTATTAACTCCAAGAAAGCCACTCTCCACTGCAAAAGCAATTTCGTCTTCATAACCCCACTCTCCATTTCAACTTTTGAGTTCTTCCTCAGGACCCCTTCACAGATGAACTTAGCTCTAAATCCTATTTAATATTTACTTCTCTTTAAATATGACATTTCTAGTTATAGCTTAACTATAGAAGGAAATTTATCATCAGTAATCAGGAAAAGATTGTCTTTGCTTCTTTGCCTTATTCACCAAATATTCTGAGTTTATCCAATATTTCTGATGTTAAAAAGTAAATGTTACCCTCAGACCTTCTTTATTATTTAATGTCCAGGAATATTTCAGTATAGCACATATAAATGTTTGTCTAAGTATATTTCTGCACTTTTCCTACTTAAAACAATAATTGTATTATTCCATATTAAATTTGCTGCCTAGTGCATGGAGTGACATTAACAACTGAACTGTCAAATCAGGCTAATACGAATCAAACATCTTGCTTAATATTAAGCTTTACTAATAATTTGAAGGGTGCCATCAGTCAGTAGGATCAGATGAAGCAGAGCGGGACCTAGAACAACAAGGGCAGCTCCCCATGTCCTGTTTTCCCACACCAGAAATGTGTCCTTCGCTCCAGAATAACAGATGAGGTCTCCAAGGGAGCTAATAGCAGGAAGAGTATGTGAGTTTTGAAATATTTCTGCCTTGTACAACAAAGAGCTGTACAGCTTGCATTAACTACTCCAGGGAGCCATGCTTCATAAATCCACACCCTTTACCATAGTCAATCCTTAACCAAGGACATTCTGCGAATGGCAGTTCCAAGATAAAGCTTCTTCTTCCTAGCAAATATCACCTGCCTTTTAACCTAGAAATCCAGATGACACAGTTATGAGAACTGGTAAACTGCCTTCTTGTATTCCCTTGGGAGGTGACCCAAGTAAAAAAACGAGTGTTTATCAGGTGAGCTTCTGTATGTATCTATGTATCTCCTGCTTTTCCATGCTATAATTTTGATATGAATAGATTTTCCACAATTTGTGAAACCCTGTGATATCCAGAGTAAACATCAAGTTGGAACTGTAACTTGTCCTTCCTCACATGGATCTACTCCCTGCATCTCTTTAGTTGCATTTCCTGTCATATTCCTCCTCACACTATGCCCTGCTGCATATCTGAGCCATTGTTCCTTGGCTGATTTGTGATTTCTCCACACACAACGATGTCACATGCCTCCTTGCCTTTGTCCTTGCTCCTTTCTCTAATAGGACCACCCTCATTCTGTCTTCGCTGACACACTGATGCCAGTTTCTCCTTACAGATTCAATATAGGCATCACCTACTATCTCACCCCAGTATGAGACATGATGACCTCTTCTTTGCACCCTGCATCCTATACCTATCTTTCTTTTTTTAATGTTATAAACTTTATTGGCTTGAACTTTAACTCCACCCCTATTTTTCCCAGATAATTCAATTTGGGGACACCATATTTACATCTCCTACATATTTCTTTCCATCAATTTTAGTTTATCAAATCATAAAAACTAATACAATCTTCATTCGATACATTTTTTATATGATGAGATAAATTGCAACAATAGGGATTTATACACTACCATTTGTTGTATATTAGTCCAAGAGTCCTGATGATATTGTAAAATTTAATATAACTTTTATCTTTTCAAATCTGTCAAGTTCAGAATATAGTTCAATCACTTTTGAAATATATTTTTAATGTTTTAAACAATTTTGCCTTTTATTTTAGATTCAGGGGATATATGTTCAGGTACGAAACATGGATATATTGTGTGATGCTGAAGCTTGCAGTACAAATGATGATGTCACCAGGTATAAAGCATAGTACCCAACATTAGTTTTCAACCCTCCCCCTCCCTCTCTCTCACCTCTACAGTCCCCAGTATTTATTGTTGCCACTTTTATGTCCATGAGTACCCAATGTTTAGTTCCCAGTTATAAGTAAGAAACATGTAGTTTTTCGTTTTCTGTTTCTGCATTAATTTGCTCAGACTAATGGCTTCCAGCTGCATTCATGTTACTGCAAAGGATGTGATTTCATTCTGTTTTATGCCCATGCCTATTTTAATCTTCATACTGTATTAACAATTTCTCATGATATATTTCCTGATAGGTAGAGATCTGGTTTTATTGCTACATTCCTAAAATTGAACCTATATTCCAGAATAAATATTCAAATTCCCTAAATTATGAGCATTTTAAAATTACTAAATAAACACCCATTTAAAGAACTAAGCTTCTCTTAAGACAATCTAATTTCTTCAATTAAAAAATAAAAACTGTGCAAGTTGCTGTAGAAAGCCAGAACCCTGCTCTCACTTGATAGCATATGGTAGCACTGCTCAGGAAATTCTCTACTGGCCCCCTATGTCAGGATTTCTTGAATGGACAGAAAACTAAAATGCAGATGTCTAAGCCAAATACATGAATAGATTCCAGGCATTTGCATTTTTCTAAGAATTTCCCAGATGTCTTATCATACACACAAGACTTTTGAGGATCTCCAGTTTACTGGAGACAAAATTCTAAATACAATCTCATAAACTAAAGATTGATTTAATAGTTAAGCTAAGTTTCACTATACAAAAGCAGCCAGGCCATAAAGCATGTATTGTCTTCATTTCAGCAATTACAGTATTCCAATAGAGTCACAATAAAAATAATCTGTACTATGAAAGGAAACACACACACACACACGCACACACACACACACACACACACACACACACCCTACTACAGGAAGCAAAACTGCTCAAAATTAGATACATTTCTTAATACTTGGAAATCCCTGACAACTTACAAAATAAAAAAAAGATCCCTGAATACTCCTGAATTTTTGAGCTTTATAGTTATTAACCATATATCACTCATAATTCTTGCAATGTATGCCAGTTTTCATCACTGTCAACTATATATGGTTTTTGGAGAATATATATGTATATATATTTTCCCTGAGGTGTAGTTTTATTTATATGTGTAGAAAATATACATGTGGAAAAAATTTATATATATACATATATGTGCCTTTCATACATATTCATATATGTGCCTTTTCTTCCCAAGATGGCTATTCCTTGAAATCAGGGACTAAACATCCTTTAAAATTCTTATTTGCCCATAGAAAAATAAGTGTATCAGAGAACACCAAAGCTAACAGAAAAACAGTTTGAGAGTAAAGTTTCTACTTAAAAAAGCAAAATATAATACATACATAATAAAAAGTCCAGTTATTTATTTGTTCATTTAATTTATTTAGAAATAGTATATTTAGAAATAAATATAGGGACATTGTTTCTGTACTCTTATCATTTTTTCTTATACCATTATTCTGAAATTGGAAAAGTACATTTGCTGTGGCTTTAGGGCATTGTAGTTATAATTAGACAAACTGAACATGAGCCCTAGAATTTTAGGAAAGATATATCCAGGCTATCAGAAAGAGTAAGAGAATATTAATTTGAATGAGTCCCTAAGGCATAGTTTTATTTTTCAGTAGGACATAAGAAATATGTATCTCCCGGGGGGGAGGAGGCAAGATGGCATCGTAGAGGCGACTCAGGATTGCAGCTCTCAGTGAAGGTGCAGCGGGTGAGTCCTAGCTGCATTCTCGGATGTTCCTTTTATGCCCACAGAGCGTTGAAAGTCCCAGGTGTGGGAGAGACACGGGACGCTAGCACACCCGGCTAACACAGCCGGCTCCCGCCGCCTCTTTGGCCGGTGCTGCAGCGGGACCCAGCGTGGAACTCACTGATCTGGGTGCCCTGTTAAACCGGCAATCTGAGATTTGGAAGGGCAGATTGGCATGTTCATCTGATTGAATGGGACTTGGACAATGAGCCAGACCAGGAGTTTCCTGGGAAGCGTGATCTGAGTCAGGTTAGTGGGCAGCAGCACTGGAGATCACACGGATCCCAGTGCCCTATTGGCAGGCTACTGGGGCGCCAGTGAGAGAGTCGACCTTTCAGCTTGGGGAGAGGAAGAGAGAGAGAGAGAGAGGACGGACTCTGAGGCAGGGAGCTGGGTGATCAGGCTTGGCGGGTCCCACGCTCATGGGGAAAAGCAGGGCAGCGACTGGAGGTGCTTGGGGCTGAGAGTTTTGCTGCCGGCATCTAGGATGGTGCAGCCCAGTGAGGGAGGGGCGTCTACCATTGCTGACGCAGTCCACCCCCACTGAAGTACCACCCAGGACTGACGCAGCCCGCCATTGCCAAGGCAACCTGCCATAACAGAGAGTCTCCCAGGAGCCGGGAGCGCTCCACAGCAGAAGGGAGACCAGCAGCAACAGGGCGGACCTGCGCTAGCAGGTCAGAGCCCCGGAAGGCAAATAGTGAATAGACTGCCGCCTAGTAGGGCAGGACAGTGCAACAGATACTCATAAAGAAAGCCCCAACTCCCTGAGGCAGAGCATGTAAGGGTGGAAAAAATAAGGGTGGTGTTTTATGAGTTCTGTTGCAGCAGACATAAACAACCTCCCAACAACCCTGAATGAACAACGGAGCTCACAGCTCAGCACTGGAGCTCCTATAAAGCACAGACTGTCTCCTTAAGCAGCTCCCTGACCCCTGTATATCCAAGGAGTCACCCCAGAAAAGGACTAATCAGACTGACATTTGGCTGGCATTATTCTGGAACAAGGACAGCAGAAGAAGAAACTGGTATCATTCCTCACTGTTCTGCAGCCGCTGCAGGTATACCCCAGACAAGCAGGGCCTGGAGTGAACCTCAGCACTCATACAGCAGAGGGGATAGACCATTAGAAGGAAAACTAAGTAACAGAAACACTTCATCATCAACAATCTCGGCGTCCACACAGAGACCCAATTGAAAAATCAGCAACTAACAGGACGACAGGTGGATAAATCCATAAAGATGGGAAGAAACCAGCGCAAAAAGGAGGAAAGCACCCGAAACCAAAACACCTCACCTCCTAAAAAGGACCAAAACTCCTCACCAGTAAGGGAACAAAGCTGGACGGAGAATGACTGTGACAAAATGACGAAATCAGACTTCAGAAAGTGGATCATGAGAAACTTCAGTGAGCAAAAGGAACATGTACTAAACCAGTGCAAAGAAACTAAGAACCTTGAAAAAAGATTTGAAAAAAGATTCAAGGAATTGATAACAAGAATGGACAACTTAGAGAGGAATATGAATGAATTGAAGGAGCTGAAAAACACAACACGAGAACTTCGCGAAGCATGCACAAGTTTCAACAGCCGAATTGACCAAGCAGAAGAAAGAATATCAGAAGTTGAAGATCAACTCAATGAAATAAAACGAGAAACCAAGATTAAAGAAAAAAGTACAAAAAGGAATGAACAAAATCTCCAAGAAATGTGGGACTATGTGAAGAGACGCAACCTACGTTTGATAGGTGTACCAGAATGTGACAAGGAGAATGAATCCAAGCTGGAAAACACTCTTCAGGATATTATCCAGGAAAATTTCCTCAACCTAGCAAGACAGGTCAATACTCAACTCCAGGAAATACAGAGAACACCACAAAGATACTCCGCAAGAAGAGCAACCCCAAGGCACATAATTGTCAGATTCACCAGGGTTGAAATGAAGGAGAAAATACTAAGGGCAGCCAGAGAGAAAGGTCGGGTCACTCACAAAGGGAAGCCCATCAGACTCACAGCAGATCTCTCAGCAGAGACTCTACAAGCCAGAAGAGAGTGGGGGCCAATATTCAACATCCTAAAAGAAAAGAGCTTTCAACCCAGAATTTCATATCCAGCCAAACTGAGCTTCATAAGTGAAGGAAAAATAAAATCCTTCACGAACAAGCAAGTACTCAGAGATTTTGTCACCAATAGGCCTGCTTTACAAGAGCTCCTGAAAGAGGCACTACACATAGAAAGAAACAACCAGTTCCAGCCATCCTAAAAGCATACCAAATGCTAAAGACCATCAACAAAATGAAGAATGTACATGAACCAACGGGCAAAACAGCCAGCTAGCATCAAAATGGCAGTATCAAATTCACACATAACAATATTAACCCTAAATGTAAATGGGCTAAAAGCACCAATCAAAAGACACAGACTGGCAAATTGGATAAAAAACCAAAACCCATCAGTGTGCTGTATCCAGGAAACCCACCTCACATGCAAAGATACACAAAGGCTCAAAATAAAAAAATGGAGGAAGATTTACCAAGCAAATGGAGAGCAAAAAAAAGCAGGAGTTGCAATTCTCATCTCTGATAAAATAGACTTTAAAGCAACAAAGATCAAAAGGAACAAAGAAGGTCATTACATAATGGTAAAAGGATCGATACAACAAGAAGAGCTAACGATTCTAAATATATATGAACCCAATGTAGGAGCACCCAGATATATAAGGCAAGTTCTTAATGACTTACAAAGAGACTTAGACTCCCACACAATAATAGTGAGAGACTTTAACACTCCACTGTCAATATCAGACAGATCAACCAGACAGAAAATTAACAAGGATATCCAGGACTCGAACTCAGACCTGGAACAAGCAAACCTGATAGACATTAACAGAACTCTCCACACCAAATCCATAGAATATACATTCTGCTCAGCACCACATCACACCTACTCCAAAATTGACCACATAATTGGAAGTAAAGCACTGCTCAGCAAATGCAAAACAATGGAAATCATAACAAACAGTCTCTCAGACCATAGTGCAATCAAGTTGGAGCTCAGAATTCAGAAAATAACTCAGAACCAGACAACTTCATGGAAACTGGACAACTGGCTCTTGAATGTTGATTGGATAAACAATGAAATGAAGGCAGAAATAAAGAAGTTCTTTGAAACCAACGAGAATGAAGACACAACGTACCAGAATCTCTGGGACACATTTAAAGCAGTCTGCAGAGAAAAATATATAGCAATAAGTGCCCACATGAGAAGAGTGGAGAGATCCAAAATTGACACCCTATCATCAAAATTGAAAGAGCTAGAGGAGCAAGATCAAAAAAGCTCAAAACCTAGCCAAAGACAAGAAATAACTAAGATCAGAGCAGAACTGAAGGAGATAGAGACAAGAAAAACCCTTCAAAAAATCAATAAATCCAAGAGCTGGTTTTTCAAAAAGATCAATAAAATAGACAGACCACTAGCCAGACTGATAAAAAAGAAAAGAGAGAACAACCAAATAGATGCAATAAAAAACGATAAAGGGAAAATCACCACAGTTTCCACAGAAATTCAAACCATCATCAGAGAATACTACAAACAACCCTATGCACACAAACTAGTAAATCAGGAAGAAATGATAAATTCCTGGATGCCTGTGTCCTCCCAAGCCTAAACCAGGAGGAAGCCGAAACTATGAATAGACCAATAACAAGGTCAGAAGTTGAGGCAGCAATTAAGAGCCTACCACACAAAAAAAGCCCAGGTCCAGATGGGTTCACAGCTGAATTCTACCAGACACACAAAGAGGATCTGGTACCATTCCTTCTGAAATTATTCCAAATAATCCAAAAAGAGGGAACCCTTCCCAAATCATTTTATGAGACCAACATCATCCTGATACCAAAACCTGGCAGAGACTCAACAAGAAAACAAAACTTCAGGCCAATATCCATGATGAACATAGATGCAAAAATCTTCAATAAAATACTGGCAAATCGATTGCAACAGCACATTAAAAAACTTATCCATCATGATCAAGTAGGATTCATCCCGGGGATGCAAGGCTGGTTCAACATACGCAAGTCTATAAATGTAATTCACCACATAAACAGAAGCAAAAACAAAAACCACATGATTATCTCAATTGATGCAGAGAAGGCATTTGACAAAATTCAACAGCCCTTTATGCTAAAAACCCTCAATAAGCTTTGTATTGATGGAACATATCTCAAAGTAATAAAAGCTATTTATGACAAACCAACAGCCAATATCATACTTAATGAGCAAAAACTGGAAGCATTCCCTTTGAAATCCGGCACGAGACAAGGATGCCCTCTCTCACCACTTCTATTCAACATAGTACTGGAAGTTCTAGCCAGAGCAATCAGGCAAGAAAAAGAAATAAAGGGTATTCAAATAGGAAAGGTGGAAGCCAAATTGTCTCTATTTGCAGACGACATGATAGTATACCTAGAAGACCCCATCACCTCAGCCCAAAAGCTCCTGCAACTGATAAGCAACTTCAGCAAAGTCTCAGGATATAAAATCAATGTGCAAAAATCACAAGCATTCCTATACACCAATAACAGACTTAAAGAGAACCAAATTAAGAACGAACTGCCATTCACAATTTCTACAAAGAAAACAAAATACCTAGGAATACAACTCACAAGGAATGTAAGGGACCTCTTTAAAGAAAACTACAAACAACTGCTCAACGAAATAAGAGAGGACACAAACATAGGGAGAAACATTCCATGTTCGTGGTTAGGAAGAATCAATATTGTGAAAATGGCTATACTGCCCAAAGTAATTTACACAATCAATGCTATCCCCATCAAACTACCATTGAATTTCTTCACAGAACTGAAAAAAACCACCATGAATTTCATATGGAACCAAAAAAGAGCCCGCATTGCCAAGTCAATTCTATGCAAAAAGAACACAGCGGGAGGCATCACGTTACCAGACTTCAAACTATACTACAATGCTACAGTAATCAAAACAGCATGGTACTGGTACCAAAATAGAGATATAGACCAATGGAACAGAACAGAAGCATCGGAGGCAACACAACATATCTACAACCATATTATCTTTGATAAACCAGACAAAAACAGGCAATGGGGAAAGGATTCCCTATTTAATAAATGGTGTTGGGAAAACTGGCTAGCCATGTGCAGAAAGCAGAAACTGGACCCCTTTCTGACACCTTACACTAAAATTAACTCCAGATGTATTAAAGACTTAAATGTAAGACCTGACACCATAAAAACCCTAGAAGAAAATCTAGGCAAAACCGTTCAGGACATAGGAGTAGGCAAGGACTTCATGAACAAAACACCAGAAGCATTGGCAACAAAAGCCAAAATAGACAAATGGGACCTAATCAAACTCCACAGCTTCTGCACGGCAAAAGAAACAGTCACTAGAGTGAATCGGCAACCATCAGAATGGGAAAAAATCTTTGCAGTTTACACATCTGACAAAGGGCTGATATCCAGAATTTACAAAGAACTCAAACAGATTTACAGAAAAAAAAACAAACAAGCCCATTCAAAAATGGGCAAAGGATATGAACAGAAACTTTACAAAAGAAGACATAAATGAGGCCAACAAACATATGAAAAAGTGCTCATCATCATTGGTCATTAGAGAGATGCAAATCAAAACCACATTGAGATATCATCTCACACCAGTTAGAATGGCGATCATTAAAAAATCTGGAGACAGCAGATGCTGGAGAGGATGTGGAGAAATAGGAACACTCTTACACTGTTGGTGGAAGTGTAAATTAGTTCAACCATTGTGGAAGAGTGTGGCGATTCCTCAGGGACCTAGAAATAGAAATTCCATTTGACCCAGCAATCCCATTACTGGGTATCTATCCAAAAGACTATAAATCGTTCTACTATAAGGACACATGCACACGAATGTTCATTGCAGCACTGTTTACAATAGCAAAGACCTGGAACCAACCCAAATGCCCATCGATGATAGACTGGACTGGGAAAATGTGGCACATATACACCATGGAATATTATGCAGCAATCAAAAATGATGAGTTTGTGTCCTTTGTAAGGACATGGATGAATCTGGAGAACATCATTCTCAGCAAACTGACACAAGAACAGAAAAAGAAATACTGCATATACTCACTCATAGGTGGGTGAGAAAAATGAGAACACATGGACACAGAGAGGTGGTCTACTATACACTGGGGACTGTTGGGGGAAATGGGGGAGGGACAGCGGGGGGGGGGCTGGGGGGGATAGCCTGGGGATGAATACCAAGTGTGGGTGAAGGGGAGGAAGGCAGTAAAACACACTGCCGTGTGTGTACCTATGCAACTATCTTGCACGTTCTGCACATGTACCCCAAAACCTATAATGCAATAAAAATTAAAAAAAAAAAGAAATATGTATCTCCCAACTTAGTACTGTTAAAGAAAAAGAAAAGACTCAATATAATTCCTTCTCCAAAAAGTTTTTGAGAAAACAGTAATACAATAATCACAGGTTTTCTCTGTAACCCTTGCTCAAAATTTTTCAAAGAACCCAGTTTAAACTGCCTTCCACCTGGATGTCTGGGCCTTTAGTTGTCCTGTTGTTTTTTTCAACCTTACTTAACAATGATTGTTTTTGTCTTACTAGCTAATTCTTAAATTCAAAAACTAAAATTCACATATTATTAGATAGGAATAATACACATAATTTATGTTAATGTGTATGAAATATTTTAACAAATATTTGCAAGGACAAAGTCAGTTAGACTTTAAAAAGGAAGAAAACTCAGACTCATACATATATTTTATGTTATTTCATTTTTATTAAATGTGTGTGTAACCACATATTGAATTTCAGGTAATGAAGAAGGCATGATAGTGACAGAAATACAAATAAGACACTTTACATATTAAGGGAGCTGAAAGCTGGCTAAATAAAATAGATTATGTACTCAAAAAATGTACTAGGACCTAGAAAAGATTAATGCCAAAACAGAAATAAATATAATTATGTTTTATAAATTTTGATAAGATATTTAACCACTTTATTCCTTAATTTTCTCATTTGAATATGAGAATAAGGAAAGATGAAAGAATTGTTTATAGGATTAAGGACAATATATCACAGTATTGTTTCATTCTATTAGGAGGTCCTCAAGAGATTATCACTATTATCATTTTTACTTGAGAGATCTTCATGAAAGCAGAGTTTTATATGGAAGTAAAAGAAAAGAGAGAGAGAGAGACAAACAGACACGTGATATTCCTAGTAGGAGCAGAGAGGCAGATAAAACATACCAGATATATATAAGGAAATACCTTAAGAGAGCATTATTTTATTTCACAAAGTCTAAGGATAAATTCTTAACAGAAATTCTCCACTGATTTTATTTAACAAATGAATGCTTATTAATTTTTTTCACAAATTTTCTAGAAAGGCAGGCCACCTGTATCATGTTATTTGTTCTTTTGTAAAGTAATGCTTTACTTTTCCCTCAAAAAACAAACAAACAAACAAACAAAAAAAAAAAAAAACAAAAAAAACAGGGTAGACTAAATAACTCAGTGTAGATTGGTCAGTAAGGTAGTATCTATGTAGATAAATAAAATTAAACCATTGAAATTTTAACAATTCAAACATGAACACCACTATCCATGAACGATGATATGATGTTTAGTTTAAAAAATGTGATGGCCATTAGAACATAACCATATCTTTATAATGAATAATATACGTGTTGGCTTTGTGAGTAGGTGTGAGCATCAGAATGGAAGGAGAAGTGCTGTTTTAGGAAAGAAGGGAATAGCACACATTTATGACTGCTCCTTACCATGCATACACATCAAATTGCTGTTATTTAGTGTGGGAATGCTGATACACTTGAGACAACTCATACTAAAACTCCTCAAAAAAACTGTTCTTTGATAACCTTTATCATTGTAAAACCATGTCTTATAATAGTTCCTCCTACTTTAAACAAAAACAAAATTCTATGAGAATAAATTTTGTTATAATTCTGCTGTTTAGAGATATTTCTAAGCTTTTATTGGCAGATACTTTTACTATTAACTGTGCCAAGGGAAATGGAAGCTTTTTCTCTGTATGCCTATCTTTTAGGGTACAACTATGTTCCCTAGTAATTTTAGGTTTTATCAAAGCTGCTAATGTTACCATATTTGAATTTTCAATGGACAAACTAACATATTTCTTACATTCATGCTACACATTTTTCCTGCAAATTATTCTTTCACTACTAGATTATTTTACTTTTTAAATTTTTTCAATGTAATACTAATAGGTTTTGCTGCCAATTCTTCAAGTGAAGTTAGGAAATGTGCCATTTATCTAAATTGTAGAATGTTGCTGAATAATGAAAATTTTATTCAGTAAGATTTTTGCTTAAGCCCAAGGTTGTATTAGAGTTCTCCAGAAAACATGATAAGCCATAGGTTGTATGTATGTGTGTACACACAAAAAGACTTATGGGAAACTGATTTACATGATTTTGGAGGCTGACAAATCCCAAGATCTGCTGCTGGCAGGCTTGAGATGCATGAAGAGTGAATGTTTCATTTCAAGTCCAGAGGCAGGAAAAAACTCATGTTCTATTCTAGCACAAAAGCATTCAGGCAGGAGGAATTTTCTCTTACAGTGAGGGTCAAACTCTTGGTTCTATTCAAACCTTCAACTGATTGAATGAGGCCCACTCATATTATGGAGGGTAATCTGTTTTACTCAGCCTTTCATTTTAAATGTTAACTCATCAAAAAATACGTGCACAGAAACACCCAGAATAATGCTTGACTAAATATCTGGACAACCATGTTTAAGTCAAGTTAGACACACAATTTAGCCATCACAGTACCTGACTTCGCATGTAAAAAAATGCAAATAAAAAGATGCACATTTTTAATGGCACTAGAAAGTAGGTATGTTGATTAAAGTTATTACAGGCTCTAGAATAAATGTTCATTAATTACAGCAGAGTGAGATCTTGAGAAATATCAGTGGAGGCTGAAAACTATAGAGAAGAAAACTATACCCCTTTTGAATTGAATCTATAGATTTACTTTAGGGACACAGACTCTTAATTGATTGAAGAAGAAAACTGTCTTTTACTAAATCTATGTGACTTCTTAGGGCATATTCATAGTATTTCTATTAGGACTTCTCTTTTTATATCTGTTTTAAGAATGCATTTCCCGGTAATGTGTTACAAATAGTGTTAGACAATACACATACCGTTACTGCATTTCGAGATATTGGGAAGACAAAAAAAATTGGGAAAAGCCACAGCAACAATATACTGTGGACACAATATTGTTTTATACACTTATGCGAACTACAGAGAACCTCTAGTTCTCCAAAAACAAAGTACTTTCCATATAGCCAGGGCCATATATGCAACTAAATAAGTGTTTTATATTACAGCAGAGCCAGTTTAAGTAAATAACGTCCAGATAAAGAAGTTACAACCTATCAGTGCTACTGAGATACTGACACCATTTACCTGGTGAATGAGAGATACTGAGATGATCCAGCAGTTAAGATTCAAAAACTATTGCTTTGGAAATAGAAAACAGTTCTATCATTAAAGTTTTAGAATGAATAGCTGCAGATTTTAAACTTATTTTCTTATGTTAACAACTAATAAAAACAATATTTTGAAGTAAAAAAAAATGAATATGAACCAACAGATCCAAGAAGTTAAAGTCAAGCACAAAACACAAGAAAACACCTTAGTTAAACTGCTTAAAACCAGTGGTAATGTCTTAAGAGTAGCCAGAGGGAAATGACATATAATGTACAATTTAAACTGGACAGCAGCTTTCTTATCCGAAATAATTCAAGTCAGAAAATTGTGAAGCAATTTCTTTAAAGGAATAAAATTTAAAAAGGAATATTTTTCAAATACAAAGGCCAAATCAAGACGTTCTCAGCCATGCAAAAGCTGAAACAAATGTTACAAACTCAGACACAGGAAAGCTGAAGCAATACAGCAGATCTGTACTGCAAGAAAGTCAATCTTGCTGCAATTAGCCTTACCAAGAGAAAGAAATGTCAAAATTAGTCCTTCAGGAAGAAAAATGATGCCAGGTGTAAACATGAATTCCCACAAAAATGCAAGAAATAGCAAAAATGTTAAGTGCATGAGTAAGTATAACAATCTTTTATCACATTATTTAAATATCTTTAAAAGATAATTGTGTTTAAACAAAGACAATAATAGGAAATTACAGCCTATGTACAATTTAAAGGGTATGGTATCAATAGAGCAATTACCTGCATAGGAGAACTGTACATATACCAACATCTGAAATTAAAAGTGTCAATTTTGTTTTTTTTTTTAGTTATTTTTTATTTTTAGATCAAGTCTTGCTCTGTTGCCCAGGCTGGAGTGTAGCATTGGAATCTTGGCTCACTGCAACCTCTGCCTCCTAGGTTCAAAATTTTGCATCAGCCTCCTGAATAGCTGAGACTACAGGTGTGCACCACCACACCTGGCTAATTTTTTTTGTTGTTAAAATAATCAGTTCTTTAAATAAAACTGGCTTTCTTTTCAATCAACTTTTTCTAAAACACTCACTCCAGTGGACTTCAAACTAAACTGAAATCAGAGTCCACTAAACCTACCATCTCTTTAATCTCTTTTTATCCTTTTTAGAGTCTATGGCCAACACTCCCCCGATTCAACCTACAGTTTACTTAAGGCTTCCCCGCTTTGTTGTACTCTTCTAAAAAACACATTTGCTTTAATCTGTCTACAGCTTACTACAAACTAAAAGAATCTCATTCCTGTATAGCACTTTTTAATTTTTTGTTTTTGCCTTTAATCCAGGTAACTAATGAGAATTTTCTGAAAATCTGAAAGGGTTTTGGTACAAATTTGAGTGACTCTAAGGGCCCTTAATTGAAATAAAAGAAACTTCAGCTAATTTGAGTTTGCAGTGTCAATAACAGTGTTGCAAATCACTGCTCAAAACAGTTGAGAAAACCATGACCATCTCCACTATAAAGTAGATGTGGTTTTACTGACACTAATAGCACTAGATGAGTAACTGGCACGAAGCACAGGCCACCTCAGGGTCCATCTCATTGAAATTAGCCTGAGGAAGAGAAAGAGATATTTTGTTTCCAAATGGTTTAACCTTTTATTCTTAATTCAAAGTCTAGGGTAATGCATCTGATAGATGTAGCTCAGATGCATTACTCTAGACTTTCATTTATATAATCATTATATACATTTGTATATAATCAAATGTGTATAATCATTTTCTCAGCCATTCTTGTTATCCAAACTCTGGCAACAAGAATGGCTGAGAAAATGATTGTATACATTTCAACCTTCTTAGGACCTGCCTTCCACTAACACTGGTAGGATATTTATTATGTATCACATCATAGGTCATAATGATAATGTCTCAAGTTTCTGAAACTTGAGAAGATTATAAAGATATGGGTGTTCAAGACTGGCTCAGCCTCCCAGCCTACATCTTTCTTCTGTGCTCGATGCCACTGAACAGGGCACTTCAAGTTTGTCAGCTTTGGGACACAGTTGAACTCCTTGCTCCTCCTCGGCTTGCAGATGTCCTATTGTGGGACCTTGTGATTATTGTGTGAATCCTTCACCAGCAACCAGGGTATTCAGTTTCTCTCATAAGAAGTGACTAGAAGGCTGGCATGACTCATGGAGATAGAAGAACAGTGTAGTACGGGGCCCACCTGAGAGCCACACGGGGCAGGGGAGCCCCTCCCTCCAGCTAAGAGAGGCAATGAGTGAGCACGCTACTCAGCCAGGGAAGCTGTGCTTTTTCCATGGAACTGTGCAACCCACAGATTGGAAGATCCCACTTGTGAATCCATGCCACCAGGGCCTAGTGCCCCAACCCTGGAACATACAGATTCTCAACAGCCTCTCAGCTGGAATCTGCTGAAGCCTATGGAACTCCAGGGAGGAGGAGTGGCTAGCACCAGCTGCCACTGCCTGCTGTCTAAACCATTTAAGCTCCTTGAGGAGGGGCAGCAGCCAGTACTGGAATTCTCAACTGCCTAACATGCTAAGCTCCCTAGGTGGGGGGAGGGTAGCATACACCTCAGTAGCTCTGGGCTGTGCTTTTCCCCTGCTACAGCCAGGAGGCTGGATGGCTTGGTCCCAAGCCAGGTCCCCACAGCCCAACACACCAGCTATGCCAGTCTGTGTGTTGACCTTCACTCATCCTTCCTCACTGGGCAGGGCTTCCTTGCAGGAACTCCAATAACTTCAGCCAGACACTCAGGGACAGAGCCTGGACCTCTCTGGGAATGAGTCCCTAGTGGGAAGGGTGGCCACAGTCTCTGAGGACCAACAGACTTAGACTTCCCTCCTGGTTGTTCTGAAGATTCAGGGCAGCCTAGACGAGTGGGTTTCCCCCAAATGAAGTATACCCCTCCACCAAGGTACAAAGTGCTTCCTTAAATGCATCCTGTTCTCTGCAACATGTAACTCAGTGAGACCCTGCAAGAGGGGTTGTCAAACACCCTACATAGGAACAATACTACTGGCATTAGATTGGAGTCCCCAGAGGTCAGAGATCCTAGAAGGGGAAGGCACCCATCTTCCTTGTTCTCCGGCCTCCTTGAGTGACCTCTCCAGGCATGGGAGTGAGAATAGGGTCTGAAGTGAACCCCCAGCAAATGGCAGCAGCCCTGCAGAGGAGGGGCCTGACTCCTAAAAGTAAAACAGAGAAACAGAAGCAACAACAGAGCATGAACAACCACAAATAAAGCACCCCAAAAAGCCCATCCAAGGTTCAGCAGCCTCGAAAATTGAATCTAGACAAACTCATGAAGATGAGAAAGAATCAATGAAAAAATGCTGAAAACCCAAAAGGCTAGGGTACCTCTTCTCCAAATAATCACAACATTATCTCCATTAAGGGCACAGAACTGGATGATCAGATGGACGAATCGACACAAATAAGCTTCAGAAGATGGGTAAAAAAAAAAAAAAAAAAAAAAACTATGCTGAGCTAAAGGAGCATATTCTAACCCAATGCAAAGAAGCAAAGAAATGTAATAAAAGGCTAGAGGAGTTGCTAACTAGAATAAGCAGTTTGGAGAGGAGCACAAATGACCTGATGGAGCTGAAAAACAGCATGAGAACTTCATGAAGTATACACAAGTATCAATAACCAAATCAACCAAGCAGAAGAAAGGATATCAGAGGTTGAAGACCACCCTGCTGAAATAAGACATGCAGACAAGACTAAAAAAAGAAAAACCAGAATGAAAAGGAATAAACAAAGCCTCCATGAAATATGGGACCTCATAAAAAGGCTGAACCTATGATTGACTGCAGTACAGGAAGGAGATGGGGAGGGTGGAAACAAACTGGAAAACACATTTCAGGGTATTATGCAAGAGAACTTCCCCAACCTAGCAAGATAGACCAACATGCAAATTCAGGAAATATACAGAACACAACAAAGATACTTCAAGAGAAGATCAACCCCAAGACACAGAATCATCTGATTCTCCAAGGACAAAATGAAGGAAAAACTTAAGAGCAGCCAGAGAGAAAGGCCAGATCACCTACAAAGGGAAGCCCGTCAGACTAACAGCAGACCTCTCAGCAGAAACTCTAAAAGCCAGAAGCAACTGGGGGCCAATATTCAATATTCTTAAAGAAAAGAAATTTTAACCCAGAATTTCAGATGCAGCCAAACTAAGCTTCATAAGTGAAGAAAAAATAAAATCCTTTCCAGATAAGAAAATACAGAGGGATTTCATAACCACTAGGCCTGAGCTGCAAGAGTTCCTGACGTAAGTACTAAATACGGAAAGGAAAAACCCAGTAGCAGCCACTGCAAAAACACACAAAAATATAAAGACCAATGACACTACAAAGAAACTGCATTAACTAGTGTGCAAAATAACTAGATAACATCATGAGGACAGAATCATATTCACACATAACAATACTTACTTTAAATGTAAATGGGCTAAATGTTCCAGTTAAAAGAAAGAAACTGGAAAACTGGATAAAGTGTCAAGACTCACTAGAGTGCTGCATTCAGGAGATCCATCTCATGTGCAACGACACATATAGGCTGAAAATAAAGGGATGGAGGAAGATTTACCAAGCAAATGGAAAGTGGAAAAAAAAAAAAAAAAAAAAAAAAAAAAAAACAGAGGTTGCAATCCTAGTCTCTGACAAAACAGATTTTAATGAACAAACATCAAAAAAGATGAGTTCCTGTCCTTTGTAGGGACATGGATGAATCTGGAGAACATCATTCTCAGCAAACTGACACAAGAACAGAAAAGGAAATACCACATATTCTCACTCATAGGCGGCAGAGAAAAAAGAGAACACATGGACACAGGGAGGGAGGTACTACACACTGGGGTCTATTGGGGGGAATTGGGGAGGGACAGTGGGGGGA
This sequence comes from Saguinus oedipus, assembly GCA_031835075.1. Lineage (NCBI taxonomy): Eukaryota > Metazoa > Chordata > Mammalia > Primates > Cebidae > Saguinus > Saguinus oedipus. The sequence continues at coordinate 3,255,720 of CM063186.1, forward strand.
GCTGGGGAGGGATGGCCTGAGGAGAAATGCCAAATGTGGGTTAAGGGGCGGAAGGCAGCAAAACACACTGCCATGTGTGTACCTATGCAACTATCTTGCACGTTCTGCACATGTACCCCAAAACCTATAATGCAATAAAAAAATTAAAAATAAAATAAAATAAATTAAATTGAGACAGTAATTAATGGTCTACCAAGCAAAAAAAAGCTGAGGACCAGACATTAACAGCTAAATTTGACCAGCGGTACAAAGAGGAACTCATACCATGCCTTCTGAAACTATTGCAAACAATTAAAAAGAGGGGACTCTTCCCTAACTCATGTTATGATGCCAGCATCATCTTGATACGAAAACCGGGAAAACACACATAAAGAAAAGAAAACTTCAGGCCAATATCACTGATGAATGTCAATGTGAAAATCCTCAATAAAACACTGGCAAACCAAATCCAGTAGTACAACAAAAAACTCACCCACCACAAACAGTTTGGCATCATCCCTGGAATGCAAGGCTGGTTCAGCATATGCAAATCAATAAACATAATCCATCACATAAACAAAACCAATGACAAAAACCATATGATTATCTCAATAGTTGCAGAAAAGGCCTTTGATAAAATTAAACATCTCTTCACATTAAAAACTCTCAATAAACTAGGTATTGCTAGGATACATCTCAAATAATGAGAGCTATTTTTGACAAACCCACACCCAACATCATGTTGAATGGGCAAAAGCTTGAAACATTCCCTTTGAAAACTAGTACAAGACAAGGATGCTCTCTCTCATCACTTCTTTTCAATATAGTATTGGAATTTCTGGCCAGGGCAATTAGGCCAGAGAAAGAAACAAAAGGCATTCAAATAGAAAGAAAGGAAGTCAAATTGTCTGTTTGCAGACAACATGATTCTATATTTAGAAAACTGTATCATCTCAGTCCCAAAACTCTAACTTAAGCTGATAAGCAATTTCAGCAAAGTCTTAGCATACAAAATCAATGTGCAAAAATCACAAGCATTTCTTTACACCAATAGGCAAGCAGAGAGCCAAATCATTAATGACTTCGCATTCACAATCGCTAAAAAGAGAATAAAATAGTTAGGAATACAGGCAACAAGGGATGTGAAGGACATCTTCAAGAAGAACAACGAACCACTGCTCAAGGAACAAAAGAGGACACAAATAGAAAAACATTCCATTCTATGGATAGGAAGAATCAATATCCTGAAAATGGCCATACTGTCTAAAGTAGCTTACAGATTCACTGCTAATCCCATCAAACTACCATTGACATTCTTCACAGAATTAGAAAAAAATGATTTTAAATTTTATATGGAATCAAAGAAGATACCATATAACCAAGACAACCCTAAGCAAAAAGAACAAAGCTGGAGGAATCACACTACGTGACTTCAAACTATAGTACAAGAATACAGTAACCAAACAACATCGTACTGGCACCAAAAAAGGCATGTAGACCAACAGAACAGAACAGAGACGTCAGAAATAACACCACACATCTACAAACCTGACAAAAACAAGCAATGGGGAAAGGAGCTCCTATTCAGTAAATGGTGCTGGGAAAACTAGCTTGCAAAATGCAGAAAACTGTAACTGTACCCCTTCCTTACACCTTACACAAACATTAACTCAAGGTAGATTAAAGACTTAAATATAAAACCCAAAACCATAAAATTACTAGAAAAAAACCTAGGCAATACCATTCAGGACATAGGCATGGCAAAAACTTCATGACAAAAATGCCAAAAGCAATTGGATAGATTTAATTAAACTAAAAAGCTTCTGCACAACAAAAGAAACTATCATCAGAGTGATCAGGCAACCTACAGAATGGCAGAAAAGTTTTGCAATCTACCCATCTGACAAGGAGGTCTAATATGCAGAATTTGTAAGGAACTTAAATTTACAAGAGAAAAACAAACAACCCCATTAAAAAGTGGGCAAAGTATATCTATCAACTGACACTTCTCAAAAGAAGACATTTATGTGGCCAGCAAAGATATGAAAAGAAGCTCAACATCACTGATTATCAGAGAATTGCAAATTAAAACTACAATAAGATACCATCTCACAACAGTCAGAATGGCCAGTATTATAATGTCGGGAAGCAATAGATGCTGGCTAGGTTGTAGAGAAATAGGAACACTTTTACACCATTGGTGGGAATATAATTAGTTCAACCATTGCGGGAGACAGTGTGGTGATTTCTCAAGGCTCTAGAACCAGAAATACCATTTGCCCCAGCAATCCCAGTCCTGGGTATAGACCCAAAGGATTATAAACAATTCTACTATAAAGACACATGCACACATATATTTACTGCAGCACAATTTACAATAGCAAAGACATTGAACCAACCCAAATGCCTGTCAGTGATATACTGGATTAAGAAAATTTGGTAGATATATACCATGGAATACTATATGGCCATAAAAAGAATGAGATCATGAACCCAAATGCCTGTCAGTGATATACTGGATTAAGAAAATTTGGTAGATATATACCATGGAATACTATATGGCCATAAAAAGAATGAGATCATGTCTTTTGTAGGGACATGGATGAAGCTAGATGTCACCATCCTCAGCAAACTAACACAAGAACAACAACAAAAAAAAACACTGCATGTACTCACTCGTAAGTGGGAGCTGAACACTGATAACACGTAGACACAGAGAAGGAAACAAAACATACCAGGGCCTGTTGGAGATGGGGAGTGAGGGGAGAGAACTTAGAGGATGGGTTAATAGGTGCAGCAAACCACCATGGCACACATATACCTATGTAACAAACATAACATTCTGCACATGTATCCCATTCTGTTTGGGGGCTTGTTTTAGAAGAAATAAGGAAAAACACAAGTAATTTTTTAAAAGATATGGGTATTCAAAGAGAAGGGCTGATATGCAGCATAACATCTAAAATAAAACATGCTGGTTTGCCATTTTTATTTTTTGGTTGGTCTTTTTCCCTCTTTAGTCATTTAAAGTTTCTAATTTCTGGCATGTACCTTAATGTGACTTATTTTTTAAACAGTGTCTTTGCTCTCTTCACAGTAACACTCCTTTAATATAAAAAGATACAAATAGGGTTTTTCATCCAAAATGGCGCCATAGAAACAACTCAGGATTGCAGCTCTCAGTGAAGGTGCAGAGGGTGAGTCCTAGCCGCATTCTCAGATGATCCTTTTTTGCCCACAGAACGTTGAAAGTCCTAGGTGTAGGAGAGACATGGGACACCAGCGCAGCTGGCTTGCGCGGCCGGTTCGGCCGGTGTCGCAGCGCAGTGGCACTGGGCACAAAACTCACTGGTCTGGGTGCCCTGTTAAACCGGCAATCTGAGATTTGGAAGGGCAGATTGACATGTCCATCTGATTAAATGGGACTTGGACAATGAGAAAGACCAGGAGATTCCTGGGAAGTGTGATTTGAGCTGGTGCAGTGGGCAGTGGCACGGAAGATCACATGGATCCCAGTGCCCTATCAGCAGGCTACTGGGTCATCAGTGAGAGAGTCAACCGTTCAAATTGGGGAGAAAGAGAGAGAGAGAGAGAGAGGACAGACTCTGAGGCAGGGAGCCAGGTGATTGGGCTCAGCGGGTTCCACCCTCACCGGGACAAGCAGGGTGGCGATTGGAGGTGCTCGGGGTTGAGAGTTTTGCTGCCAGCACAGCTGAATTTAGGAGGGTGCAGCTCAGTGGGGGAAGGGCGCCCGCCACTATGGACACAATCCACCCCTACTGAAGTACCGCCCAGTGCTGATGCAGCCTGCCATTGCCGAGGCAACCTGCCATAAAAGAGAGACTCCGCCAGCAGGGTGGAGTGCACCACAGCAGAACAGAGCCCCACGGCAGCAGGGCGGACCCGTGCTAGCAGGGTGGAGCCTCATCAGGCAAATAGTGAATAGACTACCTCCTAGCCGGGCAGGACAGTGCAACAGATACTCATAAAGAAAGCCCTAACACCCTGAGACAGAGCATCTAAGGGGGGAAAAAAGGGCAGGTTTATGAGTTCTGCTGCAGCAGATATAAACACATCCTCCCAACAACCCTGAATGAACAATGGAGCTCACAGCTCAGCACTGGAGCTCCTATAAAGCACAGACTGTCTCCTCAAGCAGCTCCCTGACCCCTGTATGTCCAAACAGTCACCTCAAAAAAGGACTAATCAGACTGACATTTGGTGGGCATTATTCTGGAACAAAGATAGCTGAAGAAGAAACTGGTAGCATCTCTCACTGTTCCACAGCTGCTACAGGTGTAACCCAGACAAGCAGGGCCTGGAGTGGACCTCAGCACTCGTATAGCAGAGGAGCTAGACCATTAGAAGGAAAACTAAGTAACAGAAATACTTCATCATCAACAATCTGGGCGTCCACTCAGACACCCAATTGAAAAATCAGCAACTACTAAGATGACAGGTGGATAAATCCATAAAGATGGGAAGAAACCAGCGCAAAAAGGAGGAAAACACCTGAAACCAAAACACTTCACCTCCTACAAAGGACCAAAACTCCTCACCAGCAAGGGAACAAAGCTGGATGGAGAATGAGTGTGACGAAATGACGGAATCAGACTTCAGAAGGTGGATAATGAGAAACTTCAGTGAGCTAAAAGAACATGTTCTAAATAAAGGCAAAGAAACTAAGAACCTTGAAAAAAGATTTGAAAAAAGATTTGAGGAAATGATAACAAGAATGGACAACTTAGAGAGGAATATGAATGAATTGAAGGAGCTAAAAAACACAACACAAGAAGTTCGTGAAGCATGCACAAGTTTCAACAGCCGAATTGACCAAGCAGAAGAAAGAATATCAGAAGTCGAAGATCAACTCAATGAAATGAAATGAGAAACCAAGATTAGAGAAAAAAGCACAAAAAGGAATGAACAAAATCTCCAAGAAATGTGGGACTATGTGAAGAGACCCAACCTACGTTTGATAGGTGTACCAGAATGTGATGAAGAGAATGAATCCAAGCTGGAAAATACTCTTCAGGATATTATCCAGGAAAGCTTCCCCAACCTAGCAAGACAGGTCAATACTCAATTCCAGGAAATACAGAGAACACCACAAAGATACTCCGCAAGAAGAGCAACCCCAAGGCACGTAATCGTCAGATTCACCAGGGTTGAAATGAAGAAGAAAATACTAAGGGCAGCCAGAGAGAAAGGTCGGGTCACCCACAAAGGGAAGCTCATCAGACTCACAGCAGATCTCTCGGCAGAGACTCTACAAGCCAGAAGAGAGTGGGGGCCAATATTCAACATCCTTAAAGAAAAGAACTTTCAACCCAGAATTTCATATCCAGCCAAACTGAGCTTCATAAGTGAAGGAAAAATAAAATCCTTCATGAACAAGCAAGTACTCAGAGATTTTGTCACCACTAGGCCTGCTTTACAAGAGCTCCTGAAAGAGGCACTACACATAGAAAGAAACAACCAGTTCCAGCCATCCTAAAAGCATACCAGATGCTAAAGAGCATCAACAAAATAAAGAATCTACATGAACCAATGGGCAAAACAGCCAGCTAGCATCAAAATGGCAGTATCAAATTCACACATAACAATATTAACCCTAAATGTAAATGGGCTAAATGCACCAATCAAAAGACACAGACTGGCAAATTGGATAAAAAACCAAAACCCATAGGTGTGCTGTATCCAGGAAACCCACCTCACATGCAAGGATACACAAAGGCTCAAAATAAAGGGATGGAGGAAGATTTACCAAGCAAATGGAGAGCAAAATAAAGCAGGAGTTGCAATTCTCATCTCTGATAAAATAGACTTTAAGGTAACAAAGATCAAAAGAGACAAAGAAGGTCATTACATAATGGTAAAAGGATCGATAAAACAAGAAGAGCTAATGATTCTAAATATATATGGACCCAATGCAGGAGCACCCAGATATGTAAGGCAAGTTCTTAATGACTTACAAAGAGACTTAGACTCCCACACAATAATAGTGGGAGACTTTAACACTCCACTGTCAATAGCAGACAGATCAACCAGACAGAAAATTAACAAGGATATCCAGGACTTGAACTCAGGCCTGGAACAAGCAAACCTGATAGACATTTACAGAACTCTCCACCCCAAATCCGCAGAATATACATTCTTCTCAGCACCACATCACACCTACTCCAAAATTGACCACATAATTGGAAGTAAAGCACTCCTCAGCAAATGCAAAACAACTGAAATCATAACAGTCTCTCAGACCACAGTGCAATCAAGTTAGAACTCAGAATTCAGAAAATAACTCAGAACCGCACAGCTTCATGGAAACTGAACAACTGGCTCTTGAATGTTGATTGGATAAACAATGAAATGAAGGCCGAAATAAAGAAGTTCTTCGAAACCAATGAGAACAAAGACACAACATACCAGAATCTCTGGGACACATTTAAAGCAGTCTGTAGAGGAAAATATATAGCAATAAGTGCCCACATGAGAAGAGTGGAGAGATCCAAAATTGACACCCTATCATCAAAATTGAAAGAGCTAGAGGAGCAAGATCACAAAAGCTCAAAACCTAGCCGAAGACAAGAAATAACTAAGATCAGAGCAGAACTGAAGGAGATAGAGACAAGAAAAACCCTTCAAAAAATCAATAAATCCAAGAGCTGGTTTTTCAAAAAGATCAACAAAATAGACCACTAGCCAGACTGATAAAAAAGAAAAGAGAGAACAACCAAATAGATGCAACAAAAAATGATAAAATAAAAATGATAATGGGGAAATCACCACAGATTCCACAGAAATTCAAACCATCATCAGAGAATACTACAAACAACTCTATGCACATAAACTAGCAAACCAGGAAGAAATGGAAAAATTCCTGGACGCCTGTGTCCTCCCAAGCCTAAACCAGGAGGAAGCCAAAACTATGAATAGACCAATAACAAGGTCTGAAGTTGAGGCAGCAATTAAGAGCCTACCACACAAAAAAAAGCCCAAGTCCAAATGGGTTCACAGCCAAATTCTACCAGACACACAAAGAGGAGCTGGTACCATTCCTTCTGAAACTATTCCAAATAATTCAAAAAGAGGGAACCCTTCCCAAATCATTTTATGAGACCAACATCATCCTGATACCAAAACCTGGCAGAGACTCAACAAGAAAACAAAACTTCAGGCCAATATCCATGGTGAACATAGATGCAAAAATCTTCAATAAAATACTGGCAAACCGATTGCAACAGCACATTAAAAAACTTATCCATCATGATCAAGTAGGATTCACCCCGGAGATGCAAGGCTAGTTCAACATACGCAAGTCTATAAACGTAATTCACCACATAAACAGAAGCAAAAACCAAAACCACATGATTATCTCAATTGACGCAGAGAAGGCATTTGACAAAATTCAACAGCCCTTTATGCTAAAAACCCTCAATAAACTTGGTATTGATGGAACAGATCTCAAAGTAATAAAAGCTATTTATGACAAACCAACAGCCAATATCATACTTAATGGGCAAAAACTGGAAGCATTCCCTTTGAAATCCGGCACGAGACAAGGATGCCCTCTCTCACCACTCCTATTCAATATACTACTTAAAGTTCTAGCCAGAGCAGTCAGGCAAGAAAAAGAAATAAAGGGTATTTAAATAGGAAAGGTGGAAGCCAAATTGTCTCTATTTGCAGATGACATGATAGTATACCTAGAAGACCCCTTCACCTTAGCCCAAAAGCTCCTGAAACTGATAAGCAACTTCAGCAAAGTCTCAGGATATAAAATCAATGTGCATAAATCACAAGCATTCCTATACACCAATAACAGACTTAAAGAGAACCAAATCAAGAACGAACTGCCATTCACAATTGCTACAAAGAAAATAAAATACCTAGGAATGCAACTCACAAGGAACGTAAGGGACCTCTTTAAGGAAAACTACAAACCACTGCTCAATGAAATAAGAGAGGACACAAACAGATGGAGAAACATTCCATGTTCGTGGTTAGGAAGAATCAATATCGTGAAAATGGCGTGGTATTTTCCCATATTCCTCTCCTCTAAGAGAAGTTGAAAAATCTAGATTTTTATGTGAAGTAACATGAATTTTATAGGGTAACATTATTAAGCTATAGGTTAGTATATTGTAAACCAGAACATTACACACACACACACACACACACACACATTTGGTGTGTTCACATATAAAACACAGAAAAGTATGGACGTGCACTAGGTACAAGCACTCATACACATGCATCCTCACATCAACACAAACAACTGCAGAGTATATTAGGGACGCGGGTTTTTATTTAAAAAAATCACTATTTTTGTTTAATTTGAACATTATGCTTTTAGGCTTTGAAGCATAAATATTATACAAAAAATATTGTTCCCAAATATAGACAGATAGATAGACAGATGATAGTGTTACCAGAAACAAAGGTAATAGGAAAAAACATTTTTCTATAGTGTTAACACCATAGGAAGTTAACATGAGTTGACAGCCATTTAATAAAACTAATTTAGTACAGGAATTTTTTTTCACTTCTCTAGATTTGTTAATATTTGTGGGTACAACTCCTGATCTGGCATTCCACTGTTGTACTTGCTTTTTTAATCTACTTTTTTTAAAATGAATTTTGAAATTTACTTTATCTTTCTTGCTTATAACTAGACTGTCCTAGACTCACAGTGAAGCGTTCTGCCTCACTGAATCACTTTCACAGACTGTATTAAAACCGAGTTGGGCTCTTTCTTTTCTTCTTCCTTTCCCTTACTCTTTCCACACGAGGACAAAGAACTCCTTTGCAGGAAGCCTACAGGGCTCAACATCTCATGAAAGAGGATCGATTGTGCTTTTTTTTTCTCCACAAATCCCATAAAGCATGAGGTTGTCCAGACCAATATCATTATTTTGGGTCTGCTAAGTACAAATTTGATACTGAGGTTGGTCAGAGTGTGACTTTAAATACAGTAACTATCTAGATTACTTGTGCTTAAAAGAAAAATGGTATCTCAGATTTAAAATTCTCAATAATACTTGTCCGTTTTTTTCTTCTCTTAATTTTAAATTGCACTTGGGTAGCAAAAAATAAATAGTAAGTTTAATAGAATATCAATGCTGTAGTTTGAAATAATCGTTTACACAAAGTTTTTGGTTATAGTAAAGGTGTGTTACAAACACATATACAATTATATCACACTTGATTGCAGTTTACAATTCTCAGGTAAGGGTACACCTTGCATCTACTAGGGGAATGCAAATGGTGGTTTAGGGCTTACTGGAGCAGAATTTTGGAAGATACTTTGAAAGATTATCTCATTTAATTTTTATTAAATATTTAAATCACAAAACCAGATACTAATGCACAATTCTCTCATTCAAGATATGTAGATAGATGATAGATATTTATATTTGCATATATAATATTAATATAAATTGCATTTATAATTTTATACATATGTGATGATAGATGTAAAATCATATCATCAATATCTAGATATTGGAGATATTAGGGAATTTATATAACCATAATTAGCATGTCCAAGAATGAAGGGAAGAACAATTGTAATCTATAAAGAGTTAAATAAAAATTCTATAATTGGAAAAATATAATTGAGATATATTAGCGACTCCGTAGACATCACCAAAAAGCAGAGGAAAAATAAACTGGAAGATGAGGTAGAAAAAAAACCCAAACTGAAGCACAGAAAGATGAAGGGCTGGGATTGAGAGAAAGTGTGAAAGACGTATTGAGCTTTCTTCGAAGATCTAACATTATTACCGAAACGGAAATCCCTTAAACAAGAGAGAGAAATAGACTTTGTCAAGTCAAAGATAGAAAACTCTGTGAAATCCCGGAAAATGATTTCTAACTTTCAATTCACACACAGAGATGTCCTAGGAAGGCCTCAGAAAACGAAGAAAATTCTACCATAGCACGACAGAGAGATGACTTTCAACGGAAAGTCATAAAACATTAAAGATCCTGACGTTTCCATGAGGGAGGAAATTCCCTGCCAAGCCTGAGTTTTGTGTTTAATGCAAGTATCTGTCGTCCCCGCGTCCCCAGCATGCCCTGGCTGAGGTACCAGCCTCAGCTTGTCTGTCACCCCAAGATGGCGGACGCAACGAGCCGACGCTGCGCCGGTTGTCCGTGAGGTGGCTGTGAGGACTAACGGTCGGTGACGCTCCGCCGCTCAGTCAGAGGACTGACGTCCAGGCAGTAGGGAGAAGCGGAGGTGGCCCAACCGTCGGGTGCCTTGGCGCTGCCCCTGCTCGCCTCAGCCTCGCTGTCCTTGGCCCCTCAGCAGCCTTCCCGCCCCCGCAGGCCCCGCCCCCAGCCTCGCCTCCCTCGGCCCCTCATCAGCCTTCCCGCCCCCGCCGGCCCCGCCCCCAGCCTCGCTGCCCTGGCTCCTCAGCAGCCTTCCCGCCCCCGCAGGCCCCGCCCCCAGCCTCGCTGCCCTCGGCCCCTCAGCAGCCTTCCCGCCCCCGCAGGCCCCGCCCCCAGCCTAGCTGCCCTCGGCCCCTCAGCAGCCTTCCCGCCCCCGCCGGCCCCGCCCCCAGCCTCGCCGCCCTCAGCCCCTCAGCAGCCTTCCCGCCCCCACAGGCCCCGCCCCCGCCCCGCCGGCACCGCCCCCAGCCGCGCCGCCCCGCCCGCCTCAGTCGCCGCCATGAAGCTGACCGACGGGGTGCTGCGCAGCTTTCGCGTCGCCAAGGTGTTCTGCGAAAACTCGGACAGGATCAACTGCCTCGATTTCAGCCCCAACGGCCATTCTATCGTCTCGAGCAGCGCCGACGACTCCATCGTGCTCTACGACTGCCAGGAGGGCCGGCCGCAGCGGACGCTGCACAGCAAGAAGTACGGCGCGGGGCTGATCCGCTACGCCCGCGAGGGGGACACGGTGGTCTGCAGCTCCAACAAGCGGGACGACACCGTGCGGCACCTGTCCCTGCGCGACAACAAGTACATCCGGTACTTCCCCGGGCACAGCAAGCGCGTGGTGGCCTTGTGCGTGTCGCCCGTGGACGACATCTTCGTCTCCGGCTCCCTGGACAAGACCATTCGGCTGTGGGACCTCCGCGCGCCCAACTGCCAGGGCCTCGTGCACCTGCGGGGGAAGCCGCTCTGCGCCTTCGACCCGGAAGGGCTGGTTCTGGCCGCCGGGGTCAGCTCCAGGGCGGTGAAGCTGTACGACCTGCGCTCCTTCGGCAAGGGGCCGTTCGCCACGTTCAGGATGCGCTGCGACAAGCCGTGCGACTGGACGGGGCTCAAGTTCAGCGGCGACGGCAGGCGCATCCTCGTCTCCACCAACGGCGGCTTCCTGTGCGTCCTGGACGCGTTCCGCGGCGCGGTGCTGCACACGTTCGCCGGCTACGCCAACAGCAAGGCGGCCGCGCTGGAGGCGGCCTTCACCCCGGACTCCCAGTTCGTCATGACGGGCTCGGAGGACGGCAAGATCCACGCGTGGGACGGCGAGAGCGGGGCCAAAGTAGCCGTGCTGGACGGGAGACACGTGGGCCCCGTCACCTGCCTGCAGTTCAACCCCAAGTTCATGACGTTCGCCAGCGCGTGCTCCAACATGCTCTTCTGGCTGCCCACCGTGGACGACTCACCCTGACGCTTCTCCGCCGCTCCTGCGCAGCGGGCTGGCCGGCAGGAGGGACCTCCGAGGGCACGGAGATAACAGGAGGGTTCCACCGTTACTGGGGTGACAGCTTCCTCTGACGCGGCCTTTCCACCCATGTGCTGTCCCCCTTCTCAAAGGAAAATAGTCACTTGGCTGGGTGTCTTCCAGAGGACTGTTGGTGCAGCAGACTCTGGGAGCTCGACCTGTCACTGCACCACGCTCTGCTGGAGGGGCGACCACACTCACTGTTTGGATACAGTGGGGCTCTCAGGACATCTGCGGTTTGAATGTAACATGCTGCTGAGGAGCCGGTAAAGTCACCAGTTCTGTTCATCCCTTCTCCTACCCCCAGATGCTTGGGAACTTACTATCCTGGTTTTCTCCTACCCCCAGATGCTTGGGAAGTTACTATCCTGGTTTTCTCCTACCCACCAGATGCTTGGGAAGTTACTATCCTGGTTTTCTCCTACCCCAGATGCTTGGAAAGTTACTATCCTGGTTTTCTGCTACCCCCCAGATGCTTGGGAAGTTACTATCCTGGTTTTCTCCTACCCCCCAGATGCTTGGGAAGTTACTATCCTGGTTTTCTCCTACCCCCCAGATGCTTGGGAAGTTACTATCCTGGTTTTCTCCTACCCCCCACATGCTTGGGAAGTTACTATCCTGGTTTTCTCCTACCCCCCACATGCTTGGGAAGTTACTATCCTGGTTTTCTCCTACCCCCCCAGATGCTTGGAAAGTTGCTATCCTGGTTTTCTCCTACCCCCCAGATGCTTGGAAAGTTGCTATCCTGGTTTTCTCTTACCCCCAGATGCTTGGGAAGTTACTGTCCTGGTTTTCTCCTACCCCCCACATGCTTGGGAAGTTACTATCCTGGTTTTCTCCTACCTCCCAGATGCTTGGGAAGTTACTATCCTCGTTTTGAGATGCTAAGGCAGCTCAGTGCCGCTTGCCCTCACCCTGCATGTCTTGTTACTGGATCTCCCTGTGTACTTGTGGCATCCTCAACCGTCATGTTTCTTGGGTGCCAAACATTTACAGAAATGTTTTCATATGTCTTAGGGTCAGAGAAATGGACACATACAGAATGACCTTGCTTGCAGGAAGCTGTGCAATTAGTCACTGCAATTAGTCATGTGAGGCTAGGTGGTTAAGCCCAAAGGCCTAAAAGGGAGAGTAGGGGGATGGTAACAGGTGAGTTCCTAGGGCTGGAAAGTTTAACAGCAGCCTGGTGTTGTGCCCTGTGAGCAGGATAAACCCACGGTCCTCCTGGGTGTCTACCAAGTTTGGTTTGTACAAAAGCAAGGTTGGAGTCTATTTTGGTACATGAGATACATCACACTTTCCTGTGGTCCAGTATTGTGAAGTGAGTCTGAGTTGTTCACACTGATGCCTTCCCTGCCCACCACAAATTGTGTGCATAATCTTCGGATGATACAACCCCTTTCCGTAGCTCCCAACAAAGAGCTGGTTCTAGACCTGTATTGTATGTTATATTTAGCCTTTTTATATATGACCTTGGATTTCTGTTGTTTCTTAGCACAGTGTATGCACTTTCATTTAAATTCATCTGTGTGCATACAGATATGCGTGTGTGTGTGTGTGTGCGCACACACACACATATATCTCTCTCACCTGTAGTTTCTGAAAGTTCAACTGAGGCAGATGGAGTCCTGTAACAGCTCAGGAGACACACTGCATCCTTACTAATAGTGTTCGCCCCAAGTTTTACTGAGTCTTCCTTATTAACGTTTTCATTTTGGAAGACTGAATGAAGCAAAGCTTACACTGTTCATTGTTTCCATGACAGCTACGTGAGGGTCTTCAGATGACTCCCTGTGTTCCTGAAGCCACACTTTGGGTCCCGCCTTACAGTGTTAGTCCTGTTTTTGCTTGGTGGTACTCTGTCTGTGCCTGTGTGTGTGTGACAGTCACTCTTGCCTGGCTTCTGTGTCTGACTTGTGGCATTTAGGCTTATGGTGTGGGAGCCAGAGCATTTTCAGTTTGAGGTTTCGTTGCTGATAATAGATCACTCCGGTTTACCTGATATGTCTGCTTTCTTGCTGCTTTTCTTTGATTTCTCTCTGAAGAGGAAGGGGCTCTAGTTAGGCCCAGGCTGAGTGAGATGAGGTGCAGCTGGCTGACGGCCTTCTTAGAGCAGAGAGAGTGGTATGTCATTTAACTAAGTTCCTAAACAAACATTTATGCAGGCAGCACTCATTGCACATCCAGAAACTAAGCCACAATGTGGTTATGATTTGCTCAAGAATACGTAGCTGGTAGAGAGTAAAGCAAGGCATCACAACTGCTGTTCAGTGGCAGGAATAGGCTATGAATTTCTAGCCCTATTTTTTTTAAAGTAATTATTTTTTGACTTGTTCCTCAAACTGAAAGTCCAAGAAGCGGACACCTTTCCCAAATGTACAGTAGATACTACAGGATGCCACCCACTGTATAGCTCTCCTTTCCCAGAGAGGAAGGACTTTTAGAAACCAAATGATATTGTTATTGCCCACCCAGGGTAGAAAATTCATGATAGGAGTAATTGTTGAGAGAGTGCTTGGAACCATGGTTAACAGGAAAGGCTACGGAACTTCACTTACCTCCAACCAGAGCAACCACCAAGCATGACTTACGGCAGCAGGAAATGATTTTTATTTGCGTTCCTGTGTGTTCAAAACTGAGGCACCGTTTTCTCTGAAAACATGACACCTCATGGCTTCTACTTTTGGCCGCTGTGCTTTCAAAGCTGCCTCCTGAGTTAAGAAGGAAAGGAAAACGATATAGCTGGAAGTGAGTAGAGATGATGAGGTGAGAGCACAAAGCAGAAGAAGAGAAGAGAAGCTGAGGGCTGCGGCTGCACAGATGCTCTCAGCAGAGCCAGAGGTGCTTACGTTTTCTTAGGGGTAGGTAAGGAGTGGGGCAGCAGCGTTTGCCACCCATTTAGGAGTCAGGGCCAAAGCCACTGATGTTTATTTGACAGCCACACTGCACTGCTCAGCCAGAGGGATACTTAAAAAAATGTATTTCCCACTGCAATTAAAATTACTGCTTAATAAGGAAAATTTGGGAATTTGGGAAAGAATAAGTTTGCAACCCAGATGCTACCACTGTTAATCTTTCGGTGTTAAACGTTCCCCTAGACATCCCTGTGTGTAGATTCTTGGTGTGTTTACATAGTCATTATTCTATTGTATATGCAATTTTATGTCCCTTTTTTACTTAACATAAAACATTTTTTCCATGTTACAGTCTTCGTTATAGTTTTTGTTACAGAATATATATCACTAAATAAGGTAAAATAAGGAACAGCATGTTCAAATTAACAAAAACAAAATTTGTCACTAGCAGACTTGCACCTACATTTCCCCCTAAAAAAGATGGAGCAAGATGAGATTAAAGAGAAGTTATATCAGAGGGAAACATTTTTAAAAATGATTTCAACTTTTATTTTAGATTGAGGGGCTACATATGCAAGTTTATTACAGGGTATATTTTGTGATGCTGAGGTTTAAAACAGGAATGACCCCATCAACCAGGTAGTTTAACAGAATACCCAAGAGTCTTTTAATTGTGGCCCCTTCCCTCCCCAGTCTAGCAGTCACAAGCATCTATTATTGCTGTCTTTGTATCCATGAGTACCCAGTGTTTAGCCTCCACTTATAAGTGAGAATACGCGGCATTTGGTTTTCTGTTCCTGTGTAATTTTGCTTAGGATAATGCCCTCTGGCTGCATCCAAGTTGCTGCAAAAGACATAATATCATTCTTTTAATGGCTTTGTTGTATTTCATGCCCTATTGTACCACATTCCTTATCTAATCCACCACGGATGGGTACCTAGGTTGATTCTAGTCTTTGCTAATATGAATGGTGTTGTGATGAACATGTAAGTTTATGTGTCTTATATGGTAGAACAGTTTATTTTCTTTTGGATATATACTCAATTTATTAGTCAGGGTTCTCCAGAGAGACAGAACTAATAGGATATATGTATATGTGAAAGGGAGTTTATTAAGAAGAATTGACTCAGATTATCACGATTATGTGGATAGACCTTTGTTGGATGCACAGTTTGTGGATATTTTCACCCATTCTGTAGGTTGTCTGATTACTCTCATCATTGTTTCGTTTGCTATGCAGAAGCTGTTTAGTTTAGTTTCCACTTGTCAATTTTTTTTATTATTATACTTTAATTTCTGGGGTACATGTGCAGATCATGTAGGTTTGCTACATAGGTATACATGTGCTGTGGTGGTGGTTTGCTGCATCCATCACCCTGTCATCTACATTAGGTATTTCTCCTCACACTGTACCTCTCCAATCTCCCCACAGCCTGCTGTTCCTCCCCTAGCTACCCATCCCCCAGACCACGTGTGTGATGTTCCCCTCCCTGTGTCCATGTGGACTTCGTCATAAATTCTTTCACAAGCCTATGTTCAGGATGGCATTTCTTAGTTTTATTCCTTGCATTCTTATAGTTTAAAATACTACAATTACATTTAAATCTTTAATCCATCATGAGTTAATTTATTACCTCGTGAAAGGTAAGAGTCTAGCTTCAATCTTCTGCATATGGCTAGCCAGTTATTCCAGCACCATTTATTTAATGATTCCCTTTCCCGTTGCTTGTTTTTATAAACAGTGTCAAAATTCAGATGGCTGTAGGTGTGTGACCTTATTTCTGGTTTCTCTATTCTGCTCCATTGGTCTTGGTATCTGTTTTGTTGTTGTTGTTGTTTTTGTGGGTTTTTTTGTTTTGTTTTGTTTTTTTGAGACAGTGTCTCACTCCGTCACCAGGCGCCAGACTGGAGTGCAGTTGCACGACCTCGGCTCACCGCAAACTACGCTTTCCGGGTTCAAGCAATTCTACTGCCTCAGGCTCCAGAGTAGCTGGGACTACAGGCGCGCGCTGCCGCGCCCAGCTAATTTTTTTTTTTTTTTTTTTTTTTTGTATTTTTAGTAGAGACGGGGTTTCACCATGTTGGCTAGGATGGTCTAGATCTCTTGACCTCGTGATCCGCCTGCCTCGGCCTCCCAAAGTGCTGGGATTACAGGCGTGAGCCATGTACCTGTTTTTGCATCAGTGCTATGCTATTTTGGTTACTGTAGCCCGACATCATATATAGTTTGAAGTTGGGTAATGTGATGTCCCTGGCTTTGCTCTTTCACTTAGAATTGCTTTGGCAATTTGGGCTCTTTTTTGGTCCATACAAATTTTAGAATAGTTTTTTTTTTCTAATTCTGTGAAAAATGACATTAGTAGTTTGATAGAAATAGCATCGTGTCTGTAGATGCTTTGGGAAGTGTGATCATTTTGATGGTATTAATTCCTCCACTCCATGAGTATGGAATGCTTTTCCAGTTGCTTGTGTCATCTATGATTACTTTCATCAGTGTTCGGTAGTTCTCTTCATAGAGATCTTTTACCTCTTTGATTAAATGTGTTCTTTGGTATTTTGTTTCATGGTTGTGTGGGCATTGTAAATGGGATTGCCTTCCTGATTTGGCTTTCAGCTTGAGCGTTTTTGGTATCTGGAAATGCTACCAATTTTGTGCATTATTTGGTATCTCAAAACTTTACTGAAGTCCTTTATCAGTTTCAGGAGCTTTTGGCAGACCTTTAAGGGGTTTCTAGGTATAGAATCACATCATTGGTTGAGAGAGATAGTTTGACTTTTGTTTTTCCTATTCGAATGCCTTTTATTTCTTTCTGTTGCCTGATTGCTCTGGCCAAGACCTCCAGTATTGTGTTGAATAGGAGTAGTGGGAATGGGCATCCTTGTCTTACTCCAGTTCTCCAGGGGAATGCTCTCAGCTTTTGCCCATTCAGTTTTGATACAGGAGTTAAGAAGAAATCACTTAGGCAGATAGTAAGGGTATGACAGTCTTTGGTAAAGCTTTTCTCTTTAATGAAAAGCAGTCCCAAATCATTTTCTAACCAATAGCAAGCTGTAAAGTTGAGCTGCAGATGTAGACAAGCAAGCTGGGAGCTTGCATCGGTGAATGTCACAGGAACAAAGGACTAAACATGTTCAATATGGTGGCTGCATCTTCCCTTCTCTTTGTTGGCCACATGTACAGTAAAAAGTAGACACGATGACCCCAATCAACTGAAAAGCCCGTCTGCCTAACAAGACTAGGATGGGGAACCAGCTGCCTTGTGTGCTATGTAAACGTCATACCTAATCGAACCAATCTGTGAGTCCCGGATAGATCAGACACCACCTTCTCCAGCCTATAAAATCTGCTGTGGTCTGTTGCTTCCCCGCTTTCAGATTCTCTCTCTCTCTCTCTCTCTCTCTCTCTCTCTCTCTCTCTCTCTCTCTCTCTCTCACACACACACACACAGACACACACACACCCCACACCACACACATAGAACTGCTCTCCTCTCTCCTTTCTTCTGTTAAACTTTCCACTCCTTAACCTGTCCACATATGTCCATGTCCTGAACTTCTCGGGCGAGACAATGAATCACAGGTTATATACCCTAGACAGTGTAGCCGTTTCAGCCTGATATTGGCTATGGATTTGTCATAGATGGCTCTTATTATTTTTAGATATGTTCCTTCTATGTCAATTTTGTTCAGGTTTTTTATCATGCAGGTATGAAACCTACATTTTGAGAAATGAAGAAAGTATCAAAACTGAAAAATAGCTGAAAAAAACAAATTTTCTTTATAATGTGGGTCAGGTAAGATACCTAGTATTGGTTAAAGCAAAACTTAAAATAATATTTTTTAAGTTTAAAATTATAATACATGTAATAATCATAACATAAAGATGGGGGAGGGAAGCACCTTTATACCTGAAAGGATTTTAGCTTTTACATGTAGTGATACAATACTAAATATAGTTTTACTCTGAAAACTTAAGGATTTAAACTATAGCACCAAGACATATAATTAGAAGACCAACAACTACTTTGAAATGCGATTTTGATAAACAGCAAACGGTATAATTAAACTATAGGGCATGAAAGGGAACAGGGAAATCAAAAACAAAAACAAATGGAGAAGAAACTTAAATTTTAAATATAAATTCTAGTATTCCAATAGTTATGTTAAATACAGATATTCAAAACATTATTTAAAAGGCAGAAATTATCAAAATAAATAAGCAATGCTGTTTATGATACACTTTAAGTACAATGACAGATAGGTTAAAAGTAAATGTATATAAAAAGATAGCTCCTGCATATTGTTAGAATGAAATTAGTCAAAGTTGCTAGTTTAGAATCAATTAAAATAAACTTTAAGACAGAGTATTAGCAGTGATGAAGAGGAACATTTCAAATGATAATAAGAATATTTCATCAAGAAGACTGGACATTGTAAATGTTGTAGAGCGCCTAATGCACAGCTTCAAAAAGCAAGAAGTAAATTTCAACAAAGTGAAAGAGACAAGTAGGCAAGTCCACAGTCACAGTAGGAGATTTCATGACCCTGTTTTTTTTGTTTGTGTTTTGGGGAATAAATAAAATTTGCAATCAAAACATTAGTGAATATATAGAAGACATAAAATATTATAAACTATGTTGTTCTAATTGACATTTATAGACATTACTTAACAACTGTAATATCCAAATTCTTTTCACATATATATTCACCAAAAAAACTCTTGCAATTGGCCTTAAAACAACTAGAAATACATTTCAATGGGCTAAAATTATGAAGAATATGTTATCTGAGTACAATGCAATTGACTTTGAAACCAATAGCCACAGATACATAGGGAAAGTCCAAATATTTGAATATTTCACAACACACACTAATAGTCCATAGTTCAAAGGTAAAATAGTAAGGAATAATCAAATATATGGAACTCAATAATAGTAAAAATATACCAAAATCTGTGGGATACAAGAGGAAGCAAGGAACTTTACAAAGAAAATTAAAAAGAACAATTGAAGTAGATTAAGGAAAGATGAAGAAAAACAGGAAAAGGAAAAAAATGGTGGAGGAAAGGAAGGAGAAAGAATGAGGAGACTGAGCTTTTGTCTTTTTTTTTTTTTAAGTGAGAATGTTTATTTTTTTTTTTAATTTTTTTTTTTAATTTTTATTGCATTGTAGGTTTGGGGGTACATGTGCAGAACGTGCAAGATAGTTGCATAGGTACACACATGGCAGTGTGCTTTGCTGCCTTCCTCCCCTTCACCCACACTTGGTATTCATCCCCAGGCTTTTGTCTTGAGAATCCTTCAGCTGTACCATCAGGGACAAGTTAATGATATTCACAGGATCTCTCTCATGTACCTCAGTGTCAAATACCACCCCATTTTTTGTAAAGCAATTAAAAACAAACAAAACAGAGGAGTGCAAATAGACAGTTTAACAAATTTTGTTCAGTCAACTTTTCACCCATGTATAAAAATATATAGTTTATATTTACCTCACACTATATGTGAAGCAAACCTACAAACTGACCAAAAATTTAAAGTTTTAAAAACTATTAAATCATGGACAGTATGTTTTAAATTTGGAGTAGAGAAACCATTTTTAAACTATAAATAAAAAGGAACGTGTGTAATAATTATATTTATTGATAATAACCCAGATGCACACAGGAGGTTTCTGGAGAAGCAACAAATAGACCATTATTAGTTACATTCTTGCCACCAGAGCAACTTGATGAGAACCAGATGTCACCCACATGTATAGGTAGGAAACACCAAAAAATGAATTTGGCTCTTTATAGAAACACTGTCCTCTCTTCCTTCAAGTAGGGAGAAAAGCCTGTCATTCTTGGGAAGATTCTGATTTCTTAATATCACCTTTTGGAATGTAAATAAATTTCTCTTGTGAAAACTTAGAAACATCATCTTTAGTTTTGCAACTCAGGGATATCTGCACAGTCCCAGGTCTCAGCTTTCTTTGAAATGTAAATGCATACTTCCAGAGTTAGGTAAATGTCTCTGGGGTTCTCTGTTTGCAAATTAACTTCCAAGGCTTGCTCTTTAGAGCAAGTTCCAAGATTTTTATCAGAAAGCCTAACTGTACAGAAACAAAAAGATATTCTCTATAGCTTTATGTCATGAAAATTAAAAACATTGAGTACCTAAAATTCAAAACTTCTGCATAGCTAAAAGCATTAAAGTCAAAAAACAAATGGCAAACTGGGGGAGATATATACAATTCATATCATGGACAAATTGCTTATCTTAATTTATAATGACATCTAAGAAATTGGCAAGAAAAATCCTGCATTCCAACCCAATAGGCAGATAACCTAAAATCACGTAATTTTTAGTATAAAATTTTCTTATTGTTTTAAAGTATATCAACCACTTTCCATTTTTTTTTTTTTTTTTTTTTTTTTTTTTTTGAGACAAAGTCTTGCTTTGTCGCTAGGTGCCAGGCTGGAGTGCAGTGGCTTGATCTTGGCTCACTGCAAACTCTGCCTCCCGGATTCAAGCAGCAGTTCTCCTGCCTCAGCCTCCCGAGTAGCTGGGACTATAGGCACGCGCCACCACACCCAGCTAATTTTTGTATTTTTAGTAGAGATGGGGTTTCACCATGTTTGCCAGGATGGTCTGGATCTCTTGACCTCGTAATCTGCCCTCCTCAGCCTCCCAAAGTGCTGGAATTACAGGCTTGAGCCACCATGCCCAGCCAGGACTACTAATATAGGACAAACTGAATGGTATTATGGCCAGTGCTTTGCTTCATTTGAAATTAATGAACGTAACACAAGATTAAAGGGATATTTTATATCCATTAGTTCATTTATTTCATACCACATAACATTTGTCTTTTCAAAATGTTTATTTCTAAACACATATATGCACATACCATTTTTCAATTGGAATATAAATACTTTTATTGACAGTACCTGGTAGGAAGTATTAAAAGATAATTTGAGAACACTAGTGCTTATTATTTTAACTTTAAAATTTATAATCTGGCTGGCCATAGTGGCTTACGCCTGTAATCCCAGCACTTTGGGAGGCCTAGGCAGGCAGATCACCAGGTCAGAAGTTTTAGACCAGTCTGGCCAATATGGTGAAACCCTGTCTCTACTAAAAATACAAAAAAATTAGCCAGGCATAGTGGTGCATGCCTATAATCCCAGCTGCTTGGGAGGCTGGGGAAGAACTGCTTGAACCCAGGAGGCAGAGTTTGCAGTGAGCTGAGATCATGCCACAGCACTCTTGCCTGGACGACAGAGCCAGACTGTCTCAAAAAAAAAAAATTATAATCACGTTTAATTAACTATTGAAAAATATCACATTAAAATAATCACACAAGGGACATTTAGACATTTTCAGAACTTGAGTCACAAAAAAAAATATATGTTATATTTATAAAGTTACTTTCTGAAGTGGTACTAATTATTTTAGCCAAGTCACCATGCCTGTAGTGAATAGACCAAATAGAACACTGGAAGGGATGGTTTCTCAAACAGGTTTGTGTGATTCGCCTGGGACACCTTTTAAAAATGGAAAGAGAAATGCAAGGGAAATCCGAAATAGTAGTGACTTGAACAAGATTGAGGTTTATTTTTTTCAAGTAACAAAAAGAATGAAAGCAGTCAGTCCTAATCTAAAGCAGCAACTCAAAGATCTCTGGGCTAATGTCCATGTGAGTCTGTGTCCCTTCCTTATGATCAGTTTTGAGAAGGCAACTGTAGCTTCAGTTGGAAATTCTATAATTCAGCCAGGAAAGACAAAAAACAGAAGTACCACCTAGCTGAATCTGTCTTCTTCTGAAACTTTCTGCAAGGCTCAGATATAGACTTTCATTCACATCTTTTTGGATTACGCTTTTCTTCAATTATTGCCACAGAATATATGATTTTAGCAGGATACCTGTCATCTCCAACAAATTTAGGCTCTGTTAAAAAAGAGAAATATCTGTAGATTATTAGATAACAATCTTTACTACCACTGTGATGTTCTAAGAACCCATCACTGCACTATTATATTACCTTCACACTAAATACAAGAAGCAGTTATAATAAAGACAACTTATAAGAGAAAATATACAAATTTTGTGCAATTTTTATTTTCCATGACAGTAACAATGTTTACACATTAAAAAATGAAAAAAGAAAAAGCAGCTGAGAACAATAGTTTTACAGAAGACCATTACGAAAATTACTATTGTTAAAAGGTTAGAAGGATCTAAATTTGAACCACATCGTCTTTAGCCTGATCCTCTTACGGACTCATTTAACTTCCCCAAAATAAATTTTTGAAGTGAAACAACCCTTGTTCTCGACATGATACAACATATGATATAAAAGTTTAAAAAAATTTTTTAGAACTCCAGACAATAATGGCCTGACACTTTAATGAAAGTATGGTCTCTTTGTTTTATTAGTTATGCTGACCATAGTCCAATTTTGAATAGAGTACTTTATAAAATAAAATTTTCATACTTTAAAAGTTAGAAACCTTTGTAATCATTTGCCAACAGAGATGAATTAATTCAGAGCAAACTTCTGAAAGCTGCTAATGACTGCATGATCAGGTAATTTTATTGTTTTAGCAAACAATGATAAAATGCATTTAAATTGCACTCAACTTTTCTTTGCTTAATATATATCTAATAGAAAAAGGTATCTTCACTCATTTGCAAGCTAATTAGTTTTTATTTCCTTTGGTAGAATCTTAGTGTGATAGACACTTTTTCTAAATTTTTAAATACATTGTCTCTAGCCCAAACCTCTCCCTTTCTCTTAGTCATTTTTCAAAGATGCCTTTAAGCTTGCAACGGTACTATTACTTTAAAGATGTAATTGAACAACAGTATTATTTTGAAAAGTCGAATACACCACGGACGATGACAAAATAAAATGAAATAGGGAATGAATTATCACATTTCAACAAAATATTCTTAATCCTAAGGGCTAGAATAACTGAACTTTATTTCTAGTTCCTCTTCACTAAAGTGCCCTGGATAAAATTACATTTTTTCAGAGATGACAACACAGTATAGACCATCCAACTTCTGATGACAATCTACTCCAGGGTTATGGTCTGAGCGTGTTCATTCGTCTCCTTTCCTATGATATCATAAAAGTTCAGTAAAGAGTTTAAAAACCAACTCAATGCAATAAGTGTTTAGATGATGTAAATCAGGTGAGAAGTGGAGCCTGATGAATCAAAGACAAAGTGACAAAATTAAATCGGCAATGAGAAAGTCTTCTGACCTGCTGAACCCTGAAGAAGGCAAGAGCACCCAAACAAACAAGTTCAAGTCAGAAGGGCACTGAAACAATGAATGGTTTGAGAGTCTGTGTAGACCAGCTGCAACATTCTCTTCCTCAAGACCCACTGCAGGCAAATAGATTGGCACTTTACCATCAAACGAAAATCAATCAGTCAGTCAGTAACTGGACTAAAGAATTCTTCTCTTAAAAAAGCCCACAAGTCATGCTTCAATACACAGTAATTGAGCCCAGATTTGATGTTGCTATAATGATAAAAATAAATGGACATTCAAGAGCCTCCAATATCTTACAAGATTGCAGTTTCAAAGAGACAAACTGAGATAATCAACACAAATTCATATACTGAAATCATAAAGAGTAAAGAACTTTAGCAAACAGATAAGCACACAAATCATACATTTTAATTTGTATTATTAGCAATATTTGAAAACCACAGCATTTAAACTTTGGATGATTTAAAAACAAAAGTTGCAGAACAAGAACTGAAGTCAAATGTTCAGTAAAAAAGTTGAAAAGTTTTTTAAAAGAATGTTTAGAACAGAAAAGAACAACAAATGAAACATATGAGAAAAAAAACATAAGACTCTGATTTTATCTGACTTTTGAAAGTTGCAGAGATAACATAAGTAGATTTAGTTGGATGGTAGTAAAGACAAATTTATTAAATAAAAATTAGAGAAAATTTTTTCCAGAATCTATTGAAAGTGCTCACCCTGACACATTAAAAACCAACAAACAAAACCATTATGTGGGACACTATTTTCTAAATTCTAGATTATTCTTGGACAAATAGAAATACAATATGAGCTGCATATGTAATTTTAAATATTTAGGAGTCACTTCTGAAAAGCAAAAAGGAAATAGGTTAAAATTAATTTTGCTGATATATTATTGAAACCAACTATTCCCAAAATATCATAACTTCACTATTTAATCAACATTGAATCATTGAGATATTTGCAGTTAGGTTTTGTATACTAAATCTTCAAAATTCACTGTAGTTATAGCGCATTTCATTTGGGTACTAAATTTTTGTACAAAGTATGTAATCTACATTTAGATGTTATAAATCTCCAGCTAAAAAATAGCTTTACATCAACATGTTTTTCTAAATATTTTTAAAAGTTTTTAATAACTGGATAAAGTATCCAATACAAATTTAAATTAAATATTTAAAATAAATTGTAAAGATATTTGCATCAGTTGCCTTAGCCAAATTTCATGTACTCAATACCAACAAATGTCTAGTGGCTATTGTATGAGGTAGCACTATTCTAGATCACCTTGATCAAAATTAAATTTTAGAGCTTTTAGAATGTAAGAAAAGGGCAAGCAGGGAAATGAATACACGAATATTTTACAGAAGAACAGAAATCTGTCTAGCATCTTAATGCCCATGAACAAAATTCTTTGGTATAATAGCAGAAACAAAACCTACAGGTTGATGTTTGTTAAAGGGTACACTGTTTCAGTTAGGATAAATACATTCTGGATACCTATTGCACAGTATGGTGATTATGGTATACAATAATGTGTTGCATCCTTGAAAACTGCTAAGAGAGTAAATCTTAAATGTTCTCACCACAAAAAATAAGTATATGAGGTGTCAGATACGCTAATTAGCTTGATTTGGCCATTCCATAATGTCTACATATGTGAAAACAATACAATATAATATAAAAATATATACAATTTTAATTTTTATTATATATTAGAAAAACTAGGAGAAAAAAAGAAAAAGGACCTAATTTGAGAGATAATGTAGAATAATGTATCCACCTAAAATATTATTCAAGTGGAAGGGAAAAATAAAAGCCTTTCAGGAATAAAGAAATTTTTAGTATTCAGAACTATTATATCCATATACATTTCCTAAAAATTGTTTAAAGATTTACTCTATCAAAGTTACTGTAGAAAAAGATGTGCTATCAAGAAAAGTGTAGATTTCAGGATCAAAGATCAGCAGGTCCCTAAAATGATAATATCAACTTTGACAAGATGACATAGGCTTTAAGCGGAGATTGAAGGGGGGATTTCTGGATTTGGGAAAGAGGAATGCAAATATTCCCATAGTAGAATAAAGTGCCTATGAAGAAAATTAAAATACTGCAATGGCAGAGTAAAAAATAGAATGCATCAGAACATGACTAAAGGATCATTGTTCAATGACTCGAAAGAAAACCACAAAACATAGATATAGAAAAAAATGTGAATTGTATCTACCTTAAAAATATGAAAGTTAACTAACAAAAGAGATGGAATACTAAAAGGAGATGTAAAAGAGAGTGAAGGGGGAATAATTTATAATCATCTTGAAAACAGAAAATAAAGTTATATTCTATATGATTGATGAAGAAAATGAATATACAATACTGTTTTGTCTGAAAGCTAAAGTGACTAGGAGAGGCTCTGAAAATACTGATATAAATATGTCAGGAGATAACCAACAGGAATAAGAGGCAGAGGTTGTTTGAGTACGCTACGTTTTCAACCATCATATGGGAACACACAAAAAATGTAAATAATTGATGAATAACAAAAAAGTGTATTAGCATAGTATTTAGAAAATTGAGGTAACCATAAGATATACTTAAAACAGGAAGTTGGTAAAGGTAACTCCTGAAACAAGAGAGATAAGACAAAAAAATATTATTTTGATCATAAAATATTCATTGATTTTATTTGTCATGTTTTGTTTTTAACGACGTATATATTATTCAAGGTGATTTTAATTCAAAAAAAAAAAAAAAAAACTAAAATTAGGAAGCCAAAACGATATAAGTGCTTGGTTCAATCAATATAAGTTTAATGAGCATATGCTATTTGCCAGACACTGTGTTCAGAACTGGAAATAAAATGGTGAATAAGACATTGGACCTCCCATCAATTTGCTTCCAATTTAGTTAGGATTAAAGCAAGAAATATGCAAATAAAGACCAAAATACCATGCAACATATGCCATATTGCATTTATACGGGTGTTCTGGGGACACTGGGGGTATCAAACTTAGCCTTAGGAGTTAATTAAAAATGAAGTAAGAAAATCTGACCTGAATAGTTTTACATTTTACAGAATGTATTTGAATTGCAGTGAGGAAAGGACAAACTTTTTAGGAAACTGTTATATAAAATGCAAATAAGAGATAATAGTAGATCTGGGCTAAAAACAAATGGGGGAGAGTAAATGAACCTAAGAGCTATTTAAGGAGAGAATAATAACACTGATGAAGATATAGAAAAAAATTAATTATCTCCAATACTTCTCTTTGGCAAATGTTTGAATTAGCACTATTTGCTGAGATGAAAAAGACAGACAGAGAGAGAGAGAGAGAGAGAGAGAGAGAGAGAGAGAGAGAGAGAGAGAGAGAGAGAGAGTAAATACAGAAAAGTCAGTAAATTAACTTTTTAATACTATTCATTCAAAATATTTAATTTACAATTCACCTCTGGAAAGAAGCCATAAATATATAACATTTCTGAATTTATTCTATCAAAAATATTAGCTCTCATTGTGACAGTACACAAAGTTTTTAAAGCATTATATGCAGTAATGTGCATTTTTTCATAGTTTTCCAGATTGGAATATACTTTTGATAGATGCAGGAGGCAGATAAGGGAGGATATCTGGAGAATCTTCAACCCACCCCACAATGTCAGATGCTTTTGTGCTGATGAGGGAAGCTGCCCAGGGCCTTGTCTGGATGTCCCCACAAGGAACTGGGAGCCCACCTGTGCACTGGGAGAATGGGGGAGAGCCACAGGGGATTCACACCTTATGCAGGGGAGAGGAGCTTGGCCTCTTCAGCCGGTGTGGTGGCCTAATATTCAGTCTGTGTGATGGGAGCCTGTTGACAGGACCCTTTTTCTTGCTGAGAGCTTTTTTTAAAATAAATACCACTCTCCTTACCTTTCAATGTGTCTGCGTGCCTAATTTTTCCTGGTTGTGTGATGAGAACCTGGATCCTAGCTGAAATAAGGAGCGAAGAATCCTGCATCACTTTGAGAAATTAAAACACATGATCGAATTCATGACAGTGAACAGTATAAATTCTCCATACACTGATTTTCCTACACAGTCATATACATTGTATTTCAAATGCTTAAAATGGGGTTACAAGTTTAAAAATATCACCATTTGCTTTTTTTTGTCATTTCCAGCAATAGAGCCAGCTTCTAAACAGTTTCAGCAGATTGAAAGCAAAAGTCAAAAGGATAATTCACCATCGATATAATTTATTTTTTGATAAAATTTCTCAAATAGAAGTCATATTTTTTGCCAAAGAACACTTACAGTCACATCAAATTCATGTTTTAGAATAAATTTTAAAAGCTTAAAATTATTATTAAATATTCAGTATTAGCTGCAAAAAAAATGTGAAATTTAAAATATTAACATTTACTTAGAGCTGAAGCTGTACCTTCACAACCTGAAGAGAAATGTATGTTCAGAATGAGAAAAGTCATCTAGGTAAATATATTTTTATACTTCCAAAAGTGCAAATCAAACTACAAATTGCAGTTTTTGTAATGTTTGCCTTCCTGTACAACTTTTCACAAACTACTGAATTCATCTGATGAAGTCCAAAATAAACATCTGTTGACACCTTTGTCTCTTAGAATGAGAAAGACATATTTTGCTCCCTTAGAGAGAGATAGGCATGTTAAAAAAATCTCTGTCTGTCTATCTATCTATCTATCTATCTATCTATCTATCTATCTATCTGTTACTACGTTAAATATTACACTAATAAATGTGAAATAAAAATACAGAGAAAGAACTTTTAATGTAATATTAAATGTATATTTGATCTGAATAGTATTCTACTCAGTTATTCAAATTAAATTTCAAACACTTATTAGTAAAAAAAGTAATTTAGTTCAAATTTTAAACAAAAACATCCTCAGTGTTTTTAAAAATTACAGTTTCACCTTGAAATTCATTTTTAGTTAACAACAAAAGTGAGAAAAATTGAAGAAGACAAAATAATCTGACAGAAACATGTTGCACAGCACAGACCTAAAATCTGGTACTATGGACAAATTCAGAAGTTCATCACAAAAATTTTAAATGTGAAATAATGCTTTCACAATTGCTTTGATACAATGCTGGGGCAATAGTTCTGATGAAAAAAATATTTTTGAAGCAGCCATTCTTGCTATCAGTATTATTGATATGGCTGATGACTTTGAAAACATCTTGTATAAGTTTGCTGTCACCACAAATTAATGTAAAACAAACAACCGCACACCTCAGTGACATACTACAATGAGTGCTGATTTCCCACAGGTCTAGGTTTCAGTTAGAAGTTACCTGATCTCAACCAAGGCTGTTCTTGTGTCAGAGGGTTGTCTGACTCATTCTACTCTGGGACATTTCTACTTTACTTTACCTTTTCTCTTATCCTTCTAAGACCAGAAGACTAACTTAGGTATGCTATTCCCATTGTAATGACAAAAGGACACAAAAGACAAAACCCGATTGCACAAATCTTTTTCAACACTCTCTTTGGGTCCCATTGGGCAAAATATGGCTTACCCCAGGGACTGAGAATTATGTATAACTGCAAAAGAAGATCAAGACAAGTTTACAAGGAGAGGTCAAGGACAAGGGGGTTAGTGGAGATTTTGGTCCAGTGCTAATATCTACCACACAGCTAAAGGGAGATTTTTGTTCTGAAAAAAATAAATGTATGATAAAGGGACTCACAAACAATTCAAACATATATTAACCTTCTAAAAAATTACAAAATTTTCTAAACAAGCATGGTAGCTGGTGGTGTTATTTTCACTGTGAATGTTATTCTGACCATTTGGAATAGATGTGCCTCTTGTTTACAGTGAGTAAAAGAAGTATGGTGATGCATGAAATGTAAAAATAAAAATAAATACAATAGCTCAAGTAACACAAGCTGAAGCATGACAAGAAAGGAAAAACTAATTAATAAAACATTTTCTTGGCTGGGCATGGTGACTCATGCCTGAAATCCCAGCACATTAGGAGGCCCAGGAGGATGAATCATTTTAGATCAGGAGTTCAAGACCAGCCTGGCCGACATGGTGAGACCTGATCTCTACTAAAAAATACAAAATTAATGGCTGAAGTAGGAGAATCGCTTGAGCCTGAGAGGCGGAGATTGCATCCCCAGTGCACTGCAACCTGGGTGACACAGTGAGAGACCCTGTCTCAAAAATATATATATATATTTTGCTACAGAAAAAAACAAGTGACATTATTTTCTTGTTTGAAAAATACATGAATTCCAAGTCATAATACATATTTCTGACAATGGGATTCAATTCAAAATACATTAATTCCAAGGCATAATACATATTTCTGACAATGGGATTCAAATATAGAAAAAAAAGAGTGAACTGAATTTGACTAATTTTATCTTTAAAGCATCTAACACTCATTTGTCACATTTTCACATTTTAGAATGATAAACAGTGATTATTGGGAGAATATTTTTAAGACATTAGCCATTAACTGGAGTAATTAAGTGAGTCCTACTTGGATGCTTATAGGTATACGAAATGATTTCTAATTTTCTTTTTTTTTTTTTTTTGAGTCAGAGTTTCGCTCTTGTTACCAGGCTGGAGTGCAATGGCGCGATCTCGGCTCACGGCAACCTCCGCCTCCTGGGTTCAGGCAATTCTCCTCCCTCAGCCTCCTGAGTAGCTGGGATTACAGGCACGAGCCACCATGCCCAGCTAATTTTTTTGTATTTTTAGTAGAGACGGGGTTTCACCATGTTGACCAGGATGGTCTCGATCTCTTGACCTCGTGATCCACCCGCCTCGGCCTCCCAAAGTGCTGGGATTACAGGCGTGAGCCACCGCGCCCGGCCGATTTCTAATTTTCTTCTGGATTATTGATTGAATGAATTAAAATATTTGCACATATTCAAGATCTCCTACCAAAGTTAATTAGTTTTTTTTTTTTACTAACTTTGAAAAGCTTTATAGAAATAAGACACATACACACGTACATTCATTTCAGCACTGTTTACAATAGCAAAGACTTGGAACCAACCCAAATGCCCATCAATGATAGACTGGATAAAGAAAATGTGGCACATATACACTATGCAGCCATGAAAAAGGATGCGTTAGTGTCCTTTGCAAGGACATGGATGAATCTGGAAACCATCATTCTCAGCAAACTGACACAAGAACAGAAAACAAAACACCACAGGCCACTCATAAGTGGGTGTTGAACAATGAGAACACATGGACACAGGGAGGGGAACATCACATACTGGGGCCTACTGGAGGGTGAGGGACCTAGGGTGGGGATAGAGGGGTTGGAGGGCTAACATTAGGAGAAATACCTAATGTAGATGACATGGGGATGGATGCAGCAAACCTCCATGGCATGTGTATACCTATGTAACAATCCTGCAAGTTCTGTATAGCACATGTGCCCCAGAACTTAAAGTATAATAAAAAACAAACAAACAAAACAAAACAAAAAAAGGGATTCTAATAAATCACCTTTTAATCCCATACAACTTTCCTCTACCATTTCAATATCTTTTTTCATATATAGTTATCTTAAAGTTATTTGTATTCATATTTTGATCATTAAATTCACTTCAGGTTTAAAAAATATATAAAATAAAATAAACCAGTATATATATTTTAGAGTTAAACATACATTGTTGATGTTTTAAAACTTCGAAATGCAATATTAAATATAAAATTATTTTTCAAAATGTTCACACATTTCTGAGAATTTTGTTTCATTTACAGTAAGTGAATCATGTGTGTGCTATAGAAAAAACTTTATATAAATCTTTCATCATATTTATTTTAGCAAAATTAACTGTAATATTCTTAATTATTCAAAATTTCATGAAATAAATTAGGAATCTGAGAAGCATATGAAAATGTATTTCATAAATTTTCCTAAGTTTGATTCATGAAGCAAGAATATTATTATTCACTATTCACAAAATGAAGCTTTTAATATATTAGTGGCTGTTAAAACATAGGAGAAAAGTTCACACAGGTTTTTCATAACTGTGTGCAAGTGTGTGCATGTGTGTGTGTGTGTATGTATTGATAAACATATAGATAATAGATATATGATATAGAGATATAAATCTGATATATGATATTGAGAAATCTATGTAGCCATACCTATTTTTTTAGCCATACCTATTAAATGATGAAAAGCTTTTTATAAACATTTATAAACCTATTAAATGATGAAAAGCTTTTTATAAGCAATATTTATAAACCTATTAAATGATGAAAAGCTTTTTATAAGCAATATTTATAAAAGTATACAAAGTCTTTTGTGTGAGAAATTATTTCTTCTGATGATATTTAAAATGAAACGTGGGAATTAAGAGAGAGAAAATGTGTCATGAAAACTAGCCTTGCAAATATACCAAAGTTACTGTCTTAAGAGAAATGTAAATGTCCTAAAGGCTTAGTAAACTAATTTCCTCCAAAATCCATAAGTGAACTAAAAATAAAATCACAGAAATTCAGATCCAAATCGGAGCTTGGAGAAGATTTAATCTAATTATCTAATGAGAAAGTAAAGCCCTATCAAATTACACAGAGAGTTACGTCTATTACATCTGTTATATCTATCTGTTAAAGCAGACCAAGGCCAGAACCCAGACCACTTGGTTCCCACCCTGATGCCTTTACAGTAACTCCATACGAACTCTGAGAGAAAAGGATCCTTGTAGCAATGAAATGCATTATTCTGTTTCTAACTCTTTGGACTCTGAATCTGGAGCAATGTGAGGGAGAATTGATGTCACAGCTGAGCAGACAAATCTGACAAAATATACGCCACTTTTTTTCTTCAGTGAGCCACCTACAAAGAATTTCTAGTACTAACAAGTGTAGCTGGAATGTCAGAATGTGGCAGGCACCCAGGGTTGTCACTCCCCCAAAATAGCAGAGCTGTCAACACATCTTGATTTCCTCTATAATTAGAGAGATTTACTCTGTTAACCACTTGAATGCCCAGTGGACAAATGGTATATTCATAAAGGCAGCACCTGTAGCAAGAAATGAATTCTGAAAAATTACTTTTTAAAAACAAAGGAAACTAGGTTTTAATAGGCAGAAGGTTTCTTTCAAAAGCACTTCTAGGAGACTGCCTACATGATAGTAGAAAAAAAAATGTGAATCAATTTAAGTGAATCAAACATTAGTCAGTTCTGGAGAAAATAAGACACATGAACTTGATTGATTTTAGTAGGAATATTTCAATCACGAATTTCAAATAAATAACAGAATATCGATTGAAAGGCTTTTTAGTTTTGAAACCGAAGTATCCTATGTTCTTAATTCTTCCAGACTTTTTCCATGAAAGAGTTTAGTACTTTTGTGAAAATTATGAATCCCAATAGTGTATGATTAGAAACAGCAGACAAAGGTACAAAGAAAATGAAAATAGTGTCACTGAAAGAGATTTTAGTGTCTGTGTCATGAGACAGAGATTTTTATTTGAGATTAAAATACCTGTAGTATTTATGTGAAAGAAACTTTAAAGCAATTTCATTTAATTTTTGTGTAATCTGATAGAAAATTATACCTTATCATTACTATCATACAGATTAGGAAGCCACAGTTCTATAATATTAAATAAACTTCATGACAGCTAGGATCCAAATTATTGCATCTGCATATCACTCATATACTAAGTGGAACTCAAGGCAGTTTTACTTGCTCTTCTCTCTAGTGTTGGTGGGAAATATTCGAGTTATGAAGAGTTTTTATAGGGATCCCCAAAATATGGCCTATCTTGGAGACTATTCCACATACACTTGAAAATGATATGTATTCTGCTGTTGTTGAATAAAATATAATTAACAATTAGGTCAAGTTGGTTGTTAGAATTTATTTAAGTCTACTATCCCAATATTTTGCCTTCTTCTTATATCAACTACTGAGAGATGTTGAAATCTCTAATATAATTATTAGTTTATTTATCCTTCTAGTCCTATAAGGTTTTTGCTTCATTATAATTTATTTATTCCTCTTTCTAGTCCTTCAAGATTTTTGCTTCATGTATTTCTCCTTCTAGTCCTATGAGGTTTTTGCTTCACATATTTGCTATTAAATGTGTAAATGTTTAAGATTATGTTCATTTGATGAATCAACTTCTTTATCATTTATGAAATGATTCTCTTTATTCCTGGTAATATTATTTGATCTGAAATCTACTTTTATCTGATGTTAACACAGTCAGTTCATCTTTAGCAGCTTAGCCTGATACAAATTTTGCCACTATTTTTTTTATCCTATTTGTATCTAGATATTTAAAATGGGTTTTTTTGTGTGTAACGTATAGTAGGGCCTTGCTTTTTCATTGTGAAAATCTGTGCTTTTTAATTAGGTTGTTTAGATCATCTACAATTAATATAATTAATCGATATGATCAGATTTAAACTGACTGTATTGCAATTAATTTTTGATTGTTTCTTATTTTCTGTTTGTTGTTGTTTGTTTGTTTGAGGCATACTTCTGCTTTGTGGCCCAGGCTGGAATGTAATGGTGAGATCATAGCTCACTGCAACCTCGACCCCTTGGGCTCAAGCAATCCTCCCACTTCAGCCTCCTAAGTAGCTAGGACTACAGACATGTACCACCACACCTGGCTAATTTTTAAATTTTATGTAGAGACAGAGTCTTACTGGGTTGCCCAGGCTGGGCTTGGCCTCAAGCGATCCTCCTGACTCAGCCTCCCAAAATGGTGGAATCATAGGCATGGGCCACTGATTCTGGTCTCTGTCTTTTCTTAATACTTTATTTTCTCTTTTTTCTGCTTTCCTTTGTGTTGAGCAGTTTTTATGATTTATTTCTTCTCCCCTGCAATCTAATTAACAACAACTTGTCTGCTGTTTTGATTGCTTTAAGATTTATGGCATGTAGCTTTAACTTAACACATTCTACCTTTAACTGATAGTACTTAATGAATTCTATAATAACTTTACAACTGAATACTTCCATTTCTCTTTCTTGGCCCTTTGCCGTGATTTTCACATATTTTACTTCCGTATATGCCACAAACCACTTTAGTAGCCTCCAAGGATTTTCTTTAATTTTCAAATCTTAACAATGCACTTTTAAAAATGATATATTTTCTCCAGGTATTTTTAAGAATTTTTCAATAGGTATTGTGACAGTATGTCTATTTTATTTCTACAAACACAAACAAAAGACTCTTAAGTATATTAAAAAATAAGATAATATGATACCCTAATCAATCCCAATTGTCCTTGGTAAAAATACGTACACAAAACAGAATTGCTAAGAGGTTTTTGATGGGCAAATGCAGCTCCAATGTTCAAAAACAGGAATATGAAGTCAAACATTAGATTGAGAACATACTCTCAACAAGACAAATTCAGACAGTCAAATGTGTTAATTTTAAAAGAACAGAACTATAGGCAATGACACAGAGCTGTGATATTATATCTGTGATATTCATATTTTTTGGAGAGTCTTATTTATTAAACAGATAATTTCAAAAATTCTTGTATGACAGTTAATCAAATTAATAACATAGCTTATTCCTTCAAAAAATAAACAAGTGAAGAAAGTAAAGTCTAAGAATGAACATATATCTGTAGTACTAAAATAAAAAATAAATAAGTAAAAAAAAGCCTTATAACATGACCATTGAAAATTGTCACATTAGTTATATACCGAACGTTCTAGAAATTAGTGCAATAGCCATCCCACAAACATTCCTTTTTCTCCTTCAAAAAACAAGGGTACAAAACTGAAAGAAAAAAAACCTTACAAATAATTTCACTGTTTAAAGAGAGACAGACTGTGGGAAAGAGAATAGATTTAAATAATATGAAAGAATGACTCATTAATGAAAGTCTTCACCCACTATTATAATTGCTTACTAAAACTGAGAAAACTTCCAACCTTCCATTTGCACCAACCTAATATTGCAGATGAAATTGGTAACCCAAAGAGAAGAGACACATAGCAATCACACTTAATACATTCTTTCTCTCCTGGGAATTAATAGAGGCATATTCAAAAGTCAGGTTTTTGTCTATCTTTAACTTCATTCGATTGAGGTGAAAGTGAAGATAGATAATGAGGAGATATAAGTTGAGACTGAGGAAAAATGTGTACCAATTTTTTTTCTATCAGGAGCAATCCGTGATTTTTTTTCTGAATGGTCGTAGCAGACTAAAGCCAGACATCACCTGTGCCAAGGCAGTTGCATGTCAAAAGCATCCAGACATGTTGGGAATTAAGGGTATTACTTTGAATTCATAAATATTAATTTATTGAGCATTCCCCTTAAGGGTGCCTGCAGTAATGCCATATTGGTTTAGTTCTCTCAATTTCCACTTTCCTAGGTAAGTACCTACATGTTCTTCTCTGCTGTGAACTGTCCTACATCTCATCTCATTTTCACTCTTGGCTTATGACTTTTATTTTAATCTTATTTCACCGAGAAAATAGAAACAATCAGAAGACAACTTCCACATCTGTACAAAATAATCCCTGTCGACACATCAGTGATGGCATCGTTACGTGCTTCTTCTTTTGTTATTGCTATGGATAAACTGTACTTTCTCCTGTCTAAGGCGACCTTTCCATTTGATTACTAAATTCTGCCTCTGTGCATATCTTAATCTCTTTTACTGTTTTAAAAAATACCTTGAGACTGTGTAGTTTGTAAACAACAGCAATTTATTTTTCACAGTCTGCAGGCTGGGAAATCCAAGATTAAGATTAAGATTTTGGCATTGGTGTCAGAGAGGGCTTGATCTCTCTTCTTCCAAGACGGTACCTCGATGGTATGTCCTCTTGAGGTCACGAATGCTATGTCCTCAAATCGTGGACAGCAGAAAAGCAAAAAGACAAAAAGTTGCCATGTACTTCTCTTGTCAGATTATTAATTTCCTTCATTAGGGCTCTGCCATCATGACGAAATTACTTGCTCAACGCTCTACCTTGTAATGCTATTGCACTGGGGATTCAGTTTCCACATAAATGTTGGAAGAGACACAAATATTGAAGACATAGCAGTGCCTAATAAAAATTATTCCTTCAGTTAATGTCCATTCTCTTTTCTGAATCATCTTTCTTTCCCCCTCCTACATGCAAGAAGTATCGTACCTTGGAGCTGATCGAACTTGGCTTAAATTCTGGCTCTGCAACTTATTAGCATTGTGAAATTAAACAAGTTACTTAATTTTTTTTTCAGTTTTGCCCATCTGGCTAAAAGGGAAGCAAATAATAGTGCCGACCTCATAAGTTTGTTGTCTGGACTAAATTGATTCATACATAAATTCATAAAGCATGGCATGTTTTAAGTGCTACATATCTATTACTAGTATTTCATTAATATACAAGTTTTTGTGATATTTCCTATAAAGAAATACATATAATCTGCCTTTTTCAACTTCTTTTGAAGAAAAAAAATACTTCTTAAAAAATAGGCTACTAATGTGACCCCCCCCCATCTTATTACACTCTGTCATCAACTTTCTAATTGTAAAGAAGAAAACTCTTACAGCCATCATTACATCTCTGCCTTTTTCCACACTGTGTTTCACTTTTCAGGAATTACTTTAGGCTCTATATTCAGTATTCACATCTTCAATTTCTCCCACTCTACTTCTCTTGAATCCATTACAATCTGGCTTTTGCTAGTACTATTCATAAAAACAGATTTTTAAAGTTGATAAGAACCTTGTGTTAATAAATCTTATCATGAATTCTGAATTATCATCTTATTTTACCTAATGGACACATATAATACAGTTGCCCACAGTTTCTTTTTGAAACTCTTTTCTTAACTTATAATTTGTCAGCTTGATTTTCTTTATTCTTCTTTAATCTATAATTTTTGCTTTCAGGCTAATGCTTTCTCAAATTTGTAATTTCTAAATATTGGAGTTACCAGGACTTACCTCTTGAACCTCTTTCATACCTCTGTTATCCGTTCTAGCTTTAATACGATCTGTAGTGCTTACAAATTTGTCTTCAGTTAAGGCTAAACACCTGAATTCTTGACTCATTTCACAACTACTTCTCTCAAATCTTGGATATTTGAGAGATGACTCAAATATAATATTTATAAAACCCAAATCATGACACTTTCTCCCACCTTCATTCCCCAAACTTGTTCCTGTCACAGTCCTCTTAATGCGACCACTGAATTTCTCTTCTGAATATCAAATATTGGGTCTGTTAGCAAATCTTGTAGGCTTAGAATCATTCACACTTTGTCCTGCTTCTATAGCTAACATTGCTGTTTATCATAGCAATATTTCTCCTGTAGATTATTGCAGTGACCTCCTTTCTGATATCTTTGCTTCTCTCAATCCTCATTTGCAGACTAATCTCATCACAGCCATCAGCATACATTTTTAAAAACAGAGTAAATCATGGTCTTCAGTTCAATACCCTCTGCTCAATGATTAAAATTTTACTCAGAATAATAGATAAACTTACAAGAACCTGGAGTAAGGTTGGGCATGGTGGCTCACACCTGTAATCCCATCACTTTGGGAGGCTGAGACAGGTGAATCACTTGAGGACAGGAGTTCAAGACAAGCCTGGCCAACATGGCAAAACCCTGTCTCTACTAAAAATACAAAAATTATCCAGTTCTGGTGGCATGGTGTAGTTCCAGCTACTTGGGAGGCAGAGGTTTCAGTGAGCCGAGATTGCGCCACTGCACTCTAGCCTGGGTGACAAAGCGAGACTCCATCTCAAACAAACAAACGAACAAAACCCTCGAGTAATCCAACAAAGACCTATGATCTAGTTCCCAACTCTGTCTTCAACCCTACTTCTCACAATTCTGCTGCTTGTTCCACCTTTCCTTCCCTTTATGTTTCTTTAATTCGTCAAGCACAAATTAAATTTCAGCTGCATCTTAGTATTTGGAGTACCTTCTGGTTCCAGTAGTCTCTAGATATATTTATGTCTCACTTTTTCAATTTCATTTTTACATTTTTGTTTAAATGTCAGCTATTAAGTAGAACATCTCCACAAAACAGCAATCTTTACCCTCTGGCCAACATTCCCAATTTCCCTCTCCTCTTTATTTTTTTAATAGCATTAATGACTTCTGGCATACTATACATGATCTGCTTATTTTCTACACACTCACTAAAATGTAGACTCCAAAGAAAAAAAATGTTTGAACATTTTTTCAATATTATAATTCCATTATCTACAATAGGACACAGGTAGGCACTCAAAAATGTTAGTAGGATTAACAATAAGTGAATAATGTTCTCATTTTCTATCCCTTAAACTCAATAAATAAAGGCTAAGCACAATTAACAAATAGAATCTTATTGATGTTAAAAAAAAAGCCTAATAATACAAATGTAAATGTTGTAACTTAGGAGAGGAGAAAGAAAGATCAAATATAGAAACCAAATAATGTTCCTACAATTCCAAAATGATAATATCCTAATTCCACAATCTATGAATGTGACCTTATGTGGTAAAAGAAACTTCACACGTGTGACTACTTGATTCCTTAATCATTGAGAACATATCCTAGCAAAGGTCGAAAGAAGATCTGTCACTGGAAAAAGGGTCAGTGTTTCTGGCTTTGAAGAAGGAGGAAGGCGTTACGACTCAAGGAATATGGGAAGTCTCCAGAAATTGGAGAGCAGCAAAATGGGTTCTCCTCTTGAAGCTAAAAAGTAACACAACCCTGTAGATACCTTTACTTTAGCCCCAAGAAACCCATCTCTGACTTCTGATCTATAGAATGCCTGATAATAGATTTTCATTATTTGAATCTGTATTAATTTGTTATAGCCACAGTAAATACCAATAAAATAGGATGACATAAATTCATAAAGTAATAAACAGATAAAGCAAAAATAAACATAAGTCACAAGGAGAAAGAAAAGATAACAAATTTCATGTTAAACAATAAATTGAAATAATCATATACACAGAAAAAGTTCATAGAACTGTTAGAGTACTTTTGAAACCTTATAAAAATCAATCTATAATTTCTCACTCCCTACTAACTGCATCATTTTAATAGTGTTATTAATATAGGCAAAAAATTGAAATAAGTTTGAAGCTTTTTGGAAGCTTTTCAAAATTATTCAAGTGTTTCCATAATCTGCCCCACATCAACACAGAAAACATCAGGTCTAGAGACTTCAGTCATGAATAATATGAAGTATTCAAAGATGAGATAAATTCGCTATTATTTAAACCATTCCAAACCACAGAAAAGAAAAGGATTAAAACTTATTTCAGCTACAATAAAAGCAAAAATCTAAAACAAAATATTTGTCGTCTTAGTAAAAAATAAAGAAGAAAAAACATGCACTGTTAGATGCAAAGTTATTTTTTCCAAAATTTTAACATTCTTCTTTGTTTAAGAAAGAAAAGAAGAAACTTTTAAAAATGTGAATAACATGAAATTCCTTTGAAAAGGCAAACAATCCAAAATAAATGTAAGTGTTAAAAGATGTTACTTTGCAAATGGTGATACACTAGATGGCTTTTCTTTAAAGTCAGATACAAGAGATGAGTGACAAATATTGTATCATTCATTATTGATAAAAAGGTATTAGGCAATACAAGTAGAAAAGAAAATATGCAATTTTAAAGTTGAAAAATTCAAATGTTCATTATAAATGGTAAGATTTCATAGTTGAAAAACCACCAAATCAGTTGGGAAAAACAATATGTCTAGTCATAAAAATAATTTATTTTATCAATAGCTTGTCTATGTAGAAGCAGCTTCAAGTTAGAAAATACATTGGATAAATAGATTGCATTTAGATAAAGTGATAAACATACCTGAATATAACCTTCACAAAAATGGGCTGGAAATATGTGGAGAAAAAAGTGAAATTTGTCTTAGGTGTAAAACGAAGGCTTCTTTAGTGTAAGTAACTGGATATTTTTGTTCTCTTAATTTACATGATTATTCCTAAAGCAAATCCTTTCTCAGAAGAACATCAGGTAAAAGCTTATTTTAATCACGGACTTCAAATCTCCAAGACCTGAAAGTGGTTTATTTGAGGATGAAAAAGCTTCTGAAGGTGTTTGTGACTAAGGATCCTAGTGTTGCCTTGCCTTCAGTGTAATAGGGGATTAGCTCTTGATGCCTTTCTCAGCATGCATTGTTGGCAATAGCCAGTCATGCTCAGGAAAGTCAGCATTCATAAAACTGTAGTTGACCTGGCGATTTTGAGAATAACCCTCACTCAGGAAGAAGACAGGCATTGCTCTCCTGCAGAGCAATTCTGTCCTAAGTAAGGAATTCAGGATACATAATTGTTGTAACTCTTGAGAAGGCTTGTGATCTCCGTGTGCTAAAAGTGAAATAAAATTATAGACTCCCTTTTAATGCTAATATTGAGGAGACAGCTAGTAAAGGTCACTGATATACTGAATTAAAGTTATAATTTCCAGGAAACATAAATTTATGTAATATTCTAAGAATTTGAAAATGAAAGAGAAACTTTCATGGTAACCTTAAAGAATTCGAATCCAAAATACTGGAGAACATAATATGGAAATGAACATTTAAAAAGACCACAAAGATTAATGAATATAAAAAAGAAGGTAGTATATAATGCTACCACGTAGTGGGACTGCATTTTATAAAAATATTTAGGTGAGTTTGTTTCAATGAAATAAAAAGAAAAAAATTTACCGTAATTATTTTATCATGTCTGGCACAAATCCATGTTTCTTTAATAAGATGTATGCTTTTCTATGATTTTGTATAGAAAGACAATTTGAATAATTGAGAAGTATTTTAGTTGAATTCAGCATTGTCTTAACTGGTAAATATGTTGAATAAATATGAATTTGTTTGGAGTTGAGAACAAAAATGGACAACAGAGTAAAGAAGATCTCTCATATTGTGAGAGCGCAGATTTTGATTCTTACAAGTGATTAGGTCAGAGTGATCCCACATTTCTTCTAAGCAGAGAACTCAAAATGGGCAATATCTGAGGGAAAATATATAACATACCTAAACTTAAAGAAAAGAGAGATTTCATTCTATTATAAATAAGGGAGAAGTAACTCTATGCATGCTTATCAATATAAAATAGAAACTCCTCTCTCTGCCAACAACAACAAAAAATAGATGCAGATGTAGTAAAAACCAGAAAGATTTTTAGGGAATCCAAATCTTGAGCTCTGTGGTAATGAGCTATTAGCCTTAGATACTATTTAAGCATGCTAAATACATAAATACCAATATGATCTAGTGTTAATAACTGAAACAATTGAGCATAAGTGTTAATAAAATTTCCCAACACTGCACAAAAAAAAGAGAAAGCATTTGTTGTGCAATTTGGGTTTCATTCCAATCTCAGGTCAGACATTGAAGAGATTCTGATATAAGGTTGACTGTTTTGATTTTTTTTTTTAATGTATATTTTTCTTCTAAGAGAAGTCGTAGCTGATTACAGAAGATACTTTGTAAAAATTCTCTAAATTTACCATGGATCTTGTCCTGTATTTCAACCTCTATAAACTCTCAATTTACTTCCTAAGAAAGATTTGAAAGATTTTGATTTATAAAACCTAAGTTACCTTAGGTTACGGTAAATCTTGGCGATTTTTCCAAATACTAATCAGCTAACATTCAATTCGGTTAATGATTTTGCCTACCAGACAATACAAGTGGATCACATTTTTTTCTTACATTTTAGCAACTAAAACACAACAAAGCAGCCAACACTGCTTCCAGAGCTATTTCAGAGGCATTTTCTGTACTTAAGTGTTTATGAAAAACACTTTCCATTTAGTCAACTATTTTTATCTTTAATTTTATTTGCAGATATAATTGTCAAAGGTATTAGTCAAGTAAACTCTGCTGATCATCCACACAGTCTATTCTTTATGGCACATCCAGGAAGAATCCCACCCCTCTTGTTGAGTTCCAGTTTTAGTATCAGGATCTTCATTGAGCTACTTTTCCTCTTTTCTAACTAC
The DNA here is from genome assembly GCA_031835075.1 of Saguinus oedipus. Classification (NCBI taxonomy): domain Eukaryota; kingdom Metazoa; phylum Chordata; class Mammalia; order Primates; family Cebidae; genus Saguinus; species Saguinus oedipus. Next base: position 3,298,459 of record CM063186.1, read on the forward strand.
AAAGAACTTTATTGTATAAATATGTTGATTTCTGCCAATCTAGAATTATAAAATGCTATATAATCTCCATTAAAGTGGCTTTAATGTTTGTATGTCTCCTCAGAGAAGTAATTATTTTATTGAATGCCTGAGATGATGTTTCCACATAAAACATATGTATATTATGGCAATACTATTCTCAACTAGGCAAGAGAGACTTCTTAAAAATATTTACATGATTTCAGTGTTTTGAAGTTCTAATAACAAGCTTTGCTTTAAACTACAGATGGCAATTAAAATAAATATTATATGAATCAAAAGCATCAATAAAAAAGGAGAGTGGCAAATATCTTCTAACTGAAAAGTAGTTCAGTTCACTCAAGGGTGCTTGTTTGAATAAGGCAATAAAGCTCTTTCAACAGGGCTTGTATATTAATATCATTGTTATCAGATGAAGGAATTAAATTTAAAAGTATTGATTAAAGTGGAGAGGATCAGCATAATTAGTGTTTTAAATATATGTTATTTCCTAATAACATAGCATAAACATTATTTTCAAGTATGTGTAAGCGGCCCAGTTTGTGTTCACCACTAGTCTAATCAATTGTAGACATAACACCAAATCTTTTAGTAAAAACCCACTGCCAGGATTCCAAAAGTGTGAGAAGGATGAGCTCCAAACAAAAGAAGAGTAATAATATGCTAATAAATCTTTAGCAGCCAGCTCCTTAAAACAAAACCAAGCAAAACAAAGAAACAAAACAACCACCAAAAACATGTCGCTTTCAGAGATTTTCCTGACGTAAATATTTTCTTGGTGGCCAGTTTCAAGCTGCCATTGCTATATCATTAAAAACAAAACAGATAAGAGACATGGATCATTTAATTGTATGAGGTGGCTTTAAAACAACACTGGAATACTTAAACAGTGAACAGAGAATCCCAAAAAAGTCTACATTTAGTACACTCCATGATGGCAAGGTTACTGTCTGTCCTGAGGACAGCAAACTGCCTCTCATGTGTACGTGCTCAATAAATAGTTACTAAATAAATGCATATCTCAAATAAGTTACAGTAATTCTTCAGCTAGTGAAATCACATTCAGTATACTTTGTTCAATTCCAGATTTGAGTGTTTAATAGGGATATAGACAAATAAGAATATTGATAAAAATGTGGATGCATAGTAATAGTATATTACAACAGGAATAACTGAAAAAAATAAGGTTTTGCTTATATCAGATGAAACTTTGAATTTACAGGATAATCATATTCAAATATTTGAAGTATCATTTTGAGAAACACATTTGATTTTCCTATGGTATGGCTTTTAAAAAATTAAAACAAGTTAAAAAGTGACTATAGACAGATATCATTTAACTCACTATAAAGATTTTTTTCAACAATTTGAAGTTTTTGAAGACGTAATAAAACTCTCTAACAATTAAGGAACCCATTACCATTAGTCCAAGAAGGAGAAGATCTTTGTTAAAAATCTTATTCTCGAAATCCAAATGCCCAGTAGAAGGTTAGACTACATAATCCCAAAGCCTTTGGCAGTCTCTAGATTTTACGATATGATAATGTGTAAATAAATCCCATAGCAAAGAGAAATAGACACTCATTCTGATCCCAAAAGAAATGCTTTCTGTATTTATTATACAATCTCCCCACAGGCGAAACTGTTCCACTGTTACATAGATGGATAGAAAATTTTCTTTCCACTTGTGACTCAAGGGAAGTCAGCTTAATTTGTTTTCTCAGAAATCATAATCCAACCCATACAGACAACATTTAGAGAAAATGAATATTTTATTTATATAATGCGAGTAGAAAACATGTCTTCTTTTAGTATTACTATATAAAAGTATTCATTTTTGTCTCAAAATAAAAACAGGCTTTATCCATATACAATGGAACATATATATGTATGTAAATGTGAATTTTTTTTTCTTAAATTACTTCAGATATGTTTAGAGAGAAGAAACATATCTGAGACCAAAACTTCTATGAGTACACCTTCACCTCCTGCTTCCTGATGGGGATATATATGCTTTTCCCTAGTTTATGTATTCGGACATTCTTTTTACCCTACCCTGTAAAAATGCTATATTGCTCAGTTTTTTTTTCTCAAAGTCAAATACATTGTACTGATTTTCATTATTTTAACATGTTTTGCCAACTAAATGATTTTAAAGCCTTTTTTTAATAATAACTAATTTTTGGCCAACATTTAATACTTTGGGCTGATATTGTCACCTAAAAATAAAATAGATTAAATTAAAAGAATCTAAGAACACTTTTATTTCTATAATCCATATTCTCCAAGAGAATTATTGCAATACTTTATAAGTGTAGTTTGAGCTGTTACTTTGTACCAAGTTGTAAATTAGGTGACAGAGAGGAATAAACCCTGAGGCACAGGGACTGTTAAATAAGCGCCATCATCTAAAATGTTGTTAAAACATATGCTTACCTGTGCTCAAGTTACAATGTGGGTACAAGGCACAGTGATTAGCTCCATTAAGAGGACAGCATAGAAGGCATGCATTACAAGGGTGGTAATATTTGAGCAGTTTATGAAAGAGGAGTAAAAGTCACGAAAGGTTCATCATTTGTTACCTTTTAAAACCAATGAGCTACACTTAATGAATATATATAAGGTATGGTTATATAATTAATATACATGTTATGTATATTAATTCACCATACATGTTTAAATTTTTTCAATACCCTTAAGTGTCATTTACTTTCAAAATAATAAATACGAAGCTATCTGAAGATCATATAGTTGTTCATATAAGTATTCTTCTGGTAGTTCTTCCAAGTCTAGAATTTCATTAAATTGTTGAACTAATTACCTCTACTCGAATTAAGTATAACATAGTGTTTACAGGCCTATCAGTTATCAAATATAGCTAAGAAAGTCATGTAAATAAAAGTTTTCAAAAATTACCAAATTGAAGGTCTTCCTCTATGAACAGAGAAACCTGAAAGTGAAAAACGTATTCTAGGATTAAAAAATAGTGTTCTTCAATTGCAAAAACATGGAACCAACCCAAATGCCCATCAATAATAGACTAGATAAAGAAAATGTGGCACTTATACACCACGGACTACTATGCAGCCATAAAAAGGGTTCATGTCGTTTGCCGGGACATGGATGAAACTGGAAACCATCATTCTTACCAAACTAACACAGGAACAGAAAACCAAACACTGCATGTTCTCATTCATAAGTGGGAGTTGAACGGTGAGAACACAGAGACACATGGAGGGGAACAACAAGCACCGGAGCATGTCAGAGGGTGAGGGACTAGGGGAGGGACAGCATTAGGAGAAATACGTAATGTAGATGACAAGTCAATGGGTGCAGCAAACCACCATGGCACGTGTATAACTATGTAACAAACCTGCACATAAATTCCATTTGACCCAGCAATCCCATTACTGGGTATCTATCCAAAGGACTATAAATCGTTCTACTATAAGGACACATGCACACGAATGTTCATTGCAGCACTGTTTACAATAGCAAAGACCTGGAACCAACCCAAATGCCCATCAATGATAGACTGGACTGGGAAAATGTGGCACATATACACCATGGAATATTATGCAGCAATCAAAAATGAAGAGTTTTTGTCCTTTGTAAGGACATGGATGAATCTGGAGAACATCATTCTCAGCAAACTGACACAAGAACAGAAAAAGAAATATCTCATATTCTCACTCATAGGCCGGTGAGAAAAATGAGAACACATGGACACAGGGAGGGGGTCTACTACACACTGGGGTCTATTGGGGGGAAGGGGGGAGGGACAGTGGGGGGGAGCTGGGGAGGGATAGCCTGGGGATAAATGCCAAGTGTGGGTGAAGGGGAGGAAGGCAGCAAAGCACACTGACATGTGTGTACCTATGCAACTATCTTGCACGTTCTGCACATGTACCCCAAAACCTATAATGCAATAAAAATTAAAAAATAAAAATAAAAATAAAAAAACCTGCACATACTGCACATGTACCCCAGAACTTAAAGTATAATAATAAAAATGTGTTCGCAACTTGTGTAGTTGAAACTAAAAAACATCTATCTCATCTTAAGTTTATTTGATCTTTCACCTTTATTAAACCTCGAGGACCACTTCCTTCCAAAATATATTCCCTTCCCTGTTCAGTCCATGTTTCTTTGTACCACCAGCCTTTCTACCAGTTCTGGTGAGTTTACTTTGTCATCAAAAGTGCTATATGTTGGTGCATCTCAAGTTTCCGTTTCAGAACGTCTACTCTAACAGATCTCAGCACTCCCTCAGGTCATCTCCTCTATCTCATAACTTCACTTATTAGGTGAGAAATTGAGTCTCCAAGTCACACTCTCCTTTCTACATCTTATTTTCAATCTCTCACGTAGTCAAAGATGTCATGTTCTTCCCCACGAAGTGTTCATCTTTTCTTTTTTGAGACTGAGTCTTGCTCATTGGCCAGGAGGAAGGGGCAAGACCTCAGCTCACTGCTCCAGTTTCAAGCGATTCTCCTGCTTCAGTCTACTGAGTAGCCGGGACTACAAGTGTGCGTCACCACACCCAGCTAATTTTTGTATTTTTACTAGAGACAGGGTTTCACCATGTTGGCCAGGCTGGTCTCAAACTCCTGACCTCAAGTTATCCCCCTACCTCAGCTCCCAAAGTGCAGGGATTACAGGCGTGAGCCACCGCCCCTGCCCATTTCTTTTTTATATCAGAAAAGAGTGCATCCATGTAAGATATGTCCAGGTGTAAGGACAATATTCTTGTCTTTTCTCAAATCCTGACCTTGTATGTCCCAGATTTACTTTCAAAGTGGATTTTTTTTTTATGTTTGGGGCCCTGCATCTCTACAGACTAACTGTGAGTCCAAGCCACAGTGTTGTTTGAGTCCTGTAGAATGCTACAGGTGTGTATCATAGACTAATCAGTCTCTTACTGCTCTCAGACCTACTGTTCTGTCTGCAAATAAAGTACTTAAAAATACTTGTACATCACTTCTGTTTAATCTACAATTCTAGTATTTGTACTTCCAGTTTCAGCTTTCCCTAGCCATGCCACTTTCCAAACTGTAAATATTTTTTCCTTAGCATTCTTCAGTTTTACGTTGAAGCACCTAACTTGTAATTTTTTATTTAATAAATATCTTCCTCTAAGTCTACCTGAACCTAAAACCTCCTATAAAAGTTATGGTAGGTTTTAAAGTAGATAGATAATCAGTTCTATATAAATATGCTGCAATATATATATATATATATCTCATATATTTTAAATATACAAAATTATATTATTGTAATGTTTCTAGAGACCAAGGGAAAAGTTCCTCTTTGCCCTCTGAGAGTTTGCTAAAAATTACTGAGAAGAGGCAGATTAATAGGAGAAAAGGCATGCAAATTTATATGTCACCATTTTACATTACATGAAGGCCTTCTGAATGAGGACCTAAAGATACAGGAAAAAAATGTCCAATTTTATGCTTAGGTTCAAAAAGTATGAAAAGCCAAGTAGAAAGACAATTGGACAAAAAGGCTATGATGTAATGATAAAAGACTGAGTTTAGGAACCCAGCAAGGCCTGTCCAGATTGTTCTTGGCCTTTCTGTGAAGCGTTCCTTCTTTTTCCGTGTGGAGCACCCAATTCTGGAATTTGGGTCTTGTGACATACAATCAAAAAGCACAGGCTCGATTATTTCTTTATGGCAGTTTTTCACAAAAGGGAGGGAGAAATTAGGGGAATTTTAATAATTTAATCCTGGCTTCTGGGAAAGGGGGTTCTGGTATCTCTGACCCACTTTGGTTAAGAGAGGTTTTAGTTTCTGTGGCTATCCTCTGGGGAAACTGAGAGGCCAGAGGTAGCAGGGCAGGAGAAGGTCAGAGAGAGTTTCTTCTGAGACCTTCGTTTTGGAGTGTCATTTTCTGGGACCCTTCATATTATATGTATATTATCTACATATGTAATTAGCATGTTTATTTTTTCTCTTAAAAGTATATGAAAATTATTCTATTAGAGTGTATGCAGAATATACTCTCAATTTGTTCTGTGTACTGCTAGTGACTTGAATGATGAGAGGGGGAGAGAGGGAGAGAGGTGAAGCGGGGGACCAGGGAGGGAGGTAGTAAGGAGAAGGAAAGGAGAGAGTCTTTGCAATGTTTAATTTTCAGAAAAAAATAACAGTAGTAAAAATAAAAATTTTATATACCAGAGAACTGCTGTGATCATACCACGGCAAAGTGTTAGGTTTGCTTGTTAGAACAGTTTAAATCAGTTTCGCAGCAATAATAGTGAACACATAGTTGCTTGTAACAGCCTCCTAGCAGAAATTCACATGTGAGATGATACATTATCTTCCCCAGAAATTTGTCTTCAGCCCAACAAATTTTACCCATTTAGTGCGTGATATTTAATATATATTGATCCAAAATGCACATCTCAGAGAATAATGGAGTGAAGAAATAAAGCAATAATAACAGATGACTCAAAACGAAGAAACCCATTTTAACTGAAATACTGAATGATAGATGTAAAGTATTTTTATTCGCTAAGCCTAGCCAGAAGTCTTTAATTCTCAAATTCCCTTTGAAATAGAAAAGCCTGGATATCAATCCACAGAGAAATATGTTTGTGGATTTGGTACCTGAATTAACTGTTTGAAATCGAATACATGATAGTCATACGAGACATTTCTTAGTAACTTTGGCCTTAAGTAATTAATATACCTTTCAGAAATCCTAAATTCTTAGGATTAAACAATAGGCTTTTAAAGAATAGGCTATTTTAATTCCAACATTTGCAAAAGAAATATTAAAAACAAAATTTCTAGCTTCTAGAAATTTTACATTTGAAAATAGCCGTATGTGTCACATTTTTATCTTTTTTAATTCATAATTTATTTAAAAAATACCTTATGGTCAAATTGAAAGCCAAAAGAGAGGAAAGTGGAAGATGGAAGTTAGGTGGCTTGCAATGAATCTTATTAACCACACATCTACCAAGTTATGTTGTATCTCTTAGCAGGGGTATTTACATGGCAATGAAGTACACCATTGGGTTCATTCTAGGATCCTTTGCTCAGTATTTGACACAAAGTTGTTAGGGAGATAGACATGGGAAGAGATGACAACAGTTTTCTGTAACATTACATATAGCATCAACTTGAAGCTATAAGAATTTTACAGGGGAAAAAAACATCTCAGAACTCCAGTGCTACATCATTTTGAATTACAGTGTAATTTTGCCATACAAACAAATATAACTTCAGCATAACCTCTCCATGCACATAGGTCTTATGCAGCTAAATAGAAATCCAATACAAATTTAAAATTATACCATTTTGGTGAAAATCAATGAATAATTCAATTTTAATGAGATAGATGATGCTGTTTTGGTAAAGCTAATTTGCACCTCAAAATATGAATAATATTCAGACAACGACGACACTACGTGTACCTATCTGTGCACAGTCAGTTGTGCTATAATACTAGTTCTAAAATTGCAGATTTCTTCCAAGGTAAATGATTTATTAGGGAATGATTGAAGTATAACACAAATTTTGTTCTTGCTTGTGCGTGAGATCTTCCACAAGAAACTACGCAGATGCAGAAAACTGCACCTGGATGAACTGAGCTCAGTAGGAATACACAAAACACACACTTAAAACATGTCCCAGCCTCCTCAATTCACCTCATTTGTTGTGAGCCACACCCATTCACACCTAGTGTAACAGCTTTTCATGGGATTTCAGATAACCTTCTTTTCACCACTTTTCAATAACTCACAAGTTGCACTCCTCTGATACCTACTTCCCAAGAAAATTTCAAGGTAAAATGCTATATTTATTCAGTGTTTGTGCATTTCTCAACCATTTTTTTTAATGTGTAAGGCTATGCTATTATTTTTATTAGGTTACTAGTTGGTTTTTGTTTTGTTTTGTTTTGTTTTTTTGTGACTGAGTCTCACTCTGTCCCCCAGGCTGGAGTACAGTGGCGCAGTCTTGGCTCACTGCAACTTCCGTCTCCTGAGTTCAAGCGATTTTCCTGCCTCAGCCTCCCAAATAGACGGGACTACAGGCACGTGCCACCACACCCAGCTAATTTTTGCATTTTTAGTAGAGACGGGGTTTTACCATGTTGACCGGCTGGTCTCAAACTCCTGATCCCAGGTGATCCACCCACCTCAGCCTCCCAAAGTGCTGGGATTACAGGTGTGAGCCACAGCACCCAGCCTTGGTTTCCAATTCTTTTTTTATGTCACTGACAAACTCTTTTATCATTGTGTAACTAATTCCAATTTTTTTCATTAGGCCTGTGTTTTTCATGGTGTGATTTTTAAGAACACATGTGATGTGTTATAACTGACCCTATCATGTACCTGGGATGATTCAATTCTCCTATAGCAGTTCTATGGGTTATAAAGCAAGCCTCTCTGAAAGCTTTGCAAGTTTAGGGAATTATGACTTATGATCTTCACTAAGAATAAAGGCAGAGTTTATGTATTTAGTATACTTTCATCTTTCTTTTGACTCCAACTAAATTCACAAATACAATCGTGACTGCAGTGGATACTTGACTAAAAATTAATTAACATAATGATTAAAATAACTTAATCACTACCTTAGTCATTACATTTTTAGATTGTCTTCCAAATTTAAAAGCAAAAGAAAATTCCATCAATTCTCAAATTTGAACAAGTCATTGTCTTGCAGGCACTGAAAGGGCCTAGATTTCAGAAACACTCCATTGCATTTCCAAAGCGTAACTTAGTAAGCAAACCATCCATCTAATTGTAACTACATTTTCAGACTAACCATGTACACAGAGCTATACATGACGTCTACTAGGTCCAAATCTCCTTGTCAGCCTCACAATAAAAATATCACTAAAGTCCTAGGTCTTGGATAGATTCATGTTATCTGGCTCATCTCAGTCCTTGATTTGAACTGTGGTCATCATCTCTTATTTTAAAATTTTTTCTTCTTTATAAGCCCTCTATTCTACTTATGAATCTGATTAGTAGCATACGCCTCAAGGGATTTGGACACTTCTGTAGTGTGTGGTGCTGTATGTAATATGGACTCCCACAATTGAACAGATTTACAAACTCAAAAGTTCTTCAGAGCTTTAGGCAAAAATACTTACAGCTTGAAAGTAATTGGTGCAATTTTGTTTACCTCTTGAAGCCCAGAGGTACTTGGTGCTTATGAGAATAGTTTATGTTTTACCAGAAGAGAACCTGTCTAGGGTGGAGTGATAAAGTCAACAGAAGGAAATTGTTTGTTTTTTCAGTGATAGTTTGAACTGACTGGATGAAAGCCCAATGCAGTAGTGTGAGAAAAGTACATCCTTAGGAGTCAAGAAATAAGAGCACCAGGTTCAACGTTTAGATCAAAAAATGAGACGGAAAAACACCATCTCGTGTTGTTTCGAGCCCTGTAGCACAGCAGCTACAATGGAGATAAAAAGTATAAAGATTTATTTTCAATAATACTGTTAGTATACTGCAAGAAATTCTCCAGTAATAGTGGTTCAAAAGACCCTAATATTCTCATGTGCAGATATAGTTATTTCTAAGATGATTTAATTGGTGTTAGGTATTAAAATTACCTATAAGGAACACTCAAGCCAGATAATTACATGAAATATTTTTGTAAACAGAGATTAATCAAAGAAAAAAAAGTTCCATAAAAATCTATCGCTGAAGCATGGATTTCATATCTAATTTTAGGTTCCTTTTCAGTATTCTTTACTACAGAAAATTCAATCTTATCTATAACAAAATGATGCAATGTTTAGATAATTATAACAGAAAAATAGAAATTTTTATTTTTAATTCCTAAAATAAATTGTACAGTGTCCAAATAAATTATTTGTGACAATTTAATAATATAAAAAGCAATTGTGATGCAAGTTATTAAATGGTAATGAATGATATCTAAGCATGGTAATAATAGCATTCATCACAGGCCACAACTACAGCAAACTCTCAGAAAGAGAATTAAATAGGACCAGACATCTGGATCACTTAATTTACCACACATCTGACTGTAGCAGGAAGTTTTTTGTCACACATTCCTATGAATTAAGCCAAACATAACTTCTATTTCTTTGGCCAATATGAACTTAGGCATCAAAATATACTATAGTATCGTTTCATGGAGCCTCAAAGCATAGGCCTGGGACAAATAAACTCAAAAATACAAAAATTAAAATATTCACCCATCAGAAAACATACATATATTTTCATTTTCAAAGTATATTGGGACTGAATGCAGTGGCTCACACCTGTAATCCCAGCGCTTTGGGAAGCTGAGGTGGGTGGATCACCTGAGATCAGGAGTTTGAGAGCAGCCTGGCCAACATGGTGAAACTCCATCTCTTCTAAAAATACAGAAATTAGCCAGGCACCGTCGTGCATGCCTGTAGTCCCAGCTACTCAGAAGGGTAAGGCAGGAGAATCGCTTGAACCTGGGAGATGGAGGTTGCAGTAAGCTAAGATCACGCCATTGCACTCCAGCTTGGGCAACAGAGAAAGACTCCATCACACACACACACACACACACACACACACACACACACAGAGGGACATGGTGGCATTTCTAATATGCCAAATCCAGCATAAAAATGCAAACACTAATATGGACTTTTTAAAGCAAAAAAAAAAAAAAGAAGAAGAAGAAGGTTAAAGGGTGAGGAATACTTTTTGTTTTACCAAAATAATATGTGTGTATGTGTGCATGTGTGTGCATATATAATTGAATGTCTTGCTTTATCTGCACAGCAATAACTGTGACAGAACTGGGTTTCACCTCTGTTTATAATCACATTGTCTCATCTTCTTATTAATCATTTTTCTTCTTTCTTCTCAGGTTAAATAGTAACTATTTAAGTATTTAAAAAGTAACTGTGTGTGCATGCATGTGCATGCATATGGGTCTGTGCGTATGTGTGTGTTTTACAGACAGTGTCTTGCTCTGTTGCTCAGGCTGGAGTACAGTTGAACATTATTTTTATACATTATTTTTAAAAACTGTTTTGTTCCAAGTGTAATATTTTCAAAGACGGAAAGCCAATTTTATATTATGTGTCTTTTTTAGACTGTTATAGTTCAGAATGTAAAGAGGCCTCAATCAAGGAGTTTAATTAATGTGTTGCTAGTGACAGTGAAGACTGTGGCGCTGATTAGAAGTTCACAACTAGTATTAGTTAAAGGTGAATTCAGGCTGAATCAGAGGAGACTCCACAAAGAATGAGAATGCTGGGGAAAAAGGTAACGTGATTCTTGATGGTATTCATTACTCTCGGGATATCCCAGCACTGAAGCTGTGCTGGCGGCTTCAGTGATCACAAAATGTTAAACTAATTAGAAGTGAAGCAGAAGCAACAGCACAGCTTTAGTCAAAATGGTTTGCATGGGATCTGGCAGGAACGTTCAACAGGGTCTCATCCAACGTGTTGTCACTGTCAAATTACTCTGTAGCCACTTCACACTCACTTCAGCTTTTCTTGGAAGCAGAATAGCATGGATTCCAGTAAAACCAGCCTAGGCTTCTTGTTCAGAGTGACTGTCAAGGTGAGCTTGGGAGGTAAAAATAATTCTTTCTCTTTCACACACACACACACACACACACACACACAGCTGATGGCCTCCTCCCTGGTTTGAGGTAGTCATAACATGTCAGGCAATTCACAATGTCCATGTGTAGATGGAGAAGAAAAAAAAATCACACCATGACATAGAAAGTGAGACAGGTCACTGAGTTTTTCAGGGTGATATATAATACAACAAAACAAGCAAAACAGAGCCTTATGGTTAAATGGGATTTTGGACGTTATCTGAGTTTACTTTATTATTTTATGGAAATGAATTTAAGCCTCAGGAAGGTTAGATGAATTGTCTAATGTCACAGAGGCACCAAGACTTGTTTTTATTTCTAATAATTCTCAGTATATGACTAAATGAAAGCAAGTCTTACGTTCAAACTTTTAAACAGTTTTATCTGATGCCTATATAATAATAACACTAAAGAAGTTTGGCAACAAGCTTTTCGTCCCTATAAAAAGTGTTCTTTTTTTTTTTTTTTTTTTTTTTGAGACGGAGTTTCGCTCTTGTTACCCAGGCTGGAGTGCAATGGTGCGATCTCGGCTCACCGCAACCTCCGCCTCCTGGGTTCAGGCAATTCTCCTGTCTCAGCCTCCCGAGTAGCTGGGATTACAGGCGTGCACCACCATGCCCAGCTAATTTTTCATATTTTTAGTAGAGACGGGGTTTCACCATGCTGACCAGGATGGTCTCGATGTCTTGACCTCGTGATCCACCCTCCTCGGCCTCCCAAAGTGGAAAAGTGTTCTTATAAAAAACATACTAGTGCTCCCTGTTAAATTTTATTAATGTATTGGAAAACAAAATAAATTTTAGTTCTGCCCATGTGAAGGCATGTAGAATTCATGTTTGAAGAAATGTTTAATTTAAATAAAAATTAAAAGTTATTTGGAGCAGAAGTTAAAAAGAACACTCTAAGTAAAATTAATAGTAGTAATCTTTATGAGTTTAATTGCCTTCTACTTTTCAAATGCAACATGGCTTACATGAAGCCTGATTACTTAAAGTACTGGAAAATACAGATACCTCTTTTTAAAAAAAAAATCAGGAGTTGCTAATTTGTATTTGCAGCTTAATGGATACTGCAGTTTTTTTAATTTAACTTTTTTGTATTTTGATTTCTATACATTTTAATAAAATTTCTTTTTCCCCCTCCCTCTCCTCCTCCTCCCTCTGCTCATCCTCCCTCCCCTCCTCCTCCCCCTCCCCATCCTCCCCCTCCCCTCCTCTCCCCTCCTCCTTTTCCTCCTCCTCACCATTCTCCTCCTCCCCTCCCACTCCCCACTCCCCTCCCTTTCTCTTCTCTTCCCTTCCTTTCCCTTCCCAGGCTGTAGTGCAATGGCAGGATCTCAGCTTGGCGTGATCTCAGCTCACCACAACCTCTGCCTCCTGGGTTCAAGCTATTCTCCTGCCTCAGCCTCCTGAGTAGCTGGGATTACAGGCATATGCCACCACTCCCAGCCAATTTTTGTATTTTTAGTACAGATGGGTTTTCTCCATATCGGTTGGGCTAGTCTAGCTCAAACTCCCGACCTCAGATGATCTGGCCTCCCAAAGTGCTGGGATTACAGGCCTGAGCCACAGCTCTGGGCCATTGTTTCTAATAGAAACAATGTAACCAGAAGTAAATTATGTTTTTTTAAAATGACATATTAGATACTTGACTGTCATATTCTCATTCAGATGTCAAATTTATTAATTTTATGTTGCCTTCTACTTACATTGAAGAAATTAAGTTTTGACTATTGTGATTTTTTACTCATTTTCTAACTCATTTTTTTACTTTTTTTTAGTATTTACAATTATATTCAAAATAATACCATGTGCAAACATAATGGTAACCTTGTTATTATTAGCTACTTTTGTATTTGCCACTATCTAACTCCTTAATTGAAGCAAGCTCAGTAATCACATTCCTTGTATACAGTCACGCAGTCAACATGGTATGTGGTATACACTGATGTCTAAATCATAGCGGATATGGTTAGAGAACAAGACAAGGGTTAACAAAAAGTCAGTTGTGCAGATAACTGTAACTAATAAAAGAAAAAATAAAAACATTTTGCCAAAAATAGCACAAGCAATAGTAAAATTAAAAATACAGAGGATCAGGAGAAAATAGAATTGTGAATTCCCAGGGAAGGAATTAGGGGTAAAGTATCACAGGTGGAGAAGTCAGCCAGTAAACAAATCAGCTAAGTTGTGGTTACAGATGGACATTCATACTGGGTTTAGAAAAGGTAATTTGAAATACCAGTCAGAATAATTTGAGAAAAGAAAAGATGGAAATTTTAAAGAATGCTAAAAAGAACCAAAGTCAAAAATGAACACATATGTGTATGTGAGTGCATGATATGTAAATATTTTAAAATATACATCTAAAATTTTCAGCCATCAACACTACCTTCTCTGCTTCCTCCAAATGTATTAAGCCTCAGTGTTTTACTGAAACTGATCAGTTACTTGATGGTAGCAGTAACTTCACTCTTGGAGTGATTACATTTTCTTTTTCATTAGAGTTGAAATTTGGAACATAGTCTCACATTTTTGCAAATGCTCTGCTTTTCCTTCCATTTGCTTCTGACTAATAATGGTGCTTTGGGGAGGGTAAATGTGGACTATTGACACAGTCTCAGATTCCTGAGCCACACAAGGCTCTGCCTTCTATTGTCAGGTAGATAATAAAGTTACCTGATATCATCCCCTGCACCAAGTCAGATTTCCACCCCCATCACCATACACAACAAATGTCCTATAAGAACTACTCGTCTTTGATAACTTTTTAAGAAAATTAATCTAATCAAGAAACTTATATGGGTTTTATGGCAAATAAACTGTCAGGCCTTGTTAATCCACAATTAGTCCCTCTACATACTTCCAAGTCTGCCTCTACAGCTTCTTAAATTATTATGGACATAAATTATTATGTATTGGAAAACAATGCATACCATTATGATTTTAATAATTCACATAAGTTCAAAATTAGCTTAGTTGAATATTTACATACACATCAATATGAACTATAAGTTTTCCTTAGTATGTATAGCAAGAACACATAAATCTCTGGAGGTTAGATGAATGTCACTATTTGAAACTGGTAGTGAACAAAAATTTTTGAAACACTAGATATCCAAAAAATTTTGTTTTTGTAAAAAGATTGTTTAAAAAAAGTGAAATGATACCGTCAAGTCGGTCTCACTAGATTCTCTTTTATCAAATTCATTTTGTTACAGACAGCACAAAAAACAAAGGCATATTCTAGTCTCTCTGAATCAGGACTCTGTGTTTAGTTGGATCATATGTTACCTGTCAAAATACAAACCTGTTCAATTGTGATCCAAAGCTTCACATAGAAATTCTATCAAGGAGTCATCTAATAACAATCTTTATTTGAAATAGGCTTTCAGGAGCTGGCCTCAAACTAACTCAGTTACAAATATACAGTAGCCTGTTTCTGCCGTGAAAATCAAGTCCATTGTTGTTGCTCAGCAACTTCTAAATCCCTCCACTGAACCTCCACCACCAGTTTTTAATACCAGATTTATCTGTCTTCTTTTGAATCCATGAATTATTTCAGATTCAGTGCACAGTAAACAATCCACAAATGAAATCAGCTTTTTATATTTCAACCACAGTTCCAGTTACTTCTGTGAAATCTTCCAGAATTATTTTATGAAGAGGGCTCAAAAATGCTGTATTTTCTGTTTTTAAATGGCCTAAGAGTTACTCATTTTAATCACACAAAAGCAAATTTGATTCCCTTATCCTTTTTAATGACTGTAGTTTTCTAATTTTTTCTACAAATTTGTACATGTATAACATTGTTCTCAGTGTTATTCTAAATGCTTAATATTTAAATCTACTACAGCTTCATTATAACACATTTTCATTTGAACCAAATTCCTTGTGAAGATATGGGAAATTCAAAATCCTTTAAGAAGCAATCTCGTTACCACCTGAATCAAATTCCTTGTGAAGATACAGGAAATTCAAAATCCTTTAACTAAGACAGAGGCTTGTTACCACTTGAATTCTTGTAGAGTTGTAATCAATGCTGGTTATTTTAGAACTAATGATGATGGATCAATTGAAGGTAGCATTTCTGAGAAAACACAAACCTTGGCAAAAGAATGTATTATGCGCAGTCACTTTTTCACTCACCCAAGCAATGTAGTGAAAAGACAGGATAAAACTCATGGGGAATAAAAGACAGATGCTACTAAGGTCTACATAGAGGAGCTTCTAGATCAGAAAACCTCCACTTATAAAATACTTTCTAGGAAATACCGCATATTCTCACTCATAGGCGGGTGAGAAAAATAAGAACACATGGACACAGGGAGGGGTCTACTACACACTGGGGTCTACTGGGGGGAATGGGGAAGGGACAGTGGTGGGGGGAAGCTGGGGAGGGATAGCCTGGGGAGAAATGCCAAGTGTGGGTGAAGGGGAGGAAGGCAGCAAAACACACTGCCATGTGTGTACCTATGCAACTATCTTGCATGTTCTGCACATGTACCCCAAAACCTAAAATGCAATAAAAATTTAAAATAAAAAAAAAATACTTTCTGACTTAATCTGGTTTGTTTACAGAATATGATAACCATTATAATGAAACATGGAAAAAAATCTAATTTAATTGAGAATTATTTTATTTCATTTTTTACATAGACCATAAAATACACTAAGTATGTTTTTTTCACTATTGTGTATGAGAATTAAAAGGCTTAAAAAGATGTTATGCAATTTTTATAAAGTTATAGAATTAATAAAGTGTATAGTTGTGATTTGAACCCATATTTATGTGGCCTCAGAGTAAATTGTTTTCCAGCTATGACAATGGAATATCGTCATATAGTTAAACAGAATACTTGGGTAATAAAGGGTTTCTGCAGTGTACATAATGGCTGATCAGTAACTGAAAATTCTCCGAAAATTGCCAAAAATATGTTCAAATCTATCATGACAAGCCCTAGTGAATAAATGAGAATTACATAAATAGTATATGTGTTTATTGTTTGAACTCATAAAATAGACATATATGAAAAACCTTTTAGATAATCACTTCAAGGTGTGAACTCCTGTAACCAAAACACCGTCCTTGAAACTCTAACAAAATGAAGACTTAAAAATCTGATTAATTGTTTTCAGTAGGCAAAAAATCTTACATTCATGGGACACCTAGACTCCAAAGGCCAAAGATCAAACTGGCACTAGGTATACAATAAATTCAACACAAAAACTATATTAATCTGAAGGCTGTTTTAAACTATGTTACTTTATACTTAAGTCCATTCTTAATATACAATTTGAAAAGAATATGTTAGCAACGTCATAACAATTTAGTCTATTTTTAAATTTTACTTTAGTCTATATATCTAGCTATATTAGTAATTTAGTCTATTTTAAAATTTACTTTAGTCTATATATCTAGCTATATTAGTAGGACAACTACATATAAATTATTTTGGTCCTGAGTCTACTACTTATTTTACTTTCTTTTTTTCTGGTTTTTATTTAATTATGACAGAAAATAGATAAGCAGGCTTTGGAAACAAAAAAAAATGTCTGACACATTTTCCTAAAAATCTGTTTGTCACAGCATTGGCTGTTCATTTCAGTAGACAGACAAAGTAAGCATGTGGGTCAGTGAATGCCTTGGATACTATGGCACAAATACAGCAAAACCAACTGCAAAATAAACAGCTCCTGCCAAAATGCAAAAGACTCTTTTTTTAATGAATCTAATTTTTCAGTAGTAAGTATTGGGAACATCCACGCCCTGCCGTCTATCACAGATTGCCAGTCATACATGAGCTTTTCTCTTATCTTTAAAGTTTCCAGAATATAGACTTTAAATCCTTCTTTACCTCAAATTCTTTGAAATCATTTCCCAAAAGCAGGGGAGAGAGTAGGAGAAACTGTGAGAATTAGGAAAGGATAGAGAAAAAATAAAAAATGTAAGGTAGAGGCTAAAAGCTATAAGTTATAGGACCTAGGACTTTGACAAAGGAGTCAACAACACCAACTGTTACGTGCACAAAAGCATTCAAAAAGAAACCCCAAACACTCTGTCCTCTCACTATGTAAAACGAATATATTTTCAGATGAATGTGTTTTGGAATTGACCTAAATAATTAATGCCAAAATGACCAAGTTTTCCTACACAATTGATTTTTAAGAAGCTGGTACTGGAAAATGCTAAGAAAAAAGTAGTGAACTAGTGAAGAGGAAGTAAGTTCAATTTAGAGGCATCCTTAAATTCTCACCATTAATCATGACCTTAAGACTCATTATTTTTATTTCCTCTGAGAGAATTTGAACATACCAAGTAAGCTAGAACACTTTTCTTGACTTTGCCACTAAGTTACAGGGAATCACTTCAAATCCTCTTGGAAATAGGACACAATACAGACATATAAATAAATAGTAGCTCAGAATTTATCTATTTAAATAAAAAAATTATAGACTAACAATCTTACTGATGTTAAATATGAAAATCCACCAGTTGTTTTAAGGCTTGTCTAATGTTTAAGGCTATGGAGGGGGCTTGTTATTTATTCAGTAGAAAGTGTTAGGGAAATTATCCAAGTAAAATTAGAGACATATATAGATAGCCACAGAGTATGATTGGTTCCCATGGTGATTTTTATGTAAATTTATATAACCTGTTGTGATGATTAGGCTTTAAAATTGGGGAAAGAATAAGAGAAAATATCAACAGTCTTTATTACTGATAACAAATATATCTCTATTTACATTCTAGAATCATGTCAGACACTATGAAAATACATCTTGGTTTCCCTCGAACATACAAAAGTTGATTAATTCTCTTACTGTTTTTCCAGCAGTGGAATGATTAGGTACCAAACTGTTTAGTTTCATAAATTCACTGAAATTATCATTTGCTTTTAAGATCTTGACAGTTCTAAAATTACCAAGTCTTTGATTTCTCAGTCATTTCTTCTGAATATTTTATAGTATATTTATAATAAGTTTTCAGTAACATTCTACAGTGAGTACTCCTGTGATAAAAAAACATGTATTGCTTGTAAACACTTTAAGAAATAAAAAACCTACTTACATGTGGTTAAGGTGGTATTTTGTTTCATGTTCTTTCTAATCCTAAAGTTACTATTTGTACAGTTACACTTATAATCCATAAATATTATGTTTCCAATCTTAGAGTATAAACAGAAAATGTCTGCATTTTTTTCTTTTAAAAATATAATGTTATCCTGATCTTTAATCATGGATAACAGATTGCAAGTGAAACTTTTGTTATATCAAAATCTAGTATATTGTTAAATCAAAATACTAGAAAATCAATATCTAAACTTGAATCAAAAGGTACTAAAAATGTCACATTCTTTTACTTAGCAATTTACATTCTGAAAATATATCATGTCATTATTTATTTATATAAACAGGCCATTTTTAATAAAAAAAACTTCAGTACAGAATTGTTTCTATCAGCAAAAAATCATTTTAACTAAATATACAATTAGTAGAAAATCATGTAGTAAATTATAAAGTAGTGTCAGAGAGAAATTTAGGTCCTTTAACTTTTTTTAAAACAGTATGAATTATGTTTAATATCAGTAATAAAATATATATACATGTGGACAAACACTAACAAAAATATTAAAAGAGTAATATTTTAAGAGAAGAAGCATGGCACTAATCTTCAGCAAATAAATATGAATTTGTTATTGTGTATCATTTTGAGAATGAAAACTGATAAAAGCTGTACTTTAGTACTATTTGAGTGGTAGATATCATTGTTAGCATGTTATATATAATGTAAATAACTCATTATCTGTATGCCAAATAACAAATTTACAATTATGGATTCACTTTGGAGTTGCATTAAGTTCTTGTCAGACCAGAATATAATTATTTTAATCCATTATCTTCTTAGGAGGTAATTAACATTTTCAGGAAAATTACATGTACGACAAACTTCTGCCTTCCACTTTTGATTTGCAACTCCAGCTTCATAAATTTCAACTTGTTATGTCAAATCAATACTACTAGAAAAGAACACGCACTGCATGTCTTACAAAGGCTCAACTGCTTCTGCTGCTTCGTCTTTCTGTGCATAGCAAAGCTGTATCACAGGTTATATAATTATAGAAGTGGCGTTTATAACTGCAGGCCTTCAGTGCTGTGTAAGCATATCATGCAGTGTGATATACTAAATTTAAGGTTAGAATAGGGAGACAGGCTGTATCAAAGTCAACAAGAGGCCACCAACCCAGAAGAAAAGACAGTGACTATGGCACATCAGACTATGTAAGGTATGTTCTTTGAACCACAGTCATGAATAGCTTGTGAAACTCCCATTAAAGGAATCCTGTCAAAATGGTCATATTTATCAAGTGCAGGCAGATTTATATGGCGTTTGTCCAATGTGGAACAATGCTACTGGAATTTCATTGACTATTGTGAACCATAAAGGCTTTGCCATATTTCTTCCCATAACCCCTTTTTAAAAATGTTACTTTACTATTTTGTCGTGATGACTGCAGAATATTATTAAGAACATTGAATTCTAAGTCACATTTGGCTTCTACTTTGCCATGTGAACTTGAACATGACATTTAACCTATCAGGATTTCAATATTCTCATCTAAGAAACAAAAAATTTAAATATATTTACAGCATCTTTTAATAGATAATTTTTAAACCAGGATACCTCTTGGTTTTTACAGCTTGTAGCATGGCAGCATTCCCCTGACTTTATTTTTTGTTGTTGTTGTTTTCCTTTTTTGGAAGACAAAAGGGAAACATTTGTATTTGTTTCCCTTTTGTTAACAACTATCCTCAAAATAGAAATAGAGAAAGGAAGAAATATCAGAAGTGTTGTGTATGGGATACACATGAATCTTCAAGGTGTGGTAAGAACAAAAGTAGAGGGGCAAAAATAAAATGATATGGCACGAGGACTTAGGAATTTCAGACTGTCTATGAGAATTCAAGTTTCTAGGAATACTAGTCACATCCCAAAGCAGGATAGAATTATGAAAAATGAAAACTAATATTTTGCAAAGTAAGCACTAATTGACCTTCATTAAGCAGAGCCAATGCTATTGTGCTAACTGTGTAATACATTCAGACCTTTTAGATTAAAGCTAATCATTCTTTAGCCATCAAATGAAGATAGCCTAATTTATCAATCTTTCCAGGAGGAAGAAAATTATTCCCATTTTGTACAGCAATAAGCATACTTCTCACTTCTGCTCCCAGAACTGTTTGGTTGGAAAGGATTCATTCCCTAAAGAAAAAAGGATTTCTTCAAACAGAAAGTATCCACCTAACGTTGGCAATAGCTGAGAACCTGAGGCAGGAAGAAGAATGATCTCCCTCAAAAAATGTCAATGCCCAGATCTTGTGCATATATTAGGCTACATGACAAGGGACAATTAAGAATTTACAAGTGTAAGGTTCTTAGTCTCACTGGGAGCCAGATGGACAACACTCACCCCTCTCCATGTCTGATAATGGCGTTATCAGTCCAGACACATTACTCAGCATCTGGCTTCCCCATGCAGGCTCCCCTCACCCACTTCTGCATTCTGCTTCCAGATCTATATTCAGCACTAGACTATGCACTCTCAGCACTAAACTATGCATTTGAACCTGCCAAAATTTTTAAAACTCCCACCAAGCCTTACCCAATGGCAGCTTGCCCCATACGTCCTTAGCCAGCCCACCCCCAGTAAATCCCACCTCCGTACCTATAGCGGCTCGCCCCGTCCAGGCCCTGTCTCCCTACAACTAATGAAATTGCCTATGCTTTGTTTTCCCAATATCAAATCAGTCGCCTCTGACCCCTATAAAACCTCCTGCCCTGAGAAGTTAAGTGCAACTTCTCTGGCCCCATTCTGGACCATGGAACCTTGCCCGGGAGCTGAATAAATTGGATTTTTATTTTCATATACTGGCCTCAATTTTCTCATTTCCACTCAGCTATATATCTTACAAAAAGGTTTCAAATAAAATTGTTTGCTAAGTAACTAGCCTTAAAATAAAATAGATTATTCTGGATTATCCAGGTAGATACAATGCAGTTACAATGACTCCTTAAATGCAAAATAGGGAAGCAGAAGAGTGTCAGAGTGTGGGATGTGAAGAAAACTTGGCTGGCTATTTCCATCCAGAAAGAAGTGTAGCCCTGCTCACGTCTTGATTGTAGCTGATTCAACTGGTTTTGGACTTCTGACCTTCAGAACAGTAAAATAATGAATGTGTGTTGCTTTAAGTCACTATGCTTGTGAAAATTTGTTACAGCCCATATAAGAAATTGATACAAAAGAGTTAATGCCTCTAGGATAAAACATGCTTATGTAGTAAAACTTCAAAGAAACAATTGTTTCCCCTATGTATTTCTTAAGCAAAAAGTAATCCTGCTGAAGCTAAACTTTTCCCAGCAGTTGGTCAAATTGGTGAACTAAAGATTTACACAGATACAGATTTGACTAACATTTTTCTAATTAGACACCTAGATAATATTTATTACCATAATTAAAATTCTACTTGCAAAGAAATGTCCTATGTCTAAACTTAATTAGAACTATAATACTGTAAAACTCTTTTCCCATATATGCACTTGATGGATTTTATTGAAGTCTCACCTATTTCCTAACTCTGATACATGTGAATAATAATGAAACTTGAAATAAGATTGGAATTAAAGGAGGTTAAGCGTTTACTTTTCCATGATATGCACCGTTGCATTCTTAGAAATTAGGAAGCTGTTATCCTTTTGATGGGTGGCATTAAAGGAAGACAGGTAAAATCTAGGGCATGTAAAAGCTAGTGTTTCTGTTTCTACCGCATGTATTTTGTGTGTACATATGTGCATGATTGCTTGGTAAGTATATGTAAAAAGAGTTAGCACTAAGAATTAAAATGACAGTGCATATTTGATCATAATGTAAAGGAAGAAAATTTATTGACTAGTAAGGCTTAATTTAGTGTGTTTGTGAGAGAGGCAGAGAGAGAAAGAGTGAAAGAATATAGTACTTAACTCCTCTTGGAAAATACTATATATAATAACATGCATTATTCTTATTTATCAATTGAGCCTCCACTTTTAAGCCTGTATAAGCCTTGAAGAAAGACAAGCTACATTAAAGTAGATATAATTGAACTCTTAAGCACAAACACTCTAACAGGTGCTATATCCAAGTAAAGACTAAGAAAGTACACAAGCAACTGTAATGGAATGTACAGTAGGGAAAATTCTGTAGGGAAACTACATGCCAACCAAATTCAAAGAAATGAAATAATGAATACTACTGTAAGGTGTTTCATGGACTCTCATTGTCCCATCTTACAGTGTTTTATAAATATTTTTAGATGGAAGGAAAGAAGGAATGAAAGAAGCCCTCATTTTACAGGCGAATAACTTACCCAAGGTAATATAGTCAAATTAACTTTAAATAACAAGATGCAGAAAATATAATTAAAGTTGGGAGCGGTGGCTCACGCCTGTAATCCCAGCACTTTGGGAGGCCGAGGCAGGTAGATCACTTGAGATCAGATGTTTGAGACCAGCCTGACCAACTTGAAGCCCCACCTCTACTAAAAAATACCAAATTTAGTTGGGTATTGTGGTGCATGCCTGTAATCCCAGCTACTCAAGAGGCTTAGGCAGGAGAACTGCTTGAACCCAGGAGATTGCAGTGAGCCAAGATTGAGCCATTGCATCTAAGCCTGGGGGATAGAGCAAGACTCCATCTCCAAAAAAAGAAAAAAGAGACACCCTAATGGAGCTCCTGTATACCATGCATACTCTTCCTTACTTTAACTGTGAAGCAGTACACTGATTTCATCTTGACATTGGAGTCCAATGTTTGAGGGCAGGAGCATCCAGCATGAGAGGAAGATGTAGGCTGGAAGGCTAAGCCAGCGTAGCCTTCTCACATTTTTCTGCTTGCTTTTATAGTCTAGCCTGATTATTCTATTATAGTCAGCTGTCCTGGCAGCTGATTAGATGGTGCTCACCCAGAATAAGGTTGGGTCTGCCTCTCCGAGACCACTTACTCAAATATTTGTATCTTGGCAAAACCCTCACATCTAGGATCGATACTCTGCATCCTTCAATCAAGTTGACACTCAGTATTAAACATCACAGATTGCTAATGCTGGGGTATCCTCAAGATTCTTTCTAATTGTTTTCTAAAGTATCTGATTTTCCTCTGTCCATTTCAAGGTGTCTGGCTTATGTTGTTTTAAAAGAGTATATAAAATTTGCATGTTAATAAGGAGAAGCTTCTGTAGTATTCTGCCAACTCCCAAAATCTTCTCAGTTGTTTCTTAGTTTGGGGGATAGGGAAGTGCAATATTTCTTTTATTTTATCAAGATTGATAAAAAAGTCTTCCTTTGATATTAGGTGATATAAATATCTTATAATTCTTTTGACAGAATTGAAGTTTTTTTCTTTTGAGACCTTGTGTACCTTTCAAGCTAATCATAACCAATGAATTTCAACCTCTGTGTAGGCTTGCTTATCCACTGAGAAGTAAATCATCTGCATACTGAATCAAAGGTAGATTTATTAGGGAACTTGACACTTGAAAGGTCTCCTTTTAATATTTGTGAAACATAAATTCTACTCTCAGCATAGGCCTGAGGGATAACTGTCCATGTGTACTGCCTGTCTTCGCAAGTGAAGGCAAAGATAAAGATTGTCCTACATAGGTCCGTCATGATAAAGAACACACCTTTACTCGGATGGCAGTCAACAACATGTGGGGTTTGATGCTACTAAGTGATGAGGAATGGCTATATTATTAACCGCTCTCTGAGCTGTACAAAACTCCATCCTCTACCATTTGGTCTTTCTACAGGGATTGGACTATTACATGGACTTGTACAACTAATAATTTTTTATATAATTCAAAATTATAGATTTTATCAATTCTGAAGCCTCTGATATTACAGGGTATTATTTAATGTCCAGAAGAGGATTTAATAGATTTATTTGAATTTTAATTGAAGCAGGCAATATGTTTCCTCAATATGAGTGGAGGAATTTAACCACAATTAATCAGGTACTATTTTTAACAGCTCTTATAATTCTTAATTATTTAACAATGTAATTTCTTCCATGACCATATGAATTGCATTCAGTAAACTAAAAGGGACATATTTTGAAGAACATGTGATAGGTACTGAACCTAGATTTTAAAAAGATTAAAAAAGAAAATATATATATATATATTTGCCAATCAATGAGAGCTTGTAAGGCTGCTCAGGTTGGCCTTGAACTCATGGCCTCGCCTTCGCAAGCGCCACGACATCCGGCCAGAGCCACTTTGGACCCCAAGAAAAATATTTTTTACCTAATAATTCTATTTGTTTTGAATTCTCAACACATGTCCCCCTTTTGAGAGAAAGGAATGTGGTTCTTGTATAGTTCTGGAAGGTCTTTCAGTATTAAGTAAATGGGAGCTGAGGAAAACGTGCGTTTGGTACAGAAGACCTAACTGGAACACTGTAGCTTTTTATTTATATACTAACATAGAAGTATTTTGTTATACAAATTGCTTGTATTATTATGAATTATTTTACTCCAAGGAATGGGACCTTGTAGTAACATGTTTCTAGTGCTGAAAAAACATCTAAACAATATTCAGACCTATAAACAGCAAAATACTACTCTCCTTAACTCGAATTTTATAAATAGATTATATAAAGAATCTCTCCTTAAAAAGGAAGACCCAGTTTCTGAAGTATGATTCGACATAATTTAGACTTTGTTTTTGAATTACTAAAATAAACTAGTAAAAAGTGTTTTGTATTGTATGTGCCACGTGTGGAAATATCAAGGTGTCATCTTTGAGTCAGTTCTTTCCCTTAAACACTTAAAATATCACTGGTAGTGTAGCTCAGTGTCAATAAGATCTTGTGTGTCTTTGTTGCCTATGTCAATTAATTTCAATTTCACCTAAGGTATTAGTGAAGAGAAAATTTCATACAATCATTTTTGAACCATAGATATTATTTCTATTTTAATTTTATGTAATTATTTCATACAGGCCTTTTGCAATAACTGCAAATTGTGGATTGGGTTGATTTTAGAATATATTAGGCTGTTGAAGGCTTACGTATTAAACACATATTGAATAAGTGTTTAGTTGTAAGTTCATAATCTTGTTTACATTTCCTATGTATTTAATTTCCCTCTCCTTTTCTTCCTTGATTGGGGTATAACTTCTGACTGGCAAAATTGACTACATCATGAGTTTGACAGGTAGCCCAACTAGGACATTGCCTCTTTATTATAATTGCCAATTTTATGTCATCGACTTATAAAGTTCAAGTTAGGCAGAGTATTATTTTGCTGGTTATAGGTCTGAATACTGTTTAGATGTTTTCTCAGATATTTCACAGAGTGTCTGACAGGCTCATCAAGACTTTGCTGGCATCATTGCATTTTTTCCAAACAACTACTCTTTGAAAAATTAGGGAGATAACCTCTGGTAAAGCTTTGGCAATGCTGAAAGCTTCTTATAATCCACTTCAGAAAACCTGTGGAAGCTTTCTAAAGAATTTCTCCAATTTATCTTTGCTATCCAATCTTTGGTTTTACTTTCTGATGCAAACATGTAAATCAAATATAAATCAAGAAGTCCAGGGTCATAAGTTTGAATGTTTAAAGTAAATTATTAACAAATCCATCCAATAGAACTTTAAAGAGGAACTGGAAAATTTTTAATTATGTCTTTAAATTCTACTTTTAATCATCGTTGATAAGCCAAGTCAGGTTCTCCTCTACCAGACACAGACCTTTACCCAAAGGGACCTGGATTAGTGGGAAAAGGAAGATGAGGAGGAGAAAGAGATAAGTCAGACAAGAACGTTCTGACAAAAGACAAAGAAGAGCTGAAGAAGGGGGAGAAGTTACAGCAGCCTTTTTCAGTTCAGAAATTGTTTTAGATAGAACTTTGTTTTCCTTTTGCAAGGAAATGACTTTATCAGAAGCCCTTTTAGAGGTTTCTGCACACTATTGAAAATAGCTCTCCTAGTAATTTTATTTCAGAGCCAGTTTTGGTTTTTGTTTGTTTGTTTCTTGTTTTTCTCTGATTGAGCATTCAGATATAATTTGTAAGGTATTTCAAAGGTACCCCACTTTGCCCATTGTAATTTGGGGTCATCATAAGTTATGTGACACCAATTTAAAAAATGTTTTCATGCAGAGGGGCTGTGGTATTAAACATGAATCCAGTTGGTGTTTCTATTGGTATATCTCTCCTTAAGGAGGAAGATTAAGTTTTAGAAGTATGATTGGCCATAATTTAGACTTTCCTTTTATTTTATTTTATTTTATTTTTTTCAGCAAAGTGTTTTTTTTTAATTTCTTAAATTTTTATTGCATTATAGGTTTTGGGGTACATGTTCAGAGTATGCAAGATAGTTGCATAGGTACACACATGTCAGTGTGCTTTGCTGCCTTCCTCACCTTCACCCACACTTGGCATTTATCCCCAGGCTATCCCTCCCCAGCCCCCCCCACTGTCCCTCCCCGCTTCCCCCCAATAGAACCCCATGTGTAGTAGACCCCCTCCCTGTGTCCATGTGTTCTCATTTTACTCACCCGCCTATGAGTGAGAATATGCGGTATTTGTTTTTCTGTTCTTGTGTCAGTTTGCTGAGAATGATGTTCTCCAAATTCATCCATGTCCTTACAAAGGACACAAATGCATCATTTTTGATTGCTGCATAATATTCCATGGTGTATATGTGCCACATTTTCCCAGTCCAGTCTATCATCGATGGGCATTTGGGTTGGTTCCAGGTCTTTGCTATTGTAAACAGTGCTGCAATGAACATTCGTGTGCATGTGTCCTTAGAGTAGAACGATTTATAGTCCTTTGGATATATACCCAGTAATGGGATTGCTGGATCAAATGGAATTTCTATTTGTAGGTCCTTGAGGAATCGCCACACTGTCTTCCACAATGTTTGAACTAATTTACACTCCCACCAACAGTGTAAGAGTGCTCCTATTTCTCCACATCCTCTCCAGCAACTGCTGTCTCCAGATTTTTGTTTTTGTTTTTGTTTTTGTTTGTTTGTATTTATTTATTTATTTATTTATTTTTTAATTTTTATTGCATTATAGGTTTGGGGGTACATGTGCAGAACGAGCAAGATAGTTGCATAGGTACACACATGGCAGTGTGCTTTGCTGCTTTCCTCCCCTTCACCCACACTTGGTATTCATCCCCAGGCTATCCCCCCCAGCCCCCCCTGCTGTCCCTCCCCCATTCCCCCCAACAGTTCCCCAGTGTATAGTAGACCGCCTCTCTGTGCCCACGTGTTCTCATTTTTCTCACCCACCTATGAGTGAGTATATGCGGTATTTCTTTTTCTGTTCTTGTGTCAGTTTGCTGAGAATGATGTTCTCCAGATTCATCCATGTCCCTACAAAGGACACAAACTCATCATTTTTGATTGCTGCATAATATTTCATGGTGTATATGTGCCACATTTTCCCAGTCCAGTCTATCATCGTTGGGCATTTGGGTTGGTTCCAGGTCTTTGCTATTGTAAACAGTGCTGCAATGAACATTCGTGTGCATGTGTCCTTATAGTAGAACGATCTATAGTCCTTTGGATAGATACCCAGTAATGGGATTGCTGGGTCAAATGGAATTTCTATTTCTAGGTCCCTGAGGAATCGCCACACTGTCTTCCACAATGGTTGAACTAATTTACACTCCCACCAACAGTGTAAGAGTGTTCCTATTTCTCCACATCCTCTCCAGCATCTGCTGTCTCCAGATTTTTTAATGATCGCCATTCTAACTGGTGTGAGATGGTATCTCAATGTGGTTTTGATTTGCATCTCTCTAATGACCAATGACGATGAGCACTTTTTCATATGTTTGCTGGCCTCATGTATGTCTGCTTTCGTAAAGTTTCTGTTCATATCCTTTGCCCATTTTTGAATGGGCTTGTTTGTTTTTTTCCTGTAAATCTGTTTGAGTTCTTTGTAAATTCTGGATATCAGCCCTTTGTCAGATGCATAAACTGCAAAGATTTTTTCCCATTCTGATGGTTGCCGATTCACTCTAGTGACTGTTTCTTTTGCCGTGCAGAAGCTGTGGAGTTGGATTAGGTCCCATTTGTCTATTTTGGCTTTTGTTGCCAATGCTTTTGGTGTTTTGGTCATGAAGTCCTTGCCTACTCCTATATCCTGAATGGTTTTGCCTAGATTTTCTTCTAGGGTTTTTATGGTGTCGGGTCTTACGTTTAAGTCTTTAATCCATCTGGAGTTAATTTTAGTGTAAGGTGTCAGGAAGGGGTCCAGTTTCTGCTTTCTGCACATGGCTAGCCAGTTTTCCCAACACCATTTATTAAACAGGGAATCCTTTCCCCATTGCTTGTTTTTGTCTGGTTTATCAAAGATTATATGGTTGTAGATATGTTGTGTTGCCTCCGATGCCTCTGTTCTGTTCCATTGGTCTATGTCTCTGTTTTGGTACCAGTACCAAGCTGTTTTGATTACTGTAGCCTTGTAGTATAATTTGAAGTCTGGTAGTGTGATGCCTCCTGCTGTGTTCTTTTTGCTTAGAATTGACTAGGCTATGCGGGCTCTCTTTTGGTTCCATATGAAGTTCATGGTGGTTTTTTCCAGTTCTTTGAAGAAATTCAATGGTGGTTTGATGGGAATAGCATTGATTGTGTAAATTACTTTGGGCAGTATAGCCATTTTCACAATATTGATTCTTCCTAACCACGAACATGGAATGTTTCTCCATCTGTTTGTGTCCTCTCTTATTTCGTTGAGCAGTGGTTTGTAGTTCTCCTTGAAGAGGTCCCTTACGTTCTTTGTGAATTGTATTCCTAGGTATTTTATTTTCTTTGTAGCAATTGTGAATGGCAGTTCGTTCTTGATTTAGTTCTCTTTTAGTCTGTTATTGGTGTATAGGAATGCTTGTGATTTTTGCACGTTGATTTTATATCCTGAGACTTTACTGAAGTTGCTTATCAGTTTCAGGAGCTTTTGGGCTGAGGTGATGGGGTCTTCTAGGTATACTATCATGTCGTCTGCAAATAGAGACAATTCGGCTTCCACCTTTCCTATTTGAATACCCTTTATTTCTTTTTCTTGCCTGACTGCTCTGGCTAGAACTTCCAGTACTATGCTGAATAGAAGTGGTGAGAGAGGGCATCCTTGTCTAGTGCCAGATTTCAAAGGGAATGCTTCCAGTTTTTGCCCATTCATTATGATATTGGCTGTTGGTTTGTCATAAATAGCTTTTATTACTTTGAGATATGATCCATCAATACCAAGTTTATTGAGGGTTTTTAGCATAAAGGCCTGTTGAATTTTGTCAAAAGCCTTCACTGCATTGATTGAGATAATCATGTGATTTTTGTTTTTGCTTCTGTTTATGTGGTGAATTACATTTATAGACTTGCGTATGTTGAACCAGCCTTGCATCCCCGGGATGAATCCTACTTGATCATGATGGATAAGTTTTTTAATGTGCTGTTGCAATCGGTTTGCCAGTATTTTATTGAAGATTTTTGCATCTATGTTCATCATGGATATTGGCCTGAAGTTTTCTTTTCTTGTTGAGTCTCTGCCAGGTTTTGGTATCAGGATGATGTTGGTCTCATAAAATGATTTGGGAAGGGTTCCCTCTTTTTGAATTATTTGGAATAGTTTCAGAAGGAATGGTACCAGATCCTCTTTGTGTGTCTGGTAGAATTCGGCTGTGAACCCATCTGGACCTGGGCTTTTTTTGTGTGGTAGGCTCTTAATTGCTGCCTCAACTTCAGACCTTGTTATTGGTCTATTCATAGTTTTGGCTTCCTCCTGGTTTAGACTTGGGAGGACACAGGCATCTAGGAATTTATTCATTTCTTCCTGGTTTACTAGTTTATGTGCATAGAGTTGTTTGTAGTATTCTCTGATGATGGTTTGAATTTCTGTGGAATCTGTGATTTCCCCTTTATCCTTTTTTATTGCATCTATTTGGTTGTTCTCTCTTTTCTTTTTTATCAGTCTGGCTAGTGGTCTGTCTATTTTGTTGATCTTTTTGAAAAACCAGCTCTTGGATTTATTGATTTTTTGAAGGGTTTTTCTCATCTCTATCTCCTTCAGTTCTGCTCTGATCTTAGTTATTTCTTGTCTTCGGGTAGGTTTTGAGCTTTTTTGATCTTGCTCCTCTAGCTCTTTCAATTTTGATGATAGGGTGTCCATTTTGAATCTCTCCACTCTTCTCATGTGGGCACTTATTGCTATATATTTTCCTCTACAGACTGCTTTAAATGTGTCCCAGAGATTCTGGTACATTGTGTCTTCGTTCTCATTGGTTTCGAAGAACTTCTTTATTTCTGCCTTCATTTCATTGTTTATCCAATCAACATTCAAGAGCCAGTTGTTCAGTTTCCATGAAGCTGTGCGCTTCTGAGTTACTTTGTGAATTCTGAGTTCCAACTTGATTGCACTATGGTCTGAAAGACTGTTTGTTATGATTTCAGTTGTTTTGCATTTGCTGAGGAGTGCTTTACTTCCAATTATGTGGTCAATTTTGGAGTAGGTGTGATGTGGTGCTGAGAAGAATGTATATTCTGTGGATTTGGGGTGGAGAGTTCTGTAAATATCTATCAGGTTTTCTTGTTCCAGGTCTGAGTTCAAGTCCTGGATATCCTTGTTAATTTTCTGTCTGGTTGTTCTGTTTGATACTGACAGTGGAGTGTTAAAGTCTCCCATTTTTATTGTGTGGGAGTCTAAGTCTCTTTGTAAGTCATTAAGAACTTGCCTTATATACCTGGGTGCTCCTGTATTGGGTCCATATATATTTAGGATCATTAGCTCTTCTTGTTGTATCAATCCTTTTACCATTACGTAATGACCTTCTTTGTCCCTTTTGATCTTTGTTGCTTTAAAGTCTATTTTATCAGAGACGAGAATTGCAACTCCTGCTTTTTTTTTGCTCTCCATTTGCTTGGTAAATCTTCCTCCATTTCTTTATTTTGAGCCTTTGTGTATCCTTGCATGTGAGGTGGGTTTCCTGGATACAGCACTCCGAGGGGTTTTGGCTTTTTATCCAATTTGCCAGTCTGTGTCTTTTTATTGGTGCATTTAGCCCATTTACATTTAGGGTTAATATTGTTATGTGTGAATTTGATACTGCCATTTTGATGCTAGCTGGCTGTTTTGCCCGTTGGTTCATGTAGATTCTTCATTTTGTTGATGCTCTTTAGCATTTGGTATGCTTTTAGGATGGCTGGTACTGGTTGTTTCTTTCTATGTATAGTGCCTCTTTCAGGAGCTCTTGTAAAGCAGGCCTAGTGGTGACAAAATCTCTGAGTAATTGCTTGTTCATAAAGGATTTTATTTTTCCTTCACTTATGAAGCTCAGTTTGGCTGGATATAAAATTCTGGGTTGAAAGTTCTTTTCTTTAAGGATGTTGAATATTGGCCCCCACTCTCTTCTGGCTTGTAGAGTCTCTGCCGAGATATCTGCTGTGAGTCTGATGGGCTTCCCTTTGTGGGTGACCCGATCTTTCTCTGTGGCTGCCCTTAGTATTTTCTCCTTCATTTCAACCCTGGTGAATCTGATGATTATGTGCCTTGGGGTTGCTCTTCTTGCGGAGTATCTTTGTGGTGTTCTCTGTATTTTCTGGAATTGAGTATTGACCTGTCTTGCTAGGTTGGGGAAATTTTCCTGGATAATATCCTGAAGAGTATTTTCCATCTTGGATTCATTCTCTTCATCACATTCTGGTACACCTATCAAACGTAGGTTGGGTCTCTTCACATAGTCCCACGTTGCTTGGAGATTTTGTTCATTCCTTTTTGTGCTTTTTTTTTTTGATCTTGGTTTCTTGTTTTATTTCATTGAGTTGATCTTTGACTTCTGATATTCTTTCTTCTGCTTGGTCAATTCAGCTGTTGAAACTTGTGCATGCTTCGTGAAGTTCTCGTGTTGTGTTTTTCAGCTCCTTCAATTCATTCATATTCCTCTATAAGTTGTCCATTCTTGTTATCATTTCCTCTAATCTATTTTCAAATCTTTTTTCAAGATTCTTAGTTTCTTTGCACTGATTTAGAACATGTTCTTTTAGCTCACTGAAATTTCTCATTATCCACTTTCTGAAGTCTGATTTCATCATTTCGTCACACTCATTCTCTGTCCAGCTTTGGTCCCTTGCTGATGCGGAGTTTTGGTCCTTTGTAGGAGGTGAAGTGTTTTGGTTTCGGGTGTTTTCCTCCTTTTTGCACTGGTTTCTTCCCATCTTTATGGATTTATCCACCTGTCATCTTAGTAGTTGCTGATTATTCAACTGGGTCTTTGTGTGGACACCCAGATTGTTGATGATGAGGTATTTCTGTTACTTAGTTTTCCTTCTAATGGTCTAGCCCCTCTGCTGTATGAGTGCTGAGGTCCACTCCAGGCCCTGCTTGTCTGGGGTACACCTGTAGCAGCTGCGGAACAGTGAGGGATGCTACCAGTTTCTTCTTCTGCTATCTTTGTTTCAGAATGATGCCTGCCAAATGTCAGTCTGATTAGTCCTTTTTTGCGGTGATTACTCTTTGGATATACAGGGGTCAGGGAGCTGCTTGAGGAGATGGTCTGTGCTTTATAGGAGTTCCAGTGCTGAGCTGTGAGCTCTGTTGTTCATTCAGCGTTGTTGGGAGGATGTGTTTATGTCTGCTGCAACAGAAGTCATAAACCCCCCTCTTTTTTTCCCCCTTAGATGCTCTGTCTCAGGGAGTTGGGGCTTTCTTTATGAGTATCTGTTGCACTGTCCTGCCCAGCTAGGAGGTAGTCTATTCACTATTTTCCTGCCGGGGCTCCGCCCTGCTAGTGCGGGTTTGCCCTGTTGCTGCAGGGCTCTGTTCTGCTGTGGCTTGCTCTGCCCTCCTGGCGGAGTCTCTCTGTTATGGCAGGTTGCCTGGCAACAGCAGGCTGCGTCAGCCCTGGGCGGTACTTCAGTAGCGGGGGATTGCGTCAGTAGTGGCAGACGCCCCTCTCACACCGGGCTGCACTGTCCTAGATGCCAGCAGCAAAACTCTCAGCCCCGATCTCCTCCAATCGCTGCCCTGCTTGTCCCCGTCAGGGTGGGACATGCCGAGCCCGATCACCCAGCTCCCTGCCTCGGTATCCGTCCTCTCTCTCTCTCTCTCTTCCTCTCCCCAAGCTGAACGGTTGACTCTCTCACTGGCGCCCTGTAGCCTGCTGATAGGGCACTGGGATCTGTGCGATCTCCCATGCCGCTGCCCACTGCACCGGCTCAGGTCACATTTCCCAGGAATCTCCTGGTCTGGCTCATTGTCCAAGTCCCGTTCAATCAGATGGACATGCCAATCTGCCCTTCCAAATCTCAGATTGCTGGGTTAACAGGGCACCCGGACCAGTGAGTTTTGTGCCCGGTGCTGCTGCGCTGCAGAACCGGCCAAAGCGGCCGCATGAGCCAGCTGTGCTAGCGTCCCGTGTCTCTCCCACACCTAGGACTTTCAACGTTCTGTGGGCAAAAAAGATCTGTCCGAGAATGCGGCTAGGACTCACCCTCTGCGCCTTCACTGAGAGCTGCAATCCGGAGTTGCCTCTACGACGCCATCTTGGAATCTCCCTAGACTTTCCTTTTAAATGATCAAAATGAACTAATTGAAGGTTTTTTGATTGTGTGTACTGCTTGTGGAAATTGCTACTGAAGGTGTCAACCTGAGTCCATTCTTCCCTTTTAAGGTGTCTTGTTGGTCCCAAGAGACTGAGTGCCTAAGGCATTAGGTGATCAACCTTTATCTGTGCCCAACAAATTAAGCAAGGTTTCTTATAAATTCTTAAGAGATTCCGTGAGACTGTTTCATATCACAAGTGATAAACTTTAAGGCACCTGTAAGATCTTAGTTGTTTGCGATGCCTTTTGGCCAGGAGGAATGATTTATCTTCCTCTTACCTTCCGGATTTATCTCGTACTTAGAGAACCTTGTACAAATTTGTTCACTCAGGAAGAAACATTAGATTTGTCAGTTGAACCAAACTTCAGAATCTGTCTAGTTTCAAAGATTACAAATTTTTCACTTAAGCAACAAAGATTTACTTCCTTTTTTCAAGGACAAATTGTTTTTCCCCTGACCAAACATTTAAATGAGAGAAAAGATGGAAAACTCTAAGGAGTAATTTTAAACAAAACCTTAACCTCATAGAAAAGCAAAAATCACAAATCCACAATTATTAAAATCTCTAGAGAAAAACAAATGAAATTTCTACCTTGCAGTACAGCTTAAATTCCACCCTCATTGAATTAAAGATGTGTGCTATTTAAATAAAATTCGTATCTCAACCAAGGCAGGAGAGTTGAACCTGAGAGGGGTCTTAGGAGAGATCCCCATTGGCTGTAGCAAGGTCAGATGAACAAAAAGTCATTGGTGCTGGTACCAGGGCTTCTGTTATCAGCAATGTGATGACGACCACTGGAGGTCTATTTCAGCTCTTTCCTGTGGCCAGAATGTCCACCTTAAATGACATGCAGAAAATATGATTTAGTACAGCATTTATTTGAGCAAAAAACCTAGAGATAGCCACCTGGGAAACAACTCTAAATAAATGAGTTCAGCATTCCAAAGGAGAAAAGCTAAGGTTTCACTTATGTAGGCAGAAACCAGGAAGATTTAGCGGGATTACAATATTTTTCATACCCAGACCAGTGCATCTATTACAGTGATTTAATTGTTTACAGATTGCCACATTCCAAAGGTGATTATTTTATTACTACATAAGGAGCTGTGTTTTTTATCTGGGCCTGGTTGGTATTCCTAATTATTTACAGAAAAAAAAAATAAGGCAGAAGTTGCAGCTGCATGCCACATGACACAGACCACAAAGCCACATTCATTCTAAGGCTTAGACTAATCTAAAATCTCAACAATTTTAAATTTTAATTTTTTAATTTCATAGTTACAGGATACAAATCAGAGATTTCATCCCAGTCTTTTGATACCAAACCAAGTTAATTTTCCAATACACTGTATACAGTGATGACTAGAACTATTGGTGGGAGAGTGTATCTGGCAATCTCATATGAGTTTAGGAAAATTACTTGAAAATTCAAGACTTCCAAGTACAAATAAAACTAGAACTTGATTGATATTGATTCATATTAAGGAGCTCTGCAGTTTTTTTCCATCCAAACAAGATTTAGGCAGAGAAAACATGAACTCTTTCTATACATACTGAAAAGTATACACAAATAAATTGAAGCATACTCTTTTGAATCAGATAATCATAGAAAAAAAATTATTCTCTTTGTGTCCCATTTCATTTTAATAAGATGCTCTTTCTTTCTTTTTTTTTTTTTTTTGGTTCAGATGAGTTCTCACTCTGTCATCCAGGTGGAGTGTATTGGTGTGATCACAGCTCACGGCACCCTGGACCTCCCAGGCTCAAAAGATCTTCCCTTCTCAGCCTCCTCAGAAGCTGGGCTACAGGTGTGTGCCACCATACTGAGCTAATTTTTGCATGTTTTATAGAGACAGGTTTTCACCATGTTGCACATGCTGGTCTTGAATCCTGGGCTCCAGTAATCCACCCACCTTGGCCACCTAAAGTGCTAGAATTATAGGCGTGAGCCACTGTACCTGTCCAAGATGCATTTTCTTATGTCTAAATCTTTGCCCTTTTTGCTTGATCGTTTTTGGATGTTCTGAAAGTCTGCTCAGTGTTCTTCATTAAGTAAATGATCCTTTGATCTTTTCTAGTTAGATTGATTAAAATAGTCTCATTGCTACATATTTTACTTAATGATTATATTTCTTGACTCTGGTTATTTGGACTACTTGAAGAAATACTTCTTCTTCAAGTAACCGCTCCTACATCACAGTAATGCTTTGGAAATTTTAAACATGATTCCAAAGAGTGATTTCTATTTTCAGATCTAGGGAGATAGAGAGCTACTAAGTAAAATTTTTTTCTCACCAAGTAGTAAAGAAAACAAATTCAGCTTAACAATACTCTGCCAAATAAGTTTGTTTCAAGAATAATAATAATTATATTTTATAGTACCGGGAGATTAAAATATTCCCAGTTAGCTAAATTTAAAAAAAATTGAAGAACAACTTTTATAAATTAGACCATAATTTATATATCCATATTATCTCCCAAATCTGGAATTTTTAAAGAAAGTTCATCATATTTTCTGAGATGCCTTGTTTGAAATGTTCTTGTGTTTTTGTCGATTCAGAGGTCTAATTATAGACAAACATGGGGGAAATAACCAAATCTCCTGAGAATTTGGTATTACCTTTCTCTTTTATTGTCTCAATTGAATTTGCTGTCATTTAGACCTATTGAATTGAATGATTTTTAGCTTCCTTGTTTTCAAAAATTTACTTTACCCAAGATTTTCTTTAAAATGCAGGGTTGTAGCTGAACTCCAGTTTGGCTGCTAGCTGCTCAGAAAGCCAGACATGAGAAATGAGGGTTAGTGGAAAAAAGTAGGTCTATTCAAGTGTCAGCAGCTAGAGGACTCAAACCTAAAAAAAGAAAACTCACAGTTTCAGGCTGGCTACAGGAATTTAAGGGAGAAGGTGGCATAGAAGCAATCTGCAGGAGTCGTGTGCAGGGTGCAGGCCTGCTTGCCATTTTCCATTTGTTACCTTGAGTAATGGCCCATCTGGAGATCTACAGGGCATCATTCGGGTGGGGTCTGGTTGTGAATTAACCATGCACTGATTTCTTCTCAAACAAGAAGAAAATTGTAATCACCATCTCTCCTTCGTGCTTGGATTCTTTAAAGATTAGCTTTTAAAATTTCTAAGCAAACAGGTAGTTAGATATATGGGTAACAAGTAACGAAGCAAGAGATGTGTTACTTTTTCTAAAAAGCAAACCAGCTGACTGACTGCACTAATTCCAGACTCCCGTCTTTCAATGTCCATCCATTTCCATGGGATATGGGGCATAGACTCCATTCAGACTGCTTACTGCTGCCAGAAGGCCTACATAGGGAGCTAAAGAGTGCAATTTATTTACCTGGAGTTGGAAATATTCATGATTTATTGGACTCATAGAAGCAGTGTGTTGAATCATTGGATGAGGATCTAAGAGTGTTTGAGAAAATCAATCTTGCAACTTGTGCGTATTATAAAGCAAGAATACAATCCGTAGCAGAGAATTACGCCTACTGCTATAATCATAGCAAGGATTACTGATAATTTTCTCCACCAGGAGGGTCCTGACTTAAACCAGGAACGTAACCATTGGCATAGTGACAGCATAAGGTTGGATATTAATTCATTTATGCATGTCTCGGTGGGTCAGGGAAATATTTTGTGAATTATCTAGAATATACGTGTGCCAGAGTGGTGCACAGTGCAGAGCCGCTTGTTATTATGCAAAGCCTACCTTGAGTAATGGACCATCGGGAGGTTTGGTTGGTGGGATTCTGGCAGGATCAGGTTATGAACTGGCTGCACATCAATTTCTTCTCAGAAGAGAGAAAATTGTAACCACCATTTTCACTTCATGCCTGCATTGTTTCAAAATTAGCCTTTAGAATGCCAGAGAAAACAGGCAGTTAGATGTATGTGTAAGAAGAAATAAAGCAGTGAGTACTTCTTTTTTAAGGTAAGCTCACAAGCTGGCTCTACCAGTTACAGGACTGCTATTTTAAATCTATGTTTTGCTTTCATTTCTTTGAAATAAAATCTTGCTTCCTTGTATCCTCTGAACATAAACCTAGAAAATTTACTTTATACTAAAAGAATATAAAGAAAGAATAGAACTATTTCATTCCATTTGGTTATAAGATATTTCAAATCAATGCAACAATTAGGTGTCTCTTCTATCCTATTTTACGGGCCATGAGAAAACACTCCCTTTGCCCTCTGAAGGTTTGCTGAAAATAAACTGATGAAAGAAAGATTAACAGGAGAAGAGACATACAAATTTATTAATGTTCATGGCAGTCCTAACAAAGATTTAAAATAAATTCCTCCAGGGGTTGATGGTTTTATAATATCTTCAGGTAACAGAACGAATGACCACTTGGAGAATGGACAAAACACGTTACTATAGTAAATTAGGTTATAGTGGCAAGACAGGTTATGGGAAGGAGAGAAGAGGAGGCCTGGGGTGCAAAGGTGTAGCCCACAGAGAAAATAGTTGTAAGTGTTTCCTTGAGACTTTAAATGTGTCAAATTCTGTTTATCTTTTCTAGATCCAAACAAGGAAAGGCTCTCAGAGAAAACTGAGCAGCATCAAGGCACATTTTCTCTATAAATGCAAATCTTCTCCACAAAAGACGCTTTTTAGATAGTCTAACATTTCCAGCTTTTCTGAATAACCATCTTGAAATAGGTAAAATAAGTATATTTTGGGGAGAAATAATTTGATTCCTTCACCATGTCCAAACCATCTCTAAAACTATGTCCACGTGAGGACCATAATTTAACCAGTGGAGCAATAGACTTATCAGTTACACAAAAAGTAGAAGGAAATTTCCTTTCTTAAAAAAGATAACCTTGCTTGAACATGTACAAGATTTTTGAAGGAAAATGCTGACTCTCATTTTCACTAAGGAGAAATGTTTACCAGTCCTTTGCTGGTGAACTATTTTTACAACTTTTAAATATATCTAGTTGCTTAATGTTCATTTTGTTTAAAAATAAATGTAAGGTGCTTTTTATACTTAAACATGTATAGAGTAGAATAACAAAAAAGTAAATCATTTTTGCTTGATTTAATAGCTCCTAGTTATCTTACCTTTAGTTGAAATAAACTACCCTATGAGCTTTTAAAACTGAGCAGCTGCATTTTGAGTAGCAAATGCCTCTGGTCTCTATTCTATTGTGCAAAGATAATATGTGACCTAAATAAACATGGAATTTAATTTCAACAAAGAACTCTTACAAGTGAACTGAGCCGGTTTAAGATTTTGATGACAATAGTTGTAAAAAGTTATAGTTTATGAAGAGGCAAATTACCTTTCTTGATTTCATCCCTAAAGGAATGTGCAGATGTCAAATATGCCAATGGGCCTACTCTCCTTATGAAACTTAAATGTACTGACTCAGAAGGCCTTAATGTCTCTCTCAGCTTGACTAACCTTTAGACAAGCTTCTTCCTTCACCAGTCCCATATCTTTCTTTTCTGAAAGCATTTATTTTAGATAATTTGTAATTCTTTCTCTATTTTTCGAGATGTAAATTTTTAAAAAAATTCCTTGCCAGTTTCACAATCAATCAATAAATGCCTTTCTCAAGACCCTAAAGGTCATCTCCTCTAACTGTGGTCAGGAGGAACATAGTGCCGGCATCTCTCAGTTGCTCCTGAAGGCAGAAGCCGACCTTCAATGAGAAAACACAGATAACCGAGTCACAGAGAAAATCTTTACCAAACTCAGGAATTTCTCAAGACCCTAAAGGTCATCTCCTCTAACTGTGGTCAGGAGGAACATAGTGCCGGCATCTCTCAGTTGCTCCTGAAGGCAGAAGCCGACCTTCAATGAGAAAACACAGATAACTGAGTCACAGAGAAAATCTTTACCAAACTCAGGAATAACTCAAGGTGTTCCACACGTGGCAAGGGTCAGCTCCTCTCTGATGTCCTCCAGTAATACTCTTCAGCTAACAAAGCCTAGCACCTAACACTTCTCCAGTCCTTTATTTCAGCAGACTTGAGTTCAGACTCAGCTGTGGCCTCGCTTATCTGTACAGAGGCCTTGAGAAAGATCTTCCTTGCCTGCTAGAGTTTGTCCAGCGCAGCTGTGCTCTGACGGTATCTAAAACTTCTGTTTAATGTGTTCAGTTGCCTGATGTTGCAGTCATTTTTTAAGCAACACTTTTTTGGGATTTAACAAAGCTTTTTTAGTTCTCATTCCAACAAAGATACACCCTGAGAGAGGCATGGAGTTAAAGAAACTTGGATATTTGAATAGTACTTTGAAACCCTCAGAGAGATTTTACTTATTTCCAGAATACCTTTAAGTGACAAAAAAAAAAAAAAAAAAAAAAATTGAAATCGCCCCCTAACCTACTTATGCAGCTTCAGAGCTGGGTGAAGCTACAGATCTGTTCCCAGGGAGAATTGAAAAATGGACTGTGTGTTAAAAGCAGGGGTCAGTTCTCATCTTTACCAACAGCCTAAAGTTACCCATGAATCCAAAGATTTTAAGTTTATTTCAGAAGTAAGAGATGACCTATAAAATATTCTCATGGGAATAAAAGAAGATGCTAACACTAATTTGGAGTCAATTTATTCTTTCCTTTTTTATCATTAAATCTACCTCCAGGTAAAGTAAACTTTCTGTGTTAGTAAAGAGAATAGTATACAAAATTGCTATTTAAAAAAAAATTAAGGAAAAGTGACTGCTTCTGGGTATCTGTTGTCAACCCTAATATATCCAATTAGCAGAAAGTTTGTGCTAAGAGGAAAATTTAAACCAGAAATTGAATGTAAAAGGATTTATAGATGAAATGTAAGATGAACTTAGGGGGAATGCAGTGAGTTGTAAGAATAATTAGGAAAGCATCATCTTTACCTTTAAGACTCTGATGACTAATTTTGGACTCTTTTCAAAATCTTTGCAGAGCTTGTAATTTCTCCAACTCTTTGAAGACCCTTTTACATCCAGATTCTACATGTTTTATCCTAACAGTAGTGACTTAAGAAGTTAGTTACCAAAATCTTACTGCTGAAAATATCCTGCCTAAATTATTTGATGAGTATAAATGAGGCAGCAGTGGCCCATCTGGAGCAGCTGCTGCAAGGACTCTGGCTGCAGCGGGGGAGGAGTGGCCAGAGCCGAGTACTCCCTAGAGCCATCAGGAAGCTCGGAACAGCGGGGAGCCTGCCCTTTTCTGAGTTGATGAGGTGGGAGCCCTGCCCTCCTGGTAGCAGCTGTAGCTGCCCAGCTGGTGCTGTGAACCCAGGCATCCTTGCACTCTTGTGGGCTCAGAAAGCCCCCTACCCTGGCAGGCTCAGAAGTGCCTGCTCCTGCTTCCTGGCCTCTCTCCCAGCACTCGCTCAGATTTCAGAGCAAAATTGAGGCTGAGTCAGAGTGCTGTCGCAGTGTGCAGTGCTTACGGCAGCACTGACACACCAGCCCCCTGCCACCTTGGTGTCTTCCAGACTTTGGGCACTGACAAGCATGGGAGGGAGGTTGAAGGGATGCTGAGGGTGGTTCATGGCAGCCCTGCAGGTTCCTTTTGGCAGGAATAGCTTGGGTGCCATGGATGACATGATTGGCAGGAGACAGGCTCCTGGGCGAAAAGAGGTGGGTCCCCAGGGAAGCCCCACCTTGAAGCCAAGAATACCCTGAAGCATGGGGGCTGGACTGTCAGTTCCCAGTAGATTCTGCAGCCTGGAGTGAGAATTTCCACTGCTTTATCTGGGCCCACCCATGGCCACCCATAGACCAATCAGCACATACTTGCTCCCTTCTGAGTCCATTAACACCCCCGGTATCCCCACTCAGTCAGACTCAAACAAACTTCCAGACGCCCTGCCTGTGGAAAGGAGCTACCACTGCAGGTCTCCTCCCTGCTGAAAGCTGGACACTCTTTGGGACAACCTGCCTTCAGAAAGGAGCTAACCCCTGCGGGTATCCTCTCCACTAAGAGCTGGGACACTCATCGGACGACCTGTCTGCAGAAAGGAGATGCTCGCTGCAGATCTCTTAGAGCTGCTCTGTCACTCAATGAAGCTACTCTCTGCCTTGCTCACCCTCCAGTTGTCCACATACCTAATTCTTCCTGGACACAGGACAAGAACTCAGGCCCACCAAATGGCAGGACTGAAAAAGCAGTAACACAAACAGGGATGAAACATGCCTCACTGCCACCACCACCACTTGCTCCACTGCAGGCTAGAGAAGGAGAGAAGTGCTGCAGCCTTTGAGGAGCCCAGGCCTAGGCATTCCCCAAGCTAGGGTTGTGATGCCCTCTTAGAGACTCTGCAGTTCCTGGCATCTCCAAGCTTCTGGGCACCATTGCTTTCTCCTCCACATGGGTGCCTGCAGCGGAAGCCACATGCAATACATCTGGTGCAGCCACAGCTTCACATGGCGCCAGCACCTGTGCCAGTGCCTGGAGCTGCCCGCCCCACTGTCGCAGGCAGCATGCTTGGCTCTGCACACCAGCCAGACCCTGCACTCACTTGCTCACAAACCTCTCACCACTCCGCACCTAACCTGCCCTTGTCAGGTGTGGAATACAGGCTGGCACCATGAGCTGAGCACAGCTTGTCAGGCCAAATGAGTGGAAGGAGCCCAGTGGGCACAGGCAATACTCGGGCAGAAGGTGCTGTGCACCACAGAGCATTCCAAGTGGTGAAGTGACACCCCAAGGAACCTGTGTCACAAACTTACCTGTGTATTAGCCTTTCACTTGGTTTCATCACTAGGGAAGTAGACAAGTAATATTAAGTGTGAAAAAGACATGCTAGGACAAATAAAAGGGAATGCTAGTCATACTAAAATCATAGGCATAGTCTCAACTATTGTCTTATTTTAAATGTTGCTCAATTCTATTAAAATGTTGGAGCTGGCCAGGCATGGTGGCTCAAGCCTGTAATCCCAGCACTTTGGGAGGCCGAGGCAGGTGGATCACGAGGTCAAGAGATCGAGACCATCCTGGTCAACATGGTGAAACCCATCTCCACTAAAAATACAAAAAATTAGCTGGGCATGGTGGCGCACACCTGCAATCCCAGCTACTCAGGAGGCTGAGGCAGGAGAATTGCCTGAACCCAGGAGGCGGAGGTTGTGGTGAGCCGAGATCGCGCCATTGCACTCCAGCCTGGGTAACAACAGCAAAACTCTGTCTCAAAAAAAAAAAAAAGTTGGAGCTTATTATAAAACAGTTACTTTATTCATGATGTTACACTATAAATTTAGTGATATTATATTGAAAATACTTCCTTTTGCTATTTTTAT
Source organism: Saguinus oedipus (assembly GCA_031835075.1). Classification (NCBI taxonomy): domain Eukaryota; kingdom Metazoa; phylum Chordata; class Mammalia; order Primates; family Cebidae; genus Saguinus; species Saguinus oedipus. The sequence continues at coordinate 3,341,967 of CM063186.1, forward strand.
GCATACTGGGTATTTTTAAATATTACATATAACTACTCTAAGTGTCCTATCACAAAAATAAAAGTTCAGAATATTTTCATTTGCCTCTTTTCTCCAACCAATACTCAGTACCATTGTCATTTGAATAATAAACTTTAACAAATACAATCTATATAGAAGACATAATGAATGACTATTAATATCCTTCAATCATAATTTCAAATTATGTATCATTTTCTTCTAGTATATTACAGTATGAGAATGAGTCAGTTCCAGAAAATTAAATGCCATGCCACTGAGTATGTTTAATTTAAAAGCAATCTCTCATTTCCATTCATCCTAATGCTGGCTCAGTCTTAGAGTGGGATGAACGTTTCATTCAGTATTACCTCTTCACTTTCTTAAAATAGGTAACTGGATGGGAGAGATTTGAAGGCCCATAGGAGCACATTCTAAGTGACACTTGATAATCTATTTTGGGCAACATAACTTAAGGCTGCAATGTGAATTGTTTTCTTAGATCAACTATTCATGCAAAAAAGGTCCTTGAGTGAAGAGGGCTGAACACCCCTTAAAAGGCTTTAAACAAAGCATACATTTCATCATGACCTGGACATTAAAACAAAAATGGCAGGTGGCCTAAGAATTTAGTTTGACCAATCAACAGTTTTACAAATGAGTTCTAGTTAAGAATTTTTTGACAAGACCAATCCTCTTAGCAATAGCAGTAGGTATGACAATATAGATTTAAAGAGAACAGATTAAATATACAAATGTCTTTGAACAAATTTTCCGGTGACTTTATGCACTAATATTAAGTACCAGCCACATCAATACACTAATCAATGAACATTTGATATTACTGAATTATTTCTATTGGCCTAGGAATTAAAAAAATATATAGCTATAGGCCAAGCTCTGCATATGAGTTACTATATACAACCCTGAATATGTATTCTAACTCTTACAGGATTCAGTTTTCTTTATCTGTGAAACAAGATCCATAACTGGATTAGAACCTTTTCAGATTTAAGATGAAAATAGAAAGTAAGCATATTTCCTTTAATAAAAGGCTAATAAAAATAATCTAAGGCAATACTGATTATAAAAAATTACACATGACAAAGACATTAATTAATGAATTCATTTATAATTCATACCTACGAATGAACCAGAAACCTACATTTAAATCTAGGAATGGCAAAAGAAATTGACATAATTTTTTTCTAAAGACAATCATTTTATAGTATAAATAATGAATTTAATATTAATGTAATGAGGGAAAATCTCAAAACTTCTAACTGGGGTTATAAATATATATATTCACTGTAGTCCAAAATTTCTAGGTGCTAAAATCACTACTCTAGGTTTGTACATTCATCAGAATGAGTAATGAATATGAATTTTAGTTGCTCAAGGCTTTTGTAAGAGGGACTCGAGGTCAGATCTCAGTCTGAAACAAAAGGCTAAAGTTTTTAGGAGTTGGAATGAGAATATCCTGAGCTATCTCTGTGCACTAACTTACTCAAGACTCTTTTATCTTCACGATTCTGGATACTGTTATAGGTAGCAAGGCATCGTAAAGTTAGGCTCCTGGATGTCCACAGAAATGAGATATAGGGCCCTGCCTTCTTTGATGATTCCATACCAAAGAGATGGCTCCCAAATTCTTAGAAAAATGTTCCTGGGTTGTAAGACTGGCAGAAATTGTATTTTAAAGATCTATTATTTCAAAGCAGCATAGACAGAATTTATAAATACATGTTTTCTAAAGTAAATGCTCTAAGAAAAGGTGAGGTCAGGGGTCTAGAGTTGGGAAGATTCTTGCCTAAAGATTTAGTCAAGATGAAGGAAAGTTAAGGACGTTGTTGTCAGGTGACACTGATTCAGGAAAAAATCAGTACTTAATAATACATGACGATAGAGTAGCAGATTCTTACTACACATAGCTACTTTAATCTGAAAATAATATTGATTTGAGTCATCCAAAATTATCCTTAAATGATCTTAGCTGCTTGCCCCTCATTGTGTACTTGTATTCACTTTCCCCATGTGTATACTCTCTTACCATTGTTTAATATCCTTATAATAGCTAAGAAGGGTTAAGTAGGGTGGAACACATTAGCTTTATTCATTTATAGATTATAAGGTTAGGATTAAAAAATGTAAACCCACTTATTTATGCTACACATTTGTAGCAGGATGAACTGCATGACATGACTTTAATATTTCAGTATAAATTGTTCCCCAGTGTGGCCCATTGCCTCAATAGTCACATGCTATGTGTGCTTGTGTGGGTGTGTTGTGTGTATAAGTAACACGTGTAAATAATCTATATTTCTATCTGATAAGAAGCCAAACATTTGCCCAGGAGGTACAGCAACAGAAAAAAACAAAATACCTTAATTTGAGTACTTATTTTGTAAAGACTAATACTTCTTACTTAGACTTTTCCAGAAAACTGTAAAATAAAACAGGTTATTTTTAAAAAGAGATACAAGAAGGTCTTTAAAAATACTATTGTATATCCATAATATGATGGGGAATTACTCTTGGATGTTTCACTGAAAAGAGAAGGTTCATATTCATTCATCGAATTAATGACAGCCCAGAGGGTCCTTATAGTTGAAGATTGTTTTGGGTTTTATTCCCCAAATTAATATCTATACACACCAGCGAAGAGCTTGATTGTGGCTTATTTGTAAAAGGTTTAAATTTTCTTTTAAAGTAATTCACTTTAATCAATTAAAATTTTTGAGCCATTTAAGTACTTTGACTGCTAAACCCCTTCTTGTCTTACTAATGCTGTCAATATTTGGGATGGCTCAGCAGAGAAATAATGAAAAAGTTATATATGACTGAGATATAAAGAAAAGGCATATGGGAACACCTTCATATTCTACCTCACAACAGGACTGTAAATTTTAGGCTGCCCTGAAGAGAAATGCTCGTCCTGCTAGAGAAGACCTGTCAGCATAATAGACAGGAGTTCTATAAACCTCCTGGTCATTGGCAGTTTAACTTGCTCCAGCTCTGAAAAGCACTGGCTCCAAAGACAGCTCCATCTCTCTTTGAAGAGAAATCAAAGTCATGAAATTCGAACAAACAACTAACTACATAAAATTTATTTTACTTTTACTTCAAGTAATATATTTACAGGTAATATAAGTGCTATGAACATTTGATCTACCAAAAATAAAGCTATCAAACCATAGAAAAATAAAAACCAAAATGCATTTATTTTAGGAAAGAAAGTTCACCAGAAGTGAAACTTTTTTACAGAATGGTTTTTCATTTACAATAAAGCTTGAGTTAATATATCTTTTTAGAGGGCTTTTTAATAAGAAAGGAATAATGTTGATGTTTATATTATTATCATATAAGCTTTCTGATTCTCATTTAGCTTAGTATAAAAGCATCTGTAAATAAAAAAAAAAATAGTTTATTTGGCATTTAAGCCTAGCCTTTCACTGGATAAGTTAAGAAATTGATTTATATTATAGTTTCTGGGATTATGTTTGTATATTTGTAAATGAGTGTTTTAGATGTAATCTCGTATATTTATCCAGCATATGACAAAATTGCACGATTTAGATTTAAAAAAAGGCAGAATCAATTAGCATTAACTTGTGACCCATGCAGTCTGAACTGACTTCCAGCTGATAAACACAATTTTCCAAGTAACAGTAGGATTTGGAAAGGGCAGTCTACATACACTTTTTATATCAATTGAAACTTCGTGCAATAGTTTGTTAATAGGAATCAATAGAAAAGCTGAAATAGATGGGTTTCAAGAATTACACAATTAATTCGAATACAATTTTAAAAATTACCTTGGTTTCTGAAAAATAAAATAGAAGTTGAGTGAGAGGAGATAATGCTTATCCAAAAGATTCTGCTGACTTCACATTGTTCTAAATGGCTGCTTACTTAAAGATTGCATCCTCCAAAAACGTACCAAATGGTAAAGACCATCAACACAATGAAGAAACTGCATCAACTAACTGGCAAAACAACCAGCTAGCATCAAAATGGCAGGATCAAATTCACACATAACAATATTAACCTTAAATGGAAATGGGCTAAATGCTCCAATCAAAAGACACAGACTGGCAAATTGGATAAAAAGTCAAAAGCCGTCAGTGTGCTGTACCAGGAAACCCAGCTCATCTGCAAGGACACACATAGGCTCAAAACAAAGGGATGGAGGAAGATTTACCAAGCAAATGGAGAGAGAGAGAAAAAAAGCAGGAGTTGCAACCCTAGTCTCTGATAAAATAGGCTTTAAACCAACAGAGATCAAAAGAGACAAAGAAGGGCAATACGTAATGGTAAAAGGATCAAGGCAACAGGAAGATCTAATGCTGCTAAACATATACACACCCAATGCAGGAGCACCCAGATATATAAGGCAAGTTCTTAATGACCTACAAAGAGACTCAGAATCCCACACAATAATAGTGGGAGACTTTAACACTCTACTGTCAATATCAGACAGATCAATGAGACAGAAAATTAACAAGCATATCCAGGACTTGAACTAAGATCTGAAACAAGCAAACCTAATAGACATCTACAGAACTCTCCACCCCAAAACCACAGAATATACATTCTTCTCAGCACTATATCATGCCTACTTGAAAACTGACCACAAAATTGGAAGTAAATCACTCCCCAGCAAATGCAAAAGAACAGAAATCATAACAAGCAGTCTCTCAGACCACAGTGCAATCATATTAGAACTCAGGATTAAGAAACTAACTCAGAACCGCACAACTTTATGAAAACTGAACAACTGGCTCTTGAATGTTGATTGGATAAACAATGAAATGAAGGCAGAAATAAAGATGTTCTTTGATACAAACAAGAATGAAGACACAACATACCAGAATCTCTGGGACACATTTAAAGCAATGTCTAGAGGGAAATTTATAGTAATAAATGCCCACATAAGAAGCAAGGAAAGATTTGAAATTGACATCCTATGGTCAAAATTGAAAAGGCTAGAGGAGCAAGGTCAAGAAAACTCAAAAGCTAGCCGAAGACAAGAAATAACTAAGATCAGAGCAAAACTGAAGGAGATAGAAACACAAAAAAAAGTCAAAAAATTAATAAATCCAGGAGGCCGTTTTTTCTTTTGAAAAGATCAACAAAATAGACAGACTGCTAGCCAGATTAATAAAAGAGAAAAGAGAGAACAATCAATTAGATGCAATAAAAAACGTTAAAGGGGATTTCACCACCTATTCCACAGAAATACAAACTGCCATCAGAGATTACTACAAACAACTCTATGCACATAAACCAGTAAGTCTGGAAGAAATGGATACATCCCTGAACACTTGCACACTCCCAAGCCTAAACCAGGAAGAAGTCGAAACCCCAAATAGACCAATAACAAGGGCTGAAGTTGAGGCAGCAATTAATAGCCTACCAACCAAAAAAGCCCAGGTCCAGATGGGTTCACAGCCAAATTCTACCAGACATACAAAGAGGAGCTGTTATCACTCCTTCTGAAATTATTCCAAACAATCCAAAAAGAGGGAATCCTTCCCAAATCATTTTATGGGACCAATGTCATCCTTATACCAAAACCTGGCAGAGTTTCAACAAAAAAAAAAAAAGAAAAGTTCAGGCCAATATCCATGATGATATAGACGCAAAAATCTTCAATAAAATACTGGCAAACTGATTGCAACAGCACTTCAAAAAGCTTATCCATCATGATCAAGTAGGCTTCATCCTGGGGATGCAAGGCTGGTTCAACATTGGCAAGTCTGTAAACGTAATCTGCCACATAAACGGAACCAAAGACAAAAACCACATGATTATCTCAAGAGACGCAGAGAAGGCCTTCAACAAAATACAATAGCCCTTTATGCTAAAAACTCTCAATAAACTAGGTATCAATGGAATGTATCTCAAAATAATAAAAGCTATTTATGATAAACCCACAGCCAATATCATACTGAGTGGGCAAAAACTGGAAGTATTTCCTTTTAAATCTGCTACTAGACAAGGATGCCCTGTCTTACCACTCTTTTTCAATATAGTAGTGCAAGTTCTAGCCAGAGCAATCAGGCAAGAAAAAGAAATAAAGGGTATCCAATTAGGAAAGGAAGAAGTCAAATAGTCTCTATTTGCAAATGACATGATTATGTATTTAGAAGACCCCATTATCTCAGCCCAAAATCTCCTGAAACTGATAAGCAACTTCAGCAAAGTCTCAGGATACAAAATCAATGTGGAAAAATTACAAGCATTCCCATACACCAATAACAGACTTAAAGAGAACCAAATCAAGAATGAATACCCATTCACAATTGCTACAAAGTGAATAAAAATCCTAGGAGTGTAATTAACAAAGGATATAAAGGACCTCTTCAAGAGTAACTATAAACCATTGCTCAAGGAAGTAAGAGAGGACACAAACAGATAGAGAAACGTTCCATGCTCATGGTTAGGAGGAATAAATATTGTGAAAATTGCCATAATGTCCAAAGTAATTTAAACATTCAGCACTATCCCCATCAAGCTACCTATGACCCTCTTCACAGAACTGGAAAAAACCATTTTAAACTTCATATGAAACCAAAAGAGAGCCTGCATAGCCATGACAAACCTAAGTAAAGAGAACAAAGCTGGAAGCATCATGCTACCTGACTTCAAACTATACTACAAGGCTATAGTAATCAAAACAACATGGTACTGTTTCCAAAACAGAGATATAGACCAATGGAACAGAACAGAGGCCTCGGAGGCAGTGCCACACATCTACAACTATCTCATCTTTGAGAAACCTGACAAAAACAACAATAGGGAAAGGATTTCCTGTTTAATAAATGGTGTTGGGAAAACTGGCTAGCAGTGTGCAGAAAGCAAAAACTGGACCCCTTCCTCACACCTTACACTAAAATCAAATCCAGATGGGATTAAATAAATACTTAAATGTAAGACCTAACACCATAAAAACCCTAGATGAAAGCCTAGGCAAAACCATTCAGGACATAGACATAGGCAAGGACTTCATAACTAAAACACCATAAACTTTGGCAACAAAAACCAAAATAGACAAATGGGATCTAATTAAACTCCAGAGCTTCTATACAGCAAAATAAACAATCATTAGAGTAAACTGGCAACCAACAGAATGGGAAAAAATAATTGTAATCTATCCATCTGACAAATGGCTAATACCCAAAATCTACAAAGAACTAAAACAGATTTACAAGAAAAAAAAAACAAACAAACCCATTCAAAGTGGGTGAAGGACATGAACAAACACTTTTCGAAAGAAGACATATATGAGGCCAAAAAACATAAGAAAAAATGCACTGTCACTAGTCATTAGAGAAATACAAATCATAACCACATTGAGTTACCATCTCATGCCAATTAAAGTGGTGATCATTAAAAAATTGGGAGACACCAGATGCTGGAGAGGATGTGGAGAAATAACACTTTTACACTGTTGGTGGGAGTGTATATTAGTTCAAACATTGTGAAAGACAGTGTGGCAGTTCCTCAAGGACCTAGAAATAGAAATTCCATTTGCCCCAGCAATACCATTACTGGGATCCCTGCAATCCCTTTGCTGGGTATATGCCCAAAGGATCACAAATCATTCTATTATAAAGACACATGTACACGTATGTTCACTGTGGCACTGTTTACAATAGCAAAGACCTGGAACCAACCCAAATGCCCACTGATGATAGACTAGAGAAGGAACATGTGGCACATATACACCATGGAATACTATGCATTCATAAAAAATGATGAGCTTGTGTCCTTTGTAAGGACATGGATGAATCTGGAAACCATCATTCTCAACAAACTGACACAAGAACAGGAAATCAAACACCACATGTTCTCACTCATAGCCGGGTGTTGAACAATGAGAACACATGGACACAGGGAGGGGAGCATCACACACTGGGGTCTATTGTGTGAGAATAGGGAAGGGACAGTGGGGGGTAGGTAGGTTGGGGAGGGATAACATGGAGAGAAATGCCAGATATAGGTGATGGGGGAATGAAGGCAGCAAGCCACATTGCCATGTATGTATGTATGTATGCAACAATCCTGCATGTTCTGCACATGTACCCAAGAACCTAAAGTGCAATAAATATATATATATATATATATATATATATATATATATATATCTCAAAAAAAGTTGCATCATAACATATTGTTATTTACCTGGGATTTTATACTTTCCAAACACTTACTTTAATATAAGAAAACTTACTTTCTAATTATACTTTTTGAACTTATATTAAAAACACTTTTATTACATATATAATTTTAAAAAGTTTCCCAAGTTCTAGATAGTTTACAAACAGTTAAGGGATATTTTTCTCTGCTGAATATAAAGAGGTGAAAAGTTTAATTATTTCACTCGTTTATTGAAATTCCTTTTCCTTTGAGTTACAAGCAGTAGTATCTAACCAACTATTTTAACTCTTTCAAATGGTGACATTTGTATATTTATAGTTTTCTTTAATCTAAATACTTTTCTCTTTAAAATTAGTGTAGAAAAATTCTATTATAATGTCTAATATATTTTTATTATAGAAGATCTATTTTAGTTTAACTTTAAAAATGTATTACATATTTACTCAGAAAACACGAATCATTCATTTTTCTCCTCAATGATACATATAAATAGTCCACAAGGACTCTATCATCACTCACGAAAACTTGCATACATTATATTGAGCACCTCCTGGAAAAGCGACTTTCACTATGTAAGCAAGTTATGAACTGCTTGGAAGAAGTATATTTGGAAAAAAGCATAGAAGACAAACTTTTAGATTTTGTAAACAATAATTTTTATAAAGTTTTATATATCTTATTCAAGTATGTCAACCGTGTTCTCATATACGACTCAGAGAAACTTTTAATGAAGAACATCAGATTGTATTTAAATATGATTTAAAATTTTGGGAATATCATTGATAATTGGATGTTAATAATAACTAGTTCAAATTTCCAAAACCTTTTTTCACAAAATTTCATGAGATAATAAAATACTTTTAAAAAATTAAATATCTATTTTTATTTATTAATCCCAATTTAATTATTTAGTCAATTTCTATTATGCTCCAAAATGTCTACTTATTTATGTGGGCTAATGAAATAGGCAGAGTTGCAAGAATTTAGGGACATACCAAGATGACAACATATTCAAAGAGAATAGGACAGAGGAATTAAGAATGCAGGCAATAGTGTTATTGCTTGGAATGTGCAGAAGAGTTGGTTAGAAGAAACAATGTCAGTCAGTTTTTGAGAGAGGATGCTGCAAACGTGGTTTACTCACAGTTGTCTTTAAAATCTTATTCAACATCCATTCATATTTAAAAAACACTCAATAACTTACATATTGAAAGAACATATCTCAAAATAACATGAGCCATATATGACAATCCCACAGCGAACATCATACTGAATGGAAAAAAGCTGGAAGCACTCCCCTTGAAAACTGGCATGAGACAAGGATGCTCTCTTTCACCACTCCTATTCAACGTAGTATTTACTGTAAGTCCAGGCCAGGGTAGTCTACAAGAGAAATAAATAAAGGGCATCCAAAGACGAAGAGATAGCATCACACTATCCCTGTTCACAGATGACCTGATTCTATATCTAGAAAACCCCATAGTCTCAGCCCAAAAGATTCTTAAGATGGTAAAGAACTTCAGCAAAGTCTCAAGATACAAAAATGAATGTGCAAAAATCACTAGCTTTCCTATACACCAACAACAATTTAAGAGCCAAATTAGGAATGTACTCTCACTCACAACTGCCATGAAAATAATAAAATACCTAGAATACAACCTAATAGAAAGGTGAAAAATTTTCTACAAGGAGAACTACAAACCACTGCTGACAGAAATCAGAGATGACATGAACATATTAAAAGATATTCCATGCTCATGAATAGAAACAATCAATATCATGAAAATGGCCATATTGCCCAAAGCAATTTATAGATTCAATGCTATTCCCATTAATATCATTAACATTCTTCACAGAACTAGAAAAAACTAAATTTTATGGAAATAAAAAAGAACCCCAATAGTCAAGGCAAACCTAAGCAAAAAGAACAAAGCTGGAGGCACCATGCTACTCAACTTGAAACTATACTTCAGGGCTACAGTAACCAAAACAACATGGTACTGTTACAGAAACAAATACATAAACCAATGTAATAAAATAGAGAACCCAGAAATAAGACTGCACACTTACAACTATCTGATTTTGAACAAGCATGACAAAAGCAATTGGGGAAGATTTCCCTACTGAATAAGTGGTGCTGAAGATTGAAACTAGACCCCTTTTTTATACCATGTGTAAAAATCAACTCAGGATGAATTAAATACTTAAACGTAAAACTCAAAACGATAAAAACCTTGGAAGACAACCTAGGCAATACCATTCAGGATGAACGCAGTGACAAAGATTTAATGATGAAGAGGCCAAAAGCAACTGCAACAAAACCGAAAATGTGCAGAAAGGATCCAACTAAACGTAAGAATACATAGCAAAATAAACTGTCAACAGAGTAAACAAACGGCCTACAGAATGGGAGAACATTTTGGAAACTATGCATACAGAAGAGGTCCAATATCCAGCATCTATTAAGAACATAAATTCACACACACACATGCACACACACACGCACATACACACACGCACACACACACGCGCACACACAGATGCACACACGTGCACACACACACGCAAAAAAGAAAAAAGAAAAACAAAAGAGTCTCACGAAAATGTTGGCCAAGGACTTGAACAACATATTTTGAAAGAAGACATACCTATGGCCAACAGTCATATGGAACAAAGCTCAATATCAGTTATCATTGGAGAAATGCAAATCAAAACCATAATGAGATACTATCTCACACCAGTCAGAATGGCTATTACTAAAAAGTCAAAAAGAAACAGATGCCGGCAAGGTTGTGGAGAAAAAGAGACACCTATACCCTGTTGGTGGGACTGTAAGTTAGTTCAACTATTGTGAGAGACAGAGTGGCCATTCTTCAAAGGCCTAAAGACAGAATTCCCATTCAAGCCACCAATTACATTACTGGGTATATACTCAAAGGAATGCAAATTATTCTGTTAAAAAGACACATGCACACGTATATTCATTGCAGCACTAGTCACAATAGGTAAGACACGGAATTAACCTAAATGTCCATCAATAATATACTGGATGATGAGATTGTGATCAGATACATCATAGAGTACTGCGCAGCCATAACAAGGACATGTCTTTACAAGGACATGGATGGAGCTGGAGGCCTTTCTCCTTAGGATATTAACACTGGAATCGAAACCCAAATGCCACGTGTCCTCACTTATAAGTAGGAGCTAAATAACGAAAACACATGGAAACATAGAGAGGAACAACATACACTGGATACTACCAGAGGGCGGAGGGTGGAGGGAGGGAAAAGGTCAGAAGTAATAACTAACGGTTGCTAAGTTTAACACCTGAGAGATGTAAGAGTCTGTACAGCAAACACCCATGACACAGATTTAGCTATGTAACAAACGTGCACTTAAAGCCTTGAATTTAAAGTGAAAAAAAGGAATAAAGAAAAACCACTGACCTGTTAAGTAGGAGAGGCAAATGAACATCCTTCATTTTCAGAATAATTATCCTGGCAGTGGCATAAAGAATGGATTTATGTAAGCGATAAGAAATTTTGGAAGCCTTTCCTAATTCAGGAGAGATATAATGGTGACCTAAAAGCTGCCTGGAAGTAGATATATAACAGACATGTAGAAATAGGGTAAAACAGTACCTAGTAGGAGATTATATGCACACATTGACAAAGGAACCAACAATTATATTAACATTTTACCATTCACTGGGATTTGGAAGTACAGAACTTGGTTCAGATTTGGAGGAAAATGATAACATCAGACGGGGAACAACTATCATCCTGTGGACCCCTTAAAATAAGCAGTTATTCATGGATTATGAGCTTGGAAAATCTGGAATGAAAGTAGAAGTATTGAAACAATCACCATATGGTTACTTAAAAATGAATGAATTGTCAGGGGAACGATGTAGAAAATGGTGGAAGCAAAGACTGATTTTTTTTATTATTATGATACTTTAAGTTCTGGGGTACACGTGCAGAATGCGCAGGTTTGTTACATAGTCATACTTGTGCCATGATGGTTTGCTGTACCCACCAATCATCATCAACATTAGGTATTTCTTCTAATGCTAAACCTTCCCTACCCCCCCATGCCCCAGCAGGTCCTGGTGTCTGATGTTTCCCTCCCTGTGACAATGTGTTCTCATTGTTCAGTTCCCACTTTTCAGTGAAAACATGCGGTGTTGGTTTTCTGTTCTTGTGTTAGTTTGCTGAGAATGATGCTTTCCAGCTACATCCATGTTCCTGAAAAGGACATGAACTCATCCTTTTTATGGCTGTATAGTATTCCATGGCATATATGTGCTGCATTTCCTTGATCCAGTCAATCATCGATGGGCATTTGAGTTGGTTCCAAATTTTTGCTACTGTGAAAAGTGCTGGAGTAAACATGTATGTGCATGTGTGTTTATAGAATAATAATTTATGATCCTTTGGGTGCATACCCAGTAATGGGATTGCTGGGGCAAATGGTATTTCTGGTTCCAGATCCTTGAGGAATCGCCACACTGTCTTCCACAATGGTTGAACTAATTTACACTCCCACCAACAGTATAAAAGTGTTCCTATTTCTCCACATTCTCTCCAGCATCTGTTGTTTCCTGACTTAATGATCGCCATTCTAACTGGCATGAGATGGTATCTCATTGTGGTTTTGATTTGCATTTCTCTAATGACCAGTGATGAAGAGCTTTTTTCAAGTTTGTTGGCCACATAAATGTCTTTTCTTCTGAGAAGTATCTGTTCATATCCTTGGCCCACTTTTTGATGGGATTGCTTATTTTTGTCATGTAAATTTGTTTACGTTTTTGGTAGATACTAGATATTAGCCCTTTGTCAGAATGATTAGAAAAAACTACTTTAAATTTCACATGAAACTAAAAAAGAGCCCATATAGCCAAGACAATCCTAAGCAAAAGAACAAAGCTGGAGCCATCACACTACCTGATTTCAAACTATACTACAAGGGGACAGTAACCAAAACAGCATGGTACTGATAACAAAATAGATATATAGACCTATTGGGTAGAATAGGGGCCTCAGAAATAATGCCACACATCTACAACCATATGATTTTTGACAAATCTGACAAAAACAAGCAATGGGGAAAGGATTCCTTATTTAATAAATGGTGTTGGGAAAACTGGTTAGCCATTTACTGAAAGCTAACACCAGATCCCTTCCTTACACTTTATACAAAATTAACTCAAGATGGATAAAAGACTTAAATATATTAACTAAAACCATAAAAATCCTACAAGAAAGCCCAGGCAATACCATTCAAGACATAGACATGGGCAAAAAATTCATGACTAAAATACCAAAAGCAATGGCAACAAAAGCCAACATTGACAGATGGGATCTAATGAAACTAAAGAGAGCTTCTGTCCAGCAAAAGAAACTATCATCAGAGCAAACAAGCAACCTATAGAATGGGAGAAAAACTTTGCAAGATTAAATTTTTAGAAAGTTATAAATTTAATGTTCTGTCAAATAAACTTTTCATTATCCAAGTAAAGCCAACATAAGAGGGTGTGGAAAACATGCCCATTATAGAAGACAATGGCTTAAAAATATGTTTTGCCCAAAATCCCAAGAAGAAAAAGGTGAGTAACCAGCTCCTAATGGCATTTGGCTGATAAATGTAAGTGAAGCCTCAAAATGAGAGAGGGCAGAGTCTACCTCTGTTATTTACATTTTCAGAGGGGATTCATGCAACAAAAACCAAGGAAAGCACTTTGTTTCTCCCAGGCCTTAGTGCTAACCTGGGAAGTGGGCTTGGAGAAACTGAAAGGGAATGACACTGGGAAAAACTGCAGGCATTTTTCCAGACTTGGGTTGAAGAGCAGGCTGCCATTTTAATCCAGGTTCATACAGAGTCAGTTATTCTCTGGTGATCTGGAAGTGTGGCTCTTTGGGCATTTTAGTCCAGAGATTCCTGCACTCACTCTGGAGTGAGGTGGGGACCTCCACAGCCAGAATTAAGTGTCAAGTGTGAAAAGTGCCCCCTATAGACACTGGAACTGCACCTCCCTCTGTTACAGATCTGGAGTGTGAGGAGAGCTACTGCAACCATATTTTTTCCTGGGAAGACCTGCAGCCAGTCAGCTTGGTGACCTGGAACTGGTCTGTGTGTGACATTGTTGGGAATCCCAATCCACTCCACTGAGATCTTGGTGCAGCTGGGCCCTCCTCTCTCCAGTCTACTTTCAGGCAGATCTTTAGGCATTCAGAGCTCCTACTCACATGAGTTGGCAGCCTGAGTCACCCCATCCTCCCTGTGCAAGGATCACCGTGCAGGGGCACCACTCCACTTTTACTCAGGCAGTCAGAACATATCCTTTTCTGGATCAGTAGTCTGAGCCATCCTACCTTTCCAGTACATAGATCATGGTACACTGGAGTCGTCTCCACTCTGTGCCCAGGCAGATATCCAGGCAGTTGGAGCGCTTCCTAACCAGAATCAGCAGCTGGAGCTGGCCCACCCTTCCTGTGCAGATTGTGGTGCATTCGGGCCCCCTACACTTCATGCCCAGGCAAATCTCCAGGGGTTGGTAGCACCTACTCTCCTGGATTGAGAGTTCTAGTGGCCTCCCTGCACCATGCAGAGAAATTGGGCTTGAGAAGGTTCCCCAGGTCCATGCCTAGGCACACCTCTGAAGGCTTGGTGTTCACCTATTAGACTTCTCTTAGTGCTCCTTTTTGTGACTGCCATTGAGTAACTTGTAGGCAGGCTTGCCTGGTCCAGTGCCACTCATCTTGCCCCCTACTAACCCCACCACAAGGTTGAGCAGAGAGTTCAGACTGTGCAATCCATTGGCTCAGCCCCTTTGATTGTGGCAACTGAGACTTCCCAGTAAACAAGTATGTACCTATCCACATTGGCAGCAGCCGATTTTAACTATCATTGCCATCTGCTGGCCAGTAGGTTAAACTGCACAGAACAATAAAAAGCCTGCTGACAGAAGCAAATCCAAAAGACCCTAGCCAACATGCCCTAATAGTACACACCCAAGGAAGGGGGATGAAGAGGAAGAAAATTAATAATAATAATAATAATAACTGGGACAGAAAAGAAAGAAAACATTTTATCTGCATGAAAATAATCCAAAAATTTAGAAGTTCCAGCATCTCCAGATAAGAAGGAATCAGCACAAATATTTTGACACCATAAAAAAATCTGAATGTTTTGAAATCACCAAAGAATTACACTAGCTCTTCAAAGCACAGGTTGCAAGGAAACTCAATGGTTCCAGGACAAGGTATAAAATAACACATAGAAACTTCTAAGGCAATGCAGGAAGTGAAGGAAGAGAAAACATTTAAGAAAGAAATCAATTAGAGCTTCTAGAATTTAAAAAAAATTACTGAAGGAGTTCCAAAATATAATTGAAAGTCTTAATAATAGAACAAACAAAGCAGACAAAAGAATTTCAAAGCTTGAAGACAAGTCTTTTGAAGTAACCCACCCAAACAAAACTTTATAAAAAAAATAATTTAAAAAAATTAGCAAGGTCTTCTAGAAATGTTGGACATGTAAAGAGATCAAGTCTACAAATTAATGGCATTCTTAAAAGAGGAAAAAAAGTAAACTATCTGGAATACATATTTGAGATAATAATTTAAGAAAATTTTTCTAGTCTTGTTACAGGTACAAGCAATCCAGAGAACACCTATGAGATATATTTTTTAAATGAAAATCACCAAAGCATATAGTCACCAGACTGTTTAACACTAAATAAAATATCTCAATGGTAGATAGAAAGAAAAAAGTCAGGCCATCTACAAAGGGAACCCACCAGGCTAACAGCCGACTTCTCAGTGGAAATCTTGAAAGCCATAAAACGGAAGGGTCCTACTTTCAGCATTCCTAAGGAAATGAATTCCCAACCTAGAATTATATATTCTGCCAATCTTAGCTTCATTAGAAAGGAGAAGTATAATATTTTCCAGACAAATAATTGCTAAGGGCCTTTATTACCACTGGATCAGCCTTACAAGAGCCCTTTAAGAAAGTTATAAACCTGAAAACTAAAGAACAGTACCTGTTACAACAAAAACAAACTTAAACACGTAGTCTGTAGAACTTATAGAGCAACTATACAATAGAAACTGCAAAACAGTCAGCTCACAACTCCACAATAGGATCAAAACTCCACTTGTATACATAGTTTATATAAACCTTGAATGTAAAAATGTAGATGGTCTAAATGTCTCATTCAAAAGGCAGAGAGTGGCAAGTTAAAAAGAAGAAAGGTCATTGGTCCGCTGACTTTAAGAGACCTGTCTCACATGTAATGACACAATAGGCTCAAAGTAAAAGAGTGGAAATACCTAACATGAAAATGCAAAACAAACTAACGAAAAAGAGCAGGATTACTGTTCTTCTATCAGATAAAATAGACTCAAATAAACAACAGTCAAAAAGGTTAAAGAAGAGCTTTACATAATAATAAAGGAGTCACTTAAACAAGAAGATGTAACCATCATAAATATATATGCACCCAACATTGGAGCACCCAGATTCAGAAAACAAATACTTGTAGATATGTAAGACTTATATGATAAGACTTAGCCCCACAGTAATTATGGGGAATTTCAACAGTCCACTGACAGTGTTAGACAGATAATTGAAGCAGAAAATGAACCAAAAATTTTAGACTTAAATTGGACATTTAACCAATTGAACCTAATGAATATCCAAAGGCCACTCTACTCATCAATCACAGAATATACATTCTTCTCAAGGATTGACCACATGCTTGGCCATATAGCAAATCTCAATAAATTAAAAAAAATTGAAGTCATGCCAACCATACCCTCAGACCACTATGGAATAAAAATAGAAATCAATACAAAGAAAAACTCTCAAAACCAAACAATTACATGGAAATTAGACAACTTTCTTCTAAATTACTTTTAATTTAAAAAAATAAAGCAGAATTTTTTTTAAAAAAAATTGGACTAAATAAAAAATCACAACATACCAAAATCTCTAGGGTGCAGCAAAAGCAGCATTAAGAGGAAAGTTTATAGCCCTAAATGCCTATATCCAGAGGTTAGAAAGATCTTAAATTTACAATCTAATATCACACCTGGAGGAACTAAAAAAAATAGGAACATGCTAATTCTGAAGCTATCAGAAGAAAAAAATAACTAAAAATCAGATAGATTTGTAGCTAGATTAACAAAGAAAAACACAACGATAATAAGCACAACAGAGATGACAAGGGTGATGTTACAACTGATCCTGCAGATAAAGATTCTCAGAGACTATTATGAACATTTCTGTACATACGAACTGGAAAATCTAGAAGAAATGATAAATCCTGGAAACACACAACTTCCCAAGACTGAATCAGGAAAAAATTAAAACTCTCAACAGACCAATATTGAATTCTGAAATTGAATCAGTCATTAAAACATACAAACTGAAATAAACCCTCAACCGGATGGATTAACAGCTGGGTACTACCCAGATGTACATAGAGGAGATGGTTCCAATTCTGATACTTTTTCAAAAACCTGAGGAGGATGGACTCCTCCTTAACTCATTCTGTGAAGTGAGCATCTCCCTGGCACCAAAACCTGGCAAAGAAACAATAAAAATAGGAAACTATAGGTCAATATTTCTAATAAAAATACCAAAATGTCAACAAATACTAGCAGACTGAATCCAGTGGCTCATGGTTGTCTGTTCCTTTAAGTCCAGCAAGATAATCTTTCTCCCCACTCTCCTAAAAAAATAGTTTTAATAACAAAATATAATAATGAGACATATCTCATCCCTTTTGACAAATAATGTAGACTGTGGCATCTCATCATTTTTGCCATATTGTATTAGTTAGAAGCAAGTCACAGGATCTGCTCACTCTCACTGGGCAGTTACAGAAAAACAGAAATCATCATTGGCAAGCAACGTTAGGGTGTGTCTACCACAAGACAGATAGCTTAATTTTCAAATATATCAATAATTTGTATTCATGACCAAAAATATTTTGAACTGTGATTTAATCATTCCTGTCAAAAATTTTTAAAAGTTTAAAAGTACCTCTGTCCTTTCTAGGACAAGCACATGGAAGAAAAGAAACAAACAAAAAGAGAAATTTAAGGACAAGGAAACTTATTATACCTTGAAGCATACATACGTGAGTATTCTAGGTTAAAAAACCTATTTGAAATCATCAGTAGAAATGACTACATTACACGTAAACTAAATTTTATTCAATCTCAATTCATAAATCATGTAATTTTGATACTAAAATGATCATTCTAACACATTAGTGACATAGGTAGCAAAATTTGGGAGCTGTTCTGTTTTTAGAAGTTTTAAAGTCAGCAGAAAATATCTTGCTGAGCTGAGGGTTTTGATGAATCTGGAAGCTTTAAGGTTTATCATTCTCTGATTTTTCTACTAGGTCATTATTTAGGTTTTATTCTGCTTAAGGCAGAGGTTCACTAATTTAGGTCTTGCAATGCAAGATTACAAGAAAAATTATATATTTGAAAAACATGAAAATTATTTTTCTTTCCTTTTTTCAATATAAATGATAGCTTTACATATTAACATAAAAAATACAAGAAATCAGAATGCTTTAGTCTACATTTACTCCTCAATGAACTATAGTAATTTATAAGATTGTAAGCTTAACCTTTTTTATTAAAATAAATCAACATAGTCATTTAAATTGTTTATATAATGTCATAATATTTGATGATGCCAAATCAATAATATACAGAGAGTTATGACCATTAAATGTCATAACTGAGCTGTGTGTACACAAAACCAAAATAATCATTTAAAAATGAAAAGTTATGCAGAAAACTGGTCAATCTGTAGACTTCTCACCAAAAAACAGATTTCACTTTTTAAATAAATGTGTTCAGTTATATGTTACATAGGAACAAACTAAATGGAGGGTGGATAGTTTGGTATTTATCCACTCTAAATCTCATGTTGAAATGTGATCCCCAGTGTTTGAGGGAGGTGTTTGGGTTGTGGAGACAGATCCCTCATGAATGGCATGGTGCCCTCTCTGTGGTAATGAATGAGTTCTCTTGGTTGGTTTATATGAGAGCTGGTTGTTTAAAAGAACCTAGCATCTCTTTCTCCCTCTCTCACAATGTGGCATGCCTCCTCCCACTTCCTCTTCTACCATGCATATAAGTCACCTGGTCTCATTGATATGGTTTGTGTCTGTGTCCTCATCCAAATCTCATGCTGAAATGTAATCCCCTATGCTGGAGGTGGGGCCTGGTGAGAAGTGATTGGATCATAGGTGCAGTTTCTTAGAAATCGTTTAGCACCATCCACTTGGTGTTGTTCTCATGGTAGTGAGCAAGTTCTCATGAGAGTCGGTTGTTTGAAAGTATGTGGCAGCCCCCCCCCCATTCATGCTTTGGCCATGTGAATTGCTAGCTCCTTCTTTATAAATTATCCAGTCACAGGTATTTCTTAATAGCAGTGTAAAAATAAACTAATACACTCAAGTATTCCTTTATAACAATGCAAAATGGACTAACACAGTGGATTTAATCATAATTCTTGCTTTAATAACATAAGATAGAAATACTGACTTTTCTGTTAATTTGGGGTGCCAAGTCTGACCCACAGACTCTGAGCAACAGATTAAAGGAGTTTGCAGACACAAGTGTTCTGTATGTGAGAGTGTGGCTAGGGGACCCCAGAGCTTACAGACCTGGAAGGGGGAGTCAGGCAGCCCCCATATGCTAGAGATGCTTGTATTTATTTTAGAACAGATTTAATGGCAAAGGTCTAGGACAAACACTAATTGTGGGCAATTGACATTGCTAACCCCCAAGTAGAGAGCAGTCCTGTGCAGGGATTATCCAAGGTGAGTTTCTGGAGAAATAGGTAAGCAAACTCATCTATATAAACTCCTCTACATTCCCTTTTTATCTGCTCTTTGCTAGTAGCTCAAGGTAAGAGGATTAGGCTGCCTTCAGCCATAACCCTTTGCTGAAGCTTTTGCAAGACCTTCTGACCTTCCAAGAAGTTTTGTGTTTTTTCTGTAATCTTTCCCACCAGCTTGACTGATCTCCTACATTAGGGAATGTTTCTCACCAAAAATAGTCAAGAATTAAAACCCATACATTATGACTTTGAGTTATTTAGTGCCTGCTATTCAAATGACCCTAAACTTTGGTTAATTTTAAACACTGCTATGTAAACAATACAGACTTAACTTGAATTTTGAAATAACTTTTTAAAAATGTGGCATATTCCCTTGCTATTTACCATAAAGCCTTTGTATCATGTAATTACCATAGAATCTTTCTCTCCATCTACCTCTCTTCCTCTCTTTTTGTTTATGTCGTTATTGATAGATTTAAAAACTTCACTTAAGATGTGGTTACAGAGGTACTTCTCTGAAGCTACTGATATATATTAGATTTTAACACAATACAGTATTAATTAGATTCTACTGGAGTATTAAAGTTTTACATTTCCTTTTTGCTTTCTTTTGTCTTTTTAATTAAGCTTTCTAACAAGTATCTTCATTGGAATAACCCCAATTTGTGGAGTTCCCATTGTGAATATTTTTGGTTAACCAGACAACATTTATTTCCCTCATCCATCCTTCTCATTGATATTGAATGCCAATTTTCTGTATCTATCCACCACTGCCCACTACAGCCCATGCAGCAAGTGTGACTGCTTCAGCTTTCAGCTCCTGCAGTTAGCCTGTGTCTTAGGATCACACAATCCTCTTGTTGATTGTTCAGGATTGGGCATATGACACAATTTTGACAGATGAGAAGAACTGTTGAGTAGTTTTAGCTGGAAAACTGCATTCCTTTTTCTTCTGAGAAAGCTTCTGGAAGCATCCACCTTTTTCTACTTCTGGTATTGTTATGCAAGTTGTAAGACTTAGAAGCCCTGAAGTCATCTTGGTTTCAGCCTTGCCCTAAAGAGATAATCAGGAGAAGAGACCCTTGCCAAAAAGTGGAATGTTCTGTAGTGGTCCCTAATCTTAGACTTCTAGTTACTGAAGCAAGAAAAATGTGTTATCATTCAAGTTATTCTGGGATGTATTGGTCTTTTGTTTGTTTGTTTTGTTTTGCTTAACTTTTACGTTCAGGGGTACGTGTGAAGGTTTGCTATGTATATAAAGTTGTGGAACAGATTATTTCATCATCCAGGTATTAAGCCTAGTACCCAATAGTTAATTTTTCTGCTCCCCACCCCCTTTGACCCTCCATCCTCAGCAGACCCTATTGCCATGTTTCCATTCTTTGGGTTCATGGGTTCTCATCATTTAGATCCCATTCATAAGTAGGAACATGTGGCATTTGGTTTTCTATTTGTATGTTAGTTTGCAAATGATAATGGTCTCCAGCTGTATCCATCTTCCAGTGAATGACATGATCTTTATCTGTTTTATGGCTTCATAGTATTCCATAGTATATATGTACCACATTTTCTTTATCCAATCTGTCTTTGATGGGTCTTTAGGTTGATTCTGTGTCTTTTCTATTGTGAATACTGCTGCAGTGAACCTTTTGTATACATGTATTTTTATAGTAGAATGATTTATATTTGTCTGAGTATATACCCAGGAATAGGATTTTCGGGTCAAATGGTAGTTCTGCTTTTAACTCTTTAAGGAATCACCATGCTGGTTTCCACAATGATTGAACTGATTTATGTTCCCACCAACAGTGTGTGAATGTTCTCTTTTCTCTGCAACCTCACCAGCATCTATTATTATTTGAGTTTTTAGTAATAGCCATTCCCACTGGTGTGAGATGGTATCTCATTGTGGTTTTGATTTGCATTTCTCTAAAATCAATGATACTGAGCTTTCTTTCATGTGTTTAATGGCCACATGTATGTCTTGTTTTGAAAAGTAACTGTTCATGTGTTTTGCCCACTTTTTAATAGTGTTGTTTGTTTTTCTCCTGTAAATTTAAGTTCCGTATAGATACTAGATATTAGGGCTTCAACAGATGCACAGTTTGCAAAATTATTCACCCCTTCTATAGGATGTCTGGTTACTCTGTTGATAGTTTTCTTATGCTGTGCAGAAGCTCTTCAGTTTAGATTTTATCAACTTTTGCTTGTGTAGGGATTGCTTTTGGTGGTGATGAATTTTTTGCCTGTTCCTATGTCCAGGATGGTATTTCTAGTTGTCTTCCAGAGTTTTTATAGCTCAGGGTTTTACATTTAAAACTTTAATTCATAGTGAGTTGATTTTTGTATATAGTATAAGGAAGGGGTGCCACTTAAATCTTTAGCACATGGCTTACCAGTTATCCCAGCATTATTTGAATAGGAAGTATTTTCCCCATTACTTGCTTTTTGTTAGCTGTGTCAAAGATCAGATGGTCATAGATGTGTGGCCCTGTTACTATGCTGTCTATTCCGTTCCATCGATCTGTATGACTGTTTTTCTGCCAATACCATGCTGTTTTGCTTACTGTAGCCCTGTGGCTATACAGTTTGAAATTGGATAATGTGATGCCTCCAGCTTTTTTATTTTGCTGAGGTTTGCCTTTGCTATTTGGGCTCTATTTTGGTTCCATATACATTATAGAATACTTTTTTTCCACTGGTTCTGTGAAGCATATCATAGGTATTTGATAGCATTGAATCTGTGAATTGCTTTGGGCGGTATGGCCATTTTTTTTTTTAATTTTTATTGCATTATAGGTTTGGGGGTACATGTGCAGAACGTGCAAGATAGTTGCATAGGTACACATATGGCAGTGTGCTTTGCTGCCTTCCTCCCCTTCACCCACACTTGGTAGTCATCCCCAGGTCATCCCCCCCAGACCCCCCTGCTCTCCCTCCCCCATTCCCCCCAACAGTCCCCAGTGTATAGTAGACGGCCTCTCTGTGTCCATGTGTTCTCATTTTTCTCACCCACCTATGAGTGAGTATATGCGGTATTTCTTTTTCTGTTCTTGTGTCAGTTTGCTGAGAATGATGTTCTCCATATTCATCCATGTCCCTACAAAGGACACAAACTCATCATTTTTGATTGCTGCATAATATTTCATGGTGTATATGTGCCACATTTTCCCAGTCCAGTCTATCATCGTTGGGCATTTGGGTTGGTTCCAGGTCCTTGCTATTGTAAACAGTGCTGCAATGAACATTCGTGTGCATGTGTCCTTATAGTAGAACGATTTATAGTCCTTTGGATAGATACCCAGTAATGGGATTGCTGGGTCAAATGGAATTTCTATTTCTAGGTCCCTGAGGAATCGCCACACTGTCTTCCACAATGGTTGAACTAATTTACACTCCCACCAACAGTGTAAGAGTGTTCCTATTTCTCCACATCCTCTCCAGCATCTGCTGTCTCCAGATTTTTTAATGATCGCCATTCTAACTGGTGTGAGATGGTATCTCAATGTGGTTTTGATTTGCATCTCTCTAATGACCAATGACGATGAGCACTTTTTCATATGTTTGTTGGCCTCATGTATGTCTTCTTTTGTAAAGTTTCTGTTCATATCCTTTGCCCATTTTTGAATGGGCTTGTTTGTTTTTTTCCTGTAAATCTGTTTGAGTTCTTTGTAAATTCTGGATATCAGCCCTTTGTCAGATGTGTAAACTGCAAAGATTTTTTCCCATTCTGATGGTTGCCGATTCACTCTAGTGACTGTCTCTTTTGCCGTGCAGAAGCTGTGGAGTTTGATTAGGTCCCATTTGTCTATTTTAATGATTGATTCTTTCTATTCCTGAGCATGGGATGTTTTTCCATTTGTTTATGTCATCTCTGATTTGCAAGTGTTTTGCAATTCTCATTGTAAAGATCTTTTACCTCCCTAGTCACCTTTATTCCCAGGTTTTTCCTTTTTTTCTTTTCTGGCAATTGTGAATGGGATTGCTTTGCTGATTTGGCTCCCAGAGTGGCTGTTGTTAGTGTATAGGAAAGCTAGAGATTTTTGTGGGTTGATTTTGTATTGTAAAACACTGCTGAATTTGTTTATCGACTGAAGGAGCTTTTGCGCCAAGACTGTGGGGTTTTCTAGATATAGAATCGTGTCATCCATAAACAGAGACAGCTTGGCTTTCTCTCTTCCTTTTTGGATGCCCTTTATTTGGTTCTCTTGTCTGATTGCTCTGGCTAGGGCTTTCTGTTTAGTTTTATTTCTGAATATTTGTAGCTACAAACATCTCTTATGTGTATTTTCCCTTCTAATTTTCTCCCTCTCAGTGTTAACACATCAATGTTAATATTTTAACATGATAGAATCTAGTATAATGTGAATTAGCCACATTCTCAGCAAAAAAAGGAAATATTAATGTTTGATGATACATTTAACATACACACACACATTTTTATTGCTTTTTCTTATAGTGAATTATACAAGGCAACTTTTTTTGGATAATAATTATAGGATAGAAGAAAAACAAAAGAAAAATAGTGCTTATATGGAAGATAGTAATTCAACAAACAAGACACCATAAAGGAATATGAAGAAGACAGGGACTGGAGCAAAATCTACATGGTTTACAGTTTTCTTTCTTATGTCATGTAAGGTCATAACATCTCTCTCAGACAGATGATAAAACTTGAAACTAAAATATTCTGAATAATTTAATTTAAAAAATATTACTTGCAATATCTGACTAAACAAAAGTGTAAAATTGTTGATGCTATTTTATCCTAATTTTCTAATTATCATGACCTTTTCTTGTTATCTTCACATGAAAATTGTTTTAATTAGAATGCTCACACAATCACTTAAAAATCTTTGGTAAAATCATTTTAGTAGGTGCATAATGGATCCCAAATATGTCCACACTCTAATTATCAGAACTTGTGAATATTACCTTAAATTGCAAAACAGACTTTGCAGATGTGGTTTATTTAAGGGCCTTGTGATGAAAGATCTTGAGATGAACACATCATTGAATTATTGAGGAGGGCCTGCATGCAATCGCAGTGTTCTGTAAAGAGGAAGGCAGATGAAAATTTGACTGAAAAACAAAAATCAGGAGATGTGGTAAGGAAAGTAGGGGTTTGGCATCACATGAGGAAGACACTACGTGCCAGGGAAGGCAGATAACTTCCAGACACGAGATTATTCCACACAACCTCCAAAAACATCAGCAGTGCCTGACTTTGGCCCAGTGAAACAGATTTCTGACTTCCAGCATCCAGAACTGTGTGAAAATAAGATTGTATTTTCTTAAACTGCCAAAGTTGTGGTTATTTATTACAGCAGCTACAGGAATTTAATACAATTATCTACCTTTCTCCTCTCACGATGCCAAATATATCAATTTAGCTAAATTCTTCAAAGAGGAAAGAAAAAACTTACACGGTAACTGCAAGTAAACCTACCAAATAGATACAGTAAGGGAAAAAAAGTTAGAGGCATTAAAGGATTAGTAAATAGGTACAGTAAGGGAAAAAAGTTAGAGGCATTAAAGGATTAGTAAATAGGTACAGCAAGGGAAAAAAAGTTAGAGGCATTAAAGGATTAGTAAATAGGTACAGTAAGGGAAAAAGTTAGAGGCATTAAAGCGTTAGTAAATAGGTACAGTAAGGGAAAAAAGTTAGAGGCATTAAAGGATTAGTAAATAGATACAGTAAGGGAAAAAAAGTTAGAGGCATTAAAGGGTTAGTAAATAGATACAGTAAGGGAAAAAAAGTTAGAGGCATTAAAGGATTAGTAAATAGGTACAGCAAGGGAAAAAAGTTAGAGGCATTAAAGGATTAGTAAATAGGTACAGTAAGGGAAAAAAAGTTAGAGGCATTAAAGGATTAGTAAATAGATACAGTAAGGGAAAAAAGTTAGAGGCTTTAAAGGATTAGTAAATAGGTACAGCAAGGGAAAAAGTTAGAGGCATTAAAGGGTTAGTAAATAGGTACAGTAAGGGGAAAAGTTAGAGGCATTAAAGGATTAGTAAATAGGTACAGTAAGGAGAAAAGTTAGAGGCTTTAAAGGATTAGTAAATAGGTACAGCAAGGGAAAAAGTTAGAGGCATTAAAGGGTTAGTAAATAGGTACAGTAAGGGAAAAAAAGTTAGAGGCATTAAAGGATTAGTAAATAGTCTACTACTTATTTTATTCTTATCTTCTTGCAGAATCCATCATCTTAACCCCAAAGATGTGCTCCTATCTCTTAAAACTTTCTGTTCATAGCCTCTTCTTCTCCCAGTCTTGAGAATTTATTCAGGTTTCACATGTTTTAAACTATTAACCCCAGTCAACTTGCTAATTATTGAACGTAATCTGCTAGACTTGACCTTCATTGATTTTCGTGGAATACATAAGTTTTCTTGGCTGTCTTGCATTTTTATTTCTTGTTATTACAGAAAATTAGAAAGAAACTTACAAACCTTTCAGATATTACAAATCCAGAATTTTAAAGTATGGCCCAAGGACTCCTTAAGTCTTCAGGCAAAGCACCAAGTAATTCCGCAGAGACACTCTCCTCTTCATACTCCTCCTCCCACCATTTAAACAAAACTGTACTTTAAATTGTTGTATGTGTTGGTTTTGATACATGCCATGTAACTTTTGTAAGTAGTTCCCTGGCACACAAAATTTGAAACTGATATATTTTAAGTTGGTGCCAGCAGTCTCCTGTTTATTATCCAGAAAAAAAAAACCTATGCATTGTTTGTATTTATTATGGAGGCATGAATTCTTAACTTCTTAAAAACTTACAATTGTGAAAAACATTTCATCTTGTATTTACTGCATGGAATGTGCTCTATGACTTCTAGCTTCAAGAAAAAACAGCCTATATCCAGCTTCTAATATACAAGGAAAAAAGCAAATTTCTTCTTCCTCTCATATCCAATTCTAAAACCAAGTTTACATTCATTTAAAGCAATTTATTAGGAACATCCCTACCATACAGTTTTTTGACCCTCAACTGCTGTGCTCACCCCATGTTTGGTGGCTCACATCGTTTAGGAATGTAAAGAAAATTGTGCATAGTATGGTTTGAGGCACTAGGGGATCATGCTTAGAAGATGTTGGCTTTTAACAAAACTGTATTTTATTTCAAGTGTTTGACCTTGGGCAATTTTTAAACATCTTTGTGATGGTAATAATTACTTTCAACATGATTGAAGGATACAAAGTTTTGATCACACAGTATGTCTGTGTGGGTGTTGCCAAAGGAGATTAGCACTTGAGTTAGTGGGCTGGGAAAGGCAGACCCACCTTTAATCTGAGTGGGAACAATCTAATCAGCTGCCAGTGTGGCTGGAATATAAGCAGGCGGAATAATATGAAGAGAGAGACAAGCCTAGCCTTCCAGCCTACATCTTTCTCCTGTGCTGGATGCTTTCTTCCCTCAAGCATTGGAATCCAAGATTTTCTGTTTGGGAACTTACACTGCCTCCCCTTGCTTCTCAGCCTGCAGATAGAGTATTGTGGGACCTTGTGATCCTGTGAGTTAATAATAAACTCCATATATATATGTAATTCAATTAGTATGTATAATATATGTGGAATAAACTCCATATATATATAATATATTTAATATCCCATTAGTGTATATGTATAATATTCCATATATATATATGATATTCCATTAGTTCTGTCCCTCTAGAAAATGCTGACTAATACAATCTTTATGTTTCAATTTCCACATCTAGGAAAAATAGATCTTATACTTCCAGGTTGTGGATATAGTAACTGTCTATTGCCAAGTATGTATGTGTTGCATACATTTTAGCTGCTATTAATCAGCTACACAGTAACACTAAATATTCAGCTGTTTTGTTTGTTTTGGGTTTAGAAATAGCAAATGTAGCCATATTTTTCCAACAAATTGATCATTTCCTTTCCAAAGCGTGCATGGTAGTTTTTGAGGAAATACATGAGAGACTGGATTTCTTTTAGAAATCTCTTTTTAAGATGGCCTGAAGCAAATGCACTTTTGAATATATTGAGAGTAGGGGAAGGAAGAAGCTAGTCATGCAGGCGTTAGGGTGAGTCCTCAGTAAAACTTCTTCAAACCAAGAATAGGCTGAAAAACAAGCTGCAGGCCACAGATAACAAAATGCCTGCATCCTTGAATGAACATGCCTACTCTGTGAACCCAGATGAACAAATTCCACTCCTTTTCTGGACACACTTCCCTCACCCTGGTGCACCTTTTTCTTGTTCTATGCACTTCATCCGGATTGGACCTTATCTTTTGCTTATTTTATATATACCTCTTTTATTGATTGACTGTAGATGTCAAATCTTTGTTTGCAGAAAGTGTAATGTCACTCTAGCCCGATTGGTCACAGGCCAAGCCTTCACTTCAGTACCTGATTGGTTCTGTATGCTATCATATCTCTATCTAGATGGTGCTTTTCCCAAGCTTATGCATAAACCAAACAGAATGTGTCTCCTCATTCTAAGCCCATAAAAACCTCAGACTCAGCCTCATAGCCAGTGACCCTCTTTTGGGTCCCCTCTCCTTGCTGAGAGCTTTACTGTTGCTTAATAAGTCTGACTCTGCCTTACTCACTCTCTAGTGTCCATATGCCTTATTCTTCTTGGTTGTGAGGAAAGAACCTGAAGCTCACTGGCAGTGGGAGTATAAGAGCTTTAGCATCCTCTCCCACTTGTCTGAAAAACAGGAGGCAGAAGCTGCAACAATGTCATGAGATTTTTAGAATGAATCCTACTATAACATTTTATCAATTTTCAACTTTTATAACAAAATATAGAGCCAAATGAAAAGGACAATAATAAGTGCTAAATACACAGTTTTAAAGAAAATGTTTAGCATATGATTAAAATTGCCTTAAAAGTTAATGTATTTTTGATGTTGGATTGGGGAAGTTTTGTGCTAAATTAAAATGCAATCACCATATTAATTGGTAGCTTCAGGTAGAAAAGAAAGCAGTAATTTACTCTATTTTCTTTGGCTACATTACAAAGTGAATTGAAAAATCACTTAGGCTGGGCCAGTAATTGCAGCACTTTGGGAGACTGAGGAGGGTGGATCAGCAATGGTCAGGAGTTAGATACCAGCCTGGCCAAATCCGACTGAAACACCATTTCTACCCAAAATACAAAAAATAACCAAGCATGGTGGTGTGTGCCTGTAATTCTAGCTACTCGAGAGGCTGAGACAGGAGATTGTCTTTCACCATGGAGGTGGAGGTTGAAGTGAGCTGAGACCGCGCTACTGTCATCCAGCCGGGCAGCAGAGTGAGACTTCATCTAAAAAAAAAAAAAAAAAAACAAGAAACATCACTTAAAGTAGCATCACCAGTGAATGATTTTATTCTAAAATCTATCCTTTCCCATTTGACTGTCTTACTAAAGTCTAGTTTAGTGATCTTACGTTCCCTCCTTCCAAATAACAACTGCTCCATAATGGTTAATTTTAATTTAACAAAGGGAACTAAATTTTATTAGTAACTTATTCTGAAATTCTACAGTAATCACAGATAAATTTACACGAATATATGTTTTAAATTTTGCTCTTTGCTATCAGAAAGATTATATTAACAGTTTTATCATAAAGAAATAATGGGTAAAGTATTTTGGTTTTAGCCCAGATGTAGTATTTAGTTTTTAAAAACATTTCTGATCCAGGTTTCCTACCTAAAAATTGAATTAAATACTAAAAAATTTTATAACCAAATCATGTTGTTTGAGTCTGAATTTAACACTTTGCCTCAGCTAAATGTCCTTGTTAATTTAGAATAAAACTTTCTTTGGTTTTGTTTTTTTGTATAGATAAATATACAGAATATTTATTAAATTCCAAGTCCTAGATACAAACATGTAAATAACACAGTTCCTTGCCATTAAGGAACTCAGAACCAAGGGAAAATTATTCAGTAAAAGGAAAATCTATACTCTGAGTAGGCCATCTGTGTGGCATATTTTTAGGACCCTAAAAAAAGGAATAATCCTATGTACAAACCATAATATCTCACAGATTTTGAGTTAGTACCCAGAAATTCTACCACAAAGATTGTTTTCTATGAAGATAAAGTCATAAAATTTTATACTTCCAGAAATTTGCTAAAATGTTAATTAACAGATTAAGTTTTAAAATATTAACCAATATTTCAGTCATCAGTATTTAAGGAAGAACCAGTTTATCAGATCATTTCAAATGACTTGCAGATTAAAGCAAGCCGACTGAAAACCTCAAAGATGAATAAATAAGAGTGTGATAACTTCAAAGGGAAACATCATCAGGTCGAATTTAGACTGTAATTGCCTAGAGATGAACAGTCCTAATACACTTCCTCTGATTAATTCACAAGAAATATCCCTTTTAAAAGGAGTAGGAAAGAAAAGGAACCCAAGGAAGCTGCAATTTGAAGAAATCTAATCAGAAAATAATTATGCATGCAAAGATACTTTTAAAATATTTTAGTCACAAGGAAATTACACTATGTATTAGGTGTTGAAATATAAGTATACCTAGTTTTACTGGGCTTCACTTTATTCTGCTTTGCACATATTGTGTTTGTTACAAGTTGTGGGTGTATGGCAACCTTACATGGAATGTGTTTATCAGTGACACTTTTTCAACAGCGTGTACTCCTTTCATCTCTGTGTGTCAAAGTTTGATCATTGAAATTTTTCCGTTATTCCTACATCTTTTATGGCCATCAGGGATCAGCGATCTTTGTTTTTACCATTGTAGCATTTTGGAGTGGTCCAAACCATGCTAACACTTAGTTGGTAAATGTTATGTCTGCTCTGACTGAACCAACTGTTTTTGTTTTT
The DNA here is from genome assembly GCA_031835075.1 of Saguinus oedipus. Classification (NCBI taxonomy): domain Eukaryota; kingdom Metazoa; phylum Chordata; class Mammalia; order Primates; family Cebidae; genus Saguinus; species Saguinus oedipus. Next base: position 3,372,826 of record CM063186.1, read on the forward strand.
CTTTTTTTTTTCTGTCTCTTTCCCTTTCCTCAGACCCTATTATTCCCTGAGACACAATAATATTAAAATTAGGCCAGTTAATAACCCTAGAGTAGCCTCTAAATGTTCAACTGAAAGGAAGAATCACATATCTCCCTCTTTAAATCCAAAGCTAGAACGGATGAAGTTCAGTGAAGAAGGCACGTAAAAGCCAAGACAGGCCAAAAGCTAGGCCTCTTGTGTCAAACAATTTGCCAAGTGGTGAATGTTCCTGAAGGATAGTAAAAGTGCTATTTTAAAAAGCTCATGGTAAAAACATGATTAATAAAGTAAATAATGTATATTGAGAAAGTTTTAGTGGTCTGGAAAGAAGATCAAACCAGCCCCAACATTCTCGTAAACCAAAGCCTAATCCAGAGCAGGATGTTAATTCTCTTCTATTCTGTAAATACAGGGCACGAGAGGCAAGAAAACTGCAATAAATTGGACACTAACAAAGATTGACTCATGAAATTTAAGGAAAGAAGCTGACTCTGTAACTTTAAATTACTAGGTGGAATAGCAAGTGTTAATGTAGAAGCTGTAGCAAGTTATCTAGAAGAACTAGCTAAGGTAATTGATGAAAGTGGCTACGCCAAACAAATTTTCGATATAGGCAAGACTGTAAAATGTAAACAGACATCTAGGACTATCATCAAGGCCTGGCTTCAAATCTTCAAAGGACAGGCTGAATTTCTTGTTATGGGCTGATGGAGCCAGTGACTTTATGTTGAAGCTAAAGTTTATCTACTATTCTGAAAATCTGAGGGCTTTTATAAATTACACTAAAACCGCTTTTCTGTGCTTTATAAATGGAAAAACAAAGTCTGGATGACATCACATCTGTATATAACATGGTTTACTCAATATTTTAAGACCAAGGTTGAGACCTATTATTGTTCAGAAAAAAAAATGATTTTTTTTAAAACATGACTGATTGTCGAGAATAAACCTAGTCACCCAAGAGTTCCAATGGAGATACACAAGGAGATTAATGGTGGTTTTATGTCTGCTAGCACAACATCCATTCTGCAGCTCATAGGTCAAAGACTAATTTAACTTTAAAATAAAATAAATAATAAGACTTTCAAGTCTTATTTTGTAAGGCTATACCTTTCATAGATAGTGATTTCTCTGATAGATCTGGGCAAAGTAAATTGAAAACCTTCTGAAAAGGATTCACTGTTCTAGATGACATTAACGTATGTGCTTCATGAGAGAAAGTCAAAATATCAACATTTACAAGAGTTGCTAAAAAACTGATTCCTATTATAAGGAGCTCTAAAGTTCAGTGAAGGAAGTAATGATAGATGTGGAAGTCACTTCCATGGGGAAAATAGAAAGACAACTAGAATTAGAAGCGGGACCTAAACATGTGCCTGAATGACTGCAATCTTATAACAAAATTTGAACAGTGAGAAGTTGCTTCTCATGGATGAGCAAAATAAAAAGGTGATTTCTTGATATGGATGCTTGTTGGAATGACTACAAAGGATTTAGATTATTACATAAACTTAGATGATAAAGCAGTGGCAGGCTTTGAGAGGACTGACTACAATTTTGAAAGAAATACTTCTGTGCATAAAACACTGTCGAACAACATCATATGCTACAAAGAAACTTTTGTGAAAGGAAAAGTCAATAGACAAAGCAAACTTCACTGTGTTCTTAAGAAACTGACGAAGCCATCTCAACCTTCAGCCACTACCACCCTGATTAATCAATATCGAGATTAGTTCCTCCACTAGCAAAAATTATGATTTGCTGAGGGCTCGTATGGTTAATAACACTTTTTAGCAATACAGTATTTTAAATTAAGATATGTGTATTATTTTAGATATAATGCTACTGTTCATTGAATGGACAACAATATAGTATAACCATAATATTATATACACTGGGAAACCAAAAAAATTCACTTGACTTGCTTTACTGGAAAATTTTATTGCTGTTGCCTAGAACTAACCTACAATATCATTGAGACACACTTGTGTATCACCTATACTAACACAAAAATAATCAGAGTCCTCAGAACATTGTTCACTTGTATACTAATTCTATGAAGACACATTATTCACTCATGAGTTTCTAAAGAAAGGACTGCTTCTGTGTAATGTGAAATCAATCTCACATGTGAACCAGAACACTTGAGAGCAAGATAGGCAGACATTGGCTGACCCAATACAGAAAGTATTTGCGAAGTTGTGAGACATAAGCCCATAAACTAATTCAGCTACAGGGGGTTATTATTACTGTATTTGCTCTACTCTTTGAATCTGAGCAAATAAAATCCTTAGAAGCAAAATGTTTTTATTCTCTTAGTAAGATTTCCAGTTGTGATCAGTTACTTATCAGCTGAATTTAATTACTCTTCTGTAAATTATAGCTATTTGTATGTGTTTTGAAAAAAAAATTATCCCAGGAATCTATAAATGAAAGTAGTATTCTATTAGCATACTCCCACAAAATACCCTTACAGCCTGTAAAGAAAGTGAATATCTCCATCAAGTATCCATATACTTTGTCTACAAAAGATCCATACTTCAATCCTATGTAACAAGATATATGTCTGTGGATCAATTTTAAAGGATATGTTTAAAGAGAAAAATTTGCATGGAAAAACTTCATGTAAGTCAGAGCCACATAGCTCTCCTTGTATTTTGTATGATTTATGCAGACTACAAAAACTTGTTTCTTTTACTCAAAAAGTATATATTTAAAACCAGTTTTATGTGTTAGTCAAGGGAAGACTCAGTGCTTGAGCCAAATCTCCTACTCCATAGTGTTAGTAACGTATCTCTGCAGTCCTGAACCTGTGTAACTCACAAAGATGCAAACACAATGAACTCTAATGCTTTAGCATAGGGCATCAGTTTTTTTTTATTGTTCAGTGTTCACTAGGGAAACATAGTTTTGTTTGCTTGATACACTTTGCTTTTCCAACATAGGTTTCCATTGAACTGTTTGAAATCACTGGTTGAGAAACTGTTTTTCCACTCCCTGTTCTTTCTGATGATTACTTAGTTGGAAAGGGATATATTGTATTAGGTCCTGTGCTCCAACTCCCTTGAACTCACTAACACAGAAAATTAGATGGTTAATCAAACACTGAAATTTTCAGCTTATATGACTCAAAGCACTAAAATCAAATCCGTTCTAAAAATGATATCCTCCTCTTGCTGGCTATTTTAAATTAAGATGCTTGCAGCATTTTTTCACAGCAGTCACCTAGACACTCTCACCTCCCCCACTATCTTCTCCTTATAACCTGTTAAAATAACACTGTCTACAATTATGGTATCATTTGTTATGCATGATATAATAGACTGCAGATATAAAGAGGTACTATCATTACTTTTGTCCTTTGTTCTTTCAGGCTAGAATATTGCATACTTCTTTACTTTGACATTTATTGCTCTTAGATTGGTAATAGAATGGTTTGTGTTGCTCATTATCTTGAATGATGATAATATTAGAGGTTGGGGAGTCCGTGTTCCCTGTTAAGTAAAGGCTTTGTATAATTTAGCAAAGGCTATTACTGGACAATTACCCAGAATACAGTTCAAGTCTAATAAAGTTTAGTCATACCCAGTCTTAAATAGAATATTTACTATGGTTTTTAGGAAATTGGATCTGGTAGAATGCATATCTACTTTTTTTCTGTTACTTTTCACATGTCTGTCTCACTGTTTCATAGGTAAAAAGTACTGTAAAATAATTTGACTATAATAGTGGATGAAATGATACATAAACTTTTTCAGCTTTGAATTATGTTTTAATTTAGTAAAATATATATGTTAGTAAATTTTAGTATCTTACAGTATTAGGAACCAATGTTAAATATTCTATCCCGACAAATTACATTGATTTGCTAATTGTTCTCTATGAGCATTTCCAAGTTCTTCATAGCTATAACCAAACATTCCACAAACTTCAAATGAAAAAGAAGAATCTTTCAACCAGGAAGAAAGATTATTTTCTGAAGACAGTCCAGCTGGACTGGTAATGTCTCAAAAAATTATATTTCCCCACATCACTGGTAAATAGTACATAAAGAAAAATAAGAAGGGCTAAATCTCTAACACTTGAAGAAAACAATGACTTCAATATTAAGTACTCAAGAGAAATACAAACATGAAAACTTATTCATACTAAAACATGTTGGTCAAGGACTTGATATAGGACTAGTCACTGTTATTCCTCAGCCAAATTTTTTTCCACTGGAGCACACCATTTTCATAGATTTGAATCCTAATATTATTTATTTAGTTAGTGAGAAAGTAATTTAGAAGGGAATTCTCTTTTAGTGTCAAAATTAGATAAACTGGGAGAAAACCCCAATCTCAAACTTATGGAAGTGAGAAAGGGATGCATGATGTCACTGAAAATACTAGGGCCCTCCGAGCTGAAGAAATAAGAAATACATTTAAATTTACAATAATCAGTAACAAGGGAGGGACAGTGCGGGGTGAAGAGTTGGGGAGAGATAGCATGGGGAGAAATGCCAGATATAGGTGATGGGAAGGAAGGCAGCAAATCACACTGCCATGTATGTACCTATGCAAAAATCTTGCATGTTCTTCACATGTACCCCAAAACCTAAAATGCAATTAAAAAAACAGTAATCAGTAACAAGAAAGTAAGCTTTCTAATTTTTATAAGCTCATAAATATAATATTTATAATTCTATTTTTCTTTAGGACATTGTTATTTTAGTACAATACTGTTTTAGTATTTTAGTTCACTGGTGAAATATTTCCTTCTCAAAATGTGTACTAAAATATATTATATATATTGGCATTGTTGAAATAGAAATGTTTCTTATATTCTATTAAGATAATTTGTTAATACCTCAGTGATGTGGCTTGTTCTTTCATGAGGAAAAATTAATAAAAAAATGTAAAAGAAAGTAAACCACTTTGTTTTAATTCAGCAGATATATACCAAATGTCCACAATGTGCTAAATGCTATAGCTGCGACTGCACATCATTTCCATCAAAATATCGAACGTCTTAAATCTAGAATGTCAAAATTTTTCACTGCAATTCAATTTTTATGTGCAATAATTTTATCAAAAGTCATTTCTTGTGTTTGTCCAGAAAATTTTTACACCTAAGCTTGTGATTTTAGCTCTGTAAGCAATGTATTATAAAACTGGAGATTAAATGTATCAAAAAACTATGTGCATGGGAGATTTTGTACAATAGTAGGTGAACTTAATAACTATTGAGCAAAAATATGTAAGACACACTGAACAAAATTGTATATTAATTCAAGTTAAGTTTCTAGCCATCTGGCTCACCATATCTTGTTCACTGTGAAAGCAATCAGTGTAAGTAATAAACATTTTTCATGGCATGACTCCATAACGGACATCTTGTGAAACATCATGCTAATAGAAAATGCTTTGGAAATTTAACTGTATGATATATCTAAGGGTAGTTTACAATCTTCAGGAGAAGGTAGAATAAGCCAATGTCAGAACAACCATTTAGGCATAATCCATCAGACTATGGATTATATCGAATATATATTATATTAATAGAACAAAAGGTTGACATAGAGAAAAATTGATCCTAGGTAGATTATGTAGTTTAGTTGTTTACAGATTTGTAAGGTAGATAAAATAAATATACATGATAAATGGTATTATCACAAGAGTAAAACTTTAAAGAACTTGTTTAACTATTACCGTATAATAACTTATCCTAAAATTCCATTTAAAACAGTATATATTTATTATCTCACAATTTCTGCAAGCCAGAAATCTGAGTACAGTATAGATTGGCACTCTGCTTCATGGTCTTCCATCAGACTATAGTCCGGATGCCCACCAGGGTTGGAGTTTCTCCAGAAAGATAAGGAGAAGAATGATCTTCCAATCTGTCTCTGTGGCCATTGGCTTATTTTGATTCCTTTGCAGTTCTTGGACTGAGGACTTCAGTTAATGGCTGTTGGCTGGAGATTTCTCTGAGTTTTATGCCATATAAAAACTTCCAGCATGGCAGAGAAAACTTGCAAGATAAAAATAACCATTTCTTTGTAACTTAATTATGATAATTTGATACCCTCAATTTTGCCATATTACATTGCTGAGAAGCAAGTTATACAGGGGAGGGGCTTAGACAAAGCTGTTGATATCAGGAAGTGAAGATCATTGGGTCTATTTTAGGGGCTCTCTGACACAGGAGCTTAGAGGAGTTTGTAATTAAGAGATTCTTTATTTCTCCAGCAGTGGATAGAAGACAACCAAATTAAGAACATAAAAAAAGGGGAAGAGTCTTTTCTTCAAAGAAAAATAAACAGATCTCCAATTTGGATATTGAAGTGAGTTGGATAAAACTGAACAAGTATGAAAGTGTTAAAAAGAAAACTTAGAATGGTCAATATTTCTGAAAGGAGTCAAAAAAACTTTAAACCTTTGGCCTTTTTTTTTTCTTATTTCTTCCAAAAACGGCGGGGAAAGAAAACAGGATAATTTTTGCAGGCATGCAGGTTTGTTATATAGGTATACATGTACTGTGGTGGTTTGCTCCACTTATTAACCAGTCTTCTAAGTTCCCTCCTCTCACTCCCCACACCCCAACAGGCCCTGGGTGTGTTGCTTTTCTCCCTGTGTCCCTGTGTTCTCAATGTTCAACTCCCAATTATGAATGAGAACATGTGCGGTTTGTTTTACTGTCCTGTGTTAGTCTGCTGAGGTTGATGACTTCCAGCTTCATCCATGTCCCTGCAATGGACATTATCTCATTCATTTTTATGACTGCATACTATTCCATGGTGTATATGAACCATGTTGTTTTTTATCCAGTCTATCATTGATTGGCATTTGGGTTGGTTGGTTCCATGACTTTGCAATTGTAAATAGTGCTGTAATAAACATACAGGTAGGTGTCAGGGATGTTTTTTCTATAGTTCCTTGGCTCATTGGTTCCTATCTAGCTGCACTACCTTTGATAAGTTACATAATCATTCTGAACTAGTTTCTTCACCTATAAAACATACTTGGTAATAAAGTCTAACTCATAGAATTGCTACATTGTTTTGAGCTAAAGTACAACAACTTATTTGACACAATCTTTTGTAAATAGTACAAAAAAATTGCCTGGTAATATTATTGTTATTTTTCCCGTTAGAATTTGGGAAGATGGTAAATGCAAAAAAAAAAAAAAACAAAAAAAAAAAAAAACAAAAAAAAAAAACCTCAAGAATTGACATTGACATTAAGAGATAAATCCAAAATGAGAAATAAAAATATGCAGCAAATGTAATAATCAAGTTATTAAAAATTAAAGTGACCATATAATACCATTTTTAACAATTACATTAGTAAAAATTAAATAATCAAGTAGTTTATTCTAAGGAGAGTATCTTGAGACAAACATTCTCATGCCATATTTTTAGAGTAATTTTTACAGGATATGTAGTCAGTGCTTTGTCTTCTCAGGTTCAGCATCCATAAATTCACCCAATCACATACAGGAAATATCTGAATAGGTAAATAAACGGTAGAAGCACAATAATAAAAATAAAACTCAACACAGTATAATAATTATTTACACACATGGTTTACATTATATTAAGTTTAGAAGTAATTCGGAGATGATTTTAAGAATACATGAGGAGGCGTGTAGGTTATGTGCAAACAGAACATGATTTTATATGAGGTACTTGAGCATCCATGGGTTTCTTTCTTTTTTTTTTTAATTTTTTAAATTTTTATTGCATTATAGGTTTGGGGGTACATGTGCAGAGTGTGCAAGATAGTTGCATGGGTACACACATATCAGTGTGCTTTGCTGCCTTCCTCCCCTTCTCCCACACTTGGCATTTATCCCCAGGCTATCCCTCCCCAGCCCCCCCCCACTGTCCCTCCCCCCTTCCCCCAATAGACCCCAGTGTGTAGTAGACCCCCTCCCTGTGTCCATGTGTTCTCATTTTTCTCACCTGCCTATGAGTGAGAATATGCGGTATTTCCTTTTCTGTTCTTGTGTCAGTTTGCTGAGAATGATGTTCTCCAGATTCATCCATGTCCTTACAAAGGACACAAACTCATCATTTTTGATTGCTGCATAATATTCCATGGTGTAGATGTGCCACATTTTCCCAGTCCAGTCTATCATTGTTGGGCATTTGGGTTGGTTCCAGGTCTTTGCTATTGTAAACAGTGCTGCAATGAACATTCGTGTGCATGTGTTCTTATAGTAGAACGATTTATAGTCCTTTGGATATATACCCAGTAATGGGATTGCTGGGTCAAATCGAATTTCTATCTCTAGGTCCTTGAGGAATCGCCACACTGTCTTCCACAATGGTTGAACTAATTTACACTCCCACCAACAGTGTAAGAGTGTTCCTATTTCTCCACATCCTCTCCAGCATCTGCTGTCTCCAGATTTTTTAATGATCGCCATTCTAACTGGCATGAGATGGTATCTCAATGTGGTTTTGATTTGCATCTCTCTAATGACCAGTGATGATGAGCATTTTTTCATGTGTTTGTTGGCCTCATGTATGTCTTCTTTTGTAAAGTGTCTGTTCATATCCTTTGCCCATTTTTGAATGGGCTTGTTTGTTTTTTTCCTGTAAATCTGTTTGAGTTCTTTGTGAATTCTGGATATCAGCCCTTTGTCAGATGCGTAAACTGCAAAGATTTTTTCCCATTCTGATGGTTGCCAATTCACTCTAGTGACTGTTTCTTTTGCCGTGCAAAAGCTGTGGAGTTTGATTAGGTCCCATTTGTCTATTTTGGCTTTTGTTGCCAATGCTTTTGGTGTTTTGGTCATGAAGTCCTTGCCTACTCATATATCCTGAATGGTTTTGCCTAGATTTTCTTCTAGGGTTTTTAGGGTGTCAGGTCTTATGTTTAAGTCTTTAATCCATCTGGAGTTAATTTTAACGTAAGGTGTCAGGAAGGGGTCCAGTTTCTGCTTTCTGCACATGGCTAGCCAGTTTTCCCAACACCATTTATTAAATAGGGAATCCTTTCCCCATTGCTTGATTTTGTCTGGTTTATCAAAGATTATATGGTTGTAGATATGTTGTGTTGCCTCCGATGCCTCTGTTCTGTTCCATTGGTCTATATCTCTGTTTTGGTACCAGTACCATGCTGTTTTGATTACTGTAGCCTTGTAGTATAGTTTGAAGTCTGGTAGTGTGATGCCTCCCGCTGTGTTCTTTTTGCTTAGAATTGACTTGGCTATGCGGGCTCTCTTTTGGTTCCATATGAAGTTCATGGTGGTTTTTTCCAGTTCTGTGAAGAAATTCAATGGTAGTTTGATGGGGATAGCATTGATTGTGTAAATTACTTTGGGCAGTATAGCCATTTTCACAATATTGATTCTTCCTAACCACGAACATGGAATGTTTCTCCATCTGTTTGTGTCCTCTCTTATTTCGTTGAGCAGTGGTTTGTAGTTTTCCTTGAAGAGGTCCCTTACGTTCCTTGTGAGTTGTATTCCTCGGTATTTTATTTTCTTTGTAGCAATTGTGAATGGCAGTTCGTTCTTGATTTGGTTCTCTTTTAGTCTGTTATTGGTGTATAGGAATGCTTGTGATTTTTGCACATTGATTTTACATCCTGAGACTTTACTGAAGTTGCTTATCAGTTTCAGGAGTTTTTGGGCTGAGGTGATGGGGTCTTCTAGGTATACTATCATGTCGTCTGCAAATAGAGACAATTTGGCTTCCACCTTTCCTATTTGAATACCCTTTATTTCTTTTTCTTGCCTGATTGCTCTGGCTAGAACTTCCAGTACTGTGTTGAATAGGAGTGGTGAGAGAGGGCATCCTTGCCTAGTGCCAGATTTCAAAGGGAATGCTTCCAGTTTTTGCCCATTAAGTATGATATTGGCTGTTGGTTTGTCGTAAATAGCTTTTATTACTTTCAGATATGTTCCATCAATACCAAGTTTATTGAGGGTTTTTAGCATAAAGGGCTGTTGAATTTTGTCAAATGCCTTCTCTGTGTCGATTGAGATAATCATGTGGTTTTTGTTTTTGCTTCTGTTTACGTGGTGAATTACATTTATAGACTTGCGTATGTTGAACCAGCCTTGCATCCCCGGATGAATCCTACTTGATCATGATGGATAAGTTTTTTAATGTGCTGTTGCAATCAGTTTGCCAGTATTTTATTGAAGATTTTTGCATCTATGTTCATCATGGATATTGGCCTGAAGTTTTCTTTTCTTGTTGAGTCTCTGCCGGGTTTTGGTATCAGGATGATGTTGGTTTCATAAAATGATTTGGGAAGGATTTCCTCTTTTTGAATTATTTGGAATAGTTTCAGAAGGAATGGTACTAGATCCTCTTTGTGTGTCTGGTAGAATTCGGCTGTGAATCCATCTGGACCAGGGCTTTATTTTCTGTGGTAGGCTCTTAATTGCTGCCTCAACTTCAGACCTTGTTATTGGTCTATTCATAGTTTCGGCTTCCTCCTGGTTTAGGCTTGGGAGGACACAGGCGTCCAGGAATTTATCCATTTCTTCCTGGTTTACTAGTTTATGTGCAGAGTTGTTTGTAGTATTCTCTGATGATGGTTTGAATTTCTGTGGAATCTGTGGTGATTTCCCCTTTATCGTTTTCTATTGCATCTATTTGGTTGTTCTCTCTTTTCTTTTTTATCAGTCTGGCTAGTGGTCTGTCTATTTTATTGATCTTTTCAAAAAACCAGCTCTTGGATTTGTTGATTTTTTGAAGGGTTTTTCATGTTTCTATCTCCTTCAGTTCTGCTCTGATCTTAGTTATTTCTTGTCTTCGGCTAGGTTTTGAGCTTTTTTGATCTTGCTCCTCTAGCTCTTTCAATTTGGATGATAGGGTGTCCATTTTGGATCTCTCCACTCTTCTCATGTGGGCACTTATTGCTATATATTTTCCTCTACAGACTGCTTTAAATATGTCCCAGAAATTCTGGTATGTTGTGTCTTCATTCTCATTGGTTTTGAAGAACTTCTTTATTTCTGCCTTCATTTCATTGTTTATCCAATCAACATTCAAGATCCAGTTGTTCAGTTACCATGAAGCTGTGAGGTTCTTAGTTATTTTCTGAATTCTGAGTTCCAACTTGATTGTACTATGGTCTGAGAGACTGTTTGTTATGATTTCAGTTGTTTTGCATTTGCTGAGGAGTGCTTTACTTCCAATTATGTGGTCAATTTTGGAGTAGGTGTGATGTGGTGCTGAGAAGAATGTATATTCTGTGGATTTGGGGTGGAGAGTTCTGTAAATGTCTATCAGGTTTTCTTGTTCCAGGTCTGAGTTCAAGTCCTGGATATCCTTGTTAATTGTCTGTCTGGTTGATCTGTCTGCTATTGACAGTGGAGTGTTAAAGTCCCCCACTATTATTGTGTGGGAGTCTAAGTCTCTTTGCAAGTCATTAAGAACTTGCCTTATATATCTGGGTGCTCCTGCATTGGGTCCATATATATTTAGAATCGTTAGCTCTTCTTGTTGTATCTACCCTTTTACCATTATGTAATGACCTTCTTTGTCTCTTTTGATCTTTGTTGCTTTAAAGTCTATTTTATCAGAGACGAGAATTGCAACTCCTGCTTTTTTTTGCTCTCTATTTGCTTCGTAAATCTTCCTCCATCCCTTTATTTTGAGCCTTTGTGTATCCTTGCATGTGAGGTGGGTTTCCTGGATACAGCACACCGACAGGTTTTGACTTTTTATCCATTTTGCCAGTCTGTGTCTTTTTATTGGTGCATTTAGCCCATTTACATTTAGGGTTAATATTGTTATGTGTGAATTTGATACTCCCATTTTGATGCTAGCTGGCTGTTTTGTCCATTGGTTTATGTAGATTCTTCATTTTGTTGATGCTCTTTAGCATTTGGTATGCTTTTAGGATGGCTGGTACTGGTTGTTTCTTTCTATGTGTAGTGCCTCTTTCAGGAGCTCTTGTAAAGCAGGCCTAGTGGTGACAAAATCTCTGAGTACTTGCTTGTTCATGAAGGATTTTATTTTTCCTTCATTTATGAAGCTCAGTTTGGCTGGATATGAAATTCTGGGTTGAAAGTTCTTTTCTTTAAGGATGTTGAATATTGGCCCCCACTCTCTTCTGGCTTGTAGAGTCTCTGCCGAGAGATCTACTGTGAGTCTGATGGGCTTCCCTTTGTGGGTGACCCGACCTTTCTCTCTGGCTGCCCTTAGTATTTTCTCCTTCATTTCAACCCTGGTGAATCTGACGATTATGTGCCTTGGGGTTGCTCTTCTTGCAGAATATCTTTGTGGTGTTCTCTGTATTTCCTGGAGTTGAGTATTGACCTGTCTTACTAGGCTGGGGAAATTTTCCTGGATAATATCCTGAAGAGTATTTTCCAGCTTGGATTCATTCTCTTCATCACATTCTGGTACACCTATCAAATGTAGGTTGGGTCTCTTCACATAGTCCCACATTTCTTGGAGATTTTGTTCATTCCTTTTTGCACTTTTTTCTTTGATCTTGGTTTCTCGTTTTATTTCATTGAGTTTATCTTCGACTTCTGATATTCGTTCTTCTGCTTGGTCAATTCGGCTGTTGAAACTTGTGCATGCTTCGCGAAATTCTCGTGTTGTGTTTTTCAGCTCCTTCAATTCATTCATATTCCTCTCTAAGTTGTCCATTCTTGTTATCATTTCCTCGAATCTTTTCTCAAATCTTTTTTCAACGTTCTTAGTTTCTTTGCACTGATTTAGAACATGTTCTTTTAGCTCACTGAAATTTCTCATGATCCACTTTCTGAAGTCTGGTTCCATCATTTTGTCACACTCATTCTCCGTCCAGCTTTGTTCCCTTGCTGGTGAGGAGTTTTGGTCCTTTGTAGGAGGTGAAGTGTTTTGGTTTCGGGTGTTTTCCTCCTTTTTGCGCTGGTTTCTTCCCATCTTTATGGATTTATCCACCTGTCGTCTTAGCAGTTGCTGATTTTTCAGTTGGGAGGATGTGTTTATATCTGCTTTAACAGAACTCATAAAACACCCCCCCTTTTTCCCCCTTAGATGCTCTGTCTCAGGGAGTTGGGGCTTTCTTTATGAGTATCAGTTTCACTGTCCTGCCCAGCTAGGTGGCAGTCTATTCACTATTTTTCTGCCGGGGCTCCACCCTGCTAGCGTGGGTCCGCCCTGTTGCTGCAGGGCTCCTGCTGTGGCTTGCTCTGCCCTGCTGTGGCTTGCTCTGCCCTGCTGGCGGAGTCTCTCTGTTATGGCAGGTTGCCTCAGCAACAGCAGGCTGCGTCAGCCCTGGGCAGTACTTCAGTAGGGGGATATTGAGTCAGTAGTGGCGGACGACCCTCCCACACCGGGCTGCACCGTCCTAGATGCCAACTGCAAAACTCTCAGCCCCGAGCACCTCCAATCGCCGCCCTGCTTGTCCCCGTCAGGGTGGGACCCGCCGAGCCCGATCACCCAGCTCCCTGCCTCAGAGTCCGTTCTCTCTCTCTCTCTCTCTTCCTCTCCCCAAGTTGAAAGGTTGACTCTCTTACTGGTGCCCCAGTAGCCTGCCGATAGGGCACTGGGATCCGTGTGATCTCCTGTGCCACCGCCCACTGACTCAGATCACGATTCCCAGGAATCTCCTGGTCTGGCTTATTGTCCAAGTCCCATTCAGTCAGATGGACATGCCAATCTGCCCTTCCAAATCTCAGATTGACAGTTTAACAGGGCACCCGGACCAGTGAGTTTTGTGCCTGGTGCCGCTGCACTGTGAAACCGGCTGAAGCGGCCGCGCAAGCCGGCTGTGCTAGCGTCCTGTGTCTCTCCCACACCTGGGACTTTCAACGTTCTGTGGGCAAAAAAGATCTGTCTGAGAATGCGGCTAGGACTTACCCTCTGCGCCTTCACTGAGAGCTGCAATCCGGATTCACCTCTACGACGCCATCTTGGAAGTCTCCATCCATGGGTTTCTACATTGGTGGCTACTAGATCAAACCTCCAAGGACATTGAGGGACAATTGTAATAAATTTTATTTATTTTACACTTTATTATGAAAAATGCCAAACATTTGCAGTAGTAGAGAGAATGGTATGATGCACTGAATATATTCTCACTCAGCTTCAACAATTATAGATTTATGATCAAATTGCTAAACATTTACCCCAATATACTCAGTGTGTGTGTATATATATATACACAGAGAGAGAGAGAGACAGAGTCATGCTCTGTTGTCCTGGCTGGAATACAGTGGCATGATCTTGGCTCACTGCAACCTCCACCTCCTGGATTCAAATGATTCTCCTGCCTCATCCTCCTGAGTATCTGGGATTATAGGCATGCACCACAATACCCAGTTAATTTTGTATTTTTAGTAGAGACAGGATTTCCCCATGTGTTGGTCAGGCTGGTCTTGAACTTCTGACCTCTGGAAATTCACCCACCTCAGACTCTCAAAATGCTGGAATTACAGGCCTGAGCCAATGCCCCTGGCCCCAACTTTATGTTGTTGGAGAGCGGTCCATGTAATGGCAACCAAAATTTAATTAGTCAATGGACATTTTTATTTTTCTAACTTGGGGGCATAAAATAACTAAAGTGAGTATGAACCTTCATGTATAAGCCTCCTTTTTGAGTAAATACCTCAGACCGGGAATATTGGGCAAATGTGTGCTTAACTTTAAATGAAAGTGCCAAAATTTTTTCCAACATTACTGTATCATATTGCATTCCTGTCAGGTATATATGAGGGTTCCAGCTGCTCTGCGTTTTTTCTAACACTTGACATTGACAGTCATAGTTTCAGCATTCCAGTGAGTATGCAGTGGTATCTCACTGTAGTTGTTAATTTCTATTTTCTTAATGATTAATTATGTTGAGTATATTTTCACGTGATTATGTATACTTGCATAACTTTTCTAATATATTTGTATAATTATTAATAAATTTTAGAGTTTTTTAGTAATTTTTAATATTTATTTTATTATGTTGAATTTGTAATAATTCTATTTATATTCTGGATGCAGACTATGACCAAATATGTGTTCTGAAATTGTTTTCTACCAGTTTTTCTTTTTCTTTTTTAATTCCTTAATGGAATCCTTTAGAGAGCAAAATTTTAAAATTTTGGTTGCTAAACTCACTTATTAGTTAAAATAAGAACAAGATTTTGGTAGGTTTTCTTGGGATTTTTGCATAGAAATTGTATGTATGACATTTATTTCTTTTCACTGGCAAGGAGACATCTTTGCCTTGGTCCTGTACTGGGGACTGAAGTATTCAATCCTTTACCAATAGATGTGATTTTCACTGGAGGTTTTTGTAGGTCTGTTTGGTGAGGGGAATCTAAAAAATGAGAATGTTCTTGCTAACAAATTCAAAAGCTAGCAGAAGACAAGAAATAACTAAGATCAGAACAGGACTGAAGGAGATAAAGACAGAAAAAAACCTTCAAAACATTAGTGAATCCAGGAGCTTGTTTTTTGAAACATCAACAAAATAGATAGACCTCTAACCAGACTAATAAAAGAGAGAGAGAGAGAGAGAGAGAGAGAGAGAGAGAAGAATCAAATAGATGTAATGAAAAATGATAAAGGGGATATCACCACCAATTCCACAGAAATACAAACAACCATCAGAGATTACTACAAACACTTCTATGCACATAAACCAGAAAATCTAGAAGAAACTGATAAATTCCTGGACAGTTACACCCTCCCAAGACTAAACCAGGAAGAAGTTGAATCCCTGAATAGACTGATAACAAGGGCTGAAGTTGAGGCATCAATTAGTAGTCTACCAACCAAAAAAAGTCCAGGATCAGACAGGTTCACAGCTGAATTCTACCAGAGGTACAAAGAGGAGCCGGTACCATTTCTTCTGAAACTATTACAAACAATACAAAAAGAGGAAATCCTCTCTAACTCATTTCATGAGACCAACATCATCCTGATAACAAAACCTGGCAGAGACACAACTAAAAAAGAAAATTTCAGGTCAATGTCCATGTTGAACATTGATGAGAACATATTGAGTAAAATACTGGCAAACAGAAGGTAACAGCACATCAAAGAGCCTACCCATAATGATCAAGTAGGCTTCATCCTAGGGATGCAAGGCTGGTTCAACATATAAAAGTCTATAAACATAATTCACCAGATAAACAGAACCAAAGGCCAAAACCACATGATTATCTCAGCAGATGCACAGAAGGCCTTTGACAAAATTCAACCAGCCCTTTATGCTAAAAACTCTCAATAAACTAGGGATTGATGGAATGTATCTCAAAATAATAAAAGGTATTTATGACAAACCCACAGCCAATATCACACCAAATGGTCAAAAACTGGAGGCATTCCCTTTGAAAACTGGCACAAGACAAGGATGCCCTCTCTCACCACTCCTATTTTACATAGTATTAGAAGTTCTGGCCTGCACAATCAGGCAAGAAAAAGAAATAAAGGGTATTCAATTAGGAAAAGAGGAAGTCAGATTATCTCTATTTGCAGATGACATGATTGTATATTTAGAAGACCCCATCATCTCAGCCCAAAATTTCATCAAGAAGATAAGCAACTTCAGCACCCTACATTCCGGTCCAGCAAAATGGGGTCTCGAGGACCTTGAAGCAATGCCTGAGTGTGGTAAAGAGGAGGAGCAACAAACAAAGGACCCCTGAGGACGAAACTAATCAGCGCTATGGGTCAGTTAACACTCGGAGTACACCAGGGTAAGCATGGAAGAAACTGAAGCAGGTACGCTACTTACTCACATTTAGTGAAACATCTTTAAGAAAAGGGGGAGTTGAAGTAGTACTAGCCACTTGTTCTGTCAGTTTTCAGTGAATCTGTGCTTTCTTACTCTGTTTTTCTGTGGCTTTCTTTGTCTTTCATTGCTTCATAAAGAAGGAGCTGAGGAAAAAGAAGGAGTCTTTCTTGCAGCCCTCCTCAGTACTTTATCAGAGTGGACAGACCTGCCTGACATTCCTCTGTTAGCGGAATCAGAGGTCATTTCAAAAGTGAAACTTAGGCTGGGCGCGGTGGCTCAAGCCTGTAATCCCAGCACTTTGGGAGGCAGAGGCGGGTGGATCACGAGGTCAAGAGATCGAGACCATCCTGGTCAACATGGTGAAACCCCGTCTCTACTAAAAATACAAAAAATTAGCTGGGCATGGTGGCGCTTGCCTGTAGTCCCAGCTACTCAGGAGGCTGAGGCAGAAGAATTGCCTGAACCCAGGAGGCGGAGGTTGTGGTGAGCCGAGATCGCGCCATTGCACTCCAGCCTGGGTAACAAGAAGGAAACTCCGTCTCAAAAAAAAAAAAAGTGAAACTTGCTGCTCCACAGTGGCGTTCAAGCCAACAGGATCAGCCCAAGGGCAGCAGCTGGGCGGGGCCAGGTCCAGATACCTACATGCTGCTCTCCGCAGGTGCCCCATGTTGGGCACCAGAATGTAGGGAGCCAGCCCCCACATACCACCCGTGGGTACCCCGAGTTTGGTGACGACAAAGGAATGAGAAAAAGAGAGATTAAGAATAAAATGGAACCAGGGAAACATCCCTTATACTGGAGGCAGTGAAGGCCCCACGGTCTGATCTCCCACAGTATTTATTTATTACAATCACACTGATCTATATAGTAGGGGTGGAGTGATGGCGGGGAGAGGTTGGAGCGACGGCCGGGAGAGGTTGGAGTGACGGCGGGGAGAGGTTGATGTGACGGCGGGGAGAGGTTGATGTGACGGCGGGGAGAGGTTGGAGTGACGGCGGGGAGAGGTTGATGTGACGGCGGGGAGAGGTTGGAGTGACGGCGGGGAGAGGTTGATGTGACGGCGGGGAGAGGTTGATGTGACGGCGGGGAGAGGTTGATGTGACGGCGGGGAGAGGTTGGAGTGACGGCGGGGAGAGGTTGATGTGACGGCGGGGAGAGGTTGGAGTGACGGCGGGGAGAGGTTGATGTGACGGCGGGGAGAGGTTGGAGTGACGGCGGGGAGAGGTTGGAGTGACGGCGGGGAGAGGTTGATGTGACGGCGGGGAGAGGTTGATGTGACGGCGGGGAGAGGTTGGAGTGACGGCGGGGAGAGGTTGGAGTGACGGCGGGGAGAGGTTGGAGTGACGGCGGGGAGAGGTTGGAGTGACGGCGGGGAGAGGTTGGAGTGACGGCGGGGAGAGGTTGATGTGACGGCGGGGAGAGGTTGATGTGACGGCGGGGAGAGGTTGGAGTGACGGCGGGGAGAGGTTGATGTGACGGCGGGGAGAGGTTGATGTGACGGCAGGGAGAGGTTGGAGTGACGGCGGGGAGAGGTTGATGTGACGGCGGGGAGAGGTTGATGTGACGGCGGGGAGAGGTTGGAGTGACGGCGGGGAGAGGTTGATGTGACGGCGGGGAGAGGTTGATGTGACGGCGGGGAGAGGTTGGAGTGACGGCGGGGAGAGGTTGATGTGACGGCGGGGAGAGGTTGGAGTGACGGCGGGGAGAGGTTGGAGTGACGGCGGGGAGAGGTTGATGTGACGGCGGGGAGAGGTTGATGTGACGGCGGGGAGAGGTTGGAGTGACGGCGGGGAGAGGTTGATGTGACGGCGGGGAGAGGTTGATGTGACGGCGGGGAGAGGTTGATGTGACGGCGGGGAGAGGTTGGAGTGACGGCGGGGAGAGGTTGATGTGACGGCGGGGAGAGGTTGGAGTGACGGCGGGGAGAGGTTGGAGTGACGGCGGGGAGAGGTTGGAGTGACGGCGGGGAGAGGTTGATGTGACGGCGGGGAGAGGTTGATGTGACGGCGGGGAGAGGTTGGAGTGACGGCGGGGAGAGGTTGGAGTGACGGCGGGGAGAGGTTGATGTGACGGCGGGGAGAGGTTGGAGTGACGGCGGGGAGAGGTTGGAGTGACGGCGGGGAGAGGTTGGAGTGACGGCGGGGAGAGGTTGATGTGACGGCGGGGAGAGGTTGGAGTGACGGCGGGGAGAGGTTGATGTGACGGCGGGGAGAGGTTGGAGTGACGGCGGGGAGAGGGTGGAGTGACGGCGGGGAGAGGTTGGAGTGACGGCGGGGAGAGGTTGATGTGACGGCGGGGAGAGGTTGATGTGACGGCGGGGAGAGGTTGGAGTGACGGCGGGGAGAGGTTGGAGTGACGGCGGGGAGAGGTTGGAGTGACCGCGGGGAGAGGGTGGAGTGAAGGTCGGGAGAGGTTGGAGTGACGGCGGGGAGAGGGTGGAGTGATGGCGGGGAGAGGGTCGAGTGACGGTCGGGAGAGGTTGGAGTGACGGCGGGGAGAGGGTGGAGTGACGGTGGGGAGAGGCTGGAGTGAAGGTCGGGAGAGGTTGGAGTGAAGGTGGGGAGAGGGTGGAGTGATGGTGGGGAGAGGGTGGAGTGACGGTGGGGAGAGAGTGGAGTGATGGTGGGGTGAATCAGTGAGCTGGAACTGAATCACAGTGAGTTGGAACTGGTGTGTCATTCTAAAGATTGATCACAGTGGCAGGTTTGGGAGTTTCACAAAACAAGAACATGTGGTCATCTTTAGCCTACTATCTATGTGCAGCTGGTGGAACGCAGGCCTTACAAGGAGCCTGCAAGTTTGGTTACATCTTACCGCTATGAAGCGGTTTTATGCCCTTGAGGACACTGTTTGTGGTAAGGGAGCCTATGTCACCCTGCACCAGAACATGAGGCATGGAGAAGTTTGCCTCCTCAGACGCCTCCCACAGTTCGCTGCAGTTTGTTGTTCCTGCTTTATTTGTTACTCACTACCAATTTATGTAAGCACTCCATTAAGTCCATTCTCCCCTGCTGCTTCCCCCAACACCTGTACCAAAAGCTGGCAGAGACACAACTAAAAAAGAAAATTTGAATTCAATATCCATGGTGAACATTGATGTGAAAATCTTCAACAAAATACCGGCAAACTGAATCCAACAGTACATCAAAAACCTTATCCATCATGATGAAGTCAGCTTCATCCCGGGGATGCAAGGCTGGTTAAACATACAAAACTCTATAATCATAATCCATCACATAAACAGAAGAAAGACAAAAACCACATGACTATCTCAATAGATGCAGAGAAGGCCTTTGACAAAATTTAACAGCGCTTTATGATAAAAACTCTCAATAAACTAAGTATCAATGGAACATATCTCAAAATAATAAAAACTATGGCAAACCCACAGCCAATATTATACTGAATGGGCAAAAACAGGAAGTATTCCCTTGAAAACTGGCACTAGACAAGGGTGCCCTCTCTCACCATTTCTTTTCAATATAGTATTGGAAGTTCTAGCCAGAAAAATTAGGCAAGAAAAAGAAATAAAAGATACTCAACTAGGAAAAGAGGAAGTCAAATTGTCTCTATTTGCAGACAACATGATTGTATATTTAGAAGACCCTGTCATCTCAGCCCCAAATCCCCTTAAGATGATAAACAACTTAGGCAAAGTCTCAGGATGCAAAATCAATTCGCAAAAATCACAAGCATTCCTATACATCAATAACAGACAAACAGAGAGCTGAATCATGAGCATACTCCCATTCACAATTGTTACAAAGAGAATAAAATACCTAGGAAAACAACTAACAGGGGACTTGAAGAAGCTCTTCAAGGAGAACTTCAAACCACTGCTCTAAGAATTAAGAGAGGACACAAACAGATGGAAAAACATTCCATGCTCGTGGTTAGGAAGAATCAATATGAAGGCAGTGGCCATAATATCCAAAGTAATGTATACAGTCAGTGCTATCTCCATCAAGCTACCATTGACCTTCACAGAATTCAAAAAAAACACCTTAAACTTCATATGGAACCAGAAAGGACCCTGCATAGCCAAGACAATCCTAAGCAAAAAGAACAAGGCTGGAAGCATCACACTACCTGATTTCAATACTACAAGGCTACAGTAATCAAAATGGCATGATACTGGTACCAAAACAGTGATGTAGACCAATGGAACAGAACAGAGGCCTTGGAAATAATGCCACACATCTACAACCATCTTATCTTTGAAAAACCTGACAAAAACAGGCAATGGGGAAAGGATTCCCTGTTTAATAAATGGTTTTGGGAAAACTGGCTAGCAATGTCCAGAAACCAGAAACTGGAACCCTTCCTTATACGAAAATTAACTTGAGATGGATTAAATATTTAAACACAAGGCCTAACACCATAAAAACCCTAGAAGAAAACCGAGGCAATACCATTCAGAACATAGGCATAGGCAAGGACTTCATGACTAAAACATCAAAAGCATTGGCAACAAAAGCCAAAATAGACAAATGGGACCTAATTAAACTTAAGAGCTTCTTCACAGAAAAAGAAAAAAATCATTAGATTGAACTGCAATGAACAGAATGGGAAAAAAATTTTGCAATCTACCCATCTGACAAAGGGCTAATATCCAGAATCTACAAAGAACTTAAGAAAATTTACAAGAAAAAAAATATCAGAAATGTGTGGAGGATATGAACATACACTTTTCAAAAGAAGACATTTATGCAGCCAGAAAACATAAGAAAAATGCTGATCATCACTGGTCATTAGAGAAATGCAAATCAAAACCACATTGAGATACCATCTCACACCAGTTAGAATGGAGATCATTAAAAAGTCTGGAGACAACAGATGCTGGAGAGGATGTAGAGAAATAGGAACACTTTTACACTGCTGGTGGGAGTGTAAATTAGTTCAACCATTGTGGAAGACAGTGTGGTGATTCCTCAAGGATCTAGAGATGAAAATACCATTTGACCCAGAAATCCCATTACTATAATGTCATATACCCAAAGGATTATAAATCGTTCTATTATAAAGACACATGCACACGTTTGTTCATTGTGTCACTGTTTACAATAGCAAAGACTTGGAACCAACCCAAATGCCCATAATGATAGACTGAATAAAGAAAGATTTATCTAGAAGAAAGAAACATTGGAGCCCTTGAGGTAGCTGAGGGCAGGAGACTTAGAGCAAGTAGTGCCAACCACCAAAAGGAGAGTTTGCAGAATCACATGTTTAAGCAGCATATTAAGGCCAATGGAAAAACAATAGTAAATACAAGTAAAAAAAAAAAGTAATGTACAAAATAAGAAATTGTAAGAGGAAACATGAGACAGTTATGAGCTGTGGAATTGGTTGAAACAAAGAACAAGTAACATTGGAGGAATCAGAATACGTTGACCCTGTTGTGCCTTCGGTAGTCATGACATGCTTATCCAAAGTGGCCTTATTCTTTTGTTGCTACTAGATACATAAAGAACAGCTGGAAAACTTTGCATGTGTGTGTGCTCATTACCTGTGTATGTATATGTTTCTGTATGTTTTGTGTGTATATGCATATACATATATACAGTCTCACATAGAATATTGTATTTCTTATTCTTCCAATGGAAAATTGCTCCATCAAAGTATATAAAACTTGGAATATCCAAAATATCACACTGAATATGTCAACAGTATTGGAAATTATAGGATTTAAGAGAATGAACAAGGACTCAACATAAGATATGATCAGAAACATATTATCTTAAATTTCCTACATTTTCTATATGGCTGCCATGATGACGGGAGGCAGAAAAAATTCATATAAGACTGTTGTGATGGCTTTCAAAATCTTGTGGGACATTTCCTTTTCGTTAGTTTTAGAATAAGACATTATTTGACTTTTACAGAATGGAGAAACTAACTCAGTGCAATCACCCATGACTTTTTAGCTGGAATATGTTTATCTTAATCTTAGTTACCCCAAGATTTCTACTGAATTATTATTTTTTAAGTTAACACTACATTTTGGTATCTAAAGTGTCCTGACAGTATCTATGTTTTCCAGCCTTCTTATCTTGTACTACTGATCTCACATTTCATTCATGCTTTCTTAGGAAAAATCTCATCCCCTCTCATATATTAAGCAGCCTTTGTGTGTTGAATCACTTAAGTGTATTATCCCTAGTTTACTTCTTTTGCCTGACTTTCGAATACATCTATCAAACCACTTGCCACATTTTTTTGTATGTATAAGTTACAGGCTTATCAAACGCGAAGTGGCCAAATATGAAAATCGCACCCCCTCTCAACTCGCTTCTAGTGTGTTTTCTGCCTCCTTGTTACCATCTTCCACCCAGGCACTGAAGCTCTGTGCCTGAAATGTAATCTCGACTTCAGCTTTCTTCCCTCTTACATACTCAATTAATCTTAAAAGTCTACATATCTTCTAGGCCGGGTGCGGTGGCTCCCGCCTGTAATCCCAGCACTTTGGGAGGCCGAGGCAGGTGGATCACGAGGTCAAGAGATCGAGACCATCCTGGTCAACGTGGTGAAACCCCGTCTCTACTAAAGATACAAAAAATTAGCTGGGCATGGTGGCGCGTGCCTGTAATCCCAGCTACTCAGGAGGCTGAGGCAGGAGAATTGCCTGAACCCAGGAGGCGGAGGTTGCAGTGAGCCAAGATCGGGCCATTACACTCCAGCCTGGGTAACAAGAGCGAAACTCCGTCTCAAAAAAAAAAAAAAGTCTACATGTCTTCTAAATTATTTTATCAACTTTTTTAGTCCTACTACCACCGTGACTATTTATTTCCCCGTGGGTTTTTCTAGGACATCTGCAAAAATCTCTTTATCTCTGCTTCCCTGTTTGTCCTCCTCAAATTCATTCTCCATCTAGCTTTCAAAGTGAATCTTTCTCATTTCAAATCAGCCTGTATCATTTCAGTGTCTAATCTCTCCAAAGATTCCTTGTCATCTACAGGATGAAGAGCAAACAATTTCACATGATTTTCAAGCATTCTTGTAACATCTGAACTCTATTTCTTGCTATTCTCCTCTTCACACCACCTACTTCAAGCAAATTGTATTATTTTATTCCATGTTTTTGTATCCCTCTCTTCCTAGAAAGCATTTTCTTCTTCCCAACCATGTTTAGTATAGCAAACTTTTGTTTATTCTTTATGGCTCAGATCAAATACCAGGTCTTACGGAAAGACTTTCTTGATGTCCTGCCTCTACACCATTTTCAGGTTGGTTATAAATTCTTTTTCACATTACCCATAATAGCTATTCCATACCTACTAGGGCATTGCCCTTACAGCACTAAATTTATCTGTCAATTTGCCCTTCTCAAATAAACTTTGAATCCTTTGAGCATAAGAGTCTATGACATTAAATTTTTCATCCAAACAGTTCTTAGCAGAGTACCTGGTGCATATCATATAATTATTTCATAATTAAATAATGAATACTTGGAAGAATACCTCAATGAACAAATGGGAAGAGTAGAAGTGATAATATATATCACTTTGAATGCTTGAATAGACTAGAATCATAGACTGAAAACACCTCAAATGAGCCCCACGACTCTAATTAAGATTACATCTGTAACCATAATATATGTTATAACTCCCCTTTTTAAAGTAATTCAATGTAGCTGACTTTGTGTTTGTGTGTGGGCATGCCAACAATGTAAATAGAGTAATGTATCTTTTGTGATATATGAGGACTTCCATTTAAATTAATTTTTAGAAAATAAAATAAATTCTACATTCTATTTTCACTGTATCTCAAGCTCTGGTTTAATGTAGGGATTAAATATTCTGTATTTCAATCCACATTCCTTTGATTCAAAACCTGGCTTTTCCACCTAAAATTTGTGTGCTCTTGGACAATTTCCTGAAGCTTAATTTATGTTGGTTTCCTCAGTCATAAATGGGAATGTTAATAAACCTCACAAAAGAGTTGTTACTATGGTTGAAGACTACTCAAGCCCAAATCCCTGTGTTCCTTTAAATACTGCAGAATTTCTAATGCAAATAGCATTCAGAACAGTGCCTGACATGTTGTTATCAGTCAATAAATGTTAACTAGCATTATTATTTTTATAGAGATTAAATGGATTGGATGATTCAAAATATTTGTCATTCAAA
This sequence comes from Saguinus oedipus, assembly GCA_031835075.1. NCBI lineage: Eukaryota > Metazoa > Chordata > Mammalia > Primates > Cebidae > Saguinus > Saguinus oedipus. Next base: position 3,397,649 of record CM063186.1, read on the forward strand.
TAATTACTATGCTGTGTTAAATTAAGTGATGTTTTAGGGACCTCGAAGGCCTGAAGAATTGCAAACTCCTTATCTCAGTTCTCCTGGAGTCTCTCATCATTTATTTTTAGTTAATGTATTTGTATCCTTTCCTTTCCAGTCTTTCAGCTCTCATTTCTTGCTATTGTCAGTATCGTAAATTCTAACATCACTTTCTATCAATGAGTTTATTAACATATGCAAATAGTTAAACGGTATAGTTTGAGGGTATGGCTGCTCAACCAAAGAAGGAAATACCAGGGAAGAAACTGATGAAGTTGAGTGTTCTGCGCCATTTGTGAGATGGCTGTTTATTTCAGCTATCAAGAAACAGTCTGATAAGACATGATGTAGAAACCATCTAAAATGTAAAACGCTGTAATAAAGGCAAGTTTCTTTATTTTAATTTTTATTTTAAGTTCAGAAGCACAAGTGCAGGTTTGTTACATAGGTAAACTTTTGTCGTGGGGGGTTTATTGCACAGATTATTTCATCATCCAAGTATTAAGCCCAGCCCCCATTAGCTATTTTTCCTTATCCTTTCCCTTCTCCAATCTATGTTGCATTGAACATATTTATTATTTACACATATTATGTATTATATACACACATGTCCATATATGTAAATGTGTATATATGTGTATTTGTGTATCATGGATTTATTACAACTCTGTTTTTACTACCTAATACCATATTTAACAGTTTCCAGTAGAAACTTACAAAAAAAATAGAGTCCACTTCCTTTTCCTCAAATTTTGACTTGTCCCAGGAATTGATCTATCTATTTCTGGAAATTATATTGTGTCACCTGTGTTTTTATTCTTTTCCAAATTGGAAAGGATGTGAAGGCAGAAGCTTTGTGGTGTTCTGTGCCTGAGAACTCTCCCTAGTAGCCAGCTACCATGGGAACCTGTGTGGCAGGTGCAATCTAACTTCACAGTAATTTCATCTTGCTTCTTCATACTTTGTCAACCTTTGGCTGTTAACAGTCATTTCAGTAGTGAAGGAAAGGAAGTGGAAAAAAATGAAAAGGAAATGTTACTTATCAGCTTATTAGTCTTATAGATAATTGCTTTTTTGGTAAAATCACTAGAATTTATAATTAATCCTAATTTATAATCTTAAGCAGTACTTTGATTATCAACATTATCTGATGCTCCAACACAAATTCAACAATTTAAATGTTAAAATACTTTGGATAAATCTTATTTTCTGTTTTATCTACATCAGAAAACATCAACTAGTTTACTATATTTACTTTTAAATAAATTTTTTAAGAAAAAGTATGTAAACAATATAAAAACAAAGAGAAAGAAAAACTAATATTTTCTAACAGTGTTGAGTTTTTACATTTATTACAATGGTTTAGTTTAGTTCTTATTATATTACTTACATTAATGAGATCTGAAATGTTTAAGAAATTCCAATTAGAGCTTAATTCATTCCATAATATTTTAAGAGCTGCTACTTTTTGAGACAGGTTTAAGGGAGAAGAGCTAAAAAAATTACTTTTTTCTGTAAGTTATGTTCTCTCTTCTTTTTATTTATTTCTTGATTTTTAAAGCTTAATTTGTGCCTATGCATTTTAAGACACAGTAACACAATCAAGAAATTAATAAGAGATGATTAACTGATCATATTTTCTTATCCTACATGAAGTCAAGTGCGGACTTTTAGGATTTCTTTAAAAAATTGTATTAACTCATTCTTATGGTGGAACAGTGAGGTCCACCATGAGAATTAACTCATGAGTTAACCAGTGAAATTAATATAATGAATAAATAGCAGGAATTATGCTTTTATATTTCTCCCAGTTGCCTATGTGTAGTCTTCATGAACTTGAAATACTTTTTAAAATAATCAATTTTGGGGGCCAAACACATACAAATTCACATGAGGAATTTTATTCTTTCCCATATTGTTCTCTGAAAGTGATGAGGTGTACGTTTTTTAAATTGCAAATTACTCTTTTGGTAAAATCACTAGAATTTATTTAAAGTTTTGTATTTTGTTTATCTCTAATGAGAAATATACATGGGAGTGTGACTTTAAGGGAGTAAGTAAGCCTTAAAGGAAAAGGCTGAAATTATTTTAACAGATTGGAAGAGCATTTCTGACCATTTTATGAAGTCAGAAGGCTCATAGTTACAAAGAAGAAGATCGAGACAGAATGATATTTAAATAATAAAAAAAATGCACCTGCAAACTGCAATGACTTAAATTGTGAACGTTAACTAAGACAGTTCATCAGACATTAAGCATGTGTTACAGGAATCCATAAAATTTTAAAAAATTAAAAATGTCTCACTTCATAATATAATCCTTGAAATATGCAAAATTTCATGTCATATAAACAAATATAAATACAATATGAATACAATAACTTACTATTTTGACTTAAGCCTTAGTAGACATTGTGTTTAATTAAGTTTAAATCTAAATGTGAATAAAATAATCTATTTAATATTCAAATTTGTTTTTCAATTGTGTCATTATTAAATCTGTAGTTTCTCAGCTCCAGGTCTGCTCTGCTGTGCTTTGCTTTCTTGTGCTAAAGCTGAGAGCTATACTAACATCAATTCTTTGCCAGTTGGCTTTCTGTTATTTTTCTGCCAATGAGGGACACCAAAGGCAGATTGGAAAGCAGGGGAAGAAAAGAAGAAACTGCTGTATTTCGGTTTGCTGACTGCAATTCTAATTTTACCAGAATTTGAGCAGTTCCTGCAGCTTCCAGGTTCTATTGACAAACATAGAACCAGGTTTGTTTTGCTTGTAAGATGCAATTCATACCCCACGAATCAGTTTGAATTCTAGCTTCTCTGCTCCCCAGCCCTGTAGGTGGAAGCTGCTTTCTGTAGTTAAAAATTCTGCATGCAATAAAGACCCAGAAAGTAAGAGTCTCTTTGCCAATTCACTTCTCCATCATTTATTGAAAGAATTTCCTACATTAAACTCCCTTGCTTCAAAAGAATTACACATATCAATTCTGTTTTGCTGACTAGATACTGTCCCACATAAGAATCATGATTTTGTGATTCTGACTCACATATATTCTCTATTTTTATTTTTATTATTTATTATACATAAGATAATCAGAATTTGATTAAACATAATTCTATATATACTTTTTTCCCATTGATTCATTCATAGTCTATTTAATTTTCAAATTCCATTATTTTCAACAATGTAATTAACACTTATAACTCACCATTCAAAACAGAAAATAGTATTGTCCAGTAGCTGAATGATTGGTCTTTTCAAAAAAATACTGTCAGGTCAGTTGGATATTGATATGAGAAGAAGTTTATCTCCTACTCTACACTATATACAATGACAGGTGTTGGTCTAAAGTAAAAGGTAATATTTCTTAGCTTTGTAAAATAAACTTTGGTTTTAATTGATATAATAATTGGACATTTTTATGGGGCACAATAAGATGTTTCAATGCATATACACAAGATATAATGATCAAATCAGAGTAATAACCATATCCATCACCTTAAACATTGATCATTTCTTTGTGGTGACAAAACTCGAACTTTTCTCTTATGTCTTGGAACATACATTATGTTATTTGATGTAGGTATCCTGCTGTGTGACAGCACCAAATCTTCTTCTCCCTGTCTAACTGTAGCTTGGCATTGACCAAGCTCTCCCAGTCCCTCTTATCCCTCTGTTCCTCAGCCTCTGGTTACCGTTATTTAACCCTCTTCTTCTAGGAAATTAAAACTTTTTTAGGTTCCACATGTGATACCACATATTTGTTGCCCTACGCCTGGCTTACTTCACTTAATACTATGTTCTTTATCATGCCTTCCAGGTCTATCCATGTTGCTGCAAATAACAGAATTTTATTCCGTTTTAGGATATACAGTTGTGCATATATATATTTACACACACCATATTTTTTAGCCATTTATACAGATGGGCTTTTAGGTTAATACTATTTATCCTGAATAGCATTACAATTAACATGTGTGTGCAGATATCTTCAACATATGGTTTCATTTCCTCTAAATATACATATATTAATGAGATTGGTAGATCATAAGTTTACTTTCTGTAGAAAATAGCAAATAAAAAAGTGACTTTAAAAGAGAAAATGTTTCTTAAACAAGAAAGAGATAAAAAACCATAAAAGAAAATTTTTCAAGTTGGACTATGTGAAAGATAAGATATTTTGATTGCTAAAAGCACCATTAATAGTGTGAATAGACAAAATAGAATGAAAGTATTTGTGATAGATACACATATCAATATATTTAGCATGTATATACACGTACATATATATTTACATATATATGACGTAGGATTTGTATCTGGTTACAGAAAGGCTAGTCAACAGGAAAAAGGCAGAAACCCAAGAGAAAAATGGGAAGAAGATTTGCCCATGCAATTCACGAACGAGTCTATCAAATGGACGATAAAAGTTAACATGAAATGTAATTTCCTCAGTATTAAAGGGAATCCAAATTAAACCACAACATGGTACCCATTAGACACCAATGGGAATGGCTAAAATTCAAATGCAAAACAAAGATGGAAAATAACAAATTTTGGCAAAGACATGGAACAAGGTAGTGGAGTGTAATAATGTAAATTAAAATTGTTCGGCAAGGTCTAATAAAGTTGAACATAAGCAGATCCTGTGACCCAGCAACTGCCCTTATGGAGACACATACCTAACACAAATGTGCACACCTACCTACCAAAAGGCAAGCACAGCATCGTTTATACTGACATTATTTGTAATAGTCTGAATCTGAAACTATGTAAAGGTGTATTCACAGTAGATCATGTAAATTGTGATATAGTCACACAGTAAAATTATACAACAGTAACAACCCTTTATAATGTGGACTAATCTCACAAACCTGATGCTGAGTAAAAGAAACTGGACACTAGGATGCAAACTATATAGTTTCAATCGCGTAAATTTGAAGCACAGACAAAAACTCATCTATAATGCTAGGAGGAGAAGTAAGACAAGTAAGAGTAGAGAAGTGGAGACAAAAGCAGAGACAATGACTGAAAAAAAAAAACCAAAGAGGGATTCCCTCATTACTCTTAATGCTCTGTTTCTTGATCTGAATATTGGTTATAAGGGTGTGTTCGCTTTGTGAAAATTCACTGGCCTAGACACTTGTGTAAAGTGTGCCTTTCTTTAAATTTTTTCAGTCTATTTTTCTGCCTTTCACCAGCTTAGGTATTTTTCATCTGGAACCTATTTCATCGTTTCTTTTCATGTTGCTGTGTCATATTTCTATACACTCCTAAAGAGAAATTTTACAAATACAGAGACTTATTAGCTTTAATTTTATTTTAAAAATACTGTGCTGCTGGAGAGGATGTGGAGAAATAGGAACACTCTTACACTGTTGGTGGGAGTGTAAATTAGTTCAACCATTGTGGAAGACAGTGTGGCAATTCCTCAGGGACCTAGAAATAGAAATTCCATTTGACCCAGCAATCCCATTACTGGGTATCTATCCAAAGGACTATAAATCATTCTACTATAAGGACACATGCACACGAATGTTCATTGCAGCACTGTTTACAATAGCAAAGACCTGGAACCAACCCAAATGCCCAACGATGATAGACTGGACTGGGAAAATGTGGCACATATACACCATGGAATATTATGCAGCAATCAAAAATGATGAGTTTGTGTCCTTTGTAGGGACATGGATGAATCTGGAGAACATCATTCTCAGCAAACTGACACAAGAACAGAAAAAGAAATACCGCATATACTCACTCATAGGTGGGTGAGAAAAATGAGAACACGTGGACACAGAGAGGCGGTCTACTATACACTGGGGACTGTTGGGGGGAATGGGGGAGGGACAGCAGCGGGGGGCTGGGGGGGATAGCCTGGGGATGACTACCAAGTGTGGGTGAAGGGGAGGAAAGCAGCAAAGCACACTGCCATGTGTGTACCTATGCAACTATCTTGCTCGTTCTGCACATGTACCCCCAAACCTATAATGCAATAAAAATTTAAAAAAATAAAAAATAAAAAATAAAAAATAAAAATACTGTGCTGTATATAAAGGCTGTCGTAATTCATTTTTTCTACTTATTTAACGTTAAGAGTGAAATATACCACACTCAGCTCTACAGTATGCATGTTTGCTTGTGTGCACAAACTTGTGTATGCTTATATAAACTCACAGGTTTCTCCAAATATTTAGATTATTTCTGAGTAAATTTTAATCGCTGTATTTTGCTGTCTGATTTATTATGTATATTGTTCAATGACATTTGTAAAACTGGCTGTTCACAAAGCAAATGTAAATACCTTCTCTCTAACGTTGGTTGACATTTTGCTGTGTTGTTAATATCAATTAAAGACATGAAGTAGTTTTTAATAAAGAAAGCTGCAGTTACTTTTTTATTTTAACTAGCATTACCATTGCATCATGTACACAGACAAAATAAACAATCAGTTAATAGAACAGAATATTCAGACCTTTACTGATTATTATCAATATATACATCAAGGGACATAATATCACATAATTTAACCCATAACAAACATAGTTAATTGAGTTTTAGTATATACAAGATTTAAACTTAATTTTAAAATTAACTTTTGCAACAAAATAGTTGCATTTGACTACTATAAGCAAATACTGGTATGTTCTAAGGATAATTTTTGAATGATAAATGCAACATTATCATTCAAAATTAATAAAGCACAGCAAAATTAAATAAAACATTAATTTTATTACTTTTTAGTTACATGAGGGTAATAATAGGCTGTAATCATCATCGAAATAAAATATTTCTGTCTTCGAGGAGAAAAGAGTTACCATAGCAGTGAAATACAAAATTCACAGATGGGAAAATAAAATATTTTAATCTGCTTTTGCATAATGGGTCCTGAACAAGGGCCAAGAATCATAGCAAAGTTTTTTATTCCTAGCAGTAACGTTTCAAGGTTGGTTGAAGATGGAAATATTTTCACTTGTTAGGAAATAGTGCTTCTTGGAAACTTGTTTTACACCTGAGAAAGATGAACTATATTTACCCCTGTGGGATTTTGTCTAAAATAATTTAATTCATGAAGAAATGCCTCAATGAAACATATTTTATTTCACAGACTTTCATTTTTATATTGAATTTGAACTGTAAAAAAACCCTCTTCATAATTACACATACATCTGCTTTCACTTTGTCAGTTAAACATTTCTACTTCCAGGTGAACAAGAAAAAAATCCCTCTAATTTGTGTAATAGGAGATGTTACATCTTTCCTTAAATTTGTTCAAACCTGCATTAACAAGTAGGCAAGACTCCTATTTATGTGTGATTTCAGGAAACTCCTATTAAACCCTTCCTGAAAATTTACATCAGTTTACTTAGGAGTGAAGATAAATTTTACTAGGTTTAGTACAGATTTTTTCAAGCAGCTTTCCTTCCTCTGTTTTTATATCCTGTTGATAATTGATTTTTTTAACGAGGAAAACTATTAAAATATGTTTCTTTGAATTATAGTTCATTTTTCTTACAACAAATATACAGAGATTATTCCAATAAATGTGATTAGAAAAGTAGCCACAGACTTGTTTTCTGGTTAATGTGTTTGGGTTGTCCAAGAGTCCTTAACATTTTCTTCATTGGAGTCCAGTGTTTAAACTATAGTCCTTTTATTTGGCTAATCCATTAATAATTATTTTATATTTCATGTTCCATGTGGTCAATTTATATAATTATGTAACTCTTAGATAGCAGCTCTCAAGATAACTGGACATGATTCCTGGAAGGGAGCTTCATTTAGAATGGTGACATGACGCAATGATTCAATTGGCAAATCAGGCTTACAATAATCAGAGATCTTACACAGCATTAAACATTACTACTAATACTTCAGTGATACACATTGACCATAGGTTCTAGATAACGCAGGGAGAAGTCCGGAAACTTTCTTTTTTTTTTTTTTTTTTGTACTTTAGGTTCTGGGGCACATTTGCCAATCATGCAGGATTTGTTGCATAGGGACACATATGGCAATGTGGTTTGCTGCCTCCATACCCCCATCACCTACATCTGGCATTTCTCCTCGTTTTATCCCTCCCGACCTCCCCACCCTCCCTGCTGTTTCTGCCTTGGCCTCCCTCAACATACCCCAGTGTGTGATGCTTCCCTCCCTGTGTCCATGTGTTCTCATTGTTCAACATCTACCTATGAATAAGAACATGCAGTGTTTGATTTTCTGTTCTTATGTAAGTTTGCCGAGAATTATGGTTTCCAGATTCATCCATGTCCCTACAAAGGACACAAACTCATTGTTTTTTATGGCTGCATAGCATTCCATGGTGCATATATGCCACATTTTCCTTGTCCAGTCTATTGTCGATGGGCATTTGGGTTAGTTCCAGGTCTTTGCTATTGTAAACAGTGCTGAAATGAACATACATGTGCATGTGTCTTTGTAATAGAATGATTTATAATCCTTTGGGTATATACCCAGTAATGGGATTGCTGGGCCAAATGGAATTTCTATTTCTAGGTCCTTGAGGAATCACTACACTGTCTTCCACAATGGTTGAACTTATTCACACTCCCACCAACAGTGTAAAAGTGTTTCTATTTCTCTACATTCTATCCAGCATCTGCTGTCCAGATTTTTTTTTTTTTTTTTTTTTTTTGAGACGGTGGTTCGCCCTTGTTACCCAGACTGGAGTGCAATGGCACAATCTCAGCTCACCGCAACCTCCGTCTCCTGGGTTCAGGCAATTCTCCTGCCTCAGCCTCCTGAGTAGCTGGGATTACAGGCACGCGCCACCATGCCCAGCTGATTTTCTGTATTTTTAGTAGAGACAGGGTTTCACCATGTTGACCAGGATGGTCTGGATCTCTTGACCTCGTGATCCACCCACCTCAGCCTCCCAAAGTGCTGGGATTATAGGCTTGAGCCACCGCGCCCAGCCTATTGTCCAGATTTTTTAATGATCGCCATTCTAACTGGCCTGAGGTGGTATCTCAATGTGGTTTTGATTTGCATTTCTCTAATAATCAGTGATGGTGAGCATTTTTTCATGTGTTTGTTGGCCTTATATATGTCTGCTTTTGTAAGGTGTCTGTTCATATCCTTCGACTACTTTTGAATGGTTTTTTTTTTTTGGTAAATCTGTTTTAGTTCTTTGTAGATTTTGGATATTAGCCCTTTGTCAGATGGGTAGATTACAAAATTTTTTACCATTCTGTTGGTTGCTGGTTCACTCTAATGATTTTTTCTTCTGCAGTACAAAAGCTCTGGAGTTTAATTAGGTCTCATTTGTCTATTTTGGCTTTTGTTGCCAATGCTTTTGATGTTTTAGTTGTGAAGTCCTTGCCTATGACTATATTCTGAATAATTTTGCCTAGGTTTTTTCTAGGGTTTTTTTATGGTGTTAGGTCTTATGTGTAAGTCTTTAATCCATCTGGAGTTAATTTTAGTGTAAGAGAAGGGGTCTAGTTTCTGTTTTCTGCACACTGCTAGCCAGTTTTCCCAACACCGTTTATTAAACAGGGACTCCTTTCCCCGTTGCTTGTTTCTGTGAAGTTTTTCAAAGATCAGATGGTTGTAGATGTGTGGCATTGCCTCCAAGGCCTCTGTTCTGTTCCATTGGCCTATATCACTGTTTTGGTACCAGTACCATGCTGCTTTGATTACTGTAGCCTTGTAGTATAGTTTGAAACCAGGTAGGGTGATGCTTCTGGTTTGTTCTTTTTGCATAGGATTGTCTTGGCTGGGCAGGCTCTCTTTTGGTTCCTTATGAAGTTTAAGATTTTTTTTCCAGTTCTGTGAAGAAGATTATTGGTAGTTTTATGGGGATATCATTGAATCTATAAATTACTTTGGGCAATATGGCCATTTTCATGATATTGATTCATCCTAACCATGAGCATGGAATGCTTCTCCATCTGTTTGTGTCCTCTCCTATTTCCTTGAGCAGTGGTTTCTAGTTCTCATTGAAGAGGTCCCTTACGTCTTTTGTTAATTGTATCCCTAGGTATTTTATTCTCTTTGTAGCAATTGTGAATGGGAGTTTGCTCATGATTTCGCTCTCTGGTAGTCTGTTATTGGTGTATAGATGTGCTTGTGACTTCTGCACATTGATTTTGTATCCTGAGACTTTGCTGAAGTTCCATATCAATTTAAGGAGATTTTGGGTTGAGATGATAGGGTCTTCTACATATACAATCATGTTGTCTGCAAATAGAGACAATTTGACTTCCTCTTTTCCTAATTGAATACCCTTTTTTTTCTTGCCTAATTGCTCTGGCAAGAACTTCCCATACTATACTGAATAGGAGTGGTGAGAGAGGACATCCTTGTCTAGTGCTGGATTTCAGAGGGAATGCTTCCAGGTTTTGCCCATTCAGTATGATATTGGCTGTAGGTTTATCATAAATAGCTTCTATTATTTTGAAACATTTTCCTTTGATAACTAGTTTATTGAGAGTTTTTAGAATAAAAGGCTATTGAATTTTGTCAAAGGCCTTCTCTGCATCTATTGAGATAATCATGTGGTTTTTGTCTTTGGTCTGTTTATGTGGTGAATTACCTTTATAGACTTGCCAATGTTGAACCACTCTCGCATCCTTGGAATGAAGCCTACTTGATCATGATGGATAAGCTGTTTGATGTGTTGTTGCAATCTGTTTGCCAGTATTTTATTGAAGATTTTTGCATCTATATTCACCATGGATATTGGTCTGAAGTTTTCTTTTTTTGTTGAGTCTCTGCCGGGTTGTGATATCAGGATGACGTTGGTCTCATAAAATGAGTTAGGGAGGATTCCCTCTTTTTCTATTGCTTGGAATAGTTTCAGAAAGACTGGTCCCAGCTCCTCTTTGTACCTCTGGTAGAATTTAGCTGTCAACCAGTCTGGACAAGGACTTTTTTTGGTTGGTAGGCTAAAAATTGCTGCCTCAAGAACAGACCTTGTTATTGGTCTATTCAGGGTTTCACCTTATTCCTGGTTTAGGCTTGGGAGGGTGCAAGTGTCCAGGAATTTATTCATTTCTTCCAAGTTTACTGGTCATGTGCATAGAGTTGTTTGTAGTAATCTGTGATGGTAGTTTGTATTTCTGTGGAATCAGTGGTGATATCGCTTTTATCGTTTATTATGGCATCAATTTGATTCTTCTGCCTTTTTTTATTAATCTGGCTAATATTCTGTCTATTTTGTTGATCTTTTCAAAACAATCAGCTCCTGGATTTATTGATTTTTTAAAGGATTTTTTTGTGTCTTTATCCTCTTCAATTCTTCTCTGATCTTAGTTATTTCTTGTCTTCTGCTAGCTTTTGAGTTTTTTTAATCTTTCTCCTCTAGCTCTTTCCATTTACACAATAGGGTGCTGATTTTAGATCTTTCCTCGCTTCTCTGATGGGCATTTGTTGCTATATATTTTCCTCTAGATACTGCTTTAAATGTGTCCCAGAGATTCTGGTACATTGTGTCTTCATTCTCATTGGTTTCAAAAATGTCTTTATTTCTGCCTTTGTTTCATTGTCAGCATTCAGAAGCCAGTTGTTCAGTGCAGTTCTGAGTTAATTTCTGAATTCTGAGTTCTAGTTTGATTGCCCTGTGGACTGAGAGATTGTTTGTTATGATTTCTGTTCTTTTGTATTTGCTGAGGAGTGATTTACCTCCAATTATGTGGTCAATTTTAGAGTAGGTGCAAGGCGGTGCTGAGAAGAATGTATATTCCGTGGATTTGGGGTGGAGAGTTCTGTAGATATCTACTAGGTTTGCTTGGTCCAGATCTCAGTTCAAGTCCTGGATATCCTTGTTAATTTTCTGTCTTGTTGATCTATCTAATATTGACAGTGGAGTGTTAAAATCTCCCAATATTATTGTGTGGGAGTCTAAGTCTCTTTGTTTTATGTACCAGGATGCTCCTGTATAGTGTGCGTATATATTTAGGATCGTTAGCTCTTCTTGCATTGATCATTTTACCATTATGTAATGCCCTTCTTTGTCTCTTTTGATCTTTGTTGGTTTAAAGTTCAATTTATCAGAGATGAGGATTGCAACTCCTGCTTTTTTTTGCTCTCCATATGCTGATAAATCTTCCGCCATCTCTTTATTTTGAGCCTATGTATGTCGTTGCATGTGAGATGGGTTTGCTCAATACTGCACACTGATGGGTCTGTGACTTTTTATCCAATTGCCAGTCTGTGTCTTTTGACTGGGGCATTTAGCCCATTTAACTTTTTTTTTTTTTTTTTTTTTTTTTTTTTGAGACGGAGTTTCGCTCTTCTTACCCAGTCTGGAGTGCAATGGCGCGATCTCGGCTCACCGCAACCTCCGCCTTCTGTAGCCCATTTAACTTTAAGGTTAACATTGTTATATGTGAATTCGATCCTGCCATTTTGTTGCTAGCTGGTTGTCTTGCCCATTCGTTGATGCATTTTTTTTTTCATTGTATTGATGCTCTTTACCATTTGGTACATTTTTGGAGTGGCTGGTACTGGTTGTTCCTTTCCCTGTTTAGTGCTTCTTTCAGGAGCTCTTGTAAGGCAGGCCTGGTGGTGATGAAATCTCTCAGCAATTGCTTGTCCATAAAGGATTTTATTTCTCCTCTGTTTATGAAGCTTGGTTTGGCTGGATATGAAATTCTAGGTTGAAAGTTCTTTTTTTTAATGATGTCGAATATTGGCCCCCACTCTCTTCTGGCCTGTAGGGTTTCTGCAGAGAGATCCACTGTGAGTCTGATGGGCTTCCCTTTGTGGGTTGCCTGACCTACCTCTGGCTGCCCTTAGCATTTTTTCCTTCCTTTCAACCCTGGTGAATCTGACAATATTGTGCCTTGGGGTTGCTCTTGTTGAGGAATATCTTTGTGGTGTTCTCTGTATTTCCTGGACTTGAATGGTGGCCTGGCTTGCTATGTTGGGGAAATTCTCCTGGATAATATCCTTCACCTGTTGTGGCAAAGGTAATACTATTTTTGTTTTGGTACCACCATTTGGATCAGGTTTTGAATAAAATTACCCTGAGGATAAGGCTTAACCTTGGGTAAAACAGTTCCCTTAAGTCATAGGCAACTTCTGTTGAGAGACAGCTATTATCAGCTGGAGCAACTAATGCCTTGGTCCTGTAGTAGGGAAGAGGAGGTGCAGGAAACATCATCCACTGCATCTCTATGTAAATAAATAAAACAAACAAAATCCTTCAGAAAACACCAGTGATTTATAATCATGCATTCTATTTCACAACAGCTATTTATATAGACACTTTACAGGGAAACTTGTATACTTCAATCATATAATGGAGATTTTTGAAGTATTTGCAAATGTGTTTCCTTATTGTTGTATTTGAATGTTGAATTTTGGTTCCAATTTAAGACTCAAGGAAAAAGAATACAAACTTTGTGTGATAGTTAATTTTGTATGACAACCCAGAGGGTGTTTTAAAATGAGATAAACATTTAAATCAGTTAACTCTGAGTAAAGCAGATTGTCCTGTTTAATGTGGATAGGCCTTACCCAGTGACTCAAATAACTTAACAGAACAAAAAGTATTGCCTTCACATGCAAGAGGAAATTCTCCAAGACTGTCTTTGGACTTCATTGACACTATTGGGTCTCCTGGGTCTCTCCCTCCCAGCCTTCAGACTGAAACTGTGCTACTGATTCTCTGGGTCCCCAGCCTCATGGCCCACATTGAAGATTTGGAGTTGATAGCCTTCATAATCATGAAGTGAACCAATTACTTATAAATCTTCATTTACCTATTTCTCTTCTATTTACCTATTTACATATATATATATATATATATATACACACACACGTACACACAGACACACACACACAAACACAAATATACATCCTGTCGGTTCTGTTTCTTTTGAGAACCCTGACTTAAAACACCTATAGTAATATGAAGCTATTATTAGTCTGGTGATAAAAGTAAAGAAATTATCACAGTGATTTTTGTGATAATTAATTTATCTCTTATCTGATTTCTGTCTCATTTTTGCAGTAATATATTCCAAATAGATATTCCTGCATAGCTAAATTAGGATTTAGTACAGGATATTTTAATCTTCTTTGATTTTCTCATGGGACAGATCCTCAATAAAATTATACCAAAAATACATGCCTTTGACTAGAGTTAAATAAAAGAGGACAATGTCAGACAGTGGTTTGACAAAATATTCAGATATTTTTATCCTGTTCCATGATTGTCTTTTCCAAAGACTGAAGAATAAGTCTGTCAACGATATTATTAAAGCTGTTAACTCCATTGAAAATACAGAGGCTTAACTCTTTTTATTGTACTTCCCTTTTGTGTTTCATGGATATCGTACTTTTTACAAATTGAAAGTTTGTGGCAGCCTTGCATTGAGCAAGTCTCTTGGTGCCATTTTTCTGGTGGCATGAGCTCACTTCTTGGCCCTGGGTCACATTTTGGTAACTCTTGCAACTTTAAAAATTTTTTCATTATTATTATATTTGCTATGGTGATCTGCAATCAGTGATCTTTGTTGTTACAATAGTAATTTTTGTGGTGCATTATGAACCCAACTCATATACAACAGTAAACTTAATTGATAAATGCGTGTGTTCTGACTGCTCCACAAACCGACTGTTTCACAATCTCTCTCTCTCTCTCTCTCTCTCTCTCTCTCTCTCCCTCCCTCCTCAAGCTTCACTATCCCTCAAAATTTTGAAAGTAGGCCAGTTAATAACTCTACAATAACCTGTATGTGTTTAAGTATCAGAAAGAGTCACATATCTCTCATTTGAAGTCGAAAGCTAGAAATGATTAAGCTCAGCGAGGAAGGCATGCTGAGAGATGAGATGAGCCAAAAGCTGGGCCTTTTGCACAAAACAGTCAAGTTGTGAACGCAATGGAAAAGTTCTTGAGGAAATTAAAAGCACCACTCCTGTGAAAAGATAAATAAAAAGAAGGTGAAACAGTCTTACTGACGATGTGGGGAAGTTTAAGTGTTTTCAATAGAAGAGTCAACCAGCCACAATATTTTCTTAAGCCAAAGCTTAATCCAGAGCAAAGTCCTAACTCTCTCCATGTTCTATGAAAGCTGAGAGATTAGGAAGCTACAGAAAAAAAAAGTAGAGGTTAGTTGATGAGGTTTAAGGAAAGAGACCATGTCTATAACATAAAAGTATAAGATGAAGCAGCAAGTGCCGGTGTAGAAGCTGCAGCAAGGTATCCAGAAGATCCAGCTAAGAAATTTATGACGGTGAGTACACTAAAAAACGGATTTTCAGTGTAGGTAAAATAACCTTCTGTTGGGAAATGATGCCATCGAGGGCTTTCATAGCCTGAGGGGAGGAGTTAATGCCTGGTTTCAAAGCTTTAAAGAAGCAGGTCAACTCTCTCACTACTGGGTATATACCCAAAGGATTATAAAGTGTTCTATTATCCCTTTGCCTTATAAGTAAAAATATTATAACAGAATAGTATTTCAGGAACTTTAACACATCTGTACACTGGCAGATTCAGTGTTCAGAAACTCTGTTTATTTATTTTTTATTTTTTTGTGTTGCCCAGGCTGGAGTGCAATGGTGGGACCACAGCTCATTGCAGCCTCAAACTCCCAGGCTGAGGAATCCCCCACCTCAGACTCCTGGGTAGATGACACTTCAGATGTGCTTCACCACCCCTGGCTATTTTTTTTCTGTTTTTTGTAGAGACACGGTTTGTCCTTGTTGCCCAGGCTGGTCTGGAACTACTGGGCTCAAGTGATCAGCCTGCCTAGGCCTCCCGAAGTGCTGAGATTAGAGGCATGAACCAGTGTACCTGGCCCAAAACCTCTGGATGTGGTGCTCCACCATTTCTGTTGTTATAAGCTCTCCAGGTGATACATGCTAAAATTTAAAAGCATCAGCTGGTGCAACTCCTAAAAACGCGGATTGTGCTACCTAAATAGTGATGACTGAATATAAAAACAGAATCACAAAAATAACCAATTCATCTAAAAGAAGTCAGGAAAAGTTTTTAAAAAGGAATAGGAACAGGTAACAAGGAATAGGAACAGATGGCCCAAATACAAAAGAGATAATCAAGTGAGATTTAAATAGGGCCATATCAATAGTTAACTCAATGTAAATTGTCTAAACACTCCAATGATAAGATAGAGTTTTAAAACCAGATAGAATAACAAAACTCAAATGCTTTATGAAAGAAAACTACTCTGAAGATAAATATAGCATGTATAAAAATGTCTTACAAATATTATCTGTAACATAAACATACAAATATAAAATGTAAATATATTTACAGTGGGTTAAAAGAAATAAAAGACGAAGAAAGAGATCTAACCTGAAAGATTCAAAAGAAAGCTGTTATCATGGGCACAGAGTCAGACATGAACAGGGCAGGAGGGGCCTCCCCATGTCAGGAATGTGAGCAACCACTGTGAGATGGTCAGGCAGTTGTTAAGCTGCCCCTCTAAAAAATAATTGGCTGCAGCTGGTGCCAGGGAAACACAGTCTCCCAATAGATAGAAAAAGCCTGAAATTGAGATCATCTTCTTAATAATATCTCAGGAATTGCATATGTATTAAGAGGCAAAATGGTGGAATTTAATTGGCACATAAGTTTCCAGGGGCATTCTTCCTGGTTTGGGAAGAATGCCCCAAGTGACTGTGTATGCAACTCCAATAAATAGATTGTGCATGCTCACCTCCCCACTGTTAGCCACCACTGTGCATGTGGACAGCCTACCTCAAGGGAAAAGTCAGGGGAAAAGGGATGTAAGACCGTGAAAGAACACCTGTGTATAAAACCCCACATATGTCAAACCAGGCACTTGTCTCTCAAACCACCAACTTGACCTCCTAAGTGTACTTTCCTTTCTTTAGTTCCTAACACCTTTCAATAAACTTTCACTCCAGCTTTAAAACTTGCCTCAGTTTCTCACTTTGCCTTATGCCCCTTGGTTGAACTCTGTCTTCTGAAGGGGCAAGAATTGAGGTTGCTACAGATCTGCATGGATTCTCCACAGTAGCAAAGCTGTAGTTTCTAAATTAATATCAGATAAAGTAGGCTTCCGAAGAACGTGTACTGCCATGAATAAAGAGGGACATGGCAATGATAATGGTGTCAATTCATGAAGAAAACACAACAATTCTAAATGTGTATGCACTTATTAACAGAACTTCAAAATACTTGAAGCAATAATTGATATAATGGAATGAATAGACAGTATTTAATAAAATAGAAGACTACCATTATAGTTTCTTTTTTTTTTTAGACAGAGTCTTACTCTGTCTCCCAGGCTGAAGTGCAGTGGTGAAATCTCAACTCACTGCAAACTTTGCCTTCCAGACTAAAAGAATTCTCCTGCTTCAGCCTCCCGAATAGCTGCGATTATAGGCATGTGCAACCATGCCTGGCTGAATTTTGTATTTTTAGTGGAGATGGAGTATAGGCATGTTGGCCAGGCTGTCTTGAACCCCTGACCTTACATACTCTGCCAATGGACTTCCCAAAGTGTTAGGATTACAGGCGTGAGCCTCTGAGCCTGGCCAATCATTCTACTCTCAATATTGAGTATGTAGAGATGAAATCCGAAGGCATATAAGATAACCAAACAATGCTACCAAACAATGTGACTTAGTTTATACTTCACTTAAATGACTATGCAAGAGTGAAACACACATTCCTTTCAGGTGCACATAAAACATCAACTGAGTTAAAGTAACTGGGCCATAAAAATATTGCAATAAAATTTAAAGCAATCAGTATCATGCAAAGTACTATCTGATTACAATAATTTGAAAGTAATAACGGAAAATAGCTGGAAAACTCTTCAAATGCTTGGAGACTGGACAAAGCACTTCTAAGTAAACCAAGTTACAAAGAAGACATCTGAAGCAAAATTAGAAAGCAGTTTGAGAGGAATAAAAGTAAGAACCCTACACATCAAACTGAAAGTGGTGCTTACAAGAAAATAGGTATCATCATATCCTCGTATTAGAGAAGAAAATTATCCAGTAAATTATTTATGCTTCCAAGTTGAGAAATGAGAAAAAAAATGTAAAGGATAGAGAGTGGCTGTTTTTGAAATGAAATTTGCAGAAATTTTTAGTTTTGCCTCACACTCATTGTTCCCTCTTCCTAAAGCACTTTCCACGTCAATCATCTCCTGAATCACTTAGCTAAAACCACTGATCCTCTGCATACAGTTTAAATCACTACCTCAGCCGGGTGTTTTCTGTGCCTCAACTCACAGAAAACACCCGCCTGAGGTGGGTTTGTCTCTAAAACAATAGGTATGCAATCCAATTTGTAATTTAGTTGGCACTTTCACACTTTCACCTGAATGGTCTGCAGATACTTCTGTACATATTATGATACACTTGAAATCGGTGTTTTCTGTCTTCTATAAGATGGTAAGTTTATGAAAGCAGAAAGTATGTTTGCTTGTTTATCAGCATATTTTCTTTTCTTTTCTTTTTTTTGAGACAGACTCTTGCTCTGTCACCAGACTGGAGTGCAGTGGCGCGATCTCGTATCAGCACATTTTCAATGTGTGGCAGTACTTCTTTTGACATTTTGCTCCAAAATTTATTGCATGGTCATAACGAGGTTATGTAAGCTAATAGATGTTATACAATAAAGTTATTCAACCAGTTGATAATCAACACAGTGAAATAATTGTTATAACCACAGAAGGTCTGTTGCCTGATGCACACGGCAAGTCAATACACCATGGCATTGGGTTGCAGCATAAAAAGAGGTTTACTCACAGGACCACTGAATGAGGAGAGGAGAGGGAACTCCAATTCCACCTCTCTGAGGAGTTTGGGCCTAGGATTTTGGAAGTAGATCAAAGCATGGAGATTGTTGATGGGTTGAAGAGTGCAGATGACCTCATAGAACAGGGAGAAGCTGTATTCTCACACTGATCCCATTCCCCTATGGGAGTCTTCAAGAAAAACTGCTAAAATTCGTGGTCTGAGAAACATCTTAAGTGACCCTTAAACAAAAGCTTTATGATCCTAATGTCAGAGACTTTGTCTATAAAACAATAGGTATGCAATTCAATTTGTAAATGGTCCTATGACCCTAATGTCAGAAATACTGCCTACAGGAAAAAGACTGATGCGAATGGTGGGCATCTAGTGCTCTGTGACTTTTAGCAACACGGGCATGCAGCCTGATTAGTGTTTAATTATATAATAACTATATTTCTGTCCACAACTCAGCGTACAATTCTTGTCAGTCTTGTGGGAATGGCTTCACAATACTCACATTCACATTTCTCACTTGTGTTCAATACATTATTTGCCTTTCAAATAACACTGATGAATGTCAATGCCTAACACATTTCTCCAGTCTGCTAGGATAACAATCATAAATGAATAAATAAAAGCAACCAAGAAAAGAAAAGATTAAACATTGTTTTACGTGAACCGATATTAACTCCTGGTGATCATTGTTTTTATTTCAAAAGCAAAACAAATAGTTGGATAAAATGTGTGTCTCACCTATGTTAAATTTGCCATTCTTCACTTTACAGAATATAATTGTCTATTTTTGAAAACTGTAGCTGTGCATTTCAAATCACTTTGTAATATGTTTCATAACAAAAAGCAGTTAGAAGGTAATTATAAGTCAACACAGTTCCTGCAAGGTCAGGATATTTTAGAACAATTAGTTGTTACAAAATCCGCACTACACAATTAATTTAAGTATGTTAAGCATTATGTTGTTCCTTATGTAAATTAGTCTTATGGCCTTTTCACAATAAAAGCTCTGTGAGAATAGAAACTACAGCTTGTATTTCTGCATTCCCTACAGGGTAGACAAAGGCTGAGTGTATACAAGTCTCTGAACAACGCGTCTCGGGTGTCACATCTTATGACCCTTCTTCTCTCTGCTCCAGGCACACTGACCTTTCTGCTAACCCTTACTTATGAAAAGCCTGATCCTTTTCAGAGCCACTGTCCTTACTCTTCCCTCTGCCTGGCACAATGTTTTCCTCCAATTAGGTTTGTAGGAGCTATGGAAACACATTAACAGAGTGGCCTTCCCAATGACTCTCCTTAAATTCCTTAATACTTATCTTACCTTGTTTTTATTCGTAACCGTTTTCACCAAGTAGCACATGGCATATTGATGATCTGTATCCTCTGTGCTTCTCCCAATCAAAATAAAAGCTCTAAGAAGGCAGCAACCATTTCTGTTTGGTTCTTGTTCCGTCTTCAGTACCCAGGACAGCGACCAGCATGCCGCAGTAAGCACTCACTGAACATTTGTTACATGAATGAGTGAAAGAAAAATGAATAAATAAATTGAATGCTTCTAGGTTTTCATTAAGCTATCCTAAATAAATGAAGTTGCTAAGTTAAACAATTTTAACTGGTGATGGACAAAATAATATAGGATTTGTAGTCTAGCAAAAATAAAAAACGTGTTTTATTGCTTTTAACTATTTTGTCGTTATTATTTGTATGTTGTAAATGCAAATGCCTATGACACTATAATGTAAAACATGACATATGACTTCATATGTGATTCTTCAGCAGATTTCTATGTCTGTCTCATTCTAGTGGCTGATTATTTCCTGGGCCAGCTCAGGACGGCAAGATGCAGTTTATTTTTCAGAGTAACTTATACTAAATCTCTTTCAAGAAGCCACTGGATCCTGATACTGATTGTAATTCATTTGCATCTTTCATAGAAGCCAGTTTAGTATTATCAGTATAAATTTCAGCAAGAACATATCGAATTTGTTTTGCTATCTTAGCTTGGCTTCAGAAAATTGGAGAAAATGGTACAGTTGTGAGTGGTCAAATCAAAATGATCTATTTAAGAGGCTTAAAAATTATCATAATTCCAACTCTTACATGGGTTTTATATTACATACACAGAGCCTTCAATAATATTGATTATCTATTTGCCATTATATGGATGCAAAATCTAGTTCTATTTTACGTGGACTTTTTCATTTTAAAGTGATTTTAATAACATTACATAGAAATAGCTAAAATCAAGTAAAAACATTTCTTCATTTCCATTTTTCTTTTGTTTTCTTAATAAATAAGACTCATAAGATATCAAGAAAATACAGTCTCTATGATATAGAGATGAACATACTATTTAAAATGTCACTATAGTTTTTGTGCATTAAAAACATTTAGCAAACGTAAAGTCTTAATGGCTAAGTGTTAATGAATCGGAACAACTGGAATTAGAATTTTTCGCTGATGTTTAGTAATAAAGAGATGTAACAATAGATAAAATACTTATTCATGGTTTGAGTGGGTATTCCATTGTAACTGAAAACATAAATATACATTTTAAAGTCTGTTTTACAGCAGAGGATAGAAGATAAAGTAAATCCTTTCCTCGTGTGTTTCTAGTTTCAAGATCTAAAGTAATATATTCTAAAAAGTTTCTGGGAGAACATCAGCACAGGGCACCACCTTCATAAGAAAGCATTTTTCATAAGTAGTTGAGTTGGCTTCAGACTCTTCCTTATCGCTTTCTTAAAAGTCTATATTATCTAAATGTCTTTCAAACATAATCATGCCTCAAACAAGAAAATGCATTTGGCAGGTAGCTAGTGGACTCCAATTTCAGGTAATATTTTACATGAAAAAGTTTACCTCCACTCACCACAGAGAAAGGTCTAATTCACAGCAAATATTAATATGCTAATATTAATTATATTGTATGCATTTTATCCTCCTATTGAAAATTGTCAGTAATAATTGTATTGGAGGTAGTAATTAACATTTTAGACTTAAATATCATCTTTGGTTCATTTAATTTACAAAATAAATTTTCACTTTGTCTGCTTCTTGTTATGGTTGAACATTGCACTGAAAATGTTGCTGTATGTAGTCAGGAAAAATGTACATTAGACAACCTGAATTCATGCAGCACTGTGCTTTATTTTTCTCCTGTCCCAGGAGCATATTTTATATTTCCCACTAACTTTATTGTACAGCTGTTTAATCAACTACTCTAATGCATCTGTACTCAATATCACATTGATATTTATCATAAATTATAAGGAGATTAAAAATAGGATATTTCAATGAAATATAATTCAGATATAATTAGAATGTTTCAGAGTCTTGAAACAAGAGTCTTGGAAATTATAAGTCACAGTCTTGTGAAAACTAAATTATTATTTCCACTTGTATGTATGACTTTCCTTCCTTGTAACCCTAGAAACTTGGTATGCATAGTATTGGGAAAAGGAAAATTAAGTAGAGATTCCACTGTACAAATTTCCTACTTTTTCTTTACCTTTTAAGTTGTTAAGCTGCTACCAGTTCTTTGATCTGGAATAGATGGATGGAATTCCACCTTTGTCTATTAGTTACCAATAAAATCTTGAACTCCAGCTGAAAAATGTCTCAAACATTATGTCCAAAGAATACTCTTTTCCTGCTCTTTTATTTGTTTTTCTGGAATATTCAACACCATTAAGGAAGAAAGCAGCTTTTAGTTGTCATTTTCTTAAACCTTGAATTTTTTTCTACTCTAAGCCTTTAGAACATGATAAAAAGCCATAGAAAACTGAAAGGTTTTTTTTATAAAAGTAAAAATATTGTCAGCCAAATGAGAAACAGCACCATCTAGAGAAACAATGACTAATTTTGATTCAAGAACCAATTATTAAATTGATATTTGCTATTCTACCTTTGGAATTACAAAATCTTAAACAGCTACACTGTAAGGGGTTCCGAAATTTTTACATTGACCTTTTTATTTTTGTAAGTGAAGATACTGAGGATGTCTTTTATTTGTTTATTTTTTCACAGATGCCATTTAAAAATCATGATTTTAATGCACATTACATGCAGGACACTGACCTAGGGACCCAATACTAATGTATGTCATCAGGCATTTGCTGGAAATGTGAGAAAGCAATTAGTCTAATATAGCAGAAGGCTGTCATAACTTGCTTCTGAGTAAAAAAAATATGAAATAGTAAAAGCTCGTGTGCTCAGACTCTGTACATTAAAAAAAAGCTGCTTTAACCATAAGCTATACTGTACTTCCGTTTAGATCTAATTGCAAAGTCCCTTTTTCTAGTGTTGTCATTGGACTTCATTATTCGGTGCTCTTTGCCCTTCAGATCCAATATCCTCTGACTCTGAATACCTTGCTCAGACATCAGTTCTTCTTGCCACAAAGTCAGTATTCCTTCCAGAATCTTCTTGGTTTTCTTCAGAGCTGGTTAGATCAGACTCCAGGCAAGGAGAAGAGCTGGAAGGCTGCTGCAATCATCAGGGTGGTAAAGTACGGGGAGTTGAATTAAGACAGTGATAAGGGTCAAAGAAGAGGTGTCAAATTCTGGAAACATTAAGAGAAAATATGTATAACCCCTGGTCAGCACTACTCTCTCATCAACACACATAGACATACCAAAGACACTACTGAGTTGTTGAGGATTTAGTTACATCAACTGAGTGGCTACACAGGCCAGGAATTGAAGAGACATTCCATCAGTGTGCTGGCTCACTGACTGACTACTCAGTAAAGTGATATCCTTTGGGGTCAGTAATCTGTAGTTGCTACTAATAGTAATAAAAATTTTAGTCAGGGTTCTGCCCTAAAACCAAGTGAATAAGTCCTTTAATAATAGCTGAAAATCTCCAGATGACATAATTTTTTTCCTTGTTCTGTTGCAATTGACAGGACGCTACTCAGAAAATCTGCAATAAATATATTTTGAAATGAATAATAAATTCACATAATAAAGGAGGTTGGGATTGGAGTGGATTTTGATGTTGTAATTATAAGTGGCTTGCAGCATAATCAAGTGCTTACAATGTAATACAAAAAGACAGTGTCCCGAGGATCTCAATGGACAGCTATTCAAAAATATGTGAATTAGTGGTGATTCTAGTCTTGTCTGCTCCCTGCAGATGGTCGGCAATGCCTATGTGGTACTTCAGGAAAGCATAACAAGATATAACTCTTTAAACAAATATCAGTGTGTGAGTGGGTGCAAGACAGGGACGCATTTACATGTAAAATAAATCTGTCTACCACTTACTTTATACCATTTTCAGTGATATCAAGAGTGATGCCATTATTTCACAGATGACTTGTTCCGGGCATTGTATCGTTTATGTAAAAGAGATGGCATTTCTCCCTTAACGGCACGTCTGGTAGGTGTGGATAACTTTCAGCCGACAAAAAGTTTTACAACCAATTTCAGATAGTCTTCATGAAAACGAGTTGTGCCTCTTGGCAGCTGTGATAGAGGCATCTGCTGCTTTGTTTAAGTCTGCATTTGCTTTTCCTTGCTGGTTTTTTTTTTTTTTTTTTTGTATTCATCAAGGGAAGTCTCAATTAACCAATTACATAAATATTATTATTATTATGGATATGATTACTATTATGAGTACCTAAAAATTGTCCCGCTGGTCTGTACATTGGTGATGTTATTTACTTGAATTTGTATTTGTATAGTACATATCAGTCGTCAGTCACAGAGCAAAACAAAGTTTAGTATATCTCAAGCAGCATCTTTAATCAGTGAAAGACTTATGAAGAACTAACAAACTGCTTAATCTTACAAAAAAATTTTGGAGTTTTATCCCCTTATTATTATATATAATGTCTGTATGCTTAAGTATTTAAAAAAGTAATTCTTTGCACACGATCTTTCTTCCAAATGAGTCAATGACTTGCCACAGGATTTTGGCTTTGGTGTTGTACTAACCAGTGTTCAAAATAGTAGGTATGTCAGTTAGATGCAGATTGCACAAAGTTGGTGAGTAGGAAATATACTGTGCAGTTTAAGATATAGACATTGTTTGAAATGGTGAGTCTTTCTATGAAGATAAAACTTAAGATAAATGTAAAGTGTATTTGAAAAATAAAACTTAAATTGCATTACATTTCAATCATAACTAAGAATTAGAGTGAACGGCAAATTCTCAATAGTAGTACAATATGTTCATCAAAAAACTAATGTGATTTAGACTGCATTTAGAAAAATGATGAATAATTATGATTTTCCTGCATGCAATAATAATCACTAACATTTACATAGTACTTTCCAAGTTGCAAGCACTATGTTAAATAATTTACATGTGATATTTTATTTAAAATTCATCATTAAGGATGTAGCTACTCCAATAGCTCTTTTTATCATAAGGAAACTGAGGTAATGAGTGGTTGAATAAATTGCCTAAAGTCATTACTAACTGAAACATTGCATCCAGTTTGAGAACGACAATTAAAAAAATTAAAAGGGAATATAGTAAAAGCTGAATATATTTAGAGAACTGGTATGAGGATAGTGAAAACTTGGCGGGATGGGGAGGCTTATATTACTTGTTTATTTGTGTATGATCAGCCCCCTCCACCAGATTGTGAGTTCATGAGCATGGTCCAAGGCCTGTCGCATTTGAGACTGTATCTTAACCTCCTAGCATAATACCTGACATAGAGTAGGTACTCAACATTATTTTCCAATACAACTAACAAAATTAAATTACCTTGCATAGACAATACTTTGGGATCTAAGTAGCTGTCTTAAAAGAATCTCATAGCTGTTCTGTGGGAAAGTATTAGATTTATTTTGTATGCCAGTGGTTGTAACAAAACAGACTTTTAATACAGTTTAAAGGAAAAAAATCGTAATAGTCATCGCTGCCGTAAATACAGTAGGTGAAGTGATGAGCCATTATTTTGGTGTCATTTGATATACCAGAATAATCTGGATATGAATTTTCAAAGGTAGTTAAAAGGTCTTTCTTTTTCATGCTAAGTTTTCAAAAATTGACTCTCTAAATGGTGATAGATGTCCTAGGCATTGAAGTTGTTTATAGACTGAAATCCTCTGGTTCTAGTTTTCATTCTACAAATGAAGATTGAAAGAAAATGTCTAAAAGATTATCATATTTTGTAGGAATAATTTGATTATATTTTGAACTTAAGTTAGAATTACTTTCATTTATAACTATTACGTTACTCATGAAAAATTATTATAGCAACATTATTCAGTAACAAACAAATAAAGTAGAATAAGTTCAATATAGTAGTACAAGTCATTTATTTATTTATATAATAATTTGAAAGAATAGTTAAGGAACTGTAAGACAAACATTTGCTGCAAAATTATTAACTGTATTGACTTAATGACTGAACCCGTAAATGTGAGTGTACTTGATTTCTATATAGACCATACAAATGTTAAGTGAAATAGATATTTTTTCCTCTAGATACAGTATCCTAAAACCCAGAAACATATAAATCATTAGAGTCAACTGATAAATTTTAGCCTATTACTTAGCTTCAATATTACAAGTTCAACATTTACATTTTCATGCAGTCAGAAGGGACTAAAGGTTAAAATGAAGATGTACGTTGCTGCATGCTAGCATTCCTTGATAGAGTTCATATGTAGCAAAAGAAGATGTAAGATATGGTTGTCAAATCATTGTAGAAAATTTTTGCTGCAAACCTTTTAGAAATAAAAGCAGTAAGTACTACAGTTGCTGAGGATTCTAAAATGTAACTAGTAATGTAAAGGTTGGAAAAATATTAATAAGTCTTAGAGAGACAACTCTAAAGAATATTAACAGTAAATAATTATTTTTGTGCAATTGAGGTGACAAGCTAGTTTGTAAAAATGAAAACAAAGCCAGTAACAAAACCTAAATAAATAAAGCAAAATAATATCGTGAAAACTTAAATGCATAGCATTAGGTTTACTACAGAGGTTCTTACATTTCCATAGGTCAGAGACTGCATTTGCCATATTATGTTCATTTTCTGTACTCCTAAGGCAATGTCATATAGATAATTCATACCTCCAGGTTGGTGAGATTTTGAATGGGTATTTCAACAAAAGACATAGTAATTTGATGAAAATTCAAGTTTCTTTAACTATATTTTCACTAAGGCAATTTTTCATTTTTTTTTAAACAAGTGCTTATTTAGCTCTTGGTAATTATCAGTCCTTTTGCAAATCCTGAGAACACATAAGTGAATATAAGGCAAAGTTCTGAGTTTAAAGACGTCAAAGTTTTCAGAGAGTTCTGGGAAACACAACAGGCTTTTCAAAAAGTATAGAGCAAATATAACTACCATAATTGAAGCCAGGACCAGTACTTTAAAAGATCCATAGAATGGGTAAAAGCTATTTACGACAAACCAACAGCCAATATCATACTGAATGGGCAAAAACTGGAAGCATTCCCTTTGAAATCTGGCACTAGACAAGGATGCCCTCTCTCACTACTCCTATTCAATACAGTATTGGAAGTTCTAGCCAGAGCAATCAGGCAAGAAAAAGAAATAAAGGGTATTCAAATAGGAAAGAGGAAGCCAAATTGTCTCTATTTGCAGACGACATGATAGTATATCTAGAAGACCTCATCGCCTCAGCCCCAAATCTCCTGAAACTGATAAGCAACTTCAGCAAAGTCTCAAATACAAAATCAATGTGCAAAAATCACAAGCATTCCTATACACCAATAACAGACTGGAAGAGAGCCAAATCAAGAACAAACTGCCATTCACAATTGCTACAAAGAGAACAAAATACCTGGGAATACAACTTACAAGGAATGTAAGGGACCTCTTCAAGGAAAACTACAAACCACTGCTCAACGAAATAAGAGAGGACACAAACAGATGGAGAAACATTCCATGTTCGTGGTTAGGAAGAATCAATATTGTGAAAATGGCTATACTGCCCAAAGTAATTTACACAATCAATGCTATCCCCATCAAACTACCATTGAATTTCTTCACAGAACTGGAAAAAAACACCTTAAACTTCATATGGAACCAAAAGACAGCCTGCATAGCCAAGTCAATTCTAAGCAAAAAGAAGACAGCAGGAGGCATCACACTACTGGACTTCAAACTATACTACAAGGCTACAGTAATCGAAACAGCATGGTACTGGTACCAAAACAGAGATATAGACCAATGCAACAGAACAGAGGCATCGGAGGCAACACAACATATCTACAACCATATTATCTTTCATAAACCAGACAAAAACAAGCAATGGGGAAAGGATTCCCTGTTTAATAAATTGTGTTGGGAAAACTGGCTAGCCATGTGCAGAAAGCAGAAACTGGACCCCTTCCTGACACCTTACACTAAAATTAACTCCAGATGGATTAAAGACTTAAACATAAGACCTAACACCATAAAAACCCTAGAAGAAAACCTAGGCAAAACCATTCAGGACATAGGAGTAGGCAAGGACTTCATGACCAAAACACCAAAAGCATTGGCAACAAAAGCCAAAATAGACAAATGGGACCTAATCAAACTCCACAGCTTTTGCACGGCAAAGGAAACAGTCATTAGAGTGAATCGGCAACCAACAGAATGGGAAAAAATTGTTGCAGTTTACCCATCTGAGAAAGGGCTGATATCCAGAATTTACAAAGAACTCAAACAGATTTACAGGAAAAAAACAAGCCCATTCAAAAATGGGCAAAGGATATGAACAGACACTTGACAAAAGAAGACATACATGAGGCCAACAAACACATGAAAAAATGCTCATCATCACTGGTCATTAGAGAGATGCAAATCAAAACCACATTGAGATACCATCTCATGCCAGTTAGAATGGCGATCATTAAAAAATCTGGAGACAGCAGATGCTGGAGAGGATGTGGAGAAATAGGAACACTTTTACACTGCTGGTGGGAGTGTAAGTTAATTCAACCATTGTGGAAGACAGTGTGGCGATTCCTCAAAGACCTAGAAGTAGAAATTCCATTTGACCCAGCAATCCCATTACTGGGTATATATCCAAAAGATTATAAATCGTTCTACTATAAGGACACATGCACATGAATGTTCATTGCTGCACTGTTTACAATAGCACAGAACTGGAACCAAACCAAATGCCCAATGATGATAGACTGGACTGGGAAAATGTGGCACATATACACCATGGAATATTATGCAGCAATCAAAAACGATGAGTTCACATCTTTTGTAGGGACATGGATGAATCTGGAGAACATCATTCTCAGCAAACTGACACAAGAACAGGAAGTGAAATACCGCATGTTCTCACTCATAGGTGGGTAATGAACAATGAGAACACATGGATACAGGGAGGGGAGTGCTACACACTGGGGTCTATTGGGGGGAATAGGGGAGGGACAGCAGTGGGGGAGAGTTGGGGAGAGATAGCATGGGGAGAAATGCCAAATATGGATGAAAGAGAGGAAGGCAGCAAATCACACTGCCACATGTGTATCTATGCAACTATCTTGCATGTTCTGCACATGTACCCCAAAACCTATAATGCAATTAAAAAAAAAAAGAAAGACCAAAGGTGTTGTTCTAGTCTAGTTTTAAAAATTAGGCAGAGATTTGCATGAGAGATAAATGTAAAATCATGAAAGTGCACAGTTTGTTAAAAAAACACTAGGAACACTAATTTCCAAGAAGTATAGGAAACTTAGGACTCTACAGTAGTACACAGGCTGTGAAGTGCCAGACTGTAAATATACTCACATACGATGATGACCTTGGATTTTAATATCCATGGAATGTTCAAGGCAAGAATAAAAAACTTTTACTTACAAGAACTCTCATAGTTTATCCAATTATTTTGGAAGTTGATGCTAGCTAGTTGTTCTAGATATAGCCTCCAGTGGAGGAACAGTGAGAATAAGCAGACCAGGAAGCAGGACTTCAACACAGTTTTGAATTGATTATAATAGACTTTAATCACAGGCGTGGCTGTATTTTTCATGTCAAATAGAGTGTGGTGGTTTGAAATCAGTTTGATTAAGCAGAAATAACATTTTTCAAAATTCCTTACCCTGTGTTGTTCCAGATCAGGTTGGCCATAGAGAAATTTGCACAGCATTTAAAAGCAACAAGTATTATGATTTAACGTTAGTGTAAAGCAGCAAGAGATGTTTCTGTTTATGAATGTTGCCATTCATTACCTCCCCATCCACCTAGCATGTATCCTCTACCTTGTCCACATGTCAGTAACCCCTTATTTTAGTTTTCTATTAGTTTTTGAATCAAATCAAATTCTGACATTCTATTGATAAAAAAAAACAAGTTATCTGTTTTATAGGCTGAATGTGTGTGTTCTCTCTAAATCTTGAAATTCTAAGCCCCTTATGTGATGGTATTAGATGAGGCCTTTGGAGGTAATTATATTATGGAAATGGAGCCCTCACAAATGAGATTAAGTGCCCTTATAAAATAGATCCCAGAGAGCTCTTTGCTGCCTGCCATGTGAGTTTACAATGACTAGACAACCATCTAAAAGCCAAGAAGCCCTCCCTTGGCCTTAAGTTAATGCCTAGAGATAAATCACCTTCAATTGCAAACACCTTCACCATTCTTTTATTTATAAGACATAGAATAAGAGAAAATGCAAGATTAGCTTGATGAGAACAAGTAGAATATTACTTAATTCATGAAACAGAATGTAACATAAATTTTACTATGGATATTGTTATGGTTTTTTGGATTATATTATGTATATTATTATGGGTACCTTGGATATCCATAACATGGATATTATTATGGGCAACTTCTTTTGTTTTTGTTTCTTTTTAGTACAGACTTGGAGTCTTACTCTGTCGCCAACGCTGGCCTTGAACTCCTGGGCTCATGTGATCCTCCCACCGCAGGCTCCCAGAATTCTGGGATAACAAGCGTGAGGCACAACACCCAGCCCTAATAACTCCTTTTGGAGTTTTGGCCAGTCTTTTTGCTGGGATTATTTCTGCATGGACAGAAGCTACAGATCCAACCACGTAGGCATGAAAAAGAATAACCAAGTGGATGTTGAAAGTCTGAGGGTATCAGATTATGTGGAAAAGTAAGAAACTATTTGTGCCTCTTTGCTTGAACTCTGGAAGTGGCGGGGAGCATCGAAGGGAGTGGGGATGCTTCTGATGAAGCAGTTCCCTTGGATTTTCCAGTTCCTGATAGCTACTTCAGTTATAAAAATAAATAAATGCAATAGGGACACGTAGTTGGTATAAATCGACTACTTGAAACAAAGAATGCAAAGGATGTTGTTCAAGTTGAAGGGAAGTAAAGAAAAGGAACCCACTGTTGGAAAGAACAGGCATAGAATCAAAAAAATACGGTCCTAGTCCTTTATTGCCTTTCTAATTCTTAATGTTGTCTTTATGAGACAAAAGGATCAACAAGCAATCTGTAATATTTCTTCTAATTCTGAAGGTACATAGCTGACTTAAATAAGTATTAGAGGTTATTTTTTAAATTAATTTTTAATTAGTTATGCTCAAATATAAGCATACTGATTATGCAACATATGTCATGTATTTACATAATTGTATAACTTATCTGGATGATGCTTACCCCTTTTAATTTAAAGCAACCGTAAACCTTGGTTCAGGAGTAACCTTATTTTGAAATTTCTAATTATGCCTTTCTATTATTCAGACCCCATATCTCAGCATTAAGTGTAAATTTTGGTCACCACATATAGACACATTCCTATAAAGTCTCCATACCCAAATAAGACGAAGTTTCAAGATAAAGAATATTTGTCTTCATAAAAAGTGTATGAGAAGTTCTGTTATCTAATGCCGAAATAAAATAATATATATTAATATAGGAAACCAAGGAATAAGAAAAAAAGTGGCTCCCTAATAATAAATGGAACTATGAAAATATGTTTCAGACAGGGCGCGGTGGCTCACACCTGTAATCCCAGCACTTTGGGAAGCTGAGGTGGATGAATCATGAGGTCAGGAGTTTGAGACCAGCCTGATCAACATGGTGAAACCCCATCTCTACTAAAAATACAAAAAAATAGATGGGTGTGGTGGCACACGCCTGTAATCTCAGCTACTTGAAGGCTGAGGCAAGAGAATCACTTGAACCTGGAAGGCGGAGGTTGCAGCAAGCTGAGATCACACGACTGCACTCCAGCATGGAGCCTGGGTGACAGAACAAGACTCTGCCTCAAAAAAAAAAAAAGAAAAGAAAAGAAAAAGAAAATATATTTCAGTTTATCAACACTAGTGATGCAGAGTACTTTACTTTCTGTAATGTGTGTGAAAACTACTACTTTGGCTTTTTGAAAATGTTACAGAACAAGTTACTCCCTGGTTCACCACATGCTGACAGGTTTTTGTTTTGTTTTGTTTTGTTTTTTTATTTTTATTTTTTTCCAAAACGTTGAATTATTCCTGAAAATTTTACAGAATGGAGTGTTTAGCTCAATGTCAACACGTTTTATGTAAGTTTTATTAAAAGAAGTAAATATTATCAACTTCAAGATAGAAAAAAAAAAACAAGCAAGAGAGAGACTGAGTAATTTTCCCAATATCACCAATAAAGAATACTTGATGAGTAATGTATCATTTTTATAAATGTTGGCAAAACTGTTTCTAAACAGTTTTGATTATATATTGTAGTCAAATGTTATTTCTTAGCTGATGAAATGGGAATACAAATCCTGCTGAATCCATGCTAATTTTTGCCCATATATAAGTCCTGCAGCTGGCTTTCATAAAGGTTGAAAAAGGAATGGTTTAGAAATAGTTCTGCTGCCAACAGTGAAAATGAGATTCATCTTTCCCTGTTTAACAATCTAGGCACTTAATCCCAGTATAGTTTACATTAAAGTAGACAAAAGGATGATCAGAAGAGGGGAAAGAAAACATGATATCCACTGACTCTATGATATGTATCACAAGGTTTAGTATGAGACCTTCAAAAGCAAATGATAAATGTGTACCTTGTGTCAAGTTGTTACAGATTATGGTGAAGATTTCTTTGGCCATTTCTTTAAAAGTCAGGTTTCTTTTCAAAATGAGAGGTTGAAGAATTATCTTCCTCTTTAGGGAATTTTAAGAAAAGACTATTTTTAGGGACAATTGTAGCCACATTTATTATATACCGAAGAAAATGAGCTACACAAATTACCAAAGTCTCATATGGCTGTATAACATAGCGACATAACAGTTTGTATAATTTCACAGATCAAAAATTTTGTAATGAATTAAATTAATAGATCATGGGATCTTATAAATCTTATAAAATCTGAGACATAATTATAAAAATTATGAAAGCAAATGGAGAAATAATAATATAATTCTATCAATAAAGGTATGCCTGTAGAAAAACGAATCAGATAATCATCCAAAGTAGTCCAGAGAAAGAATAATCCTTGTAACTAAAATAAAATCTGTTCTTCCAATTAACTGCATCATTACCTCCCAATCAGATGTTTTGTTTCTAAACTGAAATAGATTTATTTTTCCTACATTTGAGGTAAGGATGAAAGAACCAGAAAACAAAGGAGGAAATAAAGTATTTAAAAATTAAGACTTTATGCCTGACCAAAATTGGCGATGGTAGCATAAAATCCAGGACGAGTTTCATCATTGTCCCATTCTTCTACATCAAAATCTTCTCAGCTATAACTTCCTTTTTCTTCTTCTTATTGAAAATGAACACTGACTTTGTAGAATCACTACTAAGATTGGGACCAATGACTAAAATGAAAAATTCTTGTTGTGAGAGTGAGAAAAAGAATGTTCTCAGAGGTCTGAAATAAATTATTTGCTGGGACTGTGTGTACATGGGCACAATAGTCTTTTCAGCAGCAGACAGAAAGGCTTGCCAGGCTCATAAATCTGAAGAAACAAAAGGGGAACAAATGCCTTAGTAAAACCAGCACTCCCAAGTCAAAGAATGAATAATCTCTCTTATTTATAACAGAAATGTAATGAATAACAGTCATATTACATGCAAAAAAGTACACAAAATCCTGCTGTTAGCTTAGAGAATTAGATTCAACTAGACATTTTTGTTCATGTGTTTTACTGTCTTTGAGACAGATGTAAAAATTGAAGTGACTCTAAACAAAATTTTAAAAAGATCCTCAAATAGCCAAGATTTATTGAATCAATATTAAAGATGTGCATATTCTATATATGAGTAAAATATCTACATCTTAAATGTGTTTGTGCCCTCCAGTCAAAGACTCCTAGAAAACCACACAGCAGGCCATCCTCCATCTGTGACTACAGCTTTCTCTTCCAGAAGACTTCGATTATTGCTTCTCAATGCCACAGGGACCTCTGAATAATATTGTTTTATCTCCAATAGGTGCAATGGTGTTGTGCTCACCCAAGTCAGAGGACAGTCATTTCTTGTATGACTATAACTCTCCATCCAAAGGGCCCATCTCTATCTTTGGTCCATCCAAAGGGCCCATCTCTATCTTTTCCATTAGTGGCAATGTATAGAAGGCAGCTATGCAATCAACATTGAAAGATACCGCATTCTAGAAATACAGTGATTTTTTTGCCTAAAGAGTTCCAGATGAGATATGATTGACAGATATGCTATTATGCTTTCCAAATAGTAACTTTCAAATGATCAGAAAATGATCATCTTTCACACTATTCTGCACTCTGGGTAATTCTTGCATTTGTGGTCATCATCAGTAAAGCAGAGTAAGAATCTCTGAGAAAGTCATTGAAAGCTGGTAGTCTTGGGCAGCGTGATGGATGATGCGTGTCTTGAGCAATGAAGCAACCAGCATTAAATAAATGTTATTAGGGACCTACAGAGGCAAGAGGATATATATAGTTTAAATACAAAGAAGTTCCAAAAATGCATGGCATTGTGAATAATAACAGCGTTGCCATCTTTTTCTCACAATGGGAAATAACGAATTAGCCAGAAATGGTATGTTTGATAATAAGAAACACAGAGATGTTCCTTGACCCGAATAGAAACACATGGTTAATGGATACTATAGAGAAC
This sequence comes from Saguinus oedipus, assembly GCA_031835075.1. Taxonomy (NCBI): domain Eukaryota; kingdom Metazoa; phylum Chordata; class Mammalia; order Primates; family Cebidae; genus Saguinus; species Saguinus oedipus. The sequence goes on from CM063186.1 coordinate 3,432,384, forward strand.
CTTTTCATGTATTGGATAATAAATCAATACATAAGTATGTGTTCTCAATTCATTATTCTAAATTTTCACTGATAATTCTAAGTTTCACTGACTATGTCTCACATGAGTGCATAACTTCTGTAATACACTGTTGACCAATTTTTTTAAATAGATGAAGGACCTCTAAAATGTATTTTCTGAGATCCCCACACACTCCAAGGGTGACTATGGCTAAACCTCATTCACATGGATACACCTAATTATGAGGGAGAATGGAAAATATATTTAGTTATAAATCAAGCAAGAAAAGAAAATGTATGTGTGCACAGCTAGCACTCTGTCACTGAGAGTCAGGCTATAAATATGAATGTATTAAGCTATCCAATATATCAGAGTATAAAATGTGTTATGAAGAAAAACAAAGCTGAGAAAAGAGATGGGAATGTCTAATCCTTGTTAGACTCAACACTGGAAAGCAAAATCCTAGTCACCATATTGCTAGTTTGAATCTTGGTTTTGTGCATAGGGACTACTTTTTTTTTTTTTTTAATCTCCATCTAAACCTGTGCCTCTAGTAAATTCCTCTCTTCTTTGCCTACCTACATTTAATTCGTTATTCAAATTCACATTATCTAACATTTATTTCATCAAGCTTTTCCTTCTCCTTATCAGTCCTCACTCTGGTCTTCCTGAGCATTTTGTTTATGCTTCACCTTCACCAGCTTATTCTGCACTGTGTTACACTGAATATTTTATATTTCTCGAAGGTGTGCCTCACTTTTCATTTTTTAATCTCATAGTTACCATTGACGTAATTTTAATAAGTTCTTTATAAATGTTTGTGGAAGTGACTTTTTAGCTCAGTCACAAGATTTGGAGCTTAAAAAGGTAGCAAAGGCTCAACTCTTCATAAACAGTTTTGTTTTAAGAACATTAATACAACAGAGTTTGGGATGTTTTGTCGATGTGTGTCAGTTTATCTATGGTGAATTTATTTGACATATTTCATAATTGTAAGCTACATGAAAATTAGCCAAGAAGAAATTTTTCTTACCCTTAATTTTTCAGAGATTTTTATTTAGAATTATGTGGAATGAATAGGAGATAAATCATAATGAAATAATACAGCAATAATTAAAAGAGCTCTTTTCTGATCATCAGCAGAACTTAAAGACATGTTATCAGCCAAGCGCAGTAGTTGCTAAATAAATGCAGGGCAGTTCTCCAGGTGGCCTTGGACTGACCCAGCTCTCCCCACTTTCTTTTTTCCTTTTCTTTCTTTCTTTCTTTTTTTTTTTTTTTGAGACGGAGTTTCACATTTGTTACCAGGCTGGAGTACAATGGCGCGATCTCGGCTCACCACAACCTCCGCCTCCTGGGTTCAGGCAATTCTCCTGCCTCAGCCTCCTGAGTAACTGGGATTACAGGCACGCGCCACCATGCCCAGCTAATTTTCTGTATTTTTAATAGAGACAGGGTTTAACCTTGTTGACCAGGATGGTCTCGATCTCTTGACCTCGTGATCCCCCCGCCTCGGCCTCCCAAAGTGCTGGGATTACAGGCTTGAGCCACCGCGCCCGGCCTCTCCCCACTTTCTTGCCTGTAGTTCTCAAGTGACCAGAATATGCTCAGAACGCAATACCTCAGATAGGGAGGAGCTGCCTCCAACAGTCGGGACGTTGTTCCTATTGCTCTTGGGAAATGTGACATCTTGAGTTGGGGAGCGATCGCCTGTGACAGCCTGGGCTTTGATCCCCCCTCCTCTGGAAGAGAAAGAGCCTTCAAGGCTTTGCCAGTGAGTTCCAGTGCCCCTGATGTGTATAACCCTGGCAGGCTGCCTGTGGGGCTCCCTCAGTTGTAGTGCAAATTGAGTCTCGGGCAGTGTAGACACTGTCTGCCTCAGGCAGCTTTCTTGAGCTTTGAGGAACTGGCTCCCAATGAATATGATGACTCTTTTGTCCCTTATTCCTTACCTGTAAATAAACCCACATAGCTTAAGATGTTGTGTATAAGCATGAGCTACATCATCAGACTCAGACAAGGTAATAACCAATGCTCAGTGAATCTGCTTCATAATATCCATTTATATTTAAATAAAAAACAAATTCTTCCTGTCTAACTACAAATAATCTTACTTGGAGACTTATACAAGCACTTGAGCCTACTTCAAAAATAGTGATTTCAAATTGCCAAAATAATTACAATTGAGATACAGGGATGGGATGGAAGACCGTATTTTAAACAAGGGAGAAATGTCAGATAAAATTTGGAAAAAATACAGTATCTGAGGTAGAGGCTTGAAGACCAGAGGACAGGCAGGAATTCTGATCCTTACAGTTTTCGCTATCTTTTTCCATGAGCCCTAAACTGGTGACTGGAAAAGATTACCAGCACATAATCCGTTGCTCTGGATGTTGAAGTATGTGTGCACAACAGCTGACCCAGAAGGTGATGTTTCCCACGACTGGGCCTCCAGCTTCCAGGCTAGAAGCACACTGCTCCACACTTGAGTCACAAGCGTTCCTTAGATGTAGCAGTCGGCACGACGTCTGCAGGCACTTGAGGGTTTTCTCACCGCAGAATGAACCATTTCTTTAATTCTGGATAAGTGCTTCTCCGAAATCTTTTACAGAACATCTACCCTTCAACACAGATGACCAAATGCCAGCAGTGTGTTGGTTCTTGGCAATCTCAGACCACCCTTAATAGGAACACTATCTTTTCTTTTAACTACCTTGAGCAGTTACTTTATTTTGCACAATTTTAAATTTTAATTTTAATATATTATTAATTAACCTTATGGAGTGGGGGAAGAGCAAAAATATTACTACTCCATTTCTTTGATGGAGACTATAAACTGCACTTTTTTTCTTATTTTCTCTTATCCTTAAATTGTTGACCATATGTAGCCACAACGATGCCAAACTTCATTATTTGAGAATCATATAATGCTCCATAGTCATTAGGATGCTTGATATTCCAAATAGCAGTCAGGGCTGGGCTTCAGTGCTGACATCTTAGCTCAGCTCCTTCATTGTCTCTGCTTACCATTTGGTTTCTCAGCTTGGTGCTGTGTATCTGACATTTGTTTCTTTCCCTTTATAGCTGTGTGAATTTCGTATGCATGCCCAGAGACCTGTTAGCAACAGACCTATTTTGAAAGAACAATAGCGTAAATAAATTCACTCTGAGTTATTTATACCACACTCAAAATGTGTGGGCTTAATGTTGATACAGGAGAAAAAATCAGACAGGCATTCCTTTTGAATTTTATGTTTATGAAAAATGAAGCTTGTGGCACAGTGGGGGGCTTGTAAAGTAGATGGAGAGACTGAAGACTGAGAAAGAAGGTTATTTAAGGAGCTATGCCTAGGATGGATTTGGAGATTATCCTGACCTGCTGGAGTATGAGGCTGAGTAAGAGAAGTGGTGTGGCTTTCAGGGCACTGGAGGATAAAAGAGAAGGGCAGGTTTACCCAACAAGTGCCCACAGTACCATGCCAACTAGCAAGGAAATATAATCCTTAAAACTACATTTCTTGGGTTAAGAAAAACAAAACAGTCAAAAACTGTTCAGTGTTAGATATTCTCACTTTCGTTAGTAGCAATAATATCCATAATGTTACAATGAGCAAAAATATTTACAATAAGACATTTCAATAACTTTAGCTATAGGATTTTTGGATGCATATTTGCACATACATAGATTAACAAAATTCAGTTATTTTCTGGAAAGAATGGTAGCCTCAGAGAAGTGGATTATTTTTACCAGAACTTTGTTACATCCTTTTACATACAAATATCTTTTATGTGTTATTGTTACTCTGAGCTGGGCCTAGAAGTGCAAGTCTGGCATTACTTAGTATATAATAAAATGCTACTCCTCACTACATGGTTTTTACAATAATATTTTCATGGGAAAGTTTATCTACAAGAGTGCTTATGAGAGAGATGGTTAATACAATTGCATCGGTTTCAATCTGTGTCCCTTTCTATCTGAAAATTTGTAAAAAGTACTGGGTTTGGATGCTGTTCACTGTATTTTTTTTCTTTTCTTTTTTTTTTTTTTTTTTTTTTTGAGAGGGAGTCTCACTCTTGTTGCCCAGGCTGGAGTACAATGGCGCAATCTCAGCTCACTGCAACCTTCGCTTCCTGGGTTCAAGTGATTATCCTGTCTCAGCCTCCCAAGTAGCTGAGATTACAGATGTGCACCACCACACTTGGCTAATTTTTGTACTTTAGTACAGACAGGGTTTCACCTTGTAGGTCAGGGTGATCTTGAACTCCTGACCTCAGGTGATCTACCTGCCTCGGCCTCGCAAAGTGCTGGGATTAGAGGCATGAGCCACCAAGCCTGGCTGTATTCTGATATTTATGTTAACAGTTAAAATAAAGTATGTTGTTGGCTTTGCATGCCAGTTTTGTGGTCTTACTTCATGTAAATCTGTTATTCTCCTTTATATTCTATTAAATGCATACTTCTGTATGTATTCCAAATGAAAGCATTATAACACTTAACTTAAGTTGGTACAAAAGTAAGTGCAGCAGCCTGGGGATGAATGCCAAGTGTGGGTGAAGGGGAGGAAGGCAGCAAAACACACTGCCATGTGTGTACCTATGCAACTATCTTGCACGTTCTGCACATGTACCCCAAAACCTATAATGCAATAAAAATTTTAAAAAATAATAAATAAAAAAAATTAAAAAAAAAAAGTAAGTGCAGTTTCAGACCATGAATCTTAAATCATTATAACTAGGTTCAAACGTATCTTTGTTAACTAAAACAGGAACAATTACAGTCAACATATTCTTGCCAATGAGAAACGTTTGTTTATTTCTGTAGCATAAAAATTCACGCTTTGGAATTCTATGAATTCTTGGAAAGCATTTTCTACCTCCAACTGGTTGTGGAAGCGTTTTCCCTGCAAAAAGTTGTTGAAATCCTTGAAGAAGTGGTAGTCAGTTGGCAAGAGTGAATACGGCAGGTAAATATGGCAGATGAGTGAATATGGCAGGTGAATATGGCAGATGAGTGAATATGGCAGGTGAATATGGCAGATGAGTGAATATGGCAGGTGAATATGGGAGATAAGTGAATATGGCAGGTGAATATGGCTGATGAGTGAATATGGCAGGTGAATATGGCAGATGAGTGAATATGGCAGGTGAATATGGCAGTTGAGTGAATATAGCAGGTGAATATTTCAGATGAGGCAAAACTTTGTAGCCCAAGTCAACTTTTGAAGTATTGGTTGTGCAATGTGTGGTCAAGCGCTGTCATGGAGAAGAATTGTGCCCTGTCTGGCCAATAGTGCCTGGTCTGGCCTACAACGCCTGGCCAATGTAGGTTGCAGGAGTTGCAGTTTTTGATGCATCGCATGGAATTGCTGAGCATGCTTCTCGGATGTAATGGTTTCACCAGAATTCAGAAAGTGGAAGTAGATCAAACAGGCAGCAGAACACCAAACAGTGACTGACCATTTTTTTGGTGCAAGTTTGGCTTTGGGAAATGCTTTGGTGCTTCTTCTTGGTCCAACCACTGAGCTAGTTGTCATCGGTTGTCGTATAAAATCCTCTTGTCATCACACATCACTATCAGATCTGGAAATGATCCATTGTTGTTGCACAGAATAAGAGAAGATGACACTTCAAAATGACGATTTTTTTTAGTTTTGCTCAGCTTGGCACAGCTACATTAGCAATACCAAGCTAACGCCTCTTGATAAGAGGCACCCACTCATCAAGCCTTCTCACTCCTCCAGTTTGCTTCAAATGCCGAATGACCTTTAGAATGGTTCACGTTGAGTTCTCATGTAGTTGTAGGAGAATCGGATTTGATGGTTGCTCCCAATCGGTCGTTGTCAACTTCCAAAGGCCGCCCACTATGTTCCCCATTTTCAAGGCTCTGGTCTCCTTTGCAAAACTTTCTGAGTCACTCTGCACTATACATTCATCAGCAGTTCCTGGGCCAAATGCATTGTTGATGTTGTAAGTTGTCTCTGCTGCTTTACTGCCCATTTTGAACTTGAATCAGAAAATCTCTGGAATTTGCTTTTTGTGTAGCATGATTTCCATGGTTTAAAAGAAATATACAATAAACAGCAAATTAATAAGTTACTAAGAAAAGCAAGAAATGCATTCAAATTATGTATAACATAACCACATTTATTTAACAATGTATTCCAGTAGCAAATGGCAAATTTCAACAATGCAAAAACCACAATTACATTTGCACCAAACTACCTAAATTCACACAATTTTGTTGTCTCCATATTTAGAAAAATGTATGTGTGTGTATACATATATATATATATATATATATATATACACACACACACACATACACACACATTTATGTGTAACTGTATACATACCATAAGTGTTTTCAAATTAATTAACATATTCACTTAAGGTAATATGTATAATTTTATAATTGGTTTCAATAATTTCTCTAATTTCAATAAACACGTTGACACATCAGTTTTTAGAAACTGCAGTATGCTATAAAGAGAGCACTAAACCAGAATTGGAAAATTCATTTATAGTTTAGTCACTATAATTTCCAGTTTCATAGTCCAATACAAGTTTCAATTTCCTGTGTTAAATAAATAGAACCATTTCTTTCTTATTGAATTTCTGTGATTCATATGAAGATTAAAACAGAAAAATTATGTGAGAGCACTTTTGGGCAGACTTTATTTTTTAGAGTAGTTTTAGGTCTACTCTAAAAAATCGAGGGAAAGGCACAGAGATATTTCCCCTATTCTCCTTTTCCCCATGAATGCACAGTTTTCTTCACTACCCAAGTTCCTCAACAGAGTGGTACATTTGCTATAACAGACAACCGTACATTAATGCACCATTATCACCTGAAGCCCATACATTACATTAGAGTTCACTCTTGTTGTGCATTTGAAGGTGTTTGATGAATGTACAATGACATTTATCCACCACTATAATACCATACAGAATAGCCTTATTGCCCTAGAAATCCTTTTCCCTGTCTATTCATCCCTCCCTCCCACTGAACCTTTGAAACCACTGATCTTTATACTGTCTTCATACTATTGCTTTTTCCAGAATTTTACATAGTTGGAATCAAATAGTACATAGCCATTCAGATTGGCTTCTTTCACTAAATAATATGTAGTTAGTATTCCTCCATGTCTTTTTATAACTTTATAGCTCATTTATTTTAGCTCTGAATAATATTTCATTGGCCGGATGTACCACAGTTTATTTAGCCACTCACCTAGCAAAAGACATCTGGGTTGCTTCCAAGGTTTGGCAATTATGAATAAAGCTGCTTCAAACATCTGTTTGCAGGATTTTGTGTAGGCATAAGACTTGGACTCATTTGGGCAAACACTAAGGAGCATAACTGCTTGGTCATATGGTAACAGTATGTTTAGTTTTGTAAGAAACTATCGTGGCTCACGCCTGTTATCCCAGCACTTAGGGAGGCCGAGGCGGGTGGATCACGAGGTCAAGAGATCGAGACCATCCTGGTCAACATGGTGAAACCCCGTCTCTACTAAAAATACAAAAAATTAGCTGGGCATGGTGGTGCGTGCCTGTAATCCCAGCTACTCAGGAGGCTGAGGCAGGAGAATTGCCTGAACCCAGGAGGCGGAGGTTGCGGTGAGCCGAGATCGCGCCATTGCACTCCAGCCTGGGTAACAAGAGGAAACTCCGTCTCAAAAAAAAAAAAAAAAAAAAAAAAAGCATCAAACTGTCTTCTAATGTAGCTGTACCAATTTGCATTCTCACCAGCAATGAATGAGAGATCTTGTTGCTGTATATCCTAGCCAGCATGTCAAGTTGTTACTGTTTTGGATTTTGGCCATTGTAATAGGTGTGTAATCGTATCTCGTTGCTGTATTGATGTGCGATTATTTAATGACATATGTTGTTGCATATATTTTCATATGCTTATTTGCCATCTATGTATCTTCTTTAGAGCGGTCTTACACTAAATTTTTGAATTGGGTTTTTCATTTTTTGGTTGTCAAAGTTTAATAGTAATTTTTACATTCTGGATAATCTTTTATCAGTTACATATTTAATAAATATTTTCTCTTAGTCTGTGGCTTGTGTTCTAATTTTCTGGACATTATCTTTCATAGAATAGAAGTTGATGATGAGGTTTAGATTATCCATTTTTTCTTTCATAGATTGTGTGTTTGGTGTTATATTTAAAAAGTCATCAGCATACTGACATCATCAAGGTTTTCTCTTACGTTATCATCCAAGAGTTTTATAATATTGAACTTTGCATTTAGGTCTGTGATTCAATTTTAAGTTAATTTTGGTGAAGGGTATAAAGGCTATTTCTAGCTTTATTTGTGTTGTATGTGAACGTCCAGTTGTTACAGTATTTGCTGAAAGAATCTTCATTCATTTGTATTTCTTTTGCTTTTCTTGTCAAGGATCAGCTGACTATATTTATGTGGGTCTATATCTTGGGTCCCTTTTACTTTGCTACATTGATCAATTTGTTTATGATCCTGCTAGTAACACAATGTCCTGATCACTATGGCTGTATAGAAATCTTTGAAAATTACTAAAATATAACTATTACCAAAATATTTCAAAATTTTCTCCAGACTTTTTTCTTTGAGCTATGTGTTATATAGGAGTGTGTTGTTTAATGTCCACTGTTATTTAGAATGTGTTGTTTAATCTCCAGTTGTCTTTCTTTAATTGCATTTTGGTTTACTCCTTTGTATTCTGATAGCAGACATATTGATGCTCCATTGTCAGGCATTTACACATTATAGATTGTTATGAATTTGTGGAGAATTAGTCCATTTCATTATGTAAAGTCCCATTTTGTTCCTGAGAATTTTCCTTGCTTCAATGTCAGCTCTGCACAAAATTGGTATAGCCAGTTCTGCTTTCTTTGGATTGGTGTTGACGTGGTACATCTTTATATCTTTCTCTATCCATACACTATAATATGTATGTGCCATATATTTAAAGTAGGTTTCTTAGAGACAACATATAATCTGGTCTTGGTGTGTGACAAACTCTGACAATCTCTCTTTTTCAATTGATATATTTAGACCATTGAGTTTTAATGCGACTATCTACATAATTGGATTAATATCTACTATTTTATCTTCCACGTTTTTGTCCTTTGTGGTTTTAATTGAGTATTTTATATTATTTTATTTCCTGTTAGCATACCAGTTTTAGTTTTATTTATCTTTTACAAATTTTAGATGGTTGCGTTTTGGTTGGAATACGTATTTATAATTAATCCAATTGTACTTTCAGCTCCACTTTCTAATAACATTATACCATATCCTGGGTTATGTGACTACCATGTAATAAAAAAATATTTCTCTTCCTCTCTCTGAATGTTTCTTTTATCAATGCTATTTTATTCATTATACCTATATATAAATATACATAAGCATATATTATATGTACACATGTTTGCATACATATGTATGAATATATTTTTGCTATTATTATTGTGAACAAATTATCTGTTACATCAATTGAAAATAAGAAAATCAATGTTTTTATTTCACCTTCACTTATTTATTTTCCAATGTTTTTTTTTCCTTTAGGTAGGTTTTCAGCTATATAATTTTTCTTTTTTTGAAGAACATATTTTGAAATTTCCTACAAGGCAGTTCTATTGATAAAAAATGATCAGCATTTTTTGTATGAGAAAGTCTTCATTTCTCTTTTACTTTTAAAGGGTCATTTTATAGGATACAGAATTCCAGGTTGACGGTATTTCTTTGTTTTGCTTTTTCTTTTCTCTTTGACAACTTTTTAAATATTTCACCCCACTGTCTTTTTATTGTATGGTTTCTGGAAGGAAGGAAGATATGATTCTTGTCTGTTCTCTTTTAAGTCCCCCAATGCCCCTGAATTTTCTTGACTCTTTATTTATTTTTTATTTTCTTCAATTTGACTGCAGAAGATGTCCAGGTGCAGGAGTTTTGAAAATGTATCCTGCTTTGTGTTCTCTGAACTTTCTATATCTGTGTTTTGGTATCTGCCATTAGTTTGGAGAAATTTGCAGGCATTATTACTTCAAATATTACTTCTTCCTTTCCCCATTTTTTTATCTTGCTATCCCCATTACATGTATATAACACATTTTGTAACTATCTTGCAGTTCTTGTGTAGGGAGCTTTTTTTTCACTCTTTTCTCTCTTATATTTTCTAATTTGGAAATTTAAATTGAGATATTCTTAAGCTCAGATTCTTTTTTTTCTCACCTGCATCCAGTCTACTGATTTGCTCATCAAATGTATTCTCTTTTTTGTTATAGAGCCTTTGGTCTTTGGATTTAAACAATACTTCTTAGAATTTCTGTCTCTCTGATCATTTGTTCTTACATGCTGTCTACGCATTTGAGCATATTAATAACAGTTGTTCTAATATGTTTTAATAGTCTGATAATTTCAACATCACAGACAGATCTGAGTTTGCTTCTGATACTTGTTCCACCTCTATAAATTGTGTTTTTCTGTTTGTTTGTTTTGTTTTGTTTCATGAGATGTAATTTCATTCTTTTTGCCCAGACTAGAGTACAATGGCAGGATCTCAGCTCACTGCAACCTCCCGGGTTCAAGTGATTATCCTGTCTCAGCGTCGTGAGTGCCTGGGATTTCAGACATGTACCACAATACCTGGCTAATTTCGTATTTTAGTAGAGACAAGGTTTCACCATGTTGGCCAGGCTGGTCTTAAATTCTTGCCCTCAGGTGATCCACCCGCTTGGCCTCCCAAAGTGCTAGGATGAACTGAGCCACCATGCCCAGCCATAGTGTGTGGTTTGTTTCGTTTTGTTTGCCTTTTAGTATGATCTGTAATTTCTTTTTTGATAGGGTCTTGCAGTTACTAGACTGGAGTGCTGTGGCATGATCATTGTTCACTGTAGCCTCGAACTCCTGGGCACAAGTGATACTCCTTCCTCAGCCTGCCAAGTGGTTAGGACTACGGGTGCATGCTGCCACTGCTGCCCATGCTCTATTTTTGTGTCTATGCCTTGCAATTTTGTCTTCATAGCTGAACATTATGCACTGAGTAAGAGAATTTGTGTTAAATAGGCTTTAGTAATGTGGTGGCAAAGGGTAAGAAAAGGGAAAGTATTCTATGGCTCCATGATTAGATCTGACCTCTGAGCTGTGTACTTCACAAGTGTTACCCGATCCTCCCATTCCACTTTAGGTGGAGCAGACTGGCTGCAGTGACTTGGAGTAGGATATTTCTCTTTCCCCAGATTGACAGGACTCTGGAGCAAAAATTTCAATAGTCTTAGACTGTGCTTAAAGAAAACCTCTTGAAGACAGGCCTCGTTAAAAAGAATAGAATGGCTGGGCACGGTGGCTCAAGCCTATAATCCCAGCACTTTGGGAGGCCGAGGGTGGATCACAAGGTCAAGAGATCGAGACGATCCCGGTCAACATGGTGAAACCCTGTCTCTAACTAAAAATACAAAAAATTAGCTGGGCATGGTGGCGCGTGCCTGTAATTTCAGCTACTCAGGAGGCTGAGGCAGGAGAATTGCCTGAACCCAGGAGGCGGAGGTTGCGGTGAGCCGAGATCGCACCATTGCACTCCAGCCTGGGTAACAAGAGCAAAAACTCCATCTAAAAAAAAAGATTAGAATGTTCCACAATATTTCAAAATGATTCTTTTTCCCCACTCTCTACTGGAAACGTAAGGAAAATTTTCCATAATATTTGCTGTGAGAATCTGGTGAAGCCTCTGGAGGTAAAACTCACAAATGTCGGGGGCCCTTCTGATTCAGTTGCCTGGGCATATTTGGTTCTCAGAGTTGTCCACAATGAGCGTTCAGCAACTTGTCAGTTCCAGTTCAGGTTTTTCTGCTCCAGTACTGGTTCTCACAAGTTTTCTGCTGGTGGATTTCTTCTCCAATCTGTTGTAATTCTTGTGTATTCTGTGGAGCTTTGTATTTTCTCATCTCTTCCATTTTGAGGCCATTGGTTTTCCTTCCACTTCACTTCTCTAGTTCAGAGAAGCTGTTGAATTTTTCACTTGTTAGAACAGAGTGGTGACTTCTCAGCTTCCAACACGCTGAACAGAAAACCACTAAGAAAGCATTTTTAATGTGTGAACGTGTACCTGAGAGCTATTATCATTTAGCTCATTAAGGAAAGTCTTTTTTCTTTCTATGTTTGCTATTTCACTACTCAAAAGATTCAGTTTTAGGGAAGATTTTGTAGTTATTTAGGCCGCTATTAAATTCAATCAATATTGTTTTTTGTCTCATATACCTTGCAATATTTCTATGTATAAAAACACACCCAGGTCAAATATGATAAAGAAATTGGAAATTTCATCCCTTTCTTAGTTCCATAGAATGAAAACAAGATGAACATTGTATTAGGGTGCTCAGAATGGTCCTTAATATATTTTATCCACAAGTATTTATATTTTCTTCATTCAGTGAAAATTTGTGCTTAACAAGCCTAGGTTAGGGACAGAAAATTATATTCTTGGATCCTCCCTTTCTCAGGTACCCGACGGAAAGGAATCAATCTTTAAAACAACAAGAGTAATGATTTAAAAAATTATTTTTTCTCACATGCTTCATACCTTCATAGCATTCATTAAATTACATATTTGATAACCATAAAATGTCGTCTTCACAGCTTACCCTGATTAGCTAAATAATAAAATCACTATTGCAAAAACTTAAAATGTTTTTTCTTATGTAACAATACCAAGATGTTTTTATGACACAAAATAAGTCCCTTTTGACTATTTGTGTTTGTTCCTTGAAATATTTTTGTAGCCTTCTGTTGGCAGCGTGTCCAAGAAAAATCTAGGTTGTAGGTTTAGATTTTGAGATTGACATCTTTGAAAATAATTTTAAAAACCATTGATCATGATTTCTTCCGTAGCTATGAAACCATTCCAGGACAAAAGCCAGATAAATCAGGGACCCACAGGGAGAAAATCAATAGTAATGACATTAGAGAAAGTACTTTTGGTAAGAAACATAAAAACAGTAAGCTCTGATTAATTTGAAAAATTTCTACAAGTAGGCTTTTAAGGACAGTAAGTCCATCCTGACAATTTCTGTTACATCAGCCTTATAATAATATGCCACAATTTTAGATCATTGTACATTTCACAGGCCCTAAGTGAGAGTATCAGCATAATTCTCTCTCTCTCTCTCTCTCTCCACACACACACACACACACACACACACACACACAGACACACACGCGCGTGCGCGCGCATATACATTATATATAAAAATATCTGTCTAAGTCTATACCACCTTTGTTCCCCATCGGAGAAATCCACTGGCTGTCTTAATAAAACAAACCGAAAGCCTTGCAGTTTGACTGGTCATGCAGAGACCGAGCTCTACACCTAGCATATCTGTACTGTCCGATTCACTGTTCTGTGATGATGGAAATGTGAGATATCTAAGTTCTTCAACACTGTAGTCACTAGCTCTGTGTGCCTACTGAGCATATGGAATGTGATCGGAATGATTAAGTAATACAATTTTAAATTTTCTTTAGTTACATTCGTTAAACTTAAAATGTATGTAGCCACATGTGATGAGTAGCCACTATACTGTCAGAATAGAATATAGACCACAGACTTCTGTTCTTTATGATTTCTCCCAGAAGGAGTACCTGCCTTATTGCTCTATCACAGTGGTACCTAACTCTGGCTCCATATTATGTTAGTCTGGGGATGTTAAAAATATCAAATTTTGGCAAGAACAAACCAGCAATCCCAAGAAAATCCACAGACCCTCTGAAGGAAACAGACTGCTCTTGCAGGACCTGGGAAACACCCCAAAAACTGTTAGTGCCCCAACTGCAGAAGTGGGGAAGGGAGATCCTTCTCTCTTGGGAGAAGTTTCCCACCTTATCTGGAACTGAGTCAATTTAAAGTGCCGGGAGAAATACAGGGGTAGCAGAAGCAGTGGGTAAGACCCTAGGAGCTTACTGGGACCCCAAATAGACCATTCCTGCCGGGCACCACAGGGATGCATTGGGAGGGCAGCCGGAGGAGCAGGGGAAAATGCCACAGGGAGAAGGAAGTCTCCAGCTGAACTTAGTAACAATTTGAACCATGCAAGAAACCTCCTGGCCAGAACTCAAGGGAAGGCATAAATCCGGTTTACAGACTCTACAGGTGGGGGAAGAACCAAGCACTTTGATTTCACAGATGGGAAGCAGGTAGCCTGAGGCAAGTTCTCGAGCCCTGCTCACCCACTGCCTGGAAACAGACTTGGGGCTGTTAGTGGGGCAAAATGGGAGCGAGACGAGCCCTTCAATTTATGAGGGGGCTGGGGGAGGCCTGTGACTGCTCGCTTTCCCCAACTTTCCTGACAACCTGCATGACTCAGCAGAAATAGCCATAATCCTCCTAGGTAGCCACAGCAAGACCTGCCCAAGGAAGAGTCTGAGCTCAGACATGCATAGCCCTGCCCCCACCTGACGGGACTTCCCTATTCACCCTGGTAACTGAAGACAAAGGGCATATAATCTTAGGAGTTTTAGGGCCCTGCCCACCACTGGTTCCTCTCTATACTACCACAGCTAATGCTTTCTGGAAAGTGCCACCTCTTAGCAGGAGGGGAGCCAGCACAAAAATAGAGCCTTAAACCACCAAAGCTAAGAACCATTACAGAGTTCATTCATCCCCTGCTCCCTCTGCCAGAACAGGTGCTGGCATCCATGGCCAAGAGACCCATAGACAATTCACATCACAGGACTCTATGCAAACAATTCCCAGTACCATCCCAGAGCCTAGTAGATTTGCTGGGTGGCTAGAATCAGAAGAGAGACAACAATCAGTGCAGCTCAGGTCACAGGAAACCATATCCATAGGAAAAGGGGGAGAGTGCTACCTCAGGGAAGTACCCCATGGGGGAATAAAATCTGAACAACCTCCAGCCCTAGACCTTCCGCCTGACAGAGTTTATTTAAATGAGAAGGAACCAGAAAACCAACCAAGGTAATATGACAAACAGGGCTCCTTAACACCCTCAAAAATCTCTCTTTCACCAGCAATGGATCCAAACTAAGGAGAAATCCCTGGATTACCTGAAAAGGAATTCAGGAGATTAGTTATTAAGCTAATCAGGGAGGCACTACAGAAGGGTGGAACCCATTGCAAGTAATAATAATAATACAAAAAGTGAAGGGAGAAATATTCCAGGATATAGCATAAAGAAAAAACAATCAAAACTTCAGGTTACAATGGACACACTTATAGAAATACAAAATGCTCTGCAAAGTCCCAGTAATAAAATTGAACAAGTAGAAAAAAGAAATTCAAAACTCGAAGACAAGGTCTTTGAATTAACCCAATTCAACAAAGACAAAGAAATATGAATAAAGCCTTCAAGAACTCTGGGTTTATGTTAAACAACCAATGCAAAAAATAATGGTGTTCCTGTGGAAGAAGAGAAATCTAAAAGTTTGGAAAGCATATTTGGGGGAATCATTGAGGAAAAGTTTCTTGGCCTTGCTAGAGACCTAAACACCTATATGCAAGAAGCACAAAGAACACCAGGAAATTCATCAAAAATAGATCATCGCCTAGGCACATTGTCATAAGTTTATCAAAAGTTGAGATGAAGGAAAGATTCTTAAAAGCCATGAAGAAAAAAGCACCAGGTAACCTGTAAAGGAAATCTTATCAGATTAACAGCAGATTTCTCACCAGAAACCAGGTGAGAAATCTTCAGCCTCCTCAAACAAAACTATTATTAGCCAAGAATTTTGAATCCAGTGAAACTAAGCATCATATATGAAAGAAAGGTAAGTCTTTTTCAAACAAGCAAATGCTGAGAGAATTTGCCACTACCAAGCCACCACCATAAGAACTGCCAAAAAGAACTCTAAACCTTGAAGCAAACATGGGAAACACATCAAAACAGAATTTCTTTAAAGCATAAATCACACAGGACCTATAAAACAAAAGTATAAGTTAAAAAGCAAAAACAAAAGAAACAAACAAACAAGAAAACCAAGGTACACAGACAATGACTAGCATGAATAATACAATGTTTCCTTACATCTCAATAATTATATTGAATGTAAAGAGCTTAAATTATCCATGTAAAAGATACAGAATGAAGACACAACATACCAGAATCTCTGGGACACGTTTAAAGCAGTGTCTAGAGGGAAATTTATACCACTAAATGCCCACATGAGAAGTGAGGAAGGATATAAATTGACACCCTAATTTTATGATTAAAAGAACTAGAGGAGCAAGATCAAATTCAAAAGCTAGCAGAAGATAAGAGATAACTAAGATCAGAGCAGAACTGAAGGAGCTAGAGATACAAAGACCCCCAAAAAAATTAATAAACCCAGGAGCAGTTTTTTGAAAAGATCAACAAAATAGAATGCTAGCCAAACTAATAAAAAAGACAAGAGAGAAGAGCCGAATAGATGTAATAAAATATGATAAAGAGGATATCACTACCAATTCCATAGAAATACAAACTACCATCAGAGATTACTACAAACATCTCTATGCATATAAATCAGTAAATCTAGAAGAAAAGAATAAATTCCTGGACACGTACACCCTCCCAAGATTAAACCAGGAAGAACTTGAAACCCTGAATAGACCAATAAGAAGGTCTGAAGTTGAGGCAGGAATTAATAGCCTACCAACCAAAAAATGTCCAGGACCAGATGAGTTCATAGCCAAATTCTACCAGAGGTACAAAGAGGAGCTCGTACCATTCCTTCTGAAACTATTCCAAACAATACAAAAAGGGAAAATCCTCCATAATTTATTTTATGAGACCAACATCATCCTGATACCAAAACCTGGCAGAGACACAACTAAAAAGAAAATTTTAGGCCAGTATCCATGATGAACATTGATATGAAAATCCTCAACAGAGTACTTGCAAATTAAATCTAACAGCACATCAAAAAGCTTACCCATCATGATCAAGTGACTTCATCCCTAGGATGCAAGGCTAGTTCAATAAACACAAATCTATAAACATAATCCATCACATAAACAGAATGAAAAACAAAAACCACGATTGTCTCAATAGATGCAGAGAAGATCTTTGACAAAATTCAACAGCCTTTTATGCTAAAAACTCTCAATAAACTAGATATCGATGGAAAGTATGCCAAAATAATGAAAGCTATTTATGACAAACCTACAGTCAATATCATACTGAATGGGCAAAAACTGGAAGCATTCCCTTTGAAAACTAGTGCTAGATAAGGATGCCCTCTCTCACCACTCCTATTCAGTATAGTATTGGAAGTTCTAGCCAGAGCAATTGGGCAAGAAAAAGAAATAAAATATATTCAATTAAGAAAAGAGGAAGTGAAATTGTCTCTACTTGCAGATGACATGTTTGTATGTTTAGAAGAGCCCATCATCTCAGCCCAAAATCTCCTTAAGCTGATAAGCAACTTCAGCAAAGTCTCAGGATACAAAATCAATGTGCAAAAATGACAAGCATTCCTGTACACCAATAACAGACAAACAGAGAGCCAAATCATGAGCAAACTCTTGTTCATAATTGCTACAAAGAGAATTAAATACGTAGGAATACAACTGATAAATGAGTTAAAAGACTTCTTCAAGGAGATCTACAAACCACTGCTCAAGGAAATAATAGAGGTGACAAACAGGTGGAAAAACATTCCATGCTCATTGTTAGGAAGAATCAATATCATGAAAATGGCCATACTGCCCAAAGTAATGAACACATTCAATGTTATCCCCATCAAGCTGCCATTGAGTTTCTTCACAGAATTGGAAAAAAAAACCTTAAACTTCATATGGAACTAAAAAAGAGTCAACATAGCCAAGAAAATCCCAGGGAAAACAAAACAACAACGACAACAACAAAACAAAGCTGGAGGCATCATGCACTTGACTTCAAACTATACTACAAGCCGCAGTAATCAAAACAGCATGGCACTGGTACCAAAACAGAGATATAGACCAATGGAACAGAACAGAGGCCTCAGAAGTAAGACTACACATCTACAACCACCTGATCTTTGACAAACCAGACAAAAACAAGCAATGGGGAAAGGATTCCCTGTTTAATACATGGTGTTGGGAAAACTGGCTAGCCATGTACAGAAAGCAGAAACTGGATCCCTTCTTTGCAACACATACAAAAATTGATTCTAGATGGATTAAAGATTTAAACATAAGATCTAAAACCATAAAAATCCTAGAAGAAAACCTAGGCAATATCATTCAGGACATAGGCATAGGCAAGGACTTCATGACTAAAACACCAAAAGCAATGGCAACAAAAGCCAAAATAGATGAATGGGATCTAATTAAACTTAAGAACTTCTGCACAGCAAAAGAAACTATGATTAGAGTGAACTGCAACCAACAGAATGGGGGAAAAAAAATTTGCAAGCTACCCATCTGACAAAGGGCTAATAATCTACAAAGAACTTAAACAAGTTTACAAGAAAAAAGCAAGCAACCCCATCAAAAAGTGGGCTAAGGATATGAATAGACAAATCTTAAAAGAAGATATACAAATGGCCAACAAACGTTGAAAAATGTTCAGCTTCACTAATGATCAAGGAAATGCAAATCTAAACCACTTTACTCCTGCAAAAATGACCATAATCAAAAAATCAAGAAACAGTAGATATTTATTGGCATGGATGCAGTGAGCAGGGAGCACTTCTACACTGCTGGTGGGAGATAAACTAATACAGCCACACGAAAAACAGTGTGGAGATTCCTTAAAGAACTACCAGTAGAACTACTATTTGATCCAGCAATCCCACTACCAGGTATCTATCCAGAAAAAAGGAAGTCATTATATGAAAAAGATACTTACACAAACATGTTTATAGCATCACAATTTGAAATTGCAAAATCATGGAACCAACTCAAATGATGTGCATTAGTCAATGAGTGAATAAAGAAACTGTGAGATATGTATATATATACACACACGTGTGTGTGTGTGTCTGTGTGTGTGTGTCTGTGTGTGTGTCTGTGTGTGTGTCTCTGTGTGTGTGTGTCTGTGTGTGTGTCTGTGTGTGTCTGTGCGTGTGTCTGTGTGTGTGTCTGTGTGTGTGTGTCTGTGTGTGTGTCTGTGTGTGTGTGTCTGTGTGTGTCTGTGTGTGTGTCTGTGTGTGTCTGTGCGTGTGTCTGTGTGTGTGTCTGTGTGTGTGTCTGTGCGTGTGTCTGTGTGTGTGTCTGTGTGTGTGGCTGTGTGTGTGTGCGTGTGGCTGTGTGTGTGTCTGTGCATGTCTGTGTGTGTGTGTCTGTGTGTGTGTCTGTGTGTGTGTGTGTCTGTGTGTGTGTGTGTGTGTGTATGAAAACTACTCAGCCAGAAAAGGAATGCATTAACAGCAACAGTTGTAGCGACTGGATGAGATTGGAGACTATTATTCTAAGTAACTCAGGAATAGAAAACCAAACATCGTATGTTCTCGCTGGTATGTGGTAGCTAAGCTGTGAGGACACAAAGGCAAAAGAATAATACAACGGACTTTGGGACTGGCAGAGAAGGGTGACGGGGGACAAGGATAAAAGACTACAAATAGGGTGCAGTGTATACTGCTCAGGTGATGGGTGCACCAAAGCTCACGAATCTAAAGAACTTAGTCATGTAACCAAATACTGCCTTTACCCTAATAACTTACGGAAAAATAAAAAACAAGAAAAGGATATATTTATAAAAGCAAAACCGTGAAAAAATAAAAATAGCAACTGTTTAACATTGAACCGAGGTTAAGAATAATTGCTACGGGATAAGTATGGATTCGCAAATCTTTTCTTGCCTCTCAGCACAGATATAACCGTTTACACTGGGAGTTATCCATGGCTGTGTCGTAACGGGATGAGAGCGGGTCCAGAGGATACACATGTTGACGCTCAGGAAACAAAACCTCAAAGCATGATGATGCTTCGCGTGCTGAGGACTTTGACTTAAGAAAATCCAGGCCGGGCTCTGTGGCTCACGCCTGTAAATCCCAGCACTTTGGGAGGCCGAGGCGGGTGGATCACGAGGTCAAGAGATCGAGACCATCCTGGTCAACATGGTGAAACCCCGTCTCTACTAAAGATACAAAAGATTGGCTGGGCATGGTGGCGCGTGCCTGTAATCCCAGCTACTCAGGAGGCTGAGGCAGGAGAATTGCCTGAACCCAGGAGGCGGAGGTTGCGGTGAGCCGAGATCGCGCCATTGCACTCCAGCCTGGGTAACAAAAGCGAAACTCCGTCTCAAAAATAAATAAATAAGTAAACAAACAAACAAACAAATAAATAAATAAATAAATAAATAAATAAATAAATAAATAAATAAAATAAAAAAGAAAATCCAAAGGCCTTGGAAGCTGCCTCAAAATGAAGATCTCTCATCTTCCCTGTCCCAAGCATAGGGAGGGACTCTTTGGAAGTTCCCTTATTTGAATGAGGAAAGTTTTTCCAAAAGAAACTCAATTACCTTCAATCACCTGTCTAAAGTGTTATTAACCATGGAGAACAATCATCAGAGAAGAAACGAAGGGTGGTCACCACGCCCACGTGGGCAGACTTTTCATCCATTATTTTGTGGTCTTTTACCTGAGAGATATTTTATTAAGAAACAACATTATAACAAGTACAGTTTTGCTTCTTACTTTACCAAACTTCGTTGCTACCTCACTCAGAGACCAGAGGAATGTTGTCCCAGGCTATTGTGGGTTTTTTGAGTCCATTTATTTCTCCTAAAAATCGTTTACTGTTCCTCAAAAATTGCCTATATCTCCCATTTCCCACTCCCTTATGAAGGGATATTTAAGCTTCAATCATCTGGCCCTTCTTTGAGTTTTATACTTTGTATCATGCCAGTGAGCTTTCATATTATTAAATGTTCATACTTTTTCTTTTGTTAATCTCTCTATTGTTGTTTTGATTTTTGGATGGACATTACTGAACCTTCACAGGGGGGATTGGAACTTCCCTACACATCTATCTCAGACAGTAGTGTCAAAATGCGTTCAGTGGGACATTAGATCCATAGGATGCTAGTATAAGTTTTGTAATTAAGTTACCCTAGAGAATTCAGGGGTAAGTTGAATGTTTCTTTACTGGAGGATTTCTCAGACAGTTTAAATGACAATGTATTGAGTATTTCCAAGCAGGACAAGTTGTATCACAGCTGTTTTCCCCACGACTTATTTGGCCATGATTTAGTGAGGCACATTCTTCTAAAATAGTAAATTGCCAGTTATACTTTAGAGAACAAGATATTGATAATGTGACTTATAAGAGGAAGAAATTATCTTGCTGTCAATTTGGAAAGACAAGGGTTTGATCTTGCTAAAGGAAGCAGCAAGGTTCCTCATTACATTTGTTCTAGTTTATTTTTAGCTGACTCCCTCTCTAGACTTTGTTTAATATTCAGATTTTTGGTTTCAAGTGAGAGCTACTGAATCAGAGTGTCCTAACTAATATTACCTCTTCCATTTTTAAAAATAATGCAAGATATGAAATTTTACACTATATGCAAGCTAACAAGTTGGCCTATCACAGTGTCACAGATGTTACTAAAACTTTGTGAGTCAGAAACAGGATTGTTAAGGATGGCACAGAAAGCATCATAAGCTTCATGTTTTTGTCAGTTCCTCTCGACCTCAAGTCGCATGGGTGCTAGGCATAAAGGCTCTGTGGATGCTGCAGGTGCAGTCGAGGAGCCCTGACCTTAGGTAGCCCCGTATTTTTGAAGGGCTGTTGATAAACATGCCAAACTTTTGCCCTGTAGAGAGACATTATACTTATTACTCTAGTCTGAAAATAAACCTGCCCTCCTCTGCATTTGAAAGAAGATGGCATTTTTTATTTTCCAAGGCTGTTTGTGATACCAGTATCCTTGCAGAGTTAATCTGAGCAAAAATTATCAATGTTTCTACACTAGATGTGAAGAAATTCAGAAGACATTTTGTTCTTAGCATCATTTACTAGCTGATTTGTTCTCTAAGTTTCAGTGGAAATCGCAATTGAAATAAAAATTATATCTATCTTATAGCATTTTTAAATGTATTAAAGTGTTACAGGACTAGAAAATGAACCTAGGTTTGGCAAAAAATAAATAAATTTCTGTATAATTTTATAGAAATGTTAAGCTCTCCGTTCTCATTTTACTCAGTGGTTTTAATATTTATCATAAAAAATAAACTGTCTTATTTGTCTTGTATAAAATCTCCACTAATTCAGAAATCTTTCTCTCTGGACTTTTTTATCCCTGTGCTATCCCAGATACGATTCAAAACTCCAGGATCTTTCATGTAGCTCTGGCATCAGAAAGATGTGTCTGAGTTTCCAATACTCATTCACTGTGGGCTTTACTAATATTTAAAATTTCCAGATTCATCAATTTCCCTATGAAGGATACAAATCTGGAAACCATCATTCTCAGCAAACTGATATAAGAACAGAAAATGAGACACCACATGGTATCACTCATATGCAAGTGTTGAACAATTAAAACACATGGACACAGGGAGGGGAGCATCACACACTTGGGTCAGTTGGGGGGCAGTAGGAGAGGGACAGCGGGGGCTGGGGAGGGTGGGGAGGGATAATGTGGGGAAAAAATACCCAATACAGGTGATGGGGTTATGAAGGCAGCAAACCGCCTTGCCATGTGTGTACCTATGGAACAATCCTGCATGATCCGCACGTTCCCCAGAACCTAAAGTACAATAAAAAATAATGATTAAAAATAAAAATAAATAAAATAAAAATTCCACTTATTCTTATGTCCAAACCTGTTGTGCACAGATCCATGACGAGGCACTGGCATGTCCTTTGTACACATAATGTGCCTGCAAGTCACTCTTGTCTTCCTTTTCCAGAATATGAACGACCTCTGAGTTCAGTAGTGCACTTTCATCCTTTGTCGGTTTTGTTGTTGTCCAGTTGTCCAGCTGTTTTTGTCCGGCTGTTGTTGTCCAGCTATTGGTGTCTGGTTGTTAGATACAACCATAAACCCAATTCCATCTCTGGCTCAGTTGTCCAGCTCCCTTAGTCAGTCACGACTGCACAGGGACTCAGCTATAATGATACACCTGGAGATTCTTTGCAAGGCTTAGAATCACGCCCTGCTACAGCCCTTCAGTGCACAAAATATTCCATCTACTCTCATGTTTCTTCCACTTTACTTATTTTGAATTTTATTATCTGATAACTTCCTGAGTCCTGACTATAATCCCAGACACAGATCAGAGCATTAAGTGTTATATTTCTTCTTGAAAGACTAGATTGAATGTTTATCATACTTCTATAATCTTTTATTCTCTCATAACATATTACATAATATTTACAATAAAATGTAGAAAAAACTTTTCTTGTGACATTTTATATTCTTCAACTACTATTATTACTTTTCATCTTTTGAGTACTTTCAATTTAGTTCCTGATATTAAAAGCGAACATTTTATAAATAATAACAAGGAAAAAGCTTTCTTTCTCAAACACCTTATTGCCCTTACTCAAAGCATGTTCAAGAACAGATATTGAAACTGAAACCCAAATTGTTAACATCTAATTGTTTCATTACCCTATCTGTAAGAGAACATTGCGGCTACCTAATTGAGACCTGAAA
This sequence comes from Saguinus oedipus, assembly GCA_031835075.1. Taxonomy (NCBI): domain Eukaryota; kingdom Metazoa; phylum Chordata; class Mammalia; order Primates; family Cebidae; genus Saguinus; species Saguinus oedipus. The sequence continues at coordinate 3,455,953 of CM063186.1, forward strand.
GGAACTGGTCATAAAAAGGTTGTCAGTAATATATTTGCAGTATTATTTCAAAATGTTTCTTGTTACACATGTAAAGGATCTCAAGATGGGGAGATCATCCCAGATTATCTCAGTGGACTCAATGTAGTCACACCGTTCTGGTTAGAGAAAGGCAGGAGCATCAGTGCCACAAAAGATGATGTAAAGACAGAAGCAGAGAGCGATCGAAAGACGCTTTTCTGCTGACTTTGAAAATGTAAGATGGAGCCATAAACCAAAGAATCTGCATGGTCCCTGGAAATGAAGAAAGGCAGGGAAACAGATTCTCCTCCAGAATTTCTAGAAGGCAGGCAGCCCTGCTGACACTTTGATTTCAGGACTTCTGATCTTTAGAACTGTAAGATGATCAACTGATGTTATTTTAAGCTGCAAAGTTTGTGGTAATTTGTTAAAGCAACAGTGAAAAACTAAAATAATATTTATTTTATAAGCCCCTGGCTGGAGACATATTGCCATGATAGCTGAGTTTTGAAATAAAAAAAAGTTCTCCAACTTCGTCTTCTTTTTTTTAATCTCATGTCGTATATTTTGTAGAGAGACAAAAAAGAAACTAATAATTCAGATGTTTTGTCTTAAAACTCTGTTGTGACAAAGAGGGAGATGAGCCACTCAAATACAACTTGAGGTAGAATAGTAAGGGATGTCCCTTGGCACAGGTGGCAGTTGAGCTGTTAAGATATTCATGGTTGTGTGTTGCGATGGTCTGATGGAGGAGGGGAGGACTACACTTGTCAGTGCCATGATTCAGATGTTTGAAATATACAAGGCAAAAAAACAAGATATGGACAGAGGAATTAGATGTTCTTACTATCTACCTTAAAAGTGGATAATATAAAGATTACAGCAATTAAGAATTAGGAACTTAATGAGAGAATCTGAGTCTCTGGAAACACAACGGATCATCTCATGCAGTAGTTAAGCAGAAAAAATATGGAAAATCAGCAAAAGATTTAATAGTCAGAGGAGCTGAACTTCAAAGATCATTAAATGTCCCACAGGGGCAGGTCTATCAAGCCAAACTCAAGATCCTAGTTGGGAAAAGCTGATACCCGAACGCATGATTTGGAGACAGACGTTAATACGTTTCTGAAGATCTTGATGCCTCAGATTTGTCTGAACCACCTAGGCTTAAGGATGTATTCCATCTTTTCCAACTCTCGTTAAGAATTAATAACCCCCCAAAGCCCCCCCACCAAAGAAGAAAATACACAGACCTTTCCTCACAAGGCTGCAGTTACTACCGTTAGGAACTGTTTCCACCTTCTTTCTGGGCCTGCTGCATAATCTAGGTATGCCATATTGAATAACTGGAGAGCAAAGAGATTATCCCCAAAATAACTGCTGGAATAAGGAAGTATTTAGGAACAGTGAGATGGGAATCTCAGGATGCTTGATCAAAAAAAAAAAAAAAACCCAGAAGCCTAGTTAAAGGGCAGTATTTATACATAGTGCACTATTTTGGAATACAGGATGTAACATCCCGGCAAGGCCCCCAGGAAATGATATAAACGTGCTGCTAGGACTGGACCTAGAAACTTTTAAAAAAATGACAGCCCATGGCAAGTGAGATTAAAATGACCAAATTACCGTAATAGTAGAGGGATTAAACATGAAAGAAAGTGACAATACTGGAATGGATATCTTAAGTGGGGCCCAAAGACTGTGGGCTTTCAGAGAATCATGAGAAAATTTATGGAACGACGTCCCACGACTTATAAGACACACCCTTTACCAAGGCCATCAAAAATATGCTGGTGGGAAAAGTGCTTAGCAGTAGGCACTGTTAGGAATTTCACTTGCGGCTCTTCTCTGAAATCCAGGGCTGATGGAAGGGAGGATGTGACACAACTTAGCATGCTAAAGAAATGAGAACAATGATATGGCCTCGAAGTAATAGGAGCCAGATGGCTGTGTTTAACCACAGAAGCTGGGGGTTGTAATTACGGTAAATGACAGGCAAATTTGGCGTGGCCCTCTTGACCCGACAGGTAGATGCATAGAGTCATAGAGATGTTTCAAAGACCACAGTATCTGTAAGAGTAAAATAGATGGGCAACCAAAAAGGTACCTGTAAAGTGTGTGTGTGTGTGTGTGTGTGTGTGTGTGTGTGTGTGTGTGTGTGTGATGGATATAAGGCTGAGAGCAGTTTCCCTAGTAAATATTATAATACCTCTCCAAGTTTTCAAGTTTCAGCCAGTTTTCAAAACTGAGTCAGAACTTTGTGACTAAACAGATGATTTTGCCTTCAGGAATAAGGAGGTTGAAATACCATAGCCAGTAAATACGGTGCTGATTTGCCCCACCCTTCCTCAGATGCCTCCCTACTTCGATGATTACACATTAGGTTAAGGAAAATATACAGACTCCTCAAAGACCATTGGACACGACGTTTAGTTGAGATTGATTCACGTAAACCTGTAAACCTCAAGCATGATCAAGGTCCCCTCTTCAGTAGGAACATGTGAGTGTCAAATGGCAAATGAAGCCTAAGGCAAATTGTGGGGACTTTACATCTGTACATCCAAGCATTGGACATTGGTGTGGTCCCCACATGCATTTCTTGGATGACAGATTTGGCAACTGTATTCAGTTTCACATTGGATCCTTGGGCAACAGGGACAGAGTCATCTTTATGAGGAAGGCCCAGTGGAAGCTTCTGAAGTTTCATCGTTTCATGCCCCACCGCCTACTCAGAACAGAATGGCATTGACTCTTGGAGGCGGGAGAAAAGTAGAGATGAATGTCACTCCTTAAGATCTCAAGAACATGAATTTTATTCTGTTTCTATTTAATTTACTAGACTGGCCTCATGCCACAGTAGAATAGACAAGGAACATCAGTTTATACTACTACAAGGACAAGTAAGTCATAGGTCCAATTCCAGTTGTCATTCCTGACACAGAAATATAAATACAGCAGACTAATATGGCTCAGGTACATAATAGCCATTGATTTGGAGATACTTTGCTGTCCCAATCAGGAAAGAAAATAAAAACTGGTCATATCCACACTGAATAAACCAAAAATTTATTAGCTTTTTCCCACAGCTATATGACCATACTATTCTCTGTCTCTATATATTCCAAATAACTTTTTACAGAATATCACGTTGATTAATTATAATAATGGCATCATACTGATTAGGCACGATGAACAAGAGATACCTAGGTAATCCTCTTCAATATGTTGCAGAGAGTGGGAGTTAACCCCAAGAAGAACTAGAAATCTCCTACTTTGGTCAAAATTGTAGAGATCCAATGGCCAGGGCTATGCCAACACTTCTGCTCAAAAGCAAAGCACAAATTACTTTAGGTTTCATCTGCTACTACCAACGAGAAAGTTTGGTACTAGGACGGCCTCATACATTCTATAGGCAGCATATTCCCCACCTAGGGATATGATTCTGGCTCATACCCAGAGTGGTACAGATGCTGCACATGTGAGTGACACCTGCAGCAAGAAAAGTCTTGGCACCAGTTTCACGCTGCAATACGAGCAGCTCTGCCACTCAGGCCGTATGATTCGGCAGTCGATACTGTGTTGATGATTTCAGTGTGGAAAAAGATGCAGTGTGGCCTTTACGACAAGCACCACTATAAAAATCACAAAACAGGCCCCTGGGTTTCTGGAGTAAGGCCATGTTATCCCTAACACAAAATTTCATATGTTTTAAAAACAGCAACTGGCGTGCTGTCGGACCCTGGTATAAATGGATGGTTCACCATAAATCTGCAAAGAACATACTTTAAGTAAAGGACAAGTAAATGTAAATGTGTCCATGACTAAGTTTATATTTACCGCCACGATGGAAGCTTTATTGATATGGCAGTAGAAATATGTGACATAAGTATAGCTGAAGCATCATGTCAGAATTAACCCTGAGTGAATTGGGTAAACAATTATAAATTAATGAACAAGTGCAGCAACTCTGATCTGAAAGAGTTATGGTTACCAAGCACTCAGAATCTTGAGTCTTAAGGAATTAGGGTGTGGGTCCATATCGTGAGGTAAGTCAGCAAGTTCAGCAGAGATGATACATGAAGTTAAATACATTTCTTGAGAACCAGTGCTGTGTACCAGCGGAACCCCAAAACCAGCTGCAGTGAGGACTGTAATGTCTCTCTTCTAAGGTTCCCCTCAGAAAGAGAATCTCCATCAATGCTTGAAGAAGATCTTCCCTCCGAACCTGTGAGATGAAGTGAAACTGCGTGGCCCAAATGGGTAGACTGTGGCAGGCACAGAGATGAGCCTCTCAGATTCCCCTCTCAAGAGAGGACTTGGTGCCCACTTGTGATGTGTGTGATTAGCTGACAGGCCAGCTGTTCACTCATTAAGAGCCACCCTAGATTCCGAGGCATAGTCCCTTCCTTCCTTTCCAGGGCGGCTCTTGACCAATGGTGTTGCAGGGTGGTGTGTAGGAACTTAACTATCTCTCCCCACACAGGACTCTTCTAATGGGCAATCTCTACGCTGTCACTCAATGTCAAAAAAGACTTTATAGAGTCAGCATCAAGGTCTGACAACTCCACCTAACCAATTCCACTTCCACCTGTCTCTTTCCATGGATGTTACCTATAAACCTTCCACCCACCTGCCATCATATCATTAGCTTTCCAGAGAACACGGCCTGTGTCAGCCAGCCAAACTCCATACGTCATCTTATTTGATTAAAGAAAGACTTTCCAGAAGATTATACTAATTTATATTTTACAACTTAATTTTTTAAATGTAAAAAGCCTATATTAAACAATTCCTAATGTGAATGTGTAAATGGCAATTTAAACATACAATTATCTAATTTTAACCTAGAAATGATATTTGTGAATGTATATACACACAAACACACACATATCAATAAAAGGTATGATAAAGTAGGATATTTTCATTGGTATCATGATAGATTACAATATTGTCAACAGAAAATAAAAAATATCAAAAGGCAGAATTATGACTGAATAGTAAGGCTGTTTCCAACTTGCCTAGTGGAAAAGCCATAGTGAAAACACCGAATTGCCTCACCTTGTGTCAACAGCTATCTTCTTCTAGTAAAACAGATTTTTAGAAAAGGAAAAAATGTTTATAATTAATGCCTACAAATTAAGAGATGTACAAATTTGGAAGCCCAACAATGACAGAAATAAAAAGAAATATATTCTGATCTTAGCTCAATTAAATGAATTGTTTCAAATGGGAATTTGTAATTTCCAGTTAATTGAAATACAAATTAATTTTTAAAATTATTTTTCTAATATAGTGAAAGAGTTCTTAACTCAGAGTATTTGAGAATGCAAAGTTTATTTGAAATACTCTCTGACAAAGTGCTTATTCTTCATAGAAAAAGAAAATATAATCTCTTTATCCTCCCGTAATTACGATAATATAATTTATTGTGCTCTTTCCAGCACATGCTCACAGAAATAATGCTCTTTATAATTTTGTTGAGCATTTTATTATGATGTCTTCAGTGATATTTATCATTTCATGAACAATTGGCAGTTAAATAGGTTCAAACACTAACAGCATAATTCATCTGTAGATTTATTTCAGAAATAAGCTATACACAATATGGATTCTCTATTATCCCTTCCCTTGAGCAACTATAAACTTAAATATGTAACTGCCTTTTATGACTTTAACTCCTCTTGAGAATGGGCATTTGAAATTTTAATATTCCAATAAAGAGAGCTTTCTTGAAAAATTATAGCTCTAAATGTTGACATTATCAAAAATATGAATTAAATTGGGTTTTGAACACAAGTTTAGTAAAATTGTTTCTAGGATAGTTAAGAATTTTGCCTATGGCCTTAAAAATGGACATAAACCATTGTTGGTACAAAGCTGCAAGGATCTACATAAGAAACAAACTTTACCTGTGTGTTCTATAGCGTAGAGTTTTATAACTTTCTCGAGTTTGACACCTCCTACATTGAGAATGTAAATTTTAAATGGTAATCGTCCTAAGGATGAACTATTTTTGTGCATCACTGCCTATTGATTCATTGTAGCTTGTATTGAAGCAATTTAATCAGAACCCCAAAAAGCAAATCAGTGATTTACTAATTAATTAATTCTAGTAGAGAATGATTATTTCAGGAGGCTTTGATCAAAGCACTCTGCACAGAAGACAAGTATGAATCATACTGGCTAATTTTCAGGACTCAGAAAGAAACTAAATCCTAGAATAGGGTACTCAGGAAATTGTCAGAATCTCTCTCTTCAGAAATCATTAAGACTAGAGTAGATATTTTTCACTGAGTATCTTTTTGCTTTACAGCTCTTTGACTTTGTGATGTCTGTGATATTTATATCTTGAAGATCATGTCAGCAGTTTTCATCTAATGCATTTGACAAAAAAAAGTATCATGTGTGCTACTTTTTTCTTAATGCATAGACTATTTTTCAAAGCAGTTTTAAATTGACAGAAAAACTGAGCAGAAAGTAGTTTCCATTTACCCCTTGTCTAACCCATTCTCTGCACAATTTCTCCTACGATTGACATGTTGCATTAGTGTGGTACATTCATTACTATTGGTAAATCGGTATTGATGAATTGCCATTAACTGATGCCCATAGTTTCATTAGGAATCATTCTTTGTGTTGTACAATTCTATGGGTTCTGACAAAGTGTAATGTCCTGTGTCCACCATTGGAGTTTCACGGGGAATAGTTTCACTGCCCTAAAAATCTCCCGTGTCCCACCTATTCATCTCTCTCTGGCAACTACTAATCTTTTTACCATATCTATAGGCTTTCCTTTTCTAGAATATCATATAGAGCTGGAATCATACCATGTGTAACATTTTGACACTGGTGCTACCTTTTCAGTGCTGGATCCTGCATGGCAGCTTTATGTATCAGAGAGCTTCTTAAAATAGAAAATCAGGTATCTCAGAAAGCATGTGCTTTATAATAAGTGATCATAAAATTAAGATAATTTTATGATAAAATTATAATAATTTATAAGAAAATAAATTATTTATAATAATTCATAAGAAAATAATTTATTATAATTTATAATAAAATTAAGAACCTACTTCCATAGGTGTGATCCTGAATCATAATGACAGCAGTGGTAAGAAATAACATCAAGTTCTATCAGCATGGTCAAATAAGAGTTTATTTCCATTTCAGTTTACATTAAGGTATGCCTTTTCTATTCTAATGTACATTTTTTGTCCTTATTTTACTCCTCCTTCTTCAGGGGAATATTCACTTTTAGGAGAATTAAGCTAGGGCTGAGCAGAAGGGAAAAGGGAGAGCAGAAATTAGTGCTTGTTGTGGAGGAGTTCTGAGTGTCCTGACCTGGACCATGGTGGATGATCCGGCAGCTATACCGGGTGCTTTTTGGGTACCTAAAATAGAGCCTCACTCTCAAGAATGGCTCCCATTTCTCAGGAGTGACTTTCTAAGGTAGAAAGGGCCCCTGAAGGTGTGACATAGCAAAGCCAATGGACCAAACATTAAGAGCTCTGACCTAGAAATGATTGGTGAAACGTTTCTGTGCCCAGCCTTAGTGTGGAAAAAGAAAGCTGCTCTTCAGGTTCCAGCAGTAGCAACAGTTTCCTAACTAGATTGGAAAGTCGGAAGTATCTGCATGTTTTGGTCTAGCTAAAATCTCCAAGGTTCTTGTATAATATTAGAGAGGTGGAGAAGTCTCCTCCTGCACAGCAAATTACTAACAGCTAATTATCAAGCAACCAGATATGTACATGGAGGCTCCGAGTTGATTGATCTGATTATGCAAACTAAAAAGATCTATGAATTTATATTTTATGCTTTATTTATTTATTTATTTAAGTTCAGGGTACATGTGCAAGTTTGTTTTATAGGTAAACTTGTGTCATGGGGGTTTATATTTAGGCCACGACAGGTTGCTTTTAATTTTTTTAAGTACCTGCCATCTGTGAAAAACATTCTTTTTTATTGAATTTATATGCAGCCATATAAATTCAAAGCAAAATATCACTAATATGTTAACTACATTGTGTGCGATCTTCTTTCTCGATGTTGCTGTCTGTGGTGGAATACAGTATCTAGTTATTGTCATGTTTGGTTTTGTTACAGTTTTTTTTTTCTTATAATTGTTTAAAGTACTTCTTTGTCTCCTGATTTTTACTATGGTAGTGATATAAGACCATAACTTCAATGGCTACACACATGAATTACTGCTTTCATATTATGCTCTGTTGTTCATGTACAGAAGAAAAAATCTTCTCTGATGATCCAAGAAGTTTAATTCTGTTTTACTCTATTAAATGTGAAATCATAAAGTTATGATATATTCAATTATTATTTGTAAAATACAGTGTAGTCTACAGAATAAAAAAGTATTATGAGCACTAGTTTACATTCCTGTTAAGTGGAATATATATATATATATATATATATATATATACATTTTTCTTCTTCAATCCCATTTCTAAAACTATTTTTCCCTTATGGGTATTTGAGACTAAAAATGAAAGCTGTTTTGAACAGAAGAGACTTGTAAATTATATACCTAAAATGAATAAAGCCAAGCACTACTTGGCACACGTATGGTGAAAACTCAAGAAAAGGAAAAGAGAGAGAGAGAGAATAAAAATAAGAAAAATATGAGCACATTTGAATACCCAAACCAGCAGGTGTAGAAAATAACACTTAATTGAAAGTGTCATTTTCAGCTTGAAAGTTATAGTTTCTTATTAGAAAATATTAGAAACATTTAATATGAAGTTCTTCCAAGAGATGCGTTTAGCTGGCCCAATGTACTTTCCTGTCTTGTTGGAGAACTGTAATTAGATTATCTTTACGACTAGAATAGGTAGAGTGTTTGCTTCCTAGATAGAAAAGTAAGGAGTAAGCAGGTCAGCAGAAGTAAGAAGTAGTCAGGTCAGTGTTTTCTACCAGAATGAAGAATAAAAATTGTCAGTCACTTCTGCCATTGCTAGTTACCATGTTTCAGCACTGCTGTATGTGTCTACATGTTTTCTTTTTAATCCACACATAAACTGTATAAAGCTGGCCCTAGTATTATATCCATTTTATTTTATTATCATTTTTTTAGAGATGAAGTCTTGCTCTGTTGCCTAGGTTGGAGTGCAGTGGCATGATCATAGCTGATTGCAGCCTTGAACTCCTAGGCTCAAGCTGTCCTCCTGCCTCAGCTTACCTTGTAGCAGGGACTACAGTCACACAGTCACCATGCCCAGCTATTTTTTATTTTATGTTTTATAGAGATGGGATCTCTTTTTGTTGCCCAGGCTTAAAACTATTTTAGAGATGAGAAAACTGAAGCAAAATTGGTTTACATATTGCAGTGACAGACAGCCAGGGGAAAAATAACATTCAGACTAAGGCAATAGCAGGACAGAAAATGCACACTTAGGCATTACACGTCACCTGTATGCTTTTTCACTGACTTATTTTCTTCATTGAATAGGTAAATGTGTTATAGAAAAATACGGTTAAAACCAATATGGATCTTTCATAACAATGTTATATATGTTATTACATATTTACATTCAAAGCAGATGAGTTAAACTTATGTGGTCAAGAGATTAATAAGTCCTTTTAGAATGCAGGACTTCTTCCTTAGAGGATCAATAAGACTTCCATTTTGCTCCTTATAAATTCATTCCTTATTTTTAAAAGCATTAGTCATATTATGTTAGTCAAACCACTCAGAAACTCAGTCATATAACTCAGATGGTTATATGTATTGTTAAACTCCCTGCCTATCTCCAAGGTAGTAATTTATAAAAGTCTATTTAATGTGTATTTCTACGAGGATAAAAAGAAATTAATAAGACATGAACCTGAGAGGGTTCTTGACGTCTTAAACCGGGACAATTTTCAGAATGACTTTTTTATCTTGTCTGCAGAATGTGCTATTCCCCCTCTTTTCTTCACTGGATCTTACAAATTTTAGGAAGCTTTGTGATCTGTACTCACTTTCGTAGTCACAAATTCACAGGTATATGTTTGTGATGTACTATGCCAATACTGAGGAAGATAGAGAGACCTGTGGTCTGCTTCTTGCTTTGAATGAGTTTATCATTCTTTTACTAAGACAATGCACACATCAGAAGGAAGTATGAAAAGGCACATATGAAAAGTAAGCCTTTATTCATAGGTGACGTCTTCAAATGTGTTCTGTTAAAGGTCTAGATATGAAACATTTTAGGGTTTATTGGCCCTGTCTTAGTCAATTTTCTACTTCTTATAACATAATACCTGAAACTGGGTAATTAATAAAGAAAAGAAATTTATTACTTACAGTTACTGTTGTGGAAATTCAAGCTGAGAAGAACAGAGAGACCAAGACACACAAGAAAGTTTCTTTCCTGAGCTGTGGTTGACGGTGGCCCTACTGCCTGCGATGGCTACCAGCTGCACACAAAGGAAAACTCCTTGCTTATATAAGTTTTGGATAGAAAGACAAGGCAGGGGGAAAAACAGGTTTGAACAAAGACAGTAGTCACTGACTTGTGGTAAGTATGCAACCTTGAGAATTCATACACTTTCTACGTGGTATCTCCCTCCAGCAACTGGCAGCTGGGGAAGAGAACATGTCTCTTACAGAAATATGCCTGTGACCTCCAGGTACCAAGATATGCTTGGGTGCCTTATCTCAGAAGGAGAAGGCGATGCTGGGTCTGCTTTAGCTAACTGCAGGCAATGTAGGATGGGGAGGGGGGGTTAATTGCTTCTCTGCTCTTTATAACTATTTTTATTTTATTTCATTTTGTTTTACTTTAAATTAATGTCTATTCTAAATTTTTATTTTCCTCATCATTACAGATGCTTTTTAACTATTTTTATTTTATTTCATTTTGTTTTACTTTAAATTAATGTCTATTCTAAATTTTTATTTTCCTCATCATTACAGATGCTAAGTCCAAGGTGAAGGGGCCACATCTGGTGAGGGTCTTCTTGCTGGCAGGGACTCTGCAAAGCTTAAAGGTGGAACAAGGCAGCACATTGTGGCATGTGAGAAGAGGGCTTGCACGTTAACATGCCAGCTCAGGTGTCTCCTTCTCTCTCATAAAACCATTGATTCTCCTCCCTTGATAACCCATTAATTAATTAACCCTGTAATCAGTCAACCTATGATGGGATTAATCAGCTCCTGGTGGCAAAGCCCTCCTGATGAAATTACCCCTTTGAAGTCCGACCTCTCAATACTGTCACGGTGTGGATTAAATTTCAACATGACTTTTGGAGGCGGACAAATATTCAAACCACGGTAGGTCCCAGATGCCCTCTTTCTCGTTCTCTATTTTCTTTCTTTTTTGTAACTTCCTAACAATATAAAAACTCTCTTTAGCTCTCAGGGTATAAAAAGAGGCAGTAGAACAAATTAGGCCTATGGGCCATAGTTCACCAATATCTGATAGACCAATATGAGTGTAATTCTATTAACAATGGAGTCAGAGACAATGAATTGACCAATAATTATTTTTTAAATTTATTTACAAAACAGAAAACTTATGTATTTATAATAAAATCTTGCTAATCTGGAGTTGGGTCACAGTCAATGTAAGCTCCCTGGTATACACTCAGGAAATAAAGTTTGTGAATAAAGTCCCTGAGTGTGCATAGACATCCACTTGAAACGTGTCACAAAACCTCAAAACTCCAGCCTTCTCCTGACTCTGTAGAAAACGCTCCTTGACCCTTCCTTGTAAGTTCTTCACCCACTAGTATACCTCCTTTGAGATTTTGTTCTCTGATTTCTCAATCTATTCTCTATTGCCGGGAGTAAACTAGAAAATTGGAAAAGTCTTTAATACGTAGTCCTCTTACACTAGCCACAGAATAGTGGACTAAAAACAGAAAAATAAGTTAATACAAGTATCACAAATGTCAATAAAACTATTCCATATATTATAGTAAGTCAAATAGTGTTCATATTGGTGAATCTATTATAAAGCTAAATAAGCTCAGTAGCCTCTTTTAAAAAGATAAAGTATCATAACTTTTAGAAAGACTTTCATTAAAATTATGAAATTGTAAGACATTGTTGAATCCTTAATTCTACATTTATTTAGTTAATGTAAATTCTCTACACTTATTTAGTTACTGCCTTGTCAATGTTTTTCAGAATATACATATTTTCAAATTCGTCTTCTCTTCCCCATTTCTACTACCATATTCTAGATTCTCTCTTGTTGGAACAGTGATAACTGTTTCCTACTTGTTTTCTAAGACTCGAGTCTCCTTCTGACTCAAACTTATCTTCTTCTTCTTTATCGGATTTAAATTTCCAAAGCAAACATCTGATCATGCTGCTTTTTAAGTGGCTCTGCATCGTCTGAAGGGTCAAGTCCGATCTTTCCAGTACTGTGTTCTACAGCTGGTGGAATCCAGCTCTCGGCTTCGCTGCCTGCTTTGCTTCGCTCAGTTCCACTCCTTACTTTACCATCTGCAATTCATCTAGAGTCACCTTTCAACACACAGCTAAATGTCCCTTTATATGTATTTTTCTTAACAAATTATTTTTGTGTTTATTTTTGAGTCAAAGTAAAAACGTTTTATTGCTTTGTATATTAATACCAACTTTCACGTTGTTTAAAAGTGTACTGAGAAACTTAAAAAATAGCCCCTTTTTTCTATGAATGCTTCAAAATGGTTGATACCGTTCTTTCACTCTGACTTTAGTTGAGACACATCATCTCTTGTCACGTCTCTAGTCTTTTACGCCACTTCATTCACACTGATCTTGTTATTTTCCTCACAACTCCAAGCATGCTCCAACTTCACGGATGTTGCATTTGTTCCCTGTGTGGAATGTTCTCTCACTCCATTTATTTATTTGTTTAAATATTACTCTGCCATAAAATTCTCTCCTGACCATTTATTTTTTCCCAAACTTTTATTTTAGGTTTGTGGGGTACATGTGCAGGTTTGTTCCATGGGTAATTGTATGTCACTTAGGTCTGGCGTTCCAGTGATCTTGTCACCCCGTTCGTAAGCATAGTACTTGAGAGGTAGGTTTTCATCCTACACCCACCTTCCACCCTACCCTTTTAAAGTAGTCCCCATTTTCTATTGTTTCCATCTTTGTGTTCATGTGTATTCCATGTTTAGCTCTTGCTCATAAGTGAGAACATGAGGCATTTGGTTTTCTGTTTCTGCTTTAATTTGCTTAGATAAATGACGTCCAGTTGTGTCCATGTTGCTGCAAAAGACATAATTTTGTCCCACTTTGTTTCCACTTGATGGCTGCAGGGTCTTCCATGGTGTATATGTACCACGTGATTTTTTTATTGAGTCCACTGTTGATTGGCATCTAGGTTGATTCCTGTCGTTGCTGTTGTGAACAGTGCTGCTATGAACATACAAATGTGTGTGTCTTTTTGGTAGAATAATTTATTTTCCTTTGGGTTTATACTCAGTAGTGGATTGCTGGGTTAAATGTAGCTCTGTTTGAAGTCTTTTGAGGAATCTCCATGCTGCTTTCCACAGTGGGTGAACTAATTAACATTCTCATCAGCATGTATCAGTTTTCCCTTTTATCTGTAACCTCTCCAACATCTGTTGTTTTTTGACTTTTCAATAACAGCCAATCTAACTGACATGAGATGGTATCAGTGTGGTTTTGATTTGCACTTCTCCAAAATCAGTTACAACAAGCACAAAAATTGGCATGGGTATCTAATTAAACTAAACAAATTCCACACAGTAAAATAAACTATGAACGGTGTAAACAAACAACCTACAGAATGAGAGAAAATATTTACAAGCTATGCATCTGACAAAGGTCCAATATTTAGAATCTATAAAGAAATTAAACAATTCCACAAAAAAAACTAAAGAATTCCATTAGAAAACAGGCAAACACATGAACAGACACTTCTCAAAAGAAGACATAAATCAAGCCAACAAATATATAAAAAACTAATAATCACCACTAATTGTTAGAGAAATGCAAATCATTTTATATTTTTGGGAATTTCTTTGACAACACAAGATAAAAATCATGATTCTCTTTCTGCTACTCCTAAGAGTTTGTTTATACATTTAGCTTTGCACTTGTCCATTGTATTTCATTTGTGTGTGTGTGTGTGTCTGTGTGTGTGTGTGTGCATCTCCTTGGCTAGAGATTATCTTCTTTTATGAGATTATCTTCTTTTATGTTAAGATTATTTGCACAGTCCTGAAACAGGTGGGCACTTAATCAATGTTATTGAATTAAATCAACAGGCAAGAAGAAGCAGCAATGTCTGGGTGCTTATAATCAGGACAAACTTTGTGTCTACACAGAACAGAAAACAGATTATGTGCTAGACATATGAACTGAGAGAAAGGTTGTTACTCAAAATATTCATTCCCTGTTAATAAAATGAAATTGAAAGTGTGTGTTGAGTGTTTAATCATTTTAGGTTAAGAATTTTTTTTTCTCATTTAATTACAAATGTCTCTGAAAGTAGAGTCAAAAGTTAAATTGTTTTTTTTTTTAATTTTTATTGCATTATAGGTTTTGGGGTACATGTGCAGAATGTGCAAGATAGTTGCATAGGTACACACATAGCAGTGTGTTTTGCTGCCTTCCTCCCCTTCACTCACACTTGGCATTCATCCTCAGGCTATCCCTCCCCAGGCCCCCCCACTGTCCCTCCCCCATTCCCCCCAATAGACCCCAGTGTGTAGTAGACACCCTCTCTGTGTCCATGTGTTCTCATTTTTCTCACCCACCTATGGGAGAGAATATGCAGTATTTCCTTTTCTGTTCTTGTGTCAGTTTGCTGAGAATGATGTTCTCCAGATTCATCCATGTCCTTACAAAGGACACAAACTCATCATTTTTGATTGCTGCATAATATTCCATGGTGTATATGTGCCACATTTTCCCAGTCCAGTCTATCATCGGTCAGGAGTTCAAGACATGTTAAATTGTTAATAGGAGTTTGGTCCTCAGAGTCATTGACCTGGGAGCAGTTTTGAGGTGAAAGACAAGAACAAGATTGAGAGGGTTCTGGACTTCTTTACAAGTTGTGATGGTTACTTTGGTGTGTCAACTTGGCAAGGCCACAGTACCAAGATATTTGGTCAAACACCAGTCTGGATGTTTTTATGAAGGTATATTTTAGGTGGACTGAGAAAGCAGATTACCCTCCGTAATGTGGGTGCAACTCAATCAATTAGTTGAAGGATTTAAGAGAAAATAGACTGAGGTCCCCTAAAGAAGAGGTAATTCTGTCTCCTGACTGGCTTCAGACTCCAACTGCGACATCACCTCTTCCCTGGGTTTCCAGCCTACTGCCCCACCCTGCATATTTGGGCCTTTCTGGCATCCATAATCCCACAAGCCAGTTACTTAAAGTAAGTCTCTCTGTTTCTATGTCTATTTCTCTCATTCTCTCTCTGTAAGAACATATCCAATAACTTGTAAAAACTCTTCAACTAAAATAATTAGAATTATGGCATTTGAAATTATGATAAACCCAGGGTTAATATTTGTATTCCAATATCTCTACATTTAGTCAAATTTTCTGTTCATTTTCTTCCAAGTATATATTTTCAAATACACCATCTCTTCTCCACTTTCATGACCATGCACACACACACACACACACACACACACACACACACATTCTATCAGTGCTGTTTCTCTGAAGAACTTTGACTAATACATAAGACAAAGAGGAAGAGGGTAGGTTACTGGATATTTGAAATACTTTTCAAATAATTTACAACTGTAACTGGCCATGTGCAGTTGACCTAATTTCCATCACAGGCCTTTTAAAAGCAAATGTAGGACTTCAAAATAAAGCAACTGTCCAGTATCATAACGTAAATTTCAAATAGCACACTTTACTTTGTTTTACTGTTTCTCTTCTGAGCAATTAGCAGGTATGTGTTATGTCATTTTTCTCACAAGTGAAATTTCTGATGTTGTTATGTGGTCAATTTACAATACCTAAGGGAAAATTACACATTTTATAGTTTGTGTTCTCACACTGGCTAGTTGGCATCCTGTTGCTAATATCATCTACATTTATTATTTTCTTCTTAATATGTTACAAACCTCTTGGGTTTCAGTGTTATGTTTCTTGTAATTGTTTTAGTAGAAATCAGTTTCTAAATACTTTTTTTCAACTCCCAGTCATCTAAAATAAGATGCTTTCTCAGCATCAAATTAGTTTAACCTGCAAAAGCAAACCAAACATTAGTTCTAACCAGAGGAACATAACGCTTTTCCCATTTTCTGAGTAGTTTCTTCTGGAAGACAGGTGTTTACCATCTATTATATAATTCTCCATAGACTCATAAGAGTAAACATAGTTTCTTACTAAAATCACGTAGTTTTCTTTTCAGTCTAATTATTTCTATTGTTTATACAATCTTGGAATTAAAGGATTTTATATCATTATCCAGCTCATCCTGTAAATTCCTAACCTCTGGAAATCATCCAAGACCTTGAAAACTCATCTCATTTAGAGTCATCCAACAGCAAAAGTTCCCTAAGCTACATGTGGTTCTATACAATCAATCTAATAGCCTTATTGATTTCTAAAGCATAACATGATAATTATGTGTGTAGATATGTATGCATATGAACATGCCTTTTAAACTTATTTGTTTACTACAAATTCAACATGCTGAAAGTGTTCGTTAATCAGCTTTTGTTGTTGTTTTGCACTTTCTCCTCAGGAGTACCCCTTTATGAGGTAGCCATTCCCTCGGGAATATCCCTTACCAATATCACGTACAAAATACTTGGATACTTCTATTGCCTCACAGGGAAGTCAGGAAATGTTGAACATTATAGAGTTTAAGAAAGTTTTAAGTATCAAGTATAGCAATTTAATCCCAATGCTACTCCCCAAAATTTCATCTACCACCACTGTAGTTTCCTTTGATTAATTCAAAAAACCCACATAGGCTTCTATTGAAATAATTTAAAAGTCCAAAGCACATCATTTTGGAATAGATTCAAATAGTCTTAGATTTTAATTCCATAATTCAGGACACTCATCCATTTATATAATATTTATAATTGGATCTCTAAGTTTTTAATTTTTTGCTTCTGCCACCAACTGATCTATCAGATTTTGTATCAAGTATTGAACTATTTTAGCCCTGGATTTGTAGCATGCTGCTGTGGGGGTGTATTCATCAGCATACAGTTTCAGAAAACAGAATACACTCTAAGTATTTTAAATAAAAAGATTTAATACAGAGTAGTGGGTACTTACGAATTATTAGAAGAGCTGACGTGTAAAGTTTCAGGCACACGAGTCTCTTATCAGGTCCAGATGTGGTGACTTTGGGTCCACAGATTCATAAACTAAAAAGATTGTGTGTCTGATATCTGGTTTATAGAAGTGGAGCAGACACTGTGATTTATGAGAAGAGAATGCGAGACACATAGTAGACACTGGCCTGCCACAATTCAGAATTCCAGTGAACTTTCTCCTGGGGGTGCAGAATATTCCTTCCTAATGCCCTGTTCCTGCCTGTGAGGAGTAACTCCTCTCTGACTCTAGGGTTCCTGGGAAATTCCTCCTTTGACACTTTTTTCCTTGGTTACATCAGAACTGGGAATTAGAGAAATATACTCCCTATGAGGCTGGCAGCTTTCTTAGCCCAATTCCTGCTCATACATGTCTGTGAATCACTTCAACTCTTCAGTTGAATATAACTTTTACTTTACTATTTGAATCTTTTGGTAGATAGATTCAAGAAGAGAATATTCAATTATTCTCTTCAATCATCTGGTAGACTATTTATCTATCTGATTTCAATGAATAACAAGCCAACAGCCAAAGCCACAGTTCCTCTCAGGCCATTGAAAATTTACAGTAATTGCTTAGTGTCTTTTTAACCCCCATCTCTCTTTCGACTTACTTGTCATTCTATGTATTGTGGTAGCTCTGTAATTGAGATATATTTTAATCCCTTTTCTATGAGACAGTTTAACTAATTAAAAGATTTATTCTACTGGACCACACTAATAATTGGATCTTAAATCCGAGATAGTTTAATCCATTCGGAGATTATAATGACAATTGGGATGGTGATTACCTTAATTTGATTCTTGTCACTCACAACCTTTCTTAGTTTTTCAATGTCTAGAGAAAGACTGAGAAGTATTGCTTTTACCGGCCCCAGAAAAAAATTATTATTATTCTGTATTATTTCTCTTTCTTTTCATTTCTTTCCTTTAACTGTCCAATTCTTTTTTAAACTCATTTTTTTCACATAATATCTTCCAAACATAGTGAACAGTAATCAATGCCCACTACTCCTGTTCATTTTGCTATAATTTTCCTCTGTCCTTACAAATTCATTAAGTTTATGACAAGCCTTCCATGCTCTCTTAGAAGTCATTTTATAAATTGTTTTGTAATAAATATTAAGGACTATTACTTTTCAGACTCAAATATTAGTTTTCGTATCACTTCTGCCAAAGCCAATGTCACATATTTTAGGCTTTGCTATTGCAACATTCCTGATCTGTCATCAGTGTTTGCGGTATTGAGATTACGCTAGGTCATGCTGAAGTAACAATCCCTGCATCTTGGTGACTTAAAGCAGAAGCTGTGCCCAGGAGGGCAGCTCCCATTCCTGCTGTATGGCACTGAAGTGCACACAGACACCAACAAGATTGAGGAATTTCTGGAGGCAGTGCTATGCCCTCCCAGGTACCCCAAGCTGGCAGCTCTGAACCCTGAGTCCAACACAGCTGGGCTGGACATATTTGCCAAATTTTCTGCCTACATCAAGAATTCAAACCCAGCACTCAATGATAATCTGGAGAAGGGACTCCTGAAAGCCCTGAAGGTTTTAGACAATTACTTAACATCCCCCCTCCCAGAAGAAGTGGATGAAACCAGTGCTGAAGATGAGGGCATCTCTCAGAGGAAGTTTCTGGATGGCAATGAGCTCACCCTGGCTGACTGCAACCTGTTGCCAAAGCTACACATAGTACAGGTGGTATGTAAGAAATACAGAGGATTCACCATCCCTGAGGCCTTCCGGGGAGTGCATCGGTACTTGAGCAATGCCTATGCGAGGAAAGAATTCGCCTCCACCTGTCCAGATGATGAGGAAATTGAGCTCGCCTATGAGCAAGTGGCCAAGGCCCTCAAATAAGCCCCTCCTGGGACTCCATCAACCCCCTCCATTTTCTCACCATTTTTTCCTGGTGGTTTCCACATTGCTACCCAATGGACACACTCCAAAATGGCCAGTGGAAAGGGAATCCTGGAGCACTTGTTCTGGGATGGTGTGGTGGAAGAGGGGATGAGGGAAAGAAATGGGGGATCTGGGTGAGATTTTTTTGTGGGGTGGGATGGGTAGGACAACATATTTCAGTAATAAAGTACAAAATAAAAATCAAGTGTTTTTACACACACAAAAAAAAGCAAAATGTAACACGACAGAATTATGGAGCATATTTTCCTCACACAAGATCTACTGTGTATCTGGAAGACTCCCCGGAGTAGTTGTCGCGCATGTGATGGATGGTTCAGCATTGTAACTTCTTTTCAGTACTTAATTCCACTTTACCTGTGGCTAAGGGAAGAGAAAAGTTAAAGAATCACATGTCATCACTTAGCTGCTTGTGCTTGGAAGGGATACATATAACTTTCTTCACATTCTATTGGTCAAAGCAACCATGTCCCCACCTCTTTCAAGAAGTTGAAGAAATGCAAACCTACCACTTGTTTGGAAGAATGTCCAAATGTTGATGTGCCATACTAATGAGTAACAGAACTGTGACAGAGGAGTTGGGAAGCTGCTCCTGCTTCCTCTACAGCTGCCCTTTAGCTGCCACAGTCCTCATGATTGGACACAGAAATCTTTAGTCTAACTGCCACCGGCAACCCATCAGTTTCTAGGCACTTGTAACTTTGAGGAATAAACAACAACAAAAACCCAATATCTCCAGCAGAAAGTTGGCTGTCACTTCAAATCTGCCTTGAAAATTTTACAAGTACAACATTATTTGATTGAATCTAATTTGTATTCAGAGCTATATCTGGAAGAGGATCTACAAAAGGTAAGTTTTAGCTTTCCAGAATCTTCACTATGGGACAACATAGTAGAAAAACCTTGCACTGGAAGCTGACTATCAGTCTACCACATGAATACTTCATAGTTCATGCTCTGTTTTCTGGCTGCTGCAATTTCATAGCTTAATCTAATTTTATTTCTGCTTGATAGAGGTTAGTATCTGACTAGTCTAATTTCTTTTCCGTATTAACTTTTCAAGTATGTTGCCCCTTCAAGTCTCCTTTTGCTAATAGCTAAATATATTCCATTCTTTCACTGATTCTCATTTTGCATTTTTTTGAACTTTTGTTAATCAAAATTTGAATCCTTATAGTGTATCAGTAGTGTCCATCTTAAAAGGTAGAGCCAAGACCCAAATATTATCTAATGAAATAATTAGTAAGCAAGTCAAATATTATCTTATGGAATAATTGGTAAAGACAGTGTTTTATACTAGTTTTCTAAGTTCTCCAAGTTATATTATTACTTATGGAAGCAAAACGAGTCTTTAGTTAAAAACTTTGTTTATGTTATTTTACCTTGTTCTACCTAAATGTGTCAAAATCTTTTCTTGGTATGTTTTATTGTATTGTTTTGCTTATATCTGACAATATATGCAAATATATTGGTAGAAAAATTGCAATTCTTAGCAAAGATGCAAGATATATTTTATATAATATTTTGAAAAATTAGAACCTAGCCATTTTTGGTGAGAAAATTGACAAAACTGAATTTTTAAGTAAAAGATTATTCATCAAATAATTTCAAAAGAGAAGCCTTTGGGAAAATTAAAAAATACGTATGTGATATTACCTATTTCATGATTATTCTACAAATGTCTGAACTAAGTTAGAGATTGCTGTATTAGATTATCTTATAACTATGATGAAAAATTATAATAATGATAAGAATCAAATGATTGTAGACACAGCATTTTGCCAAATACGAATACAATTTTCCAGGCTGCATGTTTCACTCTTCATCTGCTTTCAACACAGTTGGACATTTCCTCCTTGAAAAGCTTCTCAATTCTAATTTCCATAAAATGCTCACATAGTTTTCTGTTTGTTTCCTACTTCTTTGACTACTTTTTTCTCAGTTTCCTAATTACCTACTGTTTTTCCATTTGACTTCTAAATTTTAGCTGGAAACTTGTCCTAACTCTCTATTTGTGGCCTCCCTTTGGTGTCCTTAAAGTCCCGAAGCTGTAAATTTCATCCATGTTCTTACTATTCTCTATTTATTCTCTCAATCATGACTCATCTCCATATTCTGAAACAAACATTGTACTTGACATCATCGTTTTCATATCAAATTAAGTGTTTCATGGGGAACACCTTGCCTATTACTTTGGCAACAAAGAAGTTACATATAGTGATTTGGGTATTTATTTGACTCATGGGAGCTGAAGCCTCTGCCAATGTGGAGATGACACAACTGCCTGAGGACCTGTCAGCTGACCCTCAAGAGCAGCTCACCACTGTGGTGAGGGCAGTCAAGACCTCTGCATTATAAATCCCTCTGCTGCTGTATTGAAGAGAGGAACAGCCCATCTTTCCCTTCACACTTTGCGGTGTACCTCTAGAATCTGCTGTTGGCAGAGTCTAACATCAAACCAGCTGGCAATGGAGAGAATCAGTCTCTCACCTGTTCTTTCTTATTAATGTGTTCTGCCATTTACCCGGTTTCTCAGGTAAGCAATTGCAAATAACTTTCTTTTTTTTACCCTCCAATAAATTCTGTTAGTTTTATGTCTATAATATATTATGAATATCTACAATGTTCTCCATTTTCTTTCTGCTTTTCTTCAGTGCTATTATCTTACACTTTCATTTTCACATCAACAACGTATCTATTTTTCAAGTTACTAATTAGCCTCCTATTTTTCTAATTATTTTTTATACTTTATTTGCTTTTTATTTTTTTAAATTTTTATTGCATTTTAGGTTTTGGGGTACATGTGCAGAACGTGCAAGATAGTTGCATAGGTACACACATGGCAGTGTGTTTTGCTGCCTTCCTCCCCTTCACCCACACTTGGCATTTATCCCCAGGCTATCCCTCCCCAGCCCCCCCGCTGTCCTTCCCCCATTCCCCCCAATAGACCCCAGTGTGTAGTAGACCCCCTCCCTGTGTCCATGTGTTTTTTTACAATCCACCGTCCACACAATAGCCAAAAATATATTTTTATAATTTTAAACTATTTATTTTCACCTTAAAATCCTTCCAGTGGATTCTCACCTGTTAAGATTAAGGACAGTCCCTTTGTACAATCTGGGAGTGGAGTCATCAGGTTTGTTTATATTCCAAAAACAGTCACTCGGTAATAAACAAACAGACCCAAACTGAAAATTTTAGTGATTTAAAAACTTTCCTCTTAATGCTACATATCCATCACATGTCAGTGAATTATCTGAAAGAGGAGCCTTTGGGAAGTAATTAGGTCATGATTACGAAACCATCATGAACAACGGGATTAGAACCCTTATAAGAAGAGGCCACTGAAGTGCCCCATTGTGAATAACAGGATCCCTTATAAGAAATCCCTTATAATGATAAGACCCTTATAAGAAAAGGCTGCTAAAGATAGCTCACTTTTTGTCTGCCATTTGAGGAGACAAGAAGTCAGTGGTTTGCAACCTAGAAGAAGCCTTCAGCAGAACCCAGCCATTCCGGCACCCTGACACGGACCTCTCTCCTATAAGGCTGTGAGAAAAAAAATATGTTGTTTATATGGCACCCAGTCTCAAACTAAGTCAATAAACCATGAAAGTTAGACATTTTTCTCTCTTTTCAGTACTTTATCCTTCACATTTGTAAAGGGGCAATCTAAAATTGTTTTTGCATGAATGCAGTTGGGATTAGTTTGGCATGAGTTGTTCCCTGGAAATGAAAGTAAATATTCTGACCAACTGTATGACTGGCATTTTGAATAAACAGGATTCACAGATTGTGGAACTGAACACAAGTTTATTTATCTCCCCTATTCCATTCTGTGAAAATAGCGATTTTTCTATCTCTTTTTGAAATCTGAGGTACATTTTATATCATTTCTCGGTCACTATTAGATAACATAATGTTCTCCGGTTACTTTGAGCCATGTAGTCTCATTTTAGTAATGAAAATATGCAATCAGATGTAGTATTTTAAAATATACACAATGTTTAATGTTCTTTCTTTCCTTGGTTCTTGACAGCATCAGGCTTGGAAGTCTGAGGAGGAAGAGGAAGGTGATGGGCTGTAGGATTCACCTGCAGCTTCCTCTCTCTCCTTTATTTCATGACTAGTAGGCTATCTTTTTGATTTTCTAGTTGGAGAAAATTCATATGAGAAATAAAAATGTGAGTGTTAATAGAAGTCAAATTTATTTGATACTAAATTTTCTCTGGCCAGGCTTTTACACCCAATTCTCCCTGAGCTTTCTGGACATTCACAGCTGGTCATCTGCTTTTATGATTGCAGAGAATATGCTCTTCTACTACCCAGGGATCTCTTCCCTACAATCCCTTCGTTCAGACATTTACTTCGACTAAAAATGTGCGATGCCTTCCTCGGCCCGGGTTGCTGCAGTCTTCACCATACCTCTCACCCTGTTGGGACTCCATTGCTCTTCTAATTGGCCTCTTAGTCAAAGCCACTTTAATACAACTCAAAGATGATCATTTTCCCAAATTACCCATATCTCAGCTATAAGAAAAACTTTTACTTCCATAAAAAATTCTGAGAGGGCAGAGCATTCAAAACATTGTTCTCTTTCAATGATCCATCTGCTAAACTGTCAGTTAGTTGCCACTTTTCACCTTTATGCTTTTCCAAATGTAGGTTTCAGACTAGTTTTTGACCTACAAAGACTCCAAGAGTTATAGGTCAAATTCTCCAGCGGGATCGCTTTTCAGCTCCTACCACTATGCTTGCATGAGAAATAAGGGCAAGCAGAACCAGACGATATAACACAGGGGATTCATCCGCGGATGAGACAGAGGCCTCATCCTCCAAGAGTTTGGAGTTGACGTCTCATGTCTGAGTGCCTGGTGTCTCTGAAAATTCCCGCTTGACTCTCTGACTACAGAATTTTACACATGCTTTGTCTACATTTTCTTAGTATTCTGTCAAATATTGGTTTACATTTCTAACAGGTTAGAATTTTCTTTATACTTGTTTACAGACTTTATCATTAAAATGTCATAGTCCTTCAAACTTTTAATTATTTTCAAATTATCAGTTAAGTATTTTTTGCTAGAATAGAATGGAATAAACAGCTCTCTTTCTCCTAATGCTTCTTTCGCGTTTCCATAGTGAAATTTCAGAGAGGTTAATGAGTATACCCAGTGATAGACCTTAAACATAGTGAAACTTCCAGGTTGTGATGGTTAATGCTGTCAAGTTGATTAGATCAAATGATATAAAGTATTGATCCTGGGTGGGTGTGCTTGTGAGGGTGTGGCCTAAGGAGATTAACATTTGAGTCTGGGGGCTGAGAAAGGTAGACCCACCCTTAATTTGAGGGGGCACCTGTATGTCTACACTATAAATCAGCTGCCTGTATGTCTACACTATAAAGCAGGCAGAAAAATGTGAAAAGACTAGACTGGCCTATCCTCTTAGCCTACATCTATCTCCTATGCTGAACCCTTCTTGCCCTCCAATGTAGGACTCCAAGTTCTTCAGTTTTGGAATTCAGACTGGCCTTCCTTGTTCCTCAGTGTGCAGATGGCCTATTGTGAAACTTTGTGATGATATGACTTAATACTTCATAAACTACTATATATATAATATATGCATATTATATATATATATTACATATATATATATATACACAGACATATATATACACACACACATACATTAGTTCTATTCATCCTATGTGTGTGTGTGTATATATGTGTGTGTGTGTGTATATATATATGTAATATATATATATAATATGCATATATTATATATATAGTAGTTTATGAAGTATTAAGTCATATCATCACAAAGTTTCACAATAGGCCATCTGCACACTGAGGAACAAGGAAGGCCAGTCTGTATATATATATATATATATATATATATATATATATATATAATACACACACACACATATATACACACACACACATTCTATTAGTTCTTTCCCTCTAGAAAACCCTAATATCCATATATCTATATCTGTATATATCTATATCTATACCATATTAGTTCTATGCATCCTATTATGTGTATATATACCTTATTAGTTCTGTCCCTTTAGAGAACCCTAATACATATTTTGGTACCAGAAATTGTTCTAGAGAAACAGAGTATTAGGGATGGCGTTCTTTTGTTGGTTTTGGGATTTCTGGAGTTGTCTGTTTAATATGATTAGACCCCAAAATGATAAGGACTGTACTTCAAATAGTACAGGAATACTGGTACTCCTTGGTGGGAACTGCTTAGAGAATTATGCGAAATAAATGCATTTGACACTCCTGATTCACTGCTCATGAGAAGCAAGGAGATTCATGACTCTATACATATACCTAATATACTAATGCAGGTATTCATAAATACTAATACCTCTGACCACATGTGGAAAACCAAGGAACATAATAAAGCTGGTTGGATGCGCCTAAGTTCACTGAACAAAGTGATGAAGTGAAATGATGAACTCAGGGATTCTAACTCCTTGCATCATAAACAGATACTGAGGCTCACATCTGCTCATCGCCCTGAGTGAGAGTCTTATGTCCTGCAGAGAAAGAGCTGAATTTGTGGAAGAACAGAGACAAGCACTTATCATGTGAGTGGCTGACCTGCAGCAAAAGGTGCATGCACAGGCTTGCCAGGTGTCTCCTGTTAAAGCGAGGGCATTGAATGAAAAATAGGACCCTGCAGCTTGGACTGGGGATTTGTGGGAGGACCCTGATGAAGCTGGGGACACTGAGTTTCTAAATTCTTATGATACTTTTTTTGCCAGAAGAAACAGCTTCCTCCCAACCCCTGCTGTCATCAGCCTTTTTACCTTTGTCTGAGGAGATAAACTGTGTGCTTCCTGAAGCAACAGTGATGGCCTCCCCTGAGGCAGCTGCTAGGCAAGATAATGTTGATTCTCCTCAGGAACCACCCTCAACATCCTGGTTTGCTTCTAGATCTACAACTACACTAAAGTCTAGGGATACACCTAGAGTTGAAGTTCAGAGTGTGACCCATGATGAGGTGCACTACACTTGAAAATAATTGCCTGTTCATGTCCTTTGCCCATTTTTTGAATGGGCTTGTGTGTTTTTTTCCTGTAAATCTGTTTGAGTTCTTTGTAAATTCTGGATATCAGCCCTTTGTCAGTTGGGTAAACTGCAAAGACTTTTTCCCAATCTGTTGGTTGCCGATTCACTCTAGTGAATGTTTCTTTTGCCATGCAAAAGCTGTGGAGTTTGATTAGGTCCCATTTGTCTATTTTGGCTTTGGTTGAACAGACACTTTACAAAAGAAGACATGCATGAGGCCAACAAACACATGAAAAAATGCTCATCATCACTGGTCATTAGAGAGATGCAAATCAAAACCACATTGAGATACCATCTCATGCCAGTTAGAATGGCGATCATTTAAAAATCTGGAGACAACAGATGCTAGAGAGGATGCAGAGAAATATGAACACTCTTACACTGTTGGTGGGAGGGTAAGTTCAACCATTGTGGAAGACAGTGTGGCGATTCCTCAAGGACCTAGAAATAGAAATTCCATTTGACCCAGCAATCCCATTACTGGGTATATATCCAAAGGACTATAAATCGTTCTACTACAAGGACACATGCACACGAATGTTCATTGCAGCACTGTTTACAATAGCAAAGACCTGGAACCAACCCAAATGCCCATTGATGATAGACTGGACTGGGAAAATGTGGTACATATACACCATGAAATATTATGCAGCAATCAAAATGACGAGTTTATGTCCATTGTAAAGACATGGATGAATCTGGAGAACATCATTCTCAGCAAACTGACACAAGAACAGAAAAGGAAATACCACATATTCTCACTCATAGGCGGATGAGAAAAATGAGAACACATGGCCACAGGGAGGGGGGGTACAACACACTGGGGTCTATTGGGGGGAATAGGAGAGGGACAGCGGGGGGTAGCTGGGGAGGGATAGCCTGGGGAGAAATGCCAAATGTGGGTTAAGGGGAGGAAGGCAGCAAAACACACTGCCATGTGTGTACCTATGCAACTATCTTGCACATTCTGCACATGTACCCCAAAACCTAAAATGCAATAAAAATTTTTTAAAAAAAGAAAAGAATTGCTTGAGTTTTCTAATTTATATAAGCAGAAATCTGGAGAGCAGGCATGGGAATAGATATTAAGGGTAAGGGATAATGGTGGAAGAAACATACATTGAATTAGGCTGAATTTATTGATTTGGGCTCACTAGAGACTCTGAATTTAATGTTGCAGCTTAGGGAGTTAAAAAAGATTCCAAGAGCTTATTTGCTTTTTTAGCAAAAATATAGATTAAAAGATGGCTCACTGTGAGCAAAATGGAAATGCCTTATCTCTCTTGGTTTAATGTACAGGAAGGATCCAAAGGCATAGAGAGATTGGGATGGGGGAGTGGATTAGTTACTTTACAGCTATTTATCACACCTGGGAGAGTCCAGAAGACATCCTTAACCAATGCCTTGGGAAACATATTTGTGAGGGCAGCACCTGCATCTGTGCAGTGCCCTGTATGTCAGATCTAACAGTAGGAACCACAGTCACTCAACTACATAATTTAAATACATTGGTAATAATTGGATCCTGAGGTGACAGGGGCTAAGTAGTGGGACTCTGCCATCAAAGGCAAGGTGGGAGTAGCTACTGTAATGGACAGCAGAGGCAAAGCAGCAATCAGAATAGTCTGACTCATGTAGAGTTCTGGTATTGGCTAATTAATCACGGTGTTCTGGAAGTGGAGTTAATACGAAGCCTACTGCATTCTGACTTATCTTATGTAGGCAGCAAACTTGTAGGTTGAATTTACAGAAGACAAATTGGAATTATAAAAACAGATAATCATGACCCCTCAACCAATTTCCAGACTTGATCTAGTTTACAGACTCAGAACCCCTTGAATGAAGAAGAGGCCACGTCCCCTTGAGGAAGGCCCTCACTATGCTACCAGCAGTTTATGCTGTTAATGTTTCTCACATTTTTCCCCAGGAAGAACTCTGATGTTTTACCGAGGTAACCGCACTAGGGAAAGGGAAATAATCAGACATTTTGATGACTACTGGACACTGGCGCTGAGCTGGTGTTGATTCTAGGAAACCCAAAGTGTCAATGTGGTATTCCAGTTAATGTGGGGGCTTACGAGGGTCAGGCAATTAGTGGAGTTTTAGCTCGTGTTTAAGTTACAGTGGGTCCAGTGAGTCCCTGGGCTCATCCTATGGTCATTCAGCCAGTGACAAAATATATAATTGGCATAGACATATTTAGCAGCTGGCAGAACCCTCACATTGGCTCCCTGACTGTAAGGGTGAGGGATATTATGGTGGGAAAGGCAAATCAAAGCCATTAGAGCTGCCTTTACCAAGAAAAATAGTAAATCAAAAACAATATTGCATCCCTGCAGGGATTATGGAGATTAGTACCATCACCAAGGAATTGAAAAGTGCAAGGGTGGTGATTCCTACCACCTCTCCATTCAACTCTCCTATTCAGCCTGTGCAGAGGCAGATGGATCTTGTAGAATGACAGTGGATTATCACAAGCTTACAGAAGTGGTGACCCTATATACCAGATGAGGTTTCATTGCTTGAGCAAATTAATACACCTCCCTGTACATGTTATGCAGCCACTGACTTGGCAAATGCCTTTCCTCCATTCCTGTCCATAAGACCCACCAGAAGCAATTTGCCTTCAGCTGACAATGCCAGCAATATACTTTACTACCCTACTTCAGGGGTTATCAACCCTCCAGCTTTGTTATAATCTTTTTCCAAGAGAACTTGATTGCTTTTTGCTTCCACAAGCTATCACGCCAGTTCATTACATTGATAGCATTGTGCTGAATGAATCCAGTGAGCAAGAAGTAGCAGGCTCACTGGACTTATGGGTGAGATATTTGCACTAAGAAAATATATTTTATTTCCTTTTTCCTTTATCACATGACATAAGATTTATTGACTTCATGTCAGCTTTTATGTATTGTTAGCTTGATGTATTAGCATTTGGGTTTGGGATTGGTGTGTCTCCAGTTGTACAAAGAATAGTTGTACTATGTTAGGTGTAATTATGACCTTACTATTGTCTTTATTTGAAGATTATATATGATCTCAGGAGATGTGTGTAAGTTCAAGGTGACAATACTGAGTGTCAACTTGATTGGATTAAAGGATACAAAGTATTTATCTTGGGTGTGTCTGTGAGAGTGTTGCGAAAGGAGAGCAACATTTGAGTCAGTGGACTGAGAAAGGCAGACCCACCCTTAATCTGAGTGGGCACAATCTACTCAGCTGCCAGCACAGCAAGAATATAAAGCAGGCAGAAAAACATGAAGACTAGACCGGCCTAGCTTCCCAGTGTACATCTTTCTCCTATGCTGGACCCTCACTGCCCTCAAACAATGGACTCCATGTTCTTCAGTTTTGGGACTCAGACTGGCTTTCCTTGCTCCTCAGCTTGCAGATGGCCTATTGTGGGGCCTTGGGATTGGGTGTTAATACTTAATAAACTCCCATATGTCTCTCTCTCTCTCTCTCTCTCTCTATATATATATATATATATATATATATATATTATTGGGAACTAATAGACTATATATATAAACTCCCATATATATGTGTGTGTGTGTGTGTGTGTGTGTGTGTGTGTGTGTGTGTATGGAGAGAGAGACAGAGAGAGAGAGAGAGAGAGAGACAGAGAGAAAGAGAGTCTATTAGCTCTGTCCCTCTAGAGAACCCTGACTTATACATACATAAGCATAGGGATTTTAAGCTCACCTTTACATTATTATGATATCTGTTAAAATATTTATCATCTAAGAACTTTTTAATATTTTTTAATATAACCAACTTCAGTACTAAGAGTACTCAAAGTGACAACGTGTAGTAAAACTAATGAGTTTGTGCCAGAATAGAATTCAATTTTCTGCTTTATTTATTGGAAAAGTCTTGTTATTAAAAACAAATATAAGCCAACCTAAACAGCTTAGACGACATTCATACTGGCATGAGTTGCTTTTCTCCGAGAGGTTTCACTTTGTCACCCAGGCTAGAATGCAGTGGCATGACCACAGCTGACTGCATCCTAAATCTCCAGGGCTCAAGAGATCCTCCTGCCTCAGCCTCCTGAGTAGCTGGAACTACAGGCACATGCCACCACAGTAACGTGATTTTTGAGATCAGGAGTTTGAGACCAGCCTGGGTCTCTCTATGTTGGACAATCTGGTCTGAAACACCTGGCCTGAAGTGATCCTCCTGCCTCGCCCTTCCAAAGTGCTGGGACTACACATGTAAACCACCATGCCAGACCCTGGCATGATTTGTTATTTCACTGCAGAAGTCACAAATATGGATTGGTTTCTGACCAGATTACACATGAGAAGCACTGGTCTAAAGAGTAGATTCTTTAT
The DNA here is from genome assembly GCA_031835075.1 of Saguinus oedipus. Taxonomy (NCBI): domain Eukaryota; kingdom Metazoa; phylum Chordata; class Mammalia; order Primates; family Cebidae; genus Saguinus; species Saguinus oedipus. The sequence continues at coordinate 3,486,563 of CM063186.1, forward strand.
TCAGCAACACCTCAATTTGATTTGCTTTTAGCCTCACTCATAAGGTAAAATGTAATGGATTCCTAGAAGCAAAAACTCAAAATTTACATAAAATTATTAATATGTTCCAAATATCCTATAACATTTTTTACAGGGATTTTAAGAATGTTTAGTGCTCTGTATACTAATGTATATGGTCACACAACAGACTGTATACTAATGTATATGGTCATCTAAACATGCTTATATCTGTAGCTGTTCTGAGGATCACACACAGAAACAAATTTAGGTAGTTAATGAATGTCTCAGGAATGGTTAAGCTAATACAATAAAAATAAACTTTTATAGAGATCAAGACATCTCTTGCTTTGAATTAATTCCTACCTGCCTTTAGTACAATAAAGTAAATTTAAAGAAAAAGAAGAAAAATGTGCAAGTAAATTTAGTTTTACACAGGAAGATATGTTTAAATATTTGTTTCCAATAACAATTTCATTAAAAGCCTAGATATAAAGTTAACGGTGTAAAAATCAATCAAAAAAAATTAAGTCAGAAATCCAAATTATATTTCAAGTATCTTATGACTGAAAAATAGTATTAATTACTCAAATTATTCTGGCTTTATAAAACATTTAAATAGCAGCAAAGGAAACACCAACCAGTTACCTAATTCTTGGAAATATTTATTTATTCTTAAGCATGCCATGCTGTTTTGAGAAAACAGAGATAAACAAATCCCACGTGAATATTGTTCAGTTTTCTTTTGTAATGTTTATGTTACTGTCTTTCTGAATCTCAATTCCAGCCACAGCCTCGGCTCCCTCAGACGTTGATTATGTGGAGGCCGACCCGGGTCTGATCCTGTCAGCCTTAGCTCTGAGCCAGACTTTAGGATTATGGGGCTGTGATCTGGTACACTTCCATATTTGTCCTTTTTCATATTGCTATAAAGAACTGCTGAGACTGGGTAATTCATGAAGGAAAGGTTGAATCAACTCACAGTTCACCATGGCTGAGGAAGCCTCAGGAAACGTACACTCATGGAGGAAGGTGAAGGGAAAGTAAGGAATCTTGTTTACAAAGGCAGCAGGAAGGAGAAGTGCCAGTAAAGAGTAAAAGAGCCCCTTCTACAACCATCAGCTCTCATAAGAACTCAGAGTCTTGAGAACAGCATGGAGGAAACTGCCCCATGATTCAACTACCTTCACCTGCTTTTTCCCTTGACATGTAGGGATTATGGAGATTATAATTGAAGATGAGATCTGGGTGGGGACATAAAGCCTAACCATATCAACTTCTTAGAGGAAACATTTAGCTAGGGAATATTTTATCTGACAACTGATAAGACCTTATATTTTCAGGTTACACCAAAGACCCAGGTGTGGTTAAAATTGGTAATGAGGATACAATATGAATTAAAGATGAGGACATGATACAAAGTAAGGAGACAAGTTAAGTAGAAGAGTGTACGTAAGAAAACGAAGAAAAAAAGACAGGACATGGCTGGCCTGGAAGCAATCACTTCCTAGTTTTACAATGCTTAGAGCCTGGGAGAGTAATTACCATCAAGGCCAGATCAATTTTCCTCATCACAGTATTTTATTAGATTGCTGCATGACAGCATACTAATTAAAAATGATTGGTCTAATTAGAATCCCATTTATAAAAAGAAAGACAATGGAGATATATTGCCACATCCACAATATCTTGACTCATCAACTGCTCTGACATTCAAATAGTTGTGACTGTAGTTGCCCTTTTCATCATTTTTTTATTTTAAGAAAGGAAAAGTACAAATGTGGGTGAAAGGGGTGGGAGAGAAAAAGTTCCATAGGACTCTGGTAGTAAGGAAGTTAAGAAAAAATTACCAAAGACCAAACAGTAGAGAAAGGCTCAATAAATTGTTATTTTTAGGACTCAAAGTCAAAACATAAATTCTTTAGAGATGTATAGAGCAATAATACTTTCTAAATGTAATTCTGAAATAAGCTTGTTGACTTAATTTCTTACTTACATGCCATGACAAATGAGAAAAGAGGAAATTAGAGTTGTTTTTGGCTTTTCATAATTATGATAATATTACCGTAGTTCTGCATGGATTATATCAGATTCTAATGCTAAAAAAAAAATTCTATTTCTGTTGTTTTGTAAGATTTAGACACTTCTGCCCTGTACCCCAAAGAAAATACAAATGTTTTTTGATGCTAAGCCATATGTAAGCCCTTATTCTTGACTCCACTTCAGCAGCCCCCAAGAAGCTCTTAGGTGTCCTCATGCTCTGCTACCTTAATCTATCATGTGTCCTCTATTAGTCTGTTCTCACATTGCTAATAAAGACATACCCGAGACTGAGTAATTTATAAAGAAAAGAGGTTTAATTGACTCACTGTTCCACATGGCTGTGCAGTACTCACAGTCATTTCAGAAGGTGAAATGAGGAGAAAAGTCACATCTTATACGGCAGCTAGCAAGAAGACATGGGCAGGGGAACTCTCCTTTATAATACCATCACACCTCCTGAGACTAATTCACTTATTCATGGGAACACCTGCCCCTGTGATTCGATTACCTCCCACCCTGTTTCTCGCATGACACGTAGGCATTATTACAATTCAAGGTGAGATTTGAGTGGGGACACAGAGCCAAATCGTACCACGTACTATCATTGTTTGGATGTAGATATGGGCTATTCCCCAGGGTTACATTTCCACAGCCCTACTGGGTTGTAGCGGTCCACATTTTCCTAGGGCTCACTATGCTACCTCATGGCCAGTTTTGCCCTTGTTTCTTAAGACCCTAGAATTTCTGGGCACTAGCATTTTAGAGAAATCCTGATTTTAACAATAGCCACATAATAGATTTGGCATACATAATATATATTGCCTTCATGCTCCTTTTACCAAACTAAGTATTCCTTTCTACAAAGTACTATAACTGAAGTCTAATTCCTCACTGAACATGACAGATCACCCCAAGAATTTCAAAAATTCAGCCTAGAAGTTTTCTGAGTTTTGTTTTTTCTTTTATTTTCATGATTAGACTGGGATTTAGTAATGGAGGAGTGGGGTTATTTTAAGTTTTCTTCTATATCCTAATACATTTATTCCCAGTAAATTTATCTCCACTAGGTTTGGTCTGTTTACTTTTCCAGCTGACAAATATAATATGGGCTTGCTAACCCATTTCTTGAAGCAAATCTTCATATAATTTCACATAATACTATAACTTTGTGTCCCAAATGTTTAAGGCAGTCCCAATTTCAATATGCTAATTCTCTCTCTCTCTCTCTCTCTCTCTCTCTCTCTCTCTCTGTGTGTGTGTGTGTGTGTGTGTGTGTGGTCTTCAGCAGAATTTTTTAACCAAATAAAAAACAACTTCCAAATATCAATGGCTTGACAAAACAAAGGTTTATTTGTTTTCATGTCACATTCCAATCTGAGTTGAGCAGAGGAAAAGAGGAAAAAAGAAGAGTGCTCTGCTCAAGTTTATTCCATCTTCTGGTACCACCTTCTCAACTCCAAACCTGGACCTCCAACTTTGGAAATCCACAGGAAACCATATCTGGCGTATTTGTATGTGTCATGCTTGGACACAGTACACCTCACTTCTTCCCATATTCCACTGACCAGAACTCAGGCCTACTGCTCCAGCCTAACTGAAGGAAAGCCAGGAAGTATCCTTACAAGTCTTAAAAGGAGAGGGAAATAATAGCAAGCATTAGCTTTCTCTGCTGCGTTCTGCCACTCTGATCACTACATGTTTTTCCTTCTTTATTTCTGCACATATTGCACTGTCTTTCTCCTCATAAAGGAGACAACTTCAAATTTAATCTCATCTTTGCATCAGCTGAAAGACCAGAAATTTTAGATGTCATGCTGCTCAGTCATATTTTTTGGAGATCAGATGTGGCTCCTCTTACTCCAGCAACTTAAGACCTGAAACATTAGTTATCTATTGACCCTCCTCAGACCCACATCAAAAAATTAGGATAAGCCGGGAATAAGATAGCCTTAAACATATTTGAAAAGTGGAATGAAGAGCATACCTTGTCTGAGGAGCTGTACAAATTTTTATAATTAACTTCTGCTGGAGTAATTCTGGAGTTCTGAAAATTCTTTTAGAGCAATAATATTTAAAGGCATTTTAAATCTGATATCAAAGATTCCTGTTTAACATTGTTTCTTCAAATGTTCATATATTTTTAGCTATTTTGTTCTGGCCATTTGATGACCAATAATATACCCAAAGTTCTTGTTAGACAAAAGTGTTAAATCTTCATATTTGCATCCTGGCCTCCACTCTTCTCCCTCTTATCTTACTGGAGGCAGCCATGTGGTTTTCAGGTGTGAATAAGAGAAAGCCATCTTTTATCTGATCTTTGACCCAAGGCTGAGTCTTAATGGACCTTCAGTGTCAAAGACAGTAATTTTTCCTAATTCCTACTCTATGGTCTATAGAAGCAGGTGAGTTTTCAAACCATTAGGCCATGAATTTATGAATTATATTTCTTTTTATATACTTTCAAACTATTTAATTCCTAATTGTCTTCCCATTCATCCTTTGTTGAAATACTGTGTTAGATATAGTCAATATCAGTATATGCTAACACCTTCTTTTCCAGCAAACTTCTCTTAGATACTGTCTCGATAGGTATAAAAGTTCAGAGTTAATGTAAGCAACATTTTTACCAAGGGTCCTGATATTATATAACATGTACCAACATATTTCTGCTCTCCAATATCTGTGTTTGTGGCTTTTAGACAATTGTGTCAATAGTCTATATTTTATTTACTTTACAGTGATATCTGACTTCAAGATTCTAATTTTAGTAGTTTTTAAGGATATGCTATTATAACAAGAAACCCAAAGAATCTCTGTGACTTGACTCATCAATGATTTACTTATTGCTCAGACCTTTCTTCTGCAACTTTATTTCCATATATAGAATGTCCTCTCCAAGTGAGACAGCACCAAACTTCGTCTAGTGTTTGCATCCAGCTGAAAGAAGATAAATCTCAGATGTCGTGTTGTTTAGTCATACCTCTTGGGTCCAGATGTTGGCCTTCCTGATACAGCAACTTCCCAAAAGAGTCATTTATTTAGGGATAGCAACATAGGAGCCACGGTGTTTTTACCACTTACACTACAGTTTTCCAGATATTGTCTCCCTAAGTGCCATGCAATGGATAAAGAAAGTGGAAGTTTACACATAGGATTTGTATGGTCTAGGCTTTGAAGTGGTCTATATTACTTTTGTGGACATTCTCTTGCCTAGAATGTGTTATTATATCCTTGACATAAATTTAAAATATCTTTGAAACATGAAAAATAGAAAGAGAAACACATATATTGCTGTGCATTCTTTGTCTTATTATCCACATGAACATGAGTGTTTATATTATTAGACATGATTACACATGTTTAAATGTTTACTTTTTTGAGAAAAAAAGGAACAAAATCTGGAGAAAATTATAATTAAATTAAGAATTCAGTTTATCACAGAGCCACATCAAGGATTTTCTGTGTTTCCAACATTTTGATTATTCTTTTAGCAAAAATAGCATGGAAATACTGAGTGTTATCATCAGAGTGATTTTAAGACCAAAAAAAGTCCCTTTTTTTAATATTTCAAGGTAACTATCACTGTTTAGATAGTTTCAAGATAAGCATTAGTGAAGACACTCAAAATGCAAAAAATCATACCAAAATGTTGGATGGATTTGTTTTCTGAAGGAGCCATGGCAGTTTTCACTGGAGAAACAGAGCTGAATCTAGAACTCTATGTTGGGCAAAACCTAGTAATGTCAAGCAGAAGCTTGTGCTCTATGATTGGAATTATAGTCAAAACTTGCCAGAGTAAATGTTTGTGACAACATGGAATGATCTAGTACTAGGTTCACGCTAAATCCTGGTTCACGATCCAATGGTGGCCTTCTAGAGGACCAATGAAATGAAAATCGTGCTTCGGTCTCCACGGACTATTCATAAAGCATGTTGAAATAACAAGAGAATATGGTTTGTCTAATACCTGGGAGGCTAGGTCTTTATTCTTCACGTCCATACTGTTTTCTTACTAAATCTCATATGTATCAGCAGATGCATATTCATATGTTCATAGCTATCCTACTTATGCTTTGACATTGTATTATCTCTTTTAGGAGAATGCAGTACAGATAGATGTTTGTCAAAATCTCAGAAATCATTTCCTCAAGCCGATCATCCAGAATTTCATTCTTTTCTGGGGTCAAGGCTATAAAAAGCCATATTCTCAATGTGAGGGTTGCCAACACAGCCTCTAATAGTGACTCAGATACTGGTATTTCATTCCTAAATTTCCAGGATATCAGTATTTCATTGTAAGGCAATTTTGCCATGATAAAAATCTACAACAAACTTCTCACAATAACTTAAAATTAGGGAATTACTTAAGTTACTTGAATTCCTTATCTGTAATATTCTCGTCCATCTCCTTAACTACTATGTACTATGTTACGTGCACTCACATCCATGAGTTTACGTAATCTTCTTCAGCCCAGGAAATCATTATGTTTAGTGGAAATAAATAGACCTTCTCAGGACAGACATGTTTAATTCAAACTAATAATATTTCGATTTTGTTTATCCGGTCTTCTTAAGGCTGGACAGCTAAATTCTGGGTTTGCATTAGGTAATTCCATAATCAGATGGTAAATAAAACTGAGAGCTAAGCACAGAATTTGTATGTGACGATCAGACAAGATTTTCGGCAGAAATTCAGGGGCCCTTGCGAAATAACTGCCAAGGATTATTTGTTCAATGAGATTGAATATTTCTATGTAACATTTCTAAGACTCACGTAAGCATGATATGTATTTAATATTTATAGTTAAAAAATTTTAATTCCCCTTATGCTTTATTTTCTCTCTATTATTGAATGCTCATAGTCATAGAAAATGTTTAGAAAGTTTAAATTTTAGTTCTTATCACTAATACACATGAGTTCACTTGATAATAAATTCAGGTATATCATTAGGAAATATGATATAATATTCATATAACAGGAATATATAAAGTTCATTTGTAAAAGATGGAACATAAGAAAAATTTAATATTAACTTTAAAATTAATAATAATTTTGTTTTTTAAAAAAACTCTATCACTATCTTTCTCATTCCACTTACCATCTTCAACATTATGTTATACATAACAAAATAGGGATATAAACTACTTTTAAATTAATGTCAATATTGGTCTCAATTCACACAGTTTCCATCAATGCCTTACACACATAATCTTCCCATATCTTGATAAAAACTCTAATACCTGTGTGATTTCTTTCTTCTAATTTGGCTTTGAGGTCTCTCTTTTCCAAAATAGCCACTTTCTGGAACAGTGACCGAGGGGAAACTTAAATTCAGGTATGTGTACAATGTGTGAGAAAATGAGGAAAGAAAATCAAAATGGATGAAACAAACGAAATTTAATATTCACAGGTCCAGAGACGTTAGAGGTGCAGACAGGAGGCTGACAGAAAATTTGGAGGCAGCAAGGAGCCCAGCCAGCGGGTGGAGAGTGAGATACAGTGAAGCTGTGAGTACATGGGCGTTTTCCGCAAGGCTTTCCGAAGGGGGTTGTAGATGGGGGGAAATTGCTTTTTTACAAGCCTTCTGTGTTAAGCCCTAGGCTTTATTGTGGTCAGTAGCTGTGAGGTGTGTTGGTTTGGGTCAGTGAGTTGAGGAACAAGTGGGTATATCATAAACCACGCAGGAAGGAGCAGTTTTAACACTGCCAAAGGTAATGGGGTACAACGCTATTTCAAACAGCTTATGGCTAGGCTAAAATGCGCATCAAGGCAGCAAGTATATAACCTTATGCAAGCCATTACGGTAAACTGTAATTTATCGGACACTATGTGCAACTATTTGAGTACTAACACAACTCACTTTCCCCTATTTTATCAAGGTTTTCAAATTTAATTTTTATATAACAGAGACTCTCATTCTTTGAAAAAAATAAAAACTTATTTTATGATTTAGCCATAAAAGTTGTTTTCTGATATACATTGATCATTTCATGCTCCTTGTCTAAAATTTTTCCCCTTATTTTAGCTTGCTCATTTATTTCAGTGCAACTCTGAATTGAAATCCCAAATATCTCTTCTTCTGTATGTCCATCACCATCTCTTTCTTCACCAACTTTCCTTTCCTCAGAAATCTTCCACTAATAACTTTAGTCAATTTTCTACCTCCAGAGACACTTAGCGTATTCTGTTGTGTAGATAATTCATATTTTATAAATAGAGGTTTTTTTTCCAGTAGATAAAGCATCTAAGATGAAGAACTTAGTTAATCGTACTGTTTCCAAATATCCAACAGATATTAAACTTCGGGATTTAGAAGTAGAAATGGGAATCTTGAATTTTTTCTGCATTTTTGCAGTATTTATAAATAGAACAATAGTACTTAGTGTGTCAGTAATATTTATAGTAGTATTATTTATTACTATTTTAATAGGATTTAATTGTATTTACTAACAATTATAACCTCTAGAAAAAATTCAAATATGGGAAACTATCAGTGAGCATTCCTGAGAAGTCTTTGAATAACATAAAGTTCTGTTCTTCCAGGAAACTAACGAACAGCAAGACACAAAATCATGCCCCAAAATTGCAGATTTAAGTACTTCTTTGGCATCCTAACCTTTTTATTACTTGAAATAGCACTCACATGATTTATACGCATGCAATATATGTGTGTATTACAGATGGACAGGGACAGACGGGAGTGTACAATTTGAAAATGACTTATTAGCAGCAGAGAATGTCACAAATTTACACTTATATCGTGGTCACAGCTGTATGTAAGTTAGACCATGACAGAGCCCTTGCTGCGTGTTTCTGCTCCAGGTCCAGGAAATCTTGACTTCCTTTTTTTGTTGTTGTTTTTGTTTTCGTTTCTGTTTCTGTTTATTTATTTATTTATTGGAGACAAAGTATCATTCTTGTTACCCAGGCTGGAGTGCAATGGCACGATCTTGGCTCACTGCAACCTCCGCCTCCTGGGTTCAGGCAATTCTCCTGCCTCAGCCTCCTGAGTAGCTGGGATTACAGGCACGCACCACCATGCCCAGCTAATTTTTTGTATTTTTAGTAAAGACAGGGTTTCACCATGTTGACCAGGATGGTCTCGATCTCTTGACATCGTGATGCACCCGCCTCAGCCTCCCAAAGTGCTGGGATTACAGGCTTTCATCTTCAATGCATGTCAATATTTTCCACTCTTGATTTTCACTTGCTATTAGCTAATTCCCCCAATTCAGTAAAGTTTCTACATCTATATTTATGCTTTAGTTCTTACAGGAGAATTATTGATAATTTTTCTTATTTTCTCAATTTGTCAACTGTTTGTTGTCAAGATTTGGAATTTAGAAGAACATATAAATCTTTGAAGAAAAGCCAGGAGGAATATGTTTCCTCATGAACATTCTGGTTGGATTAATACCTTCATTCATCTATGAATATTATTTAAGTATCTAATACGTGTCATTCAGTAAGAATAATATTGGAGATGAAAGAGTGGACAAGATAGGCATTGCACAGTCTCTTATGGAGCTTATGTTCCAGCTGAGAAGACTAGCAGTTAACCGAGTGCAGTGACTTATGAAAGGAATATAATTGGGGAGGTGCTGAATGTTGTAAGAACACATATATTGGGAGTTCAGTATCTCTTCATATTCAAATAAAATATAAGCGAGGGCTATTTACGCAGGCAGATGATAACATTAGACACTTACATGAGTAAACATAGAAAATTTGAATTAAGAGCAATTGCAGTAGACACGCACATTTGCATTATTATACTGTTAAAATGTTTCTCAAACGGCTTGTGTTTCATTTTTCCATGAGATCAAAATAAAACTGATTATTTGTAGTATATTATTTCATTTTAAAATAATGCCATTTACAGATGATTAATTTACAGTTCATTACTAGATATCTATCCAGTAAGAGAGCGAAGTGAATTTCTCATAAATAGAGCAGGGGAATGGTGCTCAGTCAGGGGAATCAAAATCAATATTCAGTCTCTTCAATAAAAAAAACAGAAACTTTTAAGTTACTCTGATTTAGAAAGTAGTAACATCTCTGAGAGTAAAATCAATATTCAAATTTATCAATGTGGATGATTTAGAGTTCATTGAATTATACATTTAACTCTTACAGCATACAGCCAGAAAAGTACAAAATTATGTGTTCAACTCAACCACTTTGTACTAAGTGGGCGCACCCGTGAAGATGGCACCCATATCAAGAAATGTAACATGACAGGTAACTAAATGTCCCTTGTATTAAATTCCAATCACGATTCCTCATGTATTAATAACCAATATCATTAATTCTATTAGTGATAGATGATTTTGCATATTGAAAAAATAATATTCTTTATGTCTTACCTCTTAATACAATTTTTGTGTTATTCTTCAATATTCCTGTTATAGCAATCACTCATTCATTCTCATTGCAATTTAGTGTTTTATTTTACTAAGTATGACCTAATTTATTTATCCATTACATTGTTGATGGACATCTGGGTTTTCTCCACTTCTGGATGTCATGAATAGTGTCCTTATGAACATTCTTAGGAATCTATTTTATGGAGAAATAAACACATTTCTGTTTGGTATGTATTTGTTAGATTAAAATATTTGGTAGTGAACTAAGATGGTTACAGTCGGTTCTCTCAGACAACAACGAAACATACTGAAGGCCATTATCGCTGGTTGAATCTTCTATTCCATTTTCAAAACTTTCTGAGGCTTTTGAGTATACAGAGCTTGAGTATGACCCAAGGCCAAACAGGAGCTTTTCCAAATCCTGGCATAAGTCTGAATCTGAACCAGAACCAGAATCACCTCCAGGTGGCAGGGCATAAAGGCAAAATTTAATAAGCCTTCTCCCTCAGTTGTTTGACATTTTGTCAGAAATCAGAGTCCAGGAAGCAACATAGAGAATATAAAAGACAAAAATCAAAGAAATTTTGTGTTTTTCTAACTTCAGAAAAAGAAAATCAAGTAAGTTACTAAATCACTTGAGCCCTCAGGCCAAGCTCGGGATAGAAACTTGAAAAGGTTAATTCATTTTCTTCACAATTGTTAAAGGCACATTGATTGATGATTAATCTGTCACAATCAAAGTAATTACTTTATGAATAGACAACTGTCACTGGGACAGAGCTTCCTATATTTCCTAAGAAGAAGTCAAAAAAGAGTGGAATTCAACTTCTGAAAATTACTACACTATTCTCTTTTTACTACACACACCAAGACACAAACATACACAAATAAATAGTTTGAAATACTAAAGAAAATTACTTGGACATTTTTTTAGATTTTGAATGGTAACCAATAAATGGTGGATCTTGTTTAGTTTCATTAGTATTTGCAGAATCCACACTAATGAAACACACAGAAAAAGAAAACAAGCACCATTTAAAATAATCATCTTTTAGATGTATCTCAATGCAGAAGAAATGAAAGATTTTGTAGGTGAGATTTTTCCTTTGTAGGTAAACCAGTAACTCAAGCTCCTGTCTGTATTTTGGGAGACTTGACAGGTCTGTGTGGGAGACAAACTTACTTCAATGGTAGAGATGAAAAAATTCCAAATATTCACTTTCCCAGTATCTTTCATGAATGGCATATGCTTGTATGACCCAGATCTTACCAATAAGACCCAAATGCCCACCCCATCTATGAATTAGGAAAGATGATGAATACTTCCGAGATGTCAGGGAGGTGAAAGCAGCAAAATGTTCACAAAGGAAGTACTGGTAACTCTGCTGTTAGAGCACCCAGGGTAAAATGTGGTGGTGGAAGTACTTCGTGCTTGGGTGCCTGGTCCTGAGACTCAAGGCTGCCCTTATTAAATGGGTTCTGCAGTATAGTTTGGGACATAACCAGGCTGCTCTAGTTCCTTTAAATCTTAGTAATTATTTGAGCTACGTAATATCCTTTTGATAAATTCGTTTTTTAGTAAATAGAGCCAAAGTTATCTCTGTAGTTTGCAAGTTGGAACCATGGGTCATGGGATAAAGATGACTCACAAATGCTAATTTTTTTTAATGTGAAAAAATATTTGGGAAATAAATCTTAATATTATAACTCAAGACAATTTGCTTTTATTCTTTACAGCATTACATGCTGGATTATTTTTACCTGCTCTATCCCTTCATCAAACTCAATAAAAATTTACGATAAACGTAATACGATTGCTGACTGGAAGTTCCATTATAGGTTTGGTAATAAAACAAAATCACCAGTGTAGATAAAATGAAGCTTCACTATTACCTGGGGATTTGGTCTTGCATGTCCTTATTTTCTTCATTAACTTAAAAAGACCAGGCAGCTATTTTTATATAAAATCCAAATAATTGTAATAGCAATGTTTTCATTATGTAACATAAAAGACATTTTTCCATTTATGTGTAGCTATGTTGTATGTATTTATAAAAGCCTACTTGGGAAGGTACACTGTTTTATGAAGAAATATAAAGAAGACACTTGATCACATACGAAGAAAAGCTCTTTAATGGAGAATGAACAGATAATCATCAGCAAAAGAAAAACGGTTCCTCACGAATGAAAATGACATTTTTGGCAGCGGAGGCCATGCAATTAGTACATTTTTTAAAAAGAGTACATTCTGCTAAAGTCTCTCCTTTCCCCATGGCAAACTCTGTAGCAGCAGGGAATAAGACTTTCTCCATTTCAAATTTATTTTAAAATTATTTTTACCTTAGAACTTTACCTTTCAGTAATAAATAACGGACAGAGTGAGGTCCTAAATGTATCTCAATGCATTTTTAAAAGGTCAAGAGAGGTCAGGGTATACGAGTATCTGAAAATATCAACTATTGTATAATGTGATTATTTCTCACACAACAGAGCCTCATTGCTTATCAGTTATATGTGACTGCTCCAGTACCAAAGGAGAACTGTATGTTAATAAGTTTGTTTATGAAGTAAATAATGGTTCTGTAAAAATATATTCTCTGGTGATATTAAGGAATGCCAGAAAGAAATATCTTCTTCCTGAGGCAATGTGATCCCCCTGAGTAAATAAAAATACCTACAGCAGTGAAGACAAATTATGATGACATTTTATAACACAGAGAAGGAGCTTCCTTTAAAATGTAAGATTTGCACAAATCCTTTAGAAAAGCCATTGAAAAGGTCAACTTGTTGTAATCCAGTGGTGTTCAGCTACAGTGCAGTGACAAATTGGTGTGTTGTAATCAGTCATGAGAATGTGTTACAGGTAATTTGTTATAAACAATATTTAAGGTACTGGAGTGTGGGAATGATTCACATTTTATGAATTATGGTCTGGTCAAGGTTATTCCCATAAATAACGTTTCTTTCACTTACATCTCAAACACCATCTGGAGAAGGACTGTGTCTTTCATTGGAATTTTATTCTTCATATGTGGTATTTGGGAAGAAATGTTGAGAAGTGCAGAATTTTAGCATCATTTAATAAATAAAGAATGTTAAGGAATCTAGCTTAAATGTTTCACTTTAGAAGTACTGAGAATAAAATTTTAAATAAATGTAAAGTATAAAAATGTACTTTCATGTAACAAAAAGAAAGAGAATTACTCTAAATCAGAAATGGCTAATGTTGAAACAAATTAATTCATTACAAAGTAGAGTTAGTTTAGTTTTGTTAAGACTGACCATAAAGAATAGTAAACAAATACATAATATAATGGAATCTGATGAATTATTAGATTAATTATAAGCAAAAGATAAAACAGAAAAATGTTTCAATGTTCAAAATTAATCAAAATTCTGATAAAACATGATTGTATTTTTTTCTTATATTGAGAAATTATTAACTTTACAACTACAATTATCTATAATTATCTCTACAACTCATTCAGGTCTTTACCTTGTAATTTTAAAGTGCTATTCTTGCCCCTACATCAAAAATTAACAACTGGATTATGGAATGAGTCTATGAAAGCATAGTTATTTAATATTTCATAATCCACAGAAAACAAACAATAATAAAACAAAATAACAGCGAGAGAAACCAGATACCAAAAATTAGTAGCCAACATCTACAACAAAAGTTGGCCATAAAGTATAACTAAGGATCCTAAAATATAAGCAAATGGGGACAAATACCACTACTCCAAGACAAGTACAGTTGCATTATCCATTTAAGGGGAAGCTGAGGACACAATGGAACATCTGTCAGAAGTGGAAATAAGAGAACTCCCCAAGAGCCAAAGATTTTCACTGAAACATAGCACACAACAGAAGAATGGTAGCTGGAAATAACAGCACCTCTCTAGCCCCAAATCTAGTAAGAGTTGGGTATATAGCTGATGGTTAAGTTTGAAAGGACTGGAGCAGCGCAGCTCCTTTAAACTCCTAAAAATCCTTCCCAGACAGGGGCTTAAACCAAGAGGAAACCGCTGGGCATGGGATAAAATTGATCAAGACAGGGACAATAGACAAGAGGAAGGAAAGGTCTGTATAAAGATGAGGAATGGGAATACAGCCAGAAAATTCAGAGAGTAATCTACCTTAGTTTTGAACAGTATATGAAATGAAAAAAGAGAGAACTCTGTGAAGTTTGAAAAGTTAGCATGAACTATATTTCTTCTAAAAGTTTAGAAAAATGAACTTTACAGAACAATTAAAAATAGAACATGCGGCATATGTACCCTGAAACTTAAAATAAAAATAAACATAAAAATCTAAAATATTCTTAATATTCTAAAGGTTAAATTACTTAAGAATAAAAGAGAAAATAATACCCCTACATACAGTAAAAGCATACAGTGACATATGAAAACCTGCAAATCACATCAAAAGTATAATCTATCATTTTAAACATATTAAATGACATCTAAAAATAGAAGAAAAAATGAAAGAATTCAGACTTGGAAAAAATTAAGTGACAGAACTCAAGAAAGAATTGGAAATAGAAGAAAAACTCATTTTAGGAATGAAATCAAAACTAGAGGAAACACAGGATTAAATAAGAAATAATGTCTTAAGGGAAACAAAAGATAAAATAGATGGAAGTTTTAAAAATCCAGAAAGATGGTAAGAAAAATCAACCTTCACACAAAAGCCTATACCAATGTTCATAGCACAACTGCTTAAAATATTCAAAAGGTAGAACAAACCTAAATACCCTTCAAGTGATAAATGAATAAAGTAAATCTGGTATATCCACGCAATGCAATATTATTTGCCATGGGAATGGAGTACTGGTTCATGCCACAACTTGGATGAACCTTGAAGACGTTTGCTAAGTCAAATAAGCTAGTCATAAACGACCACATGTTTATAATTCACTCATATTAACGTCCAGAATAAGTGAATCTTTAGGGATAGAAGGTAGATTGGCATTTGCTTAGGACCAAGGGTAGACAACAGGAGAGTGATATTTCAAGGGTACAGGGTTTCCTCTTAAGAAGATTTAAATATTCTAAAATGGACTATAGTGATGGTTTCGCATAACCATAAATATGCTGCAGTCTGTCACTTTGCTTACTTTAAATAGGTGAAATGTGTGATACACAAATTATTTCTCAACAAAGCTGGTTTTTGAAAATAAAAGAAAAGGAAAAAGAGACAAGAAGATTTTTTAAAAAATGACTAACAATTGAAGTTTCAAGATACACATAATATCAATCTATGAGAAGAAACAAAAGCAAGATAAGCAAACAAATACTAACATGTTTAATTCAGAAAAACTTTACGAAAACAAAACCAAAAAACAATTCACAAGGTATCTAAAGTACATATCGAAAAAGCACAACACTTTTCTGAATATACTGACAAAGTAAATATTTAATGGTTATCAGAGCAAGAAGATAGAAGAAATATTCAAAGAAGTTGAAAATGTTAGAGATTTTGTTGACAGACCATGAGTTTCAAAGAACACAGTGAAAGGGAAGCAAAGTTTGAGAAAGGGTGTAAAACGGGGTCACACAGGTCATATTCAAAGGTCTAAGGGAGTATAGCAATCTCAAAGCAGAGCCCATGACTGGAAGCCTCAGCATTATCTCCTGAATCAGGAATTCTGAAGGATGACCTCAAGAGTAAATGTTTTAACAAGTCTACAGGTGATGCTTATACATAATCAAATTTTAGAAGCACTACATTAGAACAAGAGAAATAGTGACCTGAGAAATCTTGGCTTTTGTGTGGTAATTGACATTGATAGAAATTAATGGCACAATGTGATTTGTTCCAGTTGTATGAAATCATACAGAGGTGACGATACTGTAAAATTTAAGACAAAGAAGAGTAAGGTGTTGTTCTCAAAATATGCTTAAGATGCATAATATGCTTGGGAAATCATCTGCCATGATTTCTCACGTGGCTTGTTCCATGTAGAGAAAAAATATATTTACAAAATGACACAATTAGGTCAAATGGAAAATATGTACAATTTTATATCAATACAGGATGGTAGTAAAAGGGAAGTAATTTTAAACCTGGAAATTGCCCTAACTTTACTGTTTTCAGAGTAGAAATTATGTACCTATTACTTAAACATCCTTAGAACACATTGAATATGCTCTTTTTGAACAACAGAAAAGCTACATTTTTCAAAATAATTGTTTTTACTGGTGATTCATTCAGGAAAATGAAAGCACTGTTTGTTAGTCATTTCCAAACTTATTTGGCTTAAATTCAATGTATGAAACAGCTTAATTTGATGGAATTTTTCAAATTTATAATTTTTTGTTCAGTTATAAAATTGATTCTAATTCAATTATTATACCAGTCCTCCAAATCCAAACTAAGCATATTTTAAAACAACTCTTCCACAGTGCCTAGACAGTTAAATTCAGATTTCAGTTTACATAAGACTGTGAAGTAAGTCTTATGATCGAAAAACTAACTTTTCTAGAAAAAATAATTTGTTATTCAGATAATGGTAAATAAAGAAACCCGAAGCTAATTTTAATATCTCTCTGTAGTGTATCACCCTTACCTCCAAGTGGAACACCCTGCAACTAAAATCACTAATTTTAAGTGATACAGATTTTTAAATCTAAAGTTTTGGAAGGTCAGTAATGATGTTTATAACTGAAATTTTGTATGTAAAAGAACTCATTGCAACAATAACATATTCATATTACATATGCAAAACGTAAATGAATGTGTAATTATTTGCTCAGTGTTTCTGATATCAAGCTGTCTTTATATGAAAAGATAAATCACTCATATATCTACACAATAGTGAATTTTTATGTCATTCTAATGGAGAAGTAGGGGAAGGATGATTAAATTTGAGTTCTGTTATTGCACCTTTTTGTTGTCTTTGTAAACTTCTTAGAGATACGTGGACGGAGCATTTGTGACACATTTGTCACCACACTCAATTTGTTGTAGGCTCTTTAAACTCAGTTGCTAGTTCTAGTTTCCATGGTTGTTCTTCCCCATTAGGAAACTGAACAGCATCTTTATATGTTAGTTGGGGAAGAAGTTTAAGGTTTCCATTTGCCACTTCACTCTTTCCCATTCTTTTATTTCACTACCATGATTTTCTCCTCCAAACAGATATCCCTGTGGGAATGGGGTTATGTTTTTTCCTCCATTCTCAAAGTTTGGGGATAACAAAAAGGTTGGTGAAAAGTAGATATAATTTTATCTTGGGAGCACATGCAGAGAATTGAGAAAAAGAAAAAACAAAAGATCAGGCCTTGAATGAGAAGCAAAACCTGAGATAAGCAACGCTCTGCCCCTGGTAATTTGGCAACCAGACCGACAACTAGGTGATTATCAAGTTAGTAAGCAATGTTCAAAAAGCAGTAATAGAGGTAGAATAAACTGTTACACACGGAGTAAAAGATGCAGGTGCCTCCATGCACCAGAAAGTGTTAGAATATAACTGGGTGGATCCAGCTAAGTAGGGTGGTCTAGAAAGCATGTCAGTTCCAAGGGAAGCAATTGTCAACTACAGGCAATTGTTTGCATGTAGGAACCTCAGCCTGTCGAGACTCCTGTCTTCACACTGCTGATGATTTATGGGTAAACTTTCACCAGGAAATTTTTGAAAGATCACTTTCTGGATAAATCATGCAGGCAAAAAACCACATCTATGGACAGAATCAGCTCACAGATCATCAGTTTGAGAACTCTGGCCTTTTCTCACTTTTTCTTTATTATTTGACAAATAGCCCAAGCTAAATAGGTCTCTGATGCAAGAGCTATTGCAAATAAAAGTCACACCTACTTTTGAGGTTCATAGTTCGATCGGTTCACACATCTGTCTTAATATAGCTACTTGCTGAGTTAAATCAATAGATGAGAGTCACTATATTAATGGTATTGTTTGCTAAGAACATTGCAAGCAGTACAATTGACCACGTGTACAGAATGAAATACGCCTATTTTTTTCCCAGGCTTCAACTTCAAAATTCTGTAAAATCAGTCTCAAAGTAACACATATTGACTGTATGAAGCACATTAAAGTATAATCCTAGGAAATATACGGTTAATACTGCACATCTTTTAATATACTTTTTAGAGTGATTTTATTAAGCTTAAAACAATTGCCAGATACCAGTTTGTGTTCACACTTCAGAAACTACAAATGGAAAATCATCTAGGTTTCTATTATAAGTAAGCATGAATAAACCCTGCTATTGAACCAAATGCTAACTCTCTAAAATGCAATACTAGGAATAATTTTTACATTACTGCACCAAGATTTTAAATTAAATTTAAAAAAAATTGTGATATATGGTTTAATAAAACCACCATTAAAATGTTGACTTCTTTAATTTGTATAGTAGATCTCAAAAGATACAAATTGAAATTGGATTACTAATGAGTGTCTGTGGGTTTGGCTATCAACTGTTTAAGAGGATTTTCACCTCAGTGGGATTTATTGATATTATTTTTCCCATTTAAAATTACTATCCAAATATATAGAACAGGAGTTTTGTTTGGGTAAAAAATGTTGTAAAAAGAAGATATTATGTCATTATGCTTTAGTAAGTATTAATAGGATTTATAATCAAGAACAGACATTACATGAAAATAAAATGCAGTATTTTGTAAGTTAAAAATATTTTTAATTTGAGGGCCATATATTATATCTAATAGAGCCGATCATGTCAGCTTGCTTTTATAGACGGTACTACTTCCCCCAAAAATCTAGAACATGTGTAGCAACTGTAAACAATATCAGTTTCTCATTAGGCATTTTGCTTTTGCAAAGATACCAAACATTGTATATTCTCAAAATTTTCTAAACCCTTCAAGTTAGAATATAAATTTGAGCATGTGGATAGGATAGTATATTGTGCTACCTTTAAAGTTTTTTTTTTATTTTTTGGGGGACAGAGTTTCTCTCTTCTTACCAAGGCTGGAGTGCAATGGCTGGAGCTCGGCTCACCGCAACCTCCGCCTCCTGGGTTCAGGCAATTCTCCTACCTCAGCCTCCCAAGTAGCTGGGATTACAGGTGTGTACCACCATGCCCAGCTAATTTTTTGTATTTTTAGTAGAGACGGGGTTTCACCATGTTTACCAGGATGGTCTCAATCTCTTGACCTCGTGATCCACCCGCCTCGGCCTCCCAAAGTGCTGGGATTACAGGCTTGAAGCCACCATGCCCAGCCCCTTTAAAGTTTTTTCTCTACTTTGTAGATCCACAGAGTTTGTGAATTGTCTAAAACTGTATAGCAGAGACTCAGACTGACTACCTTTTACAAACAAGGGTAAATGAAATCCCAGAAGTTTCAGTAAATTGCTCAAGGTCACAGAGAAGCTGAGTCAGTAAAATCAGTGTAAGCTCCAAGCATTTTCCATATCACTAACTAACACTTCTAGTGAAACTTTTGAGCAGATGATCAAGCAATTGTTATCACAAATTTCCAGTGAAGTCTGAGATGTTTCCATATTTTAAGTAATTCTGCAGTATTCTGCAGGAAGCTTTAAGGCTAAAAAAACATTTTTTATTATCTCTGATTGCTAAAAGAAATAATAGAGAAAAAGTGGTATTACTTCAAATTTTCAATATATCTCATTTTAAGAGTTACAGGTTATTTAAATAATTGGCAAAAAAATTGTGCTATTATTCTAAGGTATTAATATTTATTTAAATTGTGTCTCTTACAAACATGGTGACAAGTTTATAAAAAAATCTCAGGCAAATTCTACATGCTTCATTTATAATTTAAGACCAGTTTCCAACTGTCATATGTAAATATATATACTGTTCCTTTAAACTTCTTTGAAGTCTTAAATCTCGGAGTTCAAATGCCAATTAAGATAAATATTATAAATTTTTTGTGCTTTAGAATATAAGGTTCTGTATCAATGATGGATTTAATGCTGAGTTCTCAATCAGGAACATAATCTCCATTTAAATAAATACGGTGCAACACATATCACAAAGATCCATTTTCTAGTTGTTGTTTTTTTTTTTCCTGTTTCCAAGTGATATTTGACAGCAAGTGAGAGACTGCCTGGGCTTTATAAAATGAATTCATATTCAAATTACATTATATAGGAATGTTAACTCTATTGTAAGAAGCTGGAGAAACCCTGCAGTATTGCAACAAGGCTAGAGAATAAATAGTCTAAGGTACGCTTTCTTTCATACGATAGACAAGGTGTGTGCGCATCCATGCATGCTCATGTTTGTGTGTGTTAACAATTGTCAGTTCTCACTGTTAAGTTCATGAGTGATTTGTGACATTTTTTGTGTCTTACATTTTCCTGTATTATAAGAAAATATTTAAGTTCTCACTGTTAAGTTCATGAGTGATTTGTGACATTTTTTGTGTCTTACATTTTCCTGTATTATAAGAAAATATTTAATAAATGCACCTTAATTTTATATTCAGAAATATTATTTAATGTAGATAATTTTTATTTTCTGAGCACTAATGGTATATTCATTCAAGATAATTGCTGTAATTGAGTACCCCAAGGTAAACTAAATTAGAAGGAAGATTCTTTTTTTCTGGATTCAAAGCCCAGATGTTCTATTTTTATTTTATTGTCTCTTTTTTTAAAAAAAAAATTTCAATAACTTTAGGGACACAGGTGATTTTTGGTTACATGGATGAATTACATAGTGGTGAAGTCCAAGCTATTAGTGTACCTCTCCCTTGAATAGTGGCATTGTACCCAACAGGTGATTCCTTTATCCCTTACTCCCCTCCCTCTCTCCTTCTTTGTGAGTCTCCAAAGCTCATTATACCACTCTGTATGCTTCTGTGTACCCATAATTTAGCTCCCACTTACAAAAGAAAACGTGGTATCTGGTTTTCCATTTCTGAGTTACTTCACTTAGGATAATGGCCTCCAGTTCCATCCAAGTAGAAGCAAGGCCTTTTAAAACAATTTACATTTATAGTTTTAACCAAGGTAATATCAGCTATCACACTTTCCTTAACTTTCTTTCTCTTCAAAGCCTTAATGGTCACTAAGAGGTATTCAATTGGTTCTCAATGGGATAATGTGGATTTAAATTACAAGAATCTGGATGAAATTATCTCAACAATGGAGATGATTATCCTATACTACTCCTTGGTGTCTGGATAATAACAATAATATTTTCCTTTTTGACAGCAAAGTTTAAATGAAAAAATAACCAACTTAGCATGTCTACAGAAGAACAATAAAAAAGCTAAAGACGACTGAGAGAACAAGGAATATTTAATGTGGATATGTGAAAAGAACTCATGATACTACTCTTCAAAGGCAGGAAAGACTGTCTCACTGGAAAAAAAAAAAAAAAACAGAGGAAAAAGGAGGAAGATTTCAGCAGAAATGAGCTGCCCTTGCTGGGTGTGGTAGCTCACACCCATAATCCCAGCACATTGCGAGGTCAAGGTGGACAGATTTCTTTCTTTCTTTCTTTCTTTCTTTCTTTCTTTCTTTCTTTCTTTCTTTCTTTCTTTCTTTCTTTCTTTCTTTCTTTCTTTCTTTCTTTCTTTCTTTCTTTCTTTCTTTCTTTCTTTCTTTCTTTCTTTCTTTCTTTCTTTCTTTCTTTCTTTCTTTCTTTCTTTCTTTCTTTCTTTCTTTCTTTCTTTCTTTCTTTCTTTCTTTCTTTCTTTCTTTCTTTCTTTCTTTCTTCTTTTTGAGACAGAGCCTCACTTGGTCACTAGGCACCAGGCGCCAGGCTGGAGTGCAGTGGCGCGATCTCGGCTCACTACAACCTCCACCTCCCGGGTTCAAGCAATTCTCCTGCCTCAGCCTCCCGAGTAGCTGGGACTACAGGTGCGTGCCACCATGCCCAGCTAATTTTTGTATTTTTTAGTAGAGATAGGGTTTCACCAGTTTGGCCAGGGTGGTCTCGATCTCTTGACCTCGTGATCCACCCTCCTTGGCCTCCCAACGTGCTGCGATTACAGGCATGACCCACTGCGCCAAGGCCCAAGGTAGGCATATTTCTTGAGCCCAGGAGTTCGAGATCAGCCTGGGCAACATGGCAAAACTCCTTCTCTACAAAAAATACAAAAATTCTCCAGGCATGGTGGCTCAGACCTACAGTTCCAGCTACTCAGGAGGCTGGGGTAGTAGGAGCTCTTCCCCCCAAGAGACTGAGGTCGCAGTAGCTGAGATCACACCACTGCACTCCAGCCTGTGCCACAGAGCCAGACTCTGACTCAAACGAAAACGATCAAACAAACAAGCTGCCTTATTTACTAAAGTCTCTGGAACCAAAGACATTCAAAAAAAAAGAATGGGAATTTGCCTTCAAATTCAATCAAGATACTTAACTACCATTTTGAGTGACTACGTGATTTTAATCACTAAGTAAATCACTCTAGTAGTATCATTTAAGACAAAAGCTATGGTGACGGAATACATTCGCCAAGACTAAGACTAGATGAGTTCTTTAATTTTTTTCTGATGATTAGATTTTATGATCTTATTTTATACTAGTAAATGCAGGAGTAATTAATGCAGACTATTTATTGAGGTTGACCTATACTGAGTCATAATTTAAAAATACTTGTATTCCATTATATCTTAAATAATCACGTGCAATATTACCTAACAAAGTAACTGTTTTATTTTTGTTTTTTGATGTTCTTGTTTTGTTTTTAAGATGGCGTTTCACTCTGTCACCCAGGCTGGAGTGCAGTGGAATGATCTCTGCTTACTGCAACTTCCATCTCCCGAGTTCAAGAGAGTTTCCTGCATCAGCCTCCTGAGTAGCTGGGAGTACAGGTGTGTGCCACTACACCCAGCTAATTTTTTTCTATTTTTATTAGAGACAGGGTTTCACACCATGTTGGCCAGGATGGTCTGGATCTCTTGACCTCGTGATCTGCCTGCCTCAGCCTCCCAAAGTGCTGGCATTACAGGCATGAGTTACCGTGCCTGATCTGTTGATACGGATTTCTAAAGAATCTATCAGAAACGATTCTTTTTTGCACAAATACACCCACAAAATAGATTGGTGTTTAAAAAATGTAAAATTTATAAAACATAATATATCCGACTTGTACAATAATGTAAATACACTTAACATTACTGAACTGTATACTTAGAAATAGTTAAGATGATACATTTTATGTGTTTTATACTAAAAAAAATTTACAAATGTTGTTTATTGAGTTTTATTTTAATAGATAATACAGCACAAAATAAAAAAGAAAATACATTAAAAGAAAATGTTTTTAATAATATAAATATGTTAAACTTTTTTTAAAAAAAGCACTTGTTATTTTAAAAACAAACACTTGAAAATATAAATTCTATCCTGGAAAATTGATAAAGGACACAGCAGTCGTTAAAAAATAATTAAAGTCTCCCAATACCTCATATTTTGTGTAAATTAAATGGTTCCTGTCTGAGAGCTAATGAAAAAAAGGAATTGTTTTCGGGGTTAACGCATTCTGGTGGTACGTGCTGAAATAGGACTGCATGTTGATCCGAAATTACCAACAGGATGCCAGTGAATCATTGACTCAGTCATCGAGTAAACTATGTGCGGAGCAAACGGCATGCCCTAATGAGAGCCCAACTCTGATTGTCTGATGTCACAGGTGCCATCCACTCTCCTAAGTTGCAGAAACTACATGAATAGACCACCTGCCTTTTTCTGAAAAACTAAGAACACAAAATGATGTCCTATTACCAATGAGTTCAAGTGAGAGTTTAATATGTAAGTGCTTCCTGGGAGGAAGAGTGTGATGCAATATTTAGTTGTCTAGAAATAATCTTTTTACTTTTTTCTAGGTTTAATACGTATTGCTTGATTTTAAAGTCATGCTGAGCTTCCATTACTATCTCCTTGCATCAATCAATTGAATGAACTATGCTTGTTACACTTAAAATAGCATTTGAGAATGATGCTGTGATGCATTTCTGTGTTAATTCATCTGTATTATATTATGGTATTGGGTGGAATTTTGTCCTTGAAAAAGATATGTTGAAATCGTCATCTCAGATCTCTCAGAATGTGGACTTGTTTAGAAATAGAATAATTGCAGATGTAATAGTTGAAGTAAGATGAGGTCATACTGGTGTAGGTTAGACCGTTAATGCAATCTGATTGGTATCCTTATAAGAAAAACGTAGATACATAAGAAAAAAAAATGCATTATGACAGAGACAGAGATCAGAGTGATGCAACTGCAAGCCAAGGATGCCAAAGGTTGATGGCACCATGAGATCTTGGAAGAGGCAATGTAAGATTCTTCCCTATGCATGTCCAAGGGAGCCTGACCCTGCTAGTACCTTGATTTTAGACATCTAGACTTCAGAATTGTGAAACAATTTTTCTTGCTTTAAGCAACCAGTTTGTGGTACCTTGCTATAGGAGTTCTGGAAACTCATACAGTCATGCAGACCAAAAACACGGAAAATAACCAAATTCTAAGGAAAAAGATAACTCTTTTGTTTAATTCTAGAATTATTTTTAAAAGGTCCCACTTGGTCAGGCACGGTGGCTGTAATCCCAGCACTTTGGGAGGCCATGTTGGGTGGATCATGAGGTCAGGAGTTCAAGACCAGCCTAGCCAAGATGGTGAAACCCCATCTCTACTTGAACCCAGGAGGTGGAGGTTGCAGTGAGCCGAGGTCGCACCACTGCACTCCAACCTGGGCAGTAGAAGTGAGACTCTATCTCAGAAAACAACAAAAAAAAAAGTCACACTTATCTTGAAATTATTTCTGAAGCTCATTTAAAAATGGTGATTAAAAGCTCTCTATTCCCTTTCTTTGCTACCTAAATTATTATGTCATTTATTTAATCACAGTTACTGCAAAAAGGGTGGACCACAAGCTCCTTATGTGACTATTACTTGAGTATAGAAAATAGTCAACATCGCAATTTTAGGTATACTTGGGTAATTTTTCTAACACTTTTGCATTAATTGCTTTACAGAACTATATGAAAACTGGTAAGGACTCTAAAAGTCACCCCATTTGGCAGTTGAGTCAATTGAGACTTTGCCTTGGTCAAATCGTTGACCTAGGAAAGTCCTGGGACTTGAACTTGCTCCCTTAACTCCTAAGACAGTATTCTCTTCTGCCCTCTACATTGCCTTATACTGCCTTCTTGAAGTAATAAGGATCATCATAATAAAAATGGCTATTTGGCTAATAAGACTCACCTGATCTTAGCCAAACGTCAAGAAGCAATAGGACTCTTAGACACAAATTCAGATGTGGAAAAAATTGTCCTAACTTTCCATAACAAAATCTCACGTTTTCAATTTAAAGTTCCCATTTGCTGGATGACAGAAGTTTCTTGATCTTAATAAATTTATGCCAACATATTTAAGATTCACATTACAGACACAAACATACCAAAAATGCACAGTCCAGGAGATGCATTACCAAACCTTCCAGAAACAGATAATTTCTGCTTTATATAAACCATTGAAGACAGAAAAAGAGAAAATAACATTATGAGGCTAAAACAATCTTACAACAGGAAAATAAGAGAAAAAGAAAATAAAACTTGAAAATTATCTTATTTCAAACTTATAAACAGTCATAACTATAACACAAATGGAATTACATATCACAATTCACCATGATCAGTATGTTTTATTACTTAAATGCAGATACTGTTGTTTTGTTACCAGTGTATCCCAAAAGCTCCCTTAGGCACTGGTTGGCGAAGAGTAGGTCCAGTAAATATTTGATGGGTAAGTTGAATAACAAGTATGAATTAACACATTAGAATATCTGATAATGCAAACCCCACATTAACATATTTAACATATATATCTGCTACTTTAGCATATTTAGTTATGTATAATAAATATTAAATAATATGTGATTTTAATTTATAATTTTTACATATATGTATATTTATATTAAGTATATGAAACACATGACACATGCAGACAGCTCGTGAGTGCAGAAGAGCCATTAGCTATTAAACACAGAAAAATCATTAGCTATTAAACACTCATATTTGATTTTTTTAAAAAAATCACAGCATCTAAGACTTGAATAAACTGTTTCATCTTGACAAAAATTATCTACTAAAACCTCCAGTAAATATACTTCTTATGATCATTCCCATTAAGATCAGAAGCAAGGGAGGGATGAATTTTGTCACTGCTACAATTTACCATAATGCAAAGACTTGTAGCCAATGCAATTATATAAAATAAGAGATCAGTTTAAAAAGTAATTATAGATATATGAGTGGACAAACATAAATAAATAAAATAAAACAGTTCCACAAATAAATATTGTGAAGATCAGCAGGGTTGGACATTCAATATTATTCAACATTGTAAAGTTACCATTTCTCCCCCAAATACTTTATAAATATAATATTTTCTGAAACAAAACACCATTTGTAAAATAAAGTTAAACGAGTTGAGTTTAAAAATAAATATGAGAGAAAACATTTTCAATGATATCCCAATAATTACCTAATAATATAACTTTTCAGAAAAAGTGTAAGAATAAGGGATTTGCTCTTCCAGTTTTCAAGGCATAGTTAGAGCTACAGATAATAAAACAGTGTTATTTTATGTCTATGATAGGTAAATAAATAATAAAAAGGACAGACCCACAATATGGCACAAAAGCATTTAAATCAGAAAGAAAGATCAAACATTAATAATTGATATCAAACATACTATGGACTTTAAAATACAGGAATAACCTCATACTGATTTAATAATAAAATATGAACTGATTTACAAATAAAATAAAGAAATAAACAAGGAAATAACAAAGAAACAAAGAAATAAACTTGAAAGCTGTTAGATAAAATATAAGCTATCTTCATTTTATCTATGAAATAAGAAAGCTTTAATTATTTGGACACTAACACAAAACGAATTAAGGAAAAGACTATATTTGCCATCATCAGATTAAAAAGCATCTTACCTCAAAAAAAAAAAAAAACATAAAAATAAAAACATAGAAATAGACTGGAAAACGATATTTTCCACATTTCTACAAAGGGTTCATATCAAAATATAAAGAATTCAAGTGTATACTTCCAAAATAAAAATGATAGTGCCTTTCTTTTTATATGCAAGATTATGAGTTAGAAAACTTTGGAAGATGTCTTAAAGTTAAGTAAAAATGAAAGGTATTATGTAATCGTATAAAGAAATCATTGTTATGATAAAAATGAGAAGCAAATTAATTCACACCTACTATTTATATTTCAGCTTATGGCTTTTCTAGCACTTCCACACACCACTCAAAATTATAAAGTAAAAAAAATTAAAAATTAATGAAAGCGATCATAGTATCTTTGATGAGAATTACAATGGAAACTGGTAGTGAATATAATCGTTTATGATGGTGACCTATTAATATTTTTTACTACCGAATCAAGCTTATTCACCTTTTTAGAATTTCAGAATGACCAAATTCTGAGTCTTTAGGCAAGCCCCTGGATTCACTGAACAGGAGTTCACTCTGTAAGAATAGTCTTTTTTTTTTTTTTTTTTTTTTTTTTTTTTTTTTGAGATGGAGTTTCACTCTTGTTACCCAGGCTGGAGTGCAATGGCGCGATCTCGGCTCACCGCAACCTCCGCCTCCTGGGTTCAGGCAATTCTCCTGCCTCAGCCTCCTGAGTAGCTGGGATTACAGGCACGCGCCACCATGCCCTGCTAATTTTTCTTTTTTTTTTTTCTTTTTTTTTTCTTTTTTTTTTTTTTGTATTTTTAGTAGAGACGAGGTTTCACCATGTTGAACAGGATGGTCTCGATCTCTTGGCCTCGTGATCCACCCGCCTCGGCCTCCCAAAGTGCTGGGATTACAGGCGTGAGCCACCGCGCCCGGCCCAAGAATAGTCTTTTTATTATTCACGTTTACGATCATTGCTAATGCCTTATTCTTTATAACTGGGAAGTGGTGGAAGTGAGACGAGAAATAGCTGGCTTTCAAAAAACAAACTTTTCGTTTTGGAGTAATTTTATGGAAAGAAGAATATAGAGTTCCTAAACCCAATTTTCTGTATTGCTAATATCTTACACTAGTATGACATGTTTTTCATAATTAATGAGTCAATATTAACACAGTATTACTGAGTACACACTTTATTTGGATTTTCTCTTCCAGGCTCCTATTTAGGATATCACATTACATTTAGTCATCATGTCTCCTTAGGTTTTTCTAGTTTGAGACACGTTTTTGCTGGCTTTGTTTTTGATGTCCTTGGTGGTTTTCAGGAACATGGAATAGGTAGTATAAAGAAGATCTCACAGCTGGGGTCTTCCGGATTTTTTTTAGATTATGATTAGACTTAGATTATGGGTTTGGGGAGGAAGACTACAGAGGTAAAGTGGCATTCTCATCCATCATATCAAGTAAATGACCAAGATTAAAACTGTCTGTATGTTATTTCACGTTAAAGAGAAAACTCTTTAATCCTCAGATCTAAAACATTAACTCGCCTGAAAGTGGGGTGACGGGGAATGAATCGGGCTGACCTCAGACTTTTCTACAGCAACATGTAATGCCAAAAGTTAATGGAACAGTGATTACGGAATTCTTTGTTTAAAAAGATCATAGCAACTAGAAAAAAAGCTGCCGAACAGAATCTTAATGAAATAACTCTGATAAAATAAATGTATTAAGAGCAAAAACATAAGTAGTTGATGGTGTGAAAGTAAAAGAAAATGTAAAATTGCAAATTGACTAACAGTTGTGCTAAGATAGTTGATCTGTATTGATATGACACAAATATTCTTATGATATAGAAGAGTGAACTGGTGGTCACCAAATGTAATCAATGTTTATTTTTGAAGGGCAGCACAGTGGTTCTTTTAATTCACTCCATTTATGTGTGCTTTACTCAATTACCAATTATGTTTTTTAAAAAGCACTATTTGAAAAACTAAATGTATTAACATTTTAAAAGAAAAAAATTTAAAACAAAAAAAAACATTATTCATTGCACATAGCTTTAACTTCATTATGCACTCAAGTTATTATTTACTCTATTATTTACTCTAGAAACACTATAAATTTTATTCTCACTTTGCTGATCTTGTGTGGACTATTATTTGCACCCCCACTCTGAGATCAGTCTAGAAAAGTTCTATTTATTACTCAAAGCCCAGATTAAGTTTATCCCACCCTCCCTTGTCATCTTCCCAAACTGCTATTTTCTCCCAAGTTATTAGTCATCTGTGTTATCATGGTTCTTTTGCATATCTCCTTTTTAATACTAATGTCACCATAGAAATTGTAATGAGAACACATGGACACAGGGAGGGGGTCTACTCCGCACTGGGGTCTACTGGGGGGAATGGGGGAGGGACAGCGGGGGCGGCTGGGGAGGGATACCTTGGGGAGAAATGCCAAGTGTGGGTGAAGGGGAGGAAGGCAGCAAAACACACTGCCATGTGTGTACCTATGCAACTATCTTGTACGTTCTGCATATGTACCCCAAAACCTATAATGCAATAAAAATTAAAAAAAAAAAGAGAGAGAAATAATATTCTTTATTTTATAAACAAGCAACACCTGCACAATGTGGACTTAAGAAAACATAGTCTAGTTCAAAAAGTCATTAAGTGATGGATTTCATTGTATAAATAAATAAATATCCTTGTAGTAAGCATGACCTCATTCTAGTTAAAAACAATGACCAAGCAAAGTGGCTCACACCTGTAACCCAGCACTTTGGGAGGCTGAGGAGGGCAGATTACAAGATAAGCAGTTCAAGGCTAGCCTGGCCAACATGGTGAACGCTTGACTCTACTATAAATACAAAAACTAGCCAGGCATGGTGGCAAGTGCCTGTAATCACAGCTGCTCCAGGGGCTGAGGCAGGAGAATTGCTTAAACCCCAGCTGAGGGAGGTTGCAGTGAGCCAGGATCGTGCCACTGCACTTTAGCCTGGGTGACAGAGCAAGACTCTGTCTCAAACAAACAAACAAAACAATTCACATAAGCAAATAACTTGAAAACTTGAAGGGCTTTGAGAATTATTAAATTAAAATAGTTTTTTAATATAAAAAAATAAATCATTTAAAAAAAGAAATTGTTTTCTTCTTTGGGAGCTACTAGAGAATAGGAATTACTTTAGTCCATCATTGTGACTTTAATACTTAGACTGAAATATAGTAAATATTTGGTAAATGACTTGATAAATTATGATGTGAGAGAGAAACAAGTAAACCAACCATGTAATATGGTGGAATTTGTGCAATACTGACATTACACATAGAAGAATGGAAGAGAAATCCTAACTCCTCCTGGAAATAAAACAGAGAAAGCTTGGAAAAAATATTGGGATAAGTTCTGAAAAACCAGGAGTCACTTCAGTAATACACTGTAAAAAGTGAAAATTTAAAAAGAAATGCCATATATAAAACACAGCTAGAAGATACTATGACCATCGAAAGACATGAGAAGTTGCTTGGTTTAGCTGATGGTTGGGTCACATAGGGAAAAGGGTAAAATAAAAAGAAGTTGTAGAAACAGGAAATGTGTAAGTGGGGAAGAACCTGTTTATATCATGGAAGGTCATCATTTTTTCTGAAAGCAATTAAAATCTATTGAAGACTTTAACTGAAAAAGCCATATGTTAAGATATGCCCTTTACAAAATGTGCAGACAGAACTACAACATACTCATACACAAAATAAATACGTATATATTCAGTGCATAAATGTATTGTTTTATTTAGCTTATTAATTGATGTGTTAAATGACAATTGTGTGAAATCAGTGAGAAATGATTTGAGAAATGACCATGAATGTGCTTTCAGGTTGCCAAAGGCTTTAAAAGAAAACTATATTTTTGTTATTCTGATAAAAGCATTACGACTCCATCATATTTCTTTGGTATTATGAACATTTGGAATTCTAAGATAAGAAAGAAAAGAAAGCTTTAACTTGACATGAAAAATCACAGAACATTTTATATATGCCCAGATGTTTGTTACTTAATGGGAACAAGGCTATGGAATCTCACAGTTTCAAGAACTACTTTTTTACTAAAACACATAAAAATCACACACACACACACACACACACACACACACACACTTCTCCAATTTCAGTGTTTTGCTGCCTTATTCCAATTTCCATTATACTCCAAATACTAAAACAAGAGACATGCTAAGTCAAGCAGAAAAAAATATTTGCAAGAGATGTGGAAGAAATCAGCCTACAAATATGATATCCCCTCCTCATTAGGGGTGACCATTCTCAAAAGTCTCACCTTCTCTTGTGAGTTCTTGGCATCTTATCTATTGAACATGAAAACTGAAATGTTCCCAAATAGTTCAGGCCTTCACTTGACATTTTAACACAGAAAATATCTCACGTGTGTTCTCCAATTTCCAAAGTCAGTAGGTTGAATCAATAACAAAATAACGTTAATTTTCTGCATCACTTTGGGAAAAAAATAAAAGTGAAGCATTCTAAGCAAAAGGAGAAGACAGGTAATCACCATGATAAATACCAAAAAGTGGGAATAATTGAGTATTCTGATAATCTCAAATGCTAGAACACAAAAAGAAAAAGGAAACACAGGAAGCTTTGGCTGAAAAAACAAAACAAAACGTATTTTTAGTGTATACTCCATCACCTGTATCTGACATTGTTGTCTTCAGCACAGATCCCATTTCTTGTTTTTTTACTCTTGCCCCTCCCTTTTTTGTGTGTGTCATTGCCTTTTCTGACCCACATTATTGATTTTCTTTAGTGTATGGCACAAAAGTTGCTGGATCTTCTTATTCTCATATCGAAAAGCAAGAAGCCTGAAAGTTTATGCTCCAGTTAACCAATGACTGCAGGATGTGAAACTTTGAAAGTCTAGTCCCATCGTCTGCAGTATAATTTACCCAAAGTCATCCCCCAGGCTCCGGAGAAACTCTCTGAATCACACTCTTGCTGGGATTATTTCCCTTCTGTGTCTTGCTTTCTCTGCTTTCTCGCTTGTTTCTCTTGGAAAGGGAATTACTCAGGAAGCAGTTCCTTAATAATTGTGTGGAAAGTCTGAGTATTTCAGAGACAGAACAACTGAAACATTTACAAGAGCCTACACCATACCCAGAAATTTCAAAAGGCAATAGAGATGAGAAATATCAAATATTAGCAGGAAAGTTTATTTTTCATCTTTGAGCTTATCAATGTTTTAAAACGTAACTAGTTAGGAAGAAGACATGTTGCCAAGGTTTTGATGGACCGCCCAGATCTCTCTCAGAATCCAGGAACTCATCTCTCCAGCTGCTGAGAGTTGTTTGCTGATATCTCATAGCAAGGGTAAAGCTCTTTTTAGGGGCAGTCAGCTTCTGGCAATTGGTTAATTCAAGATACAAAGACCACAGCTTTTGCTTCAATTTGTGGTATCTCTGGAAAGCCATTTAAGCCTCAGAGTTCTCTGAGACATTAACTGAAGTTATTGTTGTAACATCATCAAACTTTAATTCTTTCCCTGACCAATCTTGCTTTGTTCACATTTTACAGATATTGCTTCTCAGAGTATATCCCAGTAAGTGATATACACGACCATGCCTTTTTCAGCGCAGAATAGGCCACTCAAATAATATGTCTTGAATTCTTACTGGGGCATGATATAAAAGGAGGATCTGATTGGAACCTATCGTGACTTTGCAGCCAGAATGATTCTTTATAATTTGGGTTATGTCGGATACCCGAAGTCACAAGCTTGTGCAGGTCCAAGAGCAACCATCATAAGACACAAGTGGAACAGCTGGGATCTGACAAGAACAGGGTCAAGGGGCACAAGTAAGATGCATGAGCAGATGGCCCAGAGGGCATGCCATTGTCACTTCTGCATTTATGCTTTGGCTCATGCTTATTGCCACATTTCAGGAAAAAGGATATCCCTTATGGCCAACTGATGTAGGAGAAAAAAAGGCTGGCTTTGTTCACAGAATAGTCTGCTCAGATGTGAGTACAGCAGGAAACTTTTCCAACACTACAGGCCCTGAGAGGCAGCAGTGAGCAAAATCCTCCCAAATGCCAGAGCTTCATAAGATGCTCATTGTCATCTACTTTGTAAAAAGTGGCAGGAGGCAAACATATAAGGCAATTAATGACTAGTGGCAAATGTCCTGACTCTTGGTCAGTGAGCTCAAAGAAAGTAAGATCAGAAAGTTTCCAACAAGGAATTCTAGGGAAGAGAGATGTAAGTAGATCTGTTATAACACAGGCAAAGAATGAAGATCTTTTTATCATGTATTAACAGGTTTCAAGGGTATCCACCACTGAAGATTCCTCAAATAGCCAAGGAAACAGATTAACAAGCCGTTGATGTCAACCAAGCACTGTCATGGACCATCAAAGTACTAATGCAATAGCCAACTGCAGAAGTAATGGAACCTGCAAATAAATTCAACAGTATCAATTCTATTTCAGCAAAGCCAGTTGAGTTAGTGCTGCTGCCAAATGACCGACATTTTCAACGATATAGACCAACAACGGCACCATCCCTTAAGAAGACCAACTCATCATTTGGTGATAGACTGATTACATTAATCTCATCTATCCTGGGGTAAAAAGCAAATCAACTTTATGGAAATCAACCTCTATTCAGAGTACATATTCATTTAATCTCCCCACATGGCCTCAGCATAACCATGCAAAGGCTTATGGAGTATTTGATTGAGCAACATAGAATCCTACATATATTTTATTCAAGAGAGTGATACAATTTACAGCAAAGGAGGTTCAGCAGTGGTTACATAACTGTAACATCCATTAGCCCTATCACATATTATACTGCTCAGAAGCTGCCAGTTGTCAAAATGAAACAGGCTCATGCAACTTTGGAGTTCAGACCCTGAGAGTATGGGAAGCCATCCTACAAGATACAATGTATACCATCCTTAAACTTTCTTAAATAAACAACTATTATACGTTATTGTTTTTCTAATGGGTTGAATACACGAGTTTAAGAATCACATGGTACATCGAACCCCCATGACATGAGTCTACCTGTATTACAAGGCTACTCATATACACCCGAGCCTAAAATAAATGTTTAAAAAATACATAGATACAAATTTAAAAAGAACCACAGAGTGGAAGTTAGAGTGACCTTATTTCTTGCAATGTACAGTGAAATTACTGGGAGATTTTGTGCTACTTTCTCCCACAGCCCTGCAACTCTCGGTTCTGTGGCTCCATGTCTTACACTCCATAGTAGAGATGGTTCTACAAATGGACACAGCAAGACTGCTAGTAACAAAATATGATGTATCCATGCAGTGGAATAGCAGAATGGTAAATAAAAAGTAACAATGGAACTGACACATGATACAACAGGAGCAAAACTTGAAAACATTCTGCTAAGTGAAACAAACAATCATGAAGGATCACATTTTATGACTTTGTTAAACAATTGTGTTACACATTCTAAGTTTCTTGAGAATGGAGACTATTTGCCTAATTTACTCCTGTAATCTTTAGTTTCTTACACAGTCCCTAATGCAAAGAGAATATAAAATGAATACATATTCAATTAAATATATACTGTAAAAGCCCCTGAGAATTGGTCTATACACCCTGCATCTAATAGAAAACTCTTCAGTCAACAAGACAAGACATTCATGTTTTTAATAAGGTACACTTTGATTTTTGACATAATTTTACCAACTTTCAAATTTGTGTGGATCTTTGTGTACTGATTATAAAGAAAAATCGAGTTATGAAACTCTGGGCTTAAAGCTATAAATTAAAGTTTAATTAAAACTGTCTTTAGTGGCCAGGCGCAGTGGTTCATGCCTGTAATCTCAGCACTTTGGGAGGCCTAGACGGGCAAATAACTTGAGGTCAGGAGTCCAAGACCAGCCTGGCCAACATGGTGAAACTTTGTCTCTACTAAAAATACAAAAAAATAGCCCGGTGTGGTGGCTGGCACCAGAGTAACCCCAGCTACTCAGGAGGCTGAGGCAGGAGAATCACTTGAACCCAAAAGGCAGAGGTTTCAGGGACCTGATATTGCACTACTGCACTCCAGCCTGGGCAAAAGAATGAGACTCTCTCAGAATTAAAAAAAAAAAAAAAAACTGTCTTCAGTGAAGTTAAAAGTTTTGCACTATATACTTTTGATAGTCTTCAAATCAATGCAATGTGTTCATCTGTTTTGTAGGTTTTAAAATTAAATACTGTATGAAATGTCTGATAAGAATGTGTTGCCAGTCAAGATAAGATTAGAGTCAAGCCTTCAGGGACATACAAACGTTGCTATTCCACATCAGGGGAATAATATCTATTCATATGCATTTACAGAAATAAATCTGTACCTATACAAACACAAACTGTATTGCAGACATTGAAATCTAACATGTTTTGTCTAAGGAAATAACTTTCCTAACAGAGCAAATCAATAGAGTATTACAGCAAGATTATAAAAGTGAAAATGTCCAACATCAACTCTCGTGATATCATATTCATTAAGTAAAAGGAGAAAAGAAACAAACCAAACAGTCTTTTTTTTCTAAACTTGTTAATTTCCATAAATTTATTGAAAATTATTTCATTTACTCAACAAAAATATCTAGAACAAACAGTAGGCATTTGTATCTGTACAAAACTCCGTAAATGATATTGAATTTTAGAATGTTTTAGATCTAACATCTAAGTAACTTTTTCCTTATTATTGATAATGTTTATTAATCAATTATTCATTTTGTGTATGTGCCAGGAAAGTTCAAGTGAAAAGTATGATATTCTTTCTGGCTCTCCGGCACATAAGTCTGCCTCTGGCAATAAAACCATAATTTTAGTGTATTTAAAGAAATAATACGTCAACCAGAAATGAGTTAATTAATAATTAAAACCTAAAGTATTTGTGACAGATAAAATTACAGAATTAAACTTTCTTTAGGCCATTCTAAATACTATTGAGAAAATAAAGAACTTTCAGAGGTTTTGCAAATTGGAGGTTGATTATTTGATGTCCCTATGGTCAGATAAATGCATCAGACTAACTTCCTGGATTTTCTTAAATACCCATTAATTTCCTTGACCTTTTTACTGTCTTCTACGATCTGAATGTTTGTGTCTCCCAAAAATTTATATGTTGAAACCTAATCACCAATGTGATGATATCAGAGATGGAGACCTTCAGGGGGTGTTATTAGTTTGTAAGGGCGGTGCCCTCAAGTTTAGGATTAGTTCTCTCATGAAAAAAGGCCCCAGAGAGCTCCTTTGACCCTTTTGCCATGGGAGAACACAACTAAAATCTGAAGATGGCATCTATGAACCAGAGCGTGGGCTCTCACTAGAAACGAAATCTATTCATGCCTTGATATGGAATTCCTCACTTCCAGAACTCCAACATATAAGTTTCTCTTATTTATAACTACCTAGTTCATGGGATGTTATAGCAACCCAAATGAACTGACAAGCTGTCCAATCTCTAGATTTCTGATCATAGTATAAATTGTCATGGGAGGTCAATTATTACCAATTGTGTTTCTCATGCTGACTTCCAGTTATCCACCCCATAGAAGCATTAAAGCTATCATTATAACATTAAACACCAATATGAAAACGACTTCTTTACTCACTTTTAGCAATATTTTGAGAGACTTCTACATTGCCCAAAATTATGCTAGCTGACAAGAAAAGTGAAAAGATATATTGCTATCAGCCCCATCCTCCTTGAGTTGACACTCTATTGAGGAACACAGACAATTAGGGAAGCATTGCAATAAAGTGTGAGGGCTGTTATGGAAAGAGAGCTAAGGATCTCATGGGGGAAAGCATGTCAGGGACATATTCACATATTTAAAATGGAAACAGGGAGTGCACCTTTGAATAAATTTTATTATGCTGAAATGAGGAGACAGTTATCCAAGTGAAGGGAAAGGAGTGTGGGAACTCAGTCATCTAAGAGGGTGTAAGAACATATGCCAAGATTCCAAGCAGAGAGAGAGCACAACACATTCAATAAATTAAAAGGAAATTAATATTAATTGTTGAAAATAATAGTTGTACATATTTATGGTGTATATGCAGTATCTTTTTTTTTTTTTTTTTTTTTTTTTTTTTTGAGACAGAGTTTCGCTCTTGTTACCCAGGCTGGAGTGCAATGGCGCAATCTCGGTTCACTGCAACCTCCGCCTCCTGGGTTCAGGCAATTCTCCTGCCTCAGCCTCCTGAGTAGCTGGGATTACAGGCACGTGCCACCATGCCCAGCTAATTTTTTGTATTTTCAGTAGAGATGGGGTTTTACCATGTTGACCAGGATGGTCTCCATCTCTTGACCTCCTGATCCACCTGCTTTGGCCTCCCAAAGTGCTGGGATTACAGGCTTGAGCCACCGCACCTGGCCTGCAGTATCTTTTTACATGCATAGAATGTGCAGTGTTTAAGTCAGGCTGTTTAGGGTATCAGTCATATTGAGCATTTATCATTTCTATGTGCTGGGAATATTTCAAGACCTTTCATCTGGATATTTTGAAATAGACAATATACGTTGTTAGCAATGTATTTTATAAAAATGAATTTTATTGTTATAACAAAGGATTGTCACCCTGCTCTGCTATTGGCCATTAGAATTTCTTTTATCTAATTGTATATTCGTATCTATTAACCAACTTACCTTAATTCCCGTCCCCCAACCAACATCCTTCCCAGTCTCTGTTAATTATTATTCTACTCTCCATCTCATTTA
Source organism: Saguinus oedipus (assembly GCA_031835075.1). Taxonomy (NCBI): domain Eukaryota; kingdom Metazoa; phylum Chordata; class Mammalia; order Primates; family Cebidae; genus Saguinus; species Saguinus oedipus. The sequence goes on from CM063186.1 coordinate 3,524,616, forward strand.
GACGAACCTTTTTAGCTCCCACACGTGAAGGAGAACTTGGGATATTTGTCTTTTGGGGCATGACTTATTTCACTTCAGGTGATGACTTCTAGTTCCAGTCATGCTGCTGCAAATGACATAATTTTGTTACTTTTATGGCCAAATAGTACTTTATTGTGTATCTAGACAAGACTTTTATTTTAAAAAATCAATTAATCTGTTGATGAATACTTGGGTTGATTTTATACCCTGGCTGTTATGAATAGACAGGGGAGATACTTCTTATCCTCTGCTGGCTATGGGGTGGTTGATTTTGGTTCTCTTGGTTCTTTTTTTTTAGTGATGATACGTTGTTGATTTGAGGTAATTTTAGCTTTTTGAAGTGGACACTTAGGGCTACAGATTTCCCTGTTAACATTGCTTTTGCTGTGTATTAGTTTGTTTTCACACTGCTGGTAAAGACATACCCAAGACTGGGAAGAAAAGAGGTTAAATTTGACTTACAGTTCCAAATGACTGGGGAGACCTCAGAATCATGGTGGGAGGTGAAAGGCGCCTCTTACTACACAGCAGCAAGAAAAAATGAGAAAGAAGCAAAAGCAGAAACCCCTGATAGGCCTGTCAAATCTCATGAGACTTATTCCTTATTATGAGAATAGCACTGGGAAAGACCAGCCCCCATGATTCAATTGCCTCCTTTGATGTCCCTCCCACAACACATTGGAATTCAGTGAGATACTCTTTAAGTTGAGATTTGGTGGGGACAGAGCCAAACCATATCATTCCATCCCTGACCCCTCCAAATCTCACGTCTTTACATTTCAAAACCAACTACGCCTTCCCAATAACCCCCCAAAGTCTTTACTCATTTGAACTTTAATCCAAAAGTCCATAGTCCAAAGTCTCATCTGAGATAAGGCAAGTTCCTTTTGTCTAAAAATCCAAAGCAAGTTAGTTACTTCCTAGATACAATGGGGGCACAGGCATTGGGAAAATACAGCCTTTCCAAATGGGACAAATTGGCCAAAACAAACATTAAAGGGCCCGTGGAAGTCTGAAATCCAGTGGGCAGTTAAACTTTAAGGCTTCAAAACGATCTCCTTTGACTCCAGGTCTCACATCCAGGTTAGGCTGATGTAAGAGACGGGTTCCCATGTCTTGGGCAGCTCCACTCCTTCCGCTTTTCAGGGTACACCTCCCTACTGGCTGCTTTCATGGACTGGTGTTGAGTGTCTGTGGCTTTTCCAGGTACACAGTTCAAGCTGTGGGTGGATCTACCATTTTGAGGTCAGAAGGATGGTGGCCCTCTTCTCACAGCTCCACTAGGCAGCACCTTACTAGGGACTCTGTGTGGTAACTTCGACCCCACATTTCCCTTCCACACCACCCTAGGAGAGGTTCTCCATGAGGGCCGCAGTCTTGCAGCAAACTTTTGCCTTGGCATCCAGACATTTCCATACATCTTCTCAAATCTAAGTGGAGGTTCCTAAACCCCAGTTCTTGACTTCTGTGCACCTGAAGGCTCAACACCACATGGAAGCTGCCAAGGCCTGGGGCTTCCACCCACTGAAGCCACAGGCCAAGTTGTATTTTTTCCCCTTTCAGCAACAGCTGGGACACAGGGTACCACATCCTTAGGCTGCATACAGCACAGGACCCTGGCCCAGGCCCACAAAACACTTTTTCCTCCTGGGCCTCTGGCCTGTAATGGGAGGGGCTGCTGTGCAGGTCTCTGACATGGCCTGGAGACCTTTTCCCCATGGTCAGGAGATTAACATTAGGTTCCTTGACACTTACGCAAATTTTTGTGGCTGACTTGAATTTCTCCCCATAAAAATGTTTTTTTGTTTGTTTGTTTTGTTTTTGCTATTGAATAGTCAGGTCTCAAATTTTCTGAACTTTTATGATCTGTTTCCCTTTTAAAACTGAAGTCCTTTAACAGCACCCAAGTCACCTCTTGAATGCTTTGCTGCTTAGAAATATCTTCCACCAGACACCCTAAATCATCTCTCTAAAGTTCAAAGTTCCACAAATTGCTAGGTCAAGGGCAAAATGCCACCAATTTCTTTGCTATAACGTAACAAGAGTCACCTTTGCTCTGGTTCTTAACAAGTTTCTCATCTCCATCTGAGACCACCTCAGCCTGGACCTTATTGTTCATATCACTATCAGCATTTTGGGCAAAGACAATCAAACAAATCTCTGGGAAGTTCCAAACTTTCCAACATTTTCCTGTCTTCTGAGTTCTCCAAGTTGTTCCCACCTCCACCTGTTACCCAGTTCCAAAATTGCTTGCACATTTTTGGGTATCTTTTCAGCAACACCTCACTTTACTGGACCCAGTTTACAGTATTAGTTCCTTTTCATGCTGCTGATAAAGACGTACCCAAGCCGGGAAAGAAAATGACGTTTAATTGGACTTACCATTCCACATCACTGGGGAGGCCTCAGAATCATGGCTGGAGGTGAAAGGTACTTCCTACATCACAGCAAGAGAAAATGAGGAAGAAGCAAAAGACGAAAGTCCTTATAAACCCATCAGATCTTATTAGATTTATTCACTATCAAGAGAATAGCACTGAGAAAGATGGGCCCATGATTCAATTACCTCTCCCTGGGTCCCTACAATGTGGGATTTCTGGGAGATACAATTCAAGGTAAGATTTGGAGGGGACACAGCCAAACCCTATCAATCTGCTGGTACATTGTCTCTTTGTTTTCAAATAACTTCGTGATTTCTGTGTTAATTTCATTATTTACCTGGGCCTCATTCAGGAGCAGGTTGTTCAATGTCCATATAGTTGTGTAGTTTTGAGTGAGTTTCTTACTCTTGCGTTCTAGTTTGATTGCACGTGGTCCGAGACTCTTTGCTATGATCTCAGTTCTTTTGCATTTGCTGAGCAGTGATTTACTTCCGATTATGTGATCAATTTTAGAGTAAGTGCTATGTGGCACCAAGAAGAATGTATATTCTGTTGTTTGGGGTTGGAAAGATCTGTAGATAAATATCAGGTCCATGTGATCCAAAGATGAGCTCAAGTGCTGAATATTTTTGTTAATTTTCTTTCTCAATTATCTGTCTAATATTGACAGTTGGGTGTGAAGATCTCCCTCTATAATTAGCAGCAGCGCCACGAGGCAATATGCTTTGAAGTGGTGAACGTGGATTTTTCTCGGCTTCACGTGTACAGTCCTCCCCAGTGTGTGCCTAGAGCACGGGCTGCGTGTACGCGCTCAGTTCCAGCTATTCTTCGGATGCTCTGGATTTGAGACCGAGCACAAATTGTCCCCTGTATTTGCTTCTCCACGGATGTCCCTCCGTAGTTTGCGCCTGACTGTGACAGCGTGCACCCTGTGGGACGGTCAGGCTGCGGGTGCCAAGGACTGGACTGCGCCAGCAACATCGTCTCCCTCAGGAACAGAGCGATCAGAACAGCAAAACGGTGCAGACGCGCAAACAAATCGGCTTTAGTTTCAACCGCGGGTCAAGGCAGGTCACGTCCTCCGGCGGCAGCCACGCTGGCACTGGAGCCGGCAGGACGCTGACCCCACGGCCTCCTTTACTGGAGGAGCCTTGGATTCGTGGGCAGGCCACAGTGGAGCACTTCTCGGGTCTTAGCGACGATGGTGGTCCTAAAGGCGGAAATAGGGCTGGCTGCCGTTCAGGGAAGCGCGCACCTGTCGGCCGCCACCGAGCGCAGCGCTGCACCTGCCGCGACTGGAGCATCCTCTCCCGGAGCGAGGACGCGCTCAGCGCTCACCCGGTGGCCCTCGGGCCGTGTTGAGAGTTTATTCTAGGGACAGGAACCAAAAACGGAAGGCAGCCTCTGGAGCGTTCTGGTGACTGGATGGTACCGGTTTGTTCCTTTGATTTCTTGGCTGAATGTGTTTCTTCTCACCAGGTGCCTTCAGAATATCTGCAAGTCCAGTCTTGCTCATCCTGCTCTCACTAGCAGGTCTCTCCTCACGGCGCCAGGGCGATTTCTGTAAAGAGACATTCTTAGGTTTCTAAGAACTTGTTTGACAAATTTGGGTGCTCCTGTATTGGGTGCATATATATTTAGGGTGGTTAGCTCCTCTTGTTGAATCGAGCCCTTTACCAATATGTAATGCTTTTTTTTCTTTTTTTGCCCCTTTTTATCTTTGTTGATTTAAAGTCTATTTTGTTAGAAACTAGGATTGCAATCCCGCTTTTTTTCTGTTTCTACTTGCTTGGTAAATTTTCCTCGTTTTTATTTTAAGTCTACATGTATTTTTGCATGTGAAATGGGTCTGTTGAGTACATGCACCGATGGATTTTGACTCTTTATCCAGCTTGCCACTTGTGTTTTTTTAACTGGGACACTTGGCCCATTTACATTTAAGGTTAATATTGTTATGTGTGAATTTGATGCATTTTGCAGACGTGGGTATAGATTGCTTCCTAGTGTCACTAGTTTGGGTATTTCAGTGTGTTTTTTGTAGGGGCTGGAAATGGTTTTTCTTTTCCCTACATAGTGCTTCTTTCAGGAGCTCTTGCAAGGCAGGCCTGGTGGTGACGAATTCCCTCAGCATTTGCTTGTAAGATAAAAATGTTATTTCTCCTTCATTTATGAAGATTAGTTTGGCCGAATATGAAATATTGGGTTGAAAATTATTTGCTTTATGAACGTTCAAAATTGACCCCTAATCTCTTCTGGCTTATAGGTTTTCTGCTGAAAGTCTATTAGTCTGATGGGCTTCCCTGTATAGGTAATCTGTCCCTTCTCCCTGGCTGCCCTTAACATTTTTTTCTTCGTTTTGACCTCAGAGAATCTGATGATTATGTGTCTTGGGGTTGATCTTCTTGTGTATTTTACCAGGGTTTTCTGGTTTTCGTGAATTTGAATGTTGGCCTGACTTAATAGGTTGGGCAAAGTTCTCCTGGATGACATCCTGGAGTGTGTTTTTCAACCTGGTTCCATTCTCCCCATCTCTTTCGCCTTAGGTTGGTCTTCTCACATAATCCCATAGTTCTCAGAGGTTTTGTTCATTCCATTCCATTCTTTTTTCTCTAATCTTTTCTTGCCTGCTTTCATCGATACTCTTCAAGCTCTGATATCCTTTCTTCCACTTGTTCTATTCAGCTATCCATACTTGTGTTTACGTTATGAAGTTCTTGTGTCTTTTTCAGCTCTATCAGATGATTTATGTTCCTCTCAAAACTGGTTATTCTGGTTAACAACTCCTGTAATGTCTTATTGTGGTTCTCAACTTCTTCGCAGTGAGTTAGAACATAATTCTTTAGCTTGGCATAGTTCATTATTACCCTTCTTCTGAGGCCTATTTATTTCTGTCAATTCATCCATCTCAGCCTGTGCCCTTGCTAGAGACATGTCTCAATCTTTTGGAGAAGAGGCACTCTGGCTTTTTGAGTTTTTATCATTTGTGCATTGATTCTCATCTTCATGGGTTTGTCTATCTTTGATCTGTAAGGCTGCTGACTCTTGGATGGGGTTTTTCTAGTGTCTTTTTCATTGATGTTTTTGAGTTCAGTTTGTTTTCCTTTTAGTAGCCAGACCCCTTTCTGTAGGGCTGCTGAGGTTTGCTCGGGGTCCACTCTAACCCCTATTCCCTTGGGTCCTATTCACTTGTGTCCCTCCCATCCACGGTCCCTTACATCCATAGATATAAACAGTGAAGACTACAGACCAGAAACGCTGGCAGCCTGCTCCTTCTTCTGGGAGCTCTGTCCCAGAGGAGCACGGGCCTTATGCCAGCTGGAACGCTCCCATAGGAGGTGTCTGGAGACTCCTGTTGGGAGATCTTACTCTGTCAAGAAGAGCGTGATCAGAGATTCACTTAAATTAGCAGTCTGTGTGCCTTTTTGCAGAACAGATGTGCTGCACTTGGGGGAGTCCCCCTTGCCCTGAGTCTCCAGAGCCAGCAGGCAGAAAAGATTAAGTTTGCTGATCCAGGATACCACAGCCACCCATCTTCCTAGGGGATCCTCTTAGGGCTATCAGTGTCCTGTCCATAAACCCCTGGCTGCAGATGCCGAGATTCCCACAGGGAAGCCCCACCCAGTGATAAGTGGATCCAGGTCTCACCCCATCTTGCTAGCATTGGTGGCAAAGAAAAGCAGCAGATGGACAGCAGTCACAGTGATGATGGTGCCCCTCCCCTCCAGGAATTCAGCCTTCTTAGACGGTTTCTAGCTGTCCACATTGGCCAGTAGTGATGGAAAGCCAGTGGATTTTAGCTTGTGGAGTTCTGCAAGAGCAGGGCTGCTCAGTTCCCTGACTTCAGCCCCCTAACCACAAGATGGAAGGATCAGATCTCCTGACTCCAGAGAGTTGCCAGAGCTAGAGTATGCAAATGCTCCTGTGTCTCAGTGCTTGCTGAAAGCAACCCCACACCTGAGCAGCCACTGTGATTCTCCACAGCTTTCTGCTTGGGACCCAAGGCTCTGGTAGCATGGGCTCAGGGGACCTCCTAACCTACAGGTCACAAGGATCTATGGGAAGAGCCTGGTTTCAGTGAGGGCAAGCACATTCCCTCAGCATCTGCCTTGACTGAGGAAAGTAGTTCCCTTTGTTGCCTGCAGCTCCCGAGTGGGGTCTTCCTCGACCCTTTTTTTGCTCACTCTCAGTGGATCATGCCAATCATCTGCTCAGTCCCATGACAGAACTTTGGTACCTAAATTGAAGATTCAGAATTCACTCGCACTGTTCATCCTTCTTAGTGGGAGCCCTAGAGAGGTGCTGCCTTTATCCAGCCGTCTTGGATCCTACCCGATGCACGCTTTTTTAAAACTCAAATTAATGTCTGGTAAAATACACAATCCCTTAGCTAAAACTTACCTTCTCAGGGTGGCCTCTCAGAAGAGGATTTGGTCTATTGCAAATCCCTATGGAAACTTGTCATAACCTTGTGCTTAATCAATCCTGATCAGTTTCCATGAATGGACCTCAGTCTAATGCTATGACTAAAGAGATGGACAGATATATCTCCAACCATGAGTATTTTGGTGAAATACGCCACTAATTTTTATGTCATAGAGTTTCAAGAACAAAAGTTTACCTCAGACCCTGATCATGCCAAGGAGGAGTATATATGTTCCGACTCATGCAGTTTAAAAGCCACACAGCCCACTGGGAAATGAGCAACCTTCAAACCTGTTACTGGTTCTAACTTTATGAGTTATTCCCGGTGAATGATATCCCAACAGAGCTTACGTGTGTATTCTTGAACATTTGTATGCAAGTTAGAAAGTCATCTCAAATCAATTTGCTTCAGGTAAATTTTCTTGAGGTATTACAAATAATTAAATTATTAAAAATAGCCAAATATATATAGACGGCTATTTTTCGTAAGCATGAACACATTACTTTCAAAAAAGAAATGCCAAGAACACCAAAAATAGATTTTTTTGAGATAGAGTCTTGCTCTGCTGCCCAGTCTGGAGTGCAGTTGTGCAATCTCAGCTGACCACAACCTCCACCTCCTGGGTCAATCAGTTATCCTGCCTCAGACTCCCAAGTAGCTGGGATTACAGGCATCTGCCAACACGCCCGGCTATTTTTTAAGTATATTTTTAGTAGAAACAAGGTTTCACCACATTGGCCAGGCTGGTCTTGAACTCCTGGCCTCAAGTGATCAGCCACCTCAGTTTCCCAAACTGCTAGGATTACAGGCTTGAACCACTGCATGCAGCCGTATTTTTATATTGACTAAAACTTGAACATATACCACTAAATTATGATAAATATGACTAACTTGGAGTATTATATCTAGTGTCTACTAAATGGATATAATTATTTCAGATGAGAGCACAAATGTGTAAATTATCTACCTTATATTTAAAATGTTCAAATAAATAAAATATTAAAAAACTCTGTTTTTACTAATTTTTGAAAACTTTACATTTTTCCAAGAATTTGTTTCTGGTTAATTTTCTCTAGTGATCCCTCCCCGTGCTTTTATATGTTCTGGTATGATATAACTCTAGTATGACCCTCAGGAGGTCTTGAGTTTGACATCTGTGCAAAGGAAAGTAATTAAAGATTTTTAACTGAATTCTCTGAAAAAGAAAGTAGTTAAAGATTTTTAACTAAAAAATTGTATGTTATTAGTGAACATAATATTTAAAGGTTAGTTAGCAAGCATATGCATAATGTTTGGATCAAGAGAACAAGACAGCTGAAAAATACAAGCATGTGAGACGTGAGAAGTGACAGTGGCAGTAAAAAAGAACAAGTCACATAAATGTCAGAAATTACAATGATTTCATAGGACTTGGAAATATGTGTGGAAAAAAATGAGCCAAAAATTATTTTACTCTATGTTAAAGTCAAATATTCATGAAAATGACTGTGCTTTTGTATGAATTTGGCTTATTGTTGGGGGTAGAAAGGGACAATCAGTTCATTTTTACAAACATTTTGAGTCATAGCAAAATGTTCAAAGCCCACTTGGCAGGTAAAATATAAAGTAGAGCCAGTAGCTTAAGGCTTCTGGATAAGTCATCCCTCCTTGCAGAGATTAATAAGAATTTCTGATGATATAAAACTATGTAGAGATAGTTTTTTTATCAGAGTAGAATTATGGGATATTAAAACATTTAAATATTATCATTAGTAAATGAAAAAAAAAGAAATAATTTTCATAAAAAAAACTTCACCAAATAATTGAACACAAGCCTAAAGGTTTTTATTTTAAAACAGACACCAGAATCTCATCCAATCTGGTCCTCTCTCCAGCCACATTCTCACTATTAATTTCAAGGATGGGCTGTACGATTGCCCCAACCCCCTAGTATCTTATTCTGTCAACATTTTCTTTTCATAACCTTAGTCTCCTCTAATTAAGGGTAAGATTCTAAGGTAATCAAAATCAAATTTTTGCAGAGGAAAGCTTAGAACTTTTTAATCCAGAAGGCATGAAGTTTACAATATAAAATGAAGAGCTTTCTCTACAAAACGCAGAATGAAAGGCTGGGACACACTTTGGTTCCTCTCATAACTGAACCAAAAATTCTCAAGGAGAAAACTTAATGTGCTGTTGTTATATTTTAGAAGGTGGAAAGCTGGCTTAGACTAGGTATGGGCAACATAATACTCCTCTCTGAAAAGCAAATGTCCAATCTTCTCTTAAAAGGGAAAAAAGTGGAGACACTGAGCTGTTAGCACATATAAAAACCTCAGTTTAAATACAACAAACAAAATTATCAAATACTCAAAAACCAAGTAATTTTTTCAAGTAAATCTTGGCATACAATATTTGCGCTACGTTCCTTTTCTCTATTGCTTGTAACTATAACATGTTTGACATTGATGTTCCTGATTAAAAACTGCAATTCCCTTTTGATGAGCATGTCTTTCTGAGAGGCACCATTCTGTGAGGAGGGTAATTTGTCCTTCTCACAGGCAGTAAGGTCTGATTCTGTCCAGTAGAAAGACAAAACTATTTCTGCTACTGTTCCAGCCTGGAGAAAACTCTCTTTCAAAAACAAAGGCAGTATCAACTCAAAGAAACTTATGGCAGCCATTATGAACTTCAAGCTGTGTCTTATCTTCAGCTGCTAAACACTGCACTGAAGCATTAGGAAGATTTGTGGTTGACAGATGCCACCTCGTCCACCAGCCATCACAAGAATAACATTGGAGTGTCCATTTCATTTCCGAGATGAAGGTTTAAACTCTTTAATTCTGATTTGCTTGAAAAGAGGCAAAAGATTTGGAATTATTTTAGAACAGCACTGAAAAAACAATGCATAATGACACGGGTTCTTTTTCCCAGTGAATCACACCTGTATTGAGACGGGCAGTTTCAGTGTTCCAAGGTCTTTCTGTGACATTGCACAGGCTTTTTGGCTATTATAGCATATTTGGAGAGAGAGATTGCAAGCAGTTAGTATTTGTTTCTGCATGCTAAAGAGAGAATAAAAACTCAGGAAAGTCAATATTTTTAAAGATCAAGAAAGAGGACAAAATTCAGCAAATAGTTCAAGGTTGAACTCTATCACAGATTAGGTAACAAAGGGTCAACTTTTCAGTCATTAAGTATATATGTTAATATCGTGTTTCTGTGTAATTTTTGGAGGATTAAATATTTAACATGCTTTATTTCATTTTGATATGCTGTTTGTTCTAGGATTATTTTCATCATTTAAATGCTTGATTAGAGATAATCCTGGAAATATATGGAGTATTTTACTTGTAAATAGGAATATTTGTACCATAAATTGCTGGGAAGCTTAAATTCTCCTCTCACCAACCTATACCAGTAAAGCTCCAGGACCAGCAAAATCTTTTTAAAAGGTCTCTTGAGAAGTGAGAAATTAACAGCTTTCCTACAGAGAGCAGGTGTTTTCTGCACAAAGGGTAAATAGGAGAATTTACTTTTGTAGATAAAATATAAATAAAAACAATGTTACCTGGAAGAGGCTTTTGGATCCAACCTTATATAAGTTTATATAACAAATACTCAAAAACTGAGTAATTTTTCCAAGTAAGTTTTGGCAGACAATATTTGTGCCATGTTCTTTTTCTCTATTGCTTGTAACTATAACATGCTTCACTTTGATGTTCTTGATTAAAATATATATGTGTGTGTGTGTGTGTATATGTATATATGTGTGTGTATATATATGTACATATATGTGTGTGTATATATGTATATATGTGTGTGTGTATATATGTGTGTATGTATATATATGTGTGTGTGTATGTATATATATATGTGTGTGTGTATATAGATGTATATATGTGTGTGTATATAGATGTGTGTGTGTATATGTATATATATGTGTGTGTGTATATATATGTGTGTGTGTATATATATGTGTGTGTGTGTATATATGTATATATATGTATGTATATACATACTTCAACCTGACCTGCCAGCTTCAAGTGATTCTCCTGCCTTAGCCTCCTGAGTAGCTGGTATTACAGGCAACTGCCACTACACACTGCTAATTTTTGTATTTTTTAGTAGAGACAGGGTTTCACCATGCTAGCCAGGCTGATCTCAAAATCCTGACCTGAAGTCATTCATCCACCTCAGCCTCCCAAATTGCTGAGATTACAGGCATGAGCCACCATGCCCAGCCCACAGCTATATCTTGACATGAACCCCAAATTAATCTTGGGCATTAAATTGTTCAACACACTTTCATTTATTTATTTGTTCACTCTTAAAATTAATCCAAGTTCAGCTTCTGTCTTATACATATTTTCTACATGGGCAATCATGTCAGCTGTAAACAAAAACAGTTTTAATTTTTCATTCCAATCTGAGTAGCTTTTATTTTCTTTTCTTGTTTTACTGCATTAGTTAAGACTTTCAGTATAATGTTGAGAAAAAATGATCAGAGAGGTCATCCTTGCCTTGTTCTTGACTTAGTAGAAATTCCTTCGTATTTTTAATTTATTACCTAACAATAATTCCTGCTCTGTAGTATTTATTAGAGAAAGATGAGAACAACTAATCATTTGACAGTGAAAAACTGACTATAAATTATGGTAGGTTATACAATAGTTACTGCAATTTGAAAAATGTTTAAAAAATAAATAACAAATAGTACATTTCCATTTTGAATATTTTTAAAACTACAAAAACATTGCCCATCAGATCAGACATAAGTGCCCAAACATGTCAAAAAACATCAAAAAATTAAAATGTCTTCTTTAACTTCAAGTTATTCTTAATTATTTGTATTTATTGAAAGCAAAGTTTTAATTTATCATAGAAAAAATATATAAATAAATAAGACAAGCCAGCAAAATGTCCAGAGAATCATCTATCAACCCAAAGACAAAATTTCTCTTAATTATCCAGCCTTGTTTTAGTTTAGTATTTTCTTTACATATTTGATGCAGATCTTCAAAAATACAATACGCATGTTATTTTATAACCAAAAGTTGTATTCAACCAATCGCCTATTATTAACCACTAAAGTTCTCTACAATTTTTAATATATTATAATATTTATATTGTTTTCTAATTTGCAATTATGTACAGAGGCAAACAAAACTAATTGACTTAGAGAACAATTTTTGAAAGGCAAAAACACTTAGGTCATATAAAAAACTTAAAAACCGTCTCACAGTACCAATGGGTATGATATTTATTTACAAATATTGATACTGTAGGACTTGAGAAAAGATCTAAGAAACTTTATTTTTAACTGAATTTTAGTTTCAATAAAATATGCAATCAATTAACTTGCTTTTACCAGTGGATTGACCAAGTTCTTTGTGTCAAATCATCTGAGCTAAGACATTGAGGATGGTCACAGTAAAGCCAGATCCACATTTTTTAAAGTTTATTTCATCAATCATTTGGAAAATTGATTACAGGGAAATAAAATTGCTGGATCTGGAATACAAATCTGGATACTGTTGCTTTTACCAAAGTAAACATGAAGACGTGAATTAAAGTTTGAGAAGAGATATGAAAGGGAGGTAAAAATTCATATGAGATTCGTATGAGAAAGATATTGAGGTAAAAATTTATACCACAGTAAATCCATTAGATTTGTAGGTAAAAAAGAGGGAGTTAAAAGGACAAATGCTTGAGTGTCTAAAATGAACAATAATGTAAATTTTATGTAGATAATTTCTGAGGAAAGATTCTGAGTTCAAGTATGGATGCTGAATTTGAATTGCTTTTCAGACAACCTGAGACACCTCTAATAGATGGCTTAATATATGGGTTTAGGACCCAGAAAAACGATCTGAGCTAGAGATACTGATTCTAAATCAACACTACAAAGGTGGAAAATAAATTGACAATATAGAGATGACTCAAGGTCAGCCTATAGTAAGTTTTACTCCGTTTGTGTTAATATGCAGGAATACCTAAGATTGGGTAATTTATAAAGAAAAGAGGTTTATTTGGCTCATGGTTCTGCAGATTGCATGACGTCAGCATCTGATTCTGGTGAGGGCTTCATGAAGCCTCCAGTCATGGCAGGAGGTGAAGGAGCCAGCAGGTGCAGAGATCACATAGCAGGCGAGGAAGCAAGAAAGACAGAATGGAGGGGTCTTCCTCTTTTCACCAAACAACTTTCATGGGAAATAACAGGGCAAGAAATTATTCATTAGCAGGAGGATGGCTACAAGGCATATTGGGAGAGCTGCTATGAATAAGCACCTCCTATTAAGCCCCATCGTCAACACGGGATGAAATATCAACATAGGTTTGGAGGGACAAACTTTTAAATTATAGCAGTATATAAAGAGAAAATGAAGAATAAAATCTTAAAGAACAACTCATTTAAAAAGTTAAATTAAAAACAAATAAAGGAGTTTAAGATGTGCGATAAAAGATGTGTGCTAGCAATTAGAGTAAAATGGCCATCACCAAGGCTAAGGAGGAAGTTCAATGGTAAGCATATAATAATTGTGTCAAATATACAAAGACCTCAAGTAGGAAAAGTGCAACAAAGGGATCTCCTTTATTTCTGGCCTCATAATCCATGTGAAGAAATTGTTCTTAAAGACTTTTCCGTATGCACTTTACCCACGTAACAAATCAGAAGGGCGAGTTGGAAGAATCAGCCTGAAGATAAGATGCCTTCTCATCTATCCCCTGCCATGGCAAAGGGGCTTGCCTATAGCTTGGCTAGTACATGTCACTCATGGGAGGGTAAGAAAGCCTGTGTAACCACACAGAGAATCCATGTCCTTTGACTTCTGTGTTATAAGTGATATGCTGACATTTTAATTTCCATTTCCACTGACCCATGCTCTGTTTCTCAAATGTTTCAGGACTCAGTCATGAAAGAGAGAGTTGTTATGTATTGACCAGTTCAAACATCAGTAATGAAAACTGAATAGCATTTCTTCATCTAATGTAGTGAGAGCCTTGCTAAATAACCATGTAACCATCGTTAGAGCAGTTTAACTGGACGTGTAGTAAACGAAGTCAGACCACAGTGTGTTAGACAATAACACAATGTGTTAGAATTAGAGATGAAAAGGACAGATTATTTTTTATAAAGCGGTTGGCTTCAAAAGAAAATAAATCTTGTGTTTATTAATGAGGGCTTATGACTGGGGTGTTCTGTGGCTTGGCTGTTGCTGCTTTTAAATATGAACAGAGCACAGCGTGTTTAAAGCTTTAAGGTAGAACCAGCTGAGAGATTCATGCTTAATGAAGGGTGGTCCTTGAAGTGGTAGGAAGGCATACGTTTCAGAACACAGGTGGGCAGGATAAGCTTATGACTAAAATGAGAGTAGGGCAGGTAAGGACAGGTTTGCAAGTGCTAACCGCTAGAAATGCAGATAAATAAATAAGACATGATCATTCCTTTCAAGGAGCTCCTTCTGAGCACGGAGGGGAGACAAAAATTAATTAAGCTACCATAATCCAAGTTGTAGGTTAATAAGATTTAAAAATTCAACTACTCCCCAGTAAAGTGGTTCTTCTCTAATGTCAGAGTGCTCATTTACTTCTTGTGAGAAATAAATAAAACTACCGAATATGTTTCTAATTCAGCTTCTATATGATGGTGGTTTAATGCTTAAGAAGAGTGTCATCATCCAAACCACTGTTTGGTAAAGGTATGTCAGTCTTTTAAGGCTTCTCCAACACCTTAGCATTAATATCTTGCATGGATACTTGAAAAGTAGCCTATTGCTGTTAGAGTGTGTGCATTTAGCCTTGGGAATTTCTGGTACTGGAGGATTTAAGATGTTTGGAAGACTTCTTCTCAATGCATATAAGATACAAAAAGAAATTTGTTTTTGAAATGGTCTGATTTTGAAGTATCCTCACAAAAACTACAATGTATGTAATCAATAAATTTGTCTGCCAAAGCAGGAGTGTTTATTTCAGCTGGCACGTAAGTGTGCATAAGACAGCTGTGATGCAGGGAAGGAAATAAATAAATGAAAAGAACTTAGACTAAACTTAAACACAAGAGTAGTTTGGACTCAGCTTCACTTCTCCATGTGATTGCCTTCTGTTTTATTTGAATTCCTTTACTTGTGCACTGGGGAGGAAAGGAGGAGAGAAGAACAGCTTTCACTGACGGCCGACTTTGCTCACTGTGCTCTCCTGAAATGTTTATTTACTGGAAGGCAGTAAACATAATGGCAAAGAATATGGAGTCAGGCTTCCTAAATTGGAAATTTGGTTCTCCCACTGAATAGCCATGTGACCTTGGGTTAGTTTCTTACCTTCTTCATGCCACTATTGACATCCATAACATTTCAATGATAATGAAATGTACTTAAGAAAAGAAGTAACTGATGTTCTTCACAACAGACATCGTGAAAGGAAAATGTCTTGGGTCCCTTCAAGCTGGGAACTGCTTAGGGCAAATCTGCCTCCCATTCTATCCAAGTCATTTCTCTGTCCACTGATATAGATGCATATTCCGAGTGCCTCCTTTGAAAAGGCTTATCAGAAACTCAGAAGAATGCCACTGTTTGTCTCTCACCTACCTGTGACCTGGAAACGCCCTACCTGCTTGGAGTTGTCCCCACCTTTCCTGGACAGAACCATTGCACTTCTTAAATAGATTCATCAACGTCTCATGTCTCCCTAAAATGTGCAAAACCAAGCTGTGCCCCAACCACCTGAGCACACGTCACCAGGACTTCCTGAGGTTATGTCACAGCACGCATCCTCAACCATGGCAAAATAGATGTTGTAAATTAACTGAGACCTGCCTCAAATTTTGGTGGTTCACAACATAAAACACTTCTTAGCATAGTGACTGACATCTAAAATATTCATGATAAATTACACATATTGTTATATTTTTGAATACAAAACAGATTAATAGTCCCATAATTCACTGATGCTTATTCCCCTTTTCAAGAAAGTAAAATAATAAAATTTCAAGAAATATTGAAAGATTGATGTGAAATCTGAACTCTAAATCTTTTTCAAAATAATTTAAATTTATAATTCCTTTATTAGTTTATTCTGTATAAACAGTGATTATTAAAAGTTAGTAGTGTTTGTTTCACACTGTTATCATAAGGATTAAATAAGTGAATATTTACAAAACGCGTTGTGAACTTTAGAAGCTGAATTAATCTAAGGTGTTATTACATCCCACGAGGAAGTTACACGTTCTCAAGTCCTACCTACAATCTCATTCCAAGAGAAAAGGTAGTTGATGGGGAGAAAACGGTTCAGTCTTAGAGGCCTGCAAATTAAACTGACAACAGATTAACAGAAGACAAAAAAAATGTATTTCCATTCATACAGGTGTTTACAAAAGAAGTAGCTTAATAAATGGTTAAGTTACTAACTTAGTAGGGTAAAGGGACTCTTTGGGAAGGACAAGGAAGTTTATAGAAGAATAAGCAGGAGATAAGAAAGTTTGTTTATTCAGGTGCAAGTAGTTTTTCTATCTTCTTGGCCATAAAAGTCCCCAACAGGAGGGATTTATAACAGGCTTATTCCTGGTCTCCTTCCTGGTAGTAAAAGCCGCTCTAAAAAAGGAATTTTTGGCAGCCTCATTTCTCAGAAGTTTCTGCTTTTAGGCAGCTAAGGGAAGCTATGAGAAGGCTTCTTTCTGCATCTGTTGAATTCCAAAAATTTTCAGCAGAAAGTAATCCTCATACCAACTCTGGGGTTGTGAGGGGTGGGGTTCCTACACAGTTAAGGTGTTGACCACAATTTATGATATTACAGTTGGGAATATCCCAGAGACTTCTAATTTGGAGTGGAGTTCAGAGGAACAACCGAATTAGATGGCTCCATTGGATTTGCTTCATGAACAGTAAAAGCCTCAAAGACACCAGAATTGAAATAACACAGTATCATGGCTTCTATGCAATGCAGGCAGATAATTTTTTCCCCAAAATAAAACAGGTTTATTTCTTTAAATAAATTACAATGTATTAATGTGTTGGGAAAAAAATAGAAGCTAAAACAGATTTCTATCAATATGTAAAAAGTGTCTGAAAAACAATGACACTTTGTTGGGAAGTGATCCTGTTGGGAAAATTGACACTAAATCTGGAATAATACAAAAGGATCATATTATGTAAAAGAATAGATTCCTACATAAATTGAAACTCAGACCAAGTGCAGTAACTCATGCCTGTAATCCCACTAATTCAGGAGGCCAAGATGGGAGAGTGACTTGAGGCCAGAAGTTTGAGACCAGCTTAGGCAACATAATAAGACCCTGTCAGTACCTATGCAACTATCTTGCACATTCTGCACATGTACCCCAAAACCTATAATGCAATAAAAATTAAAATTAAAAACTCAACTAATTGTGAATGTGCCTAATTTATTAATAAGTTAAAAGGAATTCATTTCAGCTAGATTCTAATACAAGCTCGAAAAGACTTATGGGTTTTTTATTTTAATGCATATTTACTTTATTTTCCATAGATATTATGATGAGTATTTCTCTAATATTAACAGTAGCCAGAAAAAGTAATGTCTCATTACACTAGTAAATAAAAAAATCACTGAGTACAAATTAACCACTTAAGACTTTTAATTGATGTAATTAGTTTTTAATTAATAATCCACTTGGCCTTTTAGAAAGTAGATGATGCTTTCTTATTGCTGAATGACACTAGAGAGAAGTAAGGACTATTCTTCAATATGTGTACCAGGTGGCAAATAGCCTGAATGATTAGTTGTCACATTTAGTTTGCCTGTAAACATTTTTCTCAACCAGTATTATTACAAGAACTTGAAATGTATTTAAGAAAAGAAGTAACTAATGTTCTTTTTAAAGATTGCTAAACCATTTTAAAAGTAATAAAATCATGACATTTAAATGACTAAAATAGTTGTGAAAAATAAGAACATCTCAATGACTAATAAATTCAGAGTTTATCAATATTTAAGAAATAAACCATATATATTTTGTGGCCTCCAAATAATTAGATGTTCAGCATTCAAATGAAGTTTTCTATAGTTGTGGCTTTCCTCTAAAATACACTGTGAAACTTGCTAAGAATCTATTTTAATATTTTAAGTAATTCTGTTTACTGTCTGTCTTAGTACTCATAAGTATTTGTAACAGTCCATTATCTAGGAAACGTGGAAGATGCAAATGCTTACAAATAACGTCACCCAGAAGCATACAAACAAGGTCAGGCTTAACGATAACGTGAGCTCCCTGATCAAACCCTTCCTTTTGTCTTCAACAATCCAATACTTTAATCATAGTTTTTTAAATTTTACTTTAAAGAAAACTTTCACAATTACGTCTATTTGTCTACCTACCTAAATGCAATTATAAAATGAATTTAATTGTTTCTTTCTTCTAATTTAAAGGTCTTAATGTCTAAGCAAAGTCCTCCCAAATTATTCATTCAGCTGCCTGACTCTCCTTTCTAATAATAAAAGTCAACATGAACTAAACATTATTTTCTCTCGCTCATGACAGAAAGATTACTACCATGCAACATTACACTACATGTTTGAATTTAATGATATAGCACTAAGTTTCTTTTCTTTCTTTCTTTCTTTCTTTTTTTTTTTTTTTTTTTGAGACAGAGTCTCACTCCATCACCAGGCGCCAGGCTGGAGTGCAGTGGCGTGACCTCAGCTCACCGCAACCTCTGCCTCCCAATTCAAGCAATTCTCTTGCCTCAGCCTCCCCAGTAGCTGGGACTACAGGTGCACACCACCAAACCCAGCTAATTTTTTTGTATTTTTAGTAGAGACGGGGTTTCACCACATTGGCCGGGATGGTCTCAATCTCCTGACCTCGTGATCCGCCCACCTCAGCCTCCCAAAGTGCTGGGACTACAGGTGTGAGAGCACTAAGTTTCTAACATTGAGGTACGTAAAAACATTGTTCTGCTCAGGAAATACAAATATTTCCGTTCAAAGTATGCAATGTAAAAAACCCTATTAATCTTTTGGGATCTTTATTACCCAGAGAAATAGTTGTTTGCAGTTTGGCCACTGACAAATTTATTTTTCACACCCTCCAAAAACCTTCTTTGTCTTACTTTGGATGCTTTGTGGAATATTATGCAAACTGTGGCATGAACTAAAATAGCTATGCTATTTATATATTCTGGTGGTTGAAGTTTTCAATTACTTTTTCTGAAAAAAATATATAGTTATAAATTGTATATGTTATATATTTATATAATATATTATATAATCTATATAATTATATAATACAAAGTGTTATTTATACTGCATATTATTAAAAATATAGCTTCTTCTTGGAGAGATCCAAGATGGCCGAGTACTAGCAGCTCGGGATTGGAGCTCCCAGTGAAAGCGTAGAGAACGAGAGGACGTCACACTTTCAGATGACTCTTTCTTTTTCGCAAACCAGGAGATTCCCAGCAGAGGAGCCGCACAGGTCACCAGCGCGACTCTTGTGGCCAGTGCGGCTGTTTTGCCAGTGTCTCGGCACGGCAGTTCTTGGTGCAGAGTAAACGGGACTGGGTCCCCTTTCGGTCGTCATTTGGAGCTCTGGGAAGGCAGAGTTGCCCATTCAGCTGATTGAAAAAGGGACTCAAGAGGGAAGCCAGACCAGAGATTCCCAGGCAGAAAAGCACCATGAATCTTAACACCACTGTTTTAGCCAGCACAGTGAGTTGCTCAGATTCCAGTGCTGGGAATCAAAAAGTTGGACATCCACTCAGAGACCTAATTTGAAAGTCGGTAACTACAAAGATGACCGGTGGATAAATTTACAATGATGGAAAGAAACCAGCATAAAAAGGCTGAGAATACCCAAAATCAGAATGCCTCTCCCTCTACAGGGATCACAGTTCCTCATCAGCACGGGAACAGGCCTGATGGAGAACGAGTGCATTCCGTTAATAGACTTAGGCTTCAGAAGGTGGATAATAAGAGTTAAAATAACTGAGTTAAAAGAACATGTTGTAGCCCAATTTAAAAAAAACTAAGAACTTTGAAAAAAGGTTTGATGAAATCCTAAGGAGAATAGACAATCTAGAGAAGAATATAAGTGAATTAATGGAACTGAAGAATACAATGTGAGAACTCCGCAAAGTATGCACAGGTTTTAACACTTGAATTGATGCAGCAGAAGAAAGGATATCAGAGGTCGAAGACCAACTTAATGAAATGAAATGAGAAGACAAGATTAGAGAAGAAAGAGTAAAAAGGAATGAACAAAGTCTCCAAAAAATATGGGACTATGTGAAAGGACCTAATTTACATTTGATAGGTGTACCGGAATGCCATGAAGAGAATGAAGAAAATATTCTTCAGGATATTATTCAGGAAAACTTTCCTAACCTAGTAAGGCAGGACAATACTCAACTCCAGGTAATACAGAGAACACCACAAAGATAGTCCTCAAGTAGAGCAACCCCAAGACACATAATCGTTAGATTCGCCAGGGTTGAAATAAAGGAGAAAATTCTAAGGGCAGCTAGAGAGAAAGGCCGGGTCACCCATAAAGGGAAGCCTATCAGACTCACAGCAGATCTCTCAGCAGAAACCCTACAAACTAGAAGAGAGTGGGGGTCAATATTCAATATTCTCAAAGAAAAGAATTTTCAACCCAGAATCTCATATCCAGCCAAACTAAGCTTCATAAATGAAGGAAAAATAAAATTTTTCGTGAACAAGCAAGCACTCAGAGATTTCATCACCACCAGACCTGCTTTACAAGAGCTTCTGAAAGAAGCATTACACACAGAAAGGAACAACCAGTATCAGTCATCCCAAAAATTTACCAAAAGGTAAAGAGTATTTCCATAATAAAGAATCTATATCAACTAATGGGCAAAATAGCCAGCTAGCATTAAACGACAGTATTAAACTCACAAATATCAATATTAATCCTAAATCTAAATGGATTAAATGCCCCAATCAAAGACACAGACAGGCAAATTGAATAAAAAGTCAAAACCCATCGGTACGCTGTATCCAGATCCATCTCATAAGTAAGGCACACAAAGGCTCAAAGCAAAGGGTTGGTAGAAGACTTACCAATCAAATGGAGAACAAAAAAAAAAAAAAACAGGAGTTGTAATTTTTGTCTCTAACAAAATAGACTTTAATAGCAACAAAGACTAAAAGAAACAAAGAAGGACATTACATAATGGTAAAAGGATCAATGCAACAACAGGAATTAATGATCATAAATATGTATGCACCCAATATATGAGCACCCAGATACATAAGACAAGTTCTTAATGACTTATAGAGAGACTTGGACAATAATAGTTGGAGACTTTGATACCACATTGTTAATATTCGATGGATCAACTAGATAGAAAATTAACAGGGACATCTATGATTTGAACTCAGACCTGGAACAAGTAAACTCAGTGAATATTTATAGAATTCTTCACCCCCAGGTCCACAGAACATACATTTTTCTCAGTATCACATTATGCCTATTTTGAAAGTGACCACATAATTGGAAGTAAATCACTCTTCAGCATTTGCATAGCATCTCACAGACTTAAATGAACTATTGGTTGGCTGTTTATTTGCTATTTTCTTCCTTTATTCCTTTCTGTCTCCTCTGTTAAGTACAATTATCAGCATAAAAGGGGTTTTTAATAACTATTTCTAGATTGCATTCCAGCCTGGGCAATAGAGCAAGACACCTCTTCTCTCTCTCCCTTTCTTTTTCTTTCTTTCTTTCAAAGAAAATAAATAAATAAAAATAAAATAATAACAAGAAAAAAAAACTACCATACTGAAAAGATTTGTTGTAATATTGTTTATACTAACATGAATTGCTGTTATAATTGATAATGTTCTAAATGTCTGTCTGTTACTATACATAGTGTAAATTGATACATTGGTTTGCTAGGCAGTTTTGTAACCACTAATAATATATATATAGCTTCTTATATTAAGATGGCCAATTCAAGTTATTAGGAAATGTCTCTTTATTCTATTAAATTCACACAGAAAAATGAACTGCAAGGTATATAAACAAAAAATGTTCTGATTTGGCCTTCCCAATTTCTATCCAGGGCTTCACAGTGGGAAGCAATTAACTCTTGAAAGAGAGATGAAAACAGAATGTTTTAGGTTAGTAGTTGGTATAAAAACTCATCTTAAGAAGGGAAGTATATTCATTTAGGAAAATACTCTGACCAACTTCTTGGGGTAAAAATTTAAATCCATGAAGGGCAAGGGCCTTACGAAGGCTTTAGGCCAAATTGCATTGTTTAAGAGAAAATGCAGAGAAAATGTGTCTATTGTTATAGAGGGAGAGGACCGAAATCAAAGATTATAGCAGTTAGAAAAATTGAGATGATTCTGAACATGGAGAAGAACAAGTGTTGTATGTGAAGTGCCTGGTCAAAAAGTCAACAATGAAAAAAGAACAGAAAGTAGAGACTGAAAGTAAGTCTGTCTACAAGTGCTGAGGGCAGCATCGTCTTCGATAGCCTAAAGGTGAAGGCAACCCAAATGTCCATTAACGGATGAATGGATAAACAAAATGTGTGTGTGTGCGTGTGTGTGTGTGTGTGTGTGTGTGTATAAAATATATATAATATAGATAAACAAATATATGTATTATATACATATATAGACACACATGCACACAATAGACTATTCAGCCTTAAAAATTGGCGGCTGGGATGGTGGCTCATGCCTGTAATACCAGCACATTGGGAGGCAGAGAAAGGCAGATGACCTGAGGTCAGGAGTTCAAGACCAGCCTAGCCAACATGGTAAAACCCCATCTCTACTTAAAACACAAAAATTAGCCAGGTGTGGTGGCAGGTGCCTGTAACCCCAGCTACTTGGGAGGCTGGGCAGGAGAATCGCTTGAACCCGGTAGGCAGAGGTTACAGTGAGCTGAGATTGTGCCACTGCATACCAACTTGTGGGACAGAGTGAGATTTTGTCTCAAAAAAAAATGGCATTCTGACACATGCTAAAACATGAATGAACTTTGAAAAAATTAAATGAAATAAGCTGGACAAAAATTGTATTATTCCACTTATACAAAAAATCTAAAATAGTCAAATACATAGAGAAAGAAAGTAAAATAGTGATTGCCAGAGCTGAGGTAGGAGGGACTGGGAGTTATCGTTTAATGGGTGCAGAGTTTCCATTTGGGAAAATGAAAAATTCTGGAAATGAATAGTGGTGATATTACACAGCATTGGGAAGTGCTTAATGATACCAATACTGTACACTGAAAAATAGTTAAAATGATAAAATTTAAGGAATGTATATTTTACTATAATACAATACAAAATGATAATTTTTCAAAAAAGGCAATAGTAGAGAGGATGTGAAAATGTTTTTTAAGAAAAAGGATGCTTAAGAAAGGACATTTAAAAATTTTTGTGATACAAAACCCATTGTTCTCCATCACTGATGTCTTCAGGAAAATCTACTCTTTGGATGCTGTGGAGTCTCTAGAGGTTAATACTGGTCGTAGTACAGCATACGTGGACTCAGAAACCCCCCAGATAGGGAAGGCAATGAATACGTGAGTCCCCTGGGAACTCCGATCAATCCTAGACAGATTATTGGGCTGCCTCATACACTGTATTAAGAAGCTCAAAGGTAATTTACCTCTCCAAGGAGCAGGGTCACCAAAGACATGTGCATTACCCTCCCAAAGAAAGTTAAAGGAGAATATTGTAGCTCAACTTAAACTCTATCAAGAAATAAGAGATTCCTAAGGAAGTTTCCTGCCTAATAAGGGTATGTGTCAGAGACCACTTGTTTCTCTGTTCAAATGGGAGCATAAAACTGAACAAAATAAACACAAACTACATCCCTTAAAATTATCTTTCATGCTGCCCCTCAGCATATCATGGCTGCTCCAAAGATATTGTATATTCTGAGTTTTATTTCTCATCTTGATTAAAATAGTAAAAGAAAAAGTGATTCATATGTACTTAAAATAATACATGAAATACTTATTCTTGATACTTCTAAATTTTCTTTGAGATACCATTTTTATTAAAAATAAATATGTGTTCCACAAGTTAATATTCTATTTAGGGAGTTAACCGTTCAGTGCCAGAAATCCTGAGGAAAAGCAGAGTGGGTGACCTCGGAAAGCCCAACCATCAATTCAGACAGACGACACTAGACAAATACTAATTGTGTGATCTTGGACAAATTGTTTAAATTTTTTTACTTGTAAGATTGCTATGGGTGTCAAAGGTGTTTAAAAACACTGAGTCTCACTTCTAACATTTTACATATTAGTCTCATATCTCTTGTGTTTCACAATAAACTGTTAAAAGTATTGTTGTTCATACTCTGATACATGTGTTTTTAAGGCACCTGCACAATTCGATGATCAATAAATATTGTTAATTAATTGATTGTATTAGTTTTCTATTGCTGCTGTAGTAAATCACCACAAATTTAGTAGCTTAAACCAAACAAATTTCCCATCTTACAGTTTAGTAGGTTAAAAGTACAACCCAGGTCAGTCTCACTGGACAAAAATTATGTTGCTGGCAGAGCAGTATTTTATTCTGGAAGCTTCAGGAAACCATCCATTTCTTACTTTCTCCAGCTTCTAGAAGCTTCCTACATTCTTTGACTCATGACCACCTCCGCCATCTTCAAAGTCAGCAATGAGCAACGTGGCGTCTCTCTGAGCTTCTTTCTTAGTCACATCTCCTTCTGACTCTTAAACTCATCCAGAAAAGGGCCATCAATGTTAAGAACCCCTGTGATTAAATTGACTCCACTTGAATAACTTAGCATAATGATCCCTTCACAAAGACCATATCCTTCATCACTTGGACGAAGTCTTTGTGAGATGTTAGGTAACATATTCACAGGTTCTGTGGATTGAAGCATGGGCATATTTGGGGAACCATCATTCATTGATGTTAAAGAAATAAAAAGCTGAGATGATTTTAACCTGTGTCTTTTCTTTCTGCAAAGTTCCCCAAACACTGCATGATAGCTGTAAATCACTATTCTGTATATTGTCGTATCTCCTGTGGTTCACCTATTTTAGGGAAAATGATGAAACATAATCACCTGGCTAGGTAGGAAATCATTTATTTTAGGTATGTTTGATACGGCTTAATCAGAAAAGCACTGAAAATAGCCAGTTTCCTGCTGGGCACAATTCTGGCTGACTCTCAATGTACTTCAGACTGATTATATTATCGATAGCATGCACTTCTTCATCTGTGGCTTTTATCCACAAACCTCAGTGATCTTTTCAAACACCAAAGAAGTGTCCGTATCCATAGTCTCCAAAATGCTAATATCGTAGTGCCAATGTTCATGTGGCAAACATTTGATCCTCCCCAACAAGCAAAGTATGGTTTCAGCCCTAGATGAGTGTATTCCTAGAAACTGAAGAGAAGTAATTTAATTCAGAGCAACATAAAAGGACTAAGTTTCTTAGTGTATTAGCTTTTAGAGCTGCTGTAACAATATGTCACAAACTGGGTGACTTGGAACACTAGAAATGCACCGTCTTGCCTTTCTGGAAGTCTGAGATCAAGGCGTCAGCAGGGTTTGTTCCTGTGAGAGGGAATATGTTCCTTGCATTCCTCCTAGATTCCTAGCTTCTGGTGATTTTCTTAGCAATCTTTGGTGTAGAAGCCATCACCCCAACCTCTGCCTTCATCTTCACATGGCATTATTCTATATGTGTCTGTCTCCAAACTTCCCCTTTTTGTAGGGAAACTAGTTATTATATTAAAGACCATCCTAATAATTTTAATTTTATTACCTCTGTAAATCCCGTCTCTAAATAAAATTACATTCAAAGGTATTGGAGGTTAGAATATCAATGTGTGAATGCTGGGGGGACACTGTGCAAGTTGAAAGCCTCCTATAGCAAAATGAGTAAGAAAAAGACAACTTACGAAAAATGATACCATAAAACCACAATTCTTCAGGTCCAGGCTTCTGTTTTGTCAATCACTTGACAATTGGAAAATTAAGAATTCTGCTATAGGTCACTTCACTTGCTCCACTTAGAACTGGTGAAAAGCTGTTGCTGCCTGTCTGGTGCACTGCAGAAAACATCTAAATACTTGGTTCAAACTGCAGCTTAATTCATGACAGCAGTCAGCACCAACTAAATCATATTTTTCATGTCACAAACAATAAAACAAACAGCAGTGAAACTAGGAAATACTAATTGTTAAGTTATGGACAACAAAACTTACCATTTTCCTGCCGAAGTTAGAGAACAAAGCAAAGATACTCAAAGAATTTAGACTGTATCTATCTACAAGATGATAATAATTTTGGATCAGATTCTTATTTAACACGAGGTTTTTGCCTCTTTTAAAGAGCAGTTTAAAAAAAGTCCTAGTCACCTGTCAGCTACCATATAAACCTCAAAATTATTCTAAGGATTTTTAATTCTTTATTTAGTTATCCAATTATTTAGATGTTTAACAATTATTTACTGAGCATTTACCACACATAAGGCATTCTGCTAAGTTTCACAAGGCATCTAATGATAAAGCATAATACATATTGTCAAAAAGTTTGGTTATTTTAATTATTCTAAATTAAACTACTTCTTTCGAGCTTCTAGGAATAGAGTCCTACCAATAGACCAGAAGTTAAGTTTTTGCACTTAATATTTTTTTAGCACATATCTTGTATTCTAAAGTTTAATTCTTTAGGTAAATATTCAAAAAACATTTAAGAATGAGAACACATGGTCACGGGGAGGGGAGCACTACACACTGGGGTCTGTTGGGGGGAATATGAAAGGGACAGCGGGGGGTGGGGAGCTGGGGAGAGATAGCATGGGGAGAAATGCCAGATATCGGTGATGGGAAGAAAGGCAGCATATCACACTGCCACATGTGTACCTATGCAACAATCTTGCATGTT
This sequence comes from Saguinus oedipus, assembly GCA_031835075.1. Classification (NCBI taxonomy): domain Eukaryota; kingdom Metazoa; phylum Chordata; class Mammalia; order Primates; family Cebidae; genus Saguinus; species Saguinus oedipus. Next base: position 3,551,310 of record CM063186.1, read on the forward strand.
CTTCACATGTACCCAAAACCTAAAATGCAATAAAAATAAATTTAAAAAAACATTTCTTTTTTATTTATCACTTACATTTTAGTTACTGAGTCTTGTTATATGCTGATTTAAATATTAGCATATTTATAGACAGAATATATTTTACAGAACATGGTTTTTAAAGCACAGTTAATGGACTCATGTCAACATTAGTATATTTTATTAAACTAATATTTTCCAAATTACCAATGTATGATAAAAATGCTTGCATGGGTAAAAAAGTTTATCCTTAAAGCCAGGAAGACCTATAGATTTTAATGTAACAGTACAAGTTTATTATCACTTGTTTTAGAGAAATGCTCACAGTCTGCTGCCCAGGTTGGAGTGCAGGGATATGATCATAGCTCCCTACAACCTCCAACTCCTGTGCTCAAGGGATGCTCCTGCCTTGGAGTAGCTGGGAGGATAGGGATGCACCAACATGCCTGTTTGATACAGTTTCAAATTAAACATTCCAAGTTGTGTTTGAAACACTACCACTTGTCAAATTTCTGTGTAGTATTAAAATCCACACTAACTGAAAAAGTAAATACTGCTTTCTGAAACTACATGTCTGTGTGAGGCCAGACATTCTTTACATACTTCAGCCAGAACAACATGCTGTAACAGACTGAATGTAAACAGGGCATGAAGCTTCTTTCTTCTATTCCGCAAAATATAAAAGACATTAGCAAAAAATGTAAAATAATATTTGTGTACTTGAAAATAATAGTTTTCATTATAATTATTATTTATGTTCATATATAATAGGTTTATTGTCATTTATTTTAAATAAATATATAAAACATCTCCTATTTTTTATTTTGAATAAAATAAATATTGGTACATATAATCCACATAAAACAAAAACTCTTTGGGGCCCACAATGAATGTGATGGAGTCCCGAGACCAAAACGTTTAAGAACCACAGCATGAATAAACATTCATTAGCACAGGGCAGTCAGCGATGGCAGTAAAGATGCCAACGTCACCTGCTTGGCATCCTCCAAACTCTGCCCAAAGGGGAGATGTTCTTTTCAGTGCACTGGAATAGCTGGCAAGTGTTGCCGCTTCCAGAATCCAACGCATGACATATTAGAATCTTGTATACTTCATTTTTGTTTCCATCCTCACCAAGCAGGCTTCTGATGATAAGATTTTTCTAGTTTGGCTGCAGAAAACAATTTTACAGTTGTTCTGAGAATTTTATTTATTTAGAAATTATATTTCTCATTGTAAATAAATAGATTGGGATTCTGACTGTAAGCAGTGTAGCCATTTCAGCCACTCAATATGACTCTGATCCCTTCTGCACAAACATTAAGCTCTTCAATCCTTTCCCATCAGGGGAACATGGTCAGAGCCATTCAACTTTACTTAAACAGAATTTTCTAATTTCACCTGATAGTATTGTTTACATGAGATGGTCAGTCAGGTGTATCCACAAGAGGAAACAGAGGAGAGAGTCAGGAGAAAATAAAAACAAAGTTTATTATACTTACAGACTTTAAAGACAGGAGGCAAACATACCACACAGGTCCACATGAGAAAGACACCAGGGAGGCTAAGATGAAGAACTCAGGAGTAAGGGGAGGGTTTAGGTCACTGTCTTTATTGGGGTTTCCAAGGGAAAGTCAAGACAGACAGGATGAACAGTTTAAGTTTGGATAATTTGAATAATTTTAGTGAGTTTCGAGCTATGGAAGTGGTTACCAGTTGCTTGATCCTGGTCCTGGAATGGTTAAGGCTGAGAAATACCGCCTTGTGGGATGCACGTGCTAATAGAGAAAATGTGGCTCTGGATTGCTTAGTTTGCAAATCAAAGGCTCTAAGCTGGGCTAAGATGCCCAAATATTAACAATACACATTAAAGGATTAGGTTGCCTTGCAAGTCTGTCTTCTCCACTTCCAAGGCAGAATAACAAGAGGTCTCAGAAAAAGGCAGCTGTCCTACAAATCCAGAAGCTGCTTATACTCATGCCCCAGAAACATGAGAACTCCTACCTTAAAAAAAAAAAAAAATCAATTTCAAAGGTAAATTTCTATATCTAACTGTAAATAATACAAATTGAATTCTTTATTTGTGAGGGGATTGCCACTGGCAAGACAGTGATCATATAAGTGTTTTTAATATTTTTATGTATATTTTAATTATTTAACTGGATGTGACTAAATTCAGGTATGCTTACTCAGCAATGAGAAGGAACAAGAATTTTAGGGCATACAAATCTTCATCAAAATGACACCAAATTGTGAAGACCTCTAAAAAAAAGCACCATCTTTGTAGAAACGTGCAAATTCACCAAGATATATTAGATTGTTTTATTAAAACTCTGATATCTTCCAATGGAAAAAAAAGTGATAAACGTCTTAAGAAACAGGACAATAAAAGTTTATATTCCTGATTTCTTCAGGAATGCTCTTTTCCTACCTTCTTCTCTGCTCTCTAAAATTGTAACCTGTAGTGCCATAGTACTCAACAGGTAATCTACTTTGAGGTTGCAAGTTTATGAAAAATTTCAGGAAATCCTTAGTATTGTTAAAATATTTTAAAAATAAATTATATCATTACATTTTTATCATTCCACTGTTAAAATTTCCAATTCAGTAAATTAAAAAACACTGGTACTCTCTGCTTTTTAGCAAGGAATGGTAGAGTGATGCAGCAGCTCTTTTCTAACCTAAGTGTATTGCCTTGGGTTATATTCTGCTTTTTCACCAATTGAATAAATATAGGTACACCAGAGTATCTCTTCAATATTTTTAACTCACCCTATATCTCTGGTTGCATTGAGAAAGTGTTAAATTTTAACAATTTATTATTAATATTTATCTTCATAGAACACTGTATTAATTTTGTCCAACTTCTGGGATTTCTTGATTTATGGGTTTTCTGCACCATTCAATCTTTCATTCAATATATCCAGTGGTATGATGAATTCTGAGAATACAAAAATGAGAAAGCATTACCTTTGTTCACTCAGAATCTTAACTTCTAACGGAAGAGTGACTGTATTGAGCAAATCCATATAAAATTATATGTTTTATATAAAGATTTGTGAGAATACTGAGAAAGAAAAATTAATTATGCCTAGAAAGGAACAAAGGAACTCTTCATAGCAGAGAAAGTAATTAGTCTGTATATGGAAAGAATAGCAAGTTGACCTTCACCAAGGAAATGAAGAAAAGGTGAGATAAACACAAGATACACAGTCACACAGCGGCCCAGTGCACGTGTACCTGGGGAAGGAACATAAATACAGGTTGCCTTCTGGGTTATATGTATCAGAGAAATGAGGGGTGTGAGAAAGTGAAATACCAGGCTAAGCAATTTGATTTTTGTCATACAGAAAATATTAGCAAGACTTTCAGTTTTGTATTTTAGAAATGTGAGTCTGACAGGAATATATAGTATAGATAATAGTGGAAAGAATATATGTCAGGACGATAAGGCAATGCAAATATAACATTACAGGAAAAAAATAGAAAACTATTCTGAATTGTTTTATTTTCCAAAGGAAATTGGGAATGTGGATTAAAGATTAATACAGGTAACTCTTCCCATGTGATTTTTTTAACTCTCTAATACATCATAAAATGATTATTATATTAGTTGGTTTAGAACTAGTAAGATTAGATAGATGATAGACAGCAAGATTAGATAGATGATAGACAAAATGACAAAAAGAAAGAGAAAGAGAGAAATGGCTTACATGAATATGAAAGCTGAGAAGTTCCACAGTCTGCAATAGGCAACCCGGAACCCCAGAAAAGCTGGTGGTGTAGGTTCCAGCTGTAGTCTAAAGGCCTGAGGATGAGGAATGCTGAGGGCAGGAGGACTGATGTTCAAAAAATACAAAAAATGAAAAAAATACTTAAATGTACAAAACTCAAAATATAATAGTAAAACATACATCTATCATTATCTGTTGTAGTCCAACGATTTTGTATGCCTACTGCATAATAACATGCCAATACATCAAGATGGTAGGGTTTACAACAGAGTAAAATCCTCAAATTCCAGAGAGTTCTGGACTGGGGATTTTTAAATGGATCATGGAGGGTGAGGAACTGTAAAATGTGGGTTATTGATCGGTCAAGGTAAAGGATATGAAATCATTAGGATGTGGAGAGTGCATCGTTTGATGAGTCAGCTTCTAAAGGAGTCTTGCAGCCTGGCTAATGTTTCACTTACACACAAGACCTGAAGGAATATCTCAAAGGGGAAACTTGATGTTGTATAATGTTTAAGTTGCAATCTAAAGAGCAGTTAGTGGAAACTATAATCTAGGGACTACATGATTCTAAAATAATAGGCACCAAACAACTATAAAAAAGCAAGTAAGAGAACAAGCTGACTTAATGATTAATAATGAATGTGCTGGAAATTTGTTTTTTTTGTTTGTTTGTTTCTTCACTCTCCTTCCCTGAATAATTTTATAGAGTTTATAGGAACAGATTCATAATTATAATACACAGAAGTAATTTATGTTGAATGAAAATTGCCACAGATTTTTGTTTTCTAACTCTATCAATCAAGAAAGAGAAGCTACTTCTCTTTTTAATCTGGCTGACCTCGTTACTTGCAACTGAATTGACTGTGTGATTTCTCAGTGAAGAATCAGGAAGCTTTGTAGTTTCCACTCTCACCCTCTTGTGGCCCTGAGATCTCCCTGTGAAGATGTTCTAGCTAACCAACTTCAGGAAAAAAGACCACACAGACAGACAGGACCATTATTATGGATAAAGGAAATCACCAAATACGATAGAAAAAAAAAAATTCTCTGGGAAGTTATCACAATTCTAAACACATGTCAAACTAATAAAATTGAAATTGTCTTGTAACTCAAATAATTATTGGAAATCATCCATAATAGCAGGAGCTTCAACACACCACTTTTAAAAGATCAATCAGAACCAACAGACAAAATATTACTTATCAAAAATGACCATTTGCTGGGATTCACCAGTAGAGCTGCACCACTTTATCATAGCCTATATCTATTCAAGTGATTCATATATGCCATCATGTTTATAAATTCTCTGATATCATTTCCATCAGCAAAATGGTAAATGTTTTCTTAACAATACATTAACAAGCTTTATTAAATAAAAACATAACACCCTATACCCTAAATATAGATAATGCATTTTTCTTAAGTATAAATAGGACATTTTAATTTAAAAATGCCCATGTGTTTGTCATAAAGCAAATCTCAACAAGTTAAAATATTTCTGACATATAGATTGTACTTGCTAATTACAATAAAATAAAGTTAGATTCTATAGTGTAAACATAACCAGGCAATTAAACAAATATTGGACATTTAAAAACTTAAGAAACATAGGAGCCAAAAAGAAACATTAATGACAGCAACACCATAACAGTGGGGGACTTCAATACTCCACTGAAAGCACTACACAAGTCATCAAGACAGAAAGTCGACAAAGAAACAATGTATTTAAACTATAACTTTAGAACAAATGGACTTAATAGACATACATAGAGCATTTCATCCAACAGCTGCAGAACATACATTCTATTCAATAGTATCTGAAGCTTTCTCCAAGATACCGTATAAACAAAAATCATATGATTATCTCAATAGATGCAGAAAAAGTATTCAACAAAATTCATCATCCCTTTATGATTAAAACTCTCAGCAAAATTGGCATACCTGGGACATATCTTAATGTAATAAAGGCCATCTGTGACAAACCCACCAACAAATTAATACTGAATAGGGAAAAGTTGAATGCATTTTCTCTGAAAACTTGAAAAAGATAAGGATGCCCACTGTCACCACCCTTCTTCAACACAGTGCTAGAAGTCCTAGCCAGAATAATCAGACATGAGAAAGAAATAAAGGGCATCCAAATTGGTAAAGAAGAAGTCAAACTGTCACTGTTTGCTGACATTATAATTGTTTACCTTGAAAGCCCTAAAGACTCTTCCAGAAAGCTCCTAGTACTGATAAAAGAATTTAGCAAAGTTTCTGGATACAAGATTAATGTACCAACAGTGATCAAGTGAAGAATCAAATCATGAACTCAACTCCTTTTATAATAGCAGCAAAAAATATAAAATACTTAGAAACATACCTAACCAAGGAGTCAAAAGACCTCTACAAGGAAAACTACAAAACACTGCTGAAATAAATGATAAATAAATCATAGATGACACAAACAAATGGAAACATATCCTGTGCTAATGGATGAATAAAATCAATATTGTGAAAATGACCATACTGCCAAAAGCATTCCAGAAATTCAATGTAATCCCCATCAAAACAGCACCATCACTTTCCACATAATTAGAAAAAAAATCTAAAATTTATATAGAACCAAAAAAGAGCATGCATAGACAAAGCTAGACTAGGCAGAAAGAACAAATCTGGAGGCATCACACTACCTGATTTCAAATTATACTATAAAGCCATAGTCACTAAAACAGCACAATTCTGTTATAAAAATAGGCACACAGACCAATGGAACAGAATAGAGAACCCAGAAATAAATTCAAATACTTAAAGTCAACTGATCTTCAACAAAGCAAACAAAAGCATAAAGTGGGGAAAGGCTGCCCTTTTCAACAAATGGTGCTGTGATAATTGGCCACATGTTGGAGGATGAAGCTGGATTCTCATCTTTCACTTTATACAAAAATCAAGTCAATATACATAAAAGACTTAAATCTAAGACCAGAAACTATAAAAATTCTAGAAGATACTTGGAAAAAGCCTTCTAGACATTGGCTTAGGCAAGGATTTTGTGACCAAGAACCCAAAAGCAAATTCAATAAAAACAAAGATAAATAACTGGGACCTAATTAAACGCAAAAGCTTTTGCACCACAAAAGGAACAATAAGCAGAGTAAACAGACAACCCACAAAGTGGGAGAAAATCTTTACAATCGATACATCTAACAAGACTAATATCAAGAATCTACAACAAACTCAAACAAATCAGTAAGAGAAAATAAACAATCTCGTCAAAAAGTCAGCTAAGGACACGAGTAGACAATTATGGAAAGAAGATATACACATGGCCAACAAGCACATTAACAAATGTTTAACATCACTAATGATCAGGGAAATGCAAATCAAAACCACAATGTGGAACCACCTTACTTCTTCAAGAATGATCATAATAAAAAAAATCAAAAACAGTAGACGTTGGCATGGATGCCGTGATCATGTAACACTTCTGTGCTGCGGTGGGAATGTAAACCAGTACAGCCACTGTGGAAAACAGTGTGAACACACTAAAGTAGAACTACCATTTGATCCAGCAATTCCACTCCTGGGTACCTACCCGGAGGAAAAGAAGTCATTGTTTGAAAAAGGTATCTGCACATGCATGTTTATAGAAGCACAATTCACAACTGCAAAATTGTGGAACCAACCCAAATGCCTATCAGTCTGCAAGTGGATAAAGAAACTGCAGTATATATACACATATCTATGCACATATATATGGGTGTATACATATATATATACATATATACACATATCTATACACATATATATGGATGTATATATATGTATATATTTAAATATATATACACACACATATGTATATATATATACACACACACACATGCACACACACGTATAAAACAAAAGATATATATATATCTTACATATACTTATATATGTAAAATTATAAACAACCTAGTGTATATATACATATATGTACATATAAAGAATAATATATATACACATATAAAGAATTTTATATACATACGTATATATTTATATTTATACATATATGATGGAATACTTCTCAGCCATAAAAAGGAATAAGGAATGCATTAACAGTATTTGCAGTGACCTGGAGGAGATTGGAGACTATTATTCTAAGTGAAGTAAATCAAGAATAGAAAAACAAACATCACATGGTCTCACTGGTATGTGGGATCTAAGGTAAGAGGGCACAAATGCATAGAAATATTATAATGAACTTTGAGCACTTGGGGAGAAGAATGTGAGGAAGGGGAGGGATACAAGATTACAAATATGGTGCAGTGTATATTGCTCAGATGATGGATGCCCTAAAATTTCACAAATCACCACTAAAGAACTTACTTACATAACCAAATACCACCTGTACCTCAATAACTTACTGGACAAAATTCAAAAAATAAAAAATAAGGTGATATAAGTAAAAAAGAAAATATTTTAAAAAATACTTCACATCAATAAGAAGAAACAATTCCAATACAAAAATAGATGAAATGTATCAATTTACCTTTTACAAGGAAAAAAAGTGGAAAAACAAAACAATATTTAATTTATTTGGAAATTAGGAACATATAAATCTTCTAATTGATACAATTTATGCTCACAAGATTACCAAAATATGTAAATATCAAATATATGTGCAACAGTACATTAACACTCTGCTATTCTGGGCAAAAATTAGTACATCAATCTTATAAATAGATTTAAATTTATCTAATAAATTCAGGGATATGCCTACCACAATAATTAATAATTCCATGCTTAGGAAATTTAAGATTTCATTTATTCTTTATATCATGTGCATCAATATGAATAAACCTCCAACACATAAAATTTTTAAAAAGCTATAGAAGAATACATAAAAATTGATAACATTGTACATAATTAGAAAACATACAAGTGTTTTCCAATGAGCAATTTGTATCTTTATTTGTTTGTTTGTTTGTTTGTTTATTGAAACAGAGTCTTGCTCTGTTGCCCAGGTTGGAGTGCAGTGGCACGATCTTGGATCACTGCAACATTTGCTTGCTGGGTTCAAGTGATTCTCCTGTCTCAGCCTCCTGAGTAGCTGGGATTACAGGTGTGTGCCACCATGCCTGGCTAATTTTTGTATTTTTAGTAGAAACAGGGTTTCACCATGGCGGCTGGGCTGGTCTTGACCGAGGCAGGTGGCACGATCCACCTGCCTCGGCCTTCCAGAGTGCTGGAATTACAGGCATGAGCCACCATGCTGGTCCAGCAATTTGTATCTTAAAGATAAATACTTACATAATCAAACCATAACAAAGTGTAAAAATAAGACAAATTTTCCAGGTCACAAAAGGCATGTGTCATTGAAAACAAACATGCAAAAAAATTCAATTTATTTGCTAGAAGTTCCATATGTTGGGAGCTGGCTCTGTAGATATTCAATTTACTATATCTTTCATTTAATTATATAATAAATGTTCTTTCACATGAATAAAATATTTAGCAAAAATTTTTTCTAGAGTATAAAAAGGTTATAAAATTATAAACAACTTAGCTACAATCCGTTTAATAAATTAACAATGTCTCTGAAATGTAATTTTGTGCAACCATTATGAAAACTATATATAGTCATATTTCTTGTGCTTACAGAAAAGAATTTATAGTATAATCCTGATAACATAAAATTGAAATCTATAAAGTTTTCCATCAAGATGTCAGCAGTAGTTTTGTCTGACTCATTAAGTTTTACTATTCCTAAAAATTTTGTGTATTGTTTGAAGTTTATCTAAAAGCCATACATCATGTTTATTATTGGCAAATAATAAATCTATTTTAATTTTGAAACCATTCACATACATTATCTTACACACACACACACACACACACACACACACACACACACTTCAAATGTGTAGCTAAATGGAAAGATGAGGCTCCTTGATCAAAATTGATCCACTCTTTTAGCTAAGAAGCCACAATTTGAGTTGTACAGAACTGGATAAAATTTCAGCTCCACCACAAACCAGTTGTAATACCCTGAATAATGCATGGAAACTATTTTCAATTGTATAATTTGGTCTCATACTTATTCTATTTGCATATGTATAAATAAGAACAGTCATCCATCTACTGTTACCTTATAGATGAATCAAAATCAAATCAATGAGGCTTAAACCTTAAAAATTATGGGCCAGGCATGATAGCTTATGCCTGTAATCCCAGCACTTTGGGAGGCCAAGGTGGTTGGATTACCTGAGGTCAGGAGTTCAAGAACACCCTGGTCAACGTGATGAAACCTCATCTCTACTAAAAATACAAATATTATTTCTCCACATCCTCTCCAGCATCTGCTCTCTCCAGATTTTTTAATGATCACCATTCTAACTGGTGTGAGATGGTATCTCAATGTGGTTTTGATTTGCATCTCTCTAATGACCAGTGATGATGAGCATTTTTTCATGTGTTTGTTGGCCTCATGTTTGTCTTCTTTTGTAAAGTGTCTGTTCATATCCTTTGCCCATTTTTGAATGGGCTTGTTTGTTTTTTTTCTGTAAATCTGTTTGAGTTCTCTATAAATTCTGGATATCAGCCCTTTGTCAGATGGGTAAACTGCAAAGATTTTTTTCCCATTCTGATGGTTGCCGATTCACTCTAGTGACTAGTTAAACCATTGTTTAAGACAGTGTGGCAATTCCTCAAGGACCTAGAAATAGAAATTCCATTTGACCCAGCAATCCCATTACTGGGTATATATCCAAAGGACTATAAATCCTTCTACTATAAGGACACATGCACACGAATGTTCATTGCAGCACTGTTTACAATAGCAAAGAACTGGAACCAACCCAAATGCCCAATGATGATAGACTGGACTGGGAAAATGTGGCACATATACACCATGGAATATTATGCAGCAATCAAAAATGATGAGTTTGTGTCCTTTGTAAGGACATGGATGAATCTGGAGAACATCGTTCTCAGCAAACTGACACAAGAACAGAAAAAGAAATACCGCATATACTCACTCATAGGCGGGTGAGAAAAATGAGAACACATGGACACAGAGAGGGAGTCTACTACACACTGAGGTCTATTGGGGGGAATGGGGGAGGGACAGCGGGAGGTGCTGGGGAGGGATAGCCTGGGGATGAATGCCAAGTGTGAGTGAAGGGGAGGAAGGCAGCAAAACACACTGTCATGTGTGTACCTATGCAACTATCTTGCACGTTCTGCACATGTACCCCAAAACCTATAATGCAATAAAAATTAAAAAAAAAAATACAAACATTAGTCAGCCATGGTGGCAAATCCCAGTAATCCCAGCTATTTGGGAGCTTGAGGCGGGGGAATCACTTGAATCCAAGAGGCAGAGGTTGCTTTGATCCGAGATTATGCCATTGTACTCCAGCCTGGGCAACAGAGAAAGATTCAGTCTCAAAATAAAAAATAAATAAGTAAATAAATAAACCTTAAAAATGAAGATATGTATAAACATAGTCATATCTTGCTTTATTTTATATAGAAAAAAAAATGCAACCTTATACATTTAAATGGACCAAAAGTTCTGATTATTAAAAAACCTTGAAAACCAACTCTTTTTTTTAATTGCATTTTAGATTTTGGGGTACATGTGAAGAACATGCAAGATTGTTGCATAGGTACACACATGGCAGTGTGATTTGCTGCCTTCCTCCCCATCACCTATATCTGGCATTTCTCCTCATGCTATCTCTCCCCAACTCCCCACCCGCTGCTGTCCCTCCCCTATTTTCCCCCAACAGACCCCAGTGTGTGATGCTCCCCTCCCTTTGTCCATGTGTTCTCATTGTTCAACACCCACCTATGAGTGAGAATATGTGGTGTTTGATTTTCTGTTCTTGTTTCAGTTTGCTGAGAATGATGGTTTCCAGGTTCATCCATGTCCCTACAAAGGACACAAACTCATCATTTTTGATGGCTGCATAGTATTCCATGGTGTATATGTACCACATTTTCCCTGTCCAGTCTATCATTGATGGGCATTTGGGTTGGTTCTAGATCTTTGCTATTGCAAATAGTGCTGTAATGAACATTTGTGTGCATGTGTCCTTATAGTAGAATGATTTATAATCCTTTGGATACATACCCAGTAATGAGATTGCTGGGTCAAATGGAATTTCTGTTTCTAGGTCCTTGAGGAACTGCCACACTGTCTTCCACAGTGGTTGAACTAATTTACACTCCCACCAACAGTGCAAAAGTGTTCCTATTTCTCCACGTCCTCTCCAGCATCTGTTATCTCCAGATTTTTTAATGATCGCCATTCTAACTGGCATGAGATGGTATCTCAATGCAGTTTTGATTTGCATTTCTCTAATGACCAGTGATGATGAGCATTTCTTCATATGTTTGTTGGTTTCATTTATATCTTATTTTGTAAAGTGTCTGTTCATATGCATCTGTCATCTTTGTAGTTGTTGACTTTCAGATTGGGTCTCTGAGTGGACATTCAGTTTGTTTATGATGAAGTTATTTCTTTCTGTTTCTTAGTTTTCCTTCTAACATTCAGGACCCTCTGCTGTAGAATTGCTGAGGTCCACTTCAGGCCCTGCTTGCCTGGGGATCACCTGCAGCAGCTGCAGAACAGTAAGGGTTGCTGCCAGTTTCTTCTGCTGCTATCTTTGTCCCAGAAGGATGCCCGCCAGATGTCAGTATGAGGTTAGTCTTTGGATATATGGGGGTCAGGGAGCTGCTTGAGGAGACAGTCTGTACTTTATAGGAGCTCAAGTACTGAGCTGTGAGCTCCGTCATTGATTCAGAGCTGCTGGACAGGTATGTTTAAGTCTGCTGCAGCAGAACTCATAAACCACCCCCCTCCCACTGCTTTTTTTTTCCCCAGTTGCTCTCTCCCAGGGAGTTAGGACCTTATTTATGAGTTTCTGTTGTGCTGCTGCCTTTTTACAGGGCTGCCTGCCCAGCAAGGAGGCAGCCTAGTCACTGTCTGCCTGCAGAGGCTTTGCTGAGCTGCTCTGGGCTCTGCCCAGCTGCTGTGTGAACTTCCCTGCAATCCTTTCTATATGGATATAGTTAGAACTGCCTCGGCAATGGCAGCCCACCTCTATAATGGCAGACTCTCTCTGTAATGGAGGACTGTCACAGCAATGGTGGACCACCTCTGTAGCAGTGGACTGCCTTGGTAATGGCAGATGCACCTCCCCCACAGAGCTGGACCAACCTGGGCTCAGCTGTGCTTGCTGTGAAACTCTCAATCCAGAGTGTTTCCACTTGCTGTTTTTTTGTGGGGGTGGGACCAGCCCAGCCTGATCACCTGGCTCCCTGCCTCAGAGCCCTTTTTTTTTTTTCAGTTGAACGGTCAACTCTGTCTCCCAGATGTTTCAGTCGCCTGTTAAAAAGGTGCTGGGATCTGTGTGATTTCCCACACGGTGAACCTCTGCACTGGCTGAAACAGCCACACTGAGATTCGTGGAGCTTTTTGTCCCAGGAATCTCCTCTCCTGGCTCCCTGTTTTAGTCCTTTTTTATCAGTTAAATAAGCGACTCTGTCTCTCAGAAGCTCCAATAGCTAACTGAAATGGCGCTCAGACCCATGTATTTTGTATGGAGAACCGCTGAGCTGGCCAAACAGCCTTGCTGGCCACCCGTGGGGTTCCTCTGCGTGGGAATCTCCTTGTCTGTGGTCAATAAAAATATGTCTGGAAATGCGGTGTCCACTCACCCTACATGCTTTCACTGGGAGCTGCAATCCTGAACTGCTCCTAATCAGCCATCTTTGATCTGTCCCCCAAAAGCCAACTCTTGATCTTAATTACAAATATTGTGTATATTGCCAAGATACACATTTATATATTAAAATATATGTAAGACATCTTCATTAAAATACATTAAAAATCTTACATAGAAAAAAATAATTTTCCCATCATCAAAACCTCTGGTCAAATCCAATGATTCAATGAAATATTCACGAATAATTACGTCTATATGTAGCATTAATATATTTAACCAATGTTGTGTTCAACTTTCCTGTAAATTTACCATTATGTGAATCAAGCACCTGGATAATTAAAGACAGTTTTGACTAAACTCGCTGAACTGTCCATATGTGTTTTTAAAATATAGGCATAGCTTGAGGTATTTCTGCATTATTAATTACCTACCTCCTTTTCAGCTTTCTGGGAAACAGATGAAATTGGCCCAGAAACCTTTGTTCCATGAAGAACACTGCTAAATCTGTATGAATTCTAATTTCACACTATCAAAGTATCAGTCAACTAATGGAGACTGAAAAGTGAAATCAAGACATAGAAGAGTAAAAGAGAAGGAAAGAAAGGAAAGAGAAATATAGAAATAAAGATCAACCAGAAAGATAGGCAAAGAAAGAGGAAGGGAGGAAGGTGGGAAGGAAGGAAGGAAGGAAGGAAAGAAGGAAGGAAGGAAGGAAGGAAGGAAGGAAGGAAGGAAGGAAGGAAGGAAGAAAGGAAGGAGGGAGGGAGGGAGGGAGGGAGGGAGGGAGGGAGGGAGGGGATAAAAGAATGGGGAGTAAAGAAAATTAACCAGGCTATAGAAAAAGAAGAAAAAAAGGATGAACAGACAGAAGGAAAGAAGAAAGGAGAGGAAAGAAAGGAGAACAGGGAATGGAGGGAGGAAGAAGAAAAAAGTAAAGATCACCCAAAAGGATAGAGAGGAAAAAAGGAAGAGAAGGAGGGAGGAGAGAGAGGAAGAAGAAGACAGAAAAAAAGGGAAGGGAAAGAAAGAAAAATTGGGAGAAAAGAAAAAGAAAGCAGGGAAGGCAAGAAAAAGAAAAAGGAAAAGGAAGTAAAAAAGGTAGAAAGGAAGTGAGTGAGGAGAGGAAGAAAATCAAAGACCTTTGCAGTCAGCTAGATGGGAAATGTCTACTTTTGTACATCAGGGTTCCTCTTTTGGTCTACATTTGGGTACTTTTAAAAAAATTTCCATTGAGTAGAAAACAATAGTATAATAGGTACCTAGTAAAATACTGAGCCGGACTGAAGACATTAACATTGCAAATGTATGTCAACATGAACAAATTCTTAATATTCTGAGCACAAGACTCTGAACTTTGATTTTGCCTTAACATGCAAAAACGCATAAATACATCTTAGTTGAGCCATGTTCTTGGCATGAACAGTTGAACTGTTAATAGCATAGGGACATTTATAAAATTTATCTTTTCAGAGTCTATTTCCTTAGAAATATGCATATGTCTAATTTAACACTTTTGGTGATACCAAAAGAGAAAATCTCTGTGTGTGTGTGTATGTGTGTGTGTATGTGTGTGTATGTGTGTGTGTGTGTGTGTGAGTGCAGGCTGATGGCAAGCACAGCATTTCAGAAAGACTCCACCTCCTATCAATATCCTATTCATGTTAAGTTTTTCAGCATTTCAAAGATTGTACACTTTTTAGGCTCTTCAGGAATGAAAGTGGAGTGGAATAGAGTGATAAATTCCATATGGAGGAAGAGAAATGTAGTCAGTTTTGCATTAAGCTATCATTAAATCCTCTTGAATAAGAAATCTCCTTTGAAGTTTTCTTTTCTTCTTCCTCTTCCCTTTCTCTCCTGAACAATTCCATTATAAAGCAATTTAATGGGCAAAGTAGGCACTAAGCCACAAGACTCAGGAGAAGAAGCCGCAGTGGCTTAGAGTTGAGTCTTAATCTCAAGCAGTGTGGGGGGAGCTGCACAGCTTAGGATGCCAGAGCCTGAGCTGGGAGAAGAGAACATCACACCACACACGGCATGTCAGCATAGCTTTAGATCCCAGCAGGCAGAGTGGGGAGTGTAAGAATTCAATCCATGGCATGTCAGAGCCTGAGTAGAGAGAGAAGCCATCATAGCAAGACCAAATCTGGCATAGGATGCTAAAGTGAAAGCAGAAAGAGGGCATTCCTAGAGAGGTCAGCCTGCTGTGAATGTCAACACCTAAGCAGGGTGAGGAGCGCATCCATGTGGAAGCAAGGATCAGCCTGGCCTCAAGAATTATAGCTCAAGCAGGACAAGGAGCATACCCAGAACCTGGCAGCGGGTGTCTACGCCTGGAGGAGGAGCACAGCCACGTGGAAGAAATGGAGGTGGGCCCGCCCATTGCAACGTTAGAACCCAGGAATGAATGAAGAGGATAATCCCTTGTGGAGGAATCCTGGTGCAGGTTTGCAGAGCCTGAGCATCCTGGAAAAACAAATACACAAAACGCAGCATGAAAGGACCACCTGCATGCAGGGAGAGCAGTCCAGCGGGGGGGTTGGAGGCCCGAACAGGGTAAGGAGAGTGTCTGAATGGGAGGCACCATGAGGATCTCAGAGCCCTGGAGTGAGGAGGGCATCTGTTTGGGGAAGGGTGTGGTAGTGGAGATGGGAGATTAGTTACATACAGAAAAATTCATCAAATTATTAATATGCTAAGTATAATAGAAACAGGTTTGTCACTGTGAGAGGAGGAAGTTCGTTGCAATAAGAAGAGGAAGAAAATTGGAATGAACCTTGTGTGGTGGGATTAGAATTGGAGATATTGTGAACTCAATGTTTTTGACAAAGAAGTAGAAAAACTAAATACAAATGCGAAGGTATACATGATATACACGTTCATATTTATATATAAATAAATGTATATAGTGTATGTTCACACATAAGTATGTATGTATGTATATGCATATATTTATCCCCTAACTCACCATGGAGATGAAGTGTGAGAAGCATGATCTCAATCACAAAGAGCATACCTGGTGCTGAGTGTTGGCTTCTAAACTCAATTTCCACTAAAAGGAGCAAGTGCTCCTTAAAGAGATGCTGGATTCTAGGGCTAAGGCACAGAAAATACAAGCTGAAACTGGAATATCTGCTAGTGACAAAAAGCAAAAATGTGCTCAGAAAACAATGAGGTCATCTCTGCCCTGCCTAAGGAGTAGCTATTTTTTTGTTTTTGTTATTAGAGAGTATTACTTCTCTAATAGACTTGCTTTCATTTAAAAACAAAACAGTCAGGTAGTATTAAAAAGAAATCAACTTTGACTTGAAAGAGCTACGATTGGCCAGGTGTGGTGGCTCACGCCTGTAATCCCAGCACTTTGGGAGGCAGAGGTAGGTGGATCATGAGGTCAGGAGTTCGAGACCAGCCTGACCAATATGGTGAAAACCCGTTTCTACTAAAAATACAAAATTTTAAAAAAAGTCGGGTATGGTGGTGCATGCCTATAATCCCAGCTACTAGGGAGACTGAGGCAGGAGACTCATTTGAACCCTGAAGGTAGAGGTTGCAGTGAGCCAAGATCCCACCATTGCACTCTAGCCTGAGTGACACAGCTTGACTCCATCTCAAAAAAATAGAGCTACTATTAATTGTATCAGATACAATGTATGCAAGAAAATAAATGCATATAGTAATAGGTCAAACCACACTGAAGAAAAGAGAAAATTATAAATTTGTAATGATATTAAATAAAATTTCGAATAAGTGGAATATTTGCATGGATTTAAGGTAACTGACAACAAAATACATAACAATCACAAAGGGAAAAGCAGCAATTCACTTTGGCCAAGCTTGATGCATACCATATTAATCAAATAATTAAACTGAAGATTATATACAATGAAACAAATCAGAATTGTGTGCACACGATAGGATGCAGATGAGAAATGCACAACATAGTTTCTATGATTATTCCTGCCAGAAATAAATATTCTCAATCTTGAGATTACAAGGAAATATCAGACAAACTCGAACTGAGTATTTTATGCTAGATTTAAAAGTGTCAACATGAGCAAAGTATGGGAAATCCTGGAAGTATTTCCACACTTAGACACAGTATTAATTGTAATGTGTGATTTAATACTGAATCAATTTTCCATAAAGTACATAATTGAGACTGTTGGTATAACGTGTAAGGTCCAATGATTAAATGAAATCTTATGATTAAATGGAATAGGAATGTATCAATATTAATGCCCTGGTTTTATGTTGATAAAACTATTATTTTTAAAATGCCCTTGTATGTCATAAAGCATTTGCGGGTGATGAGCATATGGGTAAGAAGTAAAATGACAAATCTAAACTTGACATTCATTAGTCTTGCTTTTTTCTATTGGGAATTTCTATTCATACTCATAAGATTTGGAACACATGTTCATGTCTATTTTGCCATGATAACACTTCTTTTTTTATTTGTATAAATTTAAGAAGTAGTACTGCTTTTTTAATCATATATATATTGAATAGTAGTCAAGTCTGGGCTCTTCTTTTTTTATTAATTTTTTTATTTTCATTTATTTATTTATTTTAATTGTACTTTAGGTTCTGGGGTACATGTGCAGATCATGCAGGATTGTTGCATAAGTAAACACATGGCAATGTGGTTTGCTGCCTCCATCCCCCCATCACCTATATCTGGCATTTCTCCCCATGTTATCCTTCCCCAGCCTCTCCACCCCCTCTGTCTCTCCCCTAGCCCCCCACAACAGACCCCAGTGTCTGATGTTCCTCTCCCTGTGTCCATGTGTTCTCATTGTTCAACACTCACCTATGAGTGAGAACATGTGGTGTTTGGTTTTCTGTTCTTGTGTCAGTTTGCTGAGAATGATGGTTTCCAGATTCATCCATGTCCCTACCAAGGACACAAACTCATCATTTTTAATGGCTTCATAGTATTCTATGGTGTATATATGCCACATTTTTGGCTTTCTTTTAAAAAAACAAAATGGAGTTATATTCAGTAAAAACCCTGCCTCTCTCTGCTCTAGATTTCTTTGAAGCATCCATTCAAAATGAGGCCTTTTAAGTTGCATTGTTTACTTCAAATAGAGCATGTAGATAAGGTGTTCCTAGGTAAGATATGCTCGGGTCTTTTCCGGGTTTATTTTGTGTTACAAAATATGACTCCTCTAAAATCTTCTTTTGGAAGACACTCCAAAAGAGCCTACTCAGGAGCCTACTCACCAGGAAAAAAATCAATAAATATTTCTGATCTTCTCTCTCCTGGAACTTGTCATGAGATAATAGTATTGAGAAAGGAATTAAGGGGCATAGATATATTCACGTAATTATAATAGATGACATGACATTATAGCATTCATAAAATGAGAAAAAGAATCTTTTCATTACACAGAATATGTGTATACTACATGATAACATAAATTGTTCTTTTTAAATCCAGTTATCTGTGGTTTTAGGAATAAAATATGACAAAATCTCCAAAAGAGATGAACAAAAATATCAAGTGATCAAGAAATAATGTTTTCATTGAGTCAATATAATAGAAAACGTCAGAGAATCCAAAATATTAATTTCGAAAAGAGAATACTTAGAAGAACATAGTAACAATTTTCAAATATCTGAAACAATTTCTTGTGGAGGAAGGAAAAATTAGGACTAATACATGGAAATTATAAAAAGAGAAATTTCCATTTAGTTTAAAATAAAATCAAATACTTAAATATTCCAAAATAGAAGAGGTTGCCTAGGCAATTGATTAATCCACTGAAAGGGTCACAGCATAGATAATTATTTCATAAAAGTGGTATAAAAAGAGTTCAAGTAGCAAGCTGACCAAAGGAATCTGTGACATGTAAGGTTTATTTTAATCTAATAATTCTATAGTTTTATGCACTTAAAATGATCCGACATAAATAACTCCAAGTTCACATATAAATGTGACTTCAGAAGATATGTATTAAGTTTGATATTATTATATAAACATGGTCCTTCTGTGCTGTGGCCAAACCATACATCCCCTAAAATAGATCTGTAAATGCAGTAGAAATTATGTACTGGAGGGTAGACATCGACTGAAAAGCAGTAAGTTGGACTTTTGATATTTTGTGTTCAATAGTGACTTCACTGCACAGTAATATTCATTGTCCTGCAGCTAGTCAATTTTGCTTTCCAGTAACATGGGCAAAAATAACTTCTTAATACCTTTTTATTGTGGAAGACTGTGTTTGTTTTCTTAACCATCGTTTAGAAAGTGACATTGAAAGACAGGAGTGTTTGGGAAATCAGAGCATGAAAAATTGTATTACAGCTTTAAATCATGCTACAGAGTTTAAAAGAGCAGGAAAGCAGGTGTGTTTATGTGAGTTGCATTTGAAAACTCATCTCTATGCTAAAATATTATTTATAGTGTGTATAATTTAGCATTAGTACACCTAATAATGTTCAAACTACGTTAAGGTAAGTGTCTATGTACCTATGACAACAAATGTACCATTGAAAATCAATTTTTTCCATTGTTTTTATTTTTTTGCGATGGAGTTTTGCTCTTGTTGCCCAGGCTGGAGTGCAGTGGCCAGATCTAGGCTCACTGCAAGCTCAGCATCCTGAGCAGTTGGAACTACAGGCACTCGCCACCATGCCTAGCTAATTTTTGTATTTTTAGTGGAGACAGGGTTTCACCATGTTGGCAGGCTGGTCTCCAACACCTGACCTGAGGTGATCTTCCTGCCTTGATCTCCCAAAGTGCTGGGATTACAGGCATCAGCCAGTGAGCCTAGCCAAATGTTTCCATTCTTTTAACATTCTACTGACATCACACTTAATATCTTGATATATAGAAATAGAAACGACTGGATGAATTTCTCTCTTTTCATCTGAGTATCTTCTTTGTGGCTTTAACATTTCTTTAGGCAGAACTGAAACATCATAATCTATCTTGTCAGGCATAAATTTGGTGATAAATGAGGAAATGTCTCAGCAGCCAAGAGTTTGTGGTTGGTTGAAAACATAGTTTATAAATTTAGCAATTTAAAATACATACACATATATGTGGTCAAAATGAAGACTCAAAAATCCACTCATGATGAAGCTGGAAGAAGGAGGACAAGGAGGTAAATTTGATCCAAATTCAGGACAATAATTTATGATAATGATGGTTTTATGACAGAAGTGCCCACATAATAAAACCACCACTTAGAAGCTGTCTAGTCCCCACCATGTAAAAGCCGTAGCTGAGGTGATAGTTTCTGACGAAGTGGACACTCCTCGGTGACAGCTAAGTGAGAAATGCAGCCTATTTTAACACAGAATGACTTCAGGACCTCATTGTTTACTAGGCCATTGACTGAGCACCAGGTTTACAGAAGGAAGAAGATGGATGTTCTTTTTTTTTTTTTTTTTTTTTTTTTTTTGAGACGGAGTTTCCCTCTTGTTACCCAGGCTGGAGTGCAATGCCGTGATCTCGGCTCACCGCAACCTACACCTCCTGGGTTCAGGCAATTCTCCTGCCTCAGCCTCCTGAGTAGCTGGGATTACAGGCACGCGCCACCGTGCCCAGCTAATTTTTGTATTTTTAGTAGAAACAGGGTTTCACCTTGTTGACCAGGATGGTCTCGATCTCTTGACCGCGTGATCCACCCGCCTCGGCCTCCCAAAGTGCAGGGGAAGACGGATGTTCTAAGCGGAATAGATTACTCTGCCCACTTGATTTGAGACTATAGAGACGACTTTTGGGTAAATATTCACATGGAATATAAACAGTTTTCATTCTGGATTTATTCCAAAGTGCTCATCCCCACAACCTCTTCAAAAACTTGTGTCCCAAATTATTAATTTCAAGCCCTCTACTGTCTGGCTAAAGAGTTTGCATTCTGTATAAGAACTGATATGATCCTTGATGTCTAACGTCACAGTTTAGCCCTGGGCAGATACCGTAACAATTAGCTCATGGTGCACATCTTAATGTACATAGAGACCTTGGTGTGCGTGGTCACTGCCTGGCCTGCGCTCACACACTTGGTCTTCATCAGAGTACAGTAGAATAAGGTAAAATTCCCCCCAACATTCATCTATTAAAAGGATAAGCAGTCTTGAAATCACACAGACCGCCTCAGTAATTCTCTTATCCGGGTTTACCATGGATTCAAACTAGCCCATGGATGTGCTTGATAACTCGAAGGTCTAGTCAATCATAAGACTCAAGGGACCAAGCAGTGACATGGCATTCTAAACCATCTGGAAAGATTTGTATTTCTCCCAGACCAAGTTAAACCCAGCGGCCTGGCTGATTAATAAGAGAAAGAGTCGAAAATGAGTGCACACTGACTCCTGCAGACGGCTCTTTCTTTTGGTACAGAAATAAAAGCTTTCTTTTCTTTTCCTTTATTTGGAAGAGGTTAACATGAATGTACTAGACTCCTGGGATTTTATTTATATTACAGATGTCTCTTGCTTTTCCTACGCAATTTATCTCCCAATCCTGTTATTAATGTCAAAACATACAAATTAAAGCTAACATTTATTGAATTTTTATCATGATTCAGTTATTCATTTAAAGATCTTACTACTTTCAATATATTCACCCATTGGATCCTTAAAATAACTATGCGGTAGTCACTATTATTAACTAAATACAAGGACGCCCTGGGTTACAAAGCTGTTAAATAGTAGAGTCCAGTTTAGACCCAGATATATTTTCTCACTCATTCGTATTTATTCCTTTCTTTCATTGTGTTAAGTGTCTATGTGAAAGACAGTCCTTCACCATATTTCCCTTTCTTTTTCCTTTTCGTGCAGTCCACCACATGAGACTTACAGACATATTTCTCTGCAAACATGACAGATCATTCTTGCCTTGGCAAGCCCTGCCTGGAACCCGACAGACTTCCCTTTTCATTACTCACAGAAGGCTAATGACTACAAGAGTTTTTTCCTTTACCCTCTACCAATTTCATTTTAGCTTAAGTACCTTAGATTCACTATGAAAAATGAGAAAATTAATTCCAAGGATATTGCCTATAGAAGGAAAACACATATAAACTTTTTCCCAGAAAAAAAAAGACATACTTTCTTAATGTATTGGAAAGATAGCAATAGCTCACCAAATACCATCGAAAAATAAAATATTCCCCTGAAAGCTTCCAGAACGTAGCTTATGGTAAACCCAAATGATGGATGCTTATTTATACCTAGAATGTTCCTGAATTTTTCTTACTCTGTCTTTTCTAACATTAGATATCCCCAACTCTATTCTCTGTATCACAAGATACAAGAGCCAGGTCAGAACTTTCAGCATGAACCACTCTCCATTGCTTCACCTTCCTCTAAATTAAACTGTTGACCTTCTGAATACAGAGTGATTTTTTTCCCAAGTGGATTGTCAAGAAAACTCCTGTGATAAATCAGAGATTAGTGCTAGTGACAAGTTGACGATAATACAGTCCTTGTCCAGGAATGTCATGTTTAATGCCTGAGTGAGTCATAATAAATTGAGAATCTCCTTCTGCCCTCCCCCCATCAACTGCCAGGTGTTCCTGTAGGCATAATCACTTACTCACCCATTGCTTAAGCAGTGACATGTAATTAAAATGGCGTCACACAAATAGAATGAGAAAGTGTGAATTCCTGTCACAGGATAACAACTTGTAAAATATTGTAGTATACATCCTGTTTGGTTTGTTCAAAATTTTAATGAAGCTTGACAAAGGAGATGTTTATAAAAGAACTAAGCTATGCATGTTCAAAGATGAATATATATATATATTTTATAAGTGATTATATATACTATTTGTATTCACTCAGCATTCAAATATAAAAACAAAACCATTTATTGAGCATTTACTGAGTACTAAGCCCTACGTATATAGGATGGTCCTAAAAAATGTGGTAATGTTATCTTTTTTTTCTGTTTATTGTATTTTAGGTTTTGGGGTACATGTGCAGAACATGCAAGATAGTTGCATAGGTACACACATGGCAGTGTGTTTTGCTGCCTTCCTCCCCTTCACCCACATTTGGCATTTCTCCCCATGCTATCCCTCCTCTGCTCCCCCCCATGCTGTCCCTCCCCTATTCCCCCCAATAGACCCCAGTGTGTAGTACTCCCTTCCCTGTGTCCAAGTGTTCTCATTGTTCATCATCCGCCTATGAGTGAGAATATGCAATATTTCATTTTCTGTTCTTGTGTCAGTTTGCTGAGAATGATGTTCTCCAGATTCATCCATGTCCCCACAAAGGACACGAACTCATCGTTTTTGATTGCTGCATAGTATTCCATGGTGTATATGTGCCACATTTTCCCAGTCCAGTCTATCATCGATGGGAATTTGGGTTGGTTACAGGTCTTTGCTATTGTAAACAGTGCTGCAATGAACATTCGTGTGCATGTGTCCTTATAGTAGAACGATTTATATTCCTTTGGATATATACCCAGTAATGGGATTGCTGGGTCAAATGGAATTTCTATTTCTAGGTCCCTGAGGAATAGCAACACTGTCTTCCACAATGGTTGAACTAATCTACACTCCCACCAACACGGTAAGAGTGTTCCTATTTCTCCACATCCTCTCCGGCATCTGTTGTCTCCAGATTTTTTAATGATCGCCATTCTAACAGGCATGAGATGGTATCTCAATGTAGTTTTGATTTGATCTCTCTAATGACCAGTGATGATGAGCATTTTTTCATATGTTTGTTGGCCTCATGTATGTCTTCTTTTGTAAAGTATCTGTTCATATCCTTTGCCCATTTTTGAATGGGCTTGTTTGTTTTTTTTCCTGTAAATCTGTTTGAGTTCTTTGTAAATTCTGGATATTGGCCCTTTGTCAGATGGGTAAACTGCAAAAATGTTTTCCCATTTTGTTGGTTACTGATTCACTCTAGTGACTGATTCTTTTGCCATGCAGAAGCTGTGGAGTTTGATTAGGTCCCGTTTGTCTATTTTGGCTTTTGTTGCCAATGCTTTGGTGTATTGGTCATGAAGTTCTTGCCTACTCCTATGTCCTGAATGGTTTTGCCTAGATTTTCTTCTAGGGTTTTTATGGTGCCAGGTCTTATGTTTAAGTCTTTAATCAATTTGGAGTTAATTTTAGTGTAAGGTGTCAGGAAGGGATCCAGTTTCTGCTTTCTGCACATGGCTAGCCAGTTTTCCCAACACCATTTATTAAACAGGGAATCCTTTCCCCATTGCTTGTTTTCGTCTGGTTTATAAAAGATTGTATGGCTGTAGATATGTGGTGTTGCCTCCGATGCCTCTGTTCTGTTCCATTGGTCTATATCTCTGTTTTGGTACCAGTACCACACTGTTTTGATTGCTGTAGCCTTATAGTATAGTTTGAAGTCTGGTAGTGTGATGCCTCCCACTGTGTTCTTTTTGCTTAGAATTGACTTGGCTATGCGGACTCTCTTTTGGTTCCATATGAAGTTCATGGTGGTTTTTTCTAGTTCTGTGAAGAAATTCAATGGTAGTTTGATGGGGATAGCATTGATTGTGTAAATTACTTTGGGCAGTATAGCCATTTTCACGATATTGATTATTCCTAACCATGAACATGGAATGTTTCCCCATCTGTTTGTGTCCTCTCTTATTTCGTTGATCAGTGGTTTGCAGTTTTCCTTAAAGAGGTCCCTTACGTTCCTTGTGGGTTGTATTCCTAGGTATTTTATTTTCTTTGTAGGAATTGTGAATGGCAGTTCGTTCTTGATTTGGTTCTCTTTAAGTCTGTTTTTGGTGTATAGGAATGCTTGTGATTTTTGCACATTGATTTTATATCCTGAGACTGCTGAAGTTGCTTATCAGTTTCAGGAGTTTTTGGGCTGAGGTGATGGGGTCTTCTAGGTATACTATCATGTCGTCTGCAAATAGAGACAATTTGGCTTCCACCTTTCCTATTTGAATACCCTTTATTTCTTTTTCTTGCCTGATTGCTCTGGCTAGAACTTCCAGTACTATGTTGAATAGGAGTGGTGAGAGAGGGCATCCTTGTCTAGTGCCGGATTTCAAAGGGAATGCTTCCAGTTTTTGCCCATTCAGTATGATATTGGCTGTTGGTTTGTTGTAAATAGCTTTTATTATTTTGAGATACATTCCATCAATACCAAGTTTATTGAGGGTTTTTAGCATAAAGGGCTGTTGAATTTTGTCAAAGGAATTCTCTGCATCAATTGGGATAATCATGTGGTTTTTGGTTTTGGTTCTGTTTTTGTGGTGAATTACGTTTATAGACTTGCATATGTTGAACTAGCCTTGCAACCTGGGATGAATCCTACTTGATCATGATGGATAAGCTTTTTGGTGTGCTGTTGCAATCAGCTTGCCAGTATTTTATTGAAGATTTTTGCTTCTATGTTCATCATGGATATTGGCCTGAAGTTTTGTTTTCTTGTTGAGTCTCTGCCAGGTTTTGGTATCAGGATGATGTTGGTCTCATAAAATGATTTGGGAAGGGTTCCCTCTTTTTGGATTATTTGGAATAGTTTCAGAAGGAATGGTACCAGCTCCTCTTTTTGTGTCTGGTAGAATTCAGCTGTGAACCCATCTGGACGTGGGCTTTTTGTGTGTGATAGGCTCTTAATTGCTGCCTTGACTTCAGACCTTGTTATTGGTCTATTCATAGTTTTGGCTTCCTCGTGGTTTAGACTTGGGAGGACACAGGTGTCCAGGAATTTATCTATTTCTTCCAGGTTTACTAGTTTATGTGTATAGAGTTGTTTTTAATATTCTCTGATGATGGTTTGAATTTCTGTGGAATCTGTGGTGATTTCCCCTTTATCATTTTTGATTGCATCTATTTGGTTGTTCTCTCTTTTCTTTTTTATCAGTCTGGCTAGTGGTCTGTCTATTTTGTTGATCTTTTTGAAAAACCAGCTATTGAATTTATTGACTTTTTGAAGGGTTTTTCTCGTCTCTATCTCCTTCACTTCTGCTCTGATCTTAGTTATTTCTTGTCTTCTGCTAGGTTTTGAGGGTTCTTTTTATATTGCTCCTCTAGCTCTTTCAATTTTGATGATAGGGTGTCAATTTTGGATCTCTCCACTCTCCTCATGTGGGCACTTATTGCTATGTATTTTCCTCTAGGCACTGCTTTAAATGCGTCCCAGAGATTCTGGCATGTTGTGTCTTCGTTCTCGTTGGTTTTGAAGAACTTCTTTATTTCTGCCTTCATTTCATTGCTTATCCAATCAACATTCAAGAGCCAGTTGTTCAGTTTCCATGAAGCTGTGCGATTCTGAGTTAGTTTCTGAATTCTGAGTTCTAACTTGATTGCACTATGGTCTGAGAGACTGTTTGTTATGATTTCAGTTGTTTTGCATTTGCTGAGGAGTGCTTTACTTCCAATTATGTGGTCAATTTATAGTAGGTTTGATGTGGTGCTGAGAAGAATGTATATTCTCTGGATTTGGGGTGGAGAGTTTGTAAATGTCTATTGGGTTTGCTTGTTCTAGGTCTGAGTTCAAGCCCTGGGTATCCTTGTTAATTTTCTGTCTGGTTGATCTGTCTAATATTGACAGTGGAGTGTTAAAGTCTCCCACTATTATTGTGTTGGAGTCTAAGTCTCTTTGTAAGTCATTAAGAACTTGCCTTATATATCTGGGTGCTCCTGTATTGGATCCATATATATTTAGAATCGTTAGCTCTTCTTGTTGTATCGATCCTTTTACTATTATGTAATGTCCTTCTTTGTCTCTTTTGATCTTTGTTGCTTTAAAGTCTATTTTATCAGAGAGGAGAATTGCAACTCCTGCTTTTTTTTTTCTCTCCATTTGCTTGGTAAATCTTCCTCCATCCCTTTATTTTGAGCCTTTGTGTATCCTTGCATGTGAGATGGGTTTCCTGGATACAGCACACCGATAGGTTTTGGATTTTTTTCCAATTTGCCAGTCTGTGTCTTTTGATTGGTGCATTTAGCCCATTTACATTTAGGGTTAATATAGTTATGTGTGAATTTGATGCTGCTATTTTGATGCTAGCTGGCTGTTTTGTCCATTAGTTGATGCAGATTATTCATTTCATTGATGCTCTTTAGCATTTGGTATGTTTTTAGAATGGCTGGTACTGGTTGTTCCTTTCTATGTGTAGTACCTCTTTCAGGAGCTCTTGTAAAGCAGGCCTGGTGGTGACAAAATCTCTGAGAACTTGCTTGTTTGCAAAAGATTTTATTTTTCCTTCACTTATGAAGCTCAGTTTGGCTGGATATAAAATTCTGGGTTGAAAGTTCTTTTCTTTAAGGATGTTGAATATTGGCCCTTACTCTCTTCTGGCTTGTAGAGTTTCTGCTGAGAGATCTTCTGTGAGTCTGATGGGCTTCCCTCTGTGGGTGACCTGACCTTTCTCTCTGGCTGCCCTTAGCATTTTCTCCTTGATTTCAACCCTGGTGAATCTGATGATTATGTGCCTTGGGGTTGCTCTTCTTGCAGGGTATCTTTGTGGTG
The DNA here is from genome assembly GCA_031835075.1 of Saguinus oedipus. Lineage (NCBI taxonomy): Eukaryota > Metazoa > Chordata > Mammalia > Primates > Cebidae > Saguinus > Saguinus oedipus. Next base: position 3,579,190 of record CM063186.1, read on the forward strand.
TTCTCTGTATTTCCTGGAGTTGAGTATTGGCCTGCCTTGCTAGGTTGGGGAAATTTTCCTGGATAATATCCTGAAGAGTATTTTCCAGCTTGGATTCATTCTCTTCATCACATTCTGGTACACCTATCAAACGTAGATTAGGTCTCTTCACATAGTCCCACATTTCTTGGAGACTTTGTTCTTTCCTTTTTGCGCTATTTTCTCTAATCTTGGCTTCTTGTTTTATTTCATTGAGTTGATCTTCAACTTCTGATATCCTTTCTTCTGCTTGGTCAATTCGGCTGTTGAAACTTGTGCATGCTTCACGAAGTTCTTGTGTTGTGTTTTTCAGCTCCTTCAATTCATTCATATTCCTCTCTAAGTTGTCCATTCTTGTTATCATTTCCTCGAATCTTCTTTCAAATCTTTTTTCAAGGTTCTTAGTTTCTTTGCATTGATTTAGAACATGTTCTTTTAGCTCACAGAAGTTTCTCATTATCCACCTTCTGAAGTCTGATTCCGTCATTTTGTCACACTCATTCTCCGTCCAGCTTTGTTCCCTTGCTGGTGAGGAGTTTTGGTCCTTTATGGGAATGATGTGTTCTGGTTTCAGGTGTTTTCCTCCTTTTTGTGTTGGTTTCTTTCCATCTTTGTGGATTTATCCACCTGTCATCTAATGTCCTGCCCAGCTAGGAGGCAGTCTAGTCACTATTTGCCTGCCGAGCCTCCACCCTGCTGCTGTGGGCTCCGCCCTGTTGTCCTGGGCTCTGCCATGCTGTCCTGGGCTCCGCCCTCCTGTTGTGGGCTCTGCCCTGTTGTCCTGGGCTCCGCCCTCCTGTTGTGGGCTCTGTGTCATCTGAGTAGTTGCTGACTTTTTGATTGGGTCTCTGAGTGGATGCCCAGCTTGTTGATGATGAAGTATTTCTGTTACTTAGTTTTCCTTCTAATGGTCTAGCCCCTCTGCTGTACAACTGCTGAGGTCCACTCCAGGCCCTGCTTGTCTGGGGTACACCTGTAGCAGCTGTGGGACAGTGAGGGATGCTACCAGTTTCTTCTTCTGCTATCTTTGTTCCAGAATGATGCCCGCCAAATGTCAGTCTAATTAGTCCTTTTTTGAGGTGACTCTTTGGATATACAGGGGTCAGGGAGCTGCTTGAGGAGATGGTCTGTGCTTTATAGGAGCTCCAGTGCTGAGCTGTGAGCTCTGTTGTTCATTCAGGGTTGTTGGGAGGATGTGTTTATATCTGCTGCAGCAGAACTCATAAAACCCCCTTTTTTTCCTCAGATGCTCTGTCTCGGGGAGTTAGGGCATTATTTATGAGTATCCGTTGCACTGTCCTGCCCAGCTAGGAGGCAGTCTAGTCACTATTTGCCTGCCGAACCTCCACCCTGCTGCTGTGGGCTCCGCCCTGTTTTCCTGGGCTCCGCCCTGCTGCTTTGGGCTCCGCCCTATTATCCTGGGCTCCACCCTGCTGTTGTGGGCTCCGCCCTGTTGTCCTGGGCTCTGCCCTGCTGTTGTGGGCTTCGCCCTGTTATCATGGGCTCCACCCTCCTGTTGTGGGCTCTGCCCTATTGCTGTGGGTTCCGCCCTGCTGCTGAGTGTAATTCACTGTAGTCCTGTTTATATGGGTGTGGTTAGAACTGCTGTGGTGATGGTGGCCCGCCTCTGTATTGGCTGAGTCTCTGTTATGGCGGGTTGCCTTGGCAATGGCAGGCTGCGTCAGCAATGGGAGAGTATCTCAGTAGGGGCGGAATCCCTCAGTAATGGCGGACGCCCCTCCCCCACCGAGCTGCACCATCCTGGGTTCAGCTGTGCCCTCTGTGAAACTCTCAACCCTGAGCTTTTTGAATCACTGTTTTGTTTGTCCCTGTGGACAAACAGGGAGGGACCCTCGGCGGGTGGGACCCGCCGAGCCTGATCACATGGCTCCCTGACTCAGAACCCTTTTTTTTTTTAAGTTGAACGGTTGACTTTCTCCCAGGTGTTTCAGTTGTCTGCTGGAAGGGCACCGGGATCTGTGTGATTTCCCATGCAGCGACCCACTGCACCAGCTCACACTTCACTTCCTGGGAATCTCCTGGCCTGGCTCACTGTCCAAGTCCCATTTAATCAGATGAATATGCTAATCTGCCCTCCCAAATCTCAAATGGCTGGTTTAACAGGGCACCCAGACCAGTGCATTTTGTGCGGAGTTCCGCTGCACCACAGTGCTGGCTGAAACAGCTGCGGCAGCTGAAACAGCTGTGCTGGCATTCCATGTCTCTCCTACACCTGGGAATTTCCCCGTTCTGTGGGCAACAATGATTCATCTGGAAATGCGGCGTGAACTCACCTTCTGCGCCTTCACTGAGAGCTGCAATCCTGAGTTGCTCCTACAGTGCCATCTTCCCCCACTCCCAAATGGTAATGTTATCTTTAGATGGCCAGATTTCAGGTAATTTAAAATATATATTGAACTCTAAGGTTCTACAATTACTTTTTGCAGTTATTGAAAATCACCTATTGTTAAAATTAGTCCTCAATATATCAAAAGACACAGTTGTATCATTTCCAATCTGTTAAAGACTCCAAAGGGATGAAAGATTAGTTAATATTTATCAAGGAGCAAAGGTAAGTTAATATTTATCAGTCATTTAATATTTTAATATGTGCCAAAAATAAGGACTACAGTATGCACGTCCCTGAATAACAGTGGTGCAGAAGATAGGTTTCAGGCAGGGCGGTGGGAAAACAACCCAGGTGTCATCACTGGGCACCTGAGACTTTTATTCTCACAGGAGTTTTTGTCACTTTGAACTGAGTGAAAATTGTCCTTTCGTTCATGTATCTCCAGTAAACACTCACTGAGCAAGTACTTAGTCTGTTTCCTGATATTTGAAAGGAGCTAACAAGATATATAAATCCCTGTGAAAGCAGGAAAGGGAAATTCTTGAATATCCTGATGGTGTCTTCATCCCTATCAGGTAGTCCTACTGGCAGAGGTAGCACCTTCCTGAGACCTAAAGCAAAGGAATGTTTCCAATCTGCAAGAAGTTACTGTGTTTTCGGCTCTTACAAGGTCTCAGTGAGCTTCAGCTGTTGTTAATCCTTTCTCAGTGTAAGTGACTGTGTATCTTTTGGCTGTGAGTGTTCATGTCGCTCCATCAGTTACATCACTATTGCATAGAGGCAACAACTCACTTAAATGGAATCTTAGTTTTTGCTTTGGTATCTGCATTTGTACCAAGAATCAAAAAAGTTCAATTCTTACAAATTATCTAACTTTATATATAGATAGATATAGATATATTTGTATAGTAGATGATTATTGATCACCTCCTCAGACTCATTCCCCTCATTCTTTTTAAAATAACCTTGGTCTCCATTTTGGGAGAACAAAAATTTCTGCCAAATCCTTCAGTGGCAGATGAGACATGTGCTAAGCCAACTGAATATTTCCTTCCTCTGGCCAGCTTAATTGGGTCAAGGATAAGTATGAATTGAATCCTATTTACTCAAATGAAAATTTATGATATTGTCTGGATATACTGAAGAAAAAATATATATAATGAGAAGTCAGATATTCCAGGAACTTTTAGTTGTTTAAGACCACAAAAAAAGTCCTGACTTGGTATAAAGAAGAGTGACACAATTTTGTAAAAAGAGAGAGAGAGAAACTAAACAATATGAAGAAAATGGGTTCCACTGTAAATAACTAAGTAGCTGAATGTTCTTTTCCTTGAAACAGAAAGATCTACATTTTACATAAATTAAAAATATTATGTAAGAAAATTCAAAATAGCCAATAATCTTCTATAAAAGTGAAAATTTAAATCTAAATCAGTACTAGACATTCTTGAATCAAAGCTAGATAATATTTAACAAGGTGTGCTTGCTCTGTTCATGAATATTATGACCTTGCTCTTAACTATTAAATTTTTACTTTTTGGCATATTGAAAGATATGTAATGTGTTAGAAGACCTGTGTTTGCCCCATTTCTCATTCACTTCATCTCTATCTTTGAGATAGCACAACTGCTTTTAAACATATTATGAGTTCTTATTTGGATAGACGCTAGTATTGCATTATAAAACCTAATATCAGAAAAAGTTTTGACTTTGTTTAAAACTGAAACAACTTTTCTGTTTGCCTATACATTTTTATATGGCTTTTAGGGTATAAAAAGCAGGTCAATTGGTGCATGCCTGTAATTCTAGCACTTTGGAAGACTGAGGCAGGTGGATCATGAGGTCAAGAGATAGAGACCATCCTGGCCAACATGATGAAATCTCATCTCTACTAAAAATACAAAAATTAACTGGACATGGTGGCACACACCAGTAGTCCCAGCCACTTGGGTGGCTGAGGCAAGAGAATAGCTTGAACCCGGGAGATGGAGGTTGCAGTGAGCCAAGATCATGTCACTGCACTTCAGCCTGGGTGACAGAGCGAGATTCCGTCTAAAAAAAAAAGTTTCCTCCTTTGTGTAACTCCTCCTCACCTGCTACAAGCAGCTAAGAAAATGATTCCTTTGTCTTGTTTCCTATGGCATTTGCTGAGTACTTATTACTGTATATTCTATTTACTTGTCTATGTGACTGTTTATCCTGTAATGCAAGCTGTCTGATGGCAGGAATTATGTCATATTTATCTAAATATTTCCAGGGCATGGCATTGTTCTTGACACACAGTAAGCACTCAATAACTACTTGCTGAGTTCTGTTAAGAATAAATCTACACAGTAAGGCCTGATACATCTGTTTTGGTCTGGTACATACAGTGAAGAAATTACCATGGCAACTTTTCCATTTCAATTACAAGTATAGTTTTTATGTTGTGCAAACACAGCCCTAAGCTTAAATTTATTATAATGTTTCAAGGGAAGAAAAAGGCAAAAACTGTGACAGGTGAAGGGAAGTTAGAACTTTACTTTTTTCTAAGTCATTCTATATAAAATGTATAAGCAATGAGATTCTTCATTTGTACATCTGAAGGAAATGTTACAATAAATTCATTACTGTTTCTAATTGTTGGTCTCTTTCATGTACTATTTCTTGTAAGAAAATTGATAGAAAATAATTAAAATGTTTATTTTTATTCTGGAGCTCACTAGGAATACAAGAGAGAACAAAGATTTGGGGGAAATACGCTTCCCTTGGTTACATTCCACAGTGGGGTATTGTTGACATGGCATTACGGTATCATTTAAAAATTCCATTATCACGGTTTTCTCAGCCTGGTAACAATTCTAAATTGTTACTGTAGTATGTAAAGTATTAATGTTTCTCTTTATACTATATAATATTTAAATCAAAAGGAAAAGAGTATCTGGCTCTCAAGAGAGCAGATAAGGATATACAAATAATTGGTTTAATTTCCAAGTTTTTCAGTATTAGTATGGCTCTCTTCAAACCAGCACCTTAGGCTCATTCACTCTTTCAATAGTGAAAATCTCAGTAGCAATTGTTTTGTTCCTTGCATCTCAAGCAAAAAGTAAGGAAGAATTAACATGCATGAAGGCATACAGAGAGAAAAGTGGTGATTCAAAGATATTGATGTGGTGGCTAGTCCCGAAAATTACTCCTTTTAAAATCACACCTCCTGGTATTCAGACTCTACCACACTGAAAATGGGCTACCCCTGTGTGTCCATAATGTGAAAGTGGAAGTCACACAGTGTGACTTGCAAAGTCGTAAGAAGCTTTAAAGCTTCTCCTTTGGTCTCTCAGAAGGATGTCACAGGAGAAAGCCAGGGCCTTATAAGAAGTCCTGCCTCTCTGACAGGTTCCCACATCAGTCATGAGGAGAGGCTGGGCGGAGAGAGACATGCCAGTACTTGACTCCCAAATCACTGTGGAACAGACACATGGGACTCTTGCTGGTTCTCTGCCTGAATTCATGACTTCCCAGATTGTGAGTATAATAAAGTTATCATTGCTTCATGCCACTAGGATTTAAGATGTTTAAATACAAAAAAAAAAAAAAAAAGAAAAGAAAAAAACAAGACTATCAAAGAGACAAAAGAAACAGGTATCAATATTAAGTTTAATCAAGATATTATTTTAGTACCAATGATTTTTCTCCAGTAGAGCATTCACTAATTATGTCCTTCTAGGCATTTATAAAGGAAGCTAATTTCTCAAAATTATGACTCATATGTCAGATCTGTTGACTCACCTAAACAGGAAATGAGGCTTCTAGGACACCTGAGGTGTAACAGCTGGCCTGCCAGATCCAATCAAGGCCCGTTCCTGCCTGCGTAACAGGACTAGTGACCCCTGAAACTCAGCTTGTTGCAACAGGATTTAGTTACGTGTTCGACATTTCCCATTACTCTAGGAAATAAAGCAATTAATTAAGAAGAAACAAGATGACTTGGTGAATCATCTATAGACATGTATGAATACAAACATAAACATCCTAAACATCTACACTCTGAATATTTCTGAATCCACCATATTGTAATATCAAAATATAATGATAATATTAATAGCTAGTCTATACCACCTATATTATAGGAGATACTGTACTCCATCCTTCTCTAGAAAAAAAAGAAAGAAAGAAGAAAAAAGTGAAGAAAAGAAAGAAGTAAATTTGATTAGACTTTTTATTGACCTCCTTATGTTCTCTGTAACTAATTACGTTGAAGGTATTTAAAACGTCAGTCATCCCTGGGTATGTAAATAGCCATTTCCCTATGCATGTATTCAGTCAGTATCATAAGTTCTAACATCCTAGCACCTCATTAAAAATAAATATTTCACATATCTTCTAGGTTTTTTCAACATCTAACAATAAATAAAAAAGAATTCAATGATTAATAGGATATTTCACATTCCAACTATATTTCAGCATTAATAAATACATATTTAATGCATATGTTTCATATTCTAACTATATTTAAGCAATAACAAATACATAGTTAATGCTTAAATATAAATAGAATGTGAAATATCCTGTTAAGCATCAGTGCAATAATTACTTATTAACAACCTCGCATTTGCCATGCACTGTGCTAGGAACTGAGGATACAGCCATTAATGAAACAATGCCCTTGTCCTAATGGAGCTTAGAGCCTAGTTTAAGAGTCAGATGTTGCCCATATTCCATTAAAAAAGGCTACAAAGTTAAGAGAAAAACAAAAAACAAGGAGCTTTGTAATACGTAGGTCAGGGAACGATTCCTGCCGGAATGATCTGCTGCCTGAGTTCCGAAGGTTGAGTGAGATATCCGAGTCCAAAGCAGGTGGGGAGTGACGAGCATTGTAGGCCCGGAAAGCGTATGTAAAAAGCCCGTGTCGGGAGGACGGGACAGCATGAAACACTTAAGACACTGGAGGGGGCCCAGGCTGACACGTGCGGGACATAGCAGAACGAAGAGAGGCCTGCAGAAGTGATCAGGGCCAGACCTTGCAGGGCCTGGTAGAAACTATTAAGGATTTACTTTTGTTCTATAAGAAATGTGAGGCATTACAGCACTGTAGGAAGATAAATAACATGACAAAATTTGGAATTCAAAATGCAGTGTTGTTGGCTGTGTTGTGAAAAATGAATTGTAAATAAGCATGTAATTTAGGAGGTTACTACAGTAGCTCATGTGATAAGTGGTGGCTTCTAACGTGTTAATGAGAGACATGGAAATAAATTGATTGAGGTAGAGCTGAGCACAGTCTTTTCCTTGAAGCTCTCTCTTCCTTTGAATTTTATGTCCTTCCCCTGAGTTTACTCCATTTTCTTGGCCACACTTAGCAAGACTGTCTTCTGGCTCAGCGTCTTACTGAGCCTTCGAATGTCAACGTGCTCAAGGTCCCCTTTCCTTGTCATTCCATATTCTCCTCCCAGTACAGCACTATAGCTTCAGTCACCACCAATACAATGGCTTCCAAATATTTATGCCCACTTATGACCACTCGTCTGAGTTTGGGACTTATATATTCTGTTACTGATCTTATATCTCTAGTTGGATAACGCAAAGACACCACAAATAGGAAATGGCAGTTCACCAAAATACTCTCACATCAAACCTGGTCTTCCACCAGAGATCTTTATTCTCACCAACAGACACTTTTATGTTTCTGCTTGTTCAAACTCAAATCCTTTTATACCTTTTTATTTTACTTTTCATACCCAATTTAGCACAGAAAGCAGATAATTCTACCTCAATATTACAGTTGAGAAAACCGTGATTCACAGAAATTAAGCAACTTGACCGTAAGGGTACAACTAGCCTGCATCAGAATCTTGTCTGCTTGACGCTTGAATCAGCAGGGTTTCCACTACACCATCTGAGACGTTCAGGAGGTTCCCAATTATCCCTTTCCTGTCCGGTCAGCAGATGCCCACCCTACGCCAGATTTTCTCCTTATATATCGCTTTGTTCTATAAACTCTTTTTGTCATTCATCCTGAAAATCTAAAACGTCTCTGGGCTTGGTCATTACATCAGCTCCCATCCAAAGCTAGGATAGTTTTGAAAGCAGTCATGAGCACTGCTCTGATTCACTCTGTGCATAATAACTCTGAAATACATTGCCAGCAGTCATGTTTGAACCCCTTCCCCTGATTTACTGGGAACCACAACATCAGGTCTGAGTTGCTGTTCATATTATGAATAAGACTGTCCTTGCTGAAAACATTCCCCAAACCCCCTTCCCAAGCAACTGCATTTTGCCTGAATACGCAGTTTCTTTACAGTTCTTGGTGAGATTCCAAAGGTAAAACTAGAGTGTTTTCTTTGTAACAAAAACTTGGCCCAACGAAGCCAGTCTCTCTACAGGGCTACAGAGACAAACAGACATGTAGAGATACACAGCAGGACTGGGGATGTCAGGGATCATTGCTGAGGAAGAAAAAAATCCTCTCTGATTCATACAGTTGCTTGGCCAGACAAATTTCTATTCAAAAATCAAATAAACGAATTTGGAGTACTTGGAAGGAAGCCTTTGAATGCTATACAGCTAATTTCCCAAGATAATAGCAGGCATTGTATCATGTTTGCTTGTTCTTTAACACACACACACAAAAAAAGTCTCTTTATTTTTAGGTTTTTTATAGAAAAGATGGTTAAATGAAAGTGACTGCCTTGTTTTGCTGAAAAGGAAAAAAGGATACAGGTTTTTAATTTTCTTTCGTGAATTGAAAACTATTTCAAAATATGGAATACTTCAAAGTATAATAGAAAGGAAATGAACAGAGGACTTAAACTGCGATCTTTTTTTTTTTGTTTTGACACATCCACAATAGAACATGGCATTCAGTGTATTTTACAATGGTGAAACAGAAGAATACAGTAGTAATGGACAGTGCTTAACGCAGTCTGTGTCATTTTTCAAGACAGAAATGTCCTGTAGAATGAGTTTAAAGAAATGAAATTTTGTAAAAAGGAAGTGGAAGGAAAAAATTGGGCATAAACTATGACCCTTTCACGTTTTTGTAGCTGTAAAGCAGACAGAAGAAAAAGAAAAGAAAAAAATAAATAAGTCTATAGCAAATTGCTTGGCAAGCTACCTGTTTAAAGAGAGAAAATATTTGAGCAAGAGCTATATTGGCAATTATCTGGCTGGTGATTACTTGGAACAAGGTGTCAAAATGAACAAAAGAGAAAAGACTAAAGGCTAATAAATAAGGTTGGAAAACTAAAGGAAAGAGAGAGAATACATTTCAGGAATGTTGACTTTTAAGTGGCTTTTCTAAGCCTTTACTACATATAAGCTGAATCTCAAAACTCTCAGGTATTAGTTTTAAACCCCTGTGTTTTTGAGCCTTCATTAGAAATGAAAATCCGTTTTTCACCATTCGGCAATTCCATGAGCTCAATCTGCTCCTTTCTATGACTCCTCAGGGTTCTTTCCTCATGGATGGTTAAGCTACAAATGTTGGATTGATAAAATTAAAACAGTGGGCTGGTAGATTGTTTATGTGCCTCTCACTCTCAAATGATCTCCCTATGACTGTCTGAACTTGGCTAACTAAAGACTTATCTGAATGTGTTTGAAAATAAAATTCCTACCCACAAAGTTGCAGCTCATGTGACACCCATGCCTCCCAATACCCAACTGACAAATATTTCTTTAAGGGTATTAAAATTCTATCGGGAGACATCTGTGTTGTGAAAACATGGGTTAATAGTTATATGGAAAAGGCACAAGGTGCTAGGTATGGGATGGGGCAGGGGAAATCTAGAAACCGGAAGCAACCCAAAGGAAAAAAACATCTGCCTGGACCAGTGCGTTCACCTCATGTGCCAGTCCACTGATGATGCTTCCTTTCTGTATATCGCCCTGTGTTCTACATCTGTCTTCAGTTAAAGGATCCCAAAGGTGATACAGTACTATGATAGGGATTTTATTTTATACATGTATAATATGTGTGTGTGTGTATATATATATATATATGCACACACACAGAGGTACATATTTTGTACATATATACATACACACACATATATATATGGTAAAATATATATATCATATTTATGGTAATGAATATGTATGGTACAGCATATGTGCCACGTATACATATATATACACCTATATATAATGTGTGTGTATATATATATAAATATATATATATTTTTATATATGTGTATATATATTTATATATGTGTATATATATTTATTTATATATATGTGTATTTATATTTATATATATGTATATATATATATATACACACGTATATAGGTGTATATATACGTATGGGTATATATACGTATATATAGGTGTATATATATATACGTGTATATATACGTATATATATATATATAAAACCTTTTCATGAACATTTGTCACTTTGTCATTTTGCCACTCTAAAAAACATCTCTTCTAAAATACATCTGGAAACTGAAGTACACTTAAATAGCAAAGTCTACCCAACAGTAGAAAATCAAAATGGGCTACTTACTCATGACCACATTATAACAGAATACTTACTCTCACTACTTGCAGAAAATTTCTTTTGTTGTCCTATCTTCCTATCAACTAATAAATTAAATTACCTGCTGCTTCCTTTCATTTGGCAATTCGTCATAATTGCAGTCATAGAAAAGAACAATTTCCTAAGAAACAAAAGCCACTTCAGTCATGATTTTGAAATGAGGACTGGTGTCAAAGAGGAGTATAAGAAAAGGATCACAAGTCTTTGTATCAGAACCATAGCAGCAAACAGGTAAAATGGCATCTAATTTCAGCTGGAATAATCATGAACAGTGTCATTCTTCACAATGTAGAAAACATAAATAAAAATTCCCTAAAAGAAGTTGATTTTGTTTTCTGTTCCTCTAACTCATTACAAAACTTCTATCGGCCATTTCCTGTTTCAGATAATTTTTGCCAGAAGAATGAAAATGATGGCATTGAGTTCCTTGATTATTCAGCAACTCAAAATATCAAAAATAACCTGACTAATTCATAGGGTTCCTAACTCTTTGATGTATTTCTTGGCCAATTTCTCCTGTAATTCAATATCCACTAATTAAACATGTATTCTCACAGCAGCCAAGCCCTTATTCTGCCACAGCCTAAATGCTCTTGAAAGCTCCCCCAAGAGCTCTGAATTTAAAAAAAAAAAAAGCTATATTAATTTTACTTAGAATAGCTAACATGTCAGAGAAATTTGTGCCTTGACAAAAGTACTTTTTCAAAATTTAATTTTGACCCCAAAAACGTAGAGTTGTCTGACTTTTTTTCTAGTGCCTTAGGAAGGATCCTCACTTTGTGTGTCAGTAAACTAACTTTACAAGATATACGGTGACATTCAGGTTCCTGGTGAATCCAGAACTTAATGCCAGGGACACCATGGAAAACCAGTCTTGGAAGCTGGACTGCACTGGTCACTTGCCACCACTATTCCCTGTGGGATTTACAGCTCCCGTAACACATGAGGAGAATCAAGGCAGTTCTGAGCCAGCTCTCGAACGACATCACACAGATGGCATCTCTTCCATCACACTCAAGCATCAAGCACAGCACACGATGGAGAAAAATTTAACAATACTTACTTGCTTATTCTCTCATGAATTTTTCTCATATTTTTATTTCATTTACAGCACCAGTTCTGCAAAAGGCAATAATCATTAGGGATAAGCAGAAGGATGAGTGGGATTTTTTTTTTTAAGTCAAACCCTTCTGGCAAACTTTTTTTTTTTCAGTTTCATGCTGAATATTTTCTTCCATTTTGAAGATAGAGACAGACATTAAAATTAATATTTTGTGAGCATATATGCATTTCTGCCTAGGTTTTACATTTTAAAAACTTGAGCAGAAAATTGAAACAAACGGAAATAAAATTATATATATATATATATATATATATATATATATATATATATATATATATATGTAGTTTAGGGAAATTATTGCATGTGGAAGACAGAAAAAAGCAGGACCCCAAAATAAGAACATGAAGAATGTATCTAGAAATACCTCAATAAATATGGTTCCATTCATATCAATAAAATATTTTCCACCTCTCTCTTGTTCTGCTCTTCGTCCTTCCAGGTGCAATCCTGTTGCTTATCTTCAGTTCTTCATATTTTCTCCAATAATATGAGACATGCTGGGCATGGTGGCTCACACCTGAAAATTCAGCACTTTGGAAGGCCAAGACGGGCTCATTATCTGAGGTCAGGAGTTTGAGACCAGCTTAGCCAACATGATGAAATCCCACCTCTACTAAAATTACAAAAATTAGCCAGGTACAGTGGCGGGCATCTGTAATCCCAGCTACTCAGGAGTCTGAGGCAGGAGAATCACTTGAATCTGGGAGGCAGAGGTTGCAGTGAGCTGAGATTATGCCACCAGTGAGCTGAGATTATGCCACTGCACTCCAGCTGGGGCCACAAGAGTGAAAATGCACCTCAAAAACAAAAAATAAAAATAAAAAAATAAAAACTGACAACAAAAGAGTGAGAACCTGTCCTTCCCAGGTGTGCAAGTAGATTGTACTAGCATGACACCATTATTGCAGTAATCATGGGAAACACTAAATAGATATATGGATTTGAATAGACATTCATACTCCAATACATACTCAAAAGCCTCTGCAAATGTGGAAATTGAAGTGTAACGATATTTGACTTGGTTTGAGCTCCCGCAGAAATGGAGCTTGAGACAGGATTCAAGGCAAGCAGCTTTTTCAGGAGATTATTCCAGGAAACACCTGTAAAGAAGTAGAAAAGTGACAAAGAGAAAGGGAGAGAACCAATATAGTATGTGATTCCCTGAAACTCACTGCTCTGGACAACCGAAAGCTAATCTTGCTGGAAAACAAGGGGAGATATTTTAGAACACTGACCTCAGACTGATCCAATGAGAGAGCTAAGGTGCTGGTGAATTTAAGCACCAAATACTGTCAGTAACTGTTTGCCTGCTGCCACCAGTGGAAATCATTTCTTGGCATTTCTGGCTCAGGCAAAACTGAACCCACATCCACAGAGGACCCTCAGGCACAGAGAAGTATAAACTAGCACCTGGAAATTAAGGCAGAGTGTGAGAAATCGTACAGTTGTATGGAAGATGAGCAAGGCAACAACAATATCTTCTGCTAGGGAAGCCACCTTGCTCTCGTCTCAAGAGCTGGTTGTGTATGTCTGTCCCCAAGTCTCCATTCAGTGACACTACGTGGAAGCTAGAGGTCAGCTGCTGTGGAAGGATTTACAGCATGGAAATCAGCAAACAAAACAAATCAACCTTTCTTTTCTTCGAGAGCAGCTATGAAACATTTACCAGCACACCTGCATAAAATAGGATTTATTAAATACGAGACACAAAAAATAATCGTGTTAGATTTTTTTCTTGGTAGGTTACCTCATTAGTATTACACTGCAGGGAAATAAATGTTATAAAAGCATGAGTTCCAATGAGCTTTCCACATTGTTTGGTGTTTTCCCAGCAAACCATCTCTGAGCTTATATAATTAAATAAGTAATGCCTAAAACAATCACCAAAATGAGGAACTGGATAATGTTGCTCTGGATGAAACACTCTGCTTAATGCAGGATCTGAGGGCAGTGGAAGAGGAGTGAGAAGGGGCCAAGAATAAAATGGGTAGAGAAAGGAGATGTCAGATAACCCGCCTTCCAGGAACCCATAAGCCAGATGAGAAGAAAGTTGATCAAGTGATACTTTGCATTTCTCAACTATTTCTGGGCTCTTTCAGAAGTTCATAACCAATCACCATGGAACTATATAATGCCAAAATGGATGGCCTAAATAGACAATAATATTAATAAGTCAATTAAAAAAATTGAACCAGTCTGCATTCTTTTTTTATTTTCATCGGGATAATGACTCCAAAACGTCTCTCTCACTTTAAAAGATCAAAAATGGCCAAAATTCACCAGCGAATATTCTCCTCAGCTCCAGCTACGTTTACGGTGTGGTTTCCTATAGATGTTCTTACTATAATTATCATTCTATCTGCACACCAGTCATCTGCTTAACCATCAAAAGCGACTGCACTGTGTGTTTCATCCCATGTCTCTCTATATTAACTTTCTGCACAAAATAAACCTCTCTATGCCGAATTTCCTTTTTTAGTTTGAACGGATCTTTACAATGATTATACCAACAACTTTAACACTCAGTTTCAATGAGGCAAAAACGGATGCGATATTAAAATCTGAAATAATCAGTGAAGGAAAATCATTGCTAGAATCTGAGCAGTTTCTAGTGTCGCTACAGAAACTGTAAATAATTTTAAAACCTGTAGGGCACTTTCAAAATTTTATCTGAATTATCTCCTCACAAGTCTGTGTATTGCCTTCAAAAGTGTTCAAATTATAAGATCATATTACATTTAATATATTTTTTTTTAAAAAAAATGAAAATTGTAAAGTTACTTTCAAAGTGATACCTGTGACAAAAGTTCAAAGAAAAAACCCATAAAAGTTTAGCTGTGAATTTTAGGTTTGGCAGAAACTGACATGGGAGTCCCTACGAACTTCCGAAGGCAGAAAGAGAGTCAGTAACAGCAACAGCAAGAGGGCCTGGTGACAAAAGCAGAGCTTCGCCAGTGTTCCCAACGGCAAACCGGGGTCTACCACACACTGGGGTCTATTGGGGGGAATGGGGGAGGGACAGCGTGGGGGGAGCTGGGGAGGGATAGCCTGGGGAGAAATGCCAAGTGTGGGTGAAGGGGAGGAAGGCAGCAAAACACACTGCCATGTGTCTACCTATGCAACTATCTCGCACGTTCTGCACATGTACCCCAAAACCTAAAATGCAATAAAAATTTAAAATTAAAAAAAAAATTCTGTGACTGATTCTTGAGCAGAGATGAGACACTGTCCTTCCCTTAGGAGAAATTCTTAGCTTCATATTTCACTATCCTCAAGACTTAACTCATCCCAGAAAACCTATTAGGGTCTCAATTATTCATTTCACATTGCCCCAGGAGACATCAAACCCTGGGCAAAAAAGACCCACTTGTTGATAAAAAAATAATTCCCACTCAGTCAGCTAAACAGCTGCTTATTTTGCATGAGGTCTCATAAAGCACATTCGGTTTCCCACAATTTGTTGCATGTAGATTGTCTGGGGGAAGACATTTCTCAGCTTTTGCTGAGGTGAATTCGATCTCAAGCACTGTGCTCAGGGCTGAAGAGGACCAAAAAACTGAGTAAGAATCAATTTAATTTTTACAAACTAATTTTATTTGTGTTTTCATGTTGGATGTGAATGAAGAAGAGGAGGCCTCCATAAGAACTACTAAGATCACCAATCAGGTCTCAGAGCTGAACGAAAACTGAAGGTATGTGATAATGTCCACTAAATCATTTTTAAAAGTTTAGACTGTAACAGATTAATGTTCTTTAGGTTTTATCTTGTTGAGACATCATCAGCTTACTTCAGAAAATGCTTAAAATATTTTCTTTATTTCAAATTTTATTTCTTAGTGTTTACTATATAATTATGAGAGAGCACATAAGTTTTGGCATTTTTCCATATAGTGTCAAACAACTTGACCAGTCTGCTAATTAAAAAACTAATCCTCAGTTAACACTAAGCTTTATTTCTGTTGCTTCTTTCCTTCAGATGAATTCAGTGGCAGGAGAGTACTAACAGCTCCTTGCCAATATGGGGAAACTCATTAAAATCTGATTCGTATTCAGATTTTCTTCACACTTAATGGTTCTCTTTATATTTCACTCTGTAGTAACATTTAAATTCACTTATTATTACCAGTTTTCTTCTGACCTTTCTGATTGATTGCTTGTTTTTGGTCAGCTTTACCAATCTCTTCTTTTTTTCACTGAATTATGATTGTTATATAATGGTTCAAATATCAGCACCTTAAAGGAGAGAAAAAAAAATAATAAAGGCACAGCAAAAAGGAAGAGAGAGATTAAGAGGGAGGAAGGAGAAAAATAATGCACATAAGAATGAAGGAATTTTTTTAATGAGAAATAAATGTATATGGACAAGAAGAAAAGGGTGAAGGAAGACCCAGGTAATCAGAGCCAGAAGCATCCAGACAGCAGAGCCTTCCTAGGAAATAGCCCCTTCCTCTACCATTAGCATTTTACTGTTGATGATATTTTACATTTTGAGACACATTTGCGACAATGGAAATTAGATAATAAAGCCCTGCCTTGCTATTCTCTTATCCTCTCCAGTCCTAAGCGTTTAACTTGGGGAGTTCATCCTCACAGAGTTTGGCCTTCAGCTGTCGGTATATCTGCAATTCTGCCTACTACCTAAATGTCGTTCTACATTTCCATAACCAAAACAAAACTGTTTAAAGTCCTGCGATGTCATTCCAAAGCCCATTTCCCCATATTTAGCAAATCAGCATAGTCTTCCAGAATCGTGGGTGTAACAAATCTCATGCAATGTGCACAAAATATAGTGTTCAAATTAAGTAATATGAAATTCATTGTATACATTAAATATATCTTTATATATTGAAATAATTTTCTTTTTTTTCTAGGATTTTTTTTTACACAAGTGTATGTGGTGGCCATGAAAAGAGGCCGAATCTGCTTTAGAGAACATCATTGACAGCCTCAGCTGGGGTGTTAGGGATCCATCACAACCGTACTGAGACCATGCTTTCCATAGCTGCTACCAGCAAATGACTGGGGTGCTAAACAGACCCATTCCCAAGAGAGGTAGGGCTCTTCTGTCAGGTGACTTTAGCTCAAGCATTTCTCATGGGCCTGGTTAAAATTTTTTTAGGGGGCCGGGCACGGTGGCTCAAGCCTGTAATCCCAGCACTTTGGGAGGCCAAGGCGGGTGGATCACGAGGTCAAGAGATCGAGACCATCTTGGTCAACATGGTGAAACCCCGTCTCTACTAAAAATACAAAAAATTAGCTGGGCCTGGTGGCACGTGCCTGTAATCCCAGCTACTCAGGAGACTGAGGCAGGAGAACTGCCTGAACCCAGGAGGCGGAGGTTGCGGTGAGCCGAGATCACGCCATTGCACTCCAGCCTGGGTAACAAGAGTGAAACTCCATCTCAAAAAAAGAAAGAAAAAAATTTTTAGGAATGTACTGTACTCCGAGACTCTTTCTACACAACCCTTTCCTCTTTCCTCCAAAGAAGTCAGACCTATATGACTGGTCTGATGGCTTGACCCACCACACACCATTCACTACATCCTCTGGCTGCATTCTTATTTTGTTTTATAGGCATTCTCTCCAAATAAATTCCTAGATGTATCATCCCATCTTAGCATCTTCTTCTTGGAGAACCCAAATTGGCACTAATGCTACTGAGTGAGAGTGGTCTGAGAAAGCAGACAAATTTTGCTTATTACCTACATTTTAGTGGGTTTAGAACTAGTTCATTCACTGAACATTAGGCAAAGAGGATAGATAGATGGGACACAGGTAGTCTCTGGCACAAGACGATAGCTAAAGCTTTCGCTTGTGAAAAATGTCCCAGTGGAGGGGAATTCCGTTGCAGATCCAATGATCCTGGCTTTTGGAATACATGGGAAAATCATGCCCCACAATGCGAGCAGAACTAACGGACTATGGCTAATTTGTATTAATCACCTACAGAGAGATAATGAAGAACTGAGGACCATCAACGGGCAGTAGATGGCTGAACAGGCCATAGGTAAGCAGGAGATTGAAGACCTAAAAGAGTCACAGAGCTCTAGAGATGTCTGCATCTCAGCGAAGGCAGATCTGTTTTTCTGAGATCAGGACCTTGGTTACAAAGACGTGGGATTCTGAGACACTGGATGTTGTCCCTGAAGATGTTAACTAAGCAGATGTCTCCCAAATTCTCAGAACTGAGATAGGTTGCCAACCCTTTCACAATGAGAACATTTTCTCTACTCTGGAAAGACATTTCAGAGGCATCTCCCCACAAGGCAACACGTTTCCTACTCAGGAATCTCCCCTCAGTCATTCCTAAGTCAGTTATAAACACTATGGCAAGAGAAAAACAAGCATTATTAATAACTTCAGTGTGAAGAAAAAACAAAGAGTTCAGTGTGAACTTTTGTTTTCAGTTATTAATGATGCATCTCTCTGCGAACCAGGACAGGTGGAAGGAGAAATCATAGAATTGGTATCATTGTCATCCAAGAAATAACAAAGCTGGGGCACAGGGCTAACCACAGGAAGCCAGGATATCCTAATTAGTACAATGACTGGCAAGGCAAAGAAGCATCCAAGGGTGATTGACCCCTACAGGAAGTTGTGGAGATGGCTAATAGATCACAGTGGCATTCCTCAAAACAGCATGGCACTGGTACCAAAACAGAGATACAGACCAATGGAACAGAACAGACACCCATAAGTAACACTACACATCTACAACCATCTGATCTTTAACAAACCTGACAAAAACAAGCAATGTGGAAAGGATTCCCTATTTAATACATGGTGTTGGGGAAAACTGGCTGGCCATATGCAGAAAGCTGAAACTGGATCCCTTCCTTACACCCTATACAAAAATTAACTCCAGATGGATTAAATATTTAAACATAAGACCTAACACCATAAAAACGCTAGAAGAAAACCTAGGCAAAACCATTCAGGACACAGGCATAGGCAAGGACTTGGCGACTAAAACACTAAAAGCAATGGCAACAAAAGTCAAAATAGACAAATGGGGTCTAATTAAACTTAAGACCTTCTGCATATCAAAAGAAACTGGCAACCAACAGAATGGGATAAAATTTTTGCAATCTACCCATCTGACAAAGGGCTAATATCCAGAATCTACAAAGAACTTAAACAATTTTACAAGAAAAAAACACACAACCCCACTAAATTGGGCAAAGGATATAAACAGACATCTCTCAAAAGAAGACTTTATGCAGCCAACAAACATATACAAAAAAGTTCATCAACACTGGTCATTAGAGAAAAGCAGATCAAAACTACATTGAGATGCTATCTCATGCCAATTAGAATGGCGATTATTAAAAAATCAGGAGACAACATATGCTGGAGAGGATGTGGAGAAAGAGGAACACTCTTACACTGCTGGTGGGAAAGTAAATTAGTTCAACCATTGTGGAAGACAGTGTGCTGATTCCTCAAGGATCTAGAACTAGAAATTCCATTTGACCTAGCAATCCCATTACTGGGTATGTACCCAAAGGATTATAAATCATTCAACTATAAAGACACATGCACACATATGTTTACTGTGGCACTGTTCACAATAGCAAAGACTTGGAACCAACCCAAATGCCCATCAGTGATAAACTGGACAAAGAATATGTGGCACATATATACTGTGGAATACTATGCAGCTATTTAAAAAAAGGATGAGTTCACGTCCTTTGCAGGGACATGGATAAAGCTAGAAACCATAATTCTCAACAAACTGACACAAGAACAGAAAACCAAACACCACATTTTCTCACTCATAAGTGGGTGTCGAACAATGAGAACACGTGGACACAGGGAGGGTAACATCGCACACCAGGAACTGTCATGGGGTGGGGAAGCTAGGAGAGGAATAGCAGGGGGTGGAGGGATTGGGGGATTGGGGAGGACAAACATTAGGAGAAATACCTAATGTAGATGACAGGGGGATGGATACAGCAAACCACCATGGCACGTGTATACCCATGTAACAAACCTGCATGTTCTACACATGTGCCCCAGAACTTAAAGTGCAATAAGAAAAAAGAAAAGAAAGCCAAAGGAGAAAGGAAATATTCTTCATAAGCAGAGCAGTGAGTCTTGCACCTGGACACCCATGTTGTGTGGAAAAAGAAGTGACTCAGATGAGAATATATACAGATTCTTGGGCAATGGTCAATTGTGTCACAATCCAATTAGATGTCTGAAAAGAGAAAAGGCTAGAGACAAGGAAGTCAGGAGTCAAGTGTGTGGACAGAGAAGAGGAAAGCTATGAAAAGGGTTAAGATATCTGCATCACAGGTCGATCTCCACTAAAAAGTTATTCACCGTAGAAGAGGCACTAAACAAGCAAGTAGACAAAATTACTAGCAAACTGACATTGTCCAGCCCTTCCACATCAGTCACTCCGTGACAGACATGATCACACCTGACAGGATACACATAGGTATGTCATTGTGGACTCCCTCCCATGGTCATTGGAGCATCAGTGGTTGTGAGCATTTTTTCATGTTTGTTGCCCACTTGTTATATCTTCTTTGGAGCATTATCTATTCATGCCCTTAGCCCACGTGTTGATGGGATTGTTTGGTTTTTCTTACTGATTTGTTTGAGTTCGTTGATTCTGGGTATTAGTCCTTTGTCAGACGTACAGACTGTGAAGATTTTCCCTCACGGCAGTTGTCTGTTTAGTCTGCTGACTGTTCCTTTTGTCGTACAAAAGCTCTTTAGTTTCATAGATCCCAGCTACTTGTCTTTGTTTTTATTGAATTCGCTTTTGGATTCTTGCTCATGAAATCCTTGCATAAGCCAATGTCTAGAAGAGTTTTACCAAAGTTATCTTTGAGAATTTTTATAGTTTCTGGTTTTAGGTTTAAGTCCTTAATCCATCTTCACTTGATTTTTGTGTAAGGTGAGAGATGAGGATCCAGTTTTATCCTCCTACGTATGGCTAGCCAATTATCCCAGCACCAATTATTGAAAAGGGTGCCCTTCCCCACTTTATGTTTCTGTTTGCTTTGTTGAAGATCAGTTGGCTGTATTCAGGTTTATTTCTGGGTTCTCTATTCTGTTACATTGTTCTGTGTGCCTATTTTTATACCAGTACTGTGCTGTTTTGGTGATGATAGCCTCATAGTGTAGTTTAAAATCAGGTAGTGTGATGCCTCCAGATTTGTTCTTTCTGCTTAGTCTTGCTTTGGCTATGTGGGTTCTTTTTTAGTTCCATATAAATTTTAGCATTTGTTTTCGAATTCTGTGAAGAACGATGGTGGTATTTATATATAGTAAAGGGGGTTGAGTTCTTCCTTTGATTCTCCACTAAGCACTGTTGGTACATAGCAGAGCTACTGATTTGTGTACATTAATCTTGTATCCAGAAACTTTGATAAATTCTTTTATCAGTTCTAGGAGCCTTCTGAAAGGGTGCTTAGGGTTTAAAAATGAATAAAATCCACCAATAAGAAGACAACCCAACAGAAAAATGGAGAAATATGTGAACAGCCACTTAGGAAATTTAAGAGTAGACCTTAAACATATGAAAAAGTGAAAAAAGCAAATCAATGATCAGGGAAAGGAACACAACGAGGAATAAAATACAAAAGGGCTGAGAAAACTCTTAGGGCTAAAGGGCATGTTTGTGTCACGGTTGTGGCAGTGTTTCATGAATGTTTACCTCTATCAAAACTCATAAAATTGTATCTTTTAAATAGGATGCATTTTTTTGTAGATAATAATTGTACAGGAAGTACACCTCCATAGAACTCACAAAAAAAGTATTGCTTTGTAATTTGAAAAGGCAAATCTATATTTTATGTCCTACGTAATGTCATAGGATAGATAAAAGGGATAAATACAGGGTTATTATTCATTATTCTATTTTTTCTATACATTACAGCAAAATAATTCCTTATACTAACATAAATGATTAAATCAGATAATATTAAAATGTTTACCTCTTATATTTGGTTACTCACAGAAAGAAATACTTGAAAGGGAAAGTCCAGGATGCTTGTGCAAATGCAAATCTCTGGACTTTATCTCATGGCATAAAATTTTACAATTTAGGGGCTATGCCTGGAACATCACCAGTGTTTACAGAGGGATGTAGCTCTTCCTGCTATATCGATTCACATACTTGATGATGGTGAGAGAAGTAATCCCTGCCTTCCACCTCCAAATTATAGACAACCCCCAATATCAGCATAGTCCTCATACTTCAAAAGTTCCACTCCAATTTTAGGGTTCTGGAAGTACAGATAATTCACGACTTTATCTACAGTATGGAGCAGGTTCACACTTACAGTGGTTTCTACAAGTTGGCACTGGGAACTGTGTTACGGGAAATATGTTGAGCATTGAGAGGACCACCCAGCATGGATAATTCTTCAAATCCCACTCCCTGAAATGAGTTTTCTACAGTTTCAGGGGTGTGCTGGATACTTACGGTGTACATGCCCAGGGGAAATGTCTGGGTCCTCTGCTTTAAATCTCCCCTCAGTTTCAACAGAATCTACAAGAGAGAAAAGTGTCAACTGTTTTGGATTTCTTTCTAGCAGACTGCCTAGATTTAGGGTTTAAATGCAAAATAGCACCGCACACACACTTTTATTTTGTATTGTTGAATTTGTAGTTTCAAAAAATAAGATAGTAATTAATATAAATAACCATAATCATACACAAATCCATGTTATATATAAATCTAACTGAATTTGTGTTATATGTGAAATAATGTGTTTTTAAATAAATCAATTTCTATTCATTGAGATAGAAGCGAAGGGGAGCCATGAATAAAATGGTTACATGCAGAAATGCATTTGCTCAGACAGAAAACAAAGTAATATGGGGTCTTGGCATTTCTTGGAGCAGTTTGAGTCAAGACACTACATAATACAAGCTGTATAATGCAATGTAAGTATTTTGCTTAGGTTGTTTAGATACCTGTGACTGTAAGCCTAACCACAGAACAACTAATATGTATCACTCTGGTTAAATCATGGTGCAGAAAATGACTGTCTGATTTAGACGGAACAATCATTCCAAGTGCGGCTCCTCTTTGGCCTCCACTTAGATAATGCATTTAAAAATATGATGAACTCACATATCAGAGTCGGATGTTTCAAAAATAAGCATGCTGTACTTAAACCATAAAACTCTACGTGGTAGTGGCTAGAGGAGAAAT
The DNA here is from genome assembly GCA_031835075.1 of Saguinus oedipus. Taxonomy (NCBI): domain Eukaryota; kingdom Metazoa; phylum Chordata; class Mammalia; order Primates; family Cebidae; genus Saguinus; species Saguinus oedipus. The sequence goes on from CM063186.1 coordinate 3,602,379, forward strand.
TCAATATTTTATCACAGGAAATATAATTAAGTCAATGACATCTGTGCAGTGCAAGAGACTTTCTCAGTTTAGATTTAACTTTGAAGCCGTTCTCTTTTTGCCAAAATTGAGGAGCTATAAAAACCTTTCTACCATATAGCTTAGCTCAGTGGGAGGCCAAGCCCTGTCTTAGAGGAGAGGAATGAGGAAGGAGCTCAGAAGTATACATTTTATAAAGATCATGCTTTGGATGAAATCTAGCCTGCTTCAATAGATTCGGGAGAGAACATAAATAATGAAACATTTAGAAAATGTTTATAGTGATGCTGTAAATTCCCTGATACTGTTATTAACTATCTTGATAAAAGAAACTGACTATCTAGCATGCATCTGCAAAAATTAGAAGTGAGAGAAAAAGCGGCCTCAAGGACTCAGAACTGGAAGGTCAGAACCACAATAGCAACAGCAGCAATCACACAAACAATATGAAAGCAAATGAAACAAAAACAAAGCACAAAAAAGATGAGAGGTTTATGTGAATTGGGCTGCATGGCAGCTATGTGATTTCTTAATCGTAAGAAAAGAGTGGAAATTAATGCTCAAATCTCACAGTGTTTAAAAAAGAATACACACACACACACACACACACACATATTTATATTTTTATTTATTTATTTATTTATTTTTATGTTGAGACAGAGTCTCGTTGACACCCAGGCTGGAGTGCAGTGATTCGATCTGGGCTCACTGCAACCTGCGCCTCCCTGGTTCAAGTGATTCTCCTACCTCAGCTTCCAGAGTACCTGGGACCACAGGCACACGCCAGCAGACCCTTCTAATTTTTTGCGTTTTAGTAGAGACGGGGTTTCACCATGTTCGCCAGGATGGACTCGATATCCTGTCCTCGTGATCCACCTCCTCGGCCTCCCAGAGTGCTGGGATTACAGGCGTGAGCCACCGCGCCCAGCCCTTACGTACATATTTAATTTCAAATTTTATTTTAGATAGAGTTGGTCCATGTGCAGGTTTGTTACATGGGAATATCGCATGATGCTGAGGTTTGGAGTAGAAATCCTGTCACCCAGGTAGTGAGCACAGTACCTGATAGTTTTATTAACACACCCTTCTCTACCCTCTAGTATAGAGGTCCCGAATCCCCAGGTAGGAGAACAGGGGAGCAGCAATAGGTGAGCGGCTGGGGAGAAGTAGCAATGGGGGAGCAGGCATTACTGCCAGAGCTCAGCCTCCTGTCAAATCAGCAGCAGGGGGCACTACATTCTCACAGGAAAAGAAGCCTATTGTGAACCGCACATGTGAGGGACCTGGGTCACACCCTCCTCACAATAATCTACCTAATCTCTGATGGTCTCAGGTGGAACAGTTCACTCATAGGAAGGAGAAGCCTATTGTGAACCGCACATGTGAGGGACCTGGGTCGCACCCTCCTCACAATAATCTACCTAATCTCTGATGGTCTCAGGTGGAACAGTTCAGTAATCCACAGTGCCTACTGTTCCTGTGTTTGTGTCCATGTGTGCTCAATGCTTAGCCCCCACTTAGAAGTGAGTGTTCATGGCATTTGGTTTTCTGTTCCTGCGTTTACTTGCTCAGGATTATCATGGCATGTATGAATTTTATTTTGTTGCATAAACTTATATTAACTGTCTTCTTATACTTTTTTCATTTCACAGTAAAGATTCCAGTATTATTAACATTTTTCTATGTGCTATTTTTATAACATCCCAATTTTTAAAATTCTATCAGGTATTATGAAAAAATGACATCCAAACAGAGATAGATCTTAACTGGTAACAGCTTTTGATATTCTGGTTCCGAATGGAAAGAGAGGATAGTTTCCATCTCAACAGAATCTTGAAGCTACACGCACTGTGAGATATAGGCAACTGTGCTTATGAAGGAAATAAAATCTCTCCTTTGAATTACTGATGTCTTGTACTGGCCCTCATCACTTTTTGCCTTCTATTATAAACATCTGCACAAACACTTTATCTCCTCAGGGAGGGACAGATACTGTCTTCTTTATATAAGAATATAAGGCATGTAGTTGGCGTATGATATACATGTATGTAGAATGGACTAATTGAATGAATGTGTACTGTGTGAAAGTACACTTGACTTAGAGCCCAAAATCTGAGTCTTATTTTTGTGTTTTTAGCCATTTGACCTTGGATGTACTATATAATCTATTTGGGTCTATCACAGGTAAAATTTTTATTTGAGTGATGTGGAGGACATTAAAGAAGTCTACCGTTTTATCCGACTGCAAGATTCACGTTTTGGAGTTCTGACTCTCATTACCTCAGAATTTAACATTATGTGGAATGAGGTCTTTGCAGAGATAATCAAGTTAAAGTAAGATCATTAGGATAGGTCCTAATCCAAAATAATGGGTTTCTTTATAACAGGGGAAATTTGAACAATGAGACACATACAGAGTGAAACGAAGAGACATGGGGAAGACAGTCACTGATAAGCCAGGAAGAGCCCTCGCAGCCCTCAGAAGGAACCACCCCTGCTGATACCTTGATTTTGAACTTCTAACTTCTAAAACTGAGAAAATGAATTTCTAGTGAAGTCAAACTCGTTTGTGGTCTTTTGTTATGGAAGCTGAAAGCAGTCTTGGTAAAGAGAGATCTTTATACATTTTCTCTCAGCCGTGCAGTTCTCCGTAAATTGTTCTACCTATTTCTAAAGCAGAGGTCAGCATACTATTTTTGCTGTAAAGGAAAACAACAAAAGGAAAATTTAGGCTTTATAGGTCATATGAAGTTTTTTTCTTTTTTGCATATTCTACTTTAATCCTTTAAAAGTGTAAAGATTAATCTTAACTTGCTGGCTGTAAAAAAACGAGTTGTGGGCTGGGTTGACCCACAGGCTTCAGTTTGTGGACCCCTGGAACAATGAGAGGGTCTTATGTCCCAGGTAAGCCGTTTAGGATCTTGTTGGCAAATTCTAAAATTCTGTTCAAATGCATATTACAAAAAGCACGAGTCCATTTCCATTAAAGCGTCTTCTTAGTTAAATGTTCTTTTAAACTGACCCTCTACTTTTTACTCTCAAAAGGCAGTGGCAGGGCCTGAAGTTTTTTTCTCTACCTTTTCTCAACTATGAAACTTAACTTTTTAATAAATAATTTAATATTAGGTTCTAATTTCAACTGATATCACTAACAGGACATTTTGTCTATACCTGTTTAGAGGAACATTTAAATTTGGTGGTTGATCCTACTGACTCCAGAATGCAATGATTTGATGAATTGAGTAAAAACCTGGCACTCAGCATTGCCCTCAATGAAGAATCACCTACATTGATTTCTTGATGGTGTCAGAGTATACTTTGACTAAGAAATTGTGATTAATGTCGCCTGTAGATGATTTCACAGACCAGAACACTGAAGCCACTGAAAAATATATAGTCCAATAAGCACAGCCTAGGCGGTTTGCTTGCTAATCACGTCGAATTTGTTCCTAAATGCCAAAATGTGTGTGCTGGAGTTATAATTGCAGCCCTGGTGCTCAGTACTGTTTCTTATGAAATCGCTTATTAGGTTTGTAAAGTGATAAACAGCTCCTTGTTCTACTAAAGTGACTAAGCTTTATTCTTTATAGATCTATCTCTAGTCATTAAGGAAAAAAAAAAGACCGCTGTCCTGGTAAATGCAAAAACTTTTCACATTTAATTCTAAAGCAGCTTTGATTGTGAAGATGGAAATAGAGATTTACTGTTGGCAGATGAATAAACCACCATGCAATTTTTAAAACCAGCAGATATTTCCTCCTTTATCTGTGAACATCTTGTCTTATTTCCTTCCAATTACATTCTTTTTCTTCCATGAACAGCAAATATGTCATTTCTATCATTCTCCTGCTGGTGGCCTGCTGGAAGATGATTGAATTACCCGATCTTGGGAAGGAACAAGCTGTTTCATGTCTCGAATCCATGGCTTTTGTAGACTCTCTTGCTCTGTGGTCTTTCTCAAGTTATTGCAGACTTTAAGCTGCTTTCACTGAGTAATGTTCTCCTGAAGGAAATGAAGGAATGAAAACTCTGGCTACATGCAGCTATCCCAGTCACAAAACCACAATGATGAGATTTTCCTCCATCTTAATGAAAGATAGAAATTATAAGAAATAAATTTAGGGTTCTCAAACTAGCTCAGAATTTATCATCCGCATCAAACACACCTGTGTTATTTGTCAAACTATAGATTTCTGATTCTGACCTCAGACTTGGTGAACCAGGATCTCTATTCCTGTGTATATGTTTTCTACTGCTGGGTAACAAATTACAAAAACTTAGTCACTTAAAACAAAAGAATTTTTGTTTGTATGTGTTTGATTGTAAAACATAAGTCTTTCAGCATTCCTACAAGGTACGTATTATTTTATCTATATCTCATTAATGTAAAAATCAAAGTTTGACTGGCTCCTACAGCCTAGCTGTGTTCACTCCTCAGCGTCTCATAAGGCTGAAATAAGGGTTTCAGCCAGATTACCTTCTGCTCTGAAGCTCATGGTCCTCTCCCAGGCTCACAAGGTTGTTGGTAGAATTCAGCTGCCTATATACTAGCTGTAAGAGCGAGGATCCCAGCTTATTACTGGCTATTGACTGAAGCTACCCTCAGTTCCTACAGTCAATTCTCTGCCGCAAGGGAGAATTGACACAATATGACTCTGCTTCTAACAGTCCTGTAGGAGAATCTCTCTTCTAGTTTGCTAAGATGGGGTCTATATTATATTTTTTTAATTTTGAGCCATAATTGTAAAAATGGCTTCCGAGAGTTTATGTTATAATCCCTAGTGCCTATAAATGTGTTAAGATGTCACTTTCATGCTTGTTCTTTTGTATGGCACATCTGATCCTAAGATAAAGACATTATCTATATAAACTTAATCTAAATCACATCGACCCTACTAAAAACAAAGTTTTATGGCAGATAGGAGAACAAGAAGCAAGAGATATTGGAAGCACAAGAAGAAATTCTAATATACCGTTGGTGATTTGAAGATGGATCAGTCCAAGAAGAAGAAGAATGGCAGCCTCTAAGACCAAAGACCAAGCTTTGGCTGAAGCCACCAGGAGAACAGAGACCTCACTCTATTAACCACAAGGAACTGAATCATCTTAATACTGACAGTGAGCTTGGAAGTGAACTCTTTCCCAGAACCTCCAATAATACCCTAGTTGAGCTAACACTTGATTTGGGCCGTGTAAGTCTCTAAGCTGGTAAGTCAGTTGAGCCTGTCCAGACTTTTAACCTATAGGCTGAGATAATAAATATATGTTGTTATAAGTCTATAATTTGGGAGTAATTTGTTACATAGCAATAGAAAACTAACAATAATGTAATCAAGAGAGTGGCATCACCTTTGCCATATTCAGTGGGTTAGAAGCAAGAATTGTGCTCTGTTTGTGCTGTAGGAGAGGAAATTATTTCAATGCGTGGATGCAAGGTTGGAGGGATTACTGGGGATCATCTCATTATTCTGCCAATTACAGTTCCATAGTCTTCATTTTTCAGCCGTTCAAAGTGACTTTTCTGCTCTCGTGTGAGAATCATAAATGAAATTGAAGGTGTGATGAAAACATGCAACCAGACCTATTGAGACAGGCTGAAAGTGATCTTACAGGAAACTAACTCAGATAACAAATCTAGCCAGAAAAAGTTGATAAACATCTGCTTTTTAAAATAATGAAGAGAAGATGACTAGATTTATGCATAGATTAACTAAATCATTGAGGATTTATTGAGTGCATCCCACATGGCAGTTGCTATGCACACATTTGACTGTAAAACATTTTATAAGCCTTTTGGAATTCCTATAAGGTATTTATTATTTTATCTACATTTTACTAATGTAAAAATCAAGGTTAGAAGAAGATAAATACCTTGCCAACAGTAATAAATCACATTATTTTTATTATAAAAATTTAAAAGTTTTATTATTTCTATATAATCTCTTTAATCCTAATGGTATGTCTCTGTGGTAAGCAGAACAGATCATCGAATATTTATTGAGTGTCAGCACTGTCTTTGACCCTGGAGCTACAGTGATGAGCAATCCCGGAAGGGTCTTGCCCCTCTAGACTCTCATTCAAACTTTGCTGCATTTCTAGTTATCTACCTAGAGGTGATCTATGATTGTAGCATTTTGCCTCAAACAATTTCAATGTCATTTCAATTACCTATAAATAAGTTTCCGAATCCACGTCTGCCTTTCCAATCTTGTCTCTTTCAATACAATTGTCAAAATTCTATGCATTATCCAATGTAAACATATGTCCTCAGCATTGCTCTCTTTCTAGTCTTAATCATTGATTTCACTTGTGAAAGGCAGATTAATGCTCACCCAATAATGTCTATACCCTAATCCCTGGAACCTCTAAATATGCTGTATTACCTGACAGAGGTGAGTTAAGTTTGTATATAGAATTAAGGTTATTAATTGACTGACTTTAAGGAAATTATTTTGGATTATCCAGTGGACCCAATGTAATTACATGGGTTCTTTAATTATGAGAAAGAAACGTGGAGGGGTTGGTGTCATAGTGATTCAAAGTGAGAAACACTTGACCAACCATTGCTGGCTTTAATGATGGAATGGTGTCATGGGCAAAGAAATATGGTCAGCCTCCAGAAGCTGGAAAAGATAAGAAGATAGATTAAATTCAGGGCCTCTAAAAGGAACAGTCCTGCTGATAAACTGATTTGGGCCCATTGAGACCTATTTTGGACTTCTGTCCTCCAGAGCTATAAGATAATACATATGTATTATTTTAAGCCATGAAGTTAGTTGCAATGTGCTACAGCTACAAATTACATCTTAATAATTTTTTTCAAAGTCTTTCATGTTTTCTTTCAGAGTATTCTTCTCTCTTTTCTTTATTTCTGTAAATCTTTGTTTATGACAATCAAACAATACTTAGTACATATTGCTCTCAGTCATATAAACTTAAATTCTTTATCTATTCCACTAATTTTTAGCTTCTCAAGGGCAAAAGCAGTATTTTAAACAACTCTACAGCAGGCATGATAGCTGGCATAATGCCCTGTTGGCACCTGGTGCTCTGTAAATACTTATTGAAAAACATCACAGTTGACTTCTCCACAGCAGAAGAAAAATTGCCATGATAAAATCTATGACAGGATGCAATAAAATGTATCTCAAAAATAGCAAGATTCAGAGTTTCTTAGATACAGCACAATCCAAACTTTTGCTAGAGGTCTATGTGAGAAAAGAAAGAATGATTGTGTCCTTAAAAAAAATGAAACTTACCTCTACTTAGAAATTTTTTTGTGTGCCACATACTTGTAATATCTATAAAAGGAATGCATTTAACTTAAAGAGAGGACCTCAACCAAATTAAGGTCCTCATAGGTCTTCATTTAGTTTGAATCTTAATCCTATGTAGTGGCAGAAATGTCATGCCTTTTATAGGAGGTCCTGCTATTATAATCACTGAGAGTGACCAGAACGTTCTTACAAGTTGTTTATAAATTTATTCTGGCAGTATCTTCTCTTGTCTGGTGTTGGTGATCTTTCAGACACTTTTGCATTTAACTATTAATTTCTTTTTCTACCTCGCAACCATCTTTCCAGACTGCTGTCTTCTCCACTATAGTGTTTAATCCTGAGTACAGAGAAACTCCCATAATTTCCCAAACCAAACTCACACTTAGTTTTTGTATTTGCCAAAGAACAGAATTTTCACATTTTAGGGACTAGAAAGAAAAAGTTTTCTCTGCATCCTCAGTTTCTTCACTGAAATCTCCCTTAACCTACTTGTCTTGAGGAAATACTACTTTCCTCTGAAGACACGGCTTCCCTACAACCATTTGTGATGATTAATTGTATGTGTCAACTTGACTGAGCCACTGGGTGCTCAGGTATTTGATTAAACATTTTTGTGGGTATGTCTTTAAGGGTATTTCGGCATGAGATTAACATCTGAGTCAGCGGGCTAAGTAAATCAGATTCCCCTTCTCAATGTGCGTGGCCTCATCAAATTTGCTGGAGGTTTGAACACACCAAACCCGAGGCTGAGTGAGGGAGAACGTACTGTTTCACTGACCGTTGAGCTAGTACGTGCTGTGCACCCAGGCTGAAGCCACACTATTGGCTTTCTCAGGTCTCCAGATCTTGAAACTTCTCAGCCTCCGTAATTGCATGAGCCAGTTCCTCATAATAAATCTCTTACACGCACACACACACACACACACACACACACACACCCCAACTGGTTCCGTTTCTCTGAAGAACCCTGATTAATGCCTTTCAATTTGAAACTGCTCTTCTTTCACACTCCATGCATTTAGAAATGAAAAGTAGAGTTGGCTCCTGCTCTTCAGCACTACTTCCAATCATTTCTTCATCCTCATATGAAAAACTTCCAATTCTGGAGATTAATATCTATTACAACAGCCTCTTTTTCTTTTAATATTGTCACCTTACAAACTCCAGTGTGGGAAAAAGAATTTAACTACAAGTCCATCTGAACCCACTAAATTTCTGCCTTTGTGTTTGGGGACAGCGCTGTTTAATAATATGGTGATTTTGTTGGCCTGATTTATCAACTGCATATATATTTTTCTACTAAGGGTCAAGGGATGGCAGAAAGTGAAACCAGATCCTGCATCTCTCTCTTTCTTCTCATCTTTCTAGTTCCCAAATAGCTGCCTTTACCTTCAAAAGATGAACTTACCTTTAGTTTACAAAGAAAGTTTAAGCTATCAGAAATTACATTTTTTATTTCTCACCCCCGCATCCATAACTTTTTCCTGCATTTTATATCCATACAGGCTTTGCACTTTTTCCTTAGTAAAGTCCTCTCTCAATATGGCCCTCTACACATACACCACTTAAGCCTACTCATCCTTCAGTTGGCTCCTATCAGAGCTTACACGTTTCACACTACTTTTAAAAACAATACCTGCCGGGCACGGTGGCTCACGCCTGTAATCCCAGCACTTTGGGAGGCCGAGGCAGGTGGATCATGAGGTCGAGAGATCAAGACCATCCTGGTCAACATGGTGAAACCCCATCTCTACTAAAAATACAAAAATTAGCTGGGCTTGGTGGCAAACGCCTGTAGTCCCAGCTACTCGGGAGGCTGAGGCAGGAGAATTGCTTGAACCCGGGAGGTGGAGATTGCAGTGAGCTGAGATCGCACCACTGCACTACAGCCTGGCGCCTGGTGGCAGAGCAAGACTCTGTCTCAGAAAAAAAAAAAAAAAAAAATTAACATTTTACAAATTCCATTTTATGCTCAATTTCATTCCTTTCTCCTCTCTTTAAAACTTTAAAACCTATCTTCTAGATTTGTGCTTCTACTTCATCCCCTACAGAGAATTCTAAAGAGAGTTTCCCTTTTCTACTGCTCCGCTGATGCTGCTTTTTTCATGGTAACCAATGACATTTTTTTAAATGAAACTTCGTATGCTTCTCTTACATGACTTCCTTGTAGCTTTTGGCAATTGATCTTTATTCACGAAACTTCGTCTTCTGTGGCACTGCGTTTTTCGTTCCCTTCTCTCTGATAATTCTGCAATTACATTGGTTGCCAACATGTCTTTGAGTCACAGCCCTGAAGTTATATTTCTTATCATCAACTTATTTCTCTCAGTAGCGTCTTCCTGAGTGACTGTTTTAACTTCCTTGGCCTTATTCGCCATCTCCCTTACCAGGTTATGAGCTGTAGCAATGTAGTATCATGGTTAAAGGGATACATCCTGGAGTCAGACTGCTCGGGTTCAAATCACAGCTCCACCTCTTGCGAGCTGTGTGTGTGAAGTTGAGCAAAATACTTAATCTGAATAACCCTCAAACTTACGGTTTGTGAAACTGGGCTAATAACATTATACCTATTTCATAGCATTATTGTATTAGATTTGTTAGATGTAAATCCCTTGGAACCAGGCCCGCAGCATTTAATGACATATTAACTAGAGCTATCTCTAACTCAGCTCTGGCTTACGGCCAAGTTCTCTATATTCAACTGATGTTTGCTAGAGACCTACAACTGGAATTTCTCCATCGCTGCAAACTTAGCATATCCAAAACTGCACTTACTTTCCTTCCCGCCAAGCCCGTTTCCTCAGCTCTGTTGTCTCTAAGTTAGGGGTAGCGTCATCTGCCCGTTTGAGTCGGGCATAACCAAGACGTCTTTAGCTTTCTTCTGCACCTACATCCGGTCAGTCACATTTCTTGTCAATTATTTCATATAAATATTGGCTCTAATCTCTTTTAATAGTTCAAATATTCAAAACTCTATTAAAATATTGTACATTCCAGGAATTCTGCTTTGTATGGAGGATATTTGACAAGTAAAAGTAGCATGAGTTTTTTGCTCTAACAGTCAAGTAGAGAACAAAAATTAAATAGACGAAGACGTTGTTCAATTTCTCTGGTCTTTTGAACTTCCTGTGTGAGGCCCCCGTGACCTCTGCCCTGGCTGCTCCCACAGGGTCACATTCCTCTCATTTTGTTCACTTTCGTTCCTTCAGTCTATCGTTATAAGATGATCCTTTCTGAAATTCAAATCCAATGTGTCATTTTCCCATCCTTATAAGATGATCCTTTCTGAAATTCAAATCCAATGTGTCATTTTCTGCTAAAATATTTTTCTACTACCATTAGAAAAATATTGTTTTACAATTTTTTTTCGTGGTTCTACATGATACAGTTACTGATTATATTTCAGATTTATTTTTTCTAGAACATTCCCTTTGTTCTCACTATAATCTAATCACACTGAAGTTCTCTCAGTTCTTGGAAAACGCCACATCCTCTCTTTTCCAGTGAATACTTCACAAGCTGCTCCCTCTCCCTGTCAACTTTTACTCCCAATTCTGACTCACTGGCCACATTATCTTTGTATCCCATCTCAAATCCTGTTCCCACAGCTATGTCCTCATTTCATTCTTCAGGTTTCAGACTCACGTTAGTATTGGTTTATTTACTTCTCTTTTGCTGTCCAAAAGCACGTGGCACTTTCTATTATATAATAGAACTTAAAACTTGGACTTTTGAGTGCCTACTTTGTTGTATACTTTTCTCATTAAACTGTAAACAACTTGGAGGCAAAATTGGGACGTGCTTGCTGCCAGCACTTTGCATGGTCCATAGGGCATATTCAGGTAATGATTATCGGGAGATAGTTAAATGAAAGGGTGCACTGGAGGAGAAAAGGTTTTACAGGAGACATATGCCAAAACTTTTGATGGCACAATACCAGGACCTGTGCAAATCCGGGCCTGTCCACAGTTTGGAGCTGGTTGTACATACTGAAATCAGAAAAACAAATTTATTCCTGCCACATAATAGGTGCACAATGAATATTTGTCAGACAGAAAACTAGGAAAGAACCGTTTTAAGGGGCTAAAGTCAAAAAAATAAGTTAAAGCAGACTCCAAAGCAAAAAGGCAACTTTGAAGGTTTCCAACCAGTAAAATAATAGGAGCGGATATTTTTATTGGCAATATTTGTCATTTACTGAGTACTGTCAAGTTCAGGTCCTGTTCTACATGCTTTTTTAAATTTATTCTTCTGAATGTGTAAGTAATGGAGATATAAGTTTTTAAGTAACTTGTCTATAGTCACAAAACTAGCATGATACAACAAAAAAATTCCAACTCACGGATCTGTGCTTGGCCAAGCTGCTGTAGCCAGATTGCTTAGCTCTAGATTCCTCCTCTCTGCCCAGGGCATCTCTGAAAGACAGGCAGCATCCCAGTCAGGGGCATATAGATAAAACTCCCATCTCCCTGACACAGAGCAACTGCTGGCTCAGCTTCAGCAGACTCAAATACTCTTGCCTACTGGCTCCGAAGAGAGCACAGGAGCTCCGAGCACAGTGCTGGAGCTCTGCTAAGGGACAGATGGCCTTCTTCAGTGTGTCCCTCACCTCTGGGCCTCCTGACAAGGACACACCTCCCAGTAGGGATTGACAGACACCTCATACAGGAGAGATCCAATTTCAAAGAATGTTCTTTACCACAGCTTCTTCAGAGAAAGTAGCTAGAAAGCTATTCCAGCAATCTGGATATAAAATGATGAAGACCTGCATTAGAGTGATGGCAGTGAGAATGCTGAACTGTAACAGAATAAGTTAAGAGTTTTAAGTTATAGACTATAAGCAATAAAGGAGAAGAATGAGTTTTTAAAATAACTTAAAGCTATGACACAGAAAGGAAAATTACCATTAATAACATTATAAATGATCACTTAATTCAAAATTGTTGAACACTCAATGCTTAATTCTATTAATTAACTATAAATACGTAGTAAAACATTAAGTCTTAATGAATGTTCTATGTAAAGTCTTATTTCTTAATATAATAGCTATATTTTCTAATAAAAAAACACAAATATTTTCACCTGCCATCAACTCAATATTTTATGTTATTGGCCTAATTCAACTCTTCCATTCTGTCCTTTCCAACATTTGTTGTGAAGTAAAGCATTACTAAGGTGAATGCTTCAGAATGGTAGCTCCAGAGCAGAAAATACATCCCTAAAATGTATGCCTAGAATGAGAGAGAGACAGTATATTTAAGGGGCTTTTAAATCCCTAAACCAAGCTTGTCCAACCGACATTCCATAGGCTGCATGTGGCTCAGGGTGGCATTGGATACGGCACAACACAAACTCGCAAATTCAGAAACTTTCTTAAAACATTAGGAGATGTTTTAGTGATTTCTTTTTTTTTTTTTTTTTTTTTAGCTCATCAGCTATCGTTAGTGTCAGTGTATTTTATGTGTGGCCCAATTCCTCTTTCAATGTGACCCAGGAAAACCAGAAGAATCAGCACCTCTGCCCTAAACCTATAAAATAATAAAAATCAAAATAAGAATTTTCTGAACATTTTTTTCTGTATATTTTCCAAAGAGTATCCTCTATAAAACAGAGTGCTTTTTCATTAGCTTCAGAAAAAGTAGAAGTGTGTTGCTATAGAATTAATACTGGTCCTCCAAGAAGTAGTTGTCAAGATAAAATTATGGGTGCAAGAGATTTTTTGTGGAAAATCCGTGATGGAAAAGAAAGGAGAAGAAAGAGAAAGTGAGGAAACCGTCAAGTCAGGATGCAGGTCTGATCCTGTGAAGTAAAGAAAAATAAAGGTGATGCTGGATGCAGATGGCGTAGAAAGAGTCTTAAGCTATTTCATAGTTCTAAGGAAATTCTGACAAGGTCGTTGAGGAATCCTGGAGCTGAAATCACTAGTCAGAGAAAGCCCACATTTCATAGAAATAGGCCTGCCTTGGAACTCATCCTGCACACAGTCATCAGCTGGAAGCATGTCAAGGGCAATGTGTCCCCTGAACAGCTGTAAATTAAGAATACTGTACAGTTTCTATTTTGGTCACTACCTTAAAGCTGTTCTTCTATTGACTTTGGGCAATCACAGTCTCGGATAAAAAACTTACATTACTTAATTGTTTTAAATTTTTTCCCTCAGCTTTATTGAGGTGTAATTGACAAACATTTTATACATTCAAATTATAAACTTAATGTTTTGATATATCTATACATTGTAAAATAATTATCATAATCAAGCTAAGTAAACTGTCCATCAATTCACATAGTTCTGTTCTTCTGGCACGTTTGTGACGGGGAGTGAGAACACTTCATCTACTCTCTTGGGAAATTTCAGATCTACGTATGGTATCGTTAACTACACTCACATTGTTGTAGATAGATCTTCAGAATTCATTCATCCAGCATAATTAGAACTGTGTACCATCTGGCCAACATCTCCCCATTTTCTAGTCCCAGGAAATTACCATTAAATACTCTTTTATAACTTTAACTGCTTCAGTTTCCATTTTAAATAAGTAAAATCATGTAGTACTTTTCTTTTTTTAACATATATATATTTTTTTATTGCACTTTAGGTTCTGAGGTACATGTGAAGAACATGAAGGATTGTTGCATAGGTACATACATGGCAATGTGGTTTGCCGCCTCCATCAACTTTATCTGCCATTTCTCCCCGTATTATCCCTCCCCAACACCCTACCCCCCAGTTGTCCCTCCCCTAGTCCCCCCAGCAGACCCCAGTGTGTGATGATCCCCTTGCTGTGTCCATGTGTTCCTACTGGTCAACATCCGCCTATGAGTGAGAACATGCGGTGTTTGATTTTCTGTTCTTATGTCAGTTTGCTGAGAATGATGTTTTCCAGATTCATCCATGTCCCTACAAAGGACATGAACTCATTGTTTTTTATGGCTGTGTAGTATTTCATGATGCATATGTGCCACATTTTTCCTGTCCAGTCTATCAATGGGCATCAATGGGCATTTGGGTTGGTTCCAGGTCTTTGCTATTGTAAACAGTGCTGCAATGAACATACGTGTGCATGTGTCTTTATAATAGGACGATTTATAATTCAGCTTATACTGAATAAAAATATTTGGTTATAACCTTTTTGAGTTTGATTGGCTATGGAAATTGAAATAGAAATAAAAATGTATCTCTAGAGTGGAGAAGTGGCACCTGGGATAGGGCATGTGACATAGGAGACCTTAATGTGTATTCAACAATAAAAATCCAAGGTGCTAAGATGCAGTAGAGGAAAGAGGCTGAGTTCAGAGCTGTTTCTTCCCTGAAATGATAGGCACCACCCTAAGGATTGTCAACACTTACAAACGAGCTTAAGAACCCTAACCAGCAAAACACAGCTGAGAATGAAAGAAAATCTAAGGTAGGAAGAGAGTCAGGGAAAGAGAAGATTATGCTGGGAAGAGAATGGTCTACGCAAGTGTGAATATAACGAGGACCATTACTCCTTTAATAAGTATGTGTGGTAACATCAAGGCATGAAGAAGGCTTAGGTAAGTTAAAAAAAAAAAAGGTAAGGAAACATTGCAAGTATTTTGTTTATAGATGATAACTAAAGCAAATTTGTAGGGTAGCATAGGAAGCCACTGCAGATAGAAAGTAAGTATGCATCTAATCCCCATGTTTTAAACACTTTTCCAAGGGAGACCTCTCGACAGAGATTCGTTCTTGTTCACGTGTATTGCTGTGCTCTGGTCCAGGGCCTCTTAAGTAGCCTGCTTGTCATCTTAAGTTACGAAATTTCTACGTATTTAGAAAGCCTTAGGGATTTCCCACCTCTGTTCTAAAATGCTTGTTTCTAACGTCTAGCTGTAACATTTCATCTGTTTAAAGATGTTTGTGCCTCTGATTAGGGCTGCTCAGTCTATCTTTTCCCTGAAAACTCACCTTTTACTTGACTCCAACGCAGTAGGGTATTTCACCGAGAGCAGTCACCTGCGTATACCCTGCATATAAACATCCAGGCTGTTTTACCGTCTCAACATACTCTTGCTGGTTTTTTTCTATCAATACATATATTTTTAATAGAATACATTTTAGAGCAGTTTTAGGATTATAAAACTGTTCCCCTTTTAGTAACGTCTTGCATTAGTGTGAAATTAGTCACAATTGGTGAGCCAATTCATTGTTGTAGCAAAAGTCCATATTTTTAGATTAAATTTTACTCTTCATGTTGTGCATTCTATGGGCTTTAATAACTATATAGTTACATGTTTACACAATTAAAATTTCATAGAGTAATTTCACTGTCAAAAACATCCCCTTGCTCCACCGATTCATCCTTCCCTGTCTCCACCCAAACTCCCGGCAGTCAGATTTTTCGTCCTGTCTTTATAGTCTGCCTTTTTGAGGATGTCAAACTGTTGGAATCATACAGTATGCACACTTTTATTATTGGCTTCAGGTGTTTAAGGCCTCCCTGTATGTCTCCATGGTGAAGGGTTTCCTTGTCATGGCCTGATAGCTCATTTCCTTTTATTGCTGAATAATTTCCATTGTATGAATATAATATGGTTTGTTTATTCACCTATTGAAGGGCATCTTGGTTGCTTTCAAGTTTTTGAAATTATAAATACAGCTACCATAAACACTTGAATAAAAGCGTTTGAATGAACATAAATTTACAACTCCTTCAAGTAAATATCAAAGAGTGTGTGATTGCTGGACAATATCTTAAGAGCGTGTTTAGCTTGGTAAGAAACTGCCAAACTATCTTCCAAAGCGGCCGCACCATTTTGCTGCCCCGCCAGAAATAAATGAAAGCTCCTGCTGCTCGATGCCCTGGCCAGAATTTGCTATTGTCAGTGTTTGGGATTTCGATCATTCCGATAGACGTGATATGTCATTGTTGTTTCAATTTGAGATTGCATTATGACATCGGATGTTGACCGTCTTTTCACATGGTTATTTGCTATCTGTGTATCTTCAGGTGAGGTGGCTGCTCAGATCTTTTGCTTAGATTTTTTTTTTTTTTTTTTTTTTTGAGACGGAGTTTCACTCTTGTTACCCAGGCTGGAGTGCAATGGCGCGATCTCGGCTCGCAACCTCCGCCTCCTGGGTTCAGGCAATTCTCCTGCCTCAGCCTCCTGAGTAGCTGGGATTACAGGCACGCGCCACCATGCCCAGCTAATTTTTGTATTTTTAGTAGAGATGGGGTTTCACCTTGTTGACCAGGATGGTCTCGATCTCTTGACCTCGTGATCCACCCGCCTTGGCCTCCCAAAGTGCTGGGATTACAGGCTTGAGCCACCACAGTTTTTAACTGGGTTGTTTGTTTTCTCTTTGTGATGTTTTAAGAGTTTATTTTCAACAGCAGCACGTTGACATAATGTGTTTTGCAAAAATTTTCCACCACTCAGTGATCTCATTCTCTTAAAAGTGACTTTCTCAGAGTAGTTTCTAATTTTGATGAAGTCCAACTTACCATTTTTTTCTTTCTGGATATTGCTTTTGATGTCATATCTAGAAGTCCTCACTTTATCTAAGACCTCCTACATTACATTCTTGGAATTTCATAGCTCTGTATTTTATAGTTAGGCCTGTAATCCATTTTGAGTTAGTTTTTTTGTGAAATTTTTATTTTTTTGAATGTGAATGTCCAGTTGTTTCAGCATCATTCATTGAAAACATGATTTTTGTTCCATTGTATGGCCTTTGCTCCTTTGTCAAAAATCAACTGACTGTATTTCTATGGGTCTATTTATGTGCCCTTTATTCTGTTCCATTGACCTATTTGTCTCTTCTTATACCAATCACACTGCCTTGATTACTGTAGCTTTACCGTAAGCCTGAAGTCAGGTAGTATCAGTGCTCGAAGTTTGTTACTCTCCTTCAATATTGTGTTGACTATTCTGGGTCTCACGCCTTTCTGTTAAGTTTAGAATCGGTTTAACAAAATCCAGAAAATAATTTGCTGGAATGTTGATGGGGATTGTATTCATTGCACAGATCGGGTGGGGAGAACTGGCATCTTGACAATACTAATATAGGATTTATCATCACATCACTTTAAGTATCAATCTGAAATTTACTCACTTTGCAAAACACTGAGAGGAGCATGCTGAGAATTCTAAAATAAAGTCCCCCAGAAATGGATTTATGTTCCAGATTCGTCATTTCCTTTAACAAGTGTGACTGACCAAGTCAATTATCCTCCTTGAACGTCTGTTTCTTTACCTGTAAAATGTCTCTAATAGGGAATAATCGATGCTACTGTTTGCCACTTCTTTTCACGCACATTCATCCTCCAGGACACTTAACTATTTTTGGTGTTATTTTTTATCTTCTACAAGAAAGAACGTAGCAGAAAGAAAAAAGTAAGTAACAACAACAACAACAGAAAGCCCCTGACAATCTTTGGTTTATTTTTACCACATTATAAGCCACTGCAGGAATCTAGAAAGGAGAATTTGGGGTGGACCGCACTGCTGAACCAACAACATTAAGAAAAAAATCGATTTCCTCAGTTGAAAGAGTGCACTGGACCCAGTGATACAGCTGAAGTGAAAAGCGAGAAAAACAAAGAGAAAGAAAAGCCCTGGGGAGGAGGAAACAGACAGATTTCAGACAACCCAAAAGGACAGGCCAGCATTCGTTCTCCTGCCTGCTCCTTAGCAGCTAAAGCATGGCACCAAAGTCAGACCCATTAGCTGGATGCCTGTTTAGGACTTGAATCTTAAGGAGGTGACAAAAGTTGCTAGACAGTCTGAATGTATTTACGGCACAATTAATAGTTTCAAAGATTCAGTGGCAGAGGCAACGGAAGCAGCATCTAAAATGGCTGCTTCTCTTGCGTAACCATTTCTGGAATCTTAATGTTTTTTTGCTTGCCACCTGCTATGAAGCATTGCTACCTAGCCATCCCATATATTTTGTGGGCTTGCAGGTATCTTCACAATAAATCAATTTTTTTCCTTTAAAAAAAGGCTAAATTGACTCAAGTTGTCTATAACAAAGAAATCTTACTGTCACAAAAAAACTGATACCAACAATGAGACTCAGGACCCAGACTCTTATAGAAATGGAAAAATTATAGGATGTGGTATCTATGTTGGCTGAAACCAAAGTCAGTGAAGGTCTCAGTATCCTGTAATAAAGATGTCTTCCACGTGAAGGGAAGACCATTAACTAAATTATTCACTGAGGTTTACCCAAAGACAAAACTATGGGACTGTAGTTACACCTGCATAGAAGAATATGCTGTGGTTTGAGTTGTTTCTCTTTACTCAGAGAAAAGATATGTTGAAATCCTTACCCCCCTCACTCAGAATGTGAACTTTCCTAGAAATGGGGTTATTGCATATGAAGTTCGTTAAGTCAAGATGATGTCGTACTGGAGTAGGGTAGATCACTCATCCAAAATGACTGCTGTCTTCATAAGAAGAAGCCATGTGAAGACAGAGACACGTTGAGGGAGAATGCCATGTGACAATAAATGCAGACATGGTACTTTTTCAACTGATAGTCAAAAAACACTGAAGATTGCCCCCAAACCTCCAGAAGCTGTAAAGAAGCAATGAAGGTGTCCCCTGCACGTTACAGCAGAAGCATGCCCTGCCAAAGTTGATTTTGAATTTCTGGCCTCCAGAACTGTGATACAATAAACGTTGTTTGACGTCATTTTGGCTTTGTGATACTTTGCTATAGCAGCCCTAGGTAACTAATACAAACCTTTAAAGAAAAACGGAGAGACTTAAGAATTGTGGGGCATTGTGATTGCTTTTGATAATCCTTTGACAGGTTAAGAATAGTACAAAATCAAGTTTTTAGTGCAAGAAATGTACTTAAAATCTAGGGACTTTCTATGATGTGTTAAAATATCTATTATCACCTACAGGTGCAGACAGCTAGCCAAAAACTAAATCCAATGATTAATCCTGTAGGTTGCTAATTTATAGTGATATTTGAATTTGCTGCTGTATTCTGTCGTTTGGTATGACATATGGCATTGCTCTGAAAATAACTTGGATTCCTTTTTCTTTTTTTTGAGATGGAGTCTTGCTCTGTCACC
The DNA here is from genome assembly GCA_031835075.1 of Saguinus oedipus. Lineage (NCBI taxonomy): Eukaryota > Metazoa > Chordata > Mammalia > Primates > Cebidae > Saguinus > Saguinus oedipus. Next base: position 3,621,727 of record CM063186.1, read on the forward strand.
ATGCTGGAATGCACTGGCGCAATGCCCCCTCACCACAACCTCTGCCTCCCGGGTTCAAGCGATTCCTCCGCCTCAGCCTCCTGAGTAACTGGGACCACAGGTGCGTGCCACCACTCCTGGGTAATTTTTGTATTTTTAGTAGAGATGGGGTTTCACCATATTGGCCAGGATGGTCTTGATCTCTTGACTTCGTGATCCACCCACCTCGGCCCCCCAAAGTGCTGGGATTACAGGCATGAGCCACCATGCCTGGCAATAACTGGGATTCTAAGAACTGGAAATTATATGCTTGAACATCTGAATGGCATGATATATTTTCTAATATTTCTCCAGAAGTCAAAGCAGCCCCTTCTATAAAAAGCTGTTCTTCCCTTGTTTTAAAATTACCTCAGAAAAAAAAAAAAAAACTATTTAGCCTTGTCCCTTTCCTTCATCTCTTGTTGACTTCAGGGCTGCAACTAAAATTTGATTCCAGCATAAATGGAGTGGAATTGGGTTCAACAGCAAGACCGCACCAAGGTTAACTGGCTTATGCACTAAATGCATCTCAGCATTTGATAACATTTTCAAGAAATGTATAATATGAGAAATCATTTAAGAGGGTCTCCAACAGCATCTGAAAAGCATTTGGTGGCCATTCTCTGTAGCCCTTATGTTAACATCAGGAGATTCTGAGCTCGTGTTTCCTATATTTCCAATTTCTGAAGAAGGTGCTTACCAACTGAAAGAAAAAGAATTATGGTGAAGATAGCATAGATAAAATTCTTAGAACTCCCTCTTTCTACCAAAATAATAAATCGGATTGTATGTCCACATCAATAGGAAAATGAGAGAGATGAGTAGCACTGTAGAGACTTGAAAGATGAGTTTATCCTAAATGTTTTATCCAATTATCTCAATGAGTATTTGAAGAGTAAATTTTTATAAGCTTAATCAGGACATGACTCCAGATTATAATTACTCTCCCAGATAAAGTCCCATTACTACAGCAATTTAATTTAGCTCAGGAATTCTTTAGATTCCTTAGGAAGACCATAAATGAGAAAGAGTGAAAATCAAATCTTACAAAAAATATGTGATCATGACATATACATTAGGACATCTACTCTAAAGTGAAGGGTAAGTTACTGCACCCTCACTCTGTACAATTGAAAAGGAGAAAATATTTGGTGAGTGATTTCACATTTTTCTATTTTCCAACAGTATCAACTACATTGGGTAACCCATTAAGATCTATTTATAGATGTCCTAAAAACCTGTCACCTTTAAATTAAATTAAATTAAAGTGGATGATCAGGTATCCACCTTTAAATTAAATTAAATTAAAGGTGACAGGTTTTTAGGACATCTACAAATAGATCTTCCCCTATCCCCAAAGAAAAGATTGATCTCCAGTTGATACAGATAACTGCACAAACAGCTCTGCCTCTAGACACAATATTCAACAGAAGTCAGTGGTGGTCAAAGACTTTTGGTATATCAGAAAGCTGTATAATGCCTGTGATGAGGCCAGCAAGGTCTCCTAAGATTTTAAAACTAGGTTATATCCTCTTAAGCTACAAACTATCCTTGGAAAGACAGTGTTTGGTTTGATGGGGAACCCTAGCAGAGCCTGAGAAACTAACTCTCCACAAAGCAAGAGATGACCATTACACTCGAGCTTGTAATCATGAATTAGGCATCACCATATCCACGAAGACATACACTTTAGTTGTGCAAAATACTATTTCATTATAAAAGCAAAAATAGTGCATATGGAAGAAGTTGCAGTCTGATGCAGAAAGTACACACGGGTTGCATTAAAATACCAAAGTACATAACCAGCCACAATTCAAGATTCCATCAACACGAACCAATGGGCCTATAAAGATTCTCCGTGATTATTTACCTAAAAAAGAAATAAATCAAACCCGATTTTCACATGAATGCATAAAATGCTGGCATCACCCATTCGCATGTGGACTGCTGAGACATTACAGCTTCACTAATGATAAAGGTGATTATCACTGTCAGGAAGAACTGTAAGCTGGATACCTGATCATCCACTTCCCTATAGGAAGAAATGGGCTCTGGTTATGCTCTACAGTAGCTTGCAAGTAACGATTCATACTTCGGCTACATTTTTAGGCTTTTTTTTAAATGTTAAAAGATTGTTAACACGGTGGTTTGCAAAAAGGGATTGTAGATTTCTCAAAACGGGTTGGTCCATTTTAAAATATATATATATTTAGATCTTATGTGCATGTTCACCAATAAGTTGCATTTTGTCTGAGGATTGTAATGATCAAATATAAAGAAAAACCGCTCTTGAATTAGGTTATAACCTTTTTAGCAACAAACTATCCTTGGCAAAACAGTATTTGGTTTGATGAGAAACCCAAGCAGAGCCTGAGCTCTACTAGTACGTTCTGCACAAGACTGCGCCTCGTTCCATAGGTACTGAAAGCGTGTTCAGCACTGTCCTTTCTTAGTCACAATAGTGCATTCTCAGTGAGCTCATGGAGAAAAGCATCCCTGGTAACAGGAATAGAACCTCTGCATGGGCCCACACGATAGGCATGCCCTTATGACTCCAGCCAATTGCTAATGCCGAGTGTCCAGTTTCTCCTTGGCAGCTATCAAGAGTGTAACCTCCACAGGGATTCTCAAAAATTGTAGTGGTGGAAGAGCTGTATAGTCACTTAATGGCAGATTGATTACATTAGAATTCCATCCATGAAGCTTGTAGGAACACTTTCCTTTACCAAGGGTGAATAAAAGTTATAAAAGAGGCATTACATTCTTCTTTTATAGCTACTACCCCTAGACCAAGGGTCTAGAGCAAGGGTTACTTGGTCTAGGGTTATAATAAAAGAAGAATGAGAGGTAAAGAATAAAATTCTACAATTTATTCAAATTGTATAGTGTTACCATTTATTAAAATTATAGAATTGTATCCTTTACCTCTCATTCTTCTTTTATAACTATTTACCAAGTAAATGGTTATAAATACTTACAATATGACGTGCAAGATCAATTCTAAGCAAGCAACTCTCTATTGCAAGAAGCTAGGCAATGCTTTTATGTTCAAAGTCTCACTCTGTCCCACATCCCACAAAAGTGGCTGACCTTAGAAAAAGGTGGAGCTGTAGTGTCAACCATTATAGTGCTAGGGTACAGAATACTGTGAGCTCCCAGCCAGTAACTAACATGTAGAATGATTTCTCTCAAAATTGTGATAGAACTAAGTGGCACAGTGGGAAAGATGATGTACATAATACATCAAAATATTGACTCACCTTATCATTTTCCAGTTTGACTTTTCTTAAACCTACTGCTTAGGAACTATGATGCTCGGGGAGGGTATGCTTCTGCCCAGACAGATCTCTGGTTTCCGTGAATTGGAAGCAGAGACTTATTTTACCTTGTAGGGATCTTCTTTCCATTGAGTGTATCAGAGGTGAAAACTTAGGTTCTTTTATTTGGTCTGATAATTCATTTTGACTATAAACAGAAAAATCTATGTTTTAATACAGTGGGGACAGAGAGGAGTATAGATAGAACCCAAGTGATCCATAAGGCTTTTCCTTGTGCTGACATGTACAGTGTTACAATTGAATGGAACACTATACTGACCCTATGCATACAGAACTACAAAGGGTCAGATTCCTCAGGAATATGGATAAAGAATTCTACCAGCTGTGATGTTGACTGTAGGAAAAAGAAGTATAAAATGTGTCGTGGAGAAGAAAAATTATAAATACTAGCAGAGTCCAGGGAAGAAATGTTTGTGTGTGCACCATGTAAGCTGTCAGCACTGTGAACAGCTTCTGGTGCCTCCTAGACCCCTACTCTTTATTCTCTGACCATACTTTAGCCTGAACTGTTCAAACAATTCCTTAACTTGTCTTCTTGTCTCTGGGCTTCCCCTATCAATAGGTAACAAAATTTGTAACAGTTGTATTTTTATTTTTCATTAATTTACATTACCATGTAGTGATCATTTTATATGACACATTTATTTACATATTTTGCAGACTTCTCTATATAATGTGTTCTTTCTCATACAATCTGTTCCTTCAGAGGCAGTAACATTTTAACACTAATTTTATATCTCCCACTGTTATACACAAAATGAATACCTAATAAATGCTAGCTAAAATTTAATAAATCGATAAAAGGTTACTTTGTAGATTCAGAGAGTAAAGTTAAAAATCCATGAAAGAAATAAGGTCAATAATAGAAGGTGTCCAGAAACACACAACGAAGGTGCTTATGGGGCTGCTCATTAAAAAATAGTGCTTTGTTGATACAGTACAGAGTACTCACTATTTTTTTAAAGTAACCAAGTATATTTTAAAAGTGTACTCTAATTCTCTTTCTTATGAAGAACTGAACTCAGTCTTCCATTACTACAATAAATGCTTTGTTCAGTTGAACTATATTCAAGCCAAAGATTTCATTTTGATAACTGCCTTCCCATAAATCATTTGCAAATAATTTGCATTTATACCTCTCAAGGAATCCGTACTCTCCTAGTGAGAAGCAAGGAGAAATTGAAAGGTTTTCAGCTTCTAATTTCTGTATTTGTTTTTGTTTATTTTGTTTTAGTGTACAGTGACATGGATACATGTAGTCAAACTTTTAAAAGAATGTCTAATTGATGATCATTAAGTTTCTAGCATATCTTCCTTGTTTTCCAATCTCAAAAACAAGTAGAGCTATTAAAGGGCAATATGTTTTGACTGATTCATTCACTAGAGAAAGATTATCTTCTCTAAGTCTAGAACTGTGTTACATTATATTAGTCTGTTCTCATACTGCTATAAAGAACTACCGGAGACTGGGTACTTTATGAAGAGAAGAGATTTATTTGACTAACAGCTCCACAGGCTATGCAGGAAGCATAGCTAGAAGACCCCAGGAAACTTAAAATCTTGGTGTAACGTGAAAGGGAAACAGGCACATCTTACAAGACAAAGCAGAAAAGAGAGAAAAAGGAAAAAAAGAAGAGTGTCAATCACTTTCAAACCATCAGATCTTGTGAGACTCAATATTATGAAAACCATGATCCACCTCCACCATGCAATCACCTCACATCAGACTCCTCCTCCAGTTCAACGTGACATTTGGACAGGGACACAAATCCAAGCCACATCATTCTGCTCCTGGCTCCTCCCAAATCTCATGTCCTTCTCACACTGCAAAATACAGTTATCCCTTCTCCTCCGTCCCCCAGTCTGAACTAACTTCAGCATAAATCCAAAAGTCCACAGTTCAAGGTCTCATCTGAGAAAAGACAGGTACCTTTTGCCTATGAGCCTGTAAAATAAAAAACAGGTTCATTACTTTAAAGATACAATAGAGGTGCAGGCATGGGGTAAATTTTTCCATTCCAAAAGGGAGAAGTTGGCCAAAACAAAGGGGCTACAGGCCCCATGAAAGTCCAAAACCTAACAACAAAGTCATTTAATCTTTAAGCTCCAAATAATCTGCTTTGACTCCATGTCTCACATCCAGGGCATGCTAATACAAGGGGTAGGCTCCCTTGGCCTTGGGCAGCTCCACCCCTGTGGCTTTACAGGATATAGCAAAGGCAGTCAGGCAGGACAGTAAGTTTTAAAGCTCCAAAATAATATCTGCGATCCCATGCCTCACATCCAGGGCATGCTAATGCAAGGGGTGGGTTCCTTGGCCTTAGACAGCTCCACCCATGTGGCTTTGCTGGGTATAGCCCTTGGGGCTGCCTTCACAGGCTGGCATTGAGTGCCTGCAGCTTTTCCAAGTGCATGGCTCAAGCTATTGGTGGATCTACCATTCTGGGATCTAGAGGACAGTGGCTGTCTTCACACAGCTCCATTAGGCAGTGCCCCAGTGGGGACTGTTTGTGAGGAGTCCAACCCTACATTTCCCCTCTGTACTGATACCGGAGAGATTCTCCATGAGGGCTCTGCCCTTGCAGCAGACTTCTGCCTGGACATTAAGGCATTTTCCTACATCCCCTAAAATCTAGGCAGAATTTCCCAAATCTCAACTCTTCCCTTCTGTGTTCTCACAAGAGCAACACCATATGGAAGGTGCCAAGGCTTCAGGCTTCCACCATCTGAAGCCTGCCATGACCAGAGCTCTACCTTTGCCCCTTTTAGCCATGGATAGAGCTGGAGCAGATGGGACTCAAGTTGTCCTCAGGTTACAAAGAACAGTGGGGCCCTGGGCATGGCTCATGAAACTATTGTTTTTTTCTCCCAGGCTTCTAGGCCTGTGATGGGAGGACCTGCCTCAAGGTCTCTAAAATACCCTAAAAGCATTTCCACCCATTATCTTGGCTACTAACATTTAGCTCTTCTTTACTTATGCAAATTTCTGCAGCCTTGAATTCCTCTCCGGAAAATGGATTTTTCTTTTTTACTGCATGGTGGGGCTGCAAATTTTCCAAGCGTTTATGCTGTTTCTCTTTTAAATATAAGTTCCAGTTTCAGATAATCTCTTTGTTCATGCATATGAATATACACTTTAAAAAAACAGCCAGATAACTTCTTGAATGCTTTGCTGATTAGAATTTCTTCCACCGGACACCATAAATCCTCTATCTCAAGTTCAAAGTCCCACAGATCTCTAGGGCTGGTGCAAAATGCCAAGTCTCTTTGCTAAAGCATAGCAAGAGTGATCTTTGCTCCAGTTACCAGTAACGTTCCCATCTCTATCTGAAACCATGTCCGTCTGGACTTCACTGTCTACATCACTATCAGCATTTTGGTCAAAACCATTCAACAAGTCTCTAGAAAGTTCCAACTTTACCACATCGTTTTTTCTTCATCTGAGGCCTCCAGAGTGTTCCAGCCTCTGCCTGTTACCCAATTCCAAAGCTTCCTCCACATTTTCAGGTATATTAATGGCAGTACCGCACTTTTCTGGTACCAATTTCCTGTGTTTGTTTATTCTCACAATGCTATAAAGAACTACGTAGGGGGGGAGGAGGCAAGATGGCGTCATAGAGGTGACTCAGGATTGCAGCTCTCAGTGAAGGCGCAGAGGGTGAGTCATAGCCTCATTCTCGGATGTTCCTTTTATGCCCACAGAGCGTTGAAAGTCCCAGGTGTGGGAGAGACACGGGACGCTAGCAGCCGGCTAACGCAACCGGCTCCCGCCGCCTCTTCGGCCGGCGCCGCAGCGGGACCCAGCATGGAACTCACTGGTCTGGGTGCCCTGTTAAACTGGCAATCTGAGATCTGGAAGGGCAGATTGGCATGTCCATCTGATTGAACGGGACTTGGACAATGAGCCAGACCAGGAGTTTCCTGGGAAGCGTGATCTGAGCCGGGGTAGTGGGCAGCGGCACGGGAGATCGCACGGATCCCAGTGCCCTATCGGCAGGCTCCTGGGGCGCCAGTGAGAGAGTCGACCTTTCAGCTTGGGGAGAGGAAGAGAGAGAGAGAGAGAGGACGGACTCTGAGGCAGGGAGCTGGGTGATTGGGCTCGGCAGGTCCCACGCTCACGGGGACAAGCAGGGTGGCGACTGGAGGCGCTTGGGGCTGAGAGTTTTGTTGCCGGCATTTAGGACAGTGCAGCCCGGTCAGGGAGGGGCGTCAACCATTCCTGACGAAGTGCACCCCCACTTAAGTACCGCCCAGGACTGATGCAGCCTGCCGTTGCCGAGGCAACCTGCCATAACAGAGAGAGTCTGCCAGGCAGCAACAGGGCGGACCCGCGTTAGCAGGTCAGAGCCCCGGCAGGCAAATAGTGAATAGACTGCCACCTAGTGGGGCAGGACAGTGCAACAGATACTCATAAAGAAAGCCCCAACTCCCTGAGACAGAGCATCTAAGGGTGAAAAAAAAAAAAAAGAGTGGTGTTTTATGAGTTCTATTGCAGCAGACATAACCTCCCAACAACGAATGAACAACGGAGCTCACAGCTCAGCACTGGGGCTCCTATAAAGCACAGACTGTCTCCTCAAGCAGCTCCCTGACCCCTGTATATCCAAGGAGTCACCCCAGAAAAGGACTAATCAGACTGACATTTGGATGGCATCATTCTGGAACAAGGGCAGCAGAAAAAGAAACTGATATCATCCCTCACTGTTCTGCAGCTGCTGCAGGTATACCCCAGACAAGCAGGGCCTGGAGTGGACCTCAGCACTCATACAGCAGAGAGGATAGATCATTAGAGGGAAAACTAAGTAACAGAAATACTTCATCATCAACAATCTCAGTGTCCACACAGAGACCCAATTGAAAAAATCAGCCACTACTAAGACGACAGGCGGATAAATCCATAAAGATGGGAAGAAATCAGTGCAAAAAGGAGGAAAGCACCCGAAACCAAAACACCTCACCTCCTAAAAAGGACCAAAACTCCTCACCAGCAAGGGAACAAAGCTGGACGGAGAATGAATGTGACGAAATTACGGAATCAGACTTCAGAAAGTGGATAATGAGAAACTTCAGTGAGCTAAAGGAACATGTAATAAACCAGTGCAAAGAAACTAAGAACCTTGAAAAAAGATTTGAAAAAAGATTCGAGGAATTGATAACGAGAATGGACAACTTAGAGAGGAATATGAATGAATTGAAGGAGCTGAAAAACACAACACGAGAACTTCGCGAAGCATGCACAAGTTTCAACAGCCGAATTGACCAAGCAGAAGAAAGAATATCAGAAGTTGAAGATCAACTCAATGAAATAAAACGAGAAACCAAGATTAAAGAAAAAAGCACAAAAAGGAATGAACAAAATCTCCAAGAAATGTGGGACTATGTGAAGAGACCCAACCTATGTTTGATAGGTGTACCAGAATGTGACGAAGAGAATGAATCCAAGCTGGAAAACACTCTTCAGGATAATATCCAGGAAAATTTCCCCAACCTAGCAAGACAGGTCAATACTCAACTAAAGGAAATACAGAGAACACCACAAAGATACTCTGCAAGAAGAGCAACCCCAAGGCACATAATCGTCAGATTCACCAGGGTTGAAATGAAGGAGAAAATACTAAGGGCAGCCAGAGAGAAAGGTCAGGTCACCCACAAAGGGAAGCCCATCAGACTCACAGCAGATCTCTCGGCAGAGACTCTACAAGCCAGAAGAGAGTGGGGGCCAATATTCAACATCCTTAAAGAAAAGAGCTTTCAACCCAGAATTTCATATCCAGCCAAACTGAGCTTCATAAGTGAAGGAAAAATAAAATCCTTCACGAACAAGCAAGTACTCAGAGATTTTGTCACCACTAGGCCTGCTTTACAAGAGCTCCTGAAAGAGGCACTACACATAGAAAGAAACAACCAGTTCCAGCCATCCTAAAAGCATACCAAATGCTAAAGACCATCAACAAAATGAAGAATGTACATGAACCAACGGGAAAAACAGCCAGCTAGCATCAAAATGGCAGTATCAAATTCACACATAACAATATTAACCCTGAATGTAAATGGGCTAAATGCACCAATCAAAAGACACAGACTGGCAAATTGGATAAAAAACCAAAACCCATCGGTGTGCTGTATCCAGGAAACCCACCTCACATGCAAAGATACACAAAGGCTCAAAATAAAGGGATGGAGGAAGATTTACCAAGCAAATGGAGAGCAAAAAAAAGCAGGAGTTGCAATTCTCATCTCTGATAAGATAGACTTTAAAGTAACAAAGATCAAAAGGGACAAAGAAGGTCATTACGTAATGGTAAAAGGATCGATACAACAAGAAGAGATAACGATTCTAAATATATATGGACCCAATGTAGGAGCACCCAGATATATAAGGCAAGTTCTTAATGACTTAAAAAGGGACTTAGACTCCCACACAATAATAGTGGGAGACTTTAACACTCCACTGTCAATAGCAGACAGATCAACCAGACAGAAAATTAACAAGGATATCCAGGACTTGAACTCAGACCTGGAACAAGCAAACCTGATAGACATTTACAGAACTCTCCACCCCAAATCCACAGAATATACATTCTTCTCAGAACCACATCACACCTACTCCAAAATTGACCACATCATTGGAAGTAAAGCACTCCTCAGCAAATGCAAAACAACTGAAATCATAACAAACAGTCTCTCAGACCATAGTGCAATCAAGTTTGAACTCAGAATTCAGAAAATAACTCAGAACCGCACAGCTTCATGGAAACTGAACAATTGGCTCTTGAATGTTGATTGGATAAACAATGAAATGAAGGCAGAAATAAAGAAGTTCTTTGAAACCAATGAGAATGAAGACACAACGTACCAGAATCTCTGGGACACATTTAAAGCAGTCTGTAGAGGAAAATATATAGCAATAAGTGCCCACATGAGAAGAGTGGAGAGATCCAAAATTGACACCCTATCATCAAAATTGAAAGAGCTAGAGGAGCAAGATCAAAAAAGCTCAAAACCTAGCCGAAGACAAGAAATAACTAAGATCAGAGCAGAACTGAAGGAGATAGAGACAAGAAAAACCCTTCAAAAAATCAATAAATCTAAGAGCTGGTTTTTCGAAAAGATCAACAAAATAGATAGACCACTAGCCAGACTGATAAAAAAGAAGAGAGAGAACAACCAAATAGATGCAATAAAAAACGATAAAGGGGAAATCACCACAGATTCCACAGAAATTCAAACCATCATCAGAGAATACTACAAACAACTCTATGCACACAAACTAGTAAATCAGGAAGAAATGGATAAATTCCTGGACGCCTGTGTCCTCCCAAGCCTAAACCAGGAGGAAGCTGAAACTATGAATAGACCAATAACAAGGTCTGAAGTTGAGGCAGCAATTAAGAGCCTACCACACAAAAAAAGCCCAGGTCCAGATGGGTTCACAGCCGAATTCTACCAGACACACAAAGAGGATCTGGTACCATTCCTTCTGAAACTATTCCAAATAATCCAAAAAGAGGGAACCCTTCCCAAATCATTTTATGAGACCAACATCATCCTGATACCAAAACCTGGCAGAGACTCAACAAGAAAAGAAAACTTCAGGCCAATATCCATGATGAACATAGATGCAAAAATCTTCAATAAAATACTGGCAAACCGATTGCAGCAGCACATTAAAAAACTTATCCATCATGATCAAGTAGGATTCATCCCGGGGATGCAAGGCTGGTTCAACATACGCAAGTCTATAAATGTAATTCACCACATAAACAGAAGCAAAAACAAAAACCACATGATTATCTCAATTGATGCAGAGAAGGCATTTGACAAAATTCAACAGCCCTTTATGCTAAAAACCCTCAATAAACTTGGTATTGATGGAACATATCTCAAAGTAATAAAAGCTATTTATGACAAACCAACAGCCAATATCATACTAAATGGGCAAAAACTGGAAGCATTCCCTTTGAAATCCGGCACTAGACAAGGATGCCCTCTCTCGCCACTTCTATTCAACATAGTACTGGAAGTTCTAGCCAGAGCAATCAGGCAAGAAAAAGAAATAAAGGGTATTCAAATAGGAAAGGTGGAAGCCAAATTGTCTCTATTTGCAGATGACATGATAGTATACCTAGAAGACCCCATCACCTCAGCCCAAAAGCTCCTGCAACTGATAAGCAACTTCAGCAAAGTCTCAGGATATAAAATCAATGTTCAAAAATCACAAGCATTCCTATACACCAATAACAGACTTAAAGAGAACCAAATCAAGAACGAACTGCCATTCACAATTGCTACAAAGGAAATAAAATACCTAGGAATACAACTCACTAGGAATGTAAGGGACCTCTTTAAGGAAAACTACAAACAACTGCTCAACGAAATAAGAGAGGACACAAACAGATGGAGAAACATTCCATGTTCGTGGTTAGGAAGAATCAATATCGTGAAAATGGCTATACTGCCCAAAGTAATTTACACAATCAATGCTATCCCCATCAAACTACCATTGAATTTCTTCACAGAACTGGAAAAAACCACCATGAATTTCATATGGAACCAAAAAAGAGCCCGCATAGCCAAGTCAATTCTAAGCCAAAAGAACACAGCAGGAGGCATCACGCTACCAGACTTCAAACTATACTACAAGGCTACAGTAATCAAAACAGCATGGTACTGGTACCAAAACAGAGATATAGACCAATGGAACAGAACAGAGGCATCGGAGGCAACACAACACATCTACAACCATATTATCTTTGATAAACCAGACAAAAACAGGCAATGGGGAAAGGATTCCCTATTTAATAAATGGTGTTGGGAAAACTGGCTAGCCATGTGCAGAAAGCAGAAACTGGACCCCTTCCTGACACCTTACACTAAAATTAACTCCAGATGGATTAAAGACTTAAACGTAAGACCTGACACCATAAAAACCCTAGAAGAAAATCTAGGCAAAGCCATTCAGGACATAGGAGTAGGCAAGGACTTCATGAACAAAACACCAAAAGTATTGGCAACAAAAGCCAAAATAGACAAATGGGACCTAATCAAACTCCACAGCTTCTGCAGGGCAAAAGAAACAGTCACTAGAGTGAATCGGCAACCATCAGAATGGGAAAAAATCTTTGCAGTTTATGCATCTGACAAAGGGCTGATATCCAGAATTTACAAAGAACTCAAACAGATTTACAGGAAAAAAACAAACAAGCCCATTCAAAAATGGGCAAAGGATATGAACAGAAACTTTACGAAAGCAGACATACATGAGGCCAGCAAACATATGAAAAAGTGCTCATCGTCATTGGTCATTAGAGAGATGCAAATCAAAACCACATTGAGATACCATCTCACACCAGTTAGAATGGCGATCATTAAAAAATCTGGAGACAGCAGATGCTGGAGAGGATGTGGAGAAATAGGAACACTCTTACACTGTTGGTGGGAGTGTAAATTAGTTCAACCATTGTGGAAGACAGTGTGGCGATTCCTCAGGGACCTAGAAATAGAAATTCCATTTGACCCAGCAATCCCATTACTGGGTATCTATCCAAAGGACTATAAATCGTTCTACTATAAGGACACATGCACACGAATGTTCATTGCAGCACTGTTTACAATAGCAAAGACCTGGAACCAACCCAAATGCCTAACGATGATAGACTGGACTGGGAAATGTGGCACATATACACCATGGAATATTATGCAGCAATCAAAAATGATGAGTTTGTGTCCTTTGTAGGGACATGGATGAATCTGGAGAACATCATTCTCAGCAAACTGACACAAGAACAGAAAAAGAAATACCGCATATACTCACTCATAGGTGGGTGAGAAAAACAAGAACACGTGGACACAGAGAGGCGGTCTACTATACACTGGGGACTGTTGGGGGGAATGGGGGAGGGACAGCAGGGGGGGGGGTCGGGGGGATAGCCTGGGGATGAATACCAAGTGTGGGTGAAGGGGAGGAAGGCAGCAAAGCACACTGCCATGTGTGTACCTATGCAACTATCTTGCTCGTTCTGCACATGTATCCCCAAACCTATAATGCAATAAAAATTAAAAAAAAAAAGAACTACATAGACTGTGTAACTTGTGAAGAAAAGAGATTTAATTGACTCACAGTTTCATAGGCTGTGCAGGAAGCATGGATGGAGGCACCAGGAAACTTACAACTGTGGTAGAAGGTGAAGGGAAAGCAAGAACAGCACATCTTACCATGGCAGAGCAGGGGAGAGAGAGAGAGAGAGAGAGAGAGAGAGAGAGAGAGAGAGAGAGAGAGAGAGAGAGAGAAGAGGGGGCAGTCCCACACACTGTTAAATCATCACATTGTGAGAACTGAATCACTATGATGAGAACAGCAAGGATATTCATGAGAACATCTGTCTCCATGATTCTGTTACCTCCCAAAAGGCCCCTCCTCTAATTCAGCATGAGATTTGGGAAGGGACACAAATGCAAACCATATCGTACACATTAAAAAGATATAGAGTCTGAAAATGAAGTTCAGTGCTTCAACTCCCTAATTAACCACTGTCTGCCAAGAAAAATGCAAACAATTACAAGTACTGAAAAGAAAGTATACTTTCAAATACTCTGCAAGTAGAAAGCAACCTTCCTGAATATGATACAGTCAATATACTCAAACTCATGAATTAAGTTCTAAAAAATTAAACATCATGTTATTAGAAGTCAAATACTTTTCTGTTATTATATCTTCAGAAACTAGTGTAATCTCTCATTCTTAAAGGGATGCAATATATTTTTAGTGAATTACTGCATATGAATAACCACAATAATAAGTCATTATTATTTTATTAAGTTTTTAAAATTTATTAAATTTTTACACATTGATGAACCAGTTCATAGTATTGTTAAAAAATGGTGTTTGATCTGTTATTTCTGACTTTAAAACAACTTTATAATAAATCTGGACTGCTTCAAATTCTAGCATTACTTTTATACATTTCTGATTCTTCTGTATTTCTCATATTTCCATCAGAGTTTTATACTTGTAGTAATTGCTTGATTTTTATAATATGAATAGGAAAATAATGGGTCGGACTATCAGGAATTTACTTTGTCTACTTTTTTTTCAATCAATCAATAAGAACTTGTCACGTAGTATTTTCAAGAATTAAGTCTGTTTCTGACATTATGGTGACAATTAAGGTAAAATTAAACCATTTGCAAACAATGGTTTTAATGCGTTGGGACTTTTGAGATATTTTTAAGCAATTTGTGTTTGCTTATATTATGCGTTCCAGAACACAAACAGTAGTTTATTTCCTGGCCTCGATACATAAGAACGAATGTTTAATGCCAGTCTTCTGAGATCAAATGCTAAGAACGTCAATGTTTTGATATTATGAGAATTAAAAAGAAGCACGATTACTTTAAACCTCTAAAATCTAAATCTAATAATTTCTCTTCCAGTGTCTTCTATGACCTTTTTCATTGAAGTCTATTTGATAACCAAATAATTGGCATCAGTACAACATTAAAACTCTGGCTTTACTCCTAGTGGTTTTATCTATATTGCCCTTACCTTTAAATGCTATTCCTCAGGAGGAATCCCTAATTATTCTTTTTAATGGCATATTTTATCCATCAATGGAGTCTTTTAACATCAAATATTCACATTTCCTTCCAGAGGAACACAGGGTAAGGGCTAAGGAACTTTTCTTATTTTCAGCCTCAAATATAAGTATAAATAAGAAAGAATTTAAATTAATTCTTAGACACATGTATACTATCCCCAATGTATGTATTTTTTTTCTATGAAGACATTTTTATCTTCTTCTAAAAGTTAATAATCCTGGTATTTCACATTACACCAATATTGGGGAAAAAAAATTCCAAGGCTGAGCTGTTACTGGCCTTTTTGTTACTAATCTAGCATTAGTTTAAAAAGAATTCTCTTCTTGTTACACTTCATCATTTCCACAGTGATACTGAGTTTTAAATGCTCCAGATCAATGGATTAGTACAAAGTCAATGTGGCTTACAGGTTGAACTTCTTGTTTTAATGCGCATATTAAACTGAAATGTAACAACGGATGGAACTGTTGGAAATGTTTCCATTACAGATTTTATTTAAGCAATACATTTATAATTAGTTTATAGTAGAGCTACGGAAATTAAAACATTTTCCCCAAAACAGGTCCCAACTTGCTCCAATTCTTTGGACTTTTAAGTAGCTTTGCAATAGAGAAAAAGAATGAGAAGCTACAAATTTTTTTGGTGCCATGATGAAAAGGACTGGCTGATACTGAACAGTAAACAATAGTGGACCTTAAATGTATACAAATTGTCTTATAATTTAACTGTCAGTTAAATATATTATTTAATGATAGTATTTTCTTGTTAATCAATGAGAGCTTCTAACGTTGCTCAGGTTGGCCTTGAAGTCATGGCCTGGCCTCCTCAAGCACCAGGACATCTGGTTGGATCCACTGTAGCCCCCTATTTAATGATAATATCTTCTAAATCTCATGAAATATTATTTATTCACATATTTTCATTTGAAAGAAAGTAGATGTGTAACTACACTGCAATATAAAGTTGCCAGTCTTTATATGTAGGTGTAATTTTAGATGTAATTTTCAAAGGAGAAATATTGAATCACATATATCAATGTTTCAATTCCAAGTTCTATACTGGCAAAGGTAAATCAATTGGTAAAATTGAGCTGCATAAACCCAAATACCAAATTATTTGGGACCAAATCTTCTATGCAAGGTATTTATAAAAATTATATTATTACTACATCAAGTACACAGTGGTTATGCAGAGCATAGTACAAGTTTTATTCATCTGTGGATAGCATTCTCAGGAAATTCAGTTTCTGTCACATTAGACTTCCACTAAGTGCCAATATGCCCTACCAAGAAAGAATCAAACACCTGGTTATATTTAGGATTTTAGAAAAAGAAATCAACTTGGAATCTTCATTTCCCCTCCAGATCTACTCTTTACCTTTTCCCCAAGAAGCTGACCTGTTGAAATACAGCTGATCTCTCTGCCCTCTGCTTGTAGCAGGGAAACCCAGAGGAATTTAAGAGAAGACAATGAGAGAGAGTCAGAGGATTAATTGCCCTTTTCCCTTCCTTTGAAGTCGCCTCCTGCAAGGTAACTACACCGCTTTGATCAAAGTGAACTGCTGCTCTCAAGGTGGCCTATTCTACACTATTCCTTCTGGTTCTGAAAATCCTATTTCTCAACAGGTTTATACCTAGAGAGGTTAACATTTTCTTCTGGTAGCAAGGTTCTGGGATTCTGTACCATTTTTGGTGGTTTTGCAAGACTGCAGACATTTTTGAAATTAGTCTTGTTGTTAATAAACCCTCTTCAAATTGTCCTAATTTCAGTGTGCTATCTATTTTCTGTTGTCTAATACAGCTATTGATATCAGGAGTATACTAGTAACATCCTCAAAATGGTATTACAGGATTTAGTTGGTCATAGACAGTAATCCAGAAGTTCACAGATAACATCTATGCTGGGAAAAATGAGGCACAAGTAACTTAGGGCATGTGGTGGGTAGTCGTAGGGTACCCATGGCTAAGGGTCATGCACAGGAATTCTTAATAAAGGGTAAAGTTGCAGAGCAAATTAAACGTTCAGCACACCAGACCTGACGTGCTAACAAAACTGCTGGGGAAGGAAGAGGATCCTAAAACATGGAATGGGAGCAATTAAACAGACATGAATGAGGCTAAAAATCTGGAAACTTGTAATTTCCTTAGTGTTTCTTCCATTGGAAAAAAAAAAACAGTCCAACCTAAACACCTGGCTGCACCTGGAACAATTAGCCTCATAAGATGATAAAATTATTTACAGAATTACCTCCTCTTCCTTTCCTTCCTTTCAGATCTGTAACAAGTGTTATATTTCAGCATAGTCCAGACAGTGAGGCACAGGGTCTGTTCAAGGAGGAGACAGTTTATGCACCAAATGAGTTAAAAGTCCCTCTAAATTGGTGGGAGACTGGGAAATACATGTGACAGTTGGTTCTAAGTGTGTTATAGCACAGGTATGATTTGAGATTCATTAGGCGTATCCATGCCATAATTAATTGGCATAGACATATTCATATTGGTTTTGAATTTGTCATGTACACTTGAGCATTCATGCGTGTCACTCATATTCTGTTGAGTTGGCTAATCTACGTTTTTCATCAACAAAAAGTTACAATTAATGAAATTGAAAGGCAAAAGCTCCCTTATTGTAATTTAAAGGAAGAAGTCTTAAATCCTAAGGTAACAGAATTGGAATGGATCTACTATGTGGAATCCTCTCAGCCATTGCTAACCCTCATCATCCTGGGATAGTTGGAAAGACAGTCGCTCAACAAGATGTTAAGAAATGTCTGCATAAGGGAGGCATGAATATTCTTGATGATCTCTCTGTGATTATACTTTGTGGGCCAGAGATACCAACATGAGATGTTATAATGTGAATTGTCTGTGATATTTTAGGGTGGTTGAATGCAGGAGGAGACAGCTAAGCATTAGAGAAAAGGTGTGTGTTATTATGCAGTAAGCCATGGACAGAAATGGTTGCCGTAGTGTTCTGGCTCATGGAAATCTGTGACTATTGCTAATTATGCACAGTCCCAGAAATTTTACTAGGACATCCAGTAAAATTCATCCCTAGACATCCAGTAAAATGATTCTTGAAATACATGGGATTATAAAGTCTGGATTTGGTGGCCAAAAATCTAACCCCAGTCACCATTTTTGAGAGATTCATCCCTTAGTTATCACACCTAAGGCATTTTAAGACTCAGAGCCCATCCCATAATAAAGGTTGAGGCTTACTGAAAAATAAAACAAAAAAACTGCATTGGGTTCCCCAGATATACCCATTACCAGTTAACATAATAACTATAGAATGGAAAATATCCATACCCCAGAATTTATTAGCGGTTATTAGTGATTTTGAACTCATGCTTATACTCAGAAACCCAAAATATTATAATGTTCCACTAGTCAGAGTAAGCCTTGAGTTGTTCCAGGAGTGGTTTCAAACACACAGTAGAAAGAGAGTATATTTAATGGCAGAATCTTGACGTTGATTCCCTAATATGTGGAACCAGGAACAGACGTTCCCTTCTGAAGACGGTAAACCAAAGTGTCACATCCCTGGAGAACAGAGATGAGTGCCACCATCAAAATCTGAGAGACGCAAGGATCGTGTTTCCTAACACATACCAAGTAACTAGCCTGTCTGTTCAGTGCAAAACCCTGAAGGGTCGTGAAGAATGACAGTAGATTATGTTGGAAACTTAATCAGACAGCCATGCCCATCATAGCCATGGCTCCAAATGGGGTTTCTTCAAGGACACAACTCAAAACAAGTTTTAGTACCTGGTATGTTACAAAATAATTTATTTTCTACAAAATTCAGTAATCAAAATCATAAGCAGTTGGCATTTAAGTGTCAGAGACACAGACAAGCCGTGTAACTTTACTGCCTTACCTTCAGTTTCCTTTTACAATCCAGTACACAGGGAGTGCGTTTGCTAATAAGCCAGCATCCCAGACATCCTGGTGACTAAATGACCTAAGTCTTTCAATGTTCATGCCTACTTCAGTTCATCTTAACGTTTATCTCTTACAAGTAACAATTTTGTAATTAAGTTTCTCAGGTTATTTCTGATTATTGAAAGACTTGACTTCTCTGATAAAGGTCATAGCAACATTGATCTAAAATTTACATTCATTTACTTTGATAAGAAAATAGATATTTCACAAATTCAAAGTCAATGGAAAAAATAAACATTAAGATTCTCAAGACCACTGAAAAGGAAGTATCTGCCCATAGACAGATTATTTTAAAATCTCCCTTCTAACTTATGAGTCCACCAGGAAAGCCCTCTATTTGTTTCAAGGAAAAGCATAATCATATAAAAAGCTCTAATTATTGCTCTTTTAAATTCACTGTCAACATACTTTTAAAGAAAGAGAAAAAAGATAAGTCTTATAGACCATTACATGGAAAATTAAAGTTCATTTATTGATTTATAAAAATTGTTTGTCTTATAACTTCCATTTAATATAGGATATTACATGTAATATAATATCATATAATATCAGCTGGGCAAGGCAGAAACTTAAGAGAGACTATGCAAAGCTTGTTCCTGCCCTTAAACTTCCTACTCCCTAGTAAAGACTGACAGAACGCTTGCTATGAGGTAAATTGCTAGCCTCCAAGCAATTAAACCCTTGGCTCTGACAAACACATATACACACATATACATGCAGCCCTTAGCTCCCCGATTGTCATGTCCTGGCTCTGTTCTCCTTCAGGTGTGAAGAGCCAGAACTGATCTCTAGCCCTAGAGCTCAACACAAATCCCTAGGACCTGTATAGAGAATAGTAGGTAATCCTTACATGCAATTTTAGAGATCAATTTTCTGTGTTTTTCCTATCCGTTTCTCCAGCTCAGAAGTGAACTTTCACACTCTGCCTGTTATCCAGCATTGTGGTTTTAGTAACAATGGGGGAAAGTGAGAGGTTGTAAAGGTGTTTAATAGATGTGTTACTAAGAAATGGTTCTGAATTTGATTTGTTTAAATTTAATGTATCCTGTGGTTAGAAATTTGGATGTTTGTCCCTTTGAGAACATAATGAGATGTCAAGGTCAACTAGTTAGCTTTCTGAGGGTTCTGCAGAGAATATCATCAGGTCCTACAAATTTGTTCAAGAAAATACTTTTATTTCACTTATTTCTATTGCCAAGTATTTGATTTGAAGGCTTTAATGAGTGGTTTAGTTTTAGAATGAAGTTTTTCCAAGAGGCATCAAATTGATAGGTGCATTAGAAGATCATGACAGATTATTCATAATGGATTAGAAAGTAGCATTCGTAAACCATTTGGCACAAGGCATTAAACAAGACTTTTATGATACCTATGAAGTTGTGGAATACTGTAAAACTGTGGGGACATGAAGGCAATGAGATCTCAGATTACTTCATTTTCAGAGATAGAATAAAATGTTTAAAAGGATCTAAATTCTAAAATATTTGCTTTTTCAGACCCAGAGAATAAGCTATTAAAATGCAGTAGAATTATTAAGTTCCTACCCTAAAATTTTTATTTATTTATATTTGTAACAACAAAATTTGTCTTCTCAAATAATAAAAAATTACTTAAAATATATTTCTACATTGCATAAACGGTTTGCCTGTGGATACAGTGCATTAATTACATGGCTAGATTATTCAATGTGGAACACACTGATGAATATTGGAAAAAGGTTTCAAATTTGTCAATTACTGAGAATCCATGTTTATGATGTCTAAAATTTGTCAAAACAAATCTAGAGCACTTTTGAAACTGTCACCTATTTCTTGGAGCCCTGGTAAATATAATCAGCTGTGATTTTGATGGCTATGATAGTAGATATAATGCCTCTTTTCCTCTCTCTTACATTCTTCTGTGTATACCTATGTTCAACAAATATAAAGAGTCCCCAAATTATTTGTGATATAGCTATAATGTTCCATAGAACTTCTTCCATAATGTTGTAGTGTTATTCACCCTGTTTGGAAGGAAGGGATGTTAAGGAGAAAAGGATTCATTCACTTAACTATAGGACATTTTTTGCTTCTGAAGATTCCACACAAAAGTAACAAGAACTACAATGGGAAGGCTCCATTTCTTTGAAAAATGTTTAAAAACGTATTTTAAAGGATTTAAAAGGAATACAAAGAATATGTTTTCGTCATTTGATAATCCTGATCATGAACTTAGGAAGAAAATATAAACTTGCCACACTCTTATTAGTAAAGAAAACACAGATTTTTAAATTTAAAAATCACTTTTACTAAGAAATGTAAACATATATGCAAGGTATTATAAAAGTAATAATGGGAAGAAAAGGGAGCAAGGTAAATGCATATTAATAAAGCTAATACATGTAAAATACATGTGTTAAAGCTAATACATTTAGACTTGGAGTCTAAATAGAGCTTGAAAGTAAACCAGTTCATGTGTAAAATATCAAGATAGCAAATATGTGGGTATATTTTTAAAACTAATTGAAATGGAGATTTTCAAACCTCCTCCCCAAAGATTCTGAGTCTTTGATTGTCTTGCCCTTAACAGGGCATAGTTAATGCATTTGGCTATTTACTATTAGCCTTTTTCACAGAAGTATTAAAACACCAAGCGATATCCTACTGTAAACCTGGGTTCCAGACACTCTTTTCTGCTCTTATTGCCTGACGGTGCACTAATCCCTTTCATTCTTTGTCTTTTTGTGCACTGACCCTCTGTCATGCGGGGCTCAAAGCAGTTTGATGTTCTTCATGGCATCCAGTTTAGTGAAATTTTATAAACCCCAGCCAACTAAAATGTGACCTCTCTGAAAACCAGGATTCTCAATTTGCAAAGACAGTGAGAAGATGTAGACAGGAGCCAGTTCTCTGTCCCACACTTAGTGGCTGCAACTGTCGAATTTATCTGTGAAGGATGTCCCTCTAGAAAATCAGCATGATACTGGTACCAAAACAGAGTTATGGACCAATGGAACAGAAGAGGAGGCCTCAGAAATACCACACATCTACAACCATCACGATCTTTGAAAAACCTGACAAAAACAAGCAATGGGGAAAGGATTCCCTATTTAATAAATGTTA
Source organism: Saguinus oedipus (assembly GCA_031835075.1). NCBI lineage: Eukaryota > Metazoa > Chordata > Mammalia > Primates > Cebidae > Saguinus > Saguinus oedipus. Next base: position 3,643,729 of record CM063186.1, read on the forward strand.
TTGGGAAAACTGACTAGTCATATGCAGAAAACAGAAACTGGACCACTTCCTTAAACCTAATACAAAATTAACTCAAGATGGATTAAAGAATTAAACGTAAAACCGAAAACCATAAAAACTCTGGAAGAAAACCCCTAAATCGCCAAAAGTAATGGCAACAAAAGCCAAAATTGACAAATGGGATCTAATTAAACTAAAGAGCTTCTGCACAGCAAAAGAAACTGTCATCAGAGTGAACAAGCAGCCTACTGAAGGGGAGAAAAATTGTGCAATCTATCCATCTGACAAAAGTCTAATATCCAGAATCTACAAGGAAATTACAAGAAGAAAACATATTTACAAGAAGAAAACAAACTACCCCATCAAAAAGTGGGCAAAAGATACAAACAGATACAACTCAAAAGAAGACATTTATGCAGCCAACAAACATGAAAAGAAGCTCACCATCACTGGTCCTTAGAGAAATGCAAACAAAACCACAATAAGATACCATCTCACACCAGTTAGAATGGCGATCATTAAAAAGTCAGGAAACAACAGATACTGGAATGGATGTGAAGAAATAGGAACGCTTTTACACTGTTGGTGGGAGTATAAATTAGTTCAACCATTGTGGAAGACAGTGTGGCGATTCCTCAAGGATCTAGAACCAGAAATTCCATTTGACCCAGAAATCACATTACTGGGATATACCCAAAGGATTATATATCATTCTACTATGAAGACAAGTGCACAGGTATGTTTGTTGCAGCATTTTTCACAATAGCAAAGACTTGGAAACACCTCAAATGCCCATCAAGAATAGACTGGATAAAGAAAATGTGGCACGTATACACCATGGAATAAAAATTATGAGTTCATGTCTTTTGAAGGACATGGATGAAGCTGAAGCCATCATTCTCAGCAAACTAACACAAGAACAGAAAACCAAACTCCGCATGTTCTCACTCATAATTGGGAGTTGAACAATGAGAACACATGGACACAGAGAAGGGAACCTCACACTCTGGGGCCTTAAAGGGGGTGGGGGCTGGGGAGGGATAGCATTAGGATAAATATCTTTATATATATATATACACATGGATGAAGCTATATATATAATATATATATATATATTAAGACGGGGTTTCACCATGTTAGTCAGGCTGGTCTTGAACTCCCGACCTCAGGTGATCCAACCACCTTGGCCTCCAAAGTACTTGGATTACAGGCGTGAGCCACCATGCCCGGTGAGAAATATCTAATGTAGATGACAGGTTGATAGATGCAGCAAACCACCATGGCACGTGTATATCTATGTAACAAACCTGCACATTCTGCACATGTATCCTAGAACTTAAAGGATAAAATATATATATTTGTACATATAAATTATAAAATATATATAATATATTACATATTTATATATATTATAAAACAATATATAATGTATATAAAATATTTATATAATATATTATTTGTACAATGTATGCATAAAAATAATTTATATATTATATATAAATGTATCAATTTATATAATATATATAGATACATTTACATATTATATATAGATACATTTATATATTATATATAGATACATTCATATATTATATATAAACAAATACATTTATATATAGAGAGAGAACATCAACTGTTAGTTCAGTAAATTTATTACCTTCTAGTGATCAGTGTCCTACCCTTGAAGAGTCTGTCTCAAAGCTAATTTCTTTGCTAAATAGGCCATTTCATCATTCTAAAAAGTTGATTGCTTCTGGTGGATATCTAAGACTTGTGGATCTTATAACAATGTTTTCTGATTTTTGTGTCTCTCTTTCCATCAAATGGTACCCTGGGTTTGAGACAACAGCTTGTAGGATAACCTGTTTATGAAGGAGACACTCTATAAGCAATCAGATAGTAGTGATGATGGGGCATCGTCACTGTGGATAAGGAAAAACAACTCATATCTAGTGTAAGTATTTATTGACTGTAATAAGAAACAAATTGCTGCCTCTTTCAGGATAGAAGAATTGAAGTGTGATCACCTTGCCATCAATGGCTTGTTGGTTTTCTCAAGGAATCGTTCCATATCAGGAGGTTAGCATCGGTCTCTTATGCTGTCAGATTAGACATTCAGAAGAAGCAGTGGCTTCTAGTAAAAGTGAGGCCATGCAAACCCTTTTGAAAGGAAGACTATGCAGTTGAGTCCATGCATAACCTCCATCCCTGCTACCAAGACTATCCTTTTGGGAACCCATTTCACCAGGACTGAAGTTACTAAGACACTGAATGACATTCAGGTCATGTAATCCCGTCCACTGATTTTTGAGATTCTCATTTGCAGTGGTGAACATTAAAAAAAGTCTGCATTCTTTGCGCCCTTCCCTATAGGTCCTTCTACCACCCTTTTCTCCAGATCTTCTGGTCCTGATCTTCTAGTCTTGTTCATTTACATATCTGATTGGTCAATTAGGCTTTTTATTTCCACTGCTAAGGTATGTAAGTGTGTGGATACACACACACACACACACACACACACACACTCCTTAGATCACTTCTTCCCAACTTCCCCCATGAGGTGAAAGATGGAACAAACTGCTTTTAGTTCTGTCCATTAAGAGGGAGGGTTTTCCTTCATCACTGTTCTCAGTGGGGCTTTAACGGAGCAAGGTAGGTGAGCACCATCTTGTAATGGAATTTTGGAAACAGATTCAAGTGCTTTACTTCTCTTTCAATTAAGGTTCATGAGGCTATAAACAGGAGTTGAAGTGAAACGAGGTAGTAGGTTCCATGGGAGTCTGGACCATATATCCACATAATTTTTCATGGCTTCTGGATCTAACCTAGCCCAATCTCAAATGTGCAATTTCTATTACCTAAAGGGTTGTACCCTTATCTGAATTTGTGACTTAGAAATAAATAAAATTTTCAGGTGTGCTGGAGTCTATTAATGAATTGTCTTTCAGTTGCACTGATTTACTAATGTACCAATTCCATATAGATTTTATTATAGTAGCTTTGTTATATGTTCTGAAATCTGATGTCTTAGTTTATTATTTGCATTGATATTAAAATATCTTCACTATTCTATAGCATATAATCTTGCAGAACATTTTGAGATTATTTTATCCAGTCTATATCAGTCTGTATCTTTCCAAACAGTGTTTGGATTCTAATGTATTTGTTATGGAAAATATAACTTTTATTTAATATTAAGTCTCTCATCTAAGAAGAGCATTTTTATTTCCTTTTGTTATATCTTGTTTTATATCTTTCCTTTACATTTAATAGTATCTTCCTTGAGTCTTACTACTTGCTTTGTAAAGTTATTTCTAAAGATTTTATATTTGGGGTACTAATTTGTTTAAAATTTTTATCTAACTTCCATCGATAGGTTCTGATTGCTAGGATCAAAAAAAAAAGCTATTGTTACTTGTTCAGATGCTCCTCATCTTACAACAGGATTACATTCTGAAAAAACAATTGTAAGTTGAAATGTAAGTCGAAAGTGTGTCCTAGACATTATATTTTTAACTTACAGTGGGCTTATCTAGAAGTAACTCTATCATAAGTCAAGGAACTTATCAAATGAATATAACTTTTGCACCATTGAAAAGTCAAACCATCATAATTTAGGGATTATTTATGTTAATAAAATTACCTTACCACATTCTTTGATTGGTTTTTAACAGCTTATTAAAGTATAACTGAAGTACAATATATTTAAAGTGTACATTTGGTAAGATTTGGAACCCATATACTGTACATACCTATGAAAAAATGAAGATATTGAACATAATGATTGCCGCCAAAAGTTTTCTCTTGCCTTTTGTAATCCTTTTTTGCCAACCCCAATCATCTAATTCTCACACCAACCCCAATTCTAGGAAACTACATTTATGCGTTCTGTCACTAAAATTAGTTTGCATTTTTCTAGAACGTTGTGTAAATGGAATCACTCACTATGCACTTGTTTTTCTTGGCTTCTTTCACCCACGATATTATTTTAGAACCATTACCTTTATTTATTTTTTTAGCAAGTATTAGTATTAGTAGTTCATTGTTTCCCATTGCAGGGTTCCATTATATGAATATCCAAAATATGTTTATTCATTTACCTATTGATTCATATTTTCTGTTTTTTCCATTTGCTTCATAATTTCAACTTTTATTGTGGATTAAAGGGTATGTAGGTTATTTACATGGGTATGTTGCATGACACTGGAGTTTGGGATACATATAATACTATCACCCAGGTCATGAGCATAATATGTAATAGACATTTTTACAGCCCACACCCGCTCCCTCCTCCCATCCTCCATCTTGTAGTCCCCAATGCCTATTGTCCCCATCTTTACATCTAGGTATACTCAATAACCAATTCTCACTATGAGAACATGCAATATTGGTGTTGTTTTTTTTCAGTAATTTGCTTAAGATAAAAGCCTTCAGCTCCATCCATGCTGCTGTGAAGGACATGATCTTATTCTTTTCATGGCTGCATAGTATTCCACGGTGCATATGTATCATACTTTTTTATCACATGCGTTGTTGGTGAACGCCTAGGTTGATTTCATGTCTTTGCTATTGTGTTCCCTTCTTTGTGTCCATGTGTGCTCATTGTTTAGCTCCCACTTATAAGTGAAAACATGCGGTATTTTGTTTTCTGCTCTTACAGTAGTGTGCTTAAGATAAGCAAATCTTCCAGCTCCATCCACATTGCTGCAAAGGACACATGTTCTTTTTTATGCTTGTGTAATATTCCATGGTATATATGTAGCACGTTCTCTTTATCCAGCCTACCGTTAGTGTTGATTCCATGTCTTAGCTATTGTGGATAGTGCTGTGATGAACATACACATTCATGTGTTTTTACGGTAGAACAATTTATATTCCTTTGGGTATATAAACAATGATGGGAATTTTAGGTCAAGTGGTAGTTCTGTTCTAAGTTGTTTGATACATTTCCAAACTGCTTTTCAAAATGTCCGAAGTAATTTACATTCCCACAAGCAGCATATGAGTGTTCTTTCTCCACAACCTTTCCAGCCTCTTATTTTCTGACTTTGAAGATAGCAGAGAGTTGGCTATTGTCTTTTTATTCAGCTTCCCACTCTGTGCATCTTAAATGGGACATTTTGATCATTTACATTCAGAGTTAATATTTAATATGCAATTTTTTGTATAATTATTCTTTAAGTTCTGGGATACATGGGCAGAATGTGCAGGTTTGTTACATAGATATACACGTGCCATGGCTGTTTGCTGCATCCATCAGCCTGTCATCTACATTAGGTATTTCTCCTAATGCTATCCCTCCCCTACCCCCACCCCCTGACAGGCCCCAGAGTGTGATGTTCCCCTCCCTGTGTCCATGTGTTCTCATTGTTCAATTCCCACTTATGAGTGAGAACATGCGGGATTTGGTTTTCTGCCCTCAAATCCAGACAAGCACCATTTTCGGGGAACTAATGTGTAGATTTGTATGTAACGGGACACTCTTACTTTTTAAACTGCCAGAGTTCTTGCAGTGATTCTTTCTCATGTGTAATGAACGTTGTTTCTTTACCTGAGATATACGTTAAGTAATAGTTGCCTTTATTTCTGCGTGTTTTCAGAGGGCTAAGACTCTGTATAGAATCTTTATTTGTGGCTAAATTTTTGCCTTATTTTTGACAGGTGCTGTATACTGGCAAAATATTTCGGTGTTTTATTTTGGGCTGTAATCCAGTAGCTGGCTAGCAGAGAGGCTCTTACTCAGCTGCACGCTCTTCTGTATTTTGGTGCAGTTGGCAGTAGTGCTTTGTGGTAAGGTGGGGGAAGAGACGGCACCCTCACGTGGTCTGCTTTTGTGACTTAGAAGAGCCCTCTTCAATCACTGGCTCCATGCCCACATTTTCTCTGGTGGATATGCTGATCCACAGGGCCCCCTCAGGCATGAACAGTACCCCACCTGAAGCAGCCCTGCAAAGGGACACCTGCCTTACACTTCCACTGGCTGCAAACACGGATGGCTCATTACTTTCAGTGCTCTGAGAGTGAGGGCTGCTCCTCACCTGACACTGCACAGATCAGTGAGTTCTGACCAGCTAGGGGCAGCAAGGGTGTGAGGAATCACCTGATCGACCATCCGAGTGCTTCACAGGGGATCATGGAGCTGTGCCCACTGCAGAGTTCAGGCTCAGGGGATCATGGAGCTGTGCCCACTGCAGAGTTCAGGCAGAGGCGAGCCTTCGCTGTTGGAATTACAACTTATCTACTGGTCGTCCGAGAAGACGTCCGAGAAGACGGACGACCATATTGAGTCTTCTGATACATAAATACTCACCATTTCTCTCTATTTAAATGGGTTTTCTTTATCATCTCTCAGCAATGTTTTGTAGCTTTCAGCATACAAGTCCTGCACATCTTCATTAGATTTCTACTTAGTGATTTTGTATTTTCTGATACTATTGTTGAAACTTTAAAAATTCTGACTTCGAAGTACTTGTTGCTAGAATGTAAAAACTCATTTTTATATACTATATGCACACTGATGTTGTATCCTTCCACCTTCTTAAATTCACTCATTGCCAGTAATTATCTGTGCATTCCATCAGACTTTCAGATCTTATTGTTTTTGAATAACACTCACTTATCTCCAACACCGGATGTCTATCATTTTTTTGTCGTTGTTTTATTGGAATGGATTAAGTTCTTTCTGTTTGCTATAGTCTTCTCATCTCCAGTATTCTGTTATGGCAATTCTAAGCACCTTGCTTTTCCTGGGCTCTCAGATACATCTCTCAAAACAGTAATATGGTAACAACATAAGACTCACAATGTTTGATGCTTATCTCTCAGGAATCACCGTCACTTGTCTGATGCCCGGTGTCTTAAAAACCATTTGATATATTTGTTTACTTTTAAATTGTTTCAAGTGGGAGGACAAATGAGTCCATGTTACTCTACCTTAGATGTGAAAGTCCTCTTAAATTAATTTTAATACATTTACTAATACAGGTGTATGAGTAGACTGATTTATATCTTATTTTCTCACGTTGCTGAAAGCGGGGGTTATGTTGGGACTTACATAAAAGATCTTGTAACAGTCTGATAGCAACTAACATTTAATCACATACAAAAACTCTATCGCTCCCCTCCCCGCCACGCTTCATGTTACTGTTGTCACATTTATGTTTATTCACACTGTATATCTTTTAAATGTTTTTAATAATTTTGTTTTTAAAATTTTATATTAAAAGTGACTTATCTACCACTGTTACAGTGATATGGAATTTTGTATTTATCCATATATTTACCTTTGCCAATGAGTTTCATACTTTCTCATACTAAACAGCTTGCTGTTTAGTTACCTTTCTTTTCAACCTAAAGAACTCTCTTTAACATTTTTTTAAATTTTTTGAGATGGGATCTTGCTCTGTTGCCCAGGCTGGAGTGCAGTGGCATGATCTAGGCACCCAGCAACCTCCGCCTCCTGGGGTTCAGGCAATTTTCCTGCCTCAGCCCCTTGAGTAGCTGGGACCACAGGCACCGCCACCATGTTCCGCTAATTTTTCTATTAGTAGAGACAGGTTTCACCACGTTGCTCAGACTGGTCTTGAACTCCTGACCTCAAGTGCTGGGATTACAGGCATCAGCCACCACAGCTGGCCACCTTTGACATTTCTTGTAAGGCAAGACTAGTGGTGATGAGTTTGCTCAGCATTAGTTTGTCTGGCGAAGTCTATATCTCTCATTTTCAAAGGACGGTTTTGCAACGTGTGATAGACTGAATGTTCATGTCCCCCTAGAATGTATATGTTAAAGCCTAATCTCCAATGTGATGATATTTTGAGATGGGGTCTTTGGGAGGTGATTAAATCATAAGGGTGGAGCCCTCACGCATGGAATCGGTGTTCTTATAAAAGAATCCCCAGAGTACTCCCTCATTCTTTCCACTGTATGGGGACGCACCAGAGATGATCATCTGTGAGCCAGAAAATGGGTTATCAACAGACATCAAGTTTGCCACTGCCTAGATCTTGGAATTCCCAGCCTCCAGTACTGTGAGAAATAAGTTCCTACTGTTTACCAATTACTTTGTGTATAGTATTTTGTTATAACAGCCTAAATGGACTAAAGGTAAGGTAAGCTTGGGGATGGGGTGATGGCATCTACCAATTCATACTGCCATCTTTATTGTCTCCCAGGTGGCTAGACTGTACCATATTGATCAGAGCTTAAAGAATGTCAAAACAGATTTCAGTTCTGTGAGTAGCCCTGAAGAAGTTCACACATTAGATGCATTCCTTCCCTGGGGGAAGCTGAGAGCTGAGGTTTTTGTCTACTTCCTCTAGGCTGATCAGGAGGGAGGACCTATGGTATCCACTAAGCCAAACCACTATCTCTGTTCTTCTCCAGGTGGCTAGGCTGCGCCAGACCAACCAGATCTCCAATACTAGTAAGACAGATGTTAGTTCTGGGGCAGCCCCAGAGATGCTGGGGTAACGAATGCATGGATCTACCCTTTTCCTATCCAAGTGGTAGCTGAGGGCTGGGATCATTTTTATTTTAAAATTTTTGTTTCTTTAATTTACAAATCATTGTACATATTCATGGAATATATAGAGATATTTTTATACATATAGTGTATACTGACCAGGTCAGTGTAATAGGCATGCACATCATTTCAAATATGAGTTTCTTTGTGTTGAGAATATTCAATATTCTCCTTCTAGCTATGTGAAACCACATAATATTTTGCTGTTAACTACAGACATGCTACAGTGGTATAGAACACAAGAATTTATTCCTTCCATTTACCTGTAATTTTATAACCTTTAACAAATCTCTAGCGAAGACCTGGAATTAAAGAAAACAAGAGATCATTTAGGAAGATAATAAACGAAAGTTCTAGTATGACAGATTTAAAAAAGAATCACCAAAAGAGGATTCCCATTTCTAGAAGTATTAAAGCAGTACCAACTATTCACCCTGGGTCTTATAAAGAAATGTATGGTAGAAGGCTGTGCATTAAGCAAACTTTTGCTTCTAAGCTTAAAAATTATTCTACGTATATAAGTTATCTGATTATGATCTATGAATATCAGCCTTTTTGTTGATGGTGATGTTGATGTTAATGGCATTCATTTAAACTTAATATACACTGTGTTCCTTTATTCTGAAGTACTCTCGAAAAATCTCAAACAAAACTTTTTAAAAGTTGTAGAATATTAAATATAGACTAGCTGTTTCTTATAAAATCTTAGCAAAACAGATATGAAAGATATATTAAAGATTGTGTGCCCTTAGCAATGATAATGGAATTACACTGAGTTTTTTATATCCTTTTGACCTCTTGGATAATCAATGAGGACTGTTGATAAGAATATAAAATGACATATAATTATATTTGGGATGATAACTGTCTTCTCTGGATATTAAACCTGTAATTTTGACTCTGCTAGTGTTAGAGCGTTATACTGACTCAAAACAGTTTAGCCAACATTAGCCTCCATGAATAGAGTGTCAGAAGCTATTAAAAAATAAGTTTGAAATTTTTTTTAAAAAAGCAGTTCGACTGAATCATCAACATTGTCCAAAGACTGATAAAAAGATTCAGTTTTGATTTAAAAAAAAAAGAATTTACAACTGATAGGATTCTCAAAGAAATGCAGCGTTTCCTGCATGTTTCAAATGAATTCATTCAAAAATCATTTATTTAGCACCAAAGGTATTTTAAACACTTGGTGATCATGACAACCAGGGGAAAATTCTACCTTAAACTTCAGCTAGGAAGATACCAAAGAGCTTAAGTGAAAGATATAAATGGTCATGAAGTTTCAAACTCTAAAATGGAAAAGTCCAGAGAGTTAAGAAATCACGTGAAATTGAATTTCTACCTATAAAATTATTTAGAAACTCATCAAGTATAGTGTCCGAATATTCACAGTGGCCCCATAAGGACCACTAAGATGTTTTCAACTTCTTTTAAATGTATGCATTGAAAAGGGATGCAGAAACATATAACCAAAGATAAATATTAAAGGTGCATGAGCCTAAGAGGACAGCATCAGAAAGCCTAAAATGAGGTGAGGTTTGTAAAAAAAAACTGTGTAAGAAAATAAAATCTAAGTTACAATCAGATTCAGGGAAAGAACAGACTTTACCTATACTATGTTTGGCCAAGATGTTTCAAATTGAACAAGTGATACAAAATGGGTTTGTAAAAATTATATTTTACTTCTGTATTCCCTGACTAGGAGAAAAATTTTTATGCTGGAGAAGGTGAAATAAATATTGGTAGATAGCAATTGAACCTCAAGATAGGCAAGGAGATGGTAAGATAGCATTTAGCTTCTCCATCTGACTTCAAGTCTCCAGGCCTAAGAAGATTACATACCAGAATATGGTAAAAACTTGCAGATGAGATAGTGAACTGCATGAATCAAAATTTCTTATCTTGCAGTCACCAGGGAAAATAGGAGATGTGACCAGGAATCCAGAGTTAGAAACATTTAATACTGATTTTCAAACTGGGAGGAAAAGAATGTGTCTTAGAAGAATTTATTTTTAGAATTTGTGTGTGTTCTCACTATCTAAGCCAGTAGCCAAGACATTAATACAGCCCTGCCCCTGGGATGGTTGCACATGGAAAGCAGACAACTTAAGAGCAATGGCTCCTTCAGTCCTTTGTGAAAACTAAAGAGACGATATTAAGCAGAAGATACGATCAATGTTCACCACATATTTCAAATATTCTTCTACAATGCGTAGCCTCCCTGCCATTTAATTTTGGACTACATGTCCAGTCCAGGTTACTGGATTATGAGTGGAAGTAATATATTTTGTTTCTAGACCAAACCAATTGAAAGCCAGCCTTCTTCATTTTCATTATTTTCTCTTTTCCCTGACACAGGTTGTGATGGTTAGATAGACAACAGCACCACAGGTTGTGATGGATCAAAACATAAGAGGAGCCTTTTTTTTTCTGAATCACTGGAGCGAGGCCAGTCTTTGACAACTCACTCCAGTTTTTATGTAGATAAACTACAGACCTTTGCTGTGTTAAGCTACTCACATTTCAAGGTATTTTATGGTAACTGCTCTCATATAGTTACTCACATAACTAAAACATTTAGAGAAAAAGAAAGGCTTAGAAATCATTAGAGTAGAACTTTAATTTATAGAAAATCTTGTCAATTTCATAACTTGATTTCATCCTCAATCTGGCACTTCTTATCATCAAAAATACCTATAAGCAGTTCTAACCTCACATTGCAATCTTGTCTTTCAGAGCAAGAGACTTTCTCCTCCTAATCTAACATTTGCTCCTTTACTCTCATTGAGATGCCCATGAGCCAATCGCTGTGGTGTAGATAGTTAAGTTATGCTTGTTATCTCTAACCAACCACGGTTTATGCCTGGAGATGTTGTGGGTCAGTCCCTTCCCAACCTCATAGTCACTATAGGTCAAAGGGAAATTAGAACAGATTTAGGGGGAAGAGAGGCATGAAATGTATTAAGAAGATCTCTAATGTCTCTAAGATCATTACTCTGTTCTGTTCAAAACATTAATAAGGATTCAATATCATATTTAATGGAGTCATAAAGCTTGTAAAGAAAGGCAATATGTTAAGTAACACAGCCGAGTTCCAAATGTTGATGATGAATCAGAATAATGGTTAAAATCTAGTTAAAGGTCTGTTGAATAGAAATTTAGAAACTAATATGTAAGATAAAAGTAAGGACCCAAACTTGAATCTAAAAGAACTAATGGATATAGGACCAAGTAGAAAAACTATACTAACTTCTGCAAGAGGCAATATTTAAGGTGCTGTAGTTAACAAGGAACGCAATCAATCAACAATGTAATCAGATCATGTTAAATTGCATAAACCAACATAGAAAACCTACAATGATCGAGTGAAAAATCATATATTTCTATATAGGTTGAAACCAATCTTGGAATCTGTGTCAACTTGTGGACATCACAATTTAAGAGGAATATCGAAAAATCAGGATCTACTTGGGGGAGAATGAGCAATTGGTTAAAGAACTCGAAGTTACATCAATTTTGGAGTAGTTGAAAAAATTGTGAATAGCCATAAATAGGAGGGCTTAGGAAGAATTAGTTAGCTATCTCTGGACTTCTGAAATGCTGTTGTATTGAAGAATGTGCAACTTTTTCAGAGGGAATCACTAGAATAAAAGAATTGAAATACAAGGAAACAAATTGCAACACTATATAAAGAGGATTTTTACAACAGTCATAGATATTCACAAATGGAAGAGATTGCCTTAAGGCAGAAAGCTCTCATCACCAGGTGATTTCAAACAGGATTTTAACTTGTCATAGGTGATGTTGAAAGGATACAAGCATGAGATGATACTTGAACAAGATAATTTTCTAATCCTTTTAATGTCAGCGTTTCTGGGATAATATGAAGTAAGCCAGGTTTCATCACTATGTAGAAGTAGTCTATTCTAATGTTTAATTCCCAGCAATGCTGCAATTCCCCGTAATGCTTTGGAGAAAAAGAAAGAAAATGTTAAAGTGATTTGTACTTTTCTAGTTCATGAGAGATTTGATACATTCTATGATCCTTAAGGACACAGAGAACATGTAATGTTTCCATTAAGAGGATGTAAGCTAGTATTGACTCATGAAATGTTTGTTAACTGCAATGACGATATTGGCTGGAATATAGTGTTTTTATATTACCCTTTCTATATTATTGGTCTACAAATAGAAGGTCATCAAAGTCATTTACTCTGCTACTCAGCAAAATAAAACCAAGCCAAATGGGGAGCAGATAATCTCTATTTCGGCAATGCATTCACTTTACATCTTTGCAGGCCCTGTTCTGGTTTTTCCAGCCATAACCAAGCCATTTGGAATGGATTTTGTATAGCTCTTCTCCCTTAGCCTCAAAAAAATACCGTAATTATAGTATCAATTTGTGTTGAAATATGTTTTGACTTAAATCATCAAGTATATTACTTTCCAAATTGTTAAAAGTGAATGGCAGTTTCATTTTTAAATAAACCTAAAATTTGTGATAATTATATTGTTAAATATTTGTATTTTGACATTTTCAACAATTGTTCTTACAGAATTAGGGAAAAAATTATTTCATGTCTTAATTACATGAATGTTTACAAATTTCATGTTCCTTTAGATAATATTCATAGGTTTTTAAAATTTGTAGTATTACTAATCAGTAGAACAACAAAAATACTGGAGGGGATGGCTATCCCAATTATCCTGTTTTCATTATTATACATTGCATGGCTGTATCAAAACAGCACATGTACCCTTTGAATATGTACAACTATTATATATACACAATAATTAAACATTTAAAAATGTTGTAAACCCACTTGTAATCTACACCACTCAAGGCCGAGTCCTAGCATATCTGACTTCTAGCTCTTTATCATCTCCTTCAACCTGGGGTGGATAGGTTAGGAATTTGGTGCCTAAAGGCCAACTCAGCTTTGTAAATGTAGGAAGTGGAATGATGCTGGATAAGACCTTCCTCAACCTGGGGTGTTCTTGCCTTGGCTAAAAAGAAAGCCACCACCTAACTCAAGCTGATTGTTCCTGTTTAGGTATTAAGATTTTTTTTCCCAAAAAAGCCAAAATTTCAATTGTTTGTGTAAAATTTTTCAATTTTGAAATGTTAAAGTCTTTCAAAATTTGTGAAACACTGTACAGAACAGTTTTATGAGAACCAAGGAAAACACACGTTCAGCTGAAGGAAACCTTTTTGCAGTCTATAAACGTATAAACTGCACTCGTGGTCTAGAGAATGCATAGAACATGAAGAAGAGAGAACCAGTGCTTTTATCCTCACCCTCTCTTCGCATTCTTTCCTCTTTGTCATCCCTAATTCTTTAAGTAGTAACACTTTTTCTTTTTTACTCATTCCATCACAGCATGTGCTTCCTTGAGGGAAAATAACAGAAAATTCAGGAATAAGGTGAGAAATATAATAGAAAACAAACTCTGAACTGTAGAGCTAAGAAGACGCGGAGTTCACTATTGCTCCATCTTTTAAGATAGTTTATAATTCTCTCCAGGTGCTCCTACCTTGGACTAGAGTCAACCTTAATTTTGTGATATAGCTTCAGATGTATAAGCAAAAGAGTCCAGAAAGCTTTCAATATGATTAAAAACATTCAGTTGAACTTGACTCCATTGATATGTGTCCCTCTATACTCAGTGCTGCTATTCAAAGTAATACTAGGCAGATGTTAGCTATTAGAAGTAACAGGTTAGGCAGTTATAAGGGTTGGTCCAGTCTTATGAGAATGTGTTCACCTTGCTTTCCATCTCAGTTTGTAAACAAACATAACAAAAAATCAAGGAAAACAAGGAATAACTTCCTGGTGTGAAAAGTAAAAAAGTTTCTCTTCAAAGTTTTCCTTTTTGTTAAAGAATAAATAATAAGTGTTAGAAACAATAGTTTCTTTTAAAAACTAGCTTTCTTCCTTCAAGCTTCCTTGCTTTTTGCTAATAAGTTTGTTAAGCCCTATGTAACTGCTAAATACAGTAAGGGAATAAGTATATTCTATGTCCTTGTACTTTAACCATATTATTTGCTCTGGCCTGTCTGAACATGCTGAGGCATTTCCTGGCTTACAGCCTATGCCTCTTCCTTAATTGGAAATGTTATTGTTCTCCTAGTCTCCTGTAAACAATACCCTTCCTTTCTTTGTTCTCCATCGCACATTTACCTATTTAGAAAAGTTTTAAGTTTTTAACCAGTCAGGTTCAGTCTAGATTGTGTGGTCAAGCTCCAACCAATGGAGACAGGATACAGCAGTAAGGATCCAGTGCATGAGGAATAAAATCATCTGCTTTTTGTTTGATGTGCTCTGGTGGCAATCAGACTTCTGAGAAGCACTCTTTCTGCAGAAAGTAAAATTGCCTTGCTAAGAAAAGTTCTCTGTCTGAGTGCTGTTTCTTCTTTTCAGCATCGATGAACAAGCATTTGTTTCCAACACTGATGCCTTTCTAATTACTTACTTAGGAAAGCATGCCTGAAGGTTCAGTGGTTAAGGAAGCCACCAGAAGACATAAGAACTTATAGAAGGATAATGCCTCCGGATGACTGTCTTTTCTTTCAATAGGTAAAGAAAAAACTCTCTGATTATAATGCTTGCTAAGGCACAATTACTATCCTTCTTATCTAGTATAGGAATTACAGCAGTCCTAATTTTAACATACCACATGAGGAAACACAGCAGTTACATAAAAAGAACTAACATCATTAAACGCTAAAAAAAAAAAAATCAATTAATGAACTACACGGCAAGGGAGAAAGAACTTTAGAAACAGACACAATTTTATTCCCTAGAGTGATCAAAGAAAGCTTTGTGTATGAGTGACAACTCAAACTAGAACATGAGAGAAGGTACTCTTGTGGCTGACAGAGAGCACTACTTCAAATTCGGAGAATTGAACAAATTTGTGACTTGGTGAGGAGACCCGTGTTTTAGGAGTGGAGGGATTTGTGAGGACGTATAATAAAAGTTGAGGCTGAAATAATGAACCAAAGTCAGTATGAAAGTTTTGAATGCCAAATTCCAAGCTAAGAAGTTTACACTTTATTTAGGCTTTAGGATTTTCTGTAAGGGGTTGGAAACAACTGTACAATTAAATTTGAATTTTCAAAAAAATATGTGGTGAGCCACTTATTAGAGAGACAGAATTTGAAACTTCTTTTCCAGACTCATTTGGCAAAGGAACAAATCAATTGACCTTTAATACAGACTGAAAGTCCATCTGTTCAGGCTGGCCTACCCAAAGGGCATACTGAACACCACTGCTCCTCGGTGGATCTGTGCCTTTTGATTTGTTCTTTTTAAAAAATCATGTATTGGTAACAGTAAACTGCTCCCAGGAAACATAAAAGGCATCTTTTATAAGAAAAATAATTATGCATTTTCACATGTACAATCCACTCGACATTTTTAATTGTACTTCATTTAACATGTCAGTCACCTTGTTTTTCTGTGTGCTTAAACACACAAATAAATTTTGTTTAAGTATTGTACTAAGCTGACAACTTTGGGGAAGAAAATAATTCACCCAAAAGTATATAATAAATAATTCTAATGTAAGAATTATTTTGTTCCTGTGTTTTTGAGAAAATGCTTTTGATTCTTTTGTGGCTGTAAGTCTATATTCAGAATGTACACACATATATAACTTATACTGGACAACATAGTTTGTTTCAAATAAAATACAAATTTTTGGTAAGATAATGATATTCAACACAACATACAGCTGGGATTTGGGAAAATACAGTGGATGTATTGTTATACAATGAAATCTGGGAAGTGCCTTTCTATCTACACATACACACATTCTCTCCCTTTTGAGGGAGAAGAAGGCCATGACTAATGCTTTAAACTTTCTCTTTAAGCAGAGACGATTGTTCTAATTCTAAGAGATTCTTCTTCGAATCTTTGGCACATGTCAAGCTATATATATCTTATTTTTGAAAGCCGTGTATTCTGAATTTGCATATGTACACTCTGTTTAGAAGTGTCTCTGCTTGTTTATTCTGCAGATGAAATGAGGATATCAGCACCTTTTGTTTCCTCAGTTCTTAGAGCATTTTATTCTGCCTTTAGAGATCTCTGCCACCTGCACGTTACCTGTCATCTGTTTGTCACATCAAGTTTGCACATTAAACATTCCTTGCATTTTAGTGCCAAATCTTGATAAAATTCTAAAATTAATAATACACTAAATTTCTTGAAGATGAGAAATCAGACAAAGGGCTACAGAGAGTTCCAGGCCAGTTTCTCCTGCTTCCAGACTATAGCAGCTTCTCTGCTAGATTTCCTAGTAAGTCCCTGGGAAGTAAATCTCAAAACCATTGTTAATGGAAATCTAGTTATTGCTTACTTTCATTACATTGAAGCAGTGTAATTTTAGAGTCATATAATCCCAGTTACATGTAGCCTGGCAGAGCTTGCCAAAGCAACTTAATTTTTTGAACCTCAGGTTACATAAATAAGGATTATAATTATATGTTGTCCTGATTCTCTGGGTTGTTGTAAGAATTAAATGAAATTTTATGTATAGAATACTTACTGCAATTAACAGCACAGAATAGGAACATATTATTAGTTAACATGAAATGTATTATCAAAGTCACATTTCAAAATATTAGAGAATTTGCATGTCTTTAGGGTGAAGTTACTTAACATAATAGAATAGCAATTTGAATAGTACCCCCCAGAAAAATAGTCCCCAGTAAGCTCCATGGTAATTTAAGGAAGTATAAGACAGATCCACTCTTCTTTAGAAGAACTCCACTAAACGTGAGTTGGAAAGTATTCATTTGGCAAATGATATGAGCAATTACTTAATGCAAAGTCCTGTATAATTTTGCTGCTATAAGAAAACATTAAAGACTGGGTAATTTATAAAGAACAGAAATTTATTTTCTTAGGCTGGAAAGTCTAAGATCAAGGTGCTGGCATTTGGTGTCTGCTGTGTTGTAACATCTTCAAGTGGCAGAAGGCAGGAAGGCAGGAGAAAAGCTGCGTGATCCTTCTTTTATTATTATGTTATATTTTACTTTATTTTTTGAGACAGAGTCTCACTGTGTTACCCAGGCTGGAGTATAGTAGTGTGATCTCGGCTCACTGCAACCTCCACCTCCTGGGTTCAAGAGATTCTCCTGCCTCAGGCTCCCAAGTAGCTGGGACTACAGGTAAATGCCACCACATCCGGCTATTTTTTGCATTTTTTAGTAGAGACAGGGTTTTACCATATTGGCCAGGCTGGTCGAACTCCTGACCTGGTGATCCACCCACCTCAGCCTCCCAAACTGCTGGGATTACAGACATGAGCCACCATGCCCAGCCATGATCCCTCTTTTAAATGGGCCTTAATGACATTCATGAGGAGAGGAGTTCTTTTGAACTAATCACATCTTAAAGGCCCCATGTCTGCATACTATCATTAGCAACATCTGAATTTTTAAAGGAAAACACTGAAACAATAGCATCTTAGATAGGAATATTATTAGCATTACTTCCTTTCCTTCAAAACATGTATAATTTATCTTGATATGCACACAAAAAAATTGAATTGCAGATGGCACAGAATGAAGATAATACTTCAGAAGAATGAGAGAGAAAAGAAAAACTTGCAATAGAAATAAAGAAAAACATGTCAAGGGGAGACTGAGCAGACCAGTGTGGTCCAAGGGTTGTGAGGTTGAGGCTAGGTATACCCAAGGAGATTGGACACAAAGATAAAGAGTCCGGATTTTATGTTGTGGGAAACAGAGCACTATTAAATATCCAAAGCTGGACAGTGATGTACTCAATCTGACTTTTAGGATGATTGATCTGGCAGTGGTGCTTAGGGTGCAGTGGAGAAGGGAAAGCCTGAAGACATGGAAATCAAATGCAAAACAAGTCCATTAGTCCAATAAAGACATAAGGAAGTAAAAAGGGATGACATCAGAATGAAAAGAAATGGAATATTTCAGAAGAGTTATTTTTAAAATCAATAACTGTAAAAATTAAATATGAAGGGAAAGAAAGAAGTTAGAGATGACTACTACAGTCTTACAGTGATGTTTTAGTCTGGGTTGCTCTAATAAAGTAACGTAGACTGAGTGGCTTAGGAGTAACATATTCCTCACATTTCTGGAGGCTAGAAGTCCTCCAAACATCAGGACACCAGTGTGGTCAGGTGTTGCTGAGGGCTTTCTTCCAGGATAAAGACCACCGACTTCTTTGTGTATCCTTACACTGCAGAAAGAGAGCTACAAAGCTCCCTGCAGCACTAATTCCATTTAGGGGTTCCACCCTCGTGACTAATTACCTCTCAAGTTCTGAAACTCCACATATCCTCACATTAGGAATTAAGGTTTCAACATATGAATTTGATGGGAACACATACCGTTCTTAGCCCCCCAAAATTCACATCTTCTCACATGCAAAATACATTTATTCCATCTCAACATAGGAATGTTAAGTCAGACATGGTCTTTCAACGGGAATTATTAGTAACACCTAGTTCTAATCCACTATTCACGATGTGTTTGACCTCCCTGAATTTCACAATGTTGCTCGGAGTTAGATATCATGATTATACCATTTTTAAGCTAGAAAATCTGCAGCAGTGAGAGGTTAAGTCATCTGACTAAACCACACAATTGGAAAGTGGCAATGGGGGTTTGGATCCAGCTGCTACGGCTCCCGGGCATATGCCTCTAGACACTGTGTACAATTCCCCTTGTCATTTCCATAGGAAAGACCACAATTTTCTAATTTTCTAACAGAAAAAAGATTTTCTCCCGAGATTGTTACAGCATTTGAACAGTACTCCTTTTTAAGGTGAAGCTTCAAAACCTGATACCAAAAATCATAACCTATGAAATAACATCAGTCAAAATTGTATTTTATCCTTATCTTTCGCTTATAATCTTGTCACTGCCAAACAGATGAAAAGCTGCCAAATATTATAATTGGAAACAGTAGCCTAGAATGGACAGCATAATTACAGGAAGTTGGACATGTCAGATTTCATGAGTAGTCTGAAATAGAAGACTTTCATACAAAGACCTTAAATTTCTCCATATTTTACACAATAATGTTGATTTCTGTGATTTATTATGTTTCCAAAAATAATTAAATGCTCAAAATTCTTGAGTCATCAAAGCCTACTAGTCAAAGGGCAGTGTTTCTGGATGCAGAAGGCAGTTATAGCCTACAGGATCCTGGGCACGAAATGATTAAAGAAGGCTTTTCTGAGGTCTGCTCCACCCCTGCAGGTGGAAGAGGGAGTGGTGTTTGATGTTATTAGAGTGTTGGGGCCTGATGCAAATGAGATCTGATTTCAAATTGTGCTCCAGGTTTTAATTGAAATTTTCTCATTTAGAATGTTTCTTTCCTACCTCTGAATAGAACAGCAAATATGGCCACAGGGAAAAAATGCAGACAGAACACCCAAATTAAAGATAGGGAGTTGAAACGGCATGTGGAAATAAAGCATGCAACCAAAATTTTATTCAGTATATTGAGAAACCAGTGTGCAATCAGAATTTTAAATGATAACATCTACTTAATACCTACAATGTTTCACACACACACACACACACACACACACACACATATTTAACCTTCATAATATTTCTAAAAGATAGATACTGTTTTTATCATCATTTTCAAAATAAGGAAACTGAAATACAAAGATGTCAAGTAGTTTTTCAAAGTTGTGTAGCTTGCAAGTGACAATCAGGATACAAAATTGACAATCTGGCTTCAAAGTAGACACTCTCACCTTCTATGCATAACCATTTATTAGTGTGCACTGCAGCAAAGCAAGCTTTTCAAATATATTTACAGAGTTTCATAAACTACCCTTTGAACACTTGCAAATGCAAAGATTAGGGAATATCTGCCATCAAAAGACATAACAAAACTATCAAAATTAGGGCAAAGCAAAAAGAGGAGCCCAAACTGGGCCCCAGTCAAGACTGTCTCTTTAATCCCATTGATTTCATTCCTATCAGATGCTGGTGAGACTGAAGTGGAAATTTCCATTCTAGGATTTGGTGGAAGGCACTCTTGATGAATCATTTTACAGTATTTCTGAATTCCTGAGTAAAATAATTCTTGTTGGAATCTGAAACCAAGAATATTTTAGTGTCCCTTACAGAAATCTGTATTACCATAACATAAGTTAAGTCTGCCTAGCTCTACTAAAGAATACACAAATAAATGAGTTGTGATTTTTTTCAACTGTGAAACATTAATCTTTGCATACTTTTTCTTATATGAATACAAATTGGACAGTGTTTCCTATAGCTGTTATTTTTTTTTTTTTAATTTTTATTGCATTATAGGTTTGGGGGTACATGTGCAGAACATGCAAGATAGTTGCATAGGTACACACATGGCAGTGTGTTCTGCTGCCCTCCTCCCCCTCACCCACACTTGGCATTCATCCCCAGGCTAAATATATTGGGACCAAGCCCCCCTGGCAGAGTCTAGTTTTAAAGATTTAAAAAAGGAAATTTACCATTTGAGGGATTGGTCATGATTCATGTTTTCTTGAGTGGAGACTGCAATTTGACTTGGATTCTACCATTTCCCTTTACTGAGAAGGGCTATTTGAGGAGCTGTCTTAGTCCCTTCCTGGTGCTATAACAAAATACCTGAGACGAAGTAATTGATAAAGAAC
The DNA here is from genome assembly GCA_031835075.1 of Saguinus oedipus. Classification (NCBI taxonomy): domain Eukaryota; kingdom Metazoa; phylum Chordata; class Mammalia; order Primates; family Cebidae; genus Saguinus; species Saguinus oedipus. The sequence continues at coordinate 3,664,916 of CM063186.1, forward strand.
AAATATTTATTTCTCTTCATTACAATGCTGAGAAGTCCACAATCGAGGCACCAGTGTGTTCAATGCTTGGTGAGGGATCAGTCTC